>OY728119.1:412713332-414096191 GCA_963277665.1 Viscum album | reverse complement strand
AGAAACCTGTTACAATTGGAGGAAGAGGAGTATCTTTTTTGATTTTCCTTATTGGTCAACCAATTTTCTACTTCATTGCTTAGACGTAATGCATATTTAAAAGAATATATGTGAAATGTTTCTTTTAGTTTTTCTAAATGTCAAGGGGAATACAAAAGATAATTTACGATCTCGACGTCACTTGGTGGATTGGGGAATCAGACCAGAATTGCATCATGTGCGTATCAGTGAAAATAAATGGCAACTTCCATGTGCTTCTTATGTGATGACACCTACTGAAAAAAAAAACAATTTCTAGAAGTATTAGTGACTATTAGAGTTCCTGATGGCTATTCAAGCAACATCTAAACGGGTCAACAGATGAGAGTTGAAGCTATAATATTTGAAGACTCATGATTATCATGTTCTATTGCATGAGTTGCTTCCAATAGCAATCCGTCATCTTTTGTCCAATAATGTAATGGTGGGTGTTATTCGGGTTGTGCCATTTGTTTAGAGATATTTGTGCTAAGAAGTTTTCCAAGTCTTTCTTGCAAAAAATATTGACAGATGCCCCATTAAGTTTGTGTGAGTTGGAGAAAATATTTCCCCATCATTTTTCACATGCATGCTGCATCTGACTATCCATATTCCAACTGAAATACTTCTCGGAGGACCTGTTTCTTTTTGTTGGATGTATCCAACTGAAAGAAATATGTTCACATTAAAGTCTTATGTTCGAAACAAGAATCATCCCGAAGGTTCTATCATGAACGGTTACTTATCTCAAGAATTTATGGATTTCAGTTGGATGTATTTGTCTGATCTTACTACAAGAATGAACAGACCAATGAGAAATGAAGAAGAAAAATATGAGCAAATTGAACCCAGTTTTCCATCACTTCCTCAAAACAGGAGTAATTCCTGGATCATATACATTGAAGACATTAATCCATGAAGAGCAGGAGATGACACATCGCACAGTTTTGTTCAACTGTGATTTGTTCGATGACTATATCAGGTAACAAAATTGAATATGTATATCTTACATATATATCTGTTAAACTATTGATATTTTTTTATCTACAGGGAACATAAAACAATGAAAAATAGGAAGCATCGTTCATTATCTTTGAGAAGGAGAGAGACTTTGCATAGAAAAGAGTTTTCTGCTTGGTTAATATTGAAGGTAAAAATATTACTATTTAAATTAATTATTTCAATATTTACTTAAGTTTAACTGTCATTTATATTGCAGGTATTGAGTTTGTCTGCTGACTTTGTCTCTGAGGAAATAAGAGCTTTGAATTTTGGTCCTAATACCGTGGTTCCTGACTGTAAATCAATTGTTATCAATGGGTACAGATTTATTGTCCCTGAACAAGACAAAAACATGAGAACACAACATTATGGTATTATGGTTACTACCACAACAGATTGTTATGCCAGTGCATCAGATAGTAGACCGCGACTTGAAAATGAGGGTTATTATGGAGTCGTTGAGAAAATAATAATATTGGATTATTACTCTCATGGACGAGTCACAATGATGAAATGCCATTGGTTTGATTCGATGACGAGACATGGCACATTTATTGATGATTGTGTATTTCGAGTAATTAATATGACCTTGACTCTTGCTACCGAAGAACCATATGTGTTGGCATCAATGACTAAACAAGTTTTTTATGTCAATTATCAACTTCAACCTGAATTTGGTGTCATAGTTGAAGTAATTCCAAGACATATTTTTGATGATGTTGATGATGGAATTGACACTGTCCCTATTGCCATTGGAACCAATCCATTTATTTCTTTTGATGACTCCAATAGCTCAATTGTCAGAGTTGATTGTGAACCTGAAGTTGTGTTTGGAAATATATAGAATCATTCATCCATGTTCTCAATTATTTTGGTTTACCTCGAGTTGGGTTGTTAAGGTTGGTAATATTCATATTTATTTAGTATTGATCACAAATATGTTTTAGCTGACTTGACCGTTATGTGAATTTTCAATGTTTATTGGTTGCTGTTTTATTTGAATTGCATTTTCTAATTTGGAATTGAACTGTATTCAAACCAAATCAAACAATATTTCTAACTTGGTGAACATTACAACTTGTCTGATTTATTAAATTCATTCAAGCTCTTCTAAAACAGTTGATAGCTAAATTACCAATGAATCCCCTCATTCCCTCATATATTTATTTTTTTGGTTTACAGATTAATTTCCTTTTTTCTAATTAATTACATATTTGTTTTCAAATGCAGGAAATGCAGCCAATTGAAGAGAGACGAAGAAAAAAAATGGCGGAGAACAATCATCGGATGGAGGAGCTAGGTGTTCCACCATTAGTGCCTACAGTGAGTACTTTATTTCATATATATATATATATATATACAGAATATATAATGTCATGTGATTAATTTTTTTGTAAACTTTTTTGTAGGATCCACCGTTATGTCAACAGTTATTCGACGAGGAGCCTATTACTGGTCCTAGTACTCAGGCCGGTGGTACGAGGAGGGTTCATACCAGAGGTGGAAGTAAAGCTGCACGTGCCCGACTAGACCCTTCCCCTACCACTGACGTTTCAGCCTTCCCACATTCTGATCCCGGTGTGTCATTAGGGACACACGGGGTATTTAGGCCTCCCATGTTTTCGCTACCTTCTGCATCTTCTGCCCCATAATTTTCACATCCCATGATGATTCCCACTCCCCAGTCAGCATCAGGTCATACAGCTGTTCCATCTTCTTTTCCTTCTACTTCTGTCTCTCCGAGCTTTTATATTCCATCGTCTTCGAGTCTTGTTCCACCAGAGGGTGTTCCATCAGGTTCTGTGGATCCGGCGCCACTCATTGATCAGACTAGCGCAAGTATATTTATAAAACCCTAACAAATTTTTATAGCAATATTTATTTTCATTATATCATGTTTTGATAAAGTATTTGTTTTTATTTCATGGCAGATACATCTATTGACAGGAGGAGGGGGCGGGGCCGTACACGCATGCGTTCGGTGTGGAACCGTCGCACACTAGTTATGGTGGAATATAATGAAGAAAATCAGATGGTTGAGAAAACAGGGCAGCAATGTCGGAGTTTTCTGGTGACGCTTTCCAAATACTCCGACATCATTCCCGTCAGCCCACTGTCGTGGAGACATTTGCCACATTAGGTCAAAGATAGAGCTTGGGCAGAGATATGGGTAAAAAAATCTATTTCATTTAATACCATGAATTATTTTTTTATTTATATGAATTAATATTTTGATTTCAGCTTCGATTTAATTTTCCTGATGGTGAGGGTGCACGACTGGATCGTCTAAAGGATTTAGGTGAGCTTTGGAGAGCCTACAAGCATGATCTATATATTGGCTGGCGTGCTAGAGTTGGCACTGAGTTAGAGGCGGTACCAGTCGTGGATGATTGTCCTATAGAGTAGTATCATCAGATGATTACTCATTGGACGAGTACCCAGTTTAAGGTATGAATTACATTTGAGGAATTTCAATAATAACTTTCAAGTTTTTCATTAATATTATCCTTTGCATTATCGAATTTTATTTAGGAATCATCTGGAAAAAATAAAAAAACATTGATGGAAAAAAATACCTCCACACACTAGGACGCACGACGATGTTGGATCATGAGAGGCAGCAGGTATGACAATTGTTTATAAGTTTTCTTTACGACTTACATTTTCTTTTGTTTCCTCAATTATTTAATCATTTTCTAATGTTTTTATATAACTTTTGTTTTCAATGTCATTGTAGAGGCAAGTACAAAATATTGAAGGACGTGTGCCTCGAGCAAAATTGTTTTGCTCGAGTAGACGAAAAAAGGATGGAAGTGCTGTTAACGAAGCGACTCAGCAGCAGATTGTAAGTTTTAATCTGTTGATATTATATTTTAATATCTATTTTGTAAATTAATAATATATTTATATTTGTAACAGGATGATTTAGAGGCCCTCGATGCCCAAGAAGCAGACAATTTTGGGCCATCTGATCACTTACATCAGGTGTTGGGAGAGGATCATTCTGGCAGAGTACGCTGCCGACCTAGGATAGCCCCGACGAGGTATTGGCCTGCCTCAGGTACGAGTTGTAGTGCCAACAAGCTGCAGTAAGTTAGGGCACAGGCAGAACAGGCTGAGAAAAGGGCCATAGAGACAGCAGAACAGTCTGCTAGGGCAAACAGTGCATTTATGAAATTTATTGAAGTTCTGCATCAAACACTTCTAGCAGAGGCTAGCCCAGTGATTGATGAATACATGTCGTCGATACATTCTATATATGGTGCACCAGGTGGAAGTTCCAGTGGTGGTCAGGAAGAGGTCCAGCTTGAAAATGATGATGGCAAGGAGTCTGATGCGGAAGAGGAGGGAGATGAGGAGGGCGAGGAGGAGGGTGTTGTGGAGGGTGAGGATGATGAGGAGGACGATGACGAGGGTGATGATGATGATTATGATGGTGATGGTGATGCTAATGTGGTACATATTGATCCGTTACATTTTTGACTTATATTACTGAGATTTGATGTTTAATCTATTCTAGTTGTTGGTTTTATCTATACTCGTAGTATAGTATTGGAGTTGAGTTATTTTTATATATTGTCTGTTTTTATGGATGTTGTTGCCTTTTAGTGGTTGTGTGTTTGAGAACTCCCTGGACAACCCCCCTCATTATTGGACCCTGGACAACCCCCCCCCCCCCCTTGGACCCCGAACACCCCCCAAACACCCCCCGGACAGCCCCGCGGACAGCCCCCTTGACAGCCCCCCGTACAGCCCCCACCCTCCACCCTGGACCCCAGATAGCCCCCCAGACAGCCCCCCGGACAACCCCCCACCCTCCCCCTTGGACCCCGGACAACCCCCCAAACACCCCCCAGACAGCCCCCCGGGCAGCCCCCTGAACAACCCCGGACAACCCCCTGAACAACCCCTGAACATCCCCTGAACATCCCCTGAACAACCCCCTGAACAACCCCCTGACAGCCCCCTGAACAACCCTGGACAGCCCCCTGAACAACCCCCAAACACCCCCCGGACACCCACTGGACAGCCCCCCCGGACAGCCCCTCCACCTTCCTTAATTTCATTAGCTCTGAAATGTTTCATAGCACGATCAACTAAAATCTAATCCATACTAAATATGATATAAAAATATTCTATATGAATTTCTATAAGATTTTAAGTGAAAACAAAAATTGACATACGAAAAACTGACCAAACGCATTTGAAATGTGTTGATACTTTAGGAAAACGATCCATGGGTCATATGTGACATGTACGAATCAACCCCGTCTCAATCTGAGGTGTGGTGTGGCCGGAACAACTCAAAGTGTATGTTTTTTGTTTCAAAAGGACATCATTTTAAGTGAAAAACATCAACTGGCATACGGAAAAACGGACAAACGCATTCGAATTGTGTTTATACTTTAAGACAACGATCCATGGGTCATTTGAGACGTGTACGAGTCAACCCCGCCTAAATCCGAGATGCGGTGTGGCCGGGACAACTCTAAGTGACTTTCTTTTGTTTAAAATGGATAGTATTTTAAGTACATACGGAAAACCAACCAAACGCATTCAGTTTCTGTTGAAACTTTTGGAGAACGATACATGGGTCATATGTGATGTGTACGAGTCAACGACACCTCAATCCAAGGCGCGGTGTGACCGACACCACTCAAAGTGTCTCTATTTTGTTTAAAATGGACTTCATTTTTAGTGAAAAAAACAAATGACATACAGAAAACTGACCAAACGGATTCTGATTGTGTTGATACTTTAGCACAATGATCCATGGGTCATATGTGACATGTAATAGTCAACCCTGCCTCAATCCGAGGCACAGTGTGGCCGGCACAACTCAATGTGTATGTCTTTTGTTTCAAAAGGACATCATTTTAAGTGAAAAACATCAACTGGCATATGGAAAACTGACCAAACGCATTTGGTTTCTGTTGAAACATTAGGAGAACGGTCCATGGATCATATTTGACGTGTACGAGTCAACGTAACCTCAATCTGAGGCGCGGTGTGGCCGACACCACTCAAAGTGTCTCTATTTTGTTTAAAATGGACTTCATTTTTAGTGAAACCAACAAATGACATACGGAAAACCGACCGAACGGATTCTGATTGTGTTGATACTTTAGCACAATTATCCTTGGGTCATATGTGACGTGTACGAGTCAATGCCACCTCAATCCGAGGCGCGGTGTGGCCGACACCACTCAAAGTGTCTCTATTTTGTTTAAAATGGACTTCATTTTTAGTGAAAACAAAAAATGACAGACGGAAAACCGACCGAACGGATTCTGATTATGTTGATACTTTAGCACAATTATCCATGGGTCATATGTGACGTGTACGAGTCAACCTTGCCTCAATCCGAGGCGCGGTGTGGCCGGCACAACTCAAAGTGTATGTCTTTTGTTTCAAAAGGACGTTATTTTAAATGAAAAACATCAACTGGCATACGGAAAACTGGCCAAACGCAGTCGGATTGTGTTGATACTTTAGGAAAACGATCCATGATTAATTTGAGACGTGTACGAGTCAACCCCACCTAAATCCGAGACGCGGTGTGGCCGGTACCACTCTAATTGTGTCTCTTTTGTTTCAAACAGACAAGATTATAAGTGAAATAAACAACTGGCAGACGAAAAACCGACCAAACGCATTAGGAATCTATTGAAATTTTAGGACGACTATCCATGGGTCATATGTGACGTGTAAGATCCAACCCGGGCTCAATCCGAGTCACGGTGTGGTCGGGACCACTCTAAGTGACTTTCTTTTGTTTAAAATGGACAGTATTTTAAGTACATATGGAAAACCGACCAAACGCATTCCGTTTCTATTGAAACTTTAGCAGAACGATCCAAGGATCATATGTGATGTGAACGAGTAAATGACACCTAAATCCGAGGCGCGTTGTGGCCGAAACCACTCAAAGTGTCTCTATTTTGTTTAAAATGGACTTCATTTTTAGTGAAAACAAAAAATGACATACGGAAAACCGACCGAACGGATTCTGATTGTGTTGGTACTTTAGAAAAATGATCCATTGGTCATATGTGACGTGTACGAGTCAACCCCGCCTCAATCCGAGGCGTGGTGTGGCCGGAACAACTCAAAGTGTATGTCTTTTGTTTCAAAAGGACATCATTTTAAGTGAAAAACATCAACTGGCATACAGAAAACTGACCAAACGCATTCGGTTTCTATTGAAACTTTAGGAGAACGATCCTTGGGTCATATGTGACGTGTACAAGTCAACTCTACCTCAATCCGAGGTGCGTTGTGACCGACACCACTCAAAGTGTCTCTATTTTGTTTAAAATGGACTTCATTTTTAGTGAAAACAACAAATGACATACGGAAAACCGACCAAACGGATTCTGATTGTGTTGATACTTTAGAAAAATTATACATGGGTCATATGTGATGTGTACGAGTAAACCCCGCCTCAATCCGAGGCGCGGTGTGGCCGGCACAACTCAAAGTGTATGTCTTTTGTTTCAAAAGGATGTCATTTTAAGTGAAAAACATCAACTGGCATAAGGAAAACCGGCCAAACGCATTCGAATTGTGTTGATACTTTAGGAAAACGATCCATGATTCATTTGAGATGTGTACGAGTCAAGCCCGCCTAAATCCGAGATGCAGTGTGGCCGGTACCACTCTAATTGTGTCTCTTTTGTTTCAAACAGACAAGATTATAAGTGAAATAAACAACTGGCAGACGAAAAACCGACCAAACGCATTCGGAATCTGTTGAAATTTTAGGACAACGATCCATGGGTCTTATGTGACGTGTAAAAGCCAACCCGGGCTCAATCCGAGTCATGGTGTGGTCGGGACCACTCTAAGTGACTTTCTTTTGTTTAAAATGGACAGTATTTTAAGTACATACGGAAAACTGACCAAACGCATTCGGTTTATGTTGAAACTTTAGGAGAACGATCCATGGGTCATATGTGACGCGTACGAGTCAATTCCACCTCAATATGAGGCGCAGTGTGGCCGACACCACTCAGTGTGTCTCTATTTTGTTTAAAATGGACTTCATTTTTAATGAAAACAAAAAATGACATACGAAAAACCGACCGAACGGATTCTGATTGTGTTGATACTTTAGAAAAATGATACATGGGTCATATGTGACGGGTAAGAGTCAACCTTGCCTCAATCCGAGGTGCGGTGTGGCCGGCACAACTCAAAGTGTATGTATTTTGTTTCAAAAGGATGCCATTTTTAGTGAAAAACATCAACTGGCATACGTAAAACCGGCCAAACGCATTCGGATTGTGTTGATACTTTAGGACAACGATCCATGTTTCATTTGAGACATGTAAAGGTCAACCCCGCCTAAATCCGAGATGCGGTGTAGCCGGTACCACTCTAAATGTGTCTCTTTTGTTTAAAATGGAAAAGATTATAAGTGAAATAAACGACTGACAGACGAAAAACCGACCAAACGCATTTGGAATCTGTTGAAATTTTAGGACAATGACCCATGGGTCATATGTGACGTGTACGAGCCATCCCGGGCTCAATAAGAGTCACGGTGTGGTCAGGAACACCCTAAGTGATTTTCTTTTGTTTAAAATGGACAGTATTTTAAGTACATACGGAAGACCAACCAAACGCATTCAGTTTCTGTTGAAACATTAGGAGAACGATCCTTGGGTCATATGTGACGTGTACGAGTCAACTCCACCTCAATCTGAGGCATGGTGTGGCTGACACCCCTCAAAGTGTCTCTATTTTGTTTAAAATGGACTTCATTTTTAGTGAAAACAACAAATGACATTCGGAAAACCGACTGAACGGATTCTGATTCTGTTGATACTTTAGCACAACTATCCATGGGTCATATGTGACGTGTACGAGTCAACCCCGCCTCAATTTGAGGCGCGGTGTGGCCGGCACAACTCAAAGTGTATGTCTTTTGTTTCAAAAGGACGTCATTTTAAGTGAAAAACATCAACTTACATACGGAAAAACGACCAAACACATTCGGATTGTGTTGATACTTTAGGACAAAGATTCATGGCTCATTTGAGAAGTGTACGAGTCAAGCCCATCTAAATCTGAAACGTGATGTAGCCGGTCCCACTCTAACTGCGTCTCTATTGTTTAAATGGGACAAGATTATAAGTGAAATAAACAAATGACATACGAAAAACTGACCAAACGCATTAGGAATCTGTTGAAATTTTAGGACAACGATCCATGGGTCATATGTTACATGTACGAGTCAACTGCGCCTCAATCTGAGTCGCGGTTTGGCCAAGACCACTTTATGTGTATCTATTTTCTTTAAAATGGACTACATTTTAAATTCATACGGAAAACCAACCAAACGCATTCTGATTGTGTTTATATTTTAGCACAACAATGCATGGGTCATGTGTGATGTGTACGAGTCAACCCCACTTCAATCCAAGGTGCGGTGTGGTCGGCACCATTCAATGTGTCTCTCTTTTATTTAAAAAACACTTCATTTTAAGTGAAAACAACAACTGGCATACGGAAAACTGACCAAACGATTTCAGAATATGTTGATACTTTAGGACAACGATCAATGAGTCATTTGTGACGTGTACGAGTTAAGCTCGCCTCAATCCGAGGCACAATGTGACCGGTATCATTCCAGGTGTATGTATTTTGTTTAAAATGTATATGATTTCGAGTAAAAATATATGGTGTACAAAAAACCAATCAAATTATGAATTGAATTCCGGATTCCACATATGATTGTCATCTAAATTTTAAATTGAATTCTAAATGAATTATGTATGTTTATAATTAGGTTATGAATTCTAATTTAATTATGGATGAGTATATTTCCAGGATGCATTATATGTGTTGGTTGGTTGGTTTGCATTATTTAAATGTCTTGGTTTGTTCTCTATATGTATGCATTGTATATGTGTTACAGTTACAATAATTGGATTGAAAATTGAATTGAAAATGAAAATTTAATTGAAAATGAGCCCAAAACAGATCTGCTGTTCCAAAATGAGCCGAAAACAGACCTGTTTTGAAAATTGCAGGCTGCTGTGCAATTTGCACAGAAAATCCAATGCCAATGGTTTCAAACCGTTTGCATAGCCCATACGGAGCTGTTTTTACCAACGGTTCATTAAACCGTTGGTAAAAACAGGCTATCCCAATGGTTCAAACTGTTGGGATAGCTTTTGGAATTGGTGTTTTTACCAATGTTTGGTACAACCATTGGTAAAAACCTTTCCCAACGGTTTGAAAACCGTTGGGAAAGAAAATAGTCATGGGATTCCCAACGGTCCAAACCGTTGGGAAAGGCTTTTCCCAACGGTTTGGCACAACCGTTGGGGTAGGTTGATTTTTTCTAACCTATCCCAACGGTTCCTTGTAAACCGTTGGGAAAATCCTTTCCAAAACGGCTTACTTCCCCACAGTTGGCAGAACCGTTGGTATAACATATACCAACGGTTCTGCAGCCTTTCCCAATAGTTCAAAACCGTTGGGAAAGGATGGATTTACAGTAGTGCGGTATGTCTAATTATGTATGATTGTATATGTGGTAATAATATTTATGTGGCAAGAACATTCATGAAAATGTTCAGATGGTTGTGCCCAGATAGCGCTCCTATGAATTGGGTAAGGATAAGTCTCATGAGATGCGATTTGAATCTGGATTGGCTGTTAGACTTGACCCGTACTGAAATGGGAAATGGGATTGGCGGTTAGCCTTGACCCGTACTAAAGAAATGTTTTATGATTCTGCCACAATTATATGATTCCATGTTTATATGATCACATGATTATATTAAATGATTTTATAAGTTTCATGCTTTGGATATTATTATGCCTTGCTTCCTAACTCATGTGCTTGAGATGTATCCTTATCTTCATTCCCTTACTGGGATTTTTAGCTCATACCTTTGTTCATGTGTTCCCCAGGGTACCCTATGTAGATGTAAGAGCTCAAAGTAAGTTAGAATCTCTTTATGGAGATTAAATAAATAAGTTTTTTTAGCCTCAAGTTTTATGTTATTTTTACCTAGTCTTCCAAGACACTAGACTTAACGATCCTTGGCTTGTAATCTAATGATCAATTATGCTTAAAATCATGAAATGTTTTATTTAAAAGGCACGGGTCACTATAACATGTGTATAACAAATTCTTGGTCGAAAAAGCTATTCCATGAGATAATTGTATTGTTTATCATGTATGTTTTGTTTCGCTAATTTTTTTCACTTTACTTTGATCATGGATAAATTATATCCATAATTAAAACCATTATATATAAATATTATTTATTAAATGTCTAAATGTATTTTGAAAAATCTATTAATGTTAGATATAGAAAATGGATTTCACCGTTCATCAATATGGAAGGTCATACGAATGCATGAATACTATTTCAATTTAATCAACAGATAGAAAATTAAAAATAAATCTTAATTAACCTTTATAAAATTATTTTAATTTCATATATATAGTATTTATAATAATAATATATGTCCTTATTACCTTCCATGTAAAAATAAAATTAAAAGCATTTCACATTGCTACGTGGAGACAGTAGTTGACAAGTACACCAAGTGATGTTATTTATTCCCAATATATTACAAGGAGAGAATATAGATGGGATATTATATTTATAGAATCATTTTTGGGAAAAAATATCTATTATATTTTTTATAAATATCCAAACTATCTTCCCTTTAAATTTTAAGCAAAAAATGAATAACATCACTTCGTGAGGCGGTGGTCCACCATACACACAATCGATGTTTTTGTATCCCCGTTGAAATGTAATGTTAAAAGGAATATGTGATGTAATAATTAATTATGTATAATAATATAATAAATATAATATTTAATATTTAAATACATGATTACATACATCCATGAAAGGTGGATCTTTAAAGTGAATTACATCGGTTCGTGAGGCCATAGTTCTCCACACACGCGATCAATAGTTTTGATTCCCATTTAATGGAAGTGGTTATAGATTTTTGTTCATCCATTAATATAATAAAAATATTAGTACATAAAATATACTGGTGTGACTTTGATATCATATTTTTATATTATTTGGAGGAGGTGAATGAAGAGATAAAAACTACACTCGTTTATGAAATTTTCCACTTATTTGGAGATCCACATTAGGTTTATACATAAAGCCCTATAAAGAGTTATTATTAATCAATAATTTTTATAGGTAGTTATAAGAAAATTAAGGATGTTATTTTTGTAGTTATTCTCTAACCTAAGATGGTTTTTATGTTTTAATATGTGGTAGAGTGGCTGGCCTATTAGAAGTGGGGGAGAGGACAAAGATGGCATGTCTGAAATGAATTATTTGTAAGCACATTTTTCACATTCCAAAAGGTTGAAAGATACCAATATATGTAATATTATATACTATATGGTCTAAAAATGTCCATAAAATTGGTTTTATACATGTTTTAGGTCATTTTTAAACATTTCATTATTAGTTTAACCATGGGTAAACCCATTTTTACCTTATCTGAAGTAACAAATTTTTATGGTTTTCACTATTTACTATGGTAAAAAATTGTGTTGAACTTATTATATATTATATATTATGTTGATTCTAAAAATGGAACCAATTTTTACAAATAAAATTCATAAAAGTTTCATAATTCTATTTAAAATTAAACCCATTGATATGATGAAAAAGTGGGTTTCCAATGAAATGTTCTCATCTGTATGGAATGTTTTTATATTGAAAATGAATATAACATTAATCCTAACGATATAATATAAATTAAATTGTTAAATAAATTAACTAATTTTAATTTATCACCAATTTAAAATATAATATATTATTTTAAATATTTTGAGCAAAAATAATGATTTTAATAAAACACAACATTTTTCTATATTCATAAAAGAAATCAGACATTTCGTGAATATTGTAACGCCCAGACCCTTGATACCTAGAGTCGGTGTGTTATTACATAACATTAGCATGATTACAAGAGATAATGTATCTAAATACTGATGCGTTTAGTAGCCTTGGAAGTACTGTATACATACATATGTTTTACATTACATTATAAAAAAAACATTGTGTCTCCTTTGAGCACACTAATATCCCATAGAATATCCCTAAAGGTTAGTCATAATACACTTCTCCAAATCCTGGGAAAAATAAAACATAATAAATTGATGAGATTAGATTCTAAGTAAGGATAATAATATAGTGGAATCATTCATAAATAAGCATAAACTTTGAAGGCAATGTATAAGACTAAAACACATGCCTTTTAAAAATAAACTTCAGAATAATACAACAAAGATAAATTAAATAATTCCATTTACATACTCACAAGGATATTTTACTAGTCAAATAATCAAATTTAATATCAATAGCTAATTTCCTAATGATGTAATGCATAATATCAGACATCACAACCACATATTTAAGGCCTCGTGCCAAGACTAAAAATAAGATTTTGTCAAGGTCTTGTGCCAAGACAGTTGTTTGTCTCATGAGACCTACCGATGCATCAAGAAGCTATAGTGGTTTCTAATAGTCACTTACTAATTCTAATTAATTCTTCAGATGACACGGATAAAACATAACGTAAAAAATCTTATTAAAACTAGCATATGAAATTTCAATAATTTAACCATAAACCATGAATGGTATAAAAATAACACATCTAGAGTCAAACATATCATAACGCATTCAATATAATAAAGAAAAATGTATTAAAATAAATAAACCTCAATCATGAATAATATCCTGTAAAATATGTTGACATTGTTTAAAATGATCAGTAAAAATCTTTATGAGAAGTATACCTTTTTTAGGTAATCATTTAAAATACAAACAATTTATAAATGAAGACGTTTAAAATAAAATTTTGATTCAAAGTATCCCATAACACTTTGAAACTTTTGAAATGAAATAAAATTTTAAAACACTCATGTCCATATAAATAAATACTTAAAACCACATTTAAAACAAGGAAATTAATGAGATTGATTTAGAATATTAAATATTTAAACCATTAAAATGATGTTTTAGTTAAAGAGTCACTTAAAAAGAATATTTTTGAAAACTCTTTTATAAAACATGGACATGGAAAATAAATATGTCCCAATAAAAACTTACACATAAACAATCTCATATAATAATGAGATTGAAGAATTAACCCTTACCTTTTACTTTTCCTTGGTTGTGGGTACATTAACCTCTTGTATAAAATTTAAATCATTGTTATTAAATTATACATTAACCAAAGACATAAATATTATATCATATATGATCTTCTAATATTTCTTTGTTAAAAATATTTTAGTAGTATCATTGTTTTGGGAGTTAAATGGTTCTTTTTCCTTTATATGTTTTTTTACGTGAGTCATGTTAGTTATAGATAGGATGTATTTGATTCATATCCAGAATGATATTAATTTCATAAATATTATTTCTATTCAAAAAATTAAAATTATTCTTGAATGGTTATAATGGGGAATGAATCTCATCATGCTTGTGGAGACAGTAATCCGTAATTACGCACGAGCGACAATACCATTCTATTAATGGTGAAATAGTATGTAATTAGATGGAATATCATATATAAATAATATTTAACATGTTATATTTATTATTTACATAAATTATATTCATTATTATACCCATCCAAATAATGAAGTGTTTAATAACAAATTACACCACGACATGGAGACAGTAATCCGTACGCACACATGTATGGAGAATTTTTCATTAATAGGATAGATAGAATACTGAATATGGTTGTACCATATTTATAATAACATAACATTATGTATAAATTAATAGAGTTATAATTTTGGTATGGTAACAACAAATAAATAGGAAGTGGAAGAAGAAAACAGCTTCGAAAAAGGTGATGAAGAATTACCTCTTCTTCGGGTGCTTCCTTTTGATGTGATCAAAAGGGCTCGTTTTGTAGGCTTTCAGATCAAATTAAGGCCTCTAGATTTAAGTGAGTGTATTTGGAATGATATTTGAGTAGGTTTTTTCCGAGCCAAATGGCTTTGGGGGTGTGATTATGAGTGTATGGGATGTACCCTTTTATAATTGAGGTGAGTGTAACTTTAGGAAAATATTGAAATATTATTTTATTATACAATCATATTCGGTTTATAATGGCTCCAAAAGGATTTATTTTTAAAATAAGATGGGTCTGGGTTGAAAAAATCTCAACCAATAGATTTTAGATAGGTTTAGTCATTATATTAACCTTATCGTTTATATTTAACACTTACTTAAATAGATTAACTTTTACCATGTATTGTTGTATTATTATAATTAATGGTTAATTAACTTAATATAAAAATCAAATAGAACCACATGTGGTTCATTATTGACATATCTAACTTTTTCTATGTCCTTTATCTAATCCATATATTTTTATCATCTAATAATATATTATTTGTTTTAAAAACTCATTTATGTCAATTTTGACACTATTTAGTATTTTGTTTTTGTGGAAGTAAAAAAACATGATTAATTTGAAAAAATAAATTAACATAATCCTATCATGTAATAATGACCTATAAAATTAGTGGAATGCATCAAAAGTGTCAATTTACATTTATTTGGATATTTGTAATATCAATTATGTTAATCATTCATTAATATTGTAATTGATGCATCATCATCGTGTCATAAATAAATTTAATTAATTAAAGTTTAAAATTTACAAATAAAATACCATTATGTTGGAAATAGTTTTATCTTTTTAATGAATATTTATAGAAAAATGTATCTTATGTATAACCCTATATTAAAAATGTTTTAGTTATTAAACATTGAATTGAATACTTTAAACTATTCTTTAAATAAAATAATAATAAATGTCCTAATCTAATACATGTGGATCAAAGAGGATCATATTTCATTACTAAGTATTATTTTTTCGAAAAACAATTTTCCAATAGAATCAGGACATGTGTTAGGTTAATTATAATATCATTTTTACCTTTAATAACTATATTTACTTTTAATTGTGGTAAATAAAATTCAAAATTTACTATTCACAAAAAAATGACATCTTATTCAAATTTTACTTACTGATGTCTACTTTTTTATCTCATATTTTTTAAATTAAATTCCCAGAAGCAGTAAAATTTCATTTTATGAAAATTTGCAAATGTGCCTAGAAGGTGGTTAAAAGACGTTAAAAAGTTCAATAAAATTTTATACATCTAATTTTATTACAAAATGAACCTAATGAATTAAATTGAACATATATAGGTGTTATGTATCTATTTTGACTTCAAATAAATTTAAATAAAATAAAAAATTATTTAAATAAAAAATCGGTTTTAAACAATAACATTGTCTTTCACTATTCATAAAAAAGTTAACGTTTTCAAAAAAAATACCACAAAATTGACCTAAGATAATATTGAAATTCCAAACTCAAAAATTATGTCTATTTTACCAAATTAAAAACATATAAGTTTGATTAATTAATATAAAATTAATTCCCTATTATCAAAACATGAAAGTGGGTTTTTGAGAAGTAAAAATTTTCACAAGATTGATATCTGTTTATTATGAATTAAAATGTAAAATTTCCATTGATGAAAGTCATTGGGTTAAATGATAAAAATATAATCTAATTATAAATCAAAACTATTCCTATGTATAATTTAATAATATAAATTATTTTGATTAAAAAAGTTGTTTGTAATTAAAATTTAGTATTTTTCATTATTCCTCAAAATATGAAAGTTATCAGAATTGCACCAAAAATTTATCCAATCTAACTTTTGATGTCCCTATTCTAAAAAATACTTTTATTTTTTCAAATTTAATATATAAATGTTTAAAATATTAAATTTAAAAAGGGTTCTCCATTAAAAGGTAGTAAAATTACATTTGCTGAAAAATACTTCCTTTATCTGAAAAATTGAATTTTTTATTATATTATGTCTAAAAAATAAATAATATGGATATATAAATTATATGGAGTATATAAAATTTAAATTTAAGTTAATAAAATTCATAACCGCTTTTTGAACGACTAGTTTGGTAAGTCGTGGTGTGCGCGAACTCAGTGTTGCGTGTAGCGCAATCTATTAAATTACGTTAATGAAAATAACATTCTTTGAAATCTTAGGGTGTTAAATTCTCTCTATTAATAAATTTTTTCCTTTAAATTAGAAATTCTTCTTTAAAAATAAAATGTTAAAATATAAAACATGTTTTTGGAAAACGCACATTAGAAATAGGGTTAATAAAATTTAATCTTAATAAGAGGGAAAGTGAAATAAAAACTTCACCACAATATTATGATCTCTAATAGGAGAACATCGGTAGATATTAGAGAAAAATAATTAGAGGTAAAATGTAAATATTTATATGGAGTTATTGAGGTCATCAGTCACAAACATGTGAACAATAAATAGAAAATTTAGGTCCCCAAAGCCATAAATCTATGATGATTTAAATATGATCAGTTTAAAAAAACATAAGTTATTAAGATAACACCTTTTTGGTTTTATGACCCCTTCCCTAAAGTGGAAGAATTAATTTCTTCATAGAATAGGAGAAAAAAAATACTTGACAAGTAGAGTTCCATCCTTTAACTAATTTCTACCACAAACTCATCTTTCACTCGAAAAGATAATAAAACTCAAAAATATTCTATTTTTTCTAGTAGTATAGGGTTTCAAAAAAATGAATTTATAATTAATCTATGGTATAATTTAATAAAAATACATTATACACAATAGGACATCACATAGGCCAGTGGTTTGTGATGCACCCTTGTCACCATTCAGTTGCGGGTTCAAGTCTCATGGCCTTGCTGGACTCAACGGGTTATCGCCCAAACTCCAGGTTGTCCTTTTTATAACAATCCGAAAATAATTTTAAGAAATTTTTTAACCTAAAACAATAGTTTCCAAGGTCCAGCGTAATTATTTCCAACCATTAGACTTATCCAAAAAACTTGGGACCAAACTCATAGTACCAAAATTTATAAATATGGATAACATAAAAAAAATGAAGATATCTTTTTTCCAAATACTATCATGTGAGTACCTTCATCAGTTATTCTCTTAAAACATGGTAACACGCTGAATTTCCATAAAACCATATGGATTACATTAACTCTCCCTTATTCCACATAGAATACTAGATATATTCTCATATCCAAAAATATTTAATACTCCAACAATGATGGAATAATCAAATCGTTAATCAGTTCTATGGTAGTCAAGAATATCCAATAAAATTTATCCAAATAAACCATCTCTTATTGAAAAATCACTACCTAAATATTGGGACCATATTAAGGTTTATCTTTCCTTCAACCATGTATTTTACAAAAAAATTAACTTGATGTTGAGTCACTTTTCGTAGTATTATATAATCTCAAATTCTCAATGAAATAGTACTGCAATACAATCCTTATTTATTTCCATAATTAATTGAACCAACACATCAGTGATAAAACACTCAAATGACATAATTAATTAATAAAAATATAAGAACATTAATTATTCCTCTTCATACGTGGTAGTATCATAACTTGATTATTATCCAATATCATCGTTTGGAGTACACTATGATGATTCTGACATTGATTTGCATATTGTCTCAACTCCTTGCAGGTGAAGCATTGTACATTTGATACATTTTTCATACCTTTGAAATCACATACTTGGTGGCCTTTTTCTCTACACTTATAACAAACTCTCATTCCCTTCAATCATTTACCAGGTTGATTCTTTCCACATTTATCACATATGAGATAATACTTTTTTACCTTATTCCTTTTATCTATCTCTCTCTCTGCCATCCTTTTCTTCTCTGGATTCCCTTAAAATGCATAGGAATCAGAAAATTATATACTTTTCTTATTAACACTTGATATTATTTTATTATATTATGAGAATACATGGGAGACTATTTACTTTCTAAATGATGGATTAAGACCATGAAATATTTGATCCTTCTTACTCTTTGGATCATGCATATTCCGGGAGTTCTCATTCTTTCTATGGGACACCATTTCTAAATAATGACAAACACTATGTTAGTTTATGAATCGTAATGCATAATTCCAAAATTGTAAAATACCTAACATAAATTGAAAAGTTTATGTATATAATCCATAATGATAAAAAAAATTGAGGATGTATTTACTCATAAATCCTTCATTATGGTTTGTAAAGAAAATGTGAATTATCCTAAGGATATCTCCCAGGAGTGTCATAACCAAGAGTGAATGAAATCCCATTTTTGTGAATGAGGATACCCTAGGTTAAGTCCAAAACTCTTTGTTGGTGTTTTCACTCCTAGGTACATCTGTGCCAGAGCCTCCTCTACCTACTCGTTTCGAGATAGGGATGTATTGATTTAAAAATTCAAAAAATATATACATTACCAAAATTCTAACAAGTTATTCTATACTAATTCTCAACGTTTATCTTAGGGTAATGTTCTCTAAAAAGAGTTTTTCTAAATCTAGATTCCACAGTTTGTACCAAACATCATCTAATACGAACTGTAATGCCCCAACCATAGTTACCTAGAGTCTGTCCATTATAACATAACATTGGCATGATCACAATAGATCAAGTCTCAAATGACCGATTAGTTTTGTATCCTTGTAAGTACTAGATACATACATAAGTTCTAAATTACATTAGGAAATAAAAAAACATTGTGTATTCTTTGAAAACACTCATATCCCACAACATATCCCTACAACTCAATCATAATAATCTTCTTCACATCCTAGGAAAAATAAAACATAAGAAACCTATGAGATCAGATGATAAGTAAAGATAAAAATATATTGAAAACAATCATAAATAATAATAAAAATTTAAGGCAATGTATAATACTAAAACACAAGCCTTTTAAAATTAATCTTCAGCATAATATGGAATAGATAAACCAAATAATCTCATTTACTTATTCACATGGATATTATACTAGTCGAACAATCACATGTAATATCAATAGATAATTCGATAATGATGGAATGCATAATGTTGGACATCATAACCACATAGTGAAGGCCTCGTTCTAATAATAAAAATAAGACTTTTTCATGGCCTTGTGACAAGACACTAGTTTGTCTCATAATACCTATCCATGCATCGAGTAGTTGTAGCGGGCGCCATCCGTCACATACTAAGTCCAATTCATTCCTCATATGAAAAGGTTGAAAAATAACATAAACATTTATATTAAAACTAACATATAAAATGTCAACACATTAACCATAAACCATGAATGATATACAAACAACACATCCATAGTCAAACATATCATAAATCAATCAATACAATAATGAACGTTGTATTAAAATAAATAAAGCTCAATCATGAATAATATCTAGTAAAGGATGTTTTCATAGTTGAAAATGATCAGTAAAACTTCTTGTGAGAAATATCCATTTTTTATGTAATCATTCAAAAGTCACACAATTTTTAAAGGAATACATTTAAAAGACATTTTTCAATCAAAGTATCTCATACCACTTTGAAACATTTTAAAGGAATTAACATTTTAAATCATTCATCTCCATATAAATAAATCCTTAAAATAATTTTGAAAACATGTACATTTATGAGAAGGATTTAGAGGAATAAATATTTAAACCATTATAATGATTCTTTAGTTAAAGAGTCCATTAAAAATAATCCTTTTGAAAACTGTTTTATGAAACATGGACGTGGATAATAACTATGTCTTAGTAAAAATTTACACATAAACAGTCTCAGATAATAATGAGATTGAAAAATTAACACTTACCTTGTACTTTTCCTTGGTCGAGGGCATGTTAACATAATTTATAATAGTTAAATAGTTGTTATTAAATTTTACAAGAACCACATATATAAATATTATATCATATATGATCTTCTAATATTTATTTGTAAATAATATTTTAATAGTATCTTTGTTTTGAGTGTTAACTAATTCAATTTCCTTTATATGTTTTGTTATGTTATTCATGTTTGTTGTCGATAGGATATATTTATTTATATACAGAATGATATTATGTTCCTAAAAATTATTCCTATTAATAAAATGAAAATTATTCTTTAATTGTTATGATGGGGGATGAATCTAATCACGTTCATGGAGATGGTAATCCGTACATACACACGAGCGACAATACAATTCTTTTGATGGTGAAATAATATGACATTTGATGGTATATCCTATATAAAGAAACATTAACATGTTATATTTATTATTTTCATCAATTATACTTGTTATTATACCCATAAAAATAATGAAGTGTTTAATAAGAAACTACGCCACGAAGTGGAGGCCGTAAGCCGTACGTACACACGTATAGTGACATTGTCATTCATAGGATGGAAAGAATAATGAATCTTGTGGTACCATATTTATAATAACAAAACAGTACGTAGATTTTAATGGAGTTATTATTTTGGTATGGAAAAAACAAAGAAAGAGTAAGTGGAAGAAGAAAAGAACATTGAATGAGGTGATGAAATAATTATCTCTTCTTCGAGTGCTTCCTTATGATTTGATCAAAAGGGGTCCTCAGGTAGGTTTTCTGATAAAA
This sequence comes from Viscum album, assembly GCA_963277665.1. NCBI lineage: Eukaryota > Viridiplantae > Streptophyta > Magnoliopsida > Santalales > Viscaceae > Viscum > Viscum album. The sequence goes on along the minus strand of OY728119.1, from coordinate 414,074,612 downwards.
TTAAGGCCTCTACGATGAAGTAATGGAAGTTGGGAAGATATTTGAGCCGGGTTTGGTGGAGACAAATGGATTTGGAAGGGTGATTTTGAGGTAAGGGAAAGTACCCTTTTATAAGAGAGGTGAGGGTCACTTTAGGAAATGTTTGAAATATTATTTTATAATACAATCATATTCGGTTTATAATGGCCCCAAAAGAATTTATTTCGAGGATATGGTCGTTCTGGGTCAAAAACCATTCAATCATTATATTTTAGATAGGATTAGGTCACCATATTAACCATATATGTTTCATTTAACTCTTAGTTAAATAGTTTAACTTTTACCATGTATTGTTGTATTATTATAATAAATTGTTAATAAACGTACTATAAAGATCCAAGAGATCCTGAAGTGGTTCATTATTGACATATCTTACTTTATATAAGTCCTTTGGATAAACTGTATATTTTTATGAATATTATATCATCTAATAATATAGTATTTGTTTTCAAAACTGGTTTATTTTAATTTGGACACTATTTAGTATTTGTTTTTTTTAATTCAACTAAACATGATTACTGTAGAGACCCATATTTTCCATGTAATTTTCTTTTTAATTATATGGAATAATTACAAGACTGCAAAAATTGACGACGTGTGATTCTGATACCTGGTGTTCCCAAAATGAATTTTTGAACTTTTTTCGAGTATGTTCAGTGAACACGTGATCGGCATTCTATACTTTTTAAACCGGTGCTCGGAATTAAAATCAGTGGTCACCATTGAACTCACAGTGCCAATATTTGCTTAAAGAGACCTTCACCTCAACCCCAGTAGGTCAAGGATGGGAGTTAGTTTTTGGATTTTTGTGGGAGAGTAAAAGAAAAATAATAAAATAAAATAAGTAACTTTTATTTTATTTCTTGAATCCTCTCATTTGAATATTTGAGGTGGTAACACACGAGGGTGGTCGGGCATTTAATGTTGGGCATTAAATTCTTGATTACACAGAATGTGTAACCACATTTTTTCATCAATTAATGGGATTCATTAGTTTTAAAAATTAATGAATCAACTTGTTAATTAAAAGTTGTATTAACTCTTCTTGAGTATTGTTTTTCCATCGGTGAAAGGGAGAGGAGACTTTTGCAGGAGAATTCTTGAAGGAAGAACATCCTCCAGTGAATAACATTCTCTAGATCAAGAATGAGAATGACAGTCGAGCTCAGATCGGGAGCGGGTTGTAGGACTGGCGAACCTCAACGTCTTCATCTTCTTACCCACATCATCTCTAACGAACAAACAGGTTAAGGATATTGTTCTTATCATTTATTCATGATAAATTGATGTTTTAAATTTATAAAATGCATGATATTGATCTAACATGGATAGTGCGGGAAAAACAATCATGTCCCAAACCCTCTGCTACTATATTGTTGACGTTTTCTTTGCATATGGATCGAAGGTTGAGTGGAACCCAACCATGATGCCAGTGACCGAAGTCGGTAGAGTATGGGCAGCGGCCGACATACTACTAGGCCGCGATGACCATGGCGGCACAACCACACTATCGAAGGAGGCCACAACCCATCGGCCGCAGCGGTGGAAGGTGGTGACCGACACCTAGGCCGGCGGCATTGAACTGGGGTGGTGCACATCTACACTTCCGGGTGAGGGGGAGGTAACAGCTGCTCAGCCACAGCGGTGCACCCGGAAGGGGGTCGGCACCCGACCGGTCGTGGGAGGACAGTGGCAATGTCGCGCCACGGGAAGGGAGAAGTTGGCCTAAACCACCGGTCGCCCACATCATCCCCAGTGCGGTGAGGGTAGGCCCTGCCCCGGCGGACCGCACTTGACTGGGTCACGCCCAGCGGGCCGCTCCGACCGAGCTGCGCCCAGCGGGCTGCTCCGACTGCGATACGCCCAGCGGGCTGCCCCCTTTGTGGGTCGGGTCGGACCCAGGTCTATCTAGACCCAGATACGCATTTTTGGCCATATCTTGAGAACCAGGAATCAATTTGATGAACCATATATGGCTCTATAATTCTTGGATCAAGATGGCCCTTTTGGTAAACTCCACTTGAGTTTGGGATAAAGTTGGAGTACTGTCAGGGTGGACCAAACCAAAATTCAATTGGGCCCTCTAGACTATAAGGCTAATAACATACATACCGGGTGACCGATCGATGCGGTGTATGTCTCTTTGGGTCCCTTATGACGTGACATACCTTCGGGATACTTCTTCGTGGGGCTTCCTAGCAGTTGAAGTATCGACCAATGGCATGAGGTGCTGAACCTCCCAGAATCATGATTTCTTAATACGGGAACCCTATGGGTTTCAGTTCATGAGGAGTCTTCATATCCTATATCGGTAATCTTTGGATCTTGTGTGGGTCAGTGCTCAGTGATCCTGTGTGGGTCAGTGAAAACCAATCATGTGTGGGTCATCTCCAAATCATGTGTGGGTCATTTTCGGATTTTGTGTGGGTCATCTTCTATCCTGTGTGAGTCAACAGCAGAGCTTCTTGATGAAGTAAGATGATGTAGAAATAAAACTAATCATCTTATAATAACCCGAATTCGGAGCCCCTCCACTGGTGACCTGTACCCGGTTCGCCACATGACCTCAAGCGCGTTTCCCCAAATGCCACAGGTTGCTGACTAGCAGCGAGGGACTTGGTGAGTCAGTGGGGAAACTATTCCCTCATTTGGTAAGGTATATAGTGGAAAAACAACATTCAATAGCATAAGTAGTAACAACATTCATAACAACAGAAACCAAACATCATAAGCAATGAATATATATAGAAATGATAACAATGATGCAGTAGGTACAAGTATCTAAGGAAAGAAGAAAAAACAACAATGTGCTGAAATACAACTAAAACCAAGTTCAAAAGAAAAACAAAGTAGACTCCTCAGCATCGCGATCCATGGCTCGGTCCCATGCTCTCCAGCTCCTGGTGCAATCAAGATCCTGAAGTAGAAGGGTGCTTTCCCTTGTCTATACCTGCAGCAACATAGTCTGCTTGGGCCCAAAAGCATGGCCCAAACCGGGTGTGAGATACAATCCCAGTAGACAGTCACCCAAATATTTGTGCCTAACAGTCAACGAATACATGGCAGTAATATAAACAAGAAGCAATAAATAGGTAAGCACAAGCATCTACAATCCAAACTTCTAACAAGTAAAGTACACAAGTAAACTGCCAGCAACAAAAGATGAAACAGGTAACCCTCTAGGTAGCTCTCACAACCTAACCCCTATGGCTGAACCTATAGTACTAGCAACCCTCTGGGAGGAACACACAGTCTCACCCCTATGGTTCAGTTACGTAATTAAGCAGAGTCTCTGGGGAATCACTCATCGTCAATTCCCCCTATAGTCTCATATCGTTCTAAAGGCTCTCTGGGGAAGCACTAAATGTCAATTCCCCATGTGGCCCACGTCGTGGAACTACAAACTCTCTGAGGAATCACTCAACATCAATTCCCCCTATAGTCTCTCATCGTAAGTAGAAGACACTCTGGAGAAGTCCTTCCATCAATTCTCCCTTTGGTCTACTACTCTAGGTTCTCACAGTCCTGAGTATAACTAAACATTCTTAGTGCGCATATATCGTCCCAAGTAAACCTCAAGAACTACTTAGATATCAACTATGGCTCAACAGTATAATAAAACAACAGTTCCACTATCCTACAACTAGGCATGGCAACTGGAAGAACACCCTACAGGAAAAAAAAGCATGGAAAAGCAACCTGAGCACAAAATAAATTACACTACTCATAAGAAATAACCTCTACTAAGGAAAACAAGAAAAAGCAGGCAAACAGCAGCGGAAAAATAGGAAACACACAATACCCCATTCAATGGTATTGGTGAAATTTTCACTTAATATTCATCAACTTTCTACGGAAATGAAGAAACCACCTACCTCGATCCTAGGAGATCGATATATGTGAACCACGATGACAGATTCCTCTTAGAACAATGTAGATCTGAGAAAATGCACAAAACGTTCCTCCCATGATAACTTGGAAATGAGGAGGAATCCAGAAAAAAGGCTAAAGCAAAACGAATAACTCACTGATGCGATTCCAATGCAATCTACCATGCTCAAATCAGAGAACAGATGGCGAGGCGGGAGCTCGAAAAATATTTGGTCGTACGGTCGCTTCCAGGCAGACAAAATCTGGAGAAGAAGATGATTTTTGGGGTTAGGTGCAAGCCTGGTCCGTTTAATGAAAAAAAAGTACACAATGTGTACTTCTTGAGTACACGGCATGTACTTCAATTTTTCTGTACTCCGAATTAAACGGCCTCCACCTCAGCCTTACACACCATGTGTATAGCCCGAACACGACCAGCACACGGCTTAGAACTGGAAAAGAGTACATGGAATGTACTCAGAAAGTACACGGCGTGTACTTTGAAAATTTCTAGAAAATTAATTTTTCTTAAAAACTCCAGAAAAAGGGAAAATGTACCTGAAAAAAAATCCATGTTCTTACACATCTATACTCCCATACATAAGTTATACCTTGTGTGAGATAAGTCTTTACCTTTTTGTTATTCTTCTATCTGTTTATACCTTTGTGGAAATCTTCTGTGTGGCATTACCTTTGTGTTACTTACCATCATGGTGATACCTATGTGGTATTCTTCTATATGGAGTTACCTTTGTGGTACATACCTTTGTGGTGTCACCTTCTTGGTATTATTTCTTTTGTGGGACAGTTGAGATTTTGGCTAAAGAGTTGGGCCTTGTGTTTCCTCCTAAGTGAGATGAGTATACTTGATAACATAGTTATATGTATGGGCATATACATAACTAGGGTTGACTGATGTTTCGTGGTAGTGATTATGGTTTGTCTTTGCGGCTTATCCTAGGTGGAGTTTGAGAGACCTTAGGGGGTCTCAGGGTCCTAACTGAGTATCGTTATACTCCCCCCTGCACAGGCTATGCCCGCACCTTGTTGTGTCTTGTGCAGATGACGGAAAACTTTGATTGAGGATGAGGGTACCAGGGCTGGAGGCTACTCGGGGGGTGGACCTTAGATGAGGCGTATTGCAGAGATAACTGTTCAGGAGCTATACCTACCCATCAGGTAGGGTTCCTTGCAGGTATTCATAATAGTTGTTTCGATTTTACTTGTACTTTCCAGTTGGGTCGTATTTTGGACCCCTTTATTTATTGTACACACCCTGATTACTATATAGTTTACTTTGTGCTTCTATCATGTTGTGTGCTTGGTTTGTGTGAGTTTACGGGTTTAAAGGAAATCTCTTCCTAATTTTCGGGATATGTCTTTCTGGTGCTTGTCGCCAGCCACTGGCATATGGAAGGTGGGCTTTGGGTAGTCACGGCACCGGCCCTGGGGGACGGGTCGTGATAATTAATTCAATCCAAAATAAATTAAATAAATCCTAACATATCATATTAACCTATAAAATTAGTGTAATATAACTAAAAACTCAAGTTACATTTATTTGGATATTTATAATATCAATTATTTAAATCTTTCTTTAATAAGGTAATTACTGCATCATCATTGTGTAATAAATAAATTTAATTATTTAATGATTAAAATTATAAATAAAATAAACTTATGTAGGAGATATTTTTATATTTATAAGGAATATTTTTGTCAAATTTATCTTATGTAAAACCCTTTATTAAAAATGTTTTAGTTATTAAACATTGAATTTAATACTTTTAACTCTTCTTTAAGTAATATAATAATAAATGTATTAATCAAATTCAAGTTAATCAAAGAGGATTATATTTAATTCCTAAGGTTTATTTTGGTTCAAAAACACTTATCCAATATACTTAGGACATGTGTTAGGGTAATTATAATATCATTTTTACCTTTAATTACCCTATTTACTTTTACCCGTGGTAAATAAAATTCCAAAGTTACTATTCAAAAGAAATTATTTTCATATTATTAAACCAAATTATATTTAATTATTTCAACTGTGTCTCTTAGATTTTTTAAATTCAATTCATAGAAGCAGTAAAATTATATTTTATGCAAATTTGAAAATGTCCCTAGAATGTTGATAAAAGATGATAAATAGTTCATTAAAATTTTATACATATAATTTTAATATAAAATGAATCCAATAAATTACATTAAAAATATAAAGGTATTATTTATCTATATTTACATAAAATAAATATTAATACAATAAATAATTATTTAAAAAATGTCGGTTTTAAACAATAATGCAGTTTTTTTCACTATTCATCCAAAATTGAACATTTTCAGAAAAATACCAAAATTTCACCCTAAGATAACTTTGATATTGAAAATAAAAAATGATTTCTATTTTTAAAAATTCAAAACCTATAATTTTCATTAGTTATTTTTAAATTAATTCCTAATATCAAAGACAGAAAGTGGGTTTTTAGGAAGTAAAAACTATCAAAAGATTGATATGTGTTTATATCCAATTTAAATGTAAAATTACCTTAGATGACCAACATTTGATTAAATGATAAAAATATAGTCTAATTATACTTCAATACCATTCAAATATATACTATAATACTAAAAATTATTTTGATTAAAAAATTTGTTTTTAATTAAAATTAAGTATTTTTCATTATTCATCAAAATATGAAAGTTAACATAAAAGCATAAAAAATTCATCCAAACTAAATTTTTATGTTTTTTTTCTAAATAAAAAAATTATTTTGTCAAATTGAATATATACAAGTGTCAAATAATGGATTTAAAAATGGTTATCTATTAAAAGGCGGTAAAATTACACTTTCTAAAAAATACTTCCTTTATCTATAAAATTGAATTTGTTCTTATATTATTTCTAAGAATCAAAAAATATGGATGTTAAAATTATATGGAGTATAAAATTAAAAATTCAGTTAATACTATTGATAACCTCTTTTGAATGGCTAGTTTGGTAATTCGTAGTGCGCTCGAACTTGGTGTTGTGTGTAGCACAAGATATTAAATTTCTTTAAAGAAAATTACATACTATGAAATCTGGGGGTGTTACAAATATCCCCCAAATATAAATTTTACATATATATATTTTTAATTTTTTTTTAATTTTTTCAAATAAAATTTCTGAACATGGTAAAAAATAAATTTTCATTTTTGTAGTGAAAAACGTGACTTAACTTCCGTTTAGAAAAATAAAATTTTTCTAAAAATATTTATTTTTATTTCAAATAATAATTATTATATTTATAATAATTAGCTAACCATTGATTTTATTTTATACTTGTGAAATCCAAATAATTTTGATAATTTTGTTAGTCCTATTCATGCATACGAATGTAATAACTATTTTATATAGGACATGCTGAAAGAATAATAATAATTTAATAACTTATCATGTTTTATTCAATCCTAGTGTTGAAATTATTGTAATATATTGAAGAAATTAAAATTATTTACAAATAAATACATCATAATGTATTATGGTGTTATTTTCTCTTTCATGCTCAATGTTGCGTATAATATAGTCTACTTAATATAATGCTCTTATTTTAAAATCATGGGTCATTATAGTAGAGTATAAATAACCTCAATTTTATCTCATGAGAATAATTACCCCCTTCATGATCTTGAGATGCTTGTGATTATTCATGTTCTCTAGATATTTATCAACTACCTTTTTAGGATGTGTTTTATGGTCTATTTTTACCAAAATATTTTTAAGTAAATTTTTAGATGAGGGATCCCAACCTATGATAGATAAATTATGAAGTGTGTATTTACACACTTTAATATGATATTTCTTTACACCCTCGGTAATGTAAATTTTTTTGTGTATGCATTTAGAAAGTAATTTCTTACCTTTGTGGTGAAAGAATCTATGGAAGAGTGGATATTGATGAGACAGATCATTTATATAAAATTATAATAAATTAGATATGAAAGGCATATATCCATACCTTGTACTCAGACTTGAACATGCATACATGATCATATTTGGCTTCATCAGGACAAGGATATAGAGTGTCCTCATTTCAATGGGTCCTTTTTTATTTGGAAACCTCCCATCTGTGGTCTTAGTAATTTAATAAAGATCTATACTTTCATGGAAAGATGATATTTCTAATATAATAGAGGTAGAAGTTGATATAAAATAGAAAATGATCAATTTAGTACTTGAACACTAGAGCTACTAATATATTACACTATTTGAGATATGTTTACGGGTGGCTGATAATGAGGCATTCAATTATGGGGTTTGTATCCCGGTGTCTCACATGTCAAAAAAAAGATGAAAAATTAGATAACTGATGGTATGTTAAAAATGCTACTAATATTATTTTTTAAATTAAATGAGATAGTCATGTACAATGTCATTGGTAAACCTTAGTATCCTAGTGGTATGGTAGTTATAGTTATGGTTATTGATTGACTAATGAAATCAATGCATGTCCTACATATTAAGGATTCAATATGGGAAGAGAGCCTTTGGGACATTTATGTGTGAGTGGTTTTTAGAATTTTGGGTGTGCCAATAGATATCATTCTTTATATGGAGCCTCATATTAAATCTTAGTTATATAGTGGTTTATAGACATCAATGGAAACTCTGTTGAGGTTAAGCATGAAATTTCATCCGAAAATGGAATTGAAGATTGAGAAATTCATCTAAACTATATAATAAATGATCTGAATATTTTTTCAAGCCTTTATAGGACCATGAGAGAAGTTTCTACCCTTATTTTATATTTCTAATAATATTAGTTTTCTATATATGATTCAAATGACACTATTTAATGTGTTTTATAGGAGGGCCGATATATCACCTATTTATTGTGTAGAGGCTGGATAATGATCCTTGTTTTAATTGAATACTATTCAATAGATGAGAAATATAATCTAGTTTATAATGAATTGATTAGAGATAAATAATATTTGTAAAATATCTTTTACTTATCTATGTCATTTTCCTTTAAAAATTGACGTAGATAATTGGGTTTTTTTCAATGCTTCACCTCATGTGGGAAAAAGATGCTTAGGGATTTTTGGTATATTGGAACCTCTTTATGTTATCCCATTTTATATTTTATAGGGACTTGGGAAGAAAGTCTATAGTTTTGAATTACCTATTTATTGGATTCATATCCATGATGTATTTAATGTATCTGTAGGGTCCTGAAAAATCCGCAAAGGAGATGCTACCTACTTCCCCAAAGAAATTGGGGAAAATATTTCATATTCAAGGACGAATCGGACCGGTCCGTAGGCCGGTCCGAAGATGATGTCGCGCGACTGGTTCTGCGGAGCACTACCTTCGCGGCCCGTCGTCATTCGTGAAATGGAGGCGGAGATCCTCCACGGTTACGAGGCTGGATGGGTGCCAATCATGTTCACCGTCATGAACTGCCCCAGCCACGGACCGCATCTCCCGGTTCAAGCTACTTCTGCTGTCATTCGCGGAATGAAGGAAGAACCCCCCGCTGTCGTGAGGCACTCCCTGAGTTCGGTTCACAAGGGGAGGAGAAACGTTCAATACCCACCACGAATCGCGGATTGACCGAGTCAGCTATAAACCGGGTATCCGGTCATGGCCCTCCGCAAAAGGTGTCGCGTGGCTGCGGATACATCTCCTTCCCTACTCTATAAAAGGAGGCCGAGGGGGAAAGGAAAAGGAGGATGGAGAACTGGAATTGGATTCTGAGGGATTGGAGATTCGGAAGAAGATCGGTTGAAGGAATGATTCGGATTTCGCAAACATCAAAATTCCCATCCGCGAACCACAGCAGGTATGTGAATTTACAAGGAATTGGAAAACGCATAATAAATTGGTGAACCGTGAACCTAAAATAACAAAAACAAGGAAAACCACGAACCATACACCCTCTGCGGATAAATTCCCCACGGACCAGGGAGTTTATTCCTCCTTTCCCATCCGTCGCGCCGAATAGCACTCTCTTACACGGGGGAATCCCCGACCGACGAGCCTCCAACTAGTGTTGCCCTTGGCCACCGCTGCCCACCTGGAACCCTCCACGAACCACCCTGGTTCGCAGATTGAACCCAATGTCGCGGACCACCCTGGTTTGCGGGATTCCAATCATTCTGCAGACAACCTTGGTTCGCGAACGGATTCTCCATCCACGTGCCACTCCCCCACGCGAAGGGCGCCACCACCCATACCTCTCGTTGGCCCGCCAAATACTTTGGTGTTCTCATTCCCTGAGCCAGATAAAATCCTTCTAGTCTAGCCAAGCCCTTCGCGGCTCCCTCATTGTCCTATTCATCGGCCCTGAGATGAGGCCTCCACCAGAGCCACTGGATCCGCGTGTTGTAAATTTATGGTGCATCACCAAGTAATTTTGAGTTCACATACCCACGGTAAGTAGAGGCGAAGTGGTTTCCCCAACCCTTGAGAAGATTTCTGAAGCATTCCTGGGTTCACATTCCCATGGTAATGTGGAGTCTGAGCTCGAGAATCCCCTTTCTTCCCCTCCATAGGTTTAGGGCTCCTCATGGGTGGTAAAATAGCAATCATAAGAAAGCCCTCATGCACTGCAAGAGAGGAGACGGGCACAGGAGCACCACCTTTCCCTCTCCCGCTGAGCTTTGTTGCCACGAGCGTCCATTTCGGAGTAAGCCTCGACATTCTGGGCCTCCTCAGAGTGTAAGACCCAATCCATGGCCCTGGGAATCCACCTAGGAGTAAGCCCCGACCTTATGTGCCACTCCACGCGTAATCCCCACTCCATTCCTCACTAGCGCACCTTTCGTGACATGATCGCCTGGTCCTTTTTGCCTCTTGTTTCTCACACCGAGCATGAATCACGTGGGATTAGAGTAAGCATCGACCATGACATTCCCTTATGGGCCTCCTTAGAGTGTAAGCCCTGATACACCATTCTGGGCTACCTCAGGGTGTAAGTCCAAATCCATGCGAACTACGTGGACTTTGATCATTGCCTCCTAGAAAGGTTACATAGGAAGCCTCCATGTGGTTCAAGCTCACCACCCATCGGACCATCCGGTCCATGTCGGTTCCCCGACACTTATCCGAACTATGTGGACATTGATCCATGTCTCCTAGACAGGGTATGTAGGAATCCTCCAAGAGGTTCAATCCCAAAAACCGGTCGATCCAACTATCTTCACGATGGATCGTCGCGCCACCCCAAGCGTTGTCTCAGTGAGTCTAGATCATTTGGGGCCATGAATCCAACGAGGGATGGTAAACCACGGGCATAAATGATTTTGAACCCCTGCATCCAGTTGACCATTTCCCACCAGGGTTGAATCCGTGGATACTATGTTTGGGTATAAACCAAAGATTCTCGAACATATGAATACGTCTTAAATCTATAAGAGAGCCCCAGAAAATGCAATAGTTCCCCCCAAAAAGGGTACGATGAGCCCGACTTCTCATCCTCTTGACCAATGTGAGTTCTTAAGTGTCACTGTCCAGAACATCCGGTGAATTCATGTCTTTGTAATTCAAGTCCATCAATCATTGGATACAGAGTTGTTGGGCATTTCGAGGACTGAATCCAAAACCATGAAACAAAAAATGGTGAACCCGAAGTGAATATTTAACCAAACATAACGGATTTAACATAATATAATCTTGTCCCCCTTTTACTCTCAAGGAGGTAAAATCAAGGTCATTAATTCTGCATGGGATCATGAGATTCTGCTTTGACGGGTTTGCTGCTTTTATTTTCTAAAATGTTTTGCAGGTACTACCTTCAGAACTCCCTTCGATCGAATGGCATTGCAAAGGAACTCACAAGTGCATGCTTCCAACAACGCAAGGACCAGACATCCTCACCTACAGAGGAACCCGTCACCCACCCAGCGTCTTCAGCGCTGGGTCTTGGACGCGCTGATCCAAGAGTACCACATGAATGGTGCTCTCAAAACAGTGGAGGCGGCCATGCACGCCCTCCAATCCACCAGAAATCGTTGGTCGCCTACCCAGCAGTGGCCGCAAAGGCAGATCCAGACAGCCCCTATCCCTGTCTCCAACCGTTTCAGGAGTCTATCCCCGGAACAGGACAATGCGTACATCCCTTATCTTAGGGAGGTGGATGAGGTCAACTTTGAGGACTTCATCACTACCGAACGGGGCTCCCACTCCAATGCCCCCGTTGGAAGGCATCATCGTGGTCACGCCGCGACTCAACATCCTCATGCCGAGGAGGATGTCTCCCTGAGGATTCAGGCCACGCTCTCCAAGCTCAGGCCCCTCAGAACATTCGACGAGGGAGGCAGACGTACAATCAGGGATCGGTCATCACCATGGTCCCTAACAAGGATCTCTGCTACCCAGCCATGGAGAGGTACCACGAACAGGAACCTACACATGTTCGATCCTCCCATGCCTGCCATCCAGACATGGCGGCATCATACGAGCCGACACACATCCCCGCTGAGCTCCATCAAGATCGTCTCTCACATAGGATGACACTTACTCGGCAGGTATCTCTCCCTACCCAGGGTCACAAATCCCACCAGCTTGACGTGGTGGGGACCCAGCGCCTGCAGGACCAGCTCCTATCAAATGCTTCTCATTCCCGCCATCTTGACATGGTGGCAATCAGCAAAGCCCTCCACCCAGATGTAGCGGAAATTCATAGGCGGGCACGTCTCCCCACCAACAAAGGCCACCGACTCAATACGGTGGGAAACCAATATATGTATTTCCAACTCCTTGTAGATGCAAGAAAAGTCTACCACCCCAATGTGGCGTCAAATGGAGAGATAAACCGGCGTATCCCAGTATAGGGGCAGATTCGTTCACTTGCCCCAACACAAGAGAATTGTCAGTACCCACTGACCACTGGAGGACCAGAACAGGATATTCCTACTCCGATACTGGAATGGTCCTTCATACCCGTTCCAGCCAAATATATCTATCTACATATCCTGGCAATTATGGAGGAGTAGGTATCGATCCTAGATCATATCTTGCAGACATACCAGAATGTAATTGCATCGGCAGCAACAACAAGGACTCGGGCCAGTGAGCTCATCTCCCCAATTAAGGTGACTCATCTAAGAGATGAGATAGCTTCCTCGAGTAGATCTGCATCCCTGCTTCTTCCCGGGTGGGTCGCCGGCTATATTCTGCGACGCAAGGGAAACCGGATCGAGCAGCTTCACTCGTTCCAACTAGGGTACACCCGTCCATCACGGTGGATGATCCAGAGTAGGCATATATCCCTACTAAAATCCAAGATGTTTGTCAGTGTATCCCGGGTAGCAATACAGGACCCAATTAGACAGGGACCCAAAGGGGGTGGAGGTCGTTGCCAATAGAAGATGGTCCCCACTGCCAGCAAAAGAGCTCCTCGAACGCGCAGAAGGCCGCCTGAAAATAAAGAGTGGGTTCATGACTCCTCTCTTCTAGAAGATGGGGTTCCTAATGCCGCTAAGCACACGTCAAAGTCTCGTAACCCTACCCACCCATTACCATATTATGGGAGTTGTAGTAGCAGTTGTGAAGGTCCTCCCTGCAATATCACTAGCAGCAGCTCTGAAGGTCCTCCCTAGAGAACCCATGGGGGATTCCCCCGCAGGAATATAACGATCGATAATGAGAGCTCTTCTTTTGATGCGAGTCACGAAAACCCTCCACGTTACCAGAAGATCGAGAAGCAAGAAGGTCTTCCACTTGCTGTGGTCCGCCCTGAAGGTCCTCCCTGAGGTATATGCTACAAACACTCTCCCAACAGTGGGACCACAGACTATGATGGTATTCCTCGTTATCATAGTTGGAACTACGGAGTACCTCCCCATAGTGACGTCTCATCACGACAAGAAGGCCCTCCCTTTGTCATGGCCTACCCTGAAGGACCTCCCCAGGGGTTATGCTGCAACGGAACTCCGCATAGTCGGGCATCAAATCATGGTGGTAGTCCTCACAACCCTAATAACGGAGGTCCTCCTCATAGAGACGTCAAGCCAAGAGAAGGCCCTCTCCTCTTTGCGGTACATTCTGGAGGCCCTCCCCGGGATGTATCCCGCAGATATTATCTATGCGTAAGTAGTGATGGTAGTCCTCTCCATTCCCACAGCTATGATGGTATTCCTCTCCACCACGTCTGCCATTGTGAAGGCCCTCCCTGCATTATCCCCAATAAACAAGAAGGTCCTCCCCTTGTCGTAGTGTGTCCGGAAGGTCCTCCCCATGACGCACATAGAATATCAATCCTCGATGGTCATCCACACTATGATGGAAGTTCTTGCGAAGACCCTCCCCGTAACGACGCTACGCAGCCATAAGGTCCTCCCCTTACTACGACACACCTTGGAGGTCCGCCCCATGGTGTGTACTGAAAAAGTCCTCTATGCAGTGAAGCGTCAAGAAGTAATGGTGGACCTCGCCATTACGGTCGCCATTGCGAAGGTCCTCCCCGCGATGCCATGGCATATCAACAGGAAGGCCCTACCCCTTCAAAATAAAGCTCGTATGTCGAGGCACTCAGAAGGATGGGATCGAGCATGTCAGATTCCTAGGTTGTCGCTAACGACACCTTTCTTTAATCAGGAGTCGTTCTAGGGCCGCGTTCATCTTCATGAACCACCTCGTAATCACCCACATAATGACTCAGCACCCATTGGTCCCACTACCTATGACCACATTGGCAGTGAGTGTCTTAGTTGGTTGGATGAGGTAGAGGAGTCACTAACGGAGGACTATGCCGATATACTGCACCTGAGGAAACGACTGGCTAGGAATGATATACCAGTTATGTTTTTGCCTACAACCACCTCTCTGTTTGACATACCTAGAGAGTTGTTTGAAGAATGTGGCATGGAATCCGCCATAACATATGGACAACCTTCCGCTGGTTGAAATCATGCTTCCTTCCTTATGATGGGTATGTAGACCACATCAAGACGATAGGGGACCTCCTGCATCACATTGACCTGGAGGCCCTTTCCTCGACACGGCAACAACACCCCGAGAGACGTAAAGGAAACATGGAGATAGCCTGCCTCCGTACGCTGCACCAGTTGAGCCTTCTCATCAGTGAAGCTCCGATGGGAGTCCATATTAGGGGATGGGGGGAACATGGAGCTCTGCATTTCACTCCGCTCCTCGCCCAGAATAACTTGTTCGGCGTGGTGTCTTGCAACGTTTTCACATCAAGACGACGATCGGGTGGTCTCCCTATTCAGGAAAGGCAACACACCCAGCAGATTTAGGCCTTGAGTAAGTCCTAGAAGCGTCAGGCTCGACGTGAAAAAGACATTCAAGAACTCATGAATCAAGCCACCGAGAGCATACAACAGGCCTCTCGCCTAAGAGAGGCCAATCAGTGATCTTTTCCTGCCTCCCCAAAAGGGACTGATCCACAGAAGGACTCGACATCAAACCCAGTTCACCCTCGGATGGGGGCACGCGAGATCAGGTAGGTCGTGATAGCAACAGACACTGCTGCCATCCAGGGTCAACCCCACCCTACAGGGCTGGGGCATTTTTAACAACAAATTCCCCTGTAAGACCAATAAAACTCTGAAGAGACTCGATTTCCAAGGAACATGGCCAATCCCAGCCCTCAGGGCTGGGGGAATTATTACCCCCTCAACAAAAACCTCCCCCACGGGAATCAGTATTCTATCGTATAGGGAGGACAGTAAAAAGAGGAGGTTCTCATCCTATCCCATCATGTGAATCATCATCCCCTCCAAGAGGAAAGCGCACCATAAGGTCACATCAAAGAACTCACCGTGTCACCCTTCTTAAAGAAGTCCGAAGGAAATCCCAGGTCATGATAGGGAAGGCCAGATGAAGACGCGGGAGATCCTCTTCTTATTTGGAAGATGACATCTCCTCCACCCCACGATATGCATTCATCAATGCCATAGAGGCTAACCCCGTGGGTGACACCGGGGAAAAAGCATATCTAGACGGATCAGGAGATGATGGTTCCGGTCAGGCTGTGACTCACAACGAACGCCTAGGTGTGCAAACCCGAAACCAGAGGTCCACTTTAAATATGGCCGCCCCTTCAGATAACCTCCCTCCTCTTACCCCGCGAGCTTCCAATAAGGATAATAATAAAGGAACGGTTTCCCTTAACCCGTCCCCTTCTCTGGATAAAAACGAGCCACTCATGCTCGAAGGGAGGTTCGCTCGACAGGAAGAAGAGATGAAATAATTGAGGTGGCTTAATGCTGAGTTACTCTAGAGGAACCACCTTATAGAAAGTGTGTCCCAGGAGGATCCACCTCATGCACTCCCTTCATGTGTACCTTAAATGCTAAGGCTTGCCCCGGCAAACGAAGCACGATCAGGGCTCCTGCCTAATGAGGTGCCTAGTTCGTCAAACTACATAAATGTGGATGATGAATACCATGATTTCCCTCCACTTGGGAGGCAATTGGAGAAAGTACACTAGAACCCTCCGAGGGTGCCCCGAATGGAATATGCACCCTTGGTGCCGGCCAATACGGATCCTCAGGCAATGCCCCGGGCTACGCCTGCCCCGGACTGGGCCCAACAGGATGTAAACCAGGATCTCACCAACACCATCGAGGCACTAACAGCTCGATTGGAAGCGATGGAAGGTCGACGCTCTCTGATACTACCGGAGCGGAAACCCTACCCAGATTGGGTGACCAACACGCCACCTCCACCCAATTTTGGGAGCCCTGTATTCCCCATCGTCAATGGATCAGGCGATCCCGAGCAGCAGTTGATGCACTACGCATCCTACTTCAACCCTATGATGGAAACATAGGAACAACAAGAAGTAGTCAAACTCATATGCTTCGTACGGACAATGCAAGGATCCTCCTTCGTCTAGTACACAATTCTTCCGGCCCAGTCGATAGAGATCTGGGAGGACCTCCGGCAGCAATTCATGTTCCACTTCTACTCAGCATTTCCTAAAACGACGGTCAGTGATCTCCTGAACTGAAAGCAGAGGGAGAATGAGAGGGTCTCAGATTTCATTGCTAGATGGAAAGGTCTGACCTATTCTCTGAAAAAGACAATGCCTCAAGAAGAGATGCTATCCATATGCATCGATAATCATAGAGATGAGCCGTGAACACCTCTCATACCAGTGGAGTGTACCATTGGCTTTCGTCATCTCTCGGCCATTGCCCATAGAACTAAGGACTCCCTGCAACAGACTAATTCAGAGTCCCGAATAGCCTCACAAGCTCCTGCAAAAAGATCCCCTAGAGCTGAAGCGTCCGCTGTCACACTCAATCTGGCCCCTATGCCCGCTCCGCTACTTAGGCCTCCACCAAATCATCAAGGACCTCCTGCATATCAGCGGCCACCCCTGTCTTAACGATACGATCAGTGAGGACCTAAGTGTAAGTAGTTTGAGGAATGAAGACAAAAAGTATACTCATTCCGAGATGATCAAGTCTGCATCTACTTAATTGCCACCATGAACTGTAACTTGCTCCACCTCCCGGAGCCAAGGAAACCTGAAGAATTTGTTCGTGATGATAGGCCAGATTACTGACCCTATCATTGGATGTTGGGGCACAGTATCAAAGAGTTCTTCGTCTTCAAAGACATCCTGCAGAGGATGGTAGACTCCGGACAAGTCGATCTGGGACCCACCCCAGCACATCTGGCATGTATCTCTACCACAGACTCCGATAAAGAGGAGGGGTGGAAGAAATTCACCAGCAAGTAGGGGCAGAAATTTGAAAACTGGATGACTCGGAAGACTATCAACCGAGCCCAGGGAATACTCCGAGCTCAACTATAGTAGCCGGTGTTGCCACCAACTGCCCCTGAAGCCGCAGAGCCAACAGCATCGGCCTCATAATCCTATAAAAGTCGGTCATCCAGGCAGAATCGAAGGAGGAAACAATCACAAGAGGAGCAGTCCGTGACAGGGCCAATGTCAGTCCCGACCCTGGCAGATTTCATGCCCTCGAACTTGATGCCACGGGCACCGACCCACCAAATGGAAGCATCAGAGACAACCGACCAGGTTGACATTTTAAAGGATTAGGAGCCAATCTTTGGTTCTATCAATGTCATCCATCTCATGGAATCACTACCTGAAAAAGGGTATGGTTACGAACCCAAGTTCCCTACAAGAGGAGTCGGAAGGAGGAATTGCAGAGGCAGAGGATACTAGGGGACGCTCAGCCACAGGTGAAACCAACGCTACGGCTGGATCCTAGCCCAAACCGTTAATATCATGGAAACCTGTGGGAGATCCCTTCAGCAGACTCAGCAGGAGAGGCTATGCCCCTCCACCTCCACAAGCGGTCACTCTGACCCTGTTGTTCTGCGATACCCACCAGAGGAGGAACCAGTGTCTGGCTGCCTAGTGCGCACAAACAAACCGGCCAGGCCAAGTCCTCAAAATGTGGGAGCGGCATCGACATCTGCCCCTACGGCCGGCCCCTCCTCGTCAGATGATCCATCTCCCAAATCACCTACTAAGACTATCCCACCAACGGAGAAGCATCGACCGCTGGTGAAAAAATATGACATCCTTAAGAAACTGGCATCGGTACCAGCCATGTTGTCAATCCTCGATGCCCTAAGTCTATCAGGAGACCTAAGGGAGGTGCTTATAGAAGCTTTGATCAGCCCCCTGGAGTTTCAAGCTGAGGTAGCTGCCGCAGAAATTTACCGGACAGAGACGGACCCGGCTAAATGTAATGCAATGATTTACTTCACTGATTAGGATGAAGATTCCATCATGAAAGGACACATGAGATCATTATACGTGCCTGGCACACTGAATGGTATTGAGATCCATAAAGTCTTTATAGACAATGGCTCTGGAGTTAACCTCCTTCCCCTACAGACACTCCGCAAGTTGGGCTACAGTGAGGACGATCCAATTCCTTTAGCCACAACTCTGCTGGGTTACGACAAGATTGAGTAGACGGAAATGGTATAGATTAAGATAAAGACCCATTTTGGTGACCTGGTATCCTACACGGAGTTCCTGGTGGTCCAGCAGAGCAGATCATTCAATGCCCTACTAGGAAGGTCGTGTCTCCATAAGCACATGGTCGTTCCTTCATCCTACCACCAGTGTATCAAGTACTATGTCAATGGACAATGTGGGACATTGCACGCCAAAAAGACCCGTTTCTATCTTTCTGAGTCACATTAAATTGACGCCGGTTTCTATGAGAAAAAGAACAAGAGGCCTTTGGTCGATGGTGTCGACTGGATCCCCGCTCCAAATGGCCAGGAAATGGTTCCTAACGACCCCCTCAGGCGGCTTGGCAGAGATTATGTCCTTCCCATCAACCACATGGAAGGTAGGAGTTCATGTCTGGACATGCACTCATATTTCCTCATGACCTCAGCCATAACGGCCGAGTGTGACAATGTGGGAACGTCCACTGGCCCTCAATCGGGGGAGAAAGCTCGAGCAAGGACACCCATGACACCTCGCCTCCGGACTCCCAAGAACTCATGTCAGGAGCTCTCTCCTCGTCAGACCAAGAAGATGAGGACTTTGGAGAAGAAGAGGCGGAAGATCTCAGGGACGCGCCTCCTGAATTTGAGGAAGGTATCTCCACCACTGTGGACGAACTCAGGGAAATAAACCTGGGTACTGAGGGAGACCTGAGGCCAACTCTCATTAGTGCAACCATGTCTTCCGAGGAACATGAGGTATATTCCTCTTTCCTAAGGAAACATCGGGATATTTTCTCCTGGAATTATACAGAAATGCCAGGACTTGATCCCGAAGTGGCGACACATCACCTAGGTCTTCCAGAAGACCACCAGGGCTATAAACAGGCCACCAGAAGGACGCACCCCTCACATGCTGCCAAGATAGAGGCCGAAGTCGATAATCTCATTAAAACAGGCTTCATTCGAGAGGTCCAGTATCCCATTTGGTTGGCCAACATCATCCTTGTCAAGAAAACGAATGGTAAAATCCATGTCTGCATTGATTTCAGAGATCTCAATCGGCATTTCCCAAAATATGACTTCCTGGTTCCAATCACCTAGTTGTTAATCGATGCGACGACCGGATATGAGGCTCTATCCTTCTTGGACTGATATTCTGGATATAATCAAATATGGATGGACCGAGAAGATGAAGAAGCCACTGCATTCATGGACCCTCAAGCGGTATTCTGTTACAGGGCCATTCCCTTTTGTCTCAAGAATGCTGGCGCCATATATCAGCGTACCATGCATTGGATCTTTAAGTTGTTCCTGGGGAAATTAATTGAATGTTACATGGATGACGTAGTGTTCTAGTTCATATTGCACTTGGATCACCTGTCAGACCTTGAGACCGTCTTCAACAAGCTCTGACAGCATAGCCTAAAAATTAACCCCTTGAAATGTGCCTTTGGGGTTACCTCAAGGAAATTCTTTGGCTTCATCATATGCCATCGTGGCATCGATGTCGACCCTGAGAAGACGAAGTCTATCCTGAGCCTGTCACCTCCTTGGAATCTCACAGAGTTGATGGGATTCTAAGGACACCTAACCTATATTAGGTGGTTCATAGCCAACATGGCAGGAAATTGTTTGCCTTTCACCAGGTTAATGAAGAAGGGGGTCAAGTACCAATGGACGAATGACTGCCAAGAGGCGTTCGACAACTTGAAGAAGTACCTCTAAATCCCACCAGTGCTCATTCCCCCGGTTGAAGGAATACCTATCATTATATACGTGGCGGCCTTAGAGCGATCACTGGGAGCCTTCCTCGCACAAAAAAATGATGCGGGCAGTGAAAATAGTCTCTATTACCTCATTCGAACCATGATTGATGTTGAGACTCGATATTCAAATATCGAGAAGAGCTATCTGGACTTGGTCTTCACAGTTCAAAAGCTGCAACATTATCTACAACATCATGAAGTACATTTGGTCTCACGTAGTTACCCGCTAAAGTACATCCTCAGTCGCCCGATTCTAACTGGACGCCTATCCCGATGGGCATCCATCCTGTAACAGTTCGACATCCGGTTCGTACCTCAAAAAGCCATCATGTTCTAGGCATTAGCAGACTTTCCGGCAGAGCACCCTTCGACAGGGACCACTACTTCGGATGCCGAACTACCTGATGAAGATATCTTCTCGGTTCAAGAGGATTTCCCAGCATGGGAAATGCACTTTAACAAAGCATCCTGAATCCCAATCGGGAAGAGGATGGAGGATCCCAGATTCAATAAAGTGGGTCTGGGGATAATACTTGTGTCCCCAGAAAAGGCAGTTTTTTCATATTCCTTCCTCCTATCAGAGGGATGTACAAACAATTAAGCGGAATATCAAGCCCTCATTGCAGGCTTGGAGCTCTCACTCCAGGCACAAGTACCACACTTTAAGGTAAAAGGTTACTTAGAGCTGGTCATCAAGCAAGTCAATGGTGACTATGCTATTAAAAAGGAGGAGTCGATCCCCTTGTTTGACCATGTCTAAGGGCTAATGGCTGAGTTCTCCACAGAACCAGCATTGACTTATATTCCCTGGTCCCAGAACGCTTAGGCTGATGCATTAGCCAACACGGCCACAACCCTAGCCGACCCGGACCGTGATGAAAAAATCATCAGTATTGCTCACCGTCGAATGGTATTTCCATTTGTTCCAGCTAAGATGGAGGAAATACACGAATTCAGTCATGTCCCCTAGCCATATGCTCCTACCACCAGCTGGATGATCCCCATCGCGAACTACCTTCAATTGGGAGAGATTCCATCAGACATGGATGAACGAGAGAAAATACGGATAAGGGCAATCAATTTTGTCCTATATGGCGGCTTGGGTCAGTAAGAGGTCATCTACAAATGAGGCCTTGATGTAGGGCTCCTCAGATGCATTGACGAAGAATAAAACGCTACCGTCATGACAGAAGTATATGCAGGAGCTTGTGGAGCACATCAACCAGGGACCAAGCTTTCCCATCAGGTTTGAAGGCTTGGGTACTATTGGCCCATAGTGGCACGAGACTGTGAGCGTTTTATCGCAAAATTCCATTCATTCCAGATTCATGTCAACTTCATAAACTAACCCCCAGAGTTACTTCATCAAGCCAAGTACTCCTAGCCATTTTCCATCTGGGGGATGGACGTCGTGGGACCATATCCTCCCGCCACGGCCATAAAGCTGAAGTACATTTTCACAGAAACTAACTTCTTTTCCAAATGGGCAGAAGCCATACCCCTTAAGGAAGTCAGGGCAAGAAATATTTCCAGCTTTGTGAAGACCAATATCATCACCAGATTCGGTGTCTCTCATACCATACTGATAGACAACGACACCAATTTCTGCTCTTTTGAATTGGAAAAGCTATACCACGAGTACGGTATCAAGGCTAACCGCTCATCCCGCTACCATGCATTGGCCAACGGATAGATAGAAACCTTCAAAAATACCCTATCCAACATCCTCCATAAAATAGTGGACAAAGACAAGAAGTCATGGCCGGATAAACTCCTCCATGCATTGTGGGCTTATCGAACCACAATCTGCACCGCTACTCAGGCTACCCCGTACTCATTAGTGTATGGCACAGAGGCGGTCCTGCCCATTGAACTCCAACTTCCCTCACTCCGTGTTTCCATCTGTGATCAATTATCCAATGATTAGAAATCATAAAAGTGACTATGTGAATTGGAACATCTAGACGAGAAGCGGTTTCACACTTTGCACCATCTGGAGGTATATCAGAACCGGATTACATGAGCCTTCAAAAAAAAGGTCCGCCTCTGGTCTTTCGTGGAAGGAGAATTGGTATTGGTCCCCCGGACCCCAATGATACCTGGGAGGGAACCTCCAATGCTGGAGCCCAAGTGGGAGGGACCATATGTTGTACACGAGATATACTCCAATGGAGCATATGCCCGGATCTCCATGGATGGGAAATTCACCACGGCTCCTACCAGTGCGAGATTCCTGAAGAAGTTTTTCTCATAGAGACCAAGATCACATCGTCCTTACTGCACAATGATAAACTGAACGGATAATAAGAGTGAAGAATGACCCTCCCCCTGTGTATGGAACAGACCTGCACGAGGTGTACGCTTCGTCCTAACTTCATGACGATAAACTGCCAAGAACCCAAGGGTTTAATATCTATGACCTTAAACTAAGAGTATTTCGTCCTTACCGCATGATGTTAAACTGCACAGACAAGATGTTTTAAAAATGAACTCTTTCCCTATGTATGTACCAGACCTGCACGGGGTGTACTTCTTTCAGAGAACTACGTAATTCTTTATTCCTTCCCTTGCAGGATACGTAGTGACGCCATAATTTCACACCCTGGCCCAGCCACCTCAAAAAAGAAAAAAAAGAAAAAATTATCCTTCCCATGTGTATGGACCAGAATTGCACGGGGTGTATTCACATCCTCACCACATGAAGTTAAACTACATGGAGTCTAATAATACCCTTCATCCTATCCACATGACGTTAAACTGTATGGACCTCATCCTCACCACATGACAATAAACTGCACGGATTTCAGAGAACTATGTATGGCTTGATTCCTTCCCTTGTAGGATACGTAGCAATGCCAGGGTCCCCTATCCTGGCCCAACCACCCCCAAAAAAAATTAAAAAAATGACCCTTTTACCCGTGTACGGACCAGACTTGCATGGGGTGCATCATCTTTCAGAGAACTACGTACGGATTGAATCCTACCCCCACAGGATACGTAGTGGCACCAGGGTTCCCAGTCATGGCCCCGCCCCCTGAATAAAAGTAAAAAATGCTCCCTTCCCCCCTGTACGGACCATACCTACATGGGGTGTGTCAATCGTCCTCACCGCATGCCATTAAACTGCAGGGACAAGAAGTTTTAACAATGCCCCTCTCCCCCCGTGTGTGGACCAGACTTGCACTGGGTGTACTTCTTCCAGAGAACTATGTGTGGCTTGATTCCTGCCCTCGCAGGATACGTAGAGATGCTTGGGTTCCCTATCCTGGCCCATCCCCCTGAATAAAAGATAAAAAAATTCCCTTCCCCCCCCCCCCCGTGTGCAAACCAGACTGGCACGGGGTGTACTTCTCGTCCTTACCGGAAGACATAAAACTGTATGGATAGAAAGATTTAAAAAAAAGCCCTCTTCCCCCATGTACGGACCAGACCTGCATGGGGTGTATGTCTCTGTCCTTACCGCATGACGTTAAACTACACGGACTCCATCCTTACCGCATGACTTTAAACTCCACGGACTCTGTCCTCACCGCATGGCGTTAAACAGCATGGGCTTCATCATCATCGCATGACATTAAACTACACGGACTTCATCAAAACCCATCCAAGACACTTGGAAATACGAGATGGAGATACTCCTTGCACATTTGGATGAATCATCTCCATACATCAGACTCTGCGACCCAGATAATTATGGATCATTATAACCAATCATGGACATCGGAAGTGAAAAGTCATCGACTTGTGGACACCTTTGCATGACTATGCATACCATGCCCTCAGTGGCTCTGCATAATGATACCCCCTGGCTCGTCTACCAAAGGAAATATTTCCTCGGGCGACACTCTTCCTAGCTCCGTATTCCTACTGACTTCAGAGCCCCCGTATCACATCTCCCGATCCAAAATTCATGGAGTAGTGGTTTACAAGTTCATTCCCCTTTTCACATCCATGTGCTGCCAGGGTATCCCTATCTGGCTAACCTGTGTGTCTGTCGGTGGTTCACATAGCGACCTGCATCGACAAACATCAAGCCAGGACAAGGCTACTTTGACTCAACGGACAATTACAGTGAAGATGTTTCTTGTATACACGGAAACCATTATCCCCATGTGCTGAACTCTGACACTGTGAGCAATAGAGGATTTTCATAATCATTCATGGCCATCGGAAGTGGAAAGTTATCGACCTAGGGACACCTTTGTATGACTATTCATACCATTCCCTCACTGGCTCTGCATAATGATAGCCCCTGACTCATCCATCAAAGGCACGATTTCCTCAGGCGGTACTCTTCCTAGCTCCGTACACCTACCAGCCTCAGAGCCCCCACACCACACCTACAGATCCAGGAAAACTCAATGTTGCAGTTTACAACCTTCATCCCCCACCTTGTTCCAAGTATATCAGAATATGTGGACTCAGTTATCCTTTGAGTTACTGTAGCAATAGTCACCTAATGGTCCGATCTCTAT
This sequence comes from Viscum album, assembly GCA_963277665.1. Classification (NCBI taxonomy): domain Eukaryota; kingdom Viridiplantae; phylum Streptophyta; class Magnoliopsida; order Santalales; family Viscaceae; genus Viscum; species Viscum album. The sequence goes on along the minus strand of OY728119.1, from coordinate 414,049,557 downwards.
GACCGATAAACTAGGAGTACTTCTTCCATACCGCATGAACATAAACTGCATGGAATGAAGTCATACCCCCACGCACAAGAAAAAAAAGATCAGTATAGGGGGGCTCTTTGAACCTCAACAAGTAACCAAGGATGGATATCACTGACATGTCCTGACATTCTCCTACCAAATGACAGACTTTGTGGCCCGGATAATTGCGGATCCACATAACCATTCATGGCCATCAGAAGTTGAAATTTATCGACCTGTGGAAACCTTTGCATGACTATGCATACCATGCCCTCAACGGCTCTGCATATTGATAGCCCATGGCCTGTCTACCAAAGGCAAGATTTCCACAGGCAATGCTCTTCCTAGCTCCATACGCTTACCAACCTCAGATCCCCCATATCACCTCTCCTGATCCAAGAAGCCCCAGAACCATGATTTACACCAACCAACCCCCCCCCCCCCCCCCCCCCCCCCCGTATAGGAAATGTTGAGGTATTCAAGCCCAGTTACATTCTGATGAAGAGCGGCCTTTGAAACTATGTCCTCACCGTATGACGTTAAACTGGACGGGATTTGTTGGCCTCTTGGCACGAAACTGCAAAGGCCAAGCATTAACCATCCAGGGAAATACCTCCAACCGCAGGAGTTTTAACTGCCTCAAAAAAAATGCCCTCTGTCTTCGCTGCATGAAGTTAAACTTTAAAACAGCCTTTAAAAATGCCTCTCGTCCTTGCTGCATGATGCTAAACTGCACGAAATATGTCCCAACCACATGACAATGAACAACACGGTCAAACTCATCATGGGTTCAATGAGAAACAGAGTATTTTCTTCGTCATTCAGTGCACGGGTCAGACCTGCATGAACCACTGCCTCACACCAGTGTGAGGATGAATTACTTCACCCATTCTCGGTAAGTTTAGTCTAGATATTTCCCCCATATTCAGAAACCCTCTCATCATAAGCCACACTCTGTACTCAGAAAAAGTCGAACTCTCATAAGCCACCCCTAGTGGTCCCAAATCTCAACTTCCCTGAAGTTTCTCAGCTATCAGAAGTGGATATTCTTTGACTTAAGGACACCTTTGTATGACTATTCATACCATAACCTCAGCGGCTCTGCATATTGATCTCCCCTAGCCCGTCTACCAAAGGAAAGATCTCCTTATGCAATGCTTCTCTCCGTACGCCCCTTGGCCTCTGAGCCCCCATGTCTATCCCAGGATTCGAAAACCCCCTGAGCTACAGTTTACCAACCTCTTCTACAATCCTACCTGAATACAGTGGAACATCTTTGACAAGATTACATAGAACCAGGAGAAGTCATTTCATTTCAGATGATGTCCTAGCTTCATGACTTTAAACTGCACCATGCCCCAAATGTTCTTTACACTAGATAAATGTGTAGGATGGGAACCTTTCTTCCACACTTTTGATTGATACCGATGTTATCAAAACCTGTCAGATGTCACACACCCATTCCGAGCCACCCCCAGTGGTTTTCATTTTTTTCCCTAACCACCCATCGTGGTTTTCATGAGCCGGACTTCCATGAAGTCCCCTGGCCATCAGAAATGGATAAGTCTTTGACTTAAGGACACCTCTTTATGACTATTCATACCATGCCCTTAGTGGCTCTACATATTGATCACCCCTAGCCCATCTACCAAAGGCAAGTTTTCCTTAGGCAATTCTTTTCCTACCTCTGTATGCCGACACAGCTCCCATGCCTTGAGCATGCCCTGCATGCCGGTCAAATTTAAACATGTTTCCCCCCACGTGTGTCTGAAGAGTATTGAGACATCTTTTAATTAGTTTAACCCCATTGGGGCCCTCTCCCCACCATATTTGGTCAAAGCTATTCGACCTAAAACATCAGTAGTGATAGTCTAGTCGGCGGGACTTTAAACCACTCACAAAAAGGAGGCACAATGCCTGTTAGGCCAAAAACACGAAAAGGGCGACCTAAGAAAAATCCGGGATATAACCGCTAGGTCCACAATAAATGGGCCCAAAAAAAATTAGGTCATTAAAAGAAAAAAAGACAAAATGTTTGTCGGATTTTCCTACAAAACCCTATCAATAGTCAAACTATGCTCGCTAGATCCCATGGTCTAAAAAATGTTAGAGCTTGTTTTATTTTTTTAGTCCTGGACTCGGTTTATTCTATGTGCAGTGATCGTGCCAATTAGTTTCTATCACATGAAAATGTGTCAAGACCACTATGTAGAAATGTTTATTTGTTCCATAACAAAGTTGGTAGGAAGGGTATCCACAATCCGGAGCCTCTTCCACCTCCTGAGCCGCCTTTGTGCCTGCCCTATTTCCTCCTCCATCCGCTGCTCCCCTTCTTTAATCATGATGGAAACATTGGACTCTTCCTGATGTAGCCGCTATATCTCATTCCTCGGCACCTCCAAGTGATAACGCCGCTCAATAACTTCTCCCTGAAGCCTCCCATGACCTCGTCGTGGTCATGTGCCTCTGTTAGGCAGAGCTGTCGGGTTACGGAATGGTAGGGTTCGGATTGGGCAGCGGAAAGCCGAGACTCGAAATCACCCAGCCTCTCCTGGTCAGCGACTACCTTCTTGACTAAGTCATAAACACCGTGATAGTCAATGCCATCAAATCCCAGCAGCATAAACAAATTGCGTAGCCTCGGTAATTTGGTCGGCATCTCGACCAAGGGCGTTTGAGAGATCAGTATCCAGATTTTCTCCCAAGCCCTTTGGTGAGCGGTTCGAAGGCTAGAGAGGACTTGTTTTTCGGGTTCAGAATCACCCCCAGATGAGGACACATACTCAGGGATGAACTTCACCAAGGGGGGACCCGATGCGGCTTCACTCGCAAACTCTGGCACTACGGCGACTTCGCCCCTGGCAGTTGTGGTCATAGGCATAGCCGGGTCTGGCGACACAATTGTCAGCACCAAAGGTGGTGGTTCTAAAGCCCGAGAGTCAATAAGACAGATTAGTACCCCTAATTAGAAAAGGGAAGAAAAAGGAGTCAGTGGGAGGAGATCGGGGAACCTACTCCTAGTCGTCAAGGCGTCGGCATCCTCAAGCTCTACACTGCCAAGACAACCACTCGATGAGGATGCCACATATTTGATGGGCATGGGAATCTGGGGAGACCCCAGAGGGGTCCAAGACCTGAGGCTATTCCTAAGGAAAATAGTTTCCAAAGCCGTCCCCAAGTGGTCGCCTACGGAGACCAAGCATGGGGAAATCACACCCCCGGTGAACTGGATGATGTCCTACTCCAGGTTCCCAACAACTGGATTAATGGAAGGCTCTTCCTCCATCATCACAGGATCCATTGGGTCTAAGGTGGATTTCCCCATCAGATCTAGAGTCCCCTCAGTGATCATGGGTACCCCATCTTCCTCCGAAATTGAAAGGGCTGTTTGATCAGTAGGAGTCTCGAATACCAACAATTCCTCCTCTGACGTATCTCTAACTAATAAAGGTGGGAGTAAAGCATCCATATTGTCGGCTCCTCCGGCGGGGCCCACCATCTCATCATGCCCAGGCGTGGTTACGGGTGATTCCACAGATGACAAGGAGGTGGAAGGTAAAACCACTTGGTTAGCCACAACCAGATCCCCGAGTGGACCTGCACCATACGTCAAATAGTTAATGACTGAAGAATTCTAATAATTCAAGTTGTAGATTGAGAAAACAGGAAGTCAGGATTACCCGACGTTCCCTATCTGAGCCATTCCTATAAATGGAACGCCTGTTTCCATCTCTGGATCTGCCCAGGGGATAGTTCACCCAAAATTCTGGGAGGGGCGGGAGGAGGAAAGACCCTAGATAAGTCAGTGATGGTCACTTCCCTGAGCTCAGCTGCGCCAAGGGATCCTTCCTTGATGACCCCTGTGGGAGAAAGCGCATTATCCCCCACTGCGGTACCACGAGGGGTATACTCCGGAGAAGGAATTACCCCCTGAGATTCTTCAGAACCCTGCATAAAGGGAAGAAACCTTAGATCCTACACAATGAAGAATGGAGAAAGTCAGAATGGGTGATCAGAGCAACCTCTTCTTCAAGATCAGACAATTCATGATGTCTAATCATCATGGACACTTGGATGCTCCCATAGAGATGATTCTAGAGTTAATGAATGTACGCATCCATCTCCTTTAACGAGGTGACTATTTCATCTATATCCTCTTTCAACAGTAAGTGTGGTGGAGCGAAGAACATCCCAATACATGGACGTTTAAGAGGGAATGTTTGACGTAACGCGCAAACTTCTTCATCTGATCCACTGATCCTCAGGTCATCCCAAATCCTCCAAGCCTTCGAAAATGCAGACATGTCATGAATTGCCGACCGGGGAGGATCAACCAGAGATGGTTGGGCATCGGTAGAGGCTGGTAAGGGCGCCAATGGCCGTATTTTTGTTCTAGATCCCGCCACCGCCCTAGAACTCTCTGGGGCTACCTGTGGACGGGACCTCATGGGTAGGGAGGGGAATTCCCTTACTTCAACTGTGACAGGGAGATCATCGAAATCATCTCCCACTGAAGAGCGGTCACTTACTTCTACCTCCACATCAGTAACCGGGTGCAGCATGGCCTGGACTCGATACGTCAACACCGCATAGCCCCAGTGTGCGTGAATATAGACCTTAATGTCCCGGAGATATCAAACGGCCCTCTCAGTGTCCACGTCATAATGAATGTCTGCGGGAGTAGATATGTATCCCAGCCCGTCAAAAGCTACTTATGATTCTTGAAGATACGTCCACAGAGGATGGGGGGTACTAGCTGCAAAAGCCTTACAGGGCTTTGAATTCGTCCAATTGGCCCCGAGTCATTGGAACGGCAGCATCAACAAGGATATCCAACCCCCTTAGAGAAGCATCGAGGGAATGAGAGGTTACACCTCTGTCTGTTAAAATCTTCCCCAAAAGCATAGGACCGGTAGGGTGGCGAAGGATTTTTCCCGGCCTATTTGAAGCACCATCCTCCTTTCGCTTCCTTTTCCCCTTTGATGGATTGGGACTTGAGATGGTAGGCACCAATGTCCCTAGCTGGCCATTTGGGTATGATTGTACCTAGGAGTTAGCATAATTATTGGATAAAAAAGGCATGGAGTCCGTAAGCATGGGGGACATAACCTCACAGCCGGTATCCTCCTGGGTAAACATTGACAACAGTTGTCTAGACGCCATTAAATGACGGTTCTCGCGGGCACCATTATGTGTGGGGGGACACTGTGCTTGGATGCAGCCAAATTGATGCCCAAATCGGCAAGGTGCGTACCCCTCATATATCAGTTCTCCACCAATACGAGCCACCAGAATACCCTCTCGAAGGGAGAAGAGGTAGCCCCGCTTTCTAAACTTCTCTTTTATGATATTCGTAACTGCACCAGCTGGGGAAGAAAATGGATGAAAATTGGAATAGTCATAATTCGAGATTCGACTCGATAGCAGATGTTATTTCTGAACTGTCTGTTGGCTATCCTTCTCTTGGGTTTCCCACTCTTCGAGCATAACCCCACTGGTCAGTTGCAAGTATGGCCGGAATGTGGTGCTCGGAATATGAAGAGTATTGATGAATGTGTAGCAATTTTTGATGTGTACGCTTAACCATCCCCAGAGAATTTGGAAAGGGTCGGCCACTGGGTTTGGCTAGTTCCCGTCAGTGATATTACCGAGAAACCGATAAATCATGGATAGTACTGGGATTGCTAAGTTGATAACGTTGTCGGTATCCAATTGTGCCACCATGAAAAAAGTAGTGACCTGCACGCCACCAGTCTCGCTTATGTGTAATAGCTAGCCACTTAAAAACATGGCCAGAAAACCTTCCAGACAGAGCGATCGATCGACATCCGGAATAAGCTCCCAACCCCAGTCGCAAAAATCATCTTGCTCCAAAATCAGCCAATAGATGCCCCTCTATTTACGGGACTCCATCATAGGGAAAGTCGTGGTCCTGCGTGGGAGAGCCATGAATTCGTAGGATTTATTCTCTCCCACAAAATCCTTGACCCATTCATGATATGGGACGAGCTGTTTTGGAGACGTATCCTCTGAGTGCTTCCGAGCCTGGTTAAAAAGATGCTTCATTAGGGGGTCCTCTCTTTGTTCTCCCACATAGAAGGAGGAGGCAGGAACTAGTCGTACATACTCCCAACGACTGGGACACCAGAAATCTGAAAGACGTCCGAAGGACTAATGCCCACTTCCCCATGGACTAGATCGAAGGTGTTGGTGTCTGGGATCCAACGACTCATAAGTTGCATGGAGAGGGCTTGAGGCTGGTGGGTATAGGTTTGGGACACCCAGGCAGCTTCATACAAGCCTACGGCTCGCAACTTTACCCAAAATTCTGCACATCTCTGCAGAACCCAGAAGGGCCACTCCCGATCCAATGACTAAAATGATCCTCCTAGCCGGAGATCCCGATTCTCCAATCAGCCATGCTGGTCCCTTACCATGGCACTGCGGGCAATGCTCTGATAGCAGTGAATTGTTCCTTCCAGTTGATGTGGTTCTACTATTGGAGATACTAGAAGGTGATTCAACACTGATACGACAGTTGTACCCCTCGGGGCAGGCCGCCCGCCATTAGGTATCACAAACTGAGGGATAGTGGCAGTAAATATCCATGCTTTAGGATTGATGTCACAAGATGGTTCCGGAATCGAGGAATCAGACAACAAACTAAACCCATAGGCAGGAAGGCTGTTAGAAAAGGGATACTACTGCTGTGATTTGGAGAGCCAGTCGGCAAGGAAGGAAGATGGTACCGAGTGGCATATTCCATCATGAACAGAACTAGACATGTCCTTCATGGGTTGATCACCAATTGAGAGGAGCTCTATAGCAGGCCTCGGTGGAGAACGAGGGGGAACCATGTTTTCTACATTAACAATGAGAGAGAACAATCTGTTATTCCGGAATAAAAATATGGACAAAAATAAACATATATATGACTAAGGTTCCTTCATAAGAAAATTATGCAAGGAGGCCTCAGAGGATGGTTCGTGACGACATCATCCTGCGAACCAGCCCTTTTCGAAATTAGTCCGTGAAACCCTGGCCCATGGAGCGCTGGCCAGGAAACTGCGAACCAAGTTCCTCCGCGTAATTTGAACCCCGAGTTTAAGTGATTAAGTTTGGAAGACTCAGAAACTTTTAAAGTTCAAGAGATTTTAGTCCACGGAGCATCGAAACCACGGAGCATCGAAACCGCGAAGAAAGTTCCTCCACAGCCCGTCATGAATTACTTTTTAATTAATTAAGAGTAATGGTTCGTGGTTGGAAAGTTGGATCATGGGTGAAGGTGACCGCGAAGGAGGAATGGTTCGCAGAGGTCGTTGCCAGTTCGCAGATGAAGCACTTCACGAAGGAGTGAACATGTGGAGGCGAGGGAGCATTGGTTTCACAAAGAATTTGGTAAAGGACAAATGAAGGGCCCTCCGTATTTATAGGCATGTTCCCCTACCAGGTCCACCTCTCTATAGCAAACCATCTCAGTTTCAGGACCACTTTGCATGAGAATGGCCTTCATTTCATTCTGGCCGGACCCCATTCCGATGGGGGGCATTTGTATGGTCCTAAAAAATCCGCAAAGGAGATGCTACCTACATCCCCAATGAAATTGGGGAAAAGATTTCAAAGGCAAGGATGAATTGGACTGGTCCACAGGCCGGTTTGAAGATGATGTCGCGCGACTGGTTCTATAGATCACTCCCTTCACGGACTATCGTCATTCGCGAAATGGAGGCAGAGATCCTCCGCAGTCGCGAGGCAGGATGGGCGTCAATCTGGTTCACCGTCATGAACCGCCCCAGCTGCGGACCGCATCAACCGGTTCAAGCCGCATCCGATGTCATTCGCGGAATGGAGGCGAAACCACCCGTGGCCGCGAGGCACTCCCTGAGTTTGGTTCGTGAGGGGAGGAGAAACATTCAATACCCACTGCAATTCAAGGATTGACCGATTCAGCTGTAAACCAGGTATCCGGTAATGGGACTCCGCAAAAGGTGTTCCGTGGCTGTGGATAAAACTATTTCCCCACTCTATAAAAGGAGGTCGAGGGAGAAAGGAGAAGGAGGTCAGAGAATTGGAATCGGATTCAGAGGGATTGGAGATTTGGAAGAAGCTCGGTTGAAGGAAGGCTTCAGATTTTACAAACAGAAATATTCCCATCCGCGAACCATAGTAAGTATACGAATTAACAAGGAATTGGAAAACACATAATAACATGGTTAACCGTGAATCTAAAATAACACAAACAAGGAAAACCGCGAACCATACCCCCTCTGTGGATGAATTCCTCACGGACCAAGGAGTTTATGCCTCCTTTCCCAACCGCCGTGCCACGTAGCACTCTCCTACGCAGGCAAAGCCCTGACCGACGAGCCTCCGACTGGCATCTCCCTTGGATGCCGCTGCCTGCTTGGAACCCTCTACGAACCACCCTGGTTCGCGGATTGAACCCAAAGCTGTGAACAACCCTGGTTCGTGGGACCCCAATCAGTCCGCGGACCACCCTAGTTTGTGGATGGCTTCTCCATCCGTGTAGCACTTCCCCACACTAAGGGCACACCACCCATACCTATCGATTTCTCGCCAAATACTTTGGTGTTATTATTCCCCGAGCCAGATAAAATCCTTCCGTTCCATCCAAGTCCTCTGCGACTCCCACATTGGCCTATTCATCGACCCCGAGCCGAGGCCTCTACCAGATCTGTGTGGTGTAACTTTCAGGTGCATCAGTGCACCATTTTTGAGTTCACATACCCACAGTATGTAGAGGCGAAGGGGTTTCCCCGACCCTTGAGCAGATTCCTAAAACATTCATGGGTTCACATTCCCACGGTAATGTGACGTCTGAGCTCGGGAATCCCCTTTCTGCCCCTCCACTGGTTGAGGGCTCCTCGGGGGTGGTAAAATAGCCATCATAAGGAATCCCTCATACACTTCAAGAGAGGGGACGTGCATAAGAGCACCCCCTTTCCCTCTCCCGCTAAGCTTTGTTGCTACGAGCGTCCATCTCGGAGAAAGCCCAGACCTTTTGGGACTTCTTAGAGGGTAATCCCCAATCCATCACCATGTGCATCCATGTAAGAGTAAGCCCCGATGTTATGGGCTGCTCCACGCGTAATCCCCACTCCATTCCTCATGGGCGCACCTTTCGCGACGTGATCGTCTGGTCCTTGTTGCCTCATGTTTCTCACACCGAGCATGACTCACGTGGGCATAGAGTAAGCATCAACCATGACATACCCTTATTGTTATCCTTAGAGTGTAAGCCCCAATCCACCATTCCGGGATGCCTCAGAGCATAAGTCCCAAGACATGCGAACTATGTGGACTTTGATCACTACCTCCTAGACAGGGTACGTAGGAAGCCTCCATGAGGTTCAAGCCCACCACCCATCGGACCATCCGGTCCATGTCAGTTCCCCAAAACTTATCCGAACTACGTGGACTTTGAATCCTATCTCCAAGATAGGATACGTAAGAAGCCTCTAAGAGGTTCAAGCCCAACAACCGATCGATCCGACTATCTTCACGCAGGATCACCACGCCACCCCTAGCGTTGTATCAGTGAGTCCAGACTCTTTGGGGTCATTAATCCAACGTGGGATGGTAAACCTCGGGCATAAATGATTCTGAACCCCTACGTCCAAGTAAACATTTCCCACCAGGGCTGAACCCATGGATAATATGTTTGGGTATAATCCAAAGATTCTCGAACAAATGAATACGTCTTAAATCTATAAGAGAGTCTCGGAACAGGCAATAATTCCCCCCTCCCAAAAGAGTGAGATGAGCCCTAATTCCCATCCTCTTGACCAATGTGTGTTCTTAAGTGTCACTGGCAAGACCATCTGGCGAACTCATGCCTTTGGAAAGTAGGTCCATCAATAATTGGATACGGAGCCGTTGGGTGTTTCGAGGCCCGAAAGCCAAAACCACGAAATAGTATCCCAACTATTGAAGTTTTAGCAAGATACATCCCAAATTTTTTAGTAGGTGTATATTGAGATTGATCTCAACACCTCAAAATTTTATAGACCTATTTTGATAGAGTACAAACTTGATGAGGTGGTATATCACAATATGATTTCGTGGGTTAATGTAATATTGAAATGTGGTAGGGACCGCAATGAAACATGGGAGTTTAAGGGAATGATATTGAAACACTGAATATATCATTCCTCATTTGTGTGAAATTATAAATTTTTGGGACATAAATATGTTATTTTTGGGAGAGTTTTCACACATTGGAATGAGAACTGTGTATGGGTCCATTTATGTTTTTTCTATTTATTTTTTGGGTCACTTGTATGGTTGGAGAGAAAATTTTAGTATTTGGTGGTTGTATGAGGCCCCCAACTAGTCAGTGCTGGCTGGAAGAGATATTCCATATATCTAGGATCCACTGACTAGTCAACATACTCCCACTAGAAAGCCATCTGTTTCTGATATCTTCAATCTGTCCACCTATTGGAACAATCTACCTGGTGGAGGGTAGAAACTATTTGGTGGAATCTCTAGGGTAATATATTAGTAAGGTATTCATATTAATTTTTTCATAAAATGTTTTTTTAATCCCCCTTAATCTAATCATTCATCCCTAATTTATATTTTTTACTTTTGAGGAAACTTTGGGATTTTTTTGGATAGTTTCCCCTCTATTTTGGATAATAGTTGTGTTCATTAAAGACTTGTATCTCCCTTGTTCAGAAAAAAGTATGATGAATTGTTCTAATTTGGTTTATATTTTTTCTATTATTTTATTATCTCATGAGAATAGATCATATAATTTTGCATAGATAAGGTAAACATACATTATTTTGAAAGGATTTAGGTTATTGAGGATATAATATCCTTGTTTCCCATCACATTAAAGGAAGAGGTAGCAATTATTCATTATTATAATATAGGTATTATATGGTTTAACCTAGGTAATTTTTAACGTTAATTTATTCTTACTTTTGTTTTGAATTATGAAATTGAATATTAATGATATAATTATACATCAAGGTAAGTGTTTTATTTTCAAAAGGGGTATTTTTAATGGTAAACATTGAATATTTATGGTCTTTTTTGTAAGCCTCCTCAATTATGTTTCGAAATGGAAAATAGTTTTTCAAGAATATAAATCAGTTTGGATCACTATTGAAATGTTTTTAAAAAAACATGGGATTTTATTTGAAATTGATTTTGCCTTATAAAATTATTATGAAACCTAGTTTGGGATTTATCCATATAGAATTATTATAGAACATTGTTTTGGTTTCCTGGAATGTAAAGATAATGTAATTGAATAATTGGGATACCATTGTGTAAAGGGAAAAATAGAAGAATAATATATCTTATGGAGTTAGCTATCAGTTTGGGAGATTACCTTGATGTCCAAAAAACTAGGGGGTACCCTTTCTAAGGGATTGAGGTTCCTGGACTCTAGGAATCATATATGTCAGATATTGTTACTTTGAGAGTCTTAGATGTTTGGTGGTCTACACCATCATGTCATGTATTCCCACTTGTTTTATCTGATAATACATTTCATCCATGATCAATAGAAATGACTACTTTCTCACTTGTCTATAATAAATGATGTTATTCTTTAAAATATGTTAAATTATTTTTCTACAACACAAAAAAAATGTGATATGTAATACAACTCTATATTATTTAATTATGAGTGATATTGAAAAGAAAACCAAAAGATATTTTATAAATGGAAAATTTTAATTTTTATGGGTTTTTCAAATCTATTATAGATGTGAAATAATGTATGCATGTTATTAGATATTTTGTAGATTACATTCATATAACATACTTAGAATTTATGCTCAAACCCAAAATATTTCCTTTGGCCATCTATAGTATTGTTTTTTTATACATATAAAAATAATTACTTTAAGTAGTGGAATAAATTACATTTATGTCTTTTTTATAAGTTGATAGGGTTGTTGGTGACATATTATCATGTGAGATACACCAATGGGATAATTCAAGTTTCACATTGGTTGTAGTCTTCCCATCTAGATTTTATACTTTATTATCATATTTTTTATGTTACAATTTTTGTTGCTACTATGACATATGATTTATTATTGTAGTGACTTTAACCCTACTATCCTAGATCCAGTTCTAACTACCGTTATATTGGCATAAAATACAAGGAATCACATTGCAAAGGACCTATCATTTTAGAATTATTAGTAAAGTAGATAGATACATAACCTTTACATTACATTTGTAATACCAAAATTTCAACTTATTGTTTTAAATAACTTTATTCCATCTAGTGTATCCCTTCATATCTGTCATAGTAAACTTCATGGAAACCTAGAGGAAGAAAAAAGTAAGGATAAGATTAAATTATCATTAATGGATAAGTACCATACACGCAATAATGAATCAATAATCAACATGAAAAATTATTTAATTGAAAATACATTCCATTTAAATAACTAGATGTGAAATAATCAATATGGGGTGTTAAATAACTAAACACATTAGTCGTTTACATAACTGGATATAGTAGAATAAATATAGTAAGGTTAATAATTAAAAAATAATTTCATTTATTCAATAAACTAAAAATGAAATTAATCTATATATTTTTTCATTATAAAAATATCATGGATAATAATTATTGAGCTCCGAATGAAGGAAGTTCTTAATTATTGTATTCCATTTTTCCTAGAAACAGGGAACCTTTATAATCAATATATTTAATAAGATATTTTAAAACATAATTGGTGAATACACCATTATGTTATTCTAGTCAAATAATTTATCCCACGATACCAATAATATATCGAGGGGCTTACATTAAATGGTGAACAACCAATATCATACAAGTCCAAATAATTATTTATATATAAAAAGATGGATTTTATTCATAAATAATTTTCCTTATCAAATATCCATATAGAGTAAAGGATACCAATTTATCAATGTTTCCATAGTTTATTAAATAACATTCCATGTAAACACTAATGTAAAAATGGAATAATATGTATGAAATAATCATTTCCATGATACAAGATAAGTTTACTTAGTAAGAATATAATGTTAAATGATTAGAGGAAAGGAAGTAACTCCTGGGTAAGTTAATGAATAAGAAAATGATACAACGAAGTGAATAAAAATAATCTCTTTGGAAGAAATAATTATAATATTTCCAAAAAATAATAATTTTTTTATCAACACAATGTACACCCATTGGGTAAGAACAATGGTTTTTTTTATTGATGAAATAAATAATATATTTAAAAAAATCTTGAGGAAAATATATTTTTCATTTGAAAATAAATTTTTAATACCTAAAAAATTTTGGTAATACTTTCTCTAATAATTTCATTTAAAAAATCATTAAGAATAACATTTTTAACTTGACAATGAATCTTCATGGAAATAAAGGAGGGTAATTCCATAGATGTTTTACCTCGTAAAAATAATATCCATTTTACATTATAAATAGGCCAGAAATGATTCTTATTGAAATAAAATCAAGAATATTCCATTCAAGACATTTTTTTAAAATTCTAAATTGGAAAAATATACCTAATAAATAATTATTAAGAGGTTATAAAAACCTTTTTAGAAATAATTTTATAAAACATGGGTTTTAAAAGAAATCTAGTTTCTGAACAAAGAGATAAATGAAGGAGGGTATTATTAAAAAAACCAAACTCATTTTAAGTACTATAGAGTAGAAAATTGGAACTATTAAATGAAAATAATAATTTAAAATTATATGAGAATAAAATTACATGATTTATTAATCGATGATCAAATAATTTCCTTTAATATAAATCCAAATATAAATAATCCTGCATGCAATGTGACAACAAAGTAAACCATTGAAACAAACATAATATTGATGTGATAATAATCTAATAAATAGATTATTTCTATCAACTTTTAATAAAAACTAGAACAAGTGTAAATAAAAAAATATCGAGTAAAAATAATTACACACACATTCTTAAAATATTAACGATAACAACGAAGTAATATAAACCGAGGAAAAATATTTGGGTTATGAATTTATTTAACACTTGGTAACTTTTAATTCAAATCCACTTAAATTAAATAATTAAAATTGAGACTTAATGTACCATTAAATAATGATTTATTCATGATATTATATGTCACAGTGAAGTATATACACCATGTAAAATTAATTCAGTACAAAAGATTATAATATGCCTTTATAAAATAAAATTGAAACGAAACCACTTAACACACACTTTCTAGTTGGTCATAATTACATTATACTTTTTTGTGGTGGGTCTAATAATTTTAATAACTTATACCAAAAAAAATTTAATACTTATAACACTATATAGTATCATTTTGTGATATATTATTTCTCATTCGTTAAATATCTGTCTTTATGTTCGTCGTTTCAGGTGTTAATTTATATATTATTTCAGTATGTTTTGACTTATATTTTTTTCCAATTAAATTTATCATTATTTCATAATTTATATAATTTAAACCATGATTTTAATATCATATATTTTCAATATATATTAGTTCAGAGTAATCCATAATATTTTGTGATATGAAATGAAACAAAACATTTATGGATACAATAGTCCATATGTACGCTTGAACAAAACGACCATTTTCTATCACATTTAAATGAATAAGAGAAAATAAATTTTATATATATAATCATTACAGTATCATTCATAATGTATTCCTTGTAAATAGTGAATGAATCACGTCGATTCATGAGGCGATATTCCTTCGTACAGATAAGCGATGTAATTGAATTTCCATAAAATAGAACTGAATAATTTATGGGTGATATAATAATTAAATTAGCATAATAATATCATATATATCATATATAAAGTATAAATCAATCATTATTAACATCTATGAATGCTATTAATGTAGAAGAAAACTACATAAGTTAGTGGTACGGTAGTCATCCATTCACATGACCCACGATTTTATAACCCATTTGATGGAAATGTGTGATGAAATAGTTTATAAAAATTACATAGAAAAATATAATTATATTTAATATATTTAGGTTGTTATATAAAAAATTTATAAAATAAATTGAAGGATGTGTACAAGGATGTAAAATAAATATTGTTTTTGATGAACATTACCTCTTTTTCAAGCATCCAGATTTATTTTTAACTTATGTGTTCCTATTTTGGATTTATTAAAATTAAAAGGATTATTAGATGAGGGTAGGGGATTTTAAGATCTATTTTTTAGGTATTTTATGAACCAATTTGGTTTTAATTTTTTATGAGAGGAGGTGGGGTGGGCTTTTATAAGTGGGGTAAGTGGCACTCTGGTATTTTTTGAAAAGGGAAAAACCTACCTGCATTTTTTCATTTTCAAGTAGCTCCAATAATGAAAATAACTTATAATAGAAGTTTTATGGTCTCAAAATTGGCATATAATGGGTTTTGTAAAATCTTCTAGGTTATTTGGCCCCTGAACATTAGAGTTTATCCCCTGATAAACATTTTTTCTCCTAATTGTTGTAATTAATTATTACTATTTTCACTATTCGCTTTTGTAGAAAACAAATTTGTAATTAGTATAAGTTATAAATTATTCTTATTCCTAATATGGAATCTATTGTTTAAAATTAAAATAATATAAGTGGTTAAAATTAATTTTAAATTAGTCCTTTAGACGGAGTGAGAAAGCGTTCTTTTGAAGTAAAAATTGTAAAAGGATACCTTGTTTTATTTTCTGAATTAAAGATAAAATTGATTAAAATTAACTAATTTTTATTAATAAATGTATAATTAAATAATTTTTATGTCACACCCAATTTAAAAAATAGTTTAATATTATAATTTATTCAAACGAACTTGTAGTTTTTAACTATAATTTAGTTTTTTTACTAGTTATAAAAAACTGAAACTTCTCCAAAACATTCCAAAAATATACCCTAATATAATTATAACGTAACTATTTAAAAAATAATTTTATTTTATCAAATAAAATTTATAAAAGTTTCAATATTTAATTTGAAAACAAGTTCTCCGTTAATAAGGCAGCCAGACTGCATTTAGAGAAACATAACTTTTTTAATTAATATTAGATTTGTTTTTATCTTATATCAATATAATTTATTGTATAAATGTAAAAAAATGATTGAATATATAATATTATAATTTAATTATTATAATTACTTAATATTAATTAGTGTAACTTATTTTGATAAAACACCTTTTGAACATTATAATTGCGTTAAAAAAATCCATTATATTCAATTTGTATTTTTTTTAATTTATAATTAATTGGAAACAAATTAATTCATTTAATATTTAGGAAAACAATATATTGTAATGTTTTATTATTTTAATTAATATACTCTAATTTAACATGTAGAAGATAATTGTAATTTTACATATTAATATTAGTAGTATTCGATAAAACATGATCCTACATGTAACAGAATCCATCGAAGAAAGTCATTGTCAATATATTAAAATGTAACTCAGTATTGATTATATTTCATGATATATGATAGATTTCATTTATTTAAATTAGTAAATATATCTTAATTTCATAGGGTGTTATATTTATTTATATTCATGGGGATGTATGTCATAAACACTATCCGATATGATCTTCATATCTTATAATTTTGGGTTGTGACATTATCCCCTCCATAAATAAATTTCAATGTGATACTTTAACCATGATATTGGAAATTAATGGATTGATATTTGATAACTAATTTTTTAATATCCTACATCATAAAAGTGTTAATAAAATACCCTCTTAAAAATATATATAGGTAAGAACAATGGTCATCTAGAATAAAACATGACTAGGATTTTGAATAGTAGAAAATTTCTAAAATGTGATAATATGTACATCAATGAAAAGGGTAAATATTTATAGAGATTGATTAAGTTGATTGATCCAAAAAAATTATGATATATAGAATATTTATATGTTGAAAACCATAAATCTAATAGGTATTTAAGAGTAATTTATATCATCAGAAATGTTTGTAATATGATAACATTTTATATCAAGGTCATTTTTACTAATGTTTTGGAATTATTTTAATACCTAAGAATATAAATAAATATACTTAAATATTATAATAATAATAATATATTCCTTTGGTTTTACATTGATTAATTTCCATTTCATCACTTATTCTAGGAAATAAATATCAAAAAATATTTTTTAGGGTCGTAGCAGTAAAATTCAAATTTATCTGATTGTAAGATCCATAAAAGAGTGAAAATCCTTTACTTTTGTATCTAATATTTGTAAATACCAACATGTTGAATTCATTAATCTATATACCTCAAAATTAATTCCACTAATTCATCATTTATATTTGTTAATAAAATTGTTTAACTAAAAAAATGACATATTGGCCAGGACATCATATAGGCCACTGGTAGGTGCAAAACACTTATCGCCTTTAAATCATAGTCTCTAGAACCATAACCTTACAACATGTGATGGGTTTTCACACTGCATATGGGTTTTATATTTTCTAATCTATTTTAATATAATTCATATAAAGTTGAAAAATATGGAATAAAGTTAATCATTAAATATATTATTTACTTGGGGGTTTCAATACATTTTTTAAAAATGTATAATTATTTTACTTGGTTATTATTTCAATGTAATTTATGATTATATCAACAATAATAGCTATTAATTCCTTTGAAATTTAGTCTATAATATTTAAACACATTATTTATTAAATGAAGTTTATAATAAAACAAATAATTTCACTAAATTTCTCCAAAAATATCTTCAATCATGGTGAACACACATATCCTAAAACACATAAATATGTTTTAGACTTTGAACTCATAAACCATGATGTTGTCTATAAATTTATAATTTAATGAATAGAAAATTTCTTATAACGTTTAACAGAATTTAAAGATGATTCATAAATCATATTTCCCAAATACTAATGGTAAAAATACTTATAAGATTGAATAATTTTAATCACATTATAGAAACTTATCCTCCATTTTATATCCACATAGGTACTTCTATGGTCTAGGGTTTTTCCAAGTTCATTCAAGGTCATAATAAGTTTCTAATACATTATAATGATTTTAATGTATATCCTAAGCATATCCCCTAGTATTTTCAAACCAGGTGCACAGAAAGGCCCCTTGTTATGAACCAAGTGATGACAGAGTTAGGGCTAATGTACCCTTTCAGAGAAATTAAAACTATTTACGTCTTTTCCACAATTATTTCTACTTATACTATATTGACATGGATGTATTTCATGGAAAGATCAAATAACATCTACCTTACTAAAACTACAGGACGTTTTAATATACATATCATCTAATTCTATAATATGGTTATGTTCACTAATCTACATTTTCTAAAATCTAGCTCCCTGGGTTTTTATTAAACCTTCTCTGATTCAAACTATGGTAACCCCAACCTAGAATCCTTATGATGGTTCTTATACCATTACATTGGCATAAGATATAAGGAATTAAATTCCAGAAGAACTACCAGTATAATATTCATGGTAAAATAGATACATACATGAGTTGGATATTACATTTTCAACACACATATTACAACATAATTGGTTTTTGAAAATAATTTTATTCTATGTATCAAATCTCTACTTATCATTCATATAAAACTTCTTCGAATCTTGGGAACGAAAAAAACTTGGGGGAGCTCAAATTCCTAGAAAGGGTCATTTAAATTAGAGGAAATAATGAATCAATTATAGTAGTCAACATAAAAATATAAATAACTTAACACACATTATATTTAAATAACTAGATGAGGAATAATCAATATAAAAATGTAAATAATTGTTCATGCATTTTATTTAAATAACCAGAAAAATAATAATCAAATTGGAATGATAAATAAATGAAAACCCAATCCAATTAATTAATAAAATTAAATTGAAAAGAATCCATAGATATTGTCATTATGAAAATATCATGTATAATAATAATTAAATTCAGAATAATTTTAATTATTAATTATTGTATTACGTATTTCCCATGGACATGGAACCTTTTCTGTTAAGACCATTCAGAAGATGGTTTTAAAAATACTGGGTGAAAATCCATATATTTATGGATTTTTAAAAGACTCATCCCATGAGAAAACTAATTTGTTAAGGGGCTTACATTGAAAATTTCCCAGCCCGTGTCATACCAGTTGAATTAATTCCTCATATATAAAATAATCTATTTAATTAATAAACAATTTTCCCTATCCAATATCAATATTGAGTATAGGATACATATTTATAAATATTTTCCCAGTTAATAAAATGCCTTTAAAATTAATCATTGTATTAAAAAATGTTATACAATTTTTATAATAATTATATCCATGATACATTATATAGATATTTATGGGAAATATAACATTCAATGAACTTATAAATGTGAATAACTCAAGGGGATGTTAATAAAATTGAAAATTATTAAAGGGTGTCAATGAAAATATTATCCTTGAAAAAAATTACCATAAAATATCCAGAAGAAGAATTAGGATTCTATCAATACTACATATACCCATTGATGTAAGAATATGGGTATTTTCCATTGATGAAATATAAAAATATATTTCCAAACATTCTTGAGGAAAATATTCATTTCCATTGAGGATCACTTTTTATAACATTAAAGATATAGAAAATACTTTTCTTTGAATATCATATTAATTTTTTTAAAATAACTTTGAAAACATGAAAATGAATATTTAAAGAAACAACAGTGGTTAAACCCATATTTTCCATACAAGGTAAGAAGAACATTCCTTTTCCATTGTAAAAACTTTAAAAAATTCATTGTTCAGAAAAAACTACTTATGTGAACATTGATAAAAATTATAAATGGGAAAAATATTATTTAATAATTAATTTGGAAAATAATTAAAAACTTTTTTATAAAAAAATTTAGAAGGAAATGTTTTTAGAAGAAACAGGTTTTGGACCAAGGAGATAAATGGTGTCAGGTTTTCATAATAACATATTCTAAAATATTTTGATTCTCAAAGAGTGGAAAAATGATTCAATTAATTGAAAATTATCATTAATAAAAATAGGATAATAAAATCAAAGTGTTCAATAAATTATTATCATATAATTTCATTAAATGGAAATCTATGTGTATACAATACTTAAATAAATGAGTTTTTGAAGAAAACCCTTACCAAGATCGTAACAATGAAGTAAAAATTACAAAAATTAATAGATTATATGCATAAGCTAAAAATACAAGTAAAACCATTGAAAATACAATAATAGATATTACAAATTATTTACAAACTTAATCATAGACTATTTAAAATAATAAGGAAGTTAAATAACCCAATGAAATTGAATTGTGTTGTAAAATTCATTTAAAATTGGTAACATTTAATCCAATATCATTAAATGAAAAAATTAAAAATGAAACTAAAAATACTATTAAGAATTAATTATTAATGATATTACAAGTCTAGATATAGTATATACATAATGTAAACATATTTAGTCTCATAACAATATAATATTCCTTGATGAAATGAAATTTCCATGACATCCCTTGCCTTACAATTTCCAATTGATCATAATTTTTTCAACCTCATGTATTTTTTTAAATGATATAAACTTATACCAAAATAATTTTCAATATTATGATATCATATATAGTCCTTTTATAACATATTATTAATCTTTCATTGATAGTATTTTATTATTTTCATCTTTCTGTTGGTAAAAGGTCGTATTGTTAGAGTTTGTTCTGACTTGTTATTTTTTTTAGTACACTTACATTAATGATGATTTAATCATATTTAGAATTTAAAAATTGAGATAAAAATAGTTTATATTCATTATATATATATATATATATCTTGTGAAATTTATAATATTTCATGATAGGAAATGACATACACTATCCATGGAGATGGTAGGCTGTATGTGTGCATGAATTTTGTTTTCATTTTTTTATCATATTGAATTAATGAAAATGAAATGATAGATATATACATATTATCATTATTATATCATATATATCACATATGTTTATTACAACATTCTTTAATACATTCCATGTAAACGTGAAGGAATCGCATTGCTCTGGGAGGCGGTAGTCTGTCGTACAAATGAGAAATATTTTTATATTCTCACAAAATAGAAATCTTGAAGGTATATGTTATAAAATAATTATATATTCATTATAATACTATAAAAATGTTTTCATGCTTGTTTAAGTCAAAGGTATTGGCTCTCTCTGGGGGATTAAACCTTCGAAATCTGCCCCAGCCTTGGGTCTCATTTATCCTCCCCATGTCAGCTAGGTGTGATGGCTCTTCAGGGATTTTGGAATTGATGTTCGGGTAGATAAAAGTTTTCTAGTAAATGAGTTCCTCGTTTGGATATCTGGTGTGATATAGGATGGTGGTTCTGATGATGACTTAGAGGTTTTTGAATCTAATGTTTGGCGATGGAGTGTTCGTGGAAGGATGATTGTGAGGGAGATGGGTTGACGGTGATGACGATATGATCCACTCCAGTGAGGATGTGTTCGGCTTCATCGATCATGATGACAGTGGTAGGAAGTGATGTGACTGATGGTGAATGCATGACATGGTAGGTTATTGGTCTAATAATGGCAGCGATGAAATCCTTTTTAATTTTGAATTTTGAAATTTTTTATCGTGTGTGGTTCTTTTACTTTTGATTATGGTATGGGAAGAATATTTTTGTGGTATTAGTACCCTGTTAGAGTTTTATTGGGTTCACACTATTCCATTAATAGTGTAAATTGAAAATAAAAATATATATTGTGGTTATATTTTTGTATTTATATATCTTCCATTTTTAAAAACCCACAATGTGGTAATGGAAAAATGAATGACATCGGTTCTTGAGGGAATAGTCCGTTGTAAACATGAATGATGCTTTCATAACCCATTTGATGAAAGTGTGTGAACATGTATGAAATAACATTAACATAAAAATTTAAATTATATGGATGATAATGAGGTTATTATCTAAAAAGTTATAATAGATATTGTACTTGGTAGATAAGGAAGTAAAATAAATGTTTATTTTGAATAACATTACCAGTTTTTTAGGTATCCTCCTTAGTTTTTCACTATTGCCTTACTAGGTTTGATTTATTCCATAGATACGAATTCTTGTATGAGTTTATGGGATTTTGGGATTGATTTTTTGGTATCTTCTGAAACAATGTGGTTTGTATGAATTAATATATTATGATATGGGTGGCCTTTTTTAAGTGGGGTGAGTGACAATCATGTAATTCATGAAAATGGGGAATTCCGCTGACGTTTTTTCCTAGTAATGTTAATCCAAAAATGTTTAAAACTCTATAATAAGTGTTTTAAGGTCTAAATATGTATAGTAAATGGGGTTTGGACATGTTTCTAGGTCATTTTGAATATTAGTTTTATGTTAAGGCCCTTGGATAACATTTCATTATGTGAATTGCCACAATTAATATTAATTGGTTTCACTAATCACATTAGAAAAAAATAAATTTCACATTATTATAAGTTATAAAATATTCAGATTACAATTATTTGATCCGTTTTTCTAAATTCATATAAAAAGTGGTTAAAATTAATTTTAAATTAATCTTGTAATTGGATGAGAAAAGAGGATTTTAAAATGAAAATATTCAAAAGTTTACTATATTTTTATATCAAAATTAAATATGAAACTGATTCAAATGATATTAATTAGATTAATATATGTATAATTGAACTATATTCACATTAAAATTAATTAAAAATATAGTTTATTATTTTAAATTATTTAAACCAAAAGGAAGTTTCTTGAAAAAAATTAGTATTTTTACTATTCATTGAAAAATGAATCATTACAGAAAATACCAAAATCACACCATATGGTAATTTTAACATTAAAATTTTAAAAATTAATTTTTTTTTAAATTAAATTTTAAATTTTTCAAAAAAAAATTGAAAACGGCCACGCTATTAAAATATAACAACTATTCCATTGAAAAATACAACATTTTGAGTTAAAAATTGAATTCTTTTCTTATCTTATACCGACAAATATAATGGGTAAAGATAAAAAATGATTCAATATAAATTATTGTAATTTAATTAACATTTTTCAATAATAGTAAGTAATTTTATTTATTAGGATGAATCATGTTTGGCGCATAATAATAGTTTTTACAAAAATGCTTCCTTCATCTTCAATAGGTTCTTATATTCATTTCTAATTAATTGATTACCCATTAATTAATTTTATATTTATATAAAAAATATATATTTCTATATTAGATAATCATTTTTATAACTACTAATTTAATGGAAAATAGATAATTATATTTTTAAATAACATTATTAATATCATTAAATAAAACTCAACCAAGCATGCAACACAAGCCTCCGATGTAAGGAATTGTTGCATGTAATAAAAAATAAATCAGTATTATTATCATTAAAGGATTTAAAATAGATTTAATTGATTTAAAATAGTTAATATATTTTTGGTTCTCTTGGTTTTGTTTAAATATTTACACTAGGTGTCGTGTGTCAAACACGCTATCTGATATGATGCTCATATTTTAAATTTTCAGTGTGTCATGATTTCTGTTTTCCACATGGTACTATATTTTTTTCACTTATTATATATTTATATTTATTGTTAAATAATTCCCATATTCTCTTTTTGAAACCAGGATTCTTTTGTTCACCCTATTGATACCACGAAAATTCATTGGTCATTTTATCATATGAACAGAAGTTATAATTTGGGTTTAGAAATATTGTCCTATTACAGAGAAGCTTGGTGACACATCTCAATAATGAGAAGTTGTATGGTATATATATTTAAAGATTTGATATATCATGTTATGTAATAGATCTATTTATTATATAAAATTTATTTTGGGGGATTTATATAGTAATTGTTTTGGTTGTGGATCACGAGTTAGTATTTTATAAAATAAACAATGTGTTAAAACTCTGTCAATGAATATAGATAACACTACGTAACTAGTGGCGTTGTACTTGGTATATAGTTTCTAAGGAATAATATTATAATGGACCATGTGGGCTATAATACACCAATTGGAAACTAGGTGAGTACCATGGGTAATATTAACTTCCCAATAAAGGGGGATATGTTACACAACCACCTCTACTTTAGTTTTTTAAACATATACTTATATTACATATATTATACTTCCATTAAACAATTATTCATCATATTTGTCCATATTTTTTTAACAACCCATTAATTCATTGTACCTCCTCTCTTAGAGGAGTGGTAATTCTCAATTTTGATATCCAAATGATGTTTTATACATAATGATAGATATTTATAATCAAATTAAATCCTTATCATCCAACTATTTTGGTTTAATTTTAATGTATCGATCCACTCGACAAAAAAAGAAATAAAATCTTAATTTTTTTGAATTAATGATTATAATAAATTGATTCAAAATATCTCAATTAATTCAATAAAGTATTAATATAATACTACAAGGTATTCTGTCCAAAAATATATTGAGTATTTTATCATTCTTCCATGGTTGTTTTGGCATGTAGGTGTATATGAGTGAGTTTAAACTATATAGGATGGAGTAAATAAGCTTACTTTACATGTTGAGTAATGTATATAGACCATTTATATCATGATCATTTCTAAAAATGTTAATGGTTGGAATTAATAGTCACATGGAGACATGTTTTGTTTATGAAGGGTTATGTAATGTTGGGAATGGACCCATCATTGTGTACACTTTTTCATGAAATCAATTGGGATACTTGTGTGGAATCCTTGAATGTTTCTTATTATGGATTTTTTATGAGTTATTGGCATTGTGAAATATCCATTTTATGGGACATAAATATTATTATTACATAATTTACTTGGACTCATATAAGAGGGTCCTTGAATAGGATCCAATGTGATGTCAATGGTAGGATACAATAAACATATGTGATGTTGGTGTAAAAAATAATTGATGGTGTTATCCTATTAATAAAATTATAATATTAGATAAAATAAAATTAGTCATAAGGTATGCATGATGGAGAATATTTTTTAATGATTATACTTGTTGTTATGGTGATTTTCCTCTCACCCTCGATATTATTTAAGATATTTTTTATAGATGTCTTGTTCATTCTATGTTTGACTATAGATATATTTTTAATGAAAACTACTTCATTATAATAATATTTCATTCCTCTATAATTTTAATGTTTAGTGTTATAAACCATTTATCATTTTATTAAGATTATAGTATGAGAGTACATGTCCCATTTTAGCACAAACTGAAGAAGATATTTCCATTCATAATCATATATAATGGGAACCTCATGATGGGATATCTGATTGAATAATATTAATTATTTACATGAAATATTTTTCATTTAAAACATATATAAAACTTAATTTGGGAATATTTTGTGGTTCCATACTTAATATATTGTCAATAAACTAAATATGAACCTACGTGGGTATGTATACTTCTTAAATAGGGGTGTAGGTAATGACTGAGACTTGTAGTTAATGTGTTTGTGGAATAAATATCATAATTTCGATATAGAACTAAGAAGATCCAAAAAACAATATTTTTTAAGAATACCCATAATTTTATATATGTTAGATTATGTTTTTTATTGATTAATAATTTAATTTAATAATTACTTTATGAAATGTTTGAAATAATAATGTGTTAAGGTTTTTGGTAGATCATTTGATTTATTATTTTAGTTATATTATCATTATAATCTCAAATTAATGAAGTTTATATAGATTTTGGTGCCCTCCAGACATATTTTGATGGAGTGGAATAATGATGGGAATAAGAAAAGAGGAAATCCATTTTTGTACAAATAAAATTATCAATGGTATCTTCATAGGAGTAATGTTCCTTAAAGGGGACTATAGGTACCTAACCTTAAAAAGTTACATAATCTTGAGCTATGTCAATAATTTTAATTTCTTTCACATTTAGGATAATTTTAGGTTTAATGTTTTTGAAAATTAAACCATAAATCATACATTAAAAAATAAAATACAATGTGGTGACAACATAGAATATCAAGTTTTTCATATTCTGAAGCATTTAAAATAAATCATTATCATTTTTATGAATACTATTCATGACTATCAACATTAATAATTATAATCCCTTTCTCATACTCAAGTATTGCAAAAAAAATTAAAAACATGGGATAAGCGTAAAAATCTCGTTAGGTAATGTAAAAATAAGGAAACCATTATTCATTTTATAATCATTAAAAACGTATGAATACATTAAAATGAAACAATAATTTCCACCTTGATAAGTATTAAATACTATATTTTGATAATAAACCCATTTTAGCCTTTTTTTATAATCATAAGATTACCAAAAAACCCTTAACAACCATGAAAATAGATGATGGTAACTTAGAACATTATTATACTTTCACTCTTATAAATGGAATAACCATATGGGTGACTTCCATACATTTCACTCTTAAAAATGAAATAGCCATACGGCCGACTTCAATATCCAATGCATTGGAGGGATATCATGGACCCACCCATTTTTGATTTATCATGGAACTCCACATCATTGGATTATTATGGAACCACCAATAAAATGGCCACGAACAATTATATAATCATAATGTATAAAATATTCTAATATTTTACATTTCACTAAAATTTCATTTCCAATCACAAGAAAACATTTTAAGATATTCGATTACTCAATCCATTTAAAAACCCATTTTACTTAAAAAATACAAAAAGAAATAAAATCAAAAGTTTTATCAAATAATTAATCATGAAATATTTTACAGGGAGAGAAATGTAATACAATACCCAAAATGGTAGAATAGTCATTGTATTTTGACACCTTAATAATAGAATATTACATTTGTTATTTTTCAAAACATTCCAGATAAAGAATGTAAAAAAATTTGTTTTCAAAAATATTTTTATAAATCTAAAAATAGACAAAAACTGTCATTTGTAACAATTTTTATATATATACTAAACAAATATGAAAAATAATATCATGAATATTAACATGAGGAAAATAGTTCATCTTTAAACATTCAAAATTCCCCATGAAACATTAAACATTTCAATCATAATATACAAGAAATAATAAAATTTAATAAAACATTAAATGACCAGAGATTTGATAAAATATCGATATAGAATGCCAAATGGTCGGTTTATAATCATTTTAAAATAATGAAGTTGAATATAATAAAAAAAATTCCTCAATGAAAAAAGATTGAGACAAAATCTCTTGCCTTGAGTTGAACTTGTCACATAGATCATTTTCCCTTACCTTGGTGTAGACTGTTTTATTTTGGTTGGGTTTTTGCTCTTGTTTTTTGTGGGTAGTGTTGGACTGTCACTGTTTTCTCCGTGGAGTTTATGAAAAATTCCTGTATTATTTTATATGATTTTAATTTCTTAATAAATTTCTGGGATTGATTATTCTTTAATCCCGAACATTCTTGGTATACAATTACTTAAAAAACTTGGGTTTATGTCATGTGTTTTGACCATATTCAATTTATGTGTCCAAAAAACATTTATAGTTCAATATTGGCCAAAAAGATTATTATATGAAGATATCTATAATAATATCCATGAAATAATTATCAAATTTGTACATTAATTAAACCTTTAATACCAATCATGAATTATTGTTACGAAAAATGAACAAACATTACAACCATTGAGAAGGTAGGGCTTACGTACGCAAAAGTAACGTTCTCATTTTTCAATGATCGTTATGGAAAGAGGGTAAACACAATTTCAAAATTATAGAATAGTAATTAAGTCCCCGATACTGTATTATTTAATCCTATATACTTATATATATAATTTTTGATAGGTAAAATGAATAACAATTCGTTGATGAGACGGTAGTCCACATGTTCAGAAATGATGTTATCACTTTTACAATGTGTGGAAAAGAGTTAAAGAGAATAATTTATTATTTTTAAGGGAAATTAATTATTTCATGGATATCATATATAAGTTATTTAGGTCACATATATATAATTAAACTCATCCTTAATATGTTTCATGTAGTGTGTGAACGTATCACATCGCTCTGAGGAGGCGACAATCTACACATCCACAAACAATGTTATTGTATAAACAAAAAATGAAATTTAAAAAGGTTTGTGTAATAAAAAAACATATGAAACACAAATATATAATAAATATCATATATATATTTTATAAATAGTTTTATCATCATAATTACCTACTATGAAAGGTGGTAAAGTAAAAATGAACAACATCATTTCATGGGGTTGTAGTTCATCGTATAAAAACAGTAAGTCATTACCCATTGGATGGAAGTGTGTGTAAGTTCATGTTTAACATTTATAATAACAAAATATAAGTATAATTATAATACTGGTGTTTTTATATATGCATTAAATAATAATAATTTAGGTGGTGGAGAAATAAAATAATACAAAAATGGATGTTGAAGAATGTTACCTCTTTTTTCGAGTAACTCCTATTATTTTGCACAAAAGGATTTCTTCGTTGTATTTATGACTAAGGAGAGACATATACGGTGAGGGGAGGTAAGTTATGAGATTATTTTTCTAGGTTTTGGATTAGGAAAAATGGATTGATAGGTGTATTTTTTGGGAAGTTTTATTTCCTCTTTATTGTGGATGGAAAGGACACACATGGTATTTTTAAAAAGATTTTTGTGTTCCCCAAATGTTAAAATAGAAAATAATGGAAAATTATAGGTGTAAGAGGTGAAATATTTCCATCCAATAGGTTTTTTTCATGTTTATATGTCATTTTCCTTTCATGATTACAGTTTAGACCTATATTAAGAATAATTTTACCTTAATCGGTGTAATTAATTTTCAATACGTTCACTAATATTTTTGGGAAAAAATAAGATGAATTTATTTTTAATAAAAAATTATTCTAATTAAAAATATGGAATCTATTTTCCAAATACAAATAACAGAATTGGTATAAATTAATTAAAAATGAATCTCGTAGATGGGTCAACAATGCGGGTTTTTAAAATAAAAATAATCAAAAGTTTGCTATATTTTTATATTAAATTTTAAAGTGAAATTGATTTCAATATACTAAATTGGGATAATTGAAAAAAAAATTAAACCTTAAAAAAATTAAATGTTTTAATTTAAACTTATAAATAAATTGTCTGAACAATCAGTTTGAAATTAAAATTCAGTATTTTTTTATATTTATTAAAAATGAAACTGCATAGAAAAATACAAAAAATTCACCATAACCTAATTTTTATGATTCATAATAAAAATTGATGTTTATTTTTCCTTATAAAAATTATAAATGTCTCAAAAGTTATATCTAAAATGGGTTTTCTATCAAGAGGTGTTAAAATAACCTTTACAAATATATAGTTTTATATGTAAAAAATATTTTTTCTTAATTTAATCCTATAAAACGTATTGGATGAATGTAAAAACAATTAATAAATGTTTTTAAATTCAATATTGTTTATTCTATTTATTCCAACCAATTTAAAGACTATCTAATAACTTCTACATCAAATTATAATATTAACAATATATTATTCTTTCTTTTAACTTAGTCTTGCATGAAACACAAAATTTCATAGAAACTCACTGTTGCGTGCTTAGTATGATATTGAAAACAGATTCCCTTTTGAGGTAAAATCACTATCTAATTAATTATCTTAATAAATTTGATAATTTAATATACTATAGTTTCAACGGATGTTACATCCTACCCCCTTTAGGAAATTTCCTCCTTCCAATTTTATTCACTTATCAAATAAGTGGGGGTATTTTTCCCACATAAAATTTTTAGATTCACATATTGAATCATAAACCATATGGGTTTTCCATGAAACCATAAAATAGTGAATTACCTTAGTCTGAAACACATTCTCTTTTGGGTCAAGAGTGTGAACTAGTATTTCCTCGCAATAAAGATTCTCTTCCAGCTGAACTATTCTAGGGCTCAAAACAAAAGATGATATCATTATATACTTCCATAATACTACAACATGAAATATGTTGTCTACCTAAGATAAAATCAGAGGTAAAGACACCCAACAAAAAATGTTACTTTTTTCTCTTAAATTTTAAATGGTCCATTGATCTGTGGACTCAACTTACCCTCCTACCAAAAATCATAGCACATTTCCAATGATAAACTATTAAAAAGACATCATCACCTACCTAAAAAGAAATATCCTTTATCTAGTTATCCATATAAATATTATTCACTATCTGGTCTATCTTTAGGTGTTGTTGAGTCATTTAACTATCTCTATTTTTTCTTCTACCAACTCCGGTCCCATTATCTATCTCTCTCCTAAATCATCATGAAAGATGGTGTTTGACAATGCATTATATATAATGCCTAAAACTTTTACATTTGAATACTATAAATAAAACTATAATTGTATAAGAACTCAACTATAGAATGATTTCAATCCCAAGTTCCCTGGAAATCCATTGAGAAATAACAAATCATATCATCCAAGGTTGAAATAGTCTACTCAGACTCTCCATCAGATTGAGGATAAAAATTTGTACTGAAATTTAATTCAGTACTAAATGACCACTAAAGCCATTTAAAATGTTTGGATGTGAACTTTGGATCATGGACTGATATAATAGAGATAAGACCTCTATGTAACATCATTATCTCATTTATATATAGTCTAGAAAGTTGATCTAAATAAAATGTTTCTCAAATGGGAATTTTTTTTGAAAAATTAGTTAATTGGTCAAAAATAACATAAATCACATTATGACCTTGAGAATTATTTGTAAATACCACCATTATTTCCATTTAAATATTCTCTTATTTCCACTCTAAAATGGGTGAAGGATTTATAATCCCCTTTGGTAATTATCAATCTCCTTTAACCTCTTGCAAAGTCAAACACATCCCAGTAAATTTAGCAATATCAATTTTCATTCCCTCCAATAATTAATACTCAAGAAGGTATCTATACATCTGTGTGTGTCCAAAATGAACATAAATTTGAGAATTTTGAGCATCAGTCAAAATTTCATTCACAAATTGTGAATTACAAGGCAAACATAATAATTTTCTAAATTTTAAATCACCTTCTTCATCAATATTAAAATCAGAAAACTAACCATTATTAATAGACTCTACCTTTTGTTATAATGATTTATCCACCTTATCTCCTTTCATAATTATTTCTGAAAAATTTGACTATACTGAAACATGAAACAAAATACATGATGTCCCTACATATAAGAACTCTAGTCCAAAATTCAACAAATCATTAACCCAAAGGTTATGCTATAAACTTATCATGGTCAATGTAACATTACTTTCTTTACACAAAGCATCATCCACCATGTTTTATTTTCTTGGATGATAATGAATCATAGTATCATAATCTTTGATTAGTTCTATCAATATTCTCTATATCATGGTCAGATCTTTGTGAGTGAATATATACTTTACACATTTTTGATAATTATTGAATTTATACTTCACCCCATACAAATGACGCCTCGAAAACATTTAATGGAAAAAAACTTTAGAAAATTCTAAATCATGTTTATATAATTCAAATGATTATTTTTCAAATACCGTGATGTATAAGAAATTACCTTGTCATTCTGCATCAAGACACAACCAAATCCTTTTAATAAAGTATCATTGTGGATGATAAATTATCCATTTCTAGAAGGAAGGGCCAAAATAGAGGAATTCACCAATTTTATTTCTAGTTCCTGAAAACAATAATTACATTCTAATTTACATAAAAACCTAAATATCAATCATGTTAATTTAGTTAGTGATGTAGATATATAAGAAAATATTTCCAAAAACCTTATGTAATAACCCGATAATCCAGGAAAACTATGAATATTTTGGGCATTGGTAGGTCTTGGGAACTCTTCCACAACTGTTGATTTAGACGTTTTAAAATTTATATCGCCCTTAGGAATAATATTTACAAAGATTAAATTTTTTTGAAACTAAAATTCACTCATATAAACTTTCAATAAATATTATTATCATTTAAAGTTTGTAAAATAATCCGTATGTTCCTTTCATATACCACATGGTTTTTAGAATATACCAAAATATCATCTATGAATATAAGCACAAACAGATCCAAAACATATTGATTAATCTATTCAAATGGTTAATAAAAATAGAATATTCATTAGATAACCCAAAGGAAATAAATAAAAAATAATAATTCCATTATATCTTCTGAAATACTATCTTCAAAATGTCATCCTCCTTCACCTTCATGTCATGGTACCCGAACATCTTATCAATATTTGAAAAACCCTGAGCTCCCTATAATAGATCAAATAAATCAAAAAATTAAGTAAAAAGATACTTGTTCTTAATTTAGTCTTATTCAAGTCTCTATAATCAATAAAATGTGTGATAAAACCATATTTCTTTTTCAGAAATATAACAGTAGCACACCATGGTGAATTTCTAAGTCGAATGAAAACCTTTATCGAAAAATTCTTTTTATTTTTTTTTAAGTCCACATGTTCTATATGAGAAATTATATAATTGGGTTTATAAATAGGCTCCTCATCTGAAACTATATCAATAGTAAATTCACCTTTTTTATCAGGAACAACACTAGGCAATTCATCTAGAAAAACATTCGTAATTCATTTACTAATGGGATGTCACTAGATAGAATTGCTTCTTCCATTTTAACAATATGATCTAGACAATATTAAATTCCATATTTAATCAATTTTTTAGATTATTGTTCTGTTATAAAACATAATAAATCATTAAATAAAGCTATGTTGTATTTCTGATCTATTTGAGCATGTTAAACTAAAACCTAATCCATACCAAAAAATATATCAACTTCCACTATGGAAAATTCCAAAATATTTCCAGGAAATACCATCCCACTACTATTAACAGAAAGATTCCTATAAATCATTTTTTCTCTAACACTTCCACCCAGATTTTTAAAAAAATGTTATATGTTAATTTTATGATGTGATATCAACAATTTTCTAGAAAATTTATTAGAAATGAAAAAAATTATGATACAAAAAAATATAGTATTGGAATAATTAGAATTAACATGTAACATAATTTTCACCACTTCATTGGATGGCCCAATATCAACTACAATGGTAGAAAAATATTTTTATGCACCATTTTTCTTTCGATATTTCTTGTTTACACCCTAGTTAATCAACTTTAAACACACATTGTCATAATGGCGTAACTATTTTTAACTAAAATATATTATATATGGATTTTCATTGCTTGTATGATCATATTCTTTATATTCATGAACCATATAACCAATCTTACCACATCATAATATCTTCCCAAACATTAAAATTTATTGTCTCGAATTATTTTTACTAGACTTATCACATGATGGGAATTTGGTTTTCTTACATATAAACTTCTTGGACAAATTATATCACATTTCCTACCAACTGGACCTCTTATTTTTCATATTTTCGTGGGACACAAGATCATTAGAAAACACTATTTATACATTCTTAGTGCGTCAAATAATTTTTATGTTTCACTCAAACTCATGATATGCCAATTCCATTGGATATCATGTATTCTATCCTGAGAAAAATTTATTTATCTTTCTGTTAATATCTCGAATAAAATTTTAATGCACCTAACCAATTGAGTGTTGTTTTTGTCGTATGAATCCACTTAATATTCCCCCTTTTGTCTCAATTCTAATAATTTATATTCTATACTATGTTGAATGGACTTATTAAAATATTTCTCAATTAAAATATTCTTTTATTCATCCCACATCAAGGAATAAATATACTCACTTTACCTGATATTCTTAAACATTGACCACCACCGAATGAATTCACCATAAAAATTATAAATTGAAAGGGTTTCCTTTTTGTGATCCGAACAACACATGACATAGAATATATATTCTAGGGCTATAACCCATCCTAAAATTATCAAGGGGACAAATGTTCCTCTGAATGATGGGGGATGTTGTCATATAAAATGATCCATTATCATCATGTTACTTTTTTGGTAGATCTGGTTACACTCTTACATAGAAACCACCACATTTTATGGCCAGAGTCAACTAAGCCATCACAAAAAAAACTAATCAGTTCTTATTCTAACCATCTCATGATAATTATTGGGAAGGATATTTTTCACATGGTTCCTTCCCACTACAACTTCCTTTTTTCCTCCAAAGAAAAATTATCTGAACAAACAAGCTTCAGATGAACCCACATGTTAATATTTACATGCTATATACTTTTAACATAAACCTAAACTAAAATCCTCTAATGGAATGATAAAAACATTAACCTAAAATTTAAATTCATATTAACCATTCCACTCAAACGAAATATAAGTACCCAACCATAAAACATTACATAATATTGATTTATGTCCAGAATTTTACATTATTTAACATTTAGGATCTGTTCAGTTTTATATTTATATATACTTATTCTCAAAATGGAACATAAAATGTCATAAAATACAAATTGGACACTTCCAAACAATACTAATTTTTTTCATAATCTAAAACCATTAAAATAAAGCATCATATTTTTAATAAAAAACTTCACAACTATCAACATGAGTTCTTCCAATCCCTTAGTCACTCATAAGTCCTGGTAAAATCATTAAAAACATGAGATGAGCATAAAAATATCATTAACGTTTATAAAAATAAGGAAACCATTTTTCCATTTGAAAATTTTAAAAAATTATGAAAAAGTTAACATGAAGTAGTAATTATTAACTTAATAAGTAGTAAATACTTTATTTTGGTAGTAAGATCAATTAATATATATATATAACCACAAGATTACTATAAAACCCCTAAAATAAAATAAAACACATAAAGGTAACTTTGAACATCATTATACTTGTCCTTCTTAAAAATGAAATAACCATACTTTAAACATCCATACATGTAAGTCTTGTAAATTTTATATACGTATGATCAACATACATACCCATTGCATTGGATGGATATCATGAACTCACACATCATTTGTTTATCATGGAACCACCCATCGTTGGTTTATTGCAGATCCACCCATCAAATTTACAAGTATAATTAAATAATCAAAACATATAAATGATTTTGATTTTTTTCATTTTACTTGTAACATTTCATTTATAAATCATTAGAAAAAATTTAAAGATATTGGAATAAAAAATCCATTTTAAAACCCCATTTTGAATAAAGAAATATAAATAAAGGTTTTTAAATTAATAAAACATTAAATATTTCAAAGTAATCGATAATTAAAACAATACCCAAGGTGGAGGATATGTAATTGTCTCCATGTACGTTAAGAATAGAACATTCATCTTTTCATTTGTTAAAATTTTCTTTATAAAGAACATAAAAATATTCAATTTCATAATTATTGGGATGAAACTAAAAATAGAAAAACAATTTCATTCTTAATCATTTATATATATATATAATAAATATTAAAAATAATACCAAGAATATTGACATAATGAAAGGATTACACAATTAAACTCACAAAGAGTACCATACCACTTTGAACATTTAAATAATAATCTATATTAAATAATAAAAATAAATAAAACATTAAATAAAACTTTATTTGAATAAATATTGATATATAATGACAAAGGAGCTGTATAAACACCTTGTAAATGAATAAAGGTTCATATAATCAAGAAATACCTCAACAAATGGAGATTGAGATAAAATCCCGTAAAATTGAGTCTAACTTGACATGTGGGTATTTATCTGCTAGAATAATAATCTTATTTTAATTATATAAATTCTTGATTACATTCTTATGGGTTATTTTAAATTTTATTTCCCTTATTACAATGCTTTATACAACTTCTTAAACAATTA
This sequence comes from Viscum album, assembly GCA_963277665.1. NCBI lineage: Eukaryota > Viridiplantae > Streptophyta > Magnoliopsida > Santalales > Viscaceae > Viscum > Viscum album. The sequence goes on along the minus strand of OY728119.1, from coordinate 414,013,678 downwards.
ATTTTACATCTTGTGTTTTGAACATATTGAGTTTATGTTTCAAAATGAATTTGGTAGGTCAGTTATGGTCAAAGGGTTTATAATATAAAAATATCCTAATTAATAAATATTACATAATTATCAGATTTATACATAAATTACACTTTTGAAACCAATTATGGAATATGGTTTTGACAAATGAACAATTGTTTCAATCATGGAGACGTTACGTCGCACGTACACAAGAGTAACCTTTCCATTTTTAAATTACTCTTATGGAAAGAATATAAATAAAAGTTTATCACTCTAGAATGATAATTATATCAAATATACTGTATTATTAAATAATATATATGTATATATATATATATTTATGGTTATGTAAAAGTAATAACATCACTTCGAGGAGATGATATTCCACACATCTACGAACGACGTTATCACATTGTCAGTGTGTTGAAAGGTGTTAAAGAAAATGTTTTATTATATTTATTGAAGTAATTATTTCATGAATACTATATAATATATATATATATATATATATTGTATAATTAAATAAAAAATCTTTTATATGTTTAATGTATTTTGTGAATGCATCACATCACTTGGAGGAGGCGGTAGTCCACACTTCCACAAATGATGTTGTCATATTTAACAAAATGGAAATTATAAAGGTATGTGATATAAAATAATTTTAAAAGTATAAATACATAATTAATATCATATATGTCATATATCAACATTTTTTAAATCATAATACTCAACCATGAATGGTGGTAAAGTTAAAAAAATTAACAACATTGTTTCGTGAGGTGGTAGTGTACCTTTTATAAGAACGTTATGTTCGTTAACCATTAAGTGGAAGTGTTTGTAACTGTAGGTTTAAGATTTATAATAACAACATAATTTAGTATTTAAGATAATTTTTTATTATTTAATCATGAAATATTAATAATTGGGGTGTTGTAGATAGAAAAGAAAACCTAGATGGACGTTGAAGAATGATACATCTTTTTTAGGTAACTCCTTTTGGTTTGCACCAAATGACTCCTTTGTTAGATTTCATCCTAAGGTGATGCATCTAGGGAAAGGGGAGGTATGTTGGTAGATTATATAGGTAGGAGTTTTTTGAGTAAAAATTGATTTATAGGTGTAAATATATGGGAAGGTTGAGTTCCTTTTTATAGTGGAGGGAAAGGACACTGATGGTATTTTTGATATGAATCGTCTGTTACCAAAGTATCAATTGTTCCCAAAGTGCTAAAATGGAATATTATGGAACCTTATAGGTTTAAGTTCCAACATATGGACATAAAATGGGTTTTATACAAGTTTATTAAACATTATCCCATCTAAGATTATGGTTTAGACCCTTGTTAAGATTAATTTTACCATAATCGATGAAATTAATTTTAATTACATTCACTAATATATTTTTTAACAAACTAATTTGGATTTATTAGATATTATTAATTATTATGATTCCAAATATTAAATCCATTATTCTAAATTACAATTACATAAGTGGAAAAAATTAATATAAAATTAATCCCACCTATGGTTCGACAATGCTCGTTTTTAATGTAAATATGCTCAAAAGTTTGCTAGGCTTTTATATTCAATTTGAAAGTGAAATTCATTCTGATGACCTCAATTGTGATAACTGATAAAATTTTTAGTATATTTAAACTTTAAAAAAATTTAAAAATATATTTTATCCTTATAAATAAATTATAACCAAAATATGTTTTGAATTAAATTTCATTCTTTTCCAATATTCATTAAAAAATGAAACTTCATGGAAAAATACAAAAATTTCACCCCAAACTATTTTTTTGTTTTGATATAATAATGAAGATTACTTTGACATATAAAAATTATAATTACGTCATAATTTATATTTAAAAAGTTTCCTCCCTCAAAAGATTGCAAAATTACATTTTAAAAATAATGTTTTTAATACTAAAAATTGGTTTTATTTTTATTTTAATTCTATAAAAATTATTTTATGAGTGGAAAAAAATTAAAACAAATGTGTAAACATGATATAGTTTTTCCAATTTATTATTTTAAACCCAACATCTAGCAGATAACTAATACTTAAATTAATATGAATATTAATATTTTACTTTTTGGAATAACTCAGTCTTGCATGTGATGCAAGATTTAAAAGAAAATAATTGTTCAATTTTAGGTATGCTATTGAAAATATCATCACTTTTAAGGTAAAATTACTATCTAATTCATTTTATTAATAAATAAATTAAATTCATATTCTATAACTACCTTGGATATTACATGGACTCATTTGATAGTGTGTCATTCCATTCACGATTGGATTATTTTATCATGTAACCTACACAGGACCATGAACCTTCCAATCATGTTCTCACCCTTGATTCATGATCTTGGTCTTGAAATTTCACTACCCCTAACAAATCCACCTATGATGACTTGGATTCATATGAAAAGGATAGAATAGTGTAGAAATGGTAGATTGATCTATGATTACTAATTATTACGCTACATCTCTGGGTGTGTTGTCTATGGAGAATGGTCATTGAACAATTTTGATTAGCTAATGTGTCATAGTTATATGGACGAAGAAGGCATTGACATGTCGTGGCTCTTGGATATAAAAAATTTCCAACACGTGACATGAGTCTCAATGTCTACCAAACTTACGCAGATTCCCTATATAAAAATCATAAATCATATATGGTACCATATACATATGATGAGAGGTTAACTTTTAGATATATTCATAATAAACACCCCCTACCTTAATTATTTTGAGGAACTAATTTAGAGAGGTCAAAAATGTTATGGATAAAAGATAAAATAAATTGGAACTAAGGTAGGGTGACCCATGTCAATGAAACCTCAAATATTTTTTATTTTTAAAAAAGTTACTAACTTAAATTAGAATTAAATAAAACCATATTAATGGAGATGTTAAATTAGAAATGGTTAACATATTCCATGAACACAAAGGGTGTATCAATGTTCATGAATATCATCCACATGATTGTTTCACATGATCTCTTGGCTATATATCATTAAAATGATTTTTTGATTCTATTTCATTCATGAGTTTGCTAAATTTTGGTTATCTTATCTCCTTACTCACATTAAATCATGTGGTTTTTTAACCACAATTCTCTCAATTGACCACCTTAACCCTTGAATACTCTCAAAAAACATGCAGGATCTATTAGATTAGGGTATTCACCCTAGAGTAAATCCCATTAATCAAGGTTCCCCAAGATAAATGAAAGATCTGTGTTATTATCCCACATAGGATGAACCATCAATGGAACTAAAGTAATTGATTCCATTGTCAATGGGAATCCCAATCAATAATTCACTAGATCTTTCAACCTTATCTTTATCATGGATTTCTTATCTATCCTACAACCCATGTATGGTGGTGGAAACATCTAGTAAAATGACCATCATCATTCATTGTATAAATAATAATCTTACTACCTATATTTTATGTACCCAACCCTTGATTAAAATCATGTATAAATATTAAAGTAAGGTGTTTCTCTTTGGGAAGTTGAACCAAGAAATCATCCCTTAAAATGCACCCAATCCTCAGTTATCAAATTTTTTACACATCGAGTATTTATCATTAGAGGTTAGTGATACAGATTGGTCATGGCAATAGAATCACTAAAATACCTCATTGGGCCTCCTTCTTAGGATTTAACCCAAAAAACAATATTCCCTTACCTATAATGGTATATATTATTGTGGCTTACTTATATGTAATCCTAATAATTATAATCCTCACTCATTTTTCTATTTTCGTATTATTACATAAATATGATTCCCATAAAATTATGAAAAACTTCATGGGATACATCCTAGTCACACAATGAAAAAATATAATACAACATCCAAAACAGATGATGTTAAACACTATGGTCTTATATGTTCTAATGAAGATAAACTAGATCATTCAAAAAATATTGGATTTGATTATGGTTTTTATGGGATGTGTAGATGGAATATATGAGGTTTGAAACATAACATCACCAATCTTATTTCATCCTCCACCAAGCTTATCTTCACCATGGTTTATTAATTATTCATGGAATACCTCAAATAGTATCATCACCTCAATTAGAAGGACATATTCCTCCAAGGTTCAAGAAAGTGTTTCTCATCCATCTGTGCAATTTCAATAATTTCTTGTTATCTTTAACCTATTATACCTTAATACTAAAAATTAAACTGGATGGACCAATACATATCATAACACATAAAAAGTTATGATGCTCTCAGTTATATGGAATCAAACAACCTGGATTTTGATTTATTTCATAATGATATAGTAAAATCTCCTAAATGTGATAGATCTTAGCACCACAAACATATAAAACCTTGCAAAATGTATATAAAATCTTGAGATCCAAACTATGTAGATTTAAAATAAATAAAGTTATAGACCATAATCATTATGAAATTAAATATTGAACCATTGATACATTAAGATAATGTAATCAAATGAAAACATATGATATGTGAATATGTTCACATTGATAAAATATCCCTGATATGTTAAGGCATTCACATCTACAAGTAAAAATATATGAAATATATATTTTTGTATTCAGTGTTTCACTTATATTTTTTGATGATTTAGAAACATAATTTGAATATATAATAGATTCCTATTGTGTGAAATAATTCACCATAATAGGTTATTATGTTCTTAACCCCTTTCCCCTCAACTAATTTGAGTTCCAAATCATTATCGATAAGAAACCCAAATGATTAAATTCCTTTTAAAGAAGGTACATTACATTCCATTACATCATACTAGATCAATGTCCTAATAGTTTACTGTGTGTGGATTAATATAGTTTCAAAATCATTCAAATTGTTAGGTTTTATTCCTCAACACACCCCAAAACTCCCACATCTATAACGAGTTACAGACATTCTTTCCTATGGTGGGTGGCTAGTGGGATTTTTTCCTATAAAAAATTTGAAGTCATATTGGTTGAAATGATGGGAGTTTAGGCTCATCCAACCCTATTAGGAGGAATAATAACCTACTCTATAACTCCATTATATTTTTAATATATATTCATGTATCCTTCCCAAGAACCAATACTAGTCTAGTTTCCCCATTTCAGTTACTCAATCAGAACCATGTGTTGATGAGAACTACTACATATGTCACATGTTCCCCATTTTTATCTTTTTAATTTATTATTATATGATTTATATACATATTTTCTCACTATGGAATATATCACCAACCAATAAGGTGGTTTGTGTATTGGATTTTGGATTGAACCTCGAATAGGTGTCCTAATCAAATCCCATGTAGATCAAGCGACATAATTTAAGGTGGTGTGAAATAACTATATCACACTGTTTAATGTCCAACTTCAATGATTTTTATTGGTTAATTTTATTATTGGATTTGGGAATTTTTCCTTAGATAGATTTTCGACACATATTATTAAAATAAGATCAATGTCTATATACTTTTAATAAGGAATATATTTCAAAAAGGTTGAGACATCATTATATTGAATGGAAATAATGAATATGTGTGCTACCATAAGATATTTCATTGGTAATATATCATTATAAAATAATAGAAGAATTAATAAAACATACATTTGAATGTTGGGCCAAAAAGAAAGAATTTTAATTATATTGTTGGCATGATCATTTCCAGTTTTTAATCCCACATGAGTTATGCTTGGTGTAAAAAACAAGAGAAAATATAATATTTGAAACATCAAAATAGAGAAATGAATACAAACTAGGGCTTCCCTGGGATGATTTGTTTGTAATATTTATCTTTTATGATGATGGGGATATGGTAGGGATTACACATAATAACAAAGAAGGATTCCCATATTAGAGGTGTTTTAAGGAAGGGTTTACACACTGGGGTCTATTTGACATTTCAACTGGCCATATAGACTGAGATCATCTTGATATTTTTGTAAGGATTACACATTATGGTCACTATAATATTTGATCGGGGATTACACGCTCAGGTCTCCTGATATTTGAGTGGGGCTTAAACGCTGAGGTCTCCTTAATATTTTAGTGGGGCTCACATGTAATGACCCAAAATTTTACCTATTGAATTTATCCATTCTTATAGTACTTTCTAATAGTATAAATCACTAAAAATAACTTTTATTCCATAATAAAAACTTTATAAATGAAAAATTAGTGAAATAAAATGTCTTTCTAGAAGTCATGGATCCAATACTGACGAAATAGTAAAATGGCTTTGGGAATAGTAATATGACCCTTGAAAATAGTAAACTGGACAAAATAATAGTGACCCCATGCATGAAATATAAATAAAATTTATGCATATTATAATTTAAATTATGATTTAATTATATCATAGACTAAGTTATTAATTTTTATAAATTTTATTTATTAGGTGTTTGAATTTTTTTAAATAATAAATATTTATTTAAAATATTATAATTCATTTAATTATTTGAAAGAAAATATAATTTCATAAAATCTATCCATAAATTAATATTTTTATGTCTTATTTTTTTAATATTATTTTATGAGACCTCAGGTAATTTGTCAATGTATTATAAAATCGGTTATAATTTTAAAATCTATATTTTTAAACTGAATGAAGATTTTAATTAAAAATTAAATTACTCATATTTAGTAAATTATTTTCATAAAATTATGTTAATTTCTAAATTCTACACATTTAAAAATGGTTATGTTAAATTTTGTGGTTTTTTTGAAATACTTGAATTTTTTATGAATAGTAAATTATGATAATTTAAAATAAAAGCCAAATACATGAATTATAGAGTCATGGATGATGTAAGGCTGATTAATTCCAAATAATATAGACTTATAATTAATTATTTTAGTATATATATTTATAATTATTAATCTATTTGTATCTTGAGTCAAAAATATTAAATTTATTAATATAATATATAGAAAACACTCCTCTAATACACTATAAAAACCACCCCTCACCCCTCTTCTCCTCACATTTATCAATCATTGAGCCTTTTATATATTATTCCTTGTACACATTCCTAGACCATCACTGATGTCTAGGAGATCATCTTCTCATCAAAAGACAAAACACATTCCCTATGTATTCTCTCAGGGATGATAAATTCAGGATGTAAATCCTCTCTCTCTCTTTCCTTTAATTTCTATTCAATTTCATTTATTTTTTTATTCGCTTACTCACCTTGTCTAATCCAAATGTCATGATAAATATTAATTGTTTAATATACTAGTATTTTATCATGTTAATGGAATATCCATGAATAAACTGCACCCTCTATCTCTTTTAAGAAATCATCACCTGTGATGTGTCAATTTACAGACATCATTGCTGATTCACTTTAATTTTCATTTAAAACATTCAAGGAAGTTAATAAAAAATTAAAAGGTTGAAAATATATTGTAATGATTATTTGATGACATTATTTTTGTTATAGACCCATTATATACACATAATATTAAATGAAAAAAAATGAATTTGTTGTGATAGAAAAACCACCAAAATTAACATAAAATGATCATCATTAACATGTATCTAATGATTCATCCTCATGACTTGTTACAATATTATTTATAAGTTCATTAAAAATTATTTAATATCATTAGTAACATATTACAATAATTATGGATATTTATTATCTTTTTACCAGAACTTCCATTCATGAATACAAGTGATTTGATTGTGAAAACCTTGAAAATGATTGTTAGTGAACGATGAAATTAAATTCAATGAATCATAGAAAAGACTATAAATGAACATAATAAAAACATAATTAGTCACATTCATATATAAAATGTTCAAAAATGGTTAACTAATTAATTTAATGTGATTATATAGGACACTAAAGTGACGAAATCATTCACTCACACTGTAAGGGGAATTCTCAAACCCAACAATATTTATTAGGGTTTTACCTATTTAATCACATTTTAGTGTGTATATTCCATAAATTTAATTTATTCATAATTAGATTAAATTTAATTAGATATAAATTTTTTATCTTTGAGTTTATTAAACATAATGTTTCCCAAAAGAACTCCTCTTTCAAAAAACATACCTTTTTACATCTCGAGATTGAGTCTTTCTTACTCAAGGTTCATGATTCTTATATCAAGTATGTTATTCCCTCTTTAATTTGGGAAGCCAATGTTTTTCAATGAATTATTTATGAAATTAAACCATTAAATTCCATGGTTTATTATATGTTCAATATTTATATATGTTCTATGTGGCATGCATGATAATGTAAATATTAGGATGTGACGGGTACACCTAGAATTTTGTATTGCAATGTTAATATAATGATATGATGGGTGTGGCTAGATCTATATAGAACCAAAATTCATTAGGTAATGTGAATAACCTCATAATATAAAGTGAAATATGTGTTAACATGATGATATGATGTTTTATTTTTATAGATTTCCCCATTCCATACCTTTTATTAATTCTTCCTCGATTATGATCGTATATCTATGTTATGATGATAATGATTTTTCTCACCCCATGTTATATTTCTTCATGTTATTATATATCCTCTCACTGGGATTTTACGTCACCGGTTTTTAATGTATATTCATAGGTGATTAATTGTACGAATGATAATTCATGGCCAATAAGAATCTAGATAAGAAGGAATTAAATAAATATTTATGTTTTATTCAGTAAAATTTATGTATAGTCATAGTTTTCACCAGATGCAAAACCTTTTTATCCATGTCCTATAATGATTTTATGTTTTTTATAGTTAAATTTTTTTAATATTAATTTAATAAAAATAAGGGTCGCTATTTTTGGTATCAAATCACAGTATAGTTAATTTGGGATTAAGGATTAGATAACCTTAGTGAAAACCCGTTGTATGGGACTTTTTATAAGTAAGAAACCAAGATTATTTTTTCCCACAAATTCTAAACATTTTAATCCCATAAGATATGAATTTATACTTGATTTCAAAAAGGAATAAATTATTTATTCATTAATTTAGGACATATATTTTTTTCAAACCTTTTCTATTTTAGAAGAAGGTGGGAACCAGGAAAAACCATGGCAACAACCCATGAAGGGACAATGCAGTGATTATCGGAATAACATCCCCATTACTTAGGGAGGTGGATTTTAAAATTTCATAGTGATTCTTACCCAGCTATCATAGGTTAGGAACAATAACCTGAATAATGTATAATTTCCGAATTCACAAAATGGGTAGAATCTAATTATCGAGTGTTTTGTGTGGCAATGGACAAAAAAGTTTTGAGGATCTTTTGATCCATTAGTTACAGAATAGTGGGTCAACTAGATGGATAATATATGTTCTCTTATTCACTATTATTAGATGAAGAAGGTGAATATCACTATTTAATGTCAATATGGAGGGGCCGATCAATGGTGTGATTTTATTTACAACACCAAACATAAGGATTAAATTTAATAGATGGAGTGAGAGGAATTTATTATAATGATTATTAAAAGTATTCCCCCTCGATATATTTATAAAAATATGGAGATAGAATTCATAGATCACAAGAAAAAAAGGATAATCATTCACAACCTACGAAGAAAATTTCAGAAGTATTTCAAGGTATGATTTGGGTTTTGTTATAAAAAATGATTAAAAAATTTGATACATTCTTTAGTGTTTTAAAACCACATATTTGAAAGGATATATTTGGTAGTTATTAATTAGTTGTTTTATGGGATCTCAATTTGAATATAGAGTTTCAAGACGAAGGATATAAGGAGAAAGGTGGAAGGAAAACTCAACCACACACATGTAAAAATATGGATGGTAGCATCATGGTAACTACCTCAAAGGGATTGGGAAATGCTTCAATTGTAGGAGAGAAGGCCACCAAGCTCATGAATGTCAAAAAGACATGAGGAAGTAGGAAATTTTGGTTGAGGAATGGAGAGAAGCTCCCATGGTCCAATGCTACAACTATAGGGAGCAAGGGAACTATGGAATCTAGTGAAATAAAGCTTGAGTTTTTTAGGGTAATTATTATCATCAACCACCAAAGCCAAAAAAATATAGGGAAGGATTATTCCATCACAAATAAAAATAAGGTAGAAGAAAATTATGTCACACAATGTACACATACTATTCACTCAATAATGAAAAACATATTATTTGATATTGGTTCCATGCATTCATTTATATCTTATATGTTTTCTGGAACTATTAATTTGATGCCCTGAAACCTTGAAGTAGAGATATCTATAAAAACACCTAGTGGTGAAATCATTCCAAACCAAGTGTTGTTCTATTCTCTTGTTAGATTATGTGGGAAGACTATTCTAGTAAATATCATAATAATTCCCTTGGTGGAATTCTATTCTAAATAAGGGATGGATTGGCTATCATTATATAGATCACATATCAGCTATGTAAAAAAGGAAATATCTTTTCATATTCTGAACCATCCTATGATCCTAAACAAATTAATGTAGGATAATGAATCTCTACACATGAAATTTCAACTATAGCCACCATTCAGAACTATTTTTATAAGTTATTGGCATGATTTTACTTGTCGTCACACCTATTGGTGTGGCTATAGAAAAAAGAAATTACCATAGTTTTAAGAGGATATATCCATGAATTAAACACTGGCTATAAGGTCCATTTCCATATTTTTAGAATCTATGGTGATAGTTAACACGGTTTTCCACATTGACTATATTTCCATAACCATGGATTAAACCATGACTATAGGGTCTATATCTAATGTGGACAATCGGGGCTATGGTCCATGTAAATTGTTCCTATAGAGTTAAAATAAATAGTTCCAAGCCAGATTAGATTTTCATACCTCCTCTATTTGAACATGTCACCTTACCATTACACCAAAAACGTATTTGAGTATATATATATATATATACTATTAAGAATAGTGGGTATAACATTCAAGCTGTCTCTATAGACCTTACATCTATTTTTTCATGGGTTAATTTTTCCACGAGAACGAGAGGGAGACCTATAGCCATATTTTTTATGAACTGTGGCTATATAAAATATAAAAAATATATAGCCACATTTTTGGAACACCCTAGCTATAACCCTAAAAAAAATATACTTATATCCACAGCATAGAGAGGATATATCCATGGTTTAAACCGTGAATATTGAGACTTTTTCCATGGTTTCAGAAACTGTGGAAATAACTAATGTTGTTGTCCACTATGGATATAGGTCTATATCCATAGTTTAAAGCATGTCTATTTGGTCTATTTCCATGGTGGAAAATCTTGTCTACATCCCATTTAAACAGTGTATATAACCTTGTTAAAAATACCTATAGCCACGGTTTTGGAAAACTATGGTGATAGGTCTATGGATATAGCCTAGTTTCTAGTAGTTCTCCTTTTTAAAATACTTCAATGGTGTGGGTTTTGATTCCCTATAAAGAAGAATACCGAACTAAAGTGGTTATGTCGAAGGAAGTTATTAAACTTGTAGAAATTCCCATCGTAATGGAATATAGTGATGTATTTCCCAAATAGTTACCCGGACTTCCCCCGAATGATGAGTTATAGTTCTTAATAGAATTAATAACTAGAGCTACTCTTATCTCAGAGTGTCCATATAGGATCGATCCTATAGAACTGGAGGATTTAAATAACATGTTGCAATATCATTTGGGAAAAGGGTTCATACACCCTAGTGCATCACCATCGGGTGTGCCAGTGTTCCTTATCAAGAAGAAGTTTGGATCAATGCGGTTCTGTATAGATTATCAAGAACACAAAAATATCACCATAAAGAACAAGTATCATCTTCTAAGTATTGATGACTTGTTTGATCAATTTTGAGGAGCTCAGTACATCTCAAAGGTGGATCTTTATTCTGGATATCATCACCTAAAGTGAAAAAGGAAGATATTCAAAACATTGCATTCCATACAAGGTAAGGGAACTATGAGTTTCTGGTAGTTCACTATGAAGTTACTAATTCCCCAAAAATATTCTTGTATTTTATGAATAGATTCTTTATACATTACCTCAAAAAAATTGTGTTAGTGTTTATCGATTATATTCTCATCTACTCGAATATAATGGAGGAACATGAAAAATATATAAGCAATGTGTTGGAGACATTATGTAAGGAGATTTTTTACACCAAATTCATCAAGGGTGATTGTTGGATGCATAAAGTCACATTGATGGACATGTGATCATAAGTGAGGGAATTTCAATTGACCCTTCCAAAGCAATGACAATTGGGGAATGGACCAGACCCTCTAGTGTCACAAAAATCAATTGAATCTTTGCTAATAAGTGTACTATAGAATTTTTTTGAGAAGTTTCTAATGATTGTAAATCCCACTAACTAGGTCAAAAAATATAATGTCATAGTATGTCTCAATGAATGAATATATGGAAAGCTTCATGGAGATAAAGAGAAGGTTTATCACTACACCTGCACATGCATTACTGAAAAGTAGAGAAATTTTGTTGTTATATAGTGATGTTTCCAAAAAACATTTTAGGGTGTGTACTCCTAGGAAATGATGTAGTGATGGCCCACACCTCACAGTAGTTGAAGATCCAGGATCAGAACTACCTAACACGTGATCTTGAACTAGAAGCTGTGATTTTTTCCTTCAAAATTTAGCAGCACTTCCTCTATAGTGAGAAGGGTGACATATGTACTAATCAAGAGTCTAAATTATATTTTCACAAAAAATTAGATAAACATGCATCAAAGGAGATGGTCATAGCTAATCAAAGTGTAACACCCCGAGCTTCTATGATACGCTTCTCATTCAATAATGCAATAGCTTGCATTGTACGCAACTTCGAGTTCTAACACACCGCAACTAATCAAAGTAGCCGTTATGAATAGTAATAACCACTTTTTAAAATTATAGAAATGTTATATTTCAAAATGGACTTCATTTTTGTATTCGTAATATCGATTATAGATTAGGGTGAAATTTTGGCATTGTTCTGAAAAACTTCAATTTTTGATGAATAGTGAAACCACTAAGTGGTAGTTAAATAACTGATTTTTCGTTTAAATGAAATATTACCACTTCTGTGATTTGATTTTCAAAAATCCAAAATACATGGTTTTAATTACGAAGTAAAATGTGGTTCAATGAGATTAAAATAATTTTGGGTGAATAGTAACTTCTAAGTTCTTAATCGCGATTAGAGGTAATTAGTGTAGTTTAAGGTAAGAATAATGTTTTAATAATATGAGATGAGTTTGACACATGTCCTACCTTCATTGGATGTTCCATGGCAGACCAAGACAATCCATGGGTCAACTTGGGGACCCCATGGATCCACTTTAGTTGGAAAATGACATAAATCCCTTTTATTTAATGTTAAAGTATAAAAATGACACAAACATGAAATGTTTTACTAATACAATTTTTACATGGGGTTATACAAGTCATATTTTTGACTATAAATAGTCATTTGAAAGATAAAAATATTTCCTACATCATAGTATTTTTTTATAATTTTTATACATTAAATAAATTAAATTATTTATGACATCATTATGATGCAGCGATGACCTCATTATTTAACGATTTTAATAAAATGAAAAGATAATGTACAATCCAAGGATTACACATGTCCAAAGACTATTGGATGGGTAGACTTAGAACCCTTATCACCTCATCCACGAATTATATAAGTGTGGGACCTTTAGAATCCGAAAAGCATTGTATAATAATGTAAACTTTCCTTACTTTCCAAGAGTGCCCCTCCTCTCCTCTTATAAAAGGCCCCCACCTCTACCACCTCATTCACACTTTCAAGCCATTTGGCTCTGCCAAACTCTGCCCAAATACTCTCCCAACTTCCCCCTCTTACTCCTAGAATCATCACTTTGGGCAGAACTCTTCCCAAGGAAGCCTTTGGCTCAAATCAAAATGAGTTACCCGATTTTGAGGTAATGTCTTCTCTAATGTTGTTTTGTTTTATTTTTCTTCTCCAACCCCCTAAACTCTTTTTATTAATTTATTTTGTAACAACAACAGTATCCTAAATATACTAGGATTTTGTTATAAGAATTATTTGAGCTACGATTACACACACCTACATCTAATGGTTAAAGAACATACGGTTTCTGTGGATGGTGAATTTCTGCCTCACGAAACGATGATTGTTCAACACTCATATAACACCTTCAAAGGTGTCCATTAAGATGTAACTATATTTATATATGATATATAATATGTTTATGTTTTACTTACGCTTCTGTATTTCTCATTTATGGAATACTTTATGATTTCCATTATGGGTAAACGCGATAATTTCATTTTAGGAAGTGCGGACTACCGCCCCCTCAAAGTGATGTGAATAGTTAATGCCACATGTGGGATGTATAAAGGATGGAGTAAATGATATTATATATGATATTATACTGGAACTATATTATACCTTTATATAATTATGATTTCATTCCATTAAATATGAAATAGAAATGAAAGTAGCGTTCATTCGTACGTACGGCCTACCGTCTCCATGAACGGTGCATTTCATTTTTACCTCTAAATGTTATGTAATAATATAAATTCATGTATATACTGGATATATATGAGATATATGATATCTATATCATGAATATAATTCTGGATATAATGGATATATAACCACATGAACAACTTGTAATTATAAGAATGTTATTTTTGACTCAAGTACCTAAGATCGACAAAATGACCGTTATAAACTTAAATAATTACATAATGTTCATAACATGGTAATAAGGGATATAAAAGGAATAATGAACATGAAAAAGGTTCTTATGTAAATATTAATTAACTCTAGTTTATTATTCAGGATGTTAAAGAACGGTCGAGTCAGGACAGGACGCAAGGTAAGGGAATTTCTTAACCCAACTTCCATTCTTTGGGTTAATCTCCTACTTTCAAATTATGTCATGATATTATTATGTCTTATTTTGTATTATTTATGTGTACCTATAGTGAATACACATAATAGATCTATTTTATTTTAAAAATGATCTTTTTATGGACTTCGTCTCAATCTCCTTTCATTGAGGCATATTTGGTTTTATACACAACTTTCTTTTATATGGTGTATAAACCCCTTTGACTTTTACATTTATTCAAAAGGAATATTTTCTATACGAAGTGTTTTACTAAATGACAAAAAGGGAATGTTTTTCTTTCCGTACATATGCGGCGACAACGACTTCTCCGCCGCCGTGACCATTATTTGAGTTTCGACTTCCTCTACAAGGCGTCACTTTTTTTAATGAAAAATAAATACAATGTTTTAACTTTCTTTTATTTTGGTATTGAAAATGGTTTTGAAAGCATTTTTATTATATCAATGTGTTGTATTGAAATATTGTGATTGAAATGTGGAAATTTTATGTATCAATTATGCATTTTTCATGTGATACAATTATGTTATGGTTTATGATATGTTTAAACCTATTCATATGAGGAATGCATTGGACTTAATAAGTGACGGGTGGAGCCCGCTATAGCTCCTCGATGCATCAGCAGGTCTCATGAGACAAACTAGTGTCTTGGCATGAGGCCTTGACAAAATCTTATTTGTAGTCTTGGCACGAGGCCTTGACTACGTGGTTATGATAGTCTGGCATTATGCATTCCATCATTATGAAAGTGGTTATTGATTTTGCATGGGATTATTCGATTAGTAGAATATTCATGTGAGTAAGTAAATGGAATTATTTAATTTTATTTTTTCCATATTATGCTAAAGTTAATGTTTAAAAAGGCTTTTTTTTGTTATACATTGCCTTAAATGTTAATGATTATTTATGAAAGCTTCCGCAATATTGTTATCCTTACTAAGCATCTGAGCTCACCCCTTTCAATTTTTTAATATTTTCTAGGATGTGAAGAAGTATTTTATGAATGACCTGCAGGGATAGTCAGAAGAGGATATGAGTGTGGACTATGAAGACTTTGTTATTAGTTTTTCACTTTATGATGTAATGTAACATTTATGAATGTATCTAGTGTTTCCAAGGCTACTAAACTAATCGGTCTTTCGAGACTTGATCTTTTGTGATCATGCCAATGTTACGAAGTAATGCACCGAATCTGGGTAGCTGGGGTCGGGGCGTTACAGTTGGTATTAGAGGCAGTTTAGTACTAACCTTGGAAGCTAGATTTAGATAAACTCTAATTAGAGCACATAGCCTAAAGATAGACTTTAAGGATTAGTATAGAATAACTTCCTAGAATTTTGGTATTATAGAGATTTTGTGAGTTTTCCGAGCAATACATCTCTGTCTGGATACGAGCAGGTAGAGGCGGTTCTGACACATATGTACCTAGGGGTAAAACCCGAAAACACCTCTTTGAGCTAGACTCGAACGGGAACTGGTGCACGACAACGGGCCTTGCTGCACTCTTGGTTACGACACTCCCGGGGGATATGCTTAGGATAATTCTCATTTTCTTTACAAACCACTATGAAGGGTTATGATTATATACTTCCTCAAAGAAATTTTTTTTTATGATTATGGATTATATCCATAAATAGTTCAATTTATTATAATTGTTTTAAAGTTTGTTATTATGTATTTCGATTAATAAACTAACCTAGTTTATGGAATTTTATAGAAATGGCACCCAATAGAAGGAATGTGAACTCCATCAATACGTATGATCCAAAGAGTAAGAAGGATCATATCATTCATGGTATTAAGCCAACATTTAGAAGGGAAATGTTCTCCCATGTGTTATCAACATATGATGAAATAGTATCATGTGTTAATAAGATAAGTAGAGAATTCTCTGAGTCTTATGGATTTTAAGGGAAGAAAGAGAAGAAAAGGATGGAAGAGAGAATGATGGATAAAGGGAAAAGGGAAAAGAATAATTTTCCAATATGTGATAACTGTGGGAAGAAACACCTTGGAATTTTCCTGAAGGGAATGGGAGTTTGTTATAAGTGTGGAGAAAAAGGACACCAAGTGCGTGACTGCAAGGGTAAGAAAAAGGTTTCAAATGTACAATGCTTCATATGCAAGGAGTGGGGACACTACGCAAACCAATGTTCAAATCATCAGAGTATGCCCCAAATGATTTTATTGGATAATAATCAAGTTATGATACTACCACAGATGAGGAGGAATGATTAGAGTTCTTATGTTGTTATTAAAGAATTTTGTAATTTGAGTGTTGTATCAATGATGTACTGGTTATAATAATTATGGAGTATATAAGGATTGTACTGCAGTACTATTTCATCTAGGACTTGAGATTGTGTGGAACAAAGAAAAGTGACCCACAGTAGGTTAAATTTTTGGAAAATATATGGTTGAGATAAAGATAAACCATAATATGGTTCTGATACCGAGATAATGATTTTGGAATAAGACATGATTGATTCGGATAAATTATGTTTGATATTCTTAACATCCTTGAAACTGATTAATGATTTTTGGATATAAGTATTGTATCTAGTTTTCTATAAGGAATAAGGGATCATGAATGTAATCAATAATGATTTATGGTAATTCAGTATGTTGTAGTGTTTTAAAAGAATACATGATGAAGGTGTTCACATGTTGTTACGCAGAAAAAAAAGGAGCTTCATTATGTTTACCTTCCTCATAAAATCTGGACTGTGAGTTGGAAAGAAGTATTTTGGATAACTATAAATGTTGGAATGGATTATATTTTACATTGGATACTATTGTTAAGGTTATTTTTGGATATTTATAAAAAGGAAAACATGCAGACCGAGTGACAACCCATCGCGTCGGACAAAGCTGTGGGAATCGAACCCACAACCATAGTGCGATTGGGATTAATCGCCTACCACCGGACTACGTGAAGTCCCTGGTTATTACAAAAAAAGTTTTTCTAATCTAAATGGTCTGTGTTAATATTTGGAACCTTATACAATTAGGATAAATAGAATATTTTTGAGTTCTATTACCTTTTAGAATGAAAGATGGGTTTTTGGTAAAAATTTATTAAAGAATGAAAGTCTACATGGCAAGTATGTATATTCCCTTACATTCTTAGTAAATCTCCTAAATAAATTCTTTAACTTTATAAAAGGTAACTGAAAACAAAAACGTTTCTGGTTACCTTTTCCAACTGGGGATTCAATGACCGTTTAACCAATCACAAGTTTTTGATTTTCTTATTGTTAACTTTCTCCTAATCCAGTTTTCTACAACTCTCCATCAGACCTTGATGGTTTTTTTTTCTACCATATCCATATTTTTATAGAATCCTAGTATGGGCTATCTCGGGTGACCTTTGTACTTATCTTTCTTTCTTTTAACGTTATATATTTATTAACCTTATTTCCGATGTGGGTTTTCTTCAAATGTATTTTCTATTTTCAAACTTTTATTTTCCAAGAAAAATTTCAAATTGCGAGGATGCAATTTATTGAAGGAGGGGAGAATTTAACACCCCGAACTTCTATGATACGCTTCTCATTCAATAGTGCAATATCTTGCATTGTACGCAACTTCGAGTTCTAACACACCGCAACTAATCAAAGTAGTCGTTATGAATAGTAATACCCACTTTTTAAAATTATAGAAATGTTATATTTCAAAATGGAATTTATTTTTCTATTCGTAATATCGATTATAGCTTAGGGTGAAATTTTGGCATTGTTCTGAAAAACTTCAATTTTTGATGAATAGTGAAACCACTAAGTGGTAGTTAAATAACTGATTTTTCGTTTAAATGAAATATTACCACTTCTGTGATTTTATTTTCAAAAATCCGACATACATGGTTGTCATTAATAAGTAAAATGTGGTTCAATGAGATTAAAATAATTTTTGGTGAATAGTAACTTTTAAGTTCTTAATCGCGATTAGAGGTAATTAGTGTAGTTTAAGGTAAGAATAATGTTTTAATAATATAGGATGAGCTTGACACATGTCCTACCCTCATTGGATATGCCATGGCCGACCAAGAAAATCCATGGTTCAACTTGGGGACCCCATGGAGCCACTTTAGTAGGGAAATGAAATAAATACCTTTTATTTAATGTTAAAGTAAAAAATGACACAAACATGAAATATTTTACTAAATAAATTTTTACATGGGGTTATACAAGTCATATTTGTGACTATAAATAGTCATTTGAAATCTAAAACGATTTCCTACATCATAGTATTTTTTTTATAATTTTTATACATTAAATAAATTAAATTATTTATGACATCATTATGATGCAGCGATGACCTCATTATTTAAGGATTTTAATAAAATGAAAAGATAATGTACAATCCAAGGCCTAAACTTGTCCAAAGACTATTGTATTGGTATATTTCGAACCCTTATTACCTTAGACACGAATTATATAAGTGTGGGACCTTTAGAATTTGAAAAGCATTTTAAAATAATGTAACATTTCCTTACTTTCCAAGAGTGCCCCTCCTCTCCTCTTATAAAAGTCCCCCAACTCTTCCACTTCATTCACACTTTCAAGCCATTTGGCTCAGCCTACCTCTGCCCAAATACTCTCCCAACTTCCCCCTATTACTCCTAGAAGCCTCACTTTGGGCAGAACGCTTCCCAAGGAAGCCTTTGGCTCAAATCAAAAAGAGTTACCCGATTTTGAGGTAATGTCTTCTCTAATGTTGTTTTGTTTTATTTTTCTTCTCCAACCCCCTAAACTCTTTTTATATATTTCATTTTTAATAACACCAGTAACCACAATATACTAAGATGTTGTTATAAGAAGGATTCGAACTACAATTACACACACCTACATCGAATGGTTAAAGAACATACGGTTTTTGTGGATGGCGAATTTCTGCCTCATGAAACGATGATTGTTCAACACTCATATAACACCTTCAAAGGTGGACATTAAGATGTAACTATATTTATATATGATATATAATATGTTTATGTTTTACTTACGCTTCTGTATTTCTCATTTATGGCATTCTTTATGGTTTCCATTAAGGGTAAACGCGATAATTTCATTTTAGGAAGTGTGGACTACCGCCCCCTCAAAGTGATGTGAATCGTTAATGCCACATGTGGGATGTATAAAGGATGAAGTAAATGATATTATATATGATATTATACTGGAACTATATTATACCTTTATATAATTATGATTTCATTCCATTAAATATGAAATAGAAATGAAAGTAGCGTTCATGCGTACTTACGGCTTACCGTCTCCATGAACAGTGCATTTCATTTTTACCTCTAAATGTTATGTAATAATATAAATGCATGTATATACTTGATATATATGAGATATATGATATATATATATCATGAATATAATTATGGATATAATGGATATATCACCACATGAACAACTTTTAATTATAAGAATGTTATTTTTGACTCAAGTACCTAAGATCGACAAAATGACCATTATAAACATAAATAATTACATAATGTTAATAACATGGTAATAAGGGATATAAAAGGAATAATTAACATGAAAAAGGTTCTTAAGTAAATAGGAATTAACTCTAGTTTATTATTCAGGAGGTTAAAGAACGGTCGAGTCAGGACAGGATGCAAGGTAAGGGAATTTCTTAACCCAACTTCCATTCTTTGGGTTAATCTCCTACTTTCAAATTATGTCATGACATTATTATTTCTTATTTTGTATTATTTATGTGTACCTATAGTGAATACACATAATAGATCTATATTATTTTAAAAATGATCTTTTTAAGGACTTCGTCTCAATCTCCTTTCATTAAGGCATATTTGGTTTCATACACAACTTTCTTTTATACAGTGTATAAACCCCTTTGACTTTTACATTTATTCAAAAGGAATCTTTTTTATACGAATCGTTTTACTAAAAGACAAAAAGGGAAAGTTTTTCTTTCCGTACATATGCGGCGACAACGACTTCTCTGCCGCCGTGACCATTATTTGAGTTTCGGCTTCCTCTACAAGTCGTCACTTGTTTTAATGAAAAATAAATACAAAGTTTTAACTTTCTTTTATTTTGGTATTGAAAATGGTTTTGAAAGAGTTTTTATTATATCAATGTGTTGTATTGAAATCTTGTGATTGAAATGTGGAAATGTTATGTTCCATTTATGCATGTTTCATGTGATACGATTATGTTATGGTTTATGATATGTTTAAACCTATTCATATGGGGAATGCATTGGACTAAGTAAGTGACGGGTGGAGCCCGCTATAGCTCCTCGATGCATCGGCAGGTCTCATGAGACAAAATATTGTCTTGGCATGAGGCCTTGACAAAATCTTATTTGTGGTCTTGGCATGAGGCCTTGAATACGTGGTTATGATAGTCTGGAATTATGCATTCCATCATTATGAAAGTGGTTATTGATTTTTCATGGGATTATTCGATTAGTAGAATATCCATGTGAGTAAGTAAATGGGATTATTTTATTTTATTTTTTCCATATTATTCTAATGTTCAAGTTTTAAAAGGCTTTTGTTTTATTTATACATTTCCTTAAATGTTAATGATTTTTTATGAAAGCTTCCGCAGTATTGTTATCCTTACTGAGCATCTGAGCTCACCCCTTTCAATGTTTTAATATTTTCCAGGATGTGAAGAAGTATTTTATGAATGACCTGCAGGGATAGTCAGAAGAGGATATGAGTGTGTACTATGAAGAATTTGTTATTATTTTTTCACTTTATGATGTAATGTAACATTTATTAATGTATCTAGTGTTTCCAAGGCTACTAAACTAATCGGTCTTTCGAGACTTGATCTTTTGTGATCATGCGAATGTTACGAAGTAATGCACCGACTCTGGTTAGCTGGGGTCGGGGCGTTACACAAAGACTATGATTTCCATAATCACTATCATCATGGAAAGGTGGACAAGGTATCTGATGCGCCTATATGAAAAGAACCTACAAAATTATCCATTTTTCAGATTGTAAAATACATTCTCTTCATAGATAATTAGAGGATAGATCTGAAAATCATAACGGTAGGGAATACATCCTAACATACCCAAAGGATTTCTCAACCATCTTTCCAAGAGAAGAGTAAGGGGGAACAAATGGATGATCTAGTGTTTCAAAAGAATGTGAATTTATTAATGGAATGAAAGTTTCAAGAGTTCTATATCAATGATGATGGTGTGATTAGGTTCGGAAGAAGGTTCTTTGTGCATTCATCACATGGGATAAATAAGGATCTATTGGAAAATGCACATAGCTCTACATTCTCTATCCATCTGTGGAGTACCGTGATGTAACATGATCTCTGAGAACACATCTGGTGGGACAACATGAAGAAGAAGATTTTGGAGTATAACATAAGGTGCTTGATATATCATCAAGTTAAATCTGAGTGATAGAAGGCTAAATAGATGATGAAACCATTGCATATAGCCATGTCAGAATGGGAGAATATCATTGTATACTTTGTCAAGGGTCTCCCAAATACATCCAAAGGAAATAATACAATATGTGTTGTGGTGGACCAACTCACCAAAACTATTTGGTTTATCACTAATCAGGAATATCTTTCACTCGAAAAACTAGAAAATGGATTTTTGAAGGAAGTGGTGAGACTACATGGAGTTCCACTCTCGATTTTCTATGACTATAATCCCATGTTCACATCAAAATTTTGGAGGAGTATTCATCATTATTTGAGTAATGAATTAAATTTCAACATGTCCTATCACCCCCAAACTGATGGCCAATATGAAAGGACTATTAAAATGATTGATGATATTCTAATAGACATATATTTATAATTCAAAGGTACTTGACATTAGTATCTCCCATTGGATGAGTTATTGCTCAATAATTTCTTCTACTCATGTATATAGATGGCTCTATATGAATCCCTTTATGGAGTGATGTCGAACTCCAACTTGATGGAATGAAGTCGGAAAAAATATACTTGGACTTGATCTTTTACAAGATATGAAAAACAAAGGATCAAGCCAGTCGGCAACATATCAAATCTTATTAGAGTTAGAAATAGTGTTATGCTTTCTACTATTGAAGGGACTTTTAGATCAATGTTAAAGATAAATACATTATTTAAATATCACCATAGAAGAGAGTCATGAGGTTTGGAAAAAATGGGATCTTATGCCTAAGGTACATTTCCCCCTTTGAGATCCTTGATCGCATAAGAAATGTGGCTTATCAGCAGGCACTTCCACCGAATATGTCTCAAGTTCATGATGTGCTTCACGTGTCACTCCTGAGGAAGTAAATACCAGATCCCTCACATATAATAATCACATAGGTAGTAAAACTAGAAGATTATCTCTCATATGAGCAGATTCTAGTAAAGATTTGGGACCAGAGAGATAAGGGTCTATACTACAAGAAAACCCACATTATCAAAGCGTTTTGTACGAACCATAAGTATGATGAAGTAACTTGGGAACCGAAGGAGGATATGAACAAAAATCACCCTCACCAGTTTATGAAAAACTAAATTTCAAAGGAAAAGTTTCAAAATGGGAGAAGAATGTATGGAACCAAACTTTTATCAATGGAATTTATCCCCTCTAATAGAAATTTAATATAGTATAAATCACATAAAATCACTCCAAGGTCATAAAAAACATTATAAATGAAAATTATTGAAATAAAAAGTAATTATAAATTTTAAGGATCCTATGTTGAAGAAATAGTAACTTGGTCATAGAAATAGTGATATGACTCTTGTGAATAGTAAACCAACCAAATGAATCGTAACCCCTCCCATGAATGTGTAAATAATATTTAATCATGTTATTAATGAAATTATGATACAATAATACATAGAGTAAGAAAAGAAATGTTTTAAAAATTATTAATTAAGTGTTGAAATTTTTGTAGGTCATAAATATTTAATTACAATTTTATAATTAAATAAAAAAAATATATTCATTAAATGTGTCCATAAATTAATATTTTTATGTCTTATTATTGTAGGATAATTTTATGTGACCTCAGGTATTTTTTCAAAGTGTTATAAATTAGTTATAATTTTAAAATATGAATTTTTCATGTAAATGATTATTTTAATTAAAAATTAAATTACTCATATATAGAAACTTATTTTGAAAAATTGGGGTTTATTTATGAATTATAAACATAGAAAAAAAATTTAGGGTTATTTTTTTGGATTTTTATAAAATACATGAATTTTTATTAATAGTAAAATATAATAATTTAAAATAGAAGCTAAATACATGAATCATGGAGTCATAGATTATATTATACTGATATCAATATCATCAATAATACTTCATTATTTTAATATATGTAGTTATAATACTAAAATAATTCCATTTCATGGGCCAAAATAATAAATTAATGAATATAATATTGAGAAAACATCTGTCTCCTCCACTATAAATACAAACCCTCGCCCCCTCTTCTCCCAACACTACTCAAGATTTGAGCCATGATAATATTTTACCCAATAGTCCCTTCTAGTACATTCCCCATATCCATGATATCTTTTTTTCTTCAAAATAAAAAAAACCATTCCCTATGGAGGTTCTCAAGGAGGCTAAATTCAAGAGGTAATTCCTTTCTCTCTCTTTATATTAATTTACTTTAAATTTCATTTCTTTTATTCACTTTTACTAAACATCTCATATCCAAATTGAATGATAAATCCATTATATTTGATATATTGTTATTATATCATGTTAGTGTAACATCAATAAATAAACTCCACCATCTTTTTTTATTAAATCGTCACCTGTGACGTGTCAATTTATTGACATAATGAGCGATGCACATTCATTTTAATTTAACACATTCAAGGATTTTAATAAACTCATTAAATGGTTGAAAAAATATTTCAAATTTTATTTTATAACCATATTTATTTTTTGGAACTAACTTATACATATAATTCTAAATGATAAAATAAAACAAATTTATTGTGATAGAAAAACCACCAAAATTAACATAAAATAATCATCATTAACTTTTATCTAATGATTCATCCTTAGAAAAGATAACCAAATTCATTATAAGATGGTTAAAAGATATTTTATATCATTAATAACATATAAAAATAATTGTGGATATTTATCATCATTTTACATGATCATCCTTTCATGAATACAAGTGAACTCATTGTGAAAACCATGAAAAGAAATGCTCCTGAACAAAGAAATTAAATTATATAACTCATAAAAAGGCCCATAAAAGAATATAATATATCTATAATTGAGATTATTCTTTTATAAAAGGTTTTTTAATTGTTGATTAATTAATCTAATGTGATTATAAATTACATTAAACTAAAGAAAACATTCAGACCCAATGTAAGGGGAATTCTTGAACCCAACTCTCTTTCATCGGGTTTTCCCTCTATCACCCAATTTTCAGAATGGATATTACTAAAATATCATTTGTTCATCCTTATATTACCTTTTTTGGATATAAATTTTTTCATCATTAGTTTATTACAATCACTATGTTTTCTAAAAGATTTCTTCATTAAAAAACACACTGTTAACCTCTCGAGATTATTCCTTCATCACTCAAGGTTGATGATTCTTATATGAATAATGATATTCCATCATTAATTTGGGGATCCAAAGTTTAGGAATGTATGATTTATAAAATTAATACAATTACCTTTCATGGGTTATTATATGTTCAAGATTGATATATGTTCTATGTGGAATGCCTGAAAATGTAAATATTATGATGTGATCGGTGCGCCTAGAATTATATAGTAGAATGTTAAACTAATGATGTGACTTGTGTGCTCGAAAATATATATCACTAAAATGAATTGGGTAATATAAATAACCATATGAGATAAAGTGAAATATGTGTGAAAATGATGCTATGTTTTTTTACAACTATGTGTGGTAGTTGACCACTAAGACATGATGTTTCAATTTTATGCATTCCCCCATTATATGAATTTTATTAGTTCTTCCTCTCATGATTATGATTATGTTTTTATTTTATAATGATAATGATTATGCCCACTCTTTTTTATATTTTTTCATGTTCTTATCTATCCTTTTACTATGATTTTAGGTCACGCCTTATTGATGTATATCCTCAAGTGATTACTTATACTAATTAGGATTCAAGGGTTAATAAGAAGACAGAGAGGAATGAATTAAATAAATGTTTATTTATTATTTTTTAAATGTTATTTATACTACTAGTTTTCTCAAGATGCCAAACCTTTGGATCCTGATCATTTAATTATTTTATTCTTTTTATCATTAATATTTTGTAATAGTAATATAAGAAAAAGAAGGGTCACAATATTACACATTGAGGACACCATAATATTTGAGAGAAGCTTTCACACTGAGGTAACCCTAATATTTTAGAAGGGATTACATGATGAGGTCACATTGATATTCATGAAGGTATTACACACTTAGATCACCCTAATAATATTTCATTTCATACATTGTAAGGCCCCCCATATATTTGAGTGTTCCTTACACATTGAGATCACCCAAATATTTTATTAGGGTTTATAAATTTAGGTATCCTGAATTTTCATCATTGAGATTATATCAATACAAACAAAAGATAAGTTTATCTTGGCAATACACTTTGGGAGGATTCCCATATTGGTAGATATCATTATTCTAATGGTGTGATAATTTCATGTCTCTAAGAACACATGATTCATGGAAAATGCTTGGAATAAGAGATAAGGGATATCAGACGCATTACATATAGGTGATGGACATAAAAATTAAGACTTCCACAAAGGAATATGATCATAATCCCATGAATGATATGGAACAATGAGTTTCCACTAGAGTAATTAAAATGTGAAGTAATTATGGGGGTGTTAAATTATTCACTGGGTGCACAGATATGATGAAATAACTGAGGAGAATATATTAGATATGTAGATCAGGACATAGGAATATGTCTTATGTATCCTTTCTCAAATTGGAATGCATGTTCATGTAGTTAACGTGTTCCATGAATTCTGATCAGTAAAGAATATTTCTTGAGCTTACAGGGTTATAACCATACATGATTGGATTCATTAAATGTTATTAATGGAATAAGAACTTTATGGGAGGGGGACTTAGGAGAGCATGAGTGAAACTATAGAGAGTCATGTTTTCATACAGAAGTCGTGTGGTCTTGTGCTATGATTGAAGACAGAATGATCATGTGATATTCAAAAAGGATGTATATTTAGGAACTTTATGTGAGGAAAATGGAGTCACATGAGGGTAGAATGATATAATGGCCATGAACTAATGTAACTAATATGAGGTCAGGTGATTTCATGGCAGCGTCACATGATTAAGTGGTCATATCACAATCGTATTCTCATCACGTGACCAAAAAGTTGTCATTTGTTCACATGATTAGATGTTATCAGATGAAGAGAACTTTTAACTAACATTATTCATAAAATTATCCTAAGTTACTCATGGAATATTATTGAATCGAATAATATTCTGATAACACAATCATTCCTCTATTGAATATTCCCTATGGTTCTTCTCTTTTTATATTTGTGGTCTCTTTTTTATAGGGGTTATTGGTATCACCAATAATGAATTTGTATTAACATTAATATTGTACATGAAATATATATCAGATTACAATAGTGTAAGGATCATCTATATAATTTAGTGATCTATCGTGCTGTTTACATGGAAAAGTTGGACATAATTAGTTATTTCCTCCACATTATCATGTGATAAAAAGTGATATTATTAATGGTCGACCACAGACAAGAATTCCTTGAAGATTTAAATACCTACTTTTCATGAATTCAATTATGTGGACCAGTAGGTAATCATGTAATGATAATTTATTGATCGACCCTCCTATCATGGATAGCTTTTAACATTATATGTCCTAATAATTCTGTGCACTGTATGTCTTTAGAACATCATATGATGAAGCCATGGTCGTGTAATGCTATGATAAACTCATAGTGGATAGACGTTCAGCATGTATAAATTGCAAAACCTAATTATCATGGCTGAGTCTCATGATCTAAGAGTCATCACATGATAAATTGTGACCACGTGATCCAACGGTAATTGATGGAATTTATCACTAATGAAACATGGTGTTCCACCATTATATGTCTTCTGGACATCACACGATCAATCCTAGGTCATGGGTTGACATGAAAACAAGAACATTGACTATGAAACCACTTACCCTTAATGAATAATGTGATCAATGTGGATGTTCCATGTGAGTGTGTTTCCAATTTAGGGCTACACCATCAAGTAACCTATACACATTATATCTAATTTCTCAGGGTTTCTTCTTTTCCATTTTATAAAAAATTTATATTTGGGCATTATTTATTTTTATGAACACTAATTTTTATAATGCTCTTTTTTGGATGGAAATGGTCTCAAATGTGAGTGTTTTTAGTGTTTCTTTTTCATTTATTAAAAACATTAGAAACTATCTGAGATAGGTGTAGTGAACCCATGTGAAAAGTTTACTGCAATACACATTCTTTTTCATCTAAAAATTGAGAAACCCCTTACAGGGTCGAATTAAAAATAACATACCCAATGTGAATATTTCACGTGAAATTATTTTACCCACACATCGTATCATTTTGTTTCATGTATTCTTTGAAGAAAGAATTTTTTACCCCATTTTTAATCTTATAGATGAAATTGTATTTCACACACATCTATCCATTTTTTCGAATACACTATAAAAAATATTGAACCAGATATGAAGAATTAATATATAATTATGGTTGGTTAAATATGAACCTTCTTAAAATGATGAAATGATTAATATTCCTCTTATATTTTAATATAAGTGTTACACATCCCAAAATATCTCTTAGATTTAAATATATTCAATCATCCTTGATGAATGGTTCATGATCTTTAACTTCCACGAGACCCATGAAACCTACAAGAAGAAGGATAAATTCGCATGATTGATGTCTCTAAAACCAGGTGAAAATGTTATAGTAAAGGAGTACCATCATCATAGAATAGTTCTGAACCTGATGTTTTCACTCAAGGGTCTATGATCACTAAATCCTTGGATTCCATCCTGTCTGAGGATATCCAAAATAGTGGAAATTACAATTGAAACCCCCCAACTGCTTCAAGAGATTATCCCCTTATTTTTATATACAATATGTCACTTATCATAGGAAGGGGGATGAAAATTTCCAAAAATAACTGACTCCATCTCAGGGTTTGTTAAAGAGAGATCTTAATAACCATTATGATTAGTGTCAAGCAACTAGCACCCCTTGGCTTATTACTGAGTGAGTTTCCCTTTAGATTGCTCACTCATTCATTCGAACATAGGAATATAAAAATATTAATATGAATGGTGAGAGATGAACTATATGCAGCATAAACACATTTACATTCTATATATTCCTGATATTTATGAATATATTTACCGTTAAATAAATTTAATTTATTGGGTAACATATCATACCTACAACAGCATATTTAAACAACCTCTTATATAAATATTATTTTCTAATGTAACATTTTTTTTAATGTAGTTTGATTTGAGAGTATTAATTGTCATTATTAAATTATGAAATATTATTATTTTTTCAAATGTATAAAATTTATTCCTTAGTTTTTAATTAGTTAGAGATTAAAATATATGAATTTTAATGTAAAGAAGATATGTATTTCTAAAGAACCTATTTTTATAATCCCAATTTGTTTTCTTATTAAAAAAACTAAATAAATATCTAATGATTAATTATTTTAAATAAATATCTCCATAATATATTCAATAAAATATTTTTACATACATATAAGGGTTTTTAAATTTCAATTGATGATAGTAAACTCAATTTTTAAATAAAAAATGAATTTTTCTAAAAAATATTTATTTTGTTTTTCACAGTTATATTTAAATTAATATTCAACATTTGTAGAAATTAATTCTTAAAAAATTATTCCATACTTCAAATCAAAACATTTAATATAATTTAAAATTTTCAACATATATTTTTATCATAATGAATAGTAAAAAAATATGTTTGTTACCATAGTTTGAGTTTAAAAGGATTTATCAGGAGGGTGACGTAAAATATAAGGTTTAAAATATTCCAAAAAAGAAACATTAATTTAATTTTTTGATGGTATTTAGAACATATAAGTATTTTTTGTATTTTTTGTAAATTTTTATCTATAATACTTTAGTAGGAAAAATATTTTTTTTAATATTTTAAAAATTTACAAGTGTTTCCTCTCCATACATGATAAAAACATACTGATAATTCTCTCTTCATATAATCCAAATGCTCTAAAATAGATTCCTATCATTTATAGACATGTTCTAGAGGACCTTGTTTGATCAGAATGTCGTTCTATC
Organism: Viscum album; assembly: GCA_963277665.1. NCBI lineage: Eukaryota > Viridiplantae > Streptophyta > Magnoliopsida > Santalales > Viscaceae > Viscum > Viscum album. The sequence continues at coordinate 413,983,417 of OY728119.1, read as the reverse complement.
ATTAAATACGATGTTTGAAAAATGATTTTTCACAACAAAGTTTATTAACACAAAACCGGGTATATTCAATTTTATTTCTTATACTACCTCCTATACATAGATGGAATCCATTAAAAAATAATCAAGTATCATTAATATACAAAATTATTATTATTATTATGGATCGATCATTTTCTACCATATTTCCATGAAATTGGGAATTAAAGTAAAACCATCTCAAAGTAAAAAAATGATTCATTTTCCATCACTATAAATCCTGGAAGGTTGTTATGATAGATTTTTTATATTATAATTATGATACTATTGTTCTTATTAAATTATAATATTTTATCTAGATTCTTAAAATTATAATTTTTTGGAACATGATAATGACGCTCATGCGTACGTGTTGACTATTACCTCCACATAGTCATGTGGTTCATTTATTAACACTTCATTATCTAAATACTTATAAAATATAATATAATATAATTAATTTGATAATTATGTGATGATTAAAATTTCGGATACTATTCACCCTCGTACAAGGTGAAGTACGATAACCATCACACAAAAATATTCCTAGAGACAGGACAATTCTTTCACCTGAATGTTCTCTTTGAGGAAGAAATTATTAATAAAAGGGTTATTAAAAATTATATAGGTAATATAAATATTAATTTATATATATATGTGGTAATTTAATATATTTATAATAAATATTTATTTTTTAAAAATACTTTTAAATTCATATAAATTAAGATAAAACTTGAGGTAAGGGTTTATGTTACTTTCTTATTTTTCTTATTGGGCCTCATTGATATGTTTCTGTGGAGAGAAATTGCATGGATCATAATTTTTAAACACCATATATTTTCTTATACTCTAGTTATTTCTAATTTTTTTATTTATTAATTCCATTTTTCAATCTTTATTAGTTGAAATTAATTATATGTTTTTAAATAAAATACACCATTATTCACACTTTGAATGAAATACATTTTTTTCAATTACTATACTCTTCAAAACAAATATATGAATATTCCTGAAAAAACGTTAAATTATTAAATAAGTCCATTTTAATTGATTTTGACTTTACATACAATGGTTTAAAAAAATATTTCTAAAAAATTATAACTAAGATATTTTTGAATTTTTTTTATAATTTGAAATGAATGACTTTATTTAACATTAATGATATAAAAATAATTTCCCACTTGCATGAATATTATTTTTATTTTTAGATTTAGTTTTTATGATTTCTTTGTAATTTAAAATGAAATTTGTTATTAATATTATAGTAATTATTTGTTAAAATTTTATCAAAGTATATATATTTCATAGGTTTTCAAATAAAAAATTGAATGATATTTTAAAGGTATATTTCTTTGATATCAACAAAATTTAAGGATTATTATAATTCAGTTAAGATATTATCTTATGATACATTTCAATTTTCATTCCGTTGATGACTTATGATGATGTTGATATATGGATGATTTTACAAAACTTTTTTCTTTACCATATGGATATAATGTTTTGATGAACCCATTATGAAACATGTTTAACTTCCACATATTATTTTATGATGTAATAATGAAATTTTTTGGAATGATGTTTCCTTTCTACTAGTTATGATATATTGACATGATGATTTTTATATTCTTTTACAGAACACATATATATTTCATTCATTATATGATTGGTGGTCCAGAAACTATATTTCCCTCCAATAAATTAGATAAAAATAGATATCTCAGGTTAGAATAACGACTATAATAGGGATTTAATCTAGTTTAACAGGGAACTATATCCACTATTACAGTTTTTGGGAGTGAACCTTTACTAAAGAAAATTTGCAATGGGTTGTGATACCAATCCAAAATGATTCTATCAGTAGTGTTCTTGACCATTTAAATTATTTTCAATGAATATCTGTATTTTTAGAACATATTTCTTAGGGCTTTGATATGTTCTCATGACTCATTAATGACTATTAATGATTTCACATGGTTTTGACTTATGAATTTTCTAATGAAAATACATTATTCCATGATTTATTGTTAATTATCATTGAATAATTGAGTATTTTTATTGTATTTTATTATCATGTGCTCTTACCATTATGATTAACTTATGTCCATCCATGATCATTGGTTGAAATATTTTATATTTACCCTTATTTAAAAACTTATCTCGCCAATTCTTTTGTTTAAATTACCTATGTTTTTAAGAATGGTTTTCAGTAGGGTATGTATGATAATTCTACTATATAATACAATCATTGTGGAATACATTGAAAATATTTCCTGAAATAAGTTGATTACTTGCCAAGTCTCCAAAGTCTCTAGAACATTATGTTTCTGGGAGAATTTTTATGAAATATAATGAATATTCATATAATATTTTGTAGTATATATTTATGAAATTAATATGACCCCATATTTTAACTAATATATGTATTTAGTTAGTCTTTGGTGGTTTGGGTTTGAGAACTATGTATCAAACCCTAGAAATAAGTCTATCTATATGCTAAAATCCTAAATCCTAGGTAAAAATAATATTATTTGTTTTCTTGAAAAATATATAAATATTTAGATACTAAATATTGGATGTGGTTTTGATACAAATGATCCAATAGGTAAAATCTCTGAACAATTTAGATTCGGTGTTAAGTAAATCATCAATGTTGGACATTGATAGGGTCTAAGATTGCACAAAAAGCTAGATACTCATGGGGGATATGTGTGGGTTAATTAAATTTTTTGTGAAACTATATAAGGTGTTTTAATAAATGATGAACATGAAAAAACAATATTGACAATATTTATTCATTAAAGTAAAATAAATTGTCTATATTTGAACATCCAATGAATTATTATTCATTATTACATGATTAATTACTATGATAATTTTTTACCACACTACCTACTTTGACTTTAGTCAGTTACTATACCCTCTAGGAATAATGTTATTTATGAATGTGATGAGAAATTCAATTGATATACTCATGATAAAAAATTAAATAGATGCCAAGATGTGAAATCCTATGAGTATGCTCACCCGACACTGTCAAGATATTAAAAAGAACATGAATCTTGTTGATATTAAAAACAATGAAAGAAATGAACAACTCACTATTGAGTCTTTAATTTTTCACCATCCACTATCCATTAGTGGTTCCTCTAATCTAGAAATATATAAAAAATGTATCAAAACCACTAAAACATTATTTTTCTTTTTTTAGTGTTTGGAACACGGAAATTTTTTTAAAGTATTTAATTTATATGATGCTGAATTCCAATGGTGGAATATTTTCCATAATACGATTAAGGAGAATGAAATTTATTTTATGGCATGGGAAGTGTTTTAAAATGAATTTTTAATTAGTATTTTCCATTAACACTTCACATAAAATTGAATAGTGAATTCCTGTAATTGAAATAGTATGATGTTGAATCCATTATTACCAATGAAAAAATTTTAATAGGTATATAATATATGTTTAAAGAGTTATCATCATTCATGAAATCAAATTATACTATTGTTTTATTTCCATAGAAAATTTATCTAAAATTCATTAACTATAATTCACTTTGATAGCTATGAATAAATATTTTAATGCTCTCTCATACTGAAATTTGTGTTCCAATAGAGGTTTGAATGAGACTTATGTATATGTGGGTTGACCTGATATATTTCTTTGGATATATTGTACTATAAAAGAAGATTATATATAATCAGACTAACATCTATTGGATTGACCATATTGGGGAAATTTTTATCATGATATTAGAACAATAATCACTAATATCTAATATCACATGAGTTATACTCAGTGTGAGAAATAAGAGATAAAATAAGATTTCACAAATCGCCTGATGTCAGTTATTACACACTGGAGCTTCCCTAGGATGCTTAGTTCATAATATGGCCACTTTAAGATGATATGAATATTACTAGGGCTTACACCAAAATCCTGAATGGGATTTCTATATTGGATGGATTCTTTTGTGGGGATTGCACATTGAGGTGGACTAGATATTTGGTTTAGGATGACACACAAAGGATAACCTTGGTATTTTAGTGGGGATTACATACTATGGTCACATTGATATTTGAGTAGGTATTAAGAACTGAGGTCACACTAATATTCAATCTTGTCTTATACACTATGGTCTCCTTACTATTTGATTTGGGTTTATAATCTGAGGACACCCTGATATTTGAGTGAGGCTTACACACTGAGGTCATCCTGATATTTGAGTGGGGATTATTCACTAAGGTCTGCCAAATATTTGATTGAATCTTATAAAATGGGGTTTACCTAATATCGGAGTGAGGTCTACACAATAAAGTTTCCCTGATATTTCAGGATTCATTATAGAGATAGATAACCCTAATTTCATTTACCAAGATTATGACCCTTTCAAGGAATGTAAAGTATAGTCAACAAATTTAAAAGGGTAGGATACCTCTATTGGGGGTTATAGTTATGTTAATTTAATGATCATTTCTTGTATCTTATCCCACTTGAGTCAATCATTATGTGATAAATAATAGACATCAATAAATCTGATGAATTACATTAGGTGAATGACTTAAATTTTGCGGCAACCAAAAACATACATGATCATAAGGAAATGAATGATTTTTCTCTATGATTTTTCACCAATGTAATTTTAATTTTATCTCTATATAAGGAAATTAATGAATTTACCAGTAGGTATAGTTATGTTGAAAGATCCAATGATAATATTATTGAGATGGGATTGAGAATTTTGAAGGCATCCAACTTTTCTTATTTCTAATAGGAATTATAGTCATCATTGTTCACATGTTCAATTTAGAATAATGAGTAAGGTGAATAAGATTATCTTATAGATTATATACCATATAATATATGATTTATTGAATGATATTCTTGGGGTATATCCTTTATGTGTGGATTAGGACATATGATATCAAGAGTGACACCCTTATGTATCATGGAGTCAAACAGGTGTCTCAGGGCCACACAAGTCACGTGAAGATAACATGGTCGGGAAATATTTATAATGGTTCATGAGTAATTTTATTCACGGTTGTCCTGTGGAATTACACAAGTATACAGTGTGCAGAAGGTAATGCAATCATGGAACTACTACATGGTCAGGTGATCAAATTTCCTGGTCACATGATCAAAATGCCATCCCAAATTTTTATTGGTTCCATGTGACTAATAAATGTGCATGATTTCACAAGGTAGGATATTATTATGTGATGAGCCCTGGATCCCATAATTATTCTTAAATTTACCATAACATAGTCATTGATATGTATTCAACTTATTATTTTTACAATCATGTGATCCCTCTACCACCAAAATGCTTCTCTAGTTCTCATATTATTCACTTTTGTGTTCTCTTCATTTAAAAGAATTTGTTTTATAAGAACCAACTATGGATATCTGTTCTTATTTGTAAGGTGTAAAGGATACATAGCTCGGTTTGTTTCAGGAGATGAAATATTCATGTAAGTCAGTAATTTCTTCTAATCTCTGCATGACAGAGCCACAAATTATTGGTGACATTCTACACATCATATCATGATAAATAGGGACTATTAACAGGCTCATACAGAACAGTCATACCCAATCACATCACATAACCTGATTATCTTGGGTGTCATTATATGATAAAAAGTAGAATTATGTGGATAATAAGGATTGTAGGATCCACCAATCATGGGCATCGTTATTCACTAGAGGGCCTAAGTGTTTAGTCTAATGTGTGTATTCAAAATATTTCATGATAAATCCACTCCTCCTTGATGAGTCAGATGTACTAATTATCTTAGTTCTATAGTGTGATTAATGTGGTTTCATGTTTAAAATAATTATTTCATGTTCCAATAATCATAAGTGGGATTGGACACGAAGGCCCTTGATTTTTAGACAACAAATTTCTTCATAAAATCATATTATCGATCATGGATCACATAATGTCCAATTAACCTTTTCATGAGATTATTTTACACCTATAATTTATGATTCATTTGATAAATGGAAAAGTGGCATGTGAGCTTGTGTCTTGTAAGGGGTTGCACAATTTTATAACAGATCCCCTTAACCCCATGGTGGTTATAATTTCTTCAATAATTTTTTGGGAAAAATTATACTTATGCTTTGGGTGTTCTCCCCAACTCTAATTATTTCAATGATCATTTTGTGGGCATAAAAAAAGTTTCCCTTAGAAGTGATTTTAGGAAGATAGAGTAATAAATTGGTTATAAGAAATTAAATCCCAACCTGAGTCTATTTGGATTCAATCGATTGGTCATCCGGGTGAATTTTGGTCTTTTAAGAGACATTTGGTATTCTGTGATATATTTAATAAATTGTAAGGATATAGAATATCTATTTCACCAATTATTAAATATTTTGAGATCTCTTGATATTTTTTCTCATACATATTCACTGCATAAGAGTCCCAGTGTAACCACTTTATGTTATCATGCCATGTAATCCTACAAATTATTCAATGGTAACTAACTTGGCATATGTGTCAAATAGTTTTTTAAGATCACATGACTTTCAAGATTTACTCTACTGTCATTCAATCACATTATTTATATGAGGTCATGCATACTCATTACTTTTCCATGGTTATGTGATTTTGTGATTTAGAATCTTCCAAAAACATAGTCTGATTCCAAATAAGTTATGAAATATTTTAATTGGTAGCTTCTTATGGATTGGTATTGATAGATTCAAGGTCACATACCTTCTACAATGTTGCTGACAAAGTGCTATGGTTGTTGGAAACCCCCAGGATGACCACCTATAATAGGTTTCATTTAAAAATGAGTTTCTAAAGAGAGTTGATTTGATCAATCATCATAATTATCCAGTATCACACACACTTCCTTTAGATTTTATTATACATTTAGATGACACTAAAATTACTTTAACAAACCACAATCTTCTATATTGCTTGCTTTCAACATCGTTTTGTCATATCCAGATAATCGCCTATTAAAATTAAAACTAAACCATGTATCATTCCAAGGGTTATCCTATAAATTACATTAGTACCCTATAATTCAAAATGACCACGATCTGACTTGTCAAATTATTCCCATAGATAATCATACATATTTACTTCCTCATTGGATAATCCTAATGTTATTTGGAGTTAAAGATGGGACATGCACCATAGTCGTAACTTCTGTGATGAATAGGTGTATCCATTTTAGGTAAATCGGGGATGTACTAAATTTTTTGAAATTCATTTTTTCACCCATATCTATGATTTTTTATGGATCCGGTAGTTCATCGTTTATTATCAAATGGAGTTTCTTCAACATTTTATTGGTCATTAGTGTACCGGAACAAACTCTTTTCACCTTACTAATGGTGAGGTAGGAATCAACCTATATAAAATCAACCAGTTTTGGGGAATACTTAACTGGAGGACATATATAATGAGTTCCTTTATAGTGAATATTTTTAGTATGACTATGAACTTAATACCACCGTAGATTAGGATATTTTCATCAGCATAAGAGAGAAGATGAATAAGGATCATAGCCTATACTAATTCATTCCCTTCAATGATTGGAAAAAAATATTTCTTTATTGAATATTTTCTTAAGAAATTATGCTAAATCATCATCAATAACCATATGTATGAGTTTAGAAAATATAATAAGATTTATTTTTCCATTCTAGATGTCATGGATTACATTTCATAGTGCTACAAGGTGAAAACTTCTTTGTTCCCAAGTTTTAAACAAGTCGTATTTTTGGATATGATTCTATATGTATGGTACTATATTGATGGGAAAACATTATTGGGATTCTAAATCTCAATGTTTGTTTTGTTGGCTTGATTGGAAGAAGGATGAACCCTCAACCTAGTAATTCCATCCCTTTCCCACTTCTATGAACTTATTTTCCACATTAAAGTAGGTGATAACAATTACCATATTAGTAGTCCCAAAATGATTCTATTTAGATTGATATGAATGAAATTTAGGAGGTAATGTTATCAATACGCCATTTAGATCCCTTGTTATTAATGTTTCCCTCGTATAATACATTTAATAATGGTTGAGTCAAAAAATTCTAGATGATAATGATGTTTTTGATATGTTCAACACACATCACTATTTCAATTTAGTTCTATAACCCACACCATCTAGGATGATAATTGACATTAGAACTTATTCATAAAGGTCATATAAAGTCTCAATTCAGGATAGTGTTCTTATATATAGGTCAATTGAGTTAGTGTTATAGAATCCATACTCCCCTAACCAGTGTGCTAACCAATTTCCCAGTACTTAGAGGATTTCTTCTCCCAATTTTTTCATTTATGAGGAGAATATCATCATAGGATTCTTTTTTAGTTTTAGGTAATGTTGAATTAGAAGTATAATAATTATAATTTGTAATTATTATGTTCTTATGGTCTAAATTATTTATCATTAGACTATTCCCATCCATTGGGAGAATCTTACCCAGCTGGGGTAGTGATCCAACTAGTTCGACAGGTAGATAAACCATGTACCTATATAAACCCCTTATTTATAGATGTAAATAAAATAATACAATACACAATAATACATTCTAGAAGATCATATCGTCATGGAGATGATTCTTCTAATGATAAGGAAGACTACATTGGGGAAACTATTCAATCCTTACCTATAGAGGGTGATGCACTAACCTGAGGATGGTTATATCATATTATTGGAAGAGGTAGAGTATCCATGGAAACTTCCTTCACCTGTTCACTAGTTGAGAAGATACTTCTCTCACATAGAGTGATAAATGAGTTTATATCAATCATCATTCCTCATACATTAACATCCTCCAATATGGGTTCAATAATTAGGGTCACAAGTGGTTTATCATGGAATGATATTCATTATTCAATCATCAATACATTCTTAGTCGTACTCCATTACTAAAGAGAACACCTCAATAAAATATTCATTTACCTTGGAGTTAGAAACTTCAATTATCATATATTATATTTAAACATTAAGTGGATCTGATTTGAACCATATGAACATATCTTTTCATGAATAGGATTTTTGAAACATTGATGAAAAATATTTCTACTGTAATCAATGCGGTAATCCGTAGAGGCCTAAAGGAAAAAATATAGAAAATCATCCATGTTTTAGTATCATATATGATATTTAGAAAAAAAAATTGTAGAACATAAATCATTCATTGATCATATGAATGTAAATCCTAAAAATGAAGCATCTATTAATGAGACCACTAAAAAATAAGGTCATGAGCTATTCCCCTCAATTGAGTCTCTTCATCCATTTATGAAGGTGGGGGAAATGGGGCTAGTTAAACAAAAAAAAATCATTGGAATATTTACTATGGACTTTGAACAATTTGGGGATCGCAAAAAACAAATTTTACTATTATCTTATTTTATTTCATCAAGTGAATCAAGGTAGTTACTCTAGAATTTTAAGAATCCTCCCTCATCCAATCTTTTTTTATTTTCAAAAAAGAGGTCATTTTCATTCCAAGTGTTTCTACCACCATATATTTATTTTCATATATCATAAAAACATAATATCATACATATCATTTATCACATCATGTTTTCTCATAATTATAAATTAACAGAAATCTAGAATAAATAACATATACCATAATATATTTTCTCTGAGAATTGATCAAAAAATAAAATTGAAAAAAACACCCTTTCGATGTAATAGTTCCAGTCCATTGTAAATCATATGGTTTAGAGGTATGAACTAATTGTAAGTTTTATATAAAGAGAGATATGGATATCATTTCTATAGTCTAGGGTTTGAACAAGAATAGCTTGGTAGTTGATGGGTCCATGGGCTAGACTTTTTCTTAAACTACACTTTCTGGTACTTAAATTTGACAATTATTATGTCTCCATAATATTATATATCATTTTATATACACAATTTAGTCTAGATCATAGAATGTATGTATTGAGAGACAAGATACTAAAAGTTTTCCAAGGCCTCCCACTGTGGGTCTTTAGCTAGGCAAGAATTGTGCCTCTTTCAAATAATAGTTTTTGTTCATTCTGGCCAAACTGATGAGGTGATATTATTTTAGGTAAAAAAACATGAAAATATGATTATGTTAATTTATGGTCAGATAGCTTAGACCATATAGAAATTCAGATGTTGAATTTGTGGAGTATGTTTTGAAGGAATGATATTGATAAAAAACTTTGTAACCCTATATCCAATCTTGGGTTTTGAAGGATAGTTATTCATGAATACCCCTCAAACCCTACATTCATTATTGGGTTATGAGGTATGGTAATTCATGAAGGGTCTTGAAAATGTACATATTTTATTGGGTTATGAAGGATGGGTATTCATAAAGATTATTTCACCCACATTTCCTTTCTTGGGTTCTAAATTATGGGTATTAATGAAGGGTTTTAGAACTCTGTATCATTGCATGGGGTTTTAAGGATTGGTATTCCAGAAGGGATCTAACAACATGAATACTTATTTTAGATTCCATTGGTTTATGGTGACATTATGTCAGCGATGTAAAATCCAGCTAGATATTGGGAATATCGGATGTTAAATCATTGACCAATGTGTTTAAACTAAATATGATGTGATATGGTAGATACATTAGAGATACTCACCAAACCCACTAAGGTGATGAGTTTTAATTGGATTTTTCTACTGCTCATAAGGATCAGAGTTCTTTTACATCATATAAATTATTCCTCTGGTTGATAAATCATCGGACCTTATACATGAGATAACATTGGTTGACATGCATAGTAAAGTAGAGTGACCCCAACTCATTTCTATGGGATATGGAAAATGTTTTATGATCCAAACACATGAATAGTGAAATACTTTTTGTAGAGCAATTTATCCCATGATGGTTCTAGAACCCAAGTTATACATCATGTGCTACCATAAAAATGGAGTCCTTATGTCTGTTTTCATGATACGTTGTCCCATATATCATGGGGTTAAAGTTCATGTGATAAGGAATGCCAAAAGTTACAAGAATGATCTATCACACTCTGTATTTGAGAATTCATACAGTACATGTTGAAAAAATGTTGCGGATGTTGAATGATCATCAGAAGATGGGTCAAGGATCATGTAAATCATGGTCTTGGACTAGCTTATTCAATGAATAATATAGAATTCTCAATACAGGTTGGCCATTAGTAATTCTAGGAATAAGTATCATATGAATTTAAGGATATAACACAAGGGTTTATGCAAGAACTTTCTTCTTCGAATAAAATATCCCCTTGGTATAAGATCTGAGTCATGGTGTTATTCACTAATGAATCCATGTAGGTCTCTTTAGATCAACATTTCCATGTTACTAATACAGTACATGGGAGAAATAAGTGATATTACTCAAGGATATGATATTCCAATATAAGTATATCAACTCAAGGATTTAGTTGGTGTCACCTTAGATTTAAAAGGCATGATGCTTGTTTTTATGGAAAACATAATATTTAAGAAGAGTTTGAGGAAACTAAAAGTTATATCATTGAATATTGAACATGTCACCATGATGATGGGATGTGAAAAATAATTTATCTAACTTTATCCATGATCAGAAAGACCTAATGGCCATATATTCACTTTTACAAGGGTTATAACATGGAATATATGTTCTTTAAACCACATTTTTTTTACTAAATATCAATTATTTTCCTTTGAGATATATATGACTATCATAACAATAAAACATATTAAATTTTTTCCACACTAACCATTATAGAATTTCATCTAGACCTGTTTTCTATCTCCCTGACTGTATTTTTATGGTATTTAAACTTTTTTCAACATTGTGCAGAGTTTATGGTTTCATAACATCCACCAAGGAACGTGTATTTTATTGTTTTGATGTAGAGACCAAGTATCAGGGTAGCATTTCAAAATAACATAATTACGAATTCCATGGTTGATAGTAATATAACCCCTTTTTAATAGATGATTAAGGTTATGTAAATCATGGATTAAGGTTATCATATCATCAATGAGTCTATGGGAGAGACACACCGAAGATGATTGCAAATCTTTTTGGGTTTATGAGTTCTACTATATTTTTTTCATGGATCACAAGTATCAAAAACCATTTTACAAGGATAATACACATCTGTTTGATAGAGAAATGGCTCATATGTAGGATATATGGGTAGACATGTGTAGTAATAAAAGAATTACCTTTAAAAAGAGTCTTCTTTTATAATTTCTTGGAATGATTCATGGTAATACAATATATAAAATACATGATGTATTATTTATGGATTTAGGTTCTCATAATGATGATGTAGGAACATTGGAAAATAGTATATTGTGATTTGTTTAATATAATGTGATAAGGAAATAGAGTTTATAGTATAACTTTGTGTTACAAACATGTTTTCTTTACTGTTTCACCTCATTTTACTAGGATGTTAAGAAACAATATGATTATTTTATAGCCTATCTCAAGATACTACTCCTATCGATCATGAGTAATTTTGATGTTGGACTGATTCTTTCCATTACATAAGAGTATTGATAGATAACAGTAATTTAGGGTTATATTTATATAAATATAACCCATGAAAAAGTGCGCCCTATGAATATTTGACTTAGAAGTTTGTAAAATGAGTTTATATAACTTAATTATTATTAATTAGTTTATGTTCGTCCATGCTGAACTATCGAGCCAATAAAAATTTGTTCATGAAAAATAGAATCATGTAAAATGGGTCAATAAAAACCTTTAAGATCACATGATAAGACATGGTATGAGAAATTAATGGTGAATGCATAATAATCTATATTATCCTAACTTATGATTCATAAAAAATAAATCATTTTTTCAGGGTTCTTATAATGGATGTAACCCATTTTGAATGGTGGTTGAAATGATTATGAACTAAATTGATCTTAGGGAATCTGAAATTTTAGTGGTTTTGCATCCCCTTAGTTTCCCTATGCATATTGTGTGGGTATAAATCAGACCAACATTTTCTCTTCGAATGAATCCCCACTATTTAGATCGAGCCATTATTTTCTATGGGAGATGAAATTTTCATTTTTATAGATTTTGGTTGGCCTTTGGGTGATGAATCCTATAATTAATTCATAATCTATAGGGATATAGATTAATACATGTGTAGTTACACTTAGATGCCAACATAGATCTAACTCATATGTAGAGGGAATGACAATTTTTTCATGACATGAACATGTGTGTCATACAATGCACATACTATATCATGAATAAGAATGGATAATTAATCCTTACCATAGTGTAGAGGCATAGGGAAGGTGAATTGTCATTGAAAATGATTAAACATTATAGTGGGAGTGGGGATTTGTTTTTGAAATTTGTGGCTAGACCTGCTGATAAGTGATTTAAGCATCATAATGTATTCAGTATAGATGGTAATCAAGCCATACATAGTTCTGAAATTCAAATATCTTATGCATAGATCTTTTACATTTTCAGAAGAAATAATACTGATTCTCATCTTGGGACATAACCAGTAAATGAGATTATGGGGACCAACAGATCATTGAGAAAGAGGCATCATCATGATATATTAATCTAATTATATCATACAAAACAATGGACCATACTCCCATGAACCATATAAAGGGAAAAATATATAATATATTATCATTTATATAAATCATATATGGGAATGTAATTGGTTATCTGGTCATCTCAAGATATCATGTGTTTACCAGAATCATGTCATATGTAGTTATTGAAATGTTAACGTAATCATAGATATATTTAACTTGATTATAGAGGATTATAATTTTATTTTTAGAATAGGCTTATAAATTATATAAAACACATCCAATTATTCTATAAATACTATTCTTACACGTAGGATGGGGGATGTTTTAATTTTCATTATGAGAATCGTGGTTGGGTCCATGGTATAATATTGACATTCCACCATGAATCCCACAGTGAAGGGAATCATTTCAGTACATAGTTTATTAAATGTTTTTCCTTTCTTAGATTCAGGTTGTGTGTAATGGAAATCCACCCCCCCCCCGCCTTGAATCAAAATTTACCACTATCTCTTTGATGTATGATCCCTATAATATGAGTGTAATTCATCGTTGAGAACAAAATTATATTCTTATGGAAAATAAAGGTTTACTACTATGGTAATTTTACCAATAACTAAGGTAGGTTGTGATAGTGTAAAACCTTATTAGAGGCCTATGGTAATATATCTAGGTATTGCTATATATTTGGGTAGGTGAGGAATTATGCCACAGTTTATTTTTGATGTGAATACTCCTTGCACAAATTAAGATTGTGGGCTAGGGGGGAAATTTTACATTACCGTGTCATTGTGGTTAGGACAAGGATTAGGGATCTCAACATCACTACATATCATTTTTTATTGAAATCAAGCAACGCATAGTTCATATGGAAAAATATCCATGTACGTATCTAGATCATGTGATAGGAGAGGAATTTTTTGACATTATCATTGATCCCATGATATGCGATCAGGTTATCATTGTGTATCTAATATGCATAGTAATAAATACACATGGGGTTCTTTGAAGGAATATCCCTTTCACATATCTAACTTATATAATTGTATTTGGGGTGTTAGTGTTGTTAGGAACATGCCGACCCTATGCCAAATTCTTTAACAGAGATTTTTATTTCATATAGAGAAATGGTTTGGAGTGATTAGATTTACCACATGGGAATAAAATTGATGATCCATGCATCACTATATCTCTCATTATATGGGATTAAACCCACATGTAGTTCTTATGTATACCTATGTAGATTAAACTTGTGTGTAAGTAGACGTGAAGTTCTTTTATTCATAGATCGAGATCATGCATAGTGAATTTCTAATGAAGAGGTATTCCATATTGATAATGTTTTAATACTGATGGGGATTAGATTTTAGTGGAATGATAAGGAGTGAACATGTTGTCCTGTATAGTTATTAGATAAAACTCATCCTATGCTGGCAGAACACTACCCCAAAAGTACTTTACACAGATCAGACACATTCGTAAAAGGGGAGGTAGTTCCCAAAATGTAAAAGCAGATCATGATGTTTAAAGTATTATGAAAGGGATCACTATTTAATTCAATGTAATGTAGTGGGGAATTAACATATCACATAGTTTAATGAAATATTACCAGGATGTGTTATGTTCAATTTAACATCATGCAGTATAAATGTGTGTTCCCTAGATTTTATAGTTATGTAAAAGTGATGTTATGATGCGATGTAGTTTTAATTCATAAATATAAGAACAATTTGAATTGAAGAAAGTATACAATGTATTTGTTGAGTACAATTTCATTAATTGCAGGTGGGATAAATATCCCATCCATCCTATCCAACAAGTATTCTCTATTGGAATATACCTTATATATAATGTAAGGCCCATTACACTTCAATTATAGATTTGGTATTTTCTTTATTGTTATAATCATGGTTCTAGGAACTAGTACCAATTCTACTTAGAGAAATGTGTGGAAGAGAACCTTCTTGTATAATTCTAACACAATCTCATTTTGAGGGACTTTAAGGTTGTGAAACTAACAAAACATTTTCTCATAATGTCATTCAAGTGCCTAAATATTATTTTAGGATTAATCATATTAAGAGAGTTGTCCATGGATAATATTTTGAAGTGAGTTAAACTAAACTTCAATGGGTAATATTACACCTTTTCCATGAACTATTTAGTATGGTATTTATTGTATGAAAATAAGGGTTGTGGTATGGTAGGACCGTAATGCATGCCTCTACTTTCAAGACTACACACCGTGTACCTGGTTTCCACGGGTGACCGTGTAACGGCCGAGTACATGGTCATGGGGGTGACCTAGAGACTGCCTAAAGAAAAGGCTGATTATAGCAAGTACACTCCATGTATCCTTCATGAACTTGTCATGTACTTTCTTTTTATTTCATTAAACGGACCGGGGTCGCATCTAATTAGAAGAACGCCCTTCTTCATGACTTGTCTCATCCATGAGCATCTATAGCCGGTGATTCTTATCTGAGCCCCCAACTCACCATCTGTTCTCCAAATAGACTGTCATCAATTGCGTTGGAATCACCACAGTATGCTCTTCCTTCTTCTAGAGTATCGTTTCTTGATTCCTCCTCTTTCGTACGATTTTCATGGTTGAATGTTTTAGAGTTTTTTGTAAATATATGCAGTTTTAGGTCGAATCAAATGTTGGGATTCAACTATATCAATTTTACAACACCCAGATAGATGGTTTGTGCTATTTTGTAGTTATTCATTGAGTTATATGTGCAAAAGTTCCTAATACCCTTGTTAGGGGTATTTCATGTTTATTATTTTTAGCTTTGTTTTTTCCCGCAATGCCTTGTGCGCTTGAGTAGAGGATTTATGATTCTAAATAGGGTTATTTACCTTTATATGGATGTGTTTCCCATGTTTTCTTGATATTGAACATTTATTCTAACATGGCATGTTAAGATTCTTTGTTTTCCATGCCTAGTATTGTTAAAGTGGAGTGATTTTATCTGACATGTTGTAAGGAACTGCAGTTTGTTTATCTATGCAGTTCTTGAGGTTTGCTTCGGCTGCCATATATTGTTAGTTCACGATTGACTTACACAAGGATGTGGGAACCTGGTGTAGTCGACCATAGGGAGAATGGACACTGAGGGCTTCTCTTGAGTGTTTGTTTACTTTTACATTGCAAGACTATAGGGACATAGACTTTGTTCTCCATTAGAGTGTCTGTAGTTCCTCGTTATGAGACCACAAGGGGAATTGGATGTTGATTTTTTTCCCAAAGATTCTATAGATATCGATACGAGACAATAAGGGGAATTGAAGGTGAGTTCTTCCTCAGTGAGTCTTTGCTAAAGCTGAACCAGAGGGGTTAGACTATGAGTACACCCTAGAGTGTTTCTTTTGTTTCTTTTGATGAACTAGTGGGTTTAGGCTATGAGTACATCCTAGAAGGTTACTTATGATTTTTGGTTTCTTAACTAATAAATGAAAATAGAAGTAATTTAAACTGTAGGATTGTTGACTTTGAGTAATTCCTTTTTTATTGCTTCATTTTTCATATTTTATGCCATATATATTCAGTGACTATTAGTTACTGATCTTTGGGTGGTTTCCTACTAGGATTCGTCTCACACCCTGTTTGGGTCATACTTTTGGGCCCAAATAGATTATATTGTTGTAGGCCTAGATAAGTGCAAGAACCATTTTACTTCAGGTATATGATTTTTGTAGAGCTGGAGAGCATGGGACCAAGCCGAGCCTTATGAAGCAGTATGATTTTATTATTTTTATTTTTTACATTACTTTAGTACTTTATTGCAGCATTGTGACTTGTTTTGGATTCTTTTCTATACATATGTATCATTCATCATTCATGTATGCATTCACTAGTTTTTTATTACCTCCGTTGTTTATTGATTGCATTTTATTACTTCTTCTGCAATTGTTATCTATTTATTTCTGATTTGTTACTCTGCCAATGATGGCATAGTTTCACCACTATCACACCCAAGGCCCTCACTGTTAGTCGGCAGGCTTTGGCATTTGGGTAAATGTACTTGAGGCCATGTGACCAACTGGGTATGGGGAACCTCTGGGCGGCACCCGGAATCGATATGTTACAAAGTGGTATCAAAGGAATTATTTTCATCTTGAATTACTATTTGGAGCCTATAGACATGGATATGATGGAGTAGGTAGTTGGTAATAAGCTGTGGCCAAGAGTAGATAACAAGTGTATAGGGAAAATTTAATTTAACTTGTATATTTTAATTTTTTGGGTTTGCAATTATTATAGATGATTTGATTTCCCCATTGGGTGTTTCACATGTTTTGTGCTGTTATTGTTGCTATTATTGAGGTTTTATTTCTCTTGCAACCCGATGAGATGATGTTATTCCATCTCAGGCATCATATATGCACTTGATACATATCACATGAAATGCATTTGTTTATTCCATTTATGGTGCATTAGCAATCTTATGTTGTTGTGATAGATGTTGTGGTAGATATGCATGTTGTTGTGATAGATGCCTTGATAAAATACATGTTAATTGATAGGGTATTGGATTGTGTATGTTTTTTCAGAATGATCTCCAAACATTGGTTCTTGAGGTTTTATAGGCCCTCATGGATCAAAATTTGGTGGATAATTGAATTGTTAATCCTTGTATATGATATGTACAAGATACCAAGCTTTGATTTGTGGGGAGTATGGGCCCTCACAGATCATAATTTGGAACCTTGGTGTTTATTTTAGTGTTTTTTGGTTATGGAGTAGTTTATGAGGCTTAATATCCCGAAAACCGTAGAATACACATCATGTAATGATTAATACATTCCACATATCCTTCTGTTAGGGAAGGAAATGCTTTTCATAAGTACACACTATGTACTGTTTGTACACGCCATGTAGTACCTAACCATGTTACTGCCTGTGTGGGTTGAGACACGAGGTTGGGAAATCTTTAGTGAAACACACAGTGTACCTGATGCAGATGCTCTTTGTCTAGACCATTTGACCAGCCCTGTGACTAATGACATGGGTGGATGATGGGTAGTTAGTACACACCATGTCTCACACAACCACGCCATGTATAGTCTGTTATGTAACCGACCGTGAGACTAAAACAGGGTTCTGTGAAGCATGTCTAGTACACATCGGTTCTAACACAAACATTCCATGTAGTATTTCTCTAGAAGAGTTGTGTGGGTTAGTCATGTAGATGAACTCAGGAAGGGGAACATGATTAAAGTACACATTGTGTCTTGGAGAAACACGTTGTGTGTAAGGGGTGTTACACGACCATAGTTGGCAGTAATACACACCCATGTGAAGGATTGAAGCAACACACCATGTAGGTGGCATACACGTCATGTATCATGTTCCCTTCTTACACTTATAATTTTCATTCCTTTATAATCTTAAACTAAAGGTGTGCTTCACCTTGCAGAGCCATACCACCGAGATGTCCTCTAGTTGTACGCCAGTTACAGGGGATTCCCATAGTTTCATATCTATTGTTGTTGGGGAGATCCTTGGGATCTGTGTCTTTTCATATGGTGATGTCTTGCATTGGACACCCCTTTGGGGACAAGAATGACTATTGTATGTCTGTGCAAGGAGTAACCCCTAAAGGTTGGTGGGTGTCACTTCTTATGGAAACCCTATTTCCTATAGATGACATGCTATTGTTTCATTTTTGAAATGGACTGGTTAGTTCCCTTCCATGCTACGGTCGACTACTATCGTCGTAGGGTGAGTTTTACATAACGTGAGGGAAGATCATTTCTTCATTAGGTCGAATGGGATCACTGCTGGAAATTGGTGTTTTCCCAACACTTTTATCCCTACGGTTTACAAAAACTATTGGGAAAGGGAGCCTATACCAATGGTTTAAAAAACAATTGGTATAGACCTGTTTTAAAGACCCTTTACCAATGGTTATCTAGAACTGTTGGGAAAGGCATACTTTTAGGAGGATTTACCAACAGTTCTATAGAACCATTGGGTAAAACCTGTTTTTTTTAGGATTTTACCATCAGTTCTATATGAACTCTTGGTATTGGAACTCTATTCCATTGGTTTTTGAAAACTGTTGGGAAAATTTTTCCCCAATTAAGCAGACCCTCCTCATTCGTGAATAGATGTGAATGTACAGTAGCGAACGCCATCCTCGCTCGACATCCCCCATCCAAACTGCTAAATCTCTATCAGATCCATCTCAAATCATGAATTTTCTTCTTTCTACACTTAAAATATTTAAGTGTTACCTTATTATTATTTTCATTCAACTAATATTTTAGATTTGTGTTTTGATTTTGATGTGTATATTTTTTTTCTATTTTGACTTAACCTAGACATTCTCAATCCCATCGGATTTATTTAATTAAGGAAATCATTAACCCTCCGATGGAGGTGAAAATCTTAGATTCATTGCGATTGGATTCTATATTCTCTAATTATGTGTTTTTATGATTTTTCTTCATATTTTAATTAATTTTTACTTTCATATTCATTTATATGTGTTTAATAATTTTTAACAAAGTTTCCAGGGGTTGGGGCTGTCTAGGGGGTCGGGGGGGCTGTCCGGGGGTGGGGGGTTCGGGGGTTGGGGGCAGTTCGGGGGGTTGGGGGGCTGTATGGGGGGTGGAGGGGTTTTCTGAGGTGTTGGGGGGCTGTCCGGGGTGGGTGGCTGTTTGGGGTGAGGGGGGTTGTCCGGGGGGTCAGGGGAGTTGTTCGGGGGGTGGGGGGTTGTTCGGGGGTAGGGGGATTTTCGGGGTGAGGGGGAGTTGTCTGGGGTGAGGGGGGATGTCTGGGGGGACGGGGGGGATGTCCAGGGGTTGGGGGGATGTCCAGGTTGAGGGGGGGGGGCTGTCTGTGGGTGGTTGTGGTGAGGGGGGGGGGATTTCTGGGTGGTGTGAGGGGCTCTCCAGGGGGTGGGGGGCTTTCTGGGGGTGGGGGTTCTCTAAGGTGGGTGGGGGGGCTATCTGGGGTGGGGGTCTGTCAGGGGTGGGGGGCTGTCCGGGGTGAGGGGGGATGTCCGGGGGGGCTTTTGGGGTGAGGGGGGTTGTACGTTGTGAGGGGGGGCTGTTCGGGGGATCGAGGGATGATGTATGGTGGTGGGGGTTGTCTTGGTTGAGGGAGGGCTGTATGGGGTGGTTGGGCTATTTGGGTGGTGCGAGGGGCTGTTTGGGTGGTGCGGGGGCTGTTTGGGTGGTGCGAGGGGCTGTGTGGTATGTGTATTTTTGAATTCCGTATAACTCTTTATTTTTAACCAAATATAGAAGCCTAATGATGTTATAATGGTTTGGAGGTGAGTGATGCTATATGATATTTTATGGGTTATTTTGAGGAGTTTCTTTCCCTTTAATTGATTGGTTCATAAAACCTATGTTGATGCTACATATATTATGTAATTGGAATTGTTAAAGTAAAATGTAGGGATTAGATTTCTGAATCAAGAGTTTTTTTATAACATAAGATCAGTTTCTATAATGTGAAGGACAACTACATAGGATTTATTTGGAATCCTACTCAGAAGATGTTGCCCCACATATGTCGCTGGACCGGGCCAACACGCCGCGGTCACGTCGTAGTCACGCCACAGTAATGCTGTGATGTGGCCTTGCTCCAAGACGAAAAATCGCGATAGTTTGAAGTCCTATCGGAATTAGATGTATGATACCTAGATAGAGTTTTAGATACATTACCCACCCTCCTTCCGGGACAACACCCCCACCCGCCTCAATCTGAGGCACGGTGTGGCCGGTACCACTCAAAGTATCTTTCTTTTGTTTGAAATGGATACTCTTTTAAGTAAAAACAACTGTCATACGGAAAACTGAACAAACTCATTTGTATTGTGTTTATACTTTAGTAAAATGATCCATGGGTCATTTGTGACATGTATGAGTCAACCCCACCTCAATCAGAGGCGCGGTGTTGCCGGCACCACTCAAAGCGTCTCACTTTTATTTGAAATGAAAAACATTTTAAATGAAAACAATAACTTGCATACGGAAAACAAACCAAATGCATTCGGATTGTGTTAATACATCAAAAAAACGATCCATGGGTGAATTTTGAAATGGTTGGCTAGACGACACGTCAATCGGAGGTTTCATGTGAATGCACAGGACGAAAACGCACTCTGCATGTCGTAAAAGTCCAAAACATGGGTTTTATGGTCAAATGCATGCCGAAGGACATTACAAAGACTTGAAAATACAAGAAAACACCCTAATTATTATTTGTGAGGTGTATCAGGAGACAACGCATTATTCGAACACCCAGTTTGTGCGACACGGCTAAATATGTGTTTTTTAGGTGTTTAGCGAGCTTGAAAAGCACACGTAGGGTGGTTGAAACTGGCCAAACAACTTCAGAATGACATGAAATCAGATAAAAATAGAGGTTGGATGAATTGATAAATGGTTGGCCAAACGGCACGTCAATCGGAGGTGTTGTGTGAGCACGCTGGCCGAAAATGCACTCTGCGTGTCGTAAATGGACAAAACATGCGTTTAAAGGTCAAATGCATGCCGAAAAAGATCATAATGACTTGAAATCACACAAAAACGCCCTAATTATTATTCTTGAGTTGTACGAGGAGACGGAATGTCATTCGGACGCGCGGTTTGTGCGGCACGGTTGAATATGTGATTTTAGGTGTTTGGCGCGCTTCAAAAGCACGCATGGGGTGGTCAAAACCGGCCGAACAACATCAGAATCCCATGAAATCATACGACACCAAAGGGTGGGTTAATTGTGAAATGGTCGGCTAGATGGCACATCAATCGGGGGTGTCATGTGACTGCGCTGACTGAAAACGCACTCCGCGTGTCGTAAATGGCCAAAACATTCGTTTAATAGTCAAATTCATTCCGAACGACATCATAATGATTTTAAATCACACAAAAACACCCTAATTATTATTCGTGAGGTGTACGAGGAGACGGAATGTCATTTGGACTCATGGTTTGCATGGAACGACTGAATATGTGTTTTTTTAGGTGTTTGGAGCGCTTGAAAAGCACGTGTGGGGTGGTCGAAACCAGACGAATGACCTCGAAATTCCATGAAATCGGGCGACAACAAAGGGTGGGTGAATTTTGAAATGGTTAGAAAGACCGCATGTCAATCGGAGGTGTCTTGTGACTGCTCTAGTCGAAAATGAACTCCGCCTATTATAAATGGCCAAAACATGCGTTTAATGTTCAAATGCATGCCGAACGGCATCGAAATGACTTGAAATCACACTAAAACACCCTAATTATTATTTTTGAGTTGTAAAAGGAGACACCACATCATTCGGACGTGCGGTTTGTGCGGCATGGCTGAATATGTGTTTTTTAGGCGTTTAGTGCGCTTAAAAAGCGGGCGTAGGGTGGTCAAAACTGGCCGAACCACCTCGGAATGCCATGAAATCAGACGACAATAAAGGGTGGCTGAATTCTGAAATGGTCGGCTAGACGGAACATCAATCTAAGGTTTCGTGTGACCGCACTGGTCGAAAACGCACTCTGTTTGTCGTAAATGGCCAAAACATGCGTTTAACAGTAAAATTCATGTCGAACGACATCATAATGACTAGAAATCACACGAAAACACCCTAATTATTATTTGTGAGGTGTACGAGGAGACTCCACATCATTCAGATGTGTGGTTTGCGTGGCACGACTGAATATGTGTTTTTAAGGTGTTTGACGCGCTTAAAAAGCGCGCATGGTGTGGCCGAAACTGGCCAAATGACCCCGGAATGCCATGAAATCAGAAGAAAACAAAGGGTGGCTAAATTCTAAAATGGTCGGCTAGACGGAATGTCAATCGGAGGTGCCATGTGACCGCGCTGGCAGAAAACGCGCCCTGCGTGTCGTAAATTTCCAAATCATGCGTTTAACGGTCAAATACATGCCAAACTACATCATAATGACTTGAAATCACACGAAAACACCCTAATTATTATTCATGAGGTGTACTAGGAGACGTCATGTCATTTGGACACACGGTTTGTGCGGCACAGTTGAATATGTGTTTTTTAGGTGTTTGGCATGCTTGAAAAACGCACGTGGGATAGTCGAAACCGGCCAAATGTCCGCGGAATACCATGAAATTGGACAAAAACAAATGGTTGGTGAGTTGGAAAATGGTCGGCCAAACGACATGTCAATCGGAGGAGTTGTGTGATCACGCTGGCCAAAAATGCACTCCACATGTCGTAAATGACCAAAACATGCGTTTAACGGTTAAATGCAAGCCGAATGACATCGGAATGACCTGAAATCACACGAAAACACCCTAATTATTATTCGTGAGGTGTACGAGGAGACGACACATCATTCATATGCACGGTTTGTGCTGTATGGATGAATATGTGTTTTTTAGGTGTTTGGTGCGCTTGAAAAGAGAGCGTGGGGTGGTCGAAACCAGCTGAACGATCTTAGAATTCCATTTCATTGGACGAAAACAAAGGGTTGGTGAATTTTGAAATGGTCAGTCAGACCACACGTCCATCGGAGGTGTCGTGTGACTGCGCTGGCCGAAAACGCACTCCATGTGTTGTAAATGGCCAAAACATGCGTTTAAAGGTCAAATGCATGCCGAACGACATCATAATGGATTGAAAACACATGAAAACACCCTAATTATTATTCTTGAGGGGTATGAGGAGACGACACGTCATTCAGACATGCGGTTTCCATGGTACGACTGAATATGTGTTTTTTGGTGTTTGGGGCGCTTGAAAAACGTGCATGGGGTGGTCGAAACCAGCCAAACGAACTCGAAAGGACATGAAATTGGATGAAAACAAAGGGTGGGTGAATTTTTAAATGGCCGCCTAGACGGAATGTCAATCAGAGGTGTCGAGTGGCCATGCTTGCCGAAAACGCACTCCGCATGTCGTAAATGGCCAAAACATGCGTTTAACGGTCAAATGCATGCCGAACGACATTAGAATGACTTTAAATCACAAGAAAATACCCTAATTATTATTCATGAGGTGTAAGAGGAGACATCATGTTATTCGGACGAGTGGTTTGCGCGGAACGACTGAATATATGTTTGTAGGTGTTTGGCGCGCTTGAAAAGCGTGCATGGGGTGGTCGAAACTAGCTGAAGGCCCTCGGAATGCCATGAAATCGGACAACAACAATGGGTGGGTGAATTGTGAAATGGTCAGCCAGACGACACGTCAATTGGAGGTGTCGTGTGATCGCACTGGCCAAAAACGCACTCCACGTGTCGTAAATGGCCAAAACATGCGTTTAACGGTCAAATGAATTCCGAACGACATCAGAATGACTTTAAATCACATGAAAACACCCTAATTTTTATCCATGAGGTGTACGAGGAGACGACACATCATTCGGATGCGCGGTTTGCACAGCACGGCTGAATATGTGTTTTTTAGGTGTTTGGATGACTTGAAAAGCATGCGTGGGGTGGTCGAAACCATCCAAACGACCTCAGAATGCCATGAAATTGGACGACAACAAAGGGTGGTGAATTGCGAAATGGTCGGCCAGGCGGCACATCTATCGGAGGTTTCCGGTGACTGCACTGGCCTAAAACACACTCCGCATGTCGTAAATTTCCAAAACATGCGTTTAATGGTCAAATGCATGTCGAACGACATCGGAATGACTTGAAATCACACGAAAACACCCGAATTATTATTTTTGAGGTGTACAAGGAGACAGAACGTCATTCAGAGGCGCGGTTTTCACAGAATGGCTGAAGATGTGTTTTTAGGTGTTTGGCGCGCTTGAAAAGCACGCGTGGGGTGGTCGAAACCGGCCAAACGACCTCGTAATTCCATTAAATTGGACAACAACCAAGGGTGGTTGAATTTTGAAATGGTCAGCCAGACGGCACTTCAATCGGAGGTGTTGTGTGATCGTACTGGCCGAAAACATACACTGCATGTCGTAAATGGTCAAAACATGCGTTTAATGGTCAAATACATGTCGAACAACATCGAAATGACTTGATATCACACAAAAACACCATAATTTTTATTCGTGAGGTGTAAGAGGAGACGACACGCCATTCGCACACGTGGTTTGTGCGGAACGACTGAATATGTTTCTTTTTGGTGTTCTGCGCGCTTGAAAATTGCCAGTGGGGTGTCTGAAACTGGCCGAACAACCTCTTAATTCCATGAAATCTGACGACAACAAAGGGTGGGTGAATTTTGAAATGTTCGGCCAGACGACACATCAATCGGAGGTGTCTCGTGACCACGCTGTCCAAAAATGCACTCCGCAGGTCATAAATGATCAAAACAAAAAATTAACGGTCAAATGCATTTTGAATGACATCGGAATGACTTGAAATCAAATGAAAACACAATAATTATTATTCGTGAGGTGTACGAGGAGAGAACATATCATTCGGACACGCGGTTTGCACAGCACGGCTGAATATGTGTTTTTTAGGTGTTTGGTGCGCTTGAAAAGCGTGTATGGGGTGGTTGAAACCAGCCAAACCACCTCGGAATGCCATGAAATCCAACAAAAACAAAGGTTGGGTGAATTCTGAAATTTTCGGCTAGACGGATAGTCAATCAGATGTGGCGTGTGACCGTGCTGGCCGAAAACGCACTCTGCCTGTCATAAATGGCCAAAACATGTGTTTAACGGTCAAATGCATGCCGAACGACATAGGAATGACTTGAAATCACACAAATACATCCTAATTATTATTCGTGAGGTGTTTGAGAAGATGACACGTCATTTGGACGCGCAGTTTACGCGGTATGGATGAATATGTGTTTTTTAGGTGTTTGGCATGCTTGAAAAGCGCTCCTAGAGTGGTCGAAACTGGCCGAATGACCTCGACATGCCATGAAATCAGACGACAACATAGGGTGGGTGAATTTCGAAATGGTATGAGGAGACGCCACATCAATCAGAGGTGTCGTGTGACAACGCAGGCTGAAAACGCACTCCACGTGTCGTAAATGGAAAAAACATGTGTTTAACGGTCAAATGCATGCCGAACGACATCAGAATGAGTTGAAATCACGTGAAAACACCCTAACTATTATTCCTAAGATGCACGAGGAGACGAAACATCATTCAGACGCGCGGTTTTCACGGTACGGCTGAATATGTTTTTTTAGGTGTTTGGCGCGTTCAAAAAGCGCATGTGGGGTGGTCGAAACCGGCCAAACGAACTCAGAATGCCATTAAATCGGATGACAACAAAGGGTGGGTGAACTTTGAAATGGTTTTCTAGAAGGTACGTCAATCGCAGGTGTCGTGTGACCGCGTTGGCCGAAAACGAACTCCGCTTGTCGTAAATGGCCAAAACATGTGATTAACGGTCAAATGCATTCCGACCGATAACTGAATAACATGAAATCACATGAAAACGTTCTAATTATTTTTCATGAGGTGTAGGAGGAGACGTCACATCATTAGGACGAGTGGTTTGCGCGGCACGGCTGAATATGTGTTTTTAACGTGTTTGGTCTGCATAAAAATCGCGCGTGGGGTGGTCGAAACTGGCCGAACGACCTCGGAATGCCATGAAATCGGACAAAAACAATGGGTTGGTGAATTTTGAAATGTTCGGTCAGACATCATGTCAATTGGAAGTGTCTTGTAACCACACTAGCCGAACACGCACTCCGTGTGTCGTAAATGGCTAAAACATGTGTTTAACGGTAAAATGCTTGCTGAACGACATCAGAATGACTTGAAATCACACGAAAACACCTTAATTATTATTCATGAGGTGTACGAGGAGACGCCACATCATTCGGACGTGCAGTTTTCATGTCATGACTGAATATGTGTTTTTCATGTGTTCGGCACGCTTGAAAAGAGCATGTGGGGTGGTCGAAACTGGCCGAACGACCTCAGAATGCCATGAAATTGGATGACAACAATGGGTGGGTGAATTTCGAAATTTTTGGCCAGACTGTACGTCAATCGGAGCTGTCGTGTGACCGTGTTGGCCAAAAATGCTCTCCTCATGTCGTAAATGGCCAAAACATGCGTTTAACAGTCAAATGCATGTCGAACGACATCGGAATGACTTGAAATCACACAAAAACAACCTAGTTATTATTCGTGAGCTGTATGAGGAGACATAACGTAATTCGGACACGCGGTTTGTGCAGCATGACTAAATTGTTGAGTTAATAAGGTGTTCATTAAGACTTTTCCATTCCTTCTTATTTTGAAAATCACAAACACATTTTCTTTAAGGAAAAGCGCTTTTATAAGGAAAATCTCTTTTATAAGGAAAATCTATTTTATAAGGAAAATCGCTTTTATAAGGAAAATCTCTTTTATAAGGAAAATTTCTTTTATAAGGAAAATTGCTTCTATAAGGAAAATCGCTTTTATAAGGAAAATCGATTTTATAAGGAAAATCACTTTTATAAGGAAAATCACTTTTATAAGGAAGATCACTTTTGAAAGAAAAATTATGCTTATCATATTTTCATTCATATATTTCTTAAGTATAAGTTTCGGATTCATTTCTATATTCTCGGAATCATTTGAAGCATTGATGTGAAACATACTGTTTTATGTACCGAATTCCAGATGAGAACTGTAATGAAGTTTCATTCTGAATTCTGGATACAAACTCTGATAAAGTTCTACTCAAAACTCTGGATACGAATTCTCATTATGAATTCTCATTACGAATTCTGATGACAAATTCTCATTACGAATTCTGATGATGAATTCTCATTACGAATTCTGATGATGAATTCTCATTACGAATTCTGATAATGAATTCTCATTACGAATTCTGATGAAAAATTCTCATTACAAATTCTGTTGACGAATTCTCATTCCGAATTATCATTCTGAATTCACCTATTATATAGAATCTGATCATATTTGTTTTATACACTCCGAATTTATTTAGACTCCGAAAAATTATTTTTTTACACTCCGAACTTTTAAGTTAGACTTTAATCGATGTCGTACTTTGTGTTTCACTTGTTTTGTTATAAAACGATGTCTTCTATCTGTTATAAACTAACCGTTGGTTAAGTTACCCGTGTATAGGTCCCTCCGATTTTTAGGGTAAATATGACCGTTGGAAAGGAGGCCGACCTTTCCTATAAATAAGAGCTCATTTGAAAGAGCTCAATGCTAACTGATGAATAACTTCTTCGACATTGTGCATACATGCTGTTGAAGTGATTTCTAGAGAGAGAGGCTCTTATTAAC
The DNA here is from genome assembly GCA_963277665.1 of Viscum album. NCBI lineage: Eukaryota > Viridiplantae > Streptophyta > Magnoliopsida > Santalales > Viscaceae > Viscum > Viscum album. Next base: position 413,954,686 of record OY728119.1, on the reverse strand, counting down.
TCTCAAATCTTCGCGCGACTCCGAATGTTGGTGATTACATTCGAGGAATTCCAGGGATAGGAAGACAGAGGTGCCGACTACATTGAAGTTCAAGGGCATCCTTGCTAAGGAAGACAGAGGTTGTCAACTACCTTGAAGTTGAGGGCTTGCGGGGATAGCAAGACAGAGACACCAATATTCGTATCGAGGTCTTACCCTGGTGTGGGTAAGATAGACATTCTTGAAAGTATAAATCAAGGGACCTTTATCCAAGGTTGTTGGATACCCTTCTCTTTGTGTTAAAAGACTTATATCTTGTTACTTGTAGTTTTACTACTTGTTTGTTTCCGCTGCATTTTGTATTATAAGGAAAGTATAAATTTCTTATACTTCCTTAATTATACTCTGTTTCATTTAGATTCTATACGCTTTAAGGTAGAATCTCATATTGTAATATTTTATTAAGTTTCAATTTCTGGAACCATATTTCCGGAACCTACTTTCAAAATCTCTTTCCAGTTTTAAGAAAGTACATAGTACTTGAAGTTTAGAACATCATTCCTTATTCCAAGTTTTTCATTTGGTGTTAGAGGTGTTGTGAATTTACTTAGTTTAACTTTTTTAAACATAATCCTTTCCTTTTCTTAAGAAAAACATAGTAAATTGTAACTAACTTTAAAGGTTCCAAAGGAATTTTTAAAGTGTACAATTCACCCCCCCCCCCTCTTGTATATTGAGCATCTAAATAATTATTTCGATCCTACAATTGGTATCAGAGCAGGTCTCTGAAGTACTCATACTAACGTATATGCTTTTATTGCTCACTTTATCTTTCCGAATTTGTCATTCCGGAACTTTCTCATTCTGAACTTTCTCATTCTGAACATTGTTATTATGAACTTTTTCTACTAACAAGTTTGTGTGCCAAAGGTTTTTAAGTATGACAGGAATTAATGTTGGTTCTATTAATATTCTAAATCCTACAAGACCACCAATATTTGATGGTAATGACTATGAGTACTAGAGAGATCGAATGAATACTTTTTTTATCAATACTGGAGTGGACAACTTCGTTTTGCTTACTGGTGATTATAAAATTCCTGATAAGGAAGTTAGAACTTTTACTAACCAGGAAAAGCAAGAGTATAAACTCAACTATAATGTACGCAATACCTTACTTTTTTCAATGACTATAAATATATATAGCCAAATTTCTTCTTGTGAAGCAGGTAATTGTATCTGGAAGAAGTTAGAGGTTACACACTTTGGAACTTCTAAAATGATTGAGACTATGAGAGCTATTCTTATAGCTGAATACCATGGATTCAATTTTCTTTATGGTGAACCAATATGTAATGTTCAACAGAGATTTATGAATATTGTAAACAGTTTTCAGTCTATGGGAGAGAAAGGGTTAGATGATTAATCACGTGTGGATAAGATAATTGATATCATGCCCAATGAGTGGGAATCCAAAAGAACTGCTATAGATGAGAACAGGAAGGTCACTCAAATTTCTCTTGATGAGTTATTTGGAACTCTTCTCCAACATGAAACCAGAATGAAGAGAGATGCTGACAACATCAAAATGAAGAATGGGAATGGTACTGCTGCTTTTACAACAACATCAAATCTGATGAAAGCTATGAATCCTGAGAGAGTAACCAGATCCAAGTCTACAAAAGTTATTTTCCAATCCGAATCTAGTGAGAGTGAAGTCTCTAAAAATGAGTTTGAAAATCTTGATCGAAGGATGAACAAGATAGCTGGCCAAATAATTTTCCAATCCAAATATAAGAAGAAGGAAAGGAAAGATAGGAAAGATGCAGAAGTCACATGTTATGAATGCAAGAGAGCTGGACATATTAGACCATATTGACCTTTGCTCAAAAAGAAAGAACGGAAAGAAAGGAATTCAAACAGAAATAGAAAGAAGTATTATAAAGCCAAAGCTAATAATGTTCTGAAAGAAAATGACACCTTGAGTGCGAGTGGTGGTGACTCTTCAGATGAATCTTCTGATTACGAATCTTCAGGATAGAATAATCATGGTCTTATAGCCAGATTACCTATTGATAATAATTGTTTTATGGCTAAGGTACAAAATGATGAATCATTGACCAATGTTTCTTTAAATTCTAATGATATTAAGTATTATAAATCCTTAGATGAAGAATCCAATTCTGATGAAGAAAATATTTTACCTACTTATGAATAAGTTTCTAGGTTTGCTGAACTTCTTGAAATTGAGAATTCCAAACTCAATAAAAAACATGATAAGGTAAACTCTAGGAATAATATTCTTACAAAAGAGATATCAGATCTTTCTAAAGATCTTGATAAAAAAATTCTTATTTTGAAAGTATTTCAAAAAATCGTGAGGAAGTAAGTTCTGAGAAGAACAAACTTTCTAAAGAGTTAGAAAAAGTAATTTCTAAGAAAGGTGTCTTTGAGACTAGCTCTAGTTCTAAAACTAATGATTTTGAGGATAAAAACTTGGTTATAAAACTCATGTCCGAAATTTTTTCCTTAAAGAATTGTTTATCAAACTTTACCCGTGGTAAGGAAAATTTTGATAAAATGTATTCCCAAATACAACCTCTAAGAAATAAATCCAGATTTGGTTATACCCATGCAAAACCAATTTTTAGTAACAATTATTTTGTTCCTCAAAGTGCCCCATTTTGTACTAAGGGTCAATGTGGTGGTCACTGGGCAAAGAATTATTCCTTAAATAAAACCCAATCTCTAGGATTTCACAAATCGTACTTTTCTAAGAAGATGTGGGTACCTAAAATTTTGTTATCTAGAAATCTCGGATACAAACAAGTTTGGATTCTGAAAGTCTAATTCTCTTCATGATTTCAGGAAAATAAAGACAGTACCAGCAACAAAACAAGGTACATGGATAGTGGATGTTCCCGGCACATGACTGGTAACAAAATCTATTTTGAAAAGATTATCAAAACGAAAGGAGTAAAGGTAACTATCAGAGAAAATGTTAAGGGAGAGATTGTTGGTATTGGTAATATAGTTATTTTAGGAAAAACATTGATTTCAAATGTTCTTTTTGTTAATGGTCTTAAGCAAAACCCCATTAGAATAAGTCGGTTATGTGATGAGGATTACCTTGTAAATTTTAGGAATGATAAGTGATTAGTTCACAATTCCAAGGAAGAATTTATTCTCTCATCCAATAGGCATGAGAATGTTTACACCTTAATTTTAGAAGACCTCATGAGCCAAGATTTACCTTTCCTAAGTGAAATGGAAGATCATTCCTGTTTATGGCATAGAAGACTAGGTCACTGTAACCCTATAAACCTATGTAAACTCACTAATAAGAAACTAGTTAAGGATCTACCGGAGCTTAGATTTGTTATTCTAATGTTTGTGATCTTTTTCAATATGGCAAGCAACATAAATCTAGTTTTAAATTGATAGGTAAAGTCTCAACAACTGATGCATTGCAGTTAGTGTACATGGATATTTTTGGTCCAACACAAACTGGAAGTATTGGAGGCAAATACTATGTGTTTGTTCTAGTTGATGATTACACTAGATTTACTTGGGTTTATTTTCTAGCAAAAAAATCTGAAGATTTTTCATATTTCAAAAGATTTAGTGCTCAAGTTAAAAATGAGAAAAACCTTCCATCGAAAACTATTCATCGTGATCATGGAGGAGAATTTCAAAATTCTGATTTTGAAACTTTTTGTAGTAAAAAAGGTATTAATCACAATTTTTCAGCACCAAAAACTCTTCAGTAGCATGGTGTAGTTGAGAGAAGAAATAGAATTCTTCAAGAGATAACTAGAACCATGTTGGGTGAATATTCTATAGCTAGACATTTCTGGGCTGAAGCTGTAAGTACTGCTTGTTATACTATAAATCGAGTTGTGATTAGACCTTTTCTTAATAAAACTCCTTATGAGTTATGGAATGGTAGAAAACCAAGACTATCCCACTTCAAGGTTTTTGGTTGCAAAGTATTCATTTTGAATACTAAATATAACTTACATAAATTCGCACCAAAATCCGATGAAGGAATTTTCTTAGGTTATTCCACAACATCTAAGGATTATAGAGTTTTTAAAAAAAATACTTGTACTATTGAAGAAATAGTGCATGTAAAATTTGATGAGTCTGATCCTTTTGTTTTTAAACCATCCCAGCCTACATCCTCGGATGTGTTTTCAAAAACTGATTGTCAACCTTTGATAGAAGAACCTTCAGATAAGGATAATGTTCAAGAAGATACTTCTGAAACATTTACCCTAGAAGACTTTCTACCCTATGATGATGAACAAGCTTTTCAAAACCCAAATTAGGTGTTTCATAAGAATCATCCCAGTGATAGTATCATTGGTGATGTAAATCATCCTATAAAGACTAGAAGTTCCTTAAGAAATGAAGTAGAACATCTAGCATTTCTTTCCCAATTAGAACCTAAAAGCACTGATGAAGCTTTAGGTGATGATGATTGGATCAAAGCCATTCAAGATGAACTAAATGAATTCAAAAGGAATAAAGTCTGGACCATGGTTGAAAGTCCTAAGGAAACTTCTGTTATTGGAGTAATGTGGGTCTTCAGAAAAAAATTTGATGAAAATGGAGTCATAGTAAGAAATAAAGCTAGACTTGTTGCTAAAGGCTATAATCAGCAAAAGGGAATAGACTATGAAGAAACCTATGCTCCAGTAGCTAGACATGAATCTATCTGTATTCTACTTGCCTTTGCAGCATTCTTTAAATTTAAACTTTTTCAGATGGACGTGAAATGTGCTTTTCTTAACAGTTATGTCCAAGAGGAAGTTTTTGTTGAACAACCTCCTATATTTGAAGATACAAAACATCTTTGTCATGTTTTTAGACTTACTAAAGCTCTGTATGGTCTTCAACAAGCCCCACGAGCAAGGTATGATAGACTCACTGGATTTTTGCTTCAAAATAACTATGTTAAGGGAAATGCAGATCCAACCATTTTTATAAAGAAAGATAATAATTTTTTTTGATTTTTCAAATTTATGTTGATGACATAATATTTGGTTCAACTCAGCAATCTTTAACAGACTCTTTTGCAAGTCTAAAGAAATATGAGTTTGAAATGAGTATGATGGGTGAGTTAACTTTTTTCCTTGGTTTTCAAATTTCTTAAAAACCAGAAGGAACCTACATATCTCAGCATAATTATATTAAAGATCTTCTCAAAAATTATGGTTATGAAAACACTAAGAGTATAAGTACTCCCATTGGTACCTCAAATTCTTTGGATCTTGATGAAGCTGGGAAACCAGTAGATCAAACATCTTTTAGAGGTATGATAGGAAGTTTACTTTACTTAACAACTAGTCGACCAGACTTAATGTTTTCAGTATGCTTATGTGCAAGATATCAATCCAATCCTAAGGAATCTCACTGAAAGGCAGTAAAAATAATTTTTCTCTACCTTAAGGGAACCATGGATCTAGGATTATTTTATACTTCTGGAAATGAATTTTTTCTAAAAAACTTTTCTGATGCTGAATTTTGTGGATGTAGAATGGATAGAAAGAGTACATCCAGAACTTTTCATTTCTTAGGAGATTCGTTAGTTTCTTGGTCTTTTAAAAAGAAACATTCTGTAGCACTCTCTACTACTGAAGCCAAATATGTAGCAGTTGGAAGTTGTTGTGCTCAAGTGTTGGGAATGCAACACACACTCACAGACTATGGCTTCAGTTTTACTAAAACTCAAATTTTCTGTGATAACACAAGTGCCATTGCCTTAAGTAAGAACCCTACACATCACTCTCGTGCAAAACACATAGATATTAGGCATCACTTTCTTAGGGATCACACATTAAAAAAAGTTATTATTCTTCAGTTTATCGGAACGCAAGAACAACTTGCTGATATTTTCACAAAATCTTTGCCTTCTGATAGATTTTAATAAATTAAACAGAAGTTTGGAATGATAATTGTAAGGTAATCTTTCTTAATTAACTTTTTGTTGAAAAAGTATCCTCACTGTAATAAACTCCTTTTCATAAGGGGAGTACATTTGGTTGTTAGAGTAACTATGTTTTTTCAAAGTTTGTTTTCAAACTTTTCCGAACTAAATTTCCGGAATGGGAATTTTCGGAACTAAAATTTTCGAGAATTGATATTTTTGTATAGAAAACTTCTGGAATAGAAATTTTTGTATTGAAAACTTACATAATGGAAAATTTCGTACTGGTATTTTCATAAGGAGATTTTCGTACCAAGGTTTTCATAATGAGCTTTTTTTTCAATTTTTTTTGTTTGTAATGAAATTTTCATACTGAGTTTTTCGTATTGAGTTTGTTTTTCGTAGTGTGTTTTGCGAACTATGTCTTTTCGTAATAAAGATTTTTCGTAGTCATTTTTTTAGAATGATTACCCATTACGAATAATCCTCCTAAGACAATCTGAAAGGTATGATTTCCTTACTCATGTTTTCGTAATCATACTTTACTTGCTGGCATTTTCTTATATTTTGTTTTCAGATTATAGTTTTCTTAATTCTTTGTTTTAATAAAAACCTAAAAATATCAGATTCAAGTTTTCTTGAGAATTGGTTTTCAACCATCAGATCTGATCTCAGCTTGTCACAACAGTTCGATCAACTGAGGAAGTTGAACCTTCTTCTCATTGCCTATATAAAGGGGACCCCAAATGGTTTTCCCACATCGATTTTCAAGCTCCAGCGTCTCAAAGCTCTGCCTCTCGATTTTAAAGTCATTCCGAACATCAGATTTCTCCGTTCCGAACTTCTCAGAGGTCTTCAGATCCGAATGTATGTGAAAGTAGATTCTCAAGACATGTCTTCCTACAAGACGATTTCCAAGTGGTTAGTGTATATAGAAAGGTTGGTTCATCCTGATTTCATTAACAAGTATGATTCTCTTATATCCAAGAACATAAATCTTAACGTATGGGAAGATGTTGTTGTATCCATGCCTGGAAATCAAGATGAAGTTTATTCGGATTTGCTTATAGATTTATATGAGACAGTTTCCTTCTTTAAGGAAAATGACAGGGATAAATTTTCGTTTAAGTCTTGTGGCAAGACTTATAATCTTTAGTATGTAAAGGCAGCTATCTTGGTAGGGCTGACCTATGAAGGAGAAGCCGAGTTCATCTCTCATGTGTTGCCGGATTCAAAAGGAAGATTAGACAAGGAAAAGGCTTTGGAAACTCTCAGACTGTCAGATGATAAGGCTTCGAAGATTGCTACTCTGTCTACAAATTTTCGGATTCAAGAATTATGGGTACAAGGCCTTATCGTACCGAGAAAGGGTGACAAATATAGTCTTAAGAAGAGTGAGATTTATATTCTATATTTTATGATAAATCTGAGGATGTTTAACCTGATGAAACACATTCTTATTACTCTTGATAATGTTAAGAAAGGGAATCTAAGAGCTCAGATCATAATGTATCCAGAAATCCTCTCAAAGATGATAGTTCGGTGTCTTGAGTCCTTCAAGGAGGCTTTCAAGTCTAAGACACGAGTTTGCAAGATTATGTTGGTGAGTGACGGTACTCTCAAAAGAATGGATGTAGCCTTCGACAACAAGACTGGTCAGTTTGTTGATTTACCTGATCAAGAAGAAATGGTTCCGAAAGTTGCTGAACCTGAATCCTCTAAGCCAGTGAAGAAGAGAAAGTTGAAAGAAGTTGGATTTGAAGCAGAGAATCCCAAATCTATGGAAGTTCATTCCGCACCTCCAAAACCGAAGAAGAAGAAAGCTTACCCAGATGAGGTAGTTTCTATGTGGAGGGAAATCAAAGAGAAGAGAGTGAAAGGGGAGCCTCAGTTTGTCTTGGATCCTGCAGAGGGTAAGGCTTTGAAGGAAAGAACTGCGGATGAGCTAGAAAAACAAGTTAAAGAGAAGAATCTTAAGAAGAAGATGTCTGAAGCTGAGGTAGCTCGGACTTTGTTGAGGTTTAATGAGATGGTTTCAGCAAACATTCATGTTCCGAGATATTTTTCTCAGGAATCTCTACCTGAGACTCCAGGAAGAAACTTTGTCGCTCCGAAAGAGGCAGTTGCAAAGACTGTTGAGGAAGTAGAGCAGATTGAGAAAGTGGATGAAGAAGAAGCAGTTTCTGAAGGAAGTGGTGACACCGGAGATGTTTTGAAGCAAGTATATGATTATAAGGGGACACCTTTGGAACATTTGTCGTTACGAAATTCAGAATCTGAGTCTTCTAAGTTAGTCACTCCAGGAAAGGATAAGGAGAAAATGGGAAGAAGAATTAGCTTATTATGCAGAGGAAGAACAACTTCTACATGATATTTCTCAAATGGAGAATATAGAAGATAATGCTCAAAAACTTTCTGATGATGAAGACAATGTTGTTCTAGTGTCTGACAGTGAAAAGAGAACTCTGGAACAGGACTCCATTCCGAGAAAGGACAAGGGAAAACAACATGTGGTTGATACCCTGAGCTTAGTGGTTGTAAATAGAAGGTAAGTTGGTAGTTCTTCAAAGAGAAATCTTGAGAAAATTGAAGAAGAAAATTCTCCAAGAAAAGTCTCGGATTCAAATTCATCTTCGTAGGGGCATGACATTGTTGTTCAGACATTAAAGAAGTTGGTAGGTTCTATTCCGACATTCTCGAGTATTGATTCAAGATGACAGATGCTCCAACATGCTTTGAATCAGAAAACAGACTCTGTATCCATGGTTATGGACAAATGGGTTGAGATAGAGGCTCAGTTCAAAACTTTCTTTGTCGGCTATGAAGCCCACAGAAGATCCTACAAGAGGATGACTAGTTGGTCGAGGAAGACTGTAGAATAGATGAGACTCTTTGATGAATTCCAAGATAATGTGAAGGATTCCTTTGAGACAGAAAACAGGAAGATAAATGAACTTACTTCATCCTTTGATGAAAAGTTGACAGATGAAAAGAATTTCTGGATTCAAGAAGTCAGAGATCTGAATGGGAAGCTGAATTCTGTTTCTCAAAACTGGAAGTATGAAAGGGATCATTGGCTTGAGTTTGAAGAGAGGTTGTTAAATCAAGAACAAATCTTTAAGGCTCAGGAAGAAAAGCTTCTGGCTTAGGAATAAAAACTTCAAGCCCTGGAAGAAAAGATTGAAGCTCAAAATGCAAGAATTGTTGTGTTAGAGAAGCAAGCTGAGGAAGATAATAAAGACTTAGAGAAAATAAAGACTATTCTTAAGGGTCTCATGGAAAAGGAAAAAGATCCAAAATAGACAGATCCGATCTTTTTTTGTATCTATATTTCTTTGTTGTTGAGCTTTCAAACTTAATGAAAATTGTGCTTGCCCGTCTCTTTTGTGGTTGCTACTAATTTTTCAGGTACTTTGTTATATTTTCCATTCCCTCGAATTCTTTTTGAAAATCACAAAGGGGGAGAACGAAAAATAACCCTAACAAAAGGGGAAAAGGAAAAAGAACCTTAACAAAGGGGTGAGAAAGAAAAAGAACTATAATAGAGTTTATCTAAGGGGGAGTTTTTCATTAAAGAATACATTCTTATTATTAATGAAATATCATTCTAGTAATCTAGAATACGATCATTAGAGTTTCAAATCCTAAGGGGGAGTTAGTCGTATTCATCAACATCCATAAGCAAAGGGAGATAAGCCTTAATGTTTTCTTTCTTCTTAGACTTTATGTTTCATTAAGATGTTTGTGCTTTCCAAAAAGGGGGAGATTGTTGATTCAATAAGGTTTTTCTTATGACTTTTCCATTCCTTCTTTTTTTGAAAATCACAAACACATTTTCTTTAAGGAAAAGCACTTTTATAAGGAAAATCGCTTTTATAAGGAAAATAGCTTTTATAAGGAAAATCACTTTTATAAGGAAAATTTCTTTTATAAGGAAAATCGCTTTTATAAGGAAAATCGCTTTTATAAGGAAAATCGATTTTATAAGGAAAATTTCTTTTATAAGGAAAATTGCTTTTATAAGGAAGATCGCTTTTGTAAGAAAAATTATCCTTATCATATTTTCATTCATATATTTCTTAACTATAAGTTTCAGATTCATTTCTATATTCTCAAAATCATTTGAAACTTTGATATAAAACATTTTGTTTTAAGTACCAAATTCCAGATGAGAACTGTAATGAAGTTTCATTCCGAATTCCGGATACGAACTCTGATAAAGTTCTACTCCGAATTCTGGATACGAATTCTCATTACGAATTCTGATGACGAATTCTCATTACGAATTCTGATGATGAATTCTCATTACGGATTCTGATGACAAATTCTCATTATGAATTCTGATGATGAATTCTCATTACGAATTCTGATGACGAATTCTCATTAAGAATTCTGATGATGAATTCTCATTACCAATTCTGATGACAAATTCTCATTACGAATTCTGTTGATGAATTCTCATTCCGAATTCTCATTTCGAATTCACCTATTAAACAGAATCTGATCATCTTCGTTTTATACATTCTGAATTTATTTAGACTCTGGAAAATTATTTTTGATTACACTCTGAACCTTCACTCTGAACTTTTGAGTTAGACTTTAAATGATGTCGTAATTTCTGTTTCACTTGTTTTGTTATAAAACGATGTCTTCTATTCTGTTATAAACTAACCGTTGGTTAAGTTACACGTGTACAGGTCCCTCCGATTTTTAGGATAAATATGACTGTTGGAAAGGAGGTCGAACTTGCATATAAATAGGAGCTCATTTGAAAGAGCTCAATGCTGACTGATGAATAACTTCTTCGACATTGTGCATACATGTTGTTGAAGTGATTTCTTGAGAGAGAGGCTCTTATTAACTCTCAATGCTTCGTGCGACTCCAAATATTGGTGATTACATTCGAGGACTTCCAGGGATAAGAAGACAGAGGTGCCGACTACCTTGAAGTTCGAGGGCATCCTTGCTGAGGAAGACAGAGGTTGCCAACTACCTTGAAGTTGAGGGCTTGCGGGGATAGCAAGACAGAGACTCCGATATTCGTATCGAAGGCTTACCCTAGTGTGGGTAAGACAGACTTTCTTGAAAGTATAAATCAAGGGAACTTTATCCAAGGTTGTTGGATACCCTTCTCTATAGGTTAAAAGACGTATATCTTGTTACTTGTAATTTTACTACTTGTTTGTTTCCGCTGCATTTTGTATTACAAGGAAAGTATAACTTTCTTATACTTCCTTGCTTTTACTCTATTTCATTTAGATTCTATACGCTTTAAGGTAGAATCTCATATTGTAATCTTTTGTTAAGTTTCAATTTCCGGAACCATATTTCCAGAACCTACTTTCAGAATCTCTTTCTAGTTTTAAGAAAGTACATAGGACTTGATGTTTATAACTTCATTACTTATTCCAAGTTTTTCATTTGGTGATAGAGGTGCTGTCAATTTTCTTAGTTTAACATTGTTAAACTTAATCCTTTCCTTTGCTTAAGGAAAACATAGTTAATTGTAACTAACTTTAAAGGTTCCGATGGAATTTTTAAAGTGTATAATTCACCCTCCCTCATGTATATTGAGCATCTACATCATTATTTCGATCCTACATAAATATTTGTTTTTAGGTATTTTGCGCGCTTGAAAAGCACTCGTGCGGTGGTCAAAACCGGCCTAAGGACCTCGGAATGCCATTAAATCGGACGACAACAAATGGTCCGTGAATTGTGAAATGGTCGGCCAGACGACATGTCAATCGGAGGTGTCGTGTGACCGCACTGGCCGAAAACGCCCTCCGCGTGTCGTAAATGGCCAAAACATTCGTATAATGGTCAAATGCGTGCCGAACGAAATCAGAATGACTTAAAATCACAGGAAAACACCCTAATTATTATTAATGAGGCGTACAATGAGACGAAATGTCATTCGGATGTGCGGTTTACGCGGCACAGCTGAATATGTGTTTTTAGGTGTTTGGCACACTTGAAAAGGGCGTGTGGGGTGGTCGAAACCGGCCGAACGACCTTGGAATTCCATGAAATTGGACAAAAACAAAACATAGGTGAATTGTGAAATTGTCAGCTAGACGGCACATCAATCGGAGGCGTCGTGTGACCGCGCTAGCTGAAAATGCACTCCACCTGTCGTAAATGGTCAAAACATGCGTTTAATGGTCAAATGCATTCCGAACGACATCATAATGACTTGAAATCTCACAAAAACACCCTAATTTTTATTATTGAGGTGTACAAATAGACGACACATCATTCGGACGCGCGGTTTGCACAGCACGACTGAATATGTGTTTTTTAGGTGTTTTCCTGGCTTGAAAAGCGAGAAGGGGGTGGTCAAAACCGTCTGAATGACCTCGGAATTCCATGATATCGTAAGACAACAAAGGGTGGGTGAATTTTGAAATGGTCGGCCAGATGTCAAGTCAATCGGAGGTGTCGTATGACCGCGTTGGCTGAAAACACACTCCACCTATCATAAATGGCGAAAACATGCGTTTAACGGTCAAATGCATGCCGAACGACATAGTAATGACTGAAAATAACCAGAAAGCACCCTAATTGTTATTTTTTAGGTGTACAAGGAGATAACACATCATTCGGACGCGCGGATTGCACGGCACAACAGAATATGTATTTTTTAGGTGTTTGGTGCGCTTGAAAAGCACACATGGGGTGGTCGAAACCAGCCGAATGACATCGGAATTCCATGAAATCGAATGAAAAAAAGGTGGGTGAATTTTGAAATGGTTGGCTAGATGTCACGTTAATTAGAGGTGTCGTGTGACTGCACTGGCCGAAAATGCACTCCGCCTGTCGTAAATTGTCAAAACCTGTGTCTAACGGTCAAATGCATGCCGAATGAAATCAAAATGATTTGAAATCACTTGAAAAAACACTGATTATTATTCATGAGGCGTACGAGGAGACGACACATCATTCGGACGCATGGTTTGTGCGATATGACTGAATATGTGTTTTTAGGTGTTTGGAAAGCTTAAATAGGGAGCATGGGGTGGTCAAAATTGGCCGAACGACCTCATAATTCCATGAAATTGGACGAAAACAAATTATGGGTGAATTGTGAAATAGTCGGCCAGACATCACGTCAATCGGTGGTGTCGTGTGACCGCACTCTCCGAAAACGCACTCCGTCTGTCGTAAGTAGCCAAAACATGCATTTAATGGTCAAATGCATGTCGAATGACATCAAAATGAAATGAAATCACACAAAAATACCCTAATTATTATTCTTGAGGTTTATATGGAGACATCACGTCATTCGGATGGACGGTTTTCATGAAACGTCTGAATATGTGTTTTTTAGGTGTTCAACGTGCTTGAAAAGTGCACGTGGGGTGGTCGAAACTGGCTGAACGACCTCAGAATTCCATTAAATCAGATGACAACAAACGGCGGGTGAATTGTGAAATGGTCTGCCAGACGGCACATCAATCGGAGGTGTCGTGTGATCGCGCTGGCCGAAAACACACTCCGCGTGTCGTAAATGGACAAAACATGCGTTTAACGGTCAAATGATTCTGAACGACATGGGAATGACTTGAAATCACAAAAAACACTCTAATTTTTATTCTTGAGGTGTACGAGGAGACGACAAGTCATTCAGACGCGTGGTTTGTGCGACACGTTTGAATATGTGTTTTTTAGGTGTTTGGCTGGCATGAAAAGCATGCATGGGGTGCTCAAAACCGGCTGAACGACATCAGAATGCCATGAAATTGGATGAAAACAAAGAGTGGGTGAATTGTGAAATGGTCGGCCAGAAGGAAAGTCAATCGGAGATGTCGTGTGACTGCGCTGGCCAAAAACGCACTCCGCCTGTCACAAATGGCCAAAACATGCATTTAACGGTGAAATGCATGCTGAAGGACATTAGAATGACTAAAAATCACGCGAAAACACCCTAATTGTTATTCGTGAGGTGTACGAGGAGACATCATGTCATTCGGACGCGCGGTTTGCGCGACACAGCTGAATATGTGTTTTTTAGGTCTTTTGTGCCCTTGAAAAGCGCACGTGGGGTGGTCAAAACTGGACGAATGATTTCAGAATGCCATGAAACAGATGACAACAAATGGTGGGTGAATTTTGAAATTTGTTTTAGACAGCACGTCAATCGGAGGTGTCATGTGACCACGCTTCCTAAAAATGCACTTTGCGTGTCGTAAATGGCCAAAACATGTGTTTAACAGTCAAATTCATGTTGAATGACATCAGAATGACTTGAAATCTCACAAAAACACCCTAATTATTATTCATGATGTGTACGAGGAGATGAAACATCATTAAGACGTGTGATTTGTACGACATGACTGAATATTTGTTTTTTAGTAGTTTGGCGCGTTTGAAAAGCGCGTGTGGGGTGATCGAAACCGGCCGAACTACCTTGGAATGCCATGAAATTGGACGATAAAAAAGGGTGGGTGAATTGTGAAATGGTTGGATATACGACACGTCAATCAGAGGTGTCATGTGACTGCACTAGCCGAAAACGTACTCTGCATGTCATAAATCGCCAAAACATGCATTTCACGGTCAAAGGCATTCCAAACGACATCAGAATGACATGAAATCACACGAAAAAACCTTAATTATTATTTATGAGGTGTATGAGGAGACAAAACATCATTCAGATGCACTGTTTTCACAGCATGACTAAATATGTGTTTTTAGGTGTTTGGTGCCCTTGAAAAGTGTGTGTGGGGTGGTTGAAACCAGCCGAACGACCTCGGAATGCCATGAAATCGGACGACAACAAAGGGTGGGTGAATTGTGAAATGGTTGTCTAGACGGCACATCAATCAAAGGTGTCATGTGACCGTGCTGGCCAAAAATTCACTCTGCATGTCGTAAATGGCCAAAACATGCATTTAACGGACAAATGAATGCCAAACAACATCATAATGACTTGAAATCACACAAAAATACCCTAATTATTAATCATGAGTTGTACGAGGAGAAGGCATGTCATTCGGACACGCGGTTTGCACGACATGGTTGAATATGTTTTTTAGGTGTTTTGAGTGCTTGAAAAGCGTGCATGGGGTGATCCAAACCGGCCGAATGACCTCAGAATGCCATGAAATCAGACGAAAAAAATGGTGGGTTAACTGTGAAATGGTCGGCCAGACGGCATGTCAATCAGAGGTGTCATGTGACCGTGCTGGCTAAAAACACACTCCACATGTCGTAAATGGCCAAAAATTGTGTTTAATAGTCAAATGCATGTCGAACGGCATGGGAATGACTTTAAATCACACGAAAACTCCCTAATTATTATTCTTGAGGTGTACGAGAATATGAAATGTCATTCGGACGTGTGGTTTTCACGGCACGGTTGAATATGTGTTTCCTAGGTGTTTGGTGCGCTTGAAAAGCGCGCGTGGAGTGGTTGAAACCAGCCGAATGACCTCAGAATGCCATGAAATCGGACGACAACAAAGGGTGGGTGAATTTTGAAATGTTCGACTAGACGGCATGTCAATCGGAGTTGTCGTGTGACCACGCTGGCCGAAAACGCACTCCGCCTGTCGTAAATGGCCAAAACATGTGTTTAATGGTCAAATGCATGCCGAACGTCATCAGAATGACTTGAAATCACACGAAAACACTCTAATTATTATTTTGGAGGTGTATGAGGAGACTTCACATCATTCTGACACGCGGTTTGTGCGGAAAGGCTAAATATGTATTATTTAGGTGTTTGGTGCGCTTAAAAAATGCGCATAGGGTGGTTGAAACCTGACGAACGACCTCGGAATGACATAAAATCAGAAGAAAACAAAGGGTGGGTGAATTGTGAAATGGTCACCCAGACGGAACCTCAATCGGAGGTGTCGTGTGACCGCGCTGGTCGAAAACGCACTCTACGTGTCGTAAATGGCCAAATCATGCATTTAATGGTCAAATGCATTCCAAATGACATCATAATGACTAAAAATAAAACGAAAACACCCTAATTATTATTCTTGAGGTGTACGAGGAGACGACACATCATTCAGACGTGTGGTTTGTGCGGAACGACTGAATATGTGTTTTTAAGGTGTTTGGCGCACTTGAAATGCACGCGTGGGGTGGTCGAAACCGGTCGAATGACCCCAGAATTTCATGAAATCAGATAAAAACAATGGGTGGGTGAATTTTAAAATGGTTAGCCAGAAGGAACGTCAATCAGAGGTGTCGTGTGACCGCGCTGGCTGAAAACGCACTCCACGTGTCGTAAATGGCCAAAACATGCGTTTAACGGTAAAATGCATGCCGAATGACATCAGAATGACTTGAAATCACACGAAAACACCCTAATTATTATTCTTGAGGTGTACGAGGAGAATACATGTCATTCAGATGCACGGTTTACGCAGCATGACTGAATACGTGTTTTTAGGTGTTTGGCGTGCTTTAAAAGCACGTGTGGGGTGGTCGAAACCGTCCGAGTGACCTTAGAATTCCATGTAATCGGATGAAAAAAAAAATGTTTGGTGAATTGTGAAATGGTCTGCCAGACGACATGTCAACCGGAGGTGTCGTGTGACTGCGCTGGCCGAAAATGCACTATGCATGTCATAAATGGCCAAAACATGCGTTTGACAGTCAAATGCATGCTGGACGACATCGTAATGACTTGAAATCACATGAAAACACCCTAATTATTATTCGTGAGGTGTACGAGGAGACGACACGTCATTCGGATGCACGGTTTGTGCAGTACGGCTGAATATGTGTTTTTAGGTGTTTGGCGCGCTTGAAAAGCGAGCGTGGGGTGGTCGAAACTGGCAGAATGACCTCGGAATGCCATTAAATCAGAAGACAACAAAGGGTGGGTGAATTTTGAAATGGTCGGCTAGACGGCACATCAATCGGAGGTGTCGTGTGACTGCACTGGCCGAAAACGCATTCCTCGTGTCGTAAAGGGCCAAAACATGCGTTTAACGGTCAAATGCATGCCGAACGACATCAGAATGAATTGAAAACACATGAAAACACCCGAATTATTATTCGTGAGGTGTACAAGGAGACGACACATCATTTGGAGGCGCGGTTTGCACAATACGACTGAATATGTGTTTTTTAGGTGTTTGGCGTGCTTGAAAAGTGCGCGTGGGGTGGTCAAAACTGGCCGAACGAACTCGAAATTCCATGAAATTGGATGAAAACAAATGGTAGGTGAATTTTGAAATGGCCGGCTAGACGGAATATCAATCGGAGGTGTTGTGTGACCGTGTTGGCCGAAAATGCACTCCGCCTCTCGTAAATGGCCAAACAGGCGTTTAACGGTCAAATGCATGTCGAACGACATCAAAATTTCTTGAAATCACACGAAAACACCCTAATTATTATTCGTGAGGTGTATAAGGAGACATCACGTCAATCAGACACGTGGTTTGCACGGCACGACCGAATATGTGTTTTCTAGGTGTTTGCCGCATTTGAAAAGCATGCGTGGAGTGGTCGAAACTAGCCAAACACCCTCGGAATGCCATGAAATCGGACGACAACAAAGGGTGGGTGAATTGTGAAATGGTCAGCTAGCCGACACGTCAATGGTTGGTGTCGTGTGACCGCACTGGCCGAAAACGCACTTCGCATGTCGTAAATGGCCAAAACATGCGTTTAACGGTCAAATGCATTCCAAACAACATCAAAATGACTTGAAATCACACGAAAACACCCCAATTTTTATCCTTTAGGCGTACGAGGAGACGAAACGTCATTCAGATGCATGGTTTGCACAGAACGTCTGAATATGTGTTTTTTAGGTGTTTGGATGGCTTGAAAAGCATGCATGGGGTGGTTGAAAATGGCCAAACGACCTCGGAATGCCATGAAATCAGACGAAAACAAAGGGTGGTGAAATTTGAAATGGTCGGCTAGAAGGCATGTCAATTGGAGGTGTCGTGTGACCGCGTTGGCCGAAAACGCACTCCGCCTCTCGTAAATTGCCAAAACATGCGTTTAATGGTCAAATGTATGACAAACGACATCAGAATGACTTGAAATCACACGAATACACCCTAATTATTATTTTTGAGGTGTATGAGTAGACAACACGTCATTCAGATACACGGTTTGTGCGGTACAACTGAATATGTGTTTTTTAGGTGTTTGACGCGCTTGAAAAGCTTGCGTGGGTAGTCGAAACCGGCCGAACGACCTCAGAATGCCACGAAATCGGATGACAACAAAGGGTGGGTGAATATTGAAATTATCAGCTAGATGGCACGTCAATCGGAGGTTTCGTGTGACCGCAATGGCAGAAAACACACTCCGCGTGTCGTAAATGGCCAAAACATGCGTTTAACGGTCAAATGCATGTCGAACAACATCGGAATGACTTTATATCACTCTAAAACACCCTAATTATTATTCGTGAGGTGTACGAGGAGATGAAACATCATTCAGACGCGTGGTTTGTGTGGCTCGACTGAATATGCTTTTTTAGGTGTTTGGCGCGCTTGAAATACGCGTGTGGGGTGGCCGAAACCGGCCGAACGACCTCGAACTACCATGAAATCGGACGACAACAAAGGGTGGGTGAATTGTGAAATGATCGGCTAGATGGCACATCAATCAGAGGTTTCATGTGACCGCGCTGGCTGAAAACGCACTGCGCGTGTCAGAAATGGACAAAACATGTGTTTAACGGTCAAATTCATTCTGAACGACATCAGAATGACTTGAAATCACACGAAAACACCCTAATTATTATTTGTTAGGTGTACGAGGAGACGACACATCATTAGGACGTGCGGTTTGCACAGAACAACTGAATATGTGTTTTTTAGGTGTTTCGTGCGCTTGAAAAGCGTGCGTGGGGTGGTCAAAACCGGCCGAACCACCTCGGAATGGCATGAAATTGGACGACAACAAAGGGTGGGTGAATTGTGAAATTTTCGGCCAAATGGAAAGACAATCGGATGTGTCGTGTGACCGCGCAGGCTGAAAATTTACTCCGCCTATCATAAATGGACAAAACATGCGTTTAACAGTCAAATGCATGCCAAATGTAATCTTAGTGACTTGCAATCACATGAAAACACCCTAATTGTTATTTGTGAGGTGTAAGAGGAGACGACACATATGACAACCCTGCTTTTATTACAAACTTATACATGATTTATTACATAAACTATTCACTTGATACAACATGGAAGATCGAGAGGTCTAGTGTCTGTGTGGCTTAGGATCATTACATAACAACTAAAACATGAAATACAACATCTTTATTGAAAACAACCATTACATGACCACTACATTCCCTCGTAATTAGCATTGCATGGGATAACCTGAGGACGTGCATAAGAAAAGGGGTGATCTATAAAGCCTAGTAAGGGAATAAACATGGAATACATGAGGAGTACAATACATGTTAGACAATAGGCATATCAATAGATCACAATAGAAACATTAACATAAAGGCATGATAAAGCATTATAATCATAACATGGAAATGTGACAACAACACTTAACATGGAATTAGCATGAGCCAAAGCTCATTGCCCATGGAGCATGAGTAAATTCTCATTGCACATGAAGCACGAGTAAACCCTCATTGCACTTGAATTATCATGATTCAACACTCATTTCACATGATGTATCATGATACTATACTTTACCCAATGCATTGGAGCGCTATAAGGGTGCACCCTTCTTAAACATTTCATTTCATGCATAAGTGTGCCACATGGATCATAAAAAATGGATTCATTAAACATAATCATTTATTCCACAATAAAGGAATGTGGAATTCATACATGAAACTATATAATCAATAAGTAAATGTGCATAATTTTGAATACCCTTGATGGAGGAAAGGGCATGGTATTCACTACACAAAGGTCTTGGCTTAGAAAATTAGTTCAGTTTCGGCAACGTAACGACATGACATAAGAAATAATAAAAATTGTTGATGAGAGAGAAAGGGGTGCCTCATCATATTTACATGAAATGGACAGTAATGGGGTCATATAGATACATGTACAAACAATTGTAATGTAATTTAGATTCATGATACAAAAGTATTGCTTGGATGTAAATGAAGAGAGAGAAGTTCCTTTCGGAATTTCGGCATAGTAACGGGTGTACATGGGAAGAATTTAATGAGAGAGAAAGTGGTCTCCAATCATTCAAAAAATAAGAGGATAGTATGGGGGAGGTGTGAAACCATACCCCATCATTTATAAGTGAAATTAAAAGGGCATAACAATATTATGAAAATTGGACAAAAAAAGTGAAAGGGAGAAAAACTCTTACTTGGAAGTGTGAATCCAAGGCATGAGAGAGGATTCTTGTGAGCATGGGGAACCTTGGGAGGATTCTAGAGAGGGTAGGGAAGTGGTTGGATGAACTCCAAAGGCTTTTAGTGTGGAGGAAGTGGGATCATGGGTGGGTTTATATAGGAAAGGTGAGTGAATTCTTTATTATTTAGGTTTGGGACCCCTTACATTAAACTAATCCAAACCACAAATCAGCTCATGGTTTTTGCCCATGGTTTTTGGAAAAGGGAAGACGAAAATTATATTTTATTAGGCCAAATTCCGAACTTCTTAAAATAATGGGGTTGCTTATGTGGAGGTGAGTCACACTCCCATGGAAAAATAATTTGAAAAGACATGATGTTTAATAAGTCTTGAGGGGTCCATTAATGCTTTAAAAAGTAAGTCAAACAAACCCAAAATTACATTAATTTAATTTTAAAACATATATTGGTCGAAAATAAAGCTTATAGTATTTTATTACATCACTATTTGGTCATTATGATGTCATAAAACAAATTATATATTTAAACGGTATTTAATTTTTACCCAAAAATTTGACTGGTTAAGAAAATTATGAAAAATTCACCGTTGGATAATTTCGAAATCCTAATTCCATAAAAATCATTTATTTTATTTAAATAATTTTCTAAATATGTTAGTTTTCACTTTTAAAATAAAAATCGACATTTATCGAAAATTCACGGGTTTTGGAAGAAATGGCTTTCAAACCGTAATAAAAATTATAATTTCATTCATAAAATTATATAATCATTTATATATAATAAAATTAATTTGATAATAATAATAATAATTTTTATTAAAGTATTATTTAATTCAAAAATCTCTTAATTTAATAAAATATATTTCTTAAATAAATAATAACTAAAAACACTACTTGTACTTTAAAAACTATTTATAATGTATCAATAATGACAAGAAAGTATATTAATTATTATATAAAAAAATAATGTACATGAACATAGTACTTGCGATTTCTTACATAACCCCTTAAAACAGCCGCATAAGACCTAATCGTAAGGTGTACGATGGTGACAGACTCTTGGGGTGGCTCAAATAACATTTCTCGTGTGGTAATCTCTATCAACTTCCACTTTTCCCGTAGACAGTCTCGTTCGAGCTTGACATGATGAAGATCGGCTTGGGATTGGTCAAGAGCGAAGCCGAAAGATGCCACCTCTTTTCTGAGCTCCAAAAAATGGGCTTTGTATGAGAGAAATCTACTGGATGGGTCCATCACTTCCTTTGACTGAGTAAATTGGATTTGTTAAAGCCCTATATTTATACTAATCATGTGATCAATGTTCAACGACTATAAAAGCAACGGTCAAAATTCTTAACATAAAACCAAAGAATTTGACATTTTATATAAACCTTTTACATAAATAGTCATTTAATTAGATCAAGAGGAATTTCCATTAATGAAACTTTGGGTCGTTAAAATATTCCCCCTTTAAGAAATTTCGCCCTCAAAATTTCATTTTCCCATACTAAAACAGATTTGGGTAACTCAGCTTCATCATTTCCTGTGATTCCCAAGTCGTTTCTTCATACTTGTGGTTTTTCCACAACACCTTGACGAGGGGAATTGTCTTATTTCATAGGGATTTTTCTCTACGATCTAATATCTTCCCTGGTTGCTCATCAGAAGAAAGATCATCCTCCAACTGTACCACCTCAGAAGAGAGTACATGTGAGGGGTCCGGTATGTACTTCCTTAAGAGGGATACATGAAATACATCATTTACTTTGTCCATGGTAGGTGGAAGTGCTAGTCGATAGACCACATCCCCGACACGATCAAGAATCTTGAAGGGGCCGATCTACCTTGGACTTAACTTCCCTTTCTTTCCAAACCTCACGACCTTATTCCACAGAGATATGCGTAGAAAAACCATGTCTCCGACTTTAAACTCAAGGTCTCGTCGACGATTATCTTCATAACTCTCTTGTCGACTCTGGGATGCCTTGATATGATTCTGATTGTTTTTCACCTTCTCCACTATTTCCTCGACCATTTCTGGTCCAAGAAACTTACGTTCACCGACCTCATCCCAACATGCTGGTGTTATGCACCTTTTCCCATACAAGGATTCATATTGTTCCATTTGGATGCTCAAGTGGAAACTATTATTATAAGAGAACTCTACCAGAGGAAGGTGTTGATCCCATCCACTTTTAAAGTCAATTTAGAATGCTCTAAACATGACCACAAGTGTTTAGATAGTCTAATCAGATTGGCCATCAGTTTGAGGATGATAGGCCGTACTGAAGTTTAGTTCAGTATTCAGAGCATGTTGAAGACTCTTCCAAAACCTAGAGGTGAATCTTGGGTCTCGGTCAGACACAATAGATAGTGGTACTCCATGCAGCCTTACCACTTCCCTAATATATATCTGTTCCAGTTGATACAATGAGAAATCCCCCCAAATAGAAATGAAGTGTGCAGTCTTTGTAAGACGATCCACAACAACCCAGATTGCATGGTTGCCTTTGGGTGTGCTCAGAAGTCCGGTTACAAAGTCCATGGCGATGTCTTCCCATTTCAATTCTTCTATGGGCAATGGCTGCATCATTCCCTTAGACATATGCCTTTCTACCTTCACTTGCTGGCACACCAGGCACTTTGATGTATATTCAGCGATCTCCTTCTTCATATTATCCCACCAAAAGTTTTATCGGAGATCTCGATACATCTTTGTGCTCCCTGGGTGAATAGAAAAATTTGAACTATATACATCATCCAAAAGTTCCTTCTTCATCTCCGGACTTGATGGAACACATAGTCTTTTCCCAAATCGCACAATTCCTTCTTCATTAACATTAAAATCTGAGAATTTCCCTGTTTCGATAGCTTCCACTTTTTCTTGAATTCCCACATCATCCGTTTGAGCATCCTTTAACATTTCCAAAAGAGATGGTTGAGAAATCATTTGAGAAAGGATTGATGATGTTCCCTTATTTATTATTCCCATGTACATCTTCATGAAGTCTAAGAATATTGGATCCTTCTCAATTCTCATCATTAATAGAATCTCTATGTCCTTTCTACTTAGGGCATCTACCACCTTGTTCACTTTCACAGGGTAGTAATGTATTGAACAACCATAATCCTTGATGAGATCTATCCATCTTCTTTGGAGAATATTAAGCTATTTCTGTTTGAATATATGTTTATGACTCTTGTGGTCAGTATATATCTCACATTTCTCCCCATAGAGATAATTTCACCTGATTTTCAAGGAAAAGATCATAGCCGCCAACTCCAGAACATGCGTTGGATAGTTTCGTTCATGGAATTTCATTTGCCTTGAGGCATAGGATATCACCTTATCATTCTACATCAGCAAGAAGCCTAAGCCCTTTTTCGAAGCATCACTGAATACCACAAAAAGTTCCCCACTTGTGGGTAAACTGATAACGGGCACAATGATAATCCTCCTTTTCAAATCCTTGAAATTTTTTCGCATTCATCACTGCAAGAAAATTTACTCCCTTTCAAGTTAGTTTGGTAAGAGGGTTGGACAATCATGAGAAATTTCTCACAAATTGTCAATAATATCCAGCTAACCCCAAGAAGCTACAGATATCCGTTATCAATGTTGTTCTCGGCCATCCCTTAATTGCATCTGTTTTGGAGGGATCCATAGATATCCAATTGCTTAGGATGATATGGCCCAAGAATGAGACTTCCTTCAACCAGAACACACACTTTTTGTACTTTGCATAGAGCTTATCCTTATGCAAAGTCTCCAGTACTGTTATTAAATGCTCCTCATGATCCTCCTTGGTTTTAATGTATATTAGAATATCATCTATAAATACTACCAAAAATTTTTCTAGGTAATCCCTAAAAACTCTATTCATCAAGTCCATGAATATTCTGGAAAATTGATGAGTTCTAAAGGAATTACTATGAATTCATAGTGCTCGTATCTTGTACGAAAAGAAATCTTGGGGACATATTTCTTCTTCACCCTCACTTGATAATATCCTGACCACAAATCTACCTTGGAGAAGTGTTGTTCTCCATGCAACTGATCGAACAAGTCATCGATCCGTGGCAGAGGATACTTGTTCTTTATCTTGATTTTGTTAAGTTCACGATAATCGATGCAAAGCCGCATTTACCCATCCTTATTCTTGACGAAGAGGACTGGTGCACCCCATGGTGAAGCACTTGGGCGTATAAACCCTTTATCTAGATTCTCCTGTAGTTGTTTATTCAGCTCTTCAAGTTCAACGATAGCCATTCTATTTGGAGTCTTGGATATTGGTAGTGCCCCAGGTATAAGTTCAATTGATAATTCAACGTCTCTTCTAGGTGGAAGACCATGCAGTTCCTCGAGAAACACTTCAGTGAATTCCCTCACAATAGGCATTTCTTCAAGGATGGTTTCTTCCTTTGACTCAATCATCTGATCCAGATACGCGTGCTCATAGGGCAGTAATATCCATGCTTGAGATGATGGAGCTAAAGTAGATTCATCTTCCTCCTTGCGCTTGTAAATAATCGGGGGTCGATTCTCCATATGGAGTGTGATTTCCCTCTCTCGACAATTTATATTGGCTCTATATAAGGAAAGCCAATCCATGCCACGAATTTCATCAAATTTCACTCAAGGGAGTATGATGAGGTTTTCCGGGAAATTAAATCCATAGATTATGACAGGGGAGGAGTTATATTCATGGGATAAAATGATTTCTCAATTTTCCTTACTCACCGACATCTTCACTTCCATGATTTTTGGTGGTGCTGGGATTGTTCTACTAAACTTTCAAGATATAAAATAATGCATAAAACCTGAATCAAAAAGTAAGTTCTCTATTCTTGAATGAATAACTAGCGTACCTTTCACCACATTGTTGTAGAGGTTCACTTCAGCAGAAGTTATGGTAAAAGATCATTTTGCTTCCTTGTAGGTTGTTGGTTGCCTCTGGAAACCTTTGGATTAGGGCACTGATTTGAAAGATGCCCCGGTTATTTGTAGTTGTATCAATGAACAACGTGTTGCGGTTCGAATAGAGCGTTCCTCTCCTCTGTCACAGCTGCGGGTCTTTCATGCCAATAGTTAATAGCTAGGTGCCCTTCTCTTCCACACCTAAAACATTTCCTCGTCCCCTTGAGGCAATTTCCGGGGTGCTTCTTTCCGCACTTTTGGCAAGTTGGGTGTTGGATCTTTTTAGCACCATTGGATTTATCCATCGGGCTGCCAGCATTGAAGTCCACCTTACGCTTCTTGTACCCATGATACCCCTGTGATTCCCCAATCTCCATTTCGACCTTGAGGGCACATCAGACAATTTCCTCATAGCTGTTGAAGTCACAGATCGCTAATGCTTTCTGCAAGCTAGGCTTCAGCCCACCAAAGAAGTGGTCAACCATGCATTTGGGGGTAACGACAAAGCCGGAATCATATCCTGTAAGCCTTGTGAAGTTTTCCTCGTACTCTCCAATAGACTCTTCTTATTTTTTGCTTGATGGAATGTAATTCCCTTTCCATCTTAAGCCGGAGGGTGCGCGGAAAATATTTATCGAATAAAATCTTCCAGAAATCCTTCCATTCCAACGCCTCGATCTCCTCCTCAGGCTTCATATTTTTTATCAACGTCCACCATCGATCAGGTTCACCCTCCATATGTTAAGCCACCAGGAGAACCTTCTCTTTTTTCAGAAAATTTAAGGTTGGAGAAGATCTTTTCAATGGAGTTGATCCATTGTTCATGGATCGTGGGATCGGATGATCTACTAAAAGTAGGAGGCCTTTGTATCTTAAAGCTCTCGATAGAAACTTGTTCCTTCTTAGAAGGGTTTGGACATTCCTCTTGACCCGCGTTTATATTCAAATCTTGAGTTAGTTGAGAGAGAAGCGTGCCAAAGTTCGCAATTCCTGCTCCCATTGGATTGGGCATCTCATTAGTACAGTCATCACACTAACCTTCACATCGGTTGTTAGCCCGAGTCCTCCTATTACCGGCCATTGGTTGGAATAAAAGGAAAGTTAGAGGGGTAACACATAAAGGGTAATCCAAAGACAAAATTTGATGACTTATAAATAAACTTGTATTTCCTTAACTCATGAGTTTATAGGCTTCAATCTAGGATTTTCATGATCTACTTTCTATCATATATTCTTAGGGAATTTTTTTATTCCCTTAATAAGGGTTCATACTAAGATTTTAAATTTATCAAAACATATCCCCTAGGAGTATCGTAACCAAGAGTGCAGCAAGACCCGTTGTCATGCACCAGTTCCCATTCGAGTCTAGCTCAAAGCAGAGTTTTCAGGTTTTACCCATAGGATACATCTGTGCCAGAGCCGCCTCTACCTGCTCGTATCCAGAAAGGGATGTATTTGTTTGATAAACCACTTGCTCAGTACTTACCAAAACTTATGGATGTTTTTATTATACTTAGTCTTGTCTCTAAGTCTTTACTAGGGTTTTCTAATCCTAATCCCAAAAATAACTAAACCTATCCTTTTATACCAACTATGAAAACCATGCTTTTATTAAAAACTTAAACATGATTTATTACATAAACTATTCACTTGATATAACATAGAAGATCGAGAGGTATAGTGTCTTTGGGGATTAGGATCGTTACATAACAACTTAAATCATGACATAAAACATCTTTATTGAAAACATCCTTTACATGACCACTACATTCCCTCGTACTTAGAATTGCATGGGATAACCTGGGGACGTGCATAAGAAAAGGGGTGAGCTATAAAGCCCAGTAAGGCAATAAACATGGACTACATGAGGAGAACAATACATGTTAGAAAATAGGCATATCAATAGAGCACAAGAGAAACATTAACATAAAGGCATGATAAATCATGATAATCATAACATGGAAATGTGGAAACAACACTTAACATGGAATTAGCATGAGCCAAGGCTCATTACACATAGGGCATGAGTAAATTCTCATTGAAAATGAAACACGAGTAAACCCTTGTTGAACATGAATTATCATGAGTCAAAACTCATTGCAAATGACGTATCATGATACTATACTTTAACCAATGCATTGGAGCGCTATAAGGGCGCACCCTTCTTAAACATTTCATTTCATGCATAAGTGTGCCACATGGATCATAAAACATGAATTCATTAAACATAATAATTTATTCAATGATAAAGGAATGTGTAATTCATATATGAAATTTTATAATCAATATGTAAATGTGCATAAACGTGAATACCCTTGATGGTGAAATGGGCATGGTATTCACTACACAAAGGAATTGGCTTAGAAAATCGGTGCAATTTCGATAGTGTAACGGCGTGACATAAGAATTCATAAAAATGGTTTATTAGAGAGAAATGGGTGTCTCATCATATTTAAATGAAATGGAAATTAAGGGGGTTATATAGATACATGTCCAAAAAATTGTAATGGAATTTAGATTCATGATACAAAAGTATTGCTTGAATGTAAATGAAGAGAGAGAAGTTCCTTTTGGAATTTCGGCATAGTAACGGGTGTACATGGGAGGAATTTAATGAGAGAGAAGGGGATATTCCATCCTTAAAACAATAAGAGGTTAGTATGGGGGATTTTTGAAACCATACACCAGAATTTATAATTAAAATTAAATGGGAATAACAATATTAAGAAAATTGGACAAAAAAGTGAAAAGAAGAAAAACCCTTACTTGGAAGTGTGCTTCCAAGGATTGAGAGAGGCTTGAGAGAGGCTTCTTGGGAGCTTGGGGAACCTTGGAATTATTATAAAGAGAGTAGGGAAGAGGTTGGACGAACTCCAAAGGCTTTGAGTGAGGCGGAAGTGGGATCTTGGGTGGGTTTATATAGGAAAGCTGAGTGAATTCTTTATTATTTAGGTTTGGGACCCCTTACATTAAACTAATCCAAACCAAAAATCAGATCATGGTTTTTTCCCATGTTTATTGGAAAATGGAAGAGGAAAAAAATATTTTATAAGGCCAATGTCTGAACTTCTTAAAATAATGGGGTTTCTTATGTGGTGGTGAGTCACACTCCTATGGAAAATAATTTAAAAAGACAAGATGTTTAATAAGTCTTGAGGGGTCCATTAATGCTTTTAAATGTAAGTCAAACAAACCCAAAATCACATTATTTTAATGGTAAAACATAAATTGGATAAAAATAAAGCTTATAGTATTTTATTACATCACCGTTGGGTCATTATGATGTCATAAAACACATGATATATTTAAACGGTATTTAATTTTTACCCAAAAAATTGACTGTATCAGAAAATTATGAAAAATTCATTGTTGGATAATTTCGACATCCTGATTCCAGTAATATCATTTATTTTATTTAAATAATTTTCTAATTATGTTAATTTTCACTTTTAAAATAAAAACCGACATTTATCTAAAATTCACGGGTTTTGACAGAAATGGCTTTCCAACCATAATAAAAATTATAATTGCATTCATAAAATTATATGATCATTTATATATAATAAAATTAATATAATAACAATAAGAATATTTTATCAAAATATTATTTAATTCAAAAATCCCTTAATTTAATAAAATAGATTTCTTAATTAAATAATAACTAAAAACGCTACTTGTACTTTAAAAACTATTTACAATGTATCAATAATGACACGAAAGTATATTCATTATTATATAAAAAAATAGTGTACATGAACATAGTACTAGGGATTTGTTATATAACCCTTTAAAACAACCGCATAAGACCTAAGGGTAAGGTGTGCGATGGTGACAGACTCTTGGGGTGGCTCAGATAACATTGCTCGAGTGGTAATCTCTATCAACTTTTACTTTTCCCGTAGATGGTCTCGTTCGAGTTTGACATGATGATGCTCAGCTTGGGCTTAGTCAAGAGCGAAGCCCAAAGACACCACCTATTTTCCAAGCTCTGAAAGATGGGCTTCATATGGAGAAATTCTACTGGATGAGGCCATCCCTTCCTTTGACTGAGTAAATTGGATTTGTTAAAGCCCTATATTTATACTAATCATGTGATCACTATTAAACGACAATAAAAGCAACGGTCACAATTCTTAACATAAAACCAAAGAAGTTGACATTTTATATAAACATTTTACATAAAGAAACATTTAATTAGATCAAGATGAATTTCCATTAATGAAACTTTGGGTCATTACAACACATCATTCGGACGCGTGGTTTGCGCGATATGGTTGAATATGTGTTTTTTTGGTGTTTGGTAAGTTTGAAAAGCACGCATGGGGTGGTCGAAACCAACCGAACGACCTCTGAATGCAATGAAATCAGACTACAACAAAGGGTGGGTGAATTGTGAAATGTTTGGCTAGATGACACGTCAATCGGAAGTGTCGTGTGACAACGCTGACCTAAAACACACTCCGCGTGTCGTAAATGGCCAAAACATGCATTTAACGGTCAAATGCATGCCGAACGACATCAGATTGACTTGAAATCACACGAAAACACCATAATTATTATTCCTAAGGTGTATGATGAGAAGGCATGTCATTCAGACACGCGGTTTGTGCGGTACGGCTGAATATGTGTTTTTTAGGTGTTTGGCGCGCTTGAAAAGCGCGCGTGGGGTGGTCGAAACCGGCCGAACGAACTCGAAATGCCATGATATCGTACGAAGACAGAGGGTGGGTGAATTTTGTAATGGTCAGTTAGAGGGAATATCAGTCAGAGGTATCGTGTGACCGCGCTGGCCAAAAACGCACTCCACGTGTCGTAAATGGACAAAACATGCAATTAATGGTCAAATGCATGTCGAACGACATCGAAATGACATGAAATAACATGAAAACTCCCTAATTATTATTCTTGATGTGTAGGAGGAGATGTCACGTCATTCGGAAGCACGGTTTGCGCGAGACGGCTGAATATGTGTTTTTAGGTGTTTGGCGCGCTTGAAAAGCTCGCGTGGGGTGGTCGAAACCAGCCGAACGAACTCAGAATGCCATGAAATTAAAAGACGTCAAAGGGTGGGTGAATTTTGAAATGACCGGCTAGACGAAACATCAATAGGAGGTGTCGTGTGACCGCGCTGGCCAAAAAGGCACTCTGCTTGTCGTAAATGGCCAAAACATGTGATTAATGGTCAAATGCATGCTGAACGACAAAATAATGACTTCAAATCACACAAAACACCCTAATTATTATTTTTGAGGTGTAGAAGGAGACGTCACATCATTCGGACGTGCGGTTTGCAAGGAATGGCTAAATATGTTGTTTTAAGGTGTTCGACGCACTTGAAAAGCATGCGTGGGGTGGTCGAAACCAGCCGAACGACCTCAAAATGCCATGAAATCGGACGAAAACAAAGGGTGGGTGAATTTTAAAATGTCCAGTCATACGGCATGTCAATCGAAGGTGTCTTGTGACAGCGCTAGCCGAAAACGCACTTCACGTGTCGTAAATGGACAAAACATGCGTTTAACCATCAAATGCATGCTGAACGACATCAGAATGACTTGAAATCACATGAAAACACCCTAATTATTATTAGTGAGATATAATAGGAGACTCCATGTCATTCGGATGTACTTTTTGCGCGGTACGGCTGAATATGTGTTTTTTAGGTGTTTGGCGCGCTTGAAAAGTGTGTGTGGGGTGGTCGAAACCGGCCGAACAACTCGGAATTCCATGAAATCAGACGACAAAAAAGGGTGGGTGAATTTTGAAATGGTCAGCAAGACGAAACATCAATCGGAGGTGTCGTGTGACCGCGCTGGCCGAAAATGCACTACGCTTGTCCTAAATGGCCAAAACATGTGATTAACTGTCAAATGCATGCCGAACGACAATGAAATGACTTGATATCACACGAAAACACCCAAATTTTTATTCATGTTTTGTAGGAGGAGACGTCACGTCATTCAGACGTGCGGTTTGTGTGGCACTACTGAATATGTGTTTTTACGGGGGTCAGCGCAATTGAAAAGCATGCATGGGGTGGTCGAAACTGGCTGAACGACCTCCGAATTCCATGAAATCGGACAACAATAAAGGGTCGGTGAACTGTGAAATGGTCGGTCAGACGGCACGTCAATCGGAGGCGTCTTCCGACCGCGCTGGCCGAAAACGCACTTCGTGTGTCGTAAATGCCTAAAACATTAGTTTAATGGTCAAATGCATGCTGAACCACATAAAAATGACTTGAAATCACATGAAAATACCCTAATTATTATTCGTGAGGAGTACAAGGAGACACCACATCAATCGGAGGTGTCGTGTGACAATGCTGGCCGAAAACGCACTCTGCATGTCGTAAATGGCCAAAACATGTGTTTAACGGTCAAATGCATACCAAACGACATCGGAATGACTTGAAATCACACAAAAACACCCAAATTATTATTCCTGAGGTGTACAAGGAGACGACACATCATTCGGACGCAGGGTTTTCCAGATACGGATGAATATGTGTTTTTTAGGTGTCTGGCGCGCTTAAAAAGCGCGCGTTGGATGGTCGAAACCTGCCGAATGAACTCGGAATGCCATGAAATCAGGAAACAACAAAGGTTGGGTGAATTTTGAAATGGTAGGCTAGACGAAACGTCAATCGGAGGTGTCGTGTGACCGTGATGACCGAAAACGCACTCCACTTGTCTTAAATGGCCAAAACATGCGATTAACGGTCAAATTCATGCCGAACGACAACAGAATGACTTGAAATCACATGAAAATTCCCTAATTGTTATTCTTGAGTTGTAGGAGGAGACGTTACGTCATTCGGACATGCGTTTTGTGCGACACGGCTGAATATGTGTTTTTAAGGTGTTCGACGCGCTTGAAAAGCGTGCGTGGGGTGGTCGAAACTGTCCGAATGACCTTAGAATTCCATTAAATCGGACGACAACAAAGGGTGGGTGAATTGTGAAATGGTCGGTCAGACAACACGTCAATCAGAAGTGTCTTGTGACCACGCTGGCCGAAAATGCACTCTGTGTGTCGTAAATGGCCAAAACATGCATTCAACAGTCAAATGCATGTTGAACGACATCAGAATGACTTGAAATCACACGAAAACACCCTAATTATTATTAATGAGCTGTACGGGGAGACGTCTGGTCATTCAGATATGCGGTTTTCCCAGCATGGCTGAATATGTGTTTTTTAGGTATTTGGTGCTTGAAAAGCGCGTGTGGGGTGGTCGAAATCGGTCGAACGACCTCGAAATGCCATGAAATTGGACGAAAACAAAGGTTGGGTAAATTTTGAAATGGTCGGCCTGAAGACACATTAATCAGAGCTGTCGTGTGACCGAGTTGTCCAAAAACGCACACCTCATGTCATAAATGGCCAAAACAAGAATTTAACGGTGATATTCATGACGAACGACATCAGAATGACATGAAATGACACAAAACACCCTAATTATTATTCATGAGCTGTAAGAGGAGACAACACGTAATTCGGACGCGCGGTTTGTGTGGCGCAACTAAATATGTGTCTTTAGGTGTTTGGCCTGCTTTAAAAGCGTGCGTGGGGTGGCCAAAACCGGATGAATGACCTCGGAATGCCATTAAATCGAATAAAAATAAAGGGTGGGTGAATTGTAAGATGGTCAGCCAGACGACACATCAATCG
The DNA here is from genome assembly GCA_963277665.1 of Viscum album. Lineage (NCBI taxonomy): Eukaryota > Viridiplantae > Streptophyta > Magnoliopsida > Santalales > Viscaceae > Viscum > Viscum album. The sequence goes on along the minus strand of OY728119.1, from coordinate 413,921,903 downwards.
GAGGTTTCATGTGACCGCACTGGCTGAAAATGCACTCCGCGTGTCTGAAATGGCCAAAACATTCGTTTAACGGTCAAATGCATGCCGAATGAAATCAGAATGACTTACAATCGCACAAAAACACTCTAATTATTATTTGTGAGGCGTACGAGGAGACGAAACTTCATTCTAACATGCGGTTTGCGTGGCACGGCTGAATATGTGTTGTTTTGGTGTTTGGCGCGCTTGAAAAGGGCGCGTGGGGTTGTTGAAACCTGCTGAACGACCTCGGAATGCCATGAAATCGAACAAAAACAAAGGGTGGGTGAATTGTGAAACGGTTGGCAAGACGACACGTCAATCGGAGGTGTCGTGTGACCGCGCTGGCCAAAAAAGAACTCCACCTGTTGTAAATGGCCAAAACATGAGTTTAATGGTTAAATGCATTCCGAACGATATCAGAATGAATTGAAATCACACGAAAACACCCCAATTCTTATTCGTGACGTGTACGAGGAGACAACATGTCATTCAGACGCGCAGTTTGCACAGCACGACTGAATATGTGTTTTTTATGTGTTTGACTGGCTTGAAAAGCGTGCGTGTGGTGGTTGAAACCTACCGAATGACCTCGGAATGCCATGAAATCGGATGAGAACAAAGGGTGGATGAATTGTAAAATGGTCGGCCAGACGGAAAGTCAATTGGAGGTGTTTTATGACCGCGCTGGCTGAAAAGGCACTCCGCTTGTCATAAATGGCCAAAAAATGCGTGTAACAGTCAAATGCATGCCGAACGAATTGGAATGACTTTAAATCACAGTAGAACACCCTAATTCTTATTCGTGAGGTGTACAAATAGAAAACATGTCATTTGGATGTGCGGTTTGCGCGGCACGGCTGAATATGTGTTTTTTAGGTGTCTGGTGCGCTTGAAAAGTGTGTGTGGGGTAGTCGAAACCGGTTGAACGACCTCGGAATTCCATGAAATAGGACGAAAACAAAGGTTGTCTGAATTGTGAAATGGTCGGCCAGACAGCACGTCAATCGGAGGTGTTGTGTGACCGTACTAGCTGAAAACGCACTTTGTGTCTCATATATGGCCAAAACCTGCGTTTAATGGTCAAATGCATGCCGAATGAAATAAGAATGACTTGAAATCACACAAAAACACCCTAATTATTATTCTTGAGGTATACAAGGAGATGACACATCATTCGGACGTGCGGTTCGCACGGTACGACTGAATATGTGTTTTTAGGTGTTCGGGGTGCTAGAAAAGGGCACGTGGGGTTGTCGAAACTGGCCAAACAACCTCAGAATGCCATGAAATCGGAAAAATGAAATGGTGGGTGAATTGTAAAATGGTCGTCCAGACGTCACGTCAATCAGAGGTGTCGTTTTACCGCGCTGGCTGAAAACACACGTGGCCTGTCGTAAGTGGCCAAAACATGCGTTTAACGGTCAAATGCATATCGAACGACATCGAAATGAATTGAAATCACATGAAAATAACCTAATTATTATTTTTGAGGTGTACGAGGAGACATCACGTCATTCGGACGTGTGGTTTCAACGTCACGTCTGAATATGTGTTTTTTAGGTGTTTGGTGTGCTTGAAAAGCACGCGTGGGGTGGTCGAAACCGGATGACCGAACTTAGAATGCCATTAAATCGGATGACAAAAAGAGTGGGTGAATTGTGAAATGGTAGGCCAGACGACACTTCAATCGGAGGTGTCATGTGACTGCGCTGGCCGAAAACGCACTCTGCGTGTCGTAAATGACCAAAACATGCATTTAACGGTCAGATTCATTCCAAACGACATTGGAATGGCTTAGAATCACACGAAAACACAATAATTTTTATTCTTGAGGTGTACGAGGAGACGACACATCATTCGGACGTGCAGTTTGCGCAGCACGGCTGAATATGTGTTTTTTAGGTGTTTGGTTGGCTTGAAAAGCGTGTGTGGGGTGGTCAAAACTGGATGAACGACCTCAGAATTACATGAAATTAGATGATAACAAAGGGTGGGTGAATTGTGAAATGGTCGGCTAGACGTCAAGTCAATCGGAGGTGTCGTGTGACCGCGCTGGCCGAATACACACTCCGCCTGTCATAAATGGCCAAAACATGCATTTAACGGTCAAATGCATTCTAAACGACATCAGAATGACTTGAAATCACACAAAAACACCATAATTGTTATTCATGAGGTGTACAAGGAGAGAACATGTCATTTGGATGCGCGGTTTGCGCGGTACGGAAAAATATGTGTTTTTTAGGTCTTTGGTACGCTTGAAAAGCGCACGTGGTGTGGTTGAAAACGGACGAACGATCTCAGAATGCCATGAAATCAAACGACAACAAAGGGTGGGTGAATTGTGAAATGGTCGGCTAGATGAAACGTTAATCGGAGGTGTCGGGTTACCGCGCTGCCCAAAAACGCACTCCTCATGTCATAAATGGCCAAAACATATGTTTAACAATCAAATTCATGCCTAATGACATCGGAATGACTTAAAATCACACAAAAACACCCTAATTATTATTTGTGAGGTGTAAAAAAAGACAACACATCATTCGTACGTCCGGTTTGAATGGCATGACTAAATATTTTTTTAGTAGTTTGGAGAGCATGAAAAGCGCGCGTGGGGTGGTCGAAACTGGCCAAACGTCCTCAGAATGCCATGAAATCAGACGAAAACAAAGGTGGGTGAATTATGAAATGATCGGCTAGACGACATGTCAATCATAGGTGTTGTGTGACCGCGCTGGCCGAAACCGCACTCCATGTGTCATAAATGGACAAAACATGCGTTTAACGGTAAAATGCATTATGAAAAACATCAGAATGACTTGAAATCACACAAAATACCCTAATTATTATTTTTGAGATGTACGAGGAGACGACACGTCATTCGGACGCGCCGTTTGCATAGCACAGCTGAATATGCGTTTTTATATGTTTGGTGCACTTGAAAAGCATGTGTGGGGTGGTCGAAACCGGCCAAACGATCTCGGAATTCCATTAAATCGGACGACAAAAAGGGAGGGTGAATTTGGAAATGGTTGGCTAGACGACACATCAATCGGAGGTGTCGTGTGACCGTGCTGGCCGAAAATGCACTCCGCCTGTCTTAAATGGTCAAAACATGCGTTTAACGGTTAAATGCATGCCGAGTGACATTAGAATGACTTGAAATCACAATAAAACACCCTAATTATTATTATTGAGGTGTAAGAGTAGACAACACGTCATTCGGACGTGTGGTTTTCACAGAACGACTAAATATGTGTTTTTTTAGGTGTTTGGCACGCTTGAAAATCACGTGTTGGGTGGTCGAAACTAGCCGAAAAACCACAGAATGCCATGAAATCGGACAACAACAAAAGGTGGGTGAATTGTGAAATGGTCATCCAAATGGAATGTTAATCGGAGGTGTCATGTGACAGCGGTGGCTGAAAACGCACTCCACGTGTCATAAATTGCCAAAACATGCGTTTAATGGTCAAATGCATGCCGAATGACATTGGAATTACTTGAAATCACACAAAACAGCCTAATTATAATTCATGAGTAGTACGAGGAGACGATATGTCATTCGGACGTGTGGTTTGTGCGGTGCGGCTAAATATGTGTTTTTTATGTGTTTGTCGCACGTGAAAAGTATGCGTGGGTTGGTTGAAACCGGCCGAATGCATTCAGATTGTGTTGATACTTTAGGAAAATGATCCATGGGTCATTTTTGACGTGTACGAGTCAACCTCGCCTCAATCTGAGGCGGTGTGTGGCCAGCACCACTCAAAGTGTCTCTCTTTTGTTTCAAAAGGACATCATTTTATGTGAATACAACAACTGACATATGGAAAACTGACCAAATGCATTCGAATTCTGTTGAAACATTAGGAAAATGACTCATGGGTCATATTTGATGTGTATGAGTCAACCCCTCCTCAATCCGAGGTCCAGTGTGGCCGACACCACTCAAAGTGTTTCTCTTTTCTTTTAAAGGGACAACATTTTAAGTGAAAACAGAAATTGGCATACTTAAAACGGACCAAACGCATTCATATTGTGTTGATATTTTAGAAAAAGATCCATGGATCATTTGTGATGTGTAGGAGTCAACCCCGCCTCAATCCGAGGCGCAGTGTGGCTACCGCCACTCAAAATGTATCTCTTTTGTTTAAAATGGATATGATTTTATGTGAAAACAACAACTGACATACATAAAACCGACCAAATGCATTAATATTCTGTTGAAACTTTATTACAACATTCCATGGGTAATTTTTGACATGTAAGAGTCAACCGTGTCTCAATCCAAGGCACGGTGTGGTCGGCACCACTCAAAGTGTCTCACATTTCTTTGAAATGGACAATATTTTTAGTGAAAACAACAACTGACATACATAAAATGGACCAAACGCATTAGGATTATGTTGATACTTTAGGACAATTATCCATGTGTCATTTGTGATGTTTACGAGTCAACCCCGCCTCAATCTGAGGCACGGTGTGGCCGGTACCACTCAAAGTGTCTTTCTTTTGTTTAAAATGGATACGCTTTTAAGTAAAAACAACAGGCATACAAAATACTGACCAAACACATTGGGATTGTGTTGATACTTTATAAAACAATCCATGGATCATTTTTGACATGTACGAGTCAACCCCGCCTCAATCTAAGACACGGTGTGACTGACACTACTCAAAGTGTCTCTCTTTTGTTTCAAAAGGACATTATTTTAAGTGAATACAACAACTGAAATTTACACTCATCAACGATAGTCGCAAACTCTTTTTCATGAGTTGGGTAGTTTCACTCAAGGGGTCATAAGAGATGAGACTCCTAAAAATTACATTTTCACCATATATTATAAAAAATAAAAGTTGAATGAAAAATTCATCATAAATAATTCCATACCGAAATCTAGGATTAGAAAAACAAATTGGGGGGGCTGCGCTGGTTGGGGGTGTTGTGCAGGGGTGATGTGAATTACTACTAGAAGAGTGGTTTTCATTTAAATATAGAAATGGGTGTAAATAATGTTTTTGTTATTGAAACTATTATTAACTCTACTGGATGATTGTTGTCATATGAATATTGAAATAGGGAATTTTATTACATGACATGGTTGGAAGAGTTTGATGGTTTTATGTGTTTTTTGTGCTATTTTAGGTGTTTTTTATGTTGTTTTAAGTCTGTATGTGGTTATTGGGATATTTTTTATGCAGGTGTATACTGGAGGGGCTACTAGAGGGCTTCTGTGCAACAGTTCTGTTGGGCAAAAATCCCTCAAGGTAACATTGCAGTATTTTTGGGTGGATTGTGTTTGTTGAAAAAGCAGGTTTCCATGGAGAATTGTCGAGTTCCTGAGAAGTTGTTGACATTCCATGATTGACAAAGAACTATGACAAAGGAAAGGATGATCTGGAGGCGGTACAAAAGAGCAGTACAAGGTGGCGCCGTTTCCCAGTGTTTGCCAAATTTTTGGGGTCCAAAATTTGGAGTTTGGTGAGCATCGCGAAAATAGGATTTCCATGAAGAGCATAATTTAATATGGCAAAGGCATGAATTTCGCGAAGATAGGATGCATGGTTTTGAAATCGCGAAGACCAAAAGAATGGAGGCGGTGATGTTTCGCAATTACGTCAAGCTTCGCGAACGGCAGAGGCTGAAGCGCATCGCGGCGGAGAAGGGCTTTGCGAGAGAGCTTCGCGGCGAAGGCGCGAAGGAATGTTGGGCTTCACGAGGGAGATTCGCGGCGAAGGCGCGAGCCGCGAAGGTAAGTTGACGGTGATTATTCGCGACTACGTCAAGCTCCGCAAACGGATAATTTCCGAGGAGCTTCGCGATTTGGACAGAATTCTGACGGGAACTTTGGAGCTTCGCGATTTGAGATGACGTGGCGTTGACTTCGCGCGGAAGGGACGAGGGTCGGTGGAATCGCCTATAAATAGAGGTCGTCCCCTTCGAGCGAAGTAGAGATAATTTTCAGAGAAAATACTTTGCTCTCGATTTGCGAAGGTGGTTCGCGGAGCCAGTGTGCTTCGCGAAAGAGGTGCTTCGCGGCGGCTATTGTAGCTCCGTGAAACCTGCGAGCTCCACGTTGGCTTACTTTGCTTCGCGAGGGTCGTTGCATTGCGACGGCTTGAGCATCGTGAGCGTGCTTTGTGAAAGAGCTTCGCGAGAGAGCTTTGCGAAAAGGCAGGATCTTCGCGAAGGCTTGTTGAGCTTCGTGAAATTGGGAGCCTAGAGAAGTTGGGTGCTTTGAGAGGTCTTTCCAAAGGAAGTTTGCCCAGTGGATAGTGGAAAAGGGGTATTCATCTACGGATGAAAGTTGAACTTCAACAGAGAATCTACATACAGAGAAAGATTCATTTCTTAATGGAAATGAAGATACCTACAGGTCTATAAAATGTGAGTAAATCCCTTCACAGAGCAGTGATCTTAGGAAGAGGAAAAAGGTGATCCTCTCCACCGGCAGTGAGCCAGAGAGAGAGAAACAGGGAGTGACCCTTGGGAAAGCAGTGACCTGACCCTAAACTTTGTATAGGTAGTGATCCTGTGCCTAGAATTGATCTAGCCCGAACATTGTAATCCACAGCTAGTGAAGTCTAGTGGAATTTGGTACGAACCGACAACTTGTCGGCGTATGCTCCTTGGACGTAGCCCTTAGCGGTGAACCAAGTAAAAATCTCTGTGTCTGCCTGATTACTTCCCTGCATTGCATTCAAAGCATCATCATCAGGTAGAGGAGACAAGTGATCACAGTAACCACACAAGTGTAAACAAAGTGACCCTTGTAACAAAGAGGTCAAGATCCAGTGGGGTAGAAAGAACTTTGAAAAAGAATATCCATACCCTGATTCACCCCACTCTCAGGGTATATAGGCCCCTATTGGCCCTAAAAATTGGTATCAGAGGGATTGGTTGCTTTTATCAGATTTGTTTGCTCCGACTTTGTGTAGTCGCTCTTTGTGTTTACAGAATCAGTTTTCTCTTATTTCGGTGATCCATGGAAAAAGGAAAAACATCCAAGAAGAAGCAGAAGTCGGGTGGTATTCCTCAGTGTGGAAGTGTGTATGGAAAAAGTGTGGTTCAATTAAAAGAATCAAACAGTTTGCTGAAGGAAGGTCTGGATGAATCTGACAGGGAAAAGATTGATTCACTCAATCATGATGTTGGAATGAGTGAAGTACATGAGAATCAGAGCAATTCTAAAACAGAAGAAGAAATTGAAGGAAGAATAGATATGCGAGCTGAGTTGGAGGCTGCTCTTGAGGAGATAGATGTTTGGAGAGAAAAAACAAAGAAATCCAACAAAGTTGTTCATGATGCCAAACTCTATATGCAGCAGCAGGAAGAAGAGAACTCTGAGTTGATGGAAGAAATTGAGAAACTCAGGTTATCAACACGAGAGAACTCAAAATCAGTTAGTGAGTATAAGACTAAGATTGAAGAACAGAAAAGGGAGATCGATGGATTGAATAGAAAAGTGAAAGATCAATTCAAAAGCATCGAAGAACCTAATATTCCAAGTGACGTTGGAAACACTGAAGAAGCCAAATATAAAGATATCCGGATCAAGGGATTGGAGATTGAGGTCAACAAGCTAAAAGGCCTAAATCAAAGGCTTATTGATATAGTTACTGACCTAACAGAGAAGAATGATTCACATGCTGAAGAGCTACAGAAGATGGCTAAAATGAAAGGAATACAAAAGGCTGGTGATTATGAAGAGAGTCAAAAGTCAGCTGAAGCACAGAATCTTAGAGCCAGAAATAATGATCTAGCACCACAGTTGTCTGCAGAAGTTCAGAAAAATCAAAGGCTACAACAAGAGAATACATGTTTCTCTGACTCTGTTGCTCAAGAAAAATTGAAGGTAAAGGAGAAAAATGACATAGTTGATAAGCTGAGGCATGAACTGGAAGATGAGGTAAGTAGAGGGAAGCTTCTCAAGGAAAAACTTGATGTCCAACTTGAATCAAGGGATATGAAGATTCTAATGTTGGTAGAAGAGATAGAATCAGTCAAGAAAGAAATAGAGAAGTCTAAATTCAAAGATAAGCCCAAGTTGAAGGATGCACTGCACTTGCTATTTGATCATCCTTCGACAAGTGATGATAAAATGAAGAACAGATATGCTGTTTCTGAAGAGAAACAACAGAATATTTTCTCAGCTCAAAGACCAGCATGTTTCGGAAGAGCTGGTATTGGATTTGATGAATCACCTCCCATGCATGATAAGAAGAGAGCCGTGAATAGTTCCAGTAGTGGAGAAAACCCTGTAGGTACAGGAGATAGGCCAAAGAGTTCAGTTACAAAAAGAAGTGATGACATGTGCTATTTCTGCGGGATTCATGGTCACACGTCAAGTGTCTGTACAGAGGCTCTGGAGTACATTTCAGGCTGTGAAAAGATAAACATTAATAAATCTGAGAACAGGAAGAAGCATCATGAGAAATTAGAAAGAAGAGCTTCTCAGAGGAAAGCATACATTAGATGCTATTACTGCAGAAGAATGGAAGACACCATGAGCATGTGTCAGGAAGCTCAGGAGAACAATATCAGAGGAAGAAGTCAAGGTGCATCAACATCTCAGCAGAGAGATGATAAAATGAGGTATGCCTTTGAGGGAAAATGTTTTATATGTTCTCACTATGGGAACATGGCGAGACATTGTAGTAATAAGAAAGCAGGAAAGGGAAAGGAACAAGAAAAGAGATCTCCACCACAGGAAGTGTACAAGAAAGAATCCTGTACTGGGAGACAAAGTGGTAAGGAGAAGAATAGGCTTCGAGCCTCGGGGAAATCACATGGAGCTGAACGAAAGGTGTATCAGTCACCTCCTCTGTCATACTCACAACAGCTCTCAAGGAGAGAATGTGAGAAAACCTGGAAGATTAAGGGGAGATCTACTCCAGCAGTGATAAAGAAGAATGGACATTCAATGGAGGACCCACCACCAATGAAAAATAGGGTGGTGACTCATAAATCTTATAAAAGGCAGATAAGCAAAGAATGCATTGAAAAATCTGCAAGTCATGTGCCACAACAAGCAGTGGAGAAAAGGGGAAGATCCCTGCAATGGATAAAGAAGAAGAAGGGGAAGATGCCAAACAGAGAGGTTCCTACTCAGAGAAATAATCAAGGAAAATGGAATATTGATTGTACATCAAAGACAGATGTGTGTACAAGTGGGTTCAGACCCCATATTGTGAAAAATGTCAGGCTTACAGAATCTTCATACCAGAAAAATACTCAGCATGTGAGTAATGAATGCTTAGTCATATGGCCAGAGCAATTGAAGTTGGCTAGGTAGCTGGAGGAAGAAAGAAAGGATTGTGATGCCCTCCATGAAAGAATCAAAGGGTTGACCCATCATGATCAACCAATACCCTCATCTTGAGGATTCGAGAAACCATCCCCTCTCCCTATGTATAAAAATTCTATTAACTGATGATTCGTGTGTTTCAGGCTCTAGGGAGATACGATCCAAGGGGAAGTGGCATCTAAGGATGCGAAGTGGATATGTGATATGCTCTACAATTTCAATTGATTCAAATCAGGTACCAGAGTTGAAGAAGAAAGGGAGCAACATAACACAACAGAATGTGATTGTGTTGTTAACTTTGACTCTTGTTTCCTACACCGAGTTTCAAATCAGTAGGCTTATAGATTTTGTTAATGGCTCAAATCTGAGTGGAAGATGAGAACAAATGATGAAGGATGAAAAGACGTGTTATGGGTATAAACTGTTGGGCCTAACAACTTGAGGAGTTGCATAACACAGGGGGAGAATTCTATATCCTAATCAAATTCATGATCTCAATATGATATGAAGGATGAATGTTTATGCTCATGAATAATTATTGGTGGAAAAGCAGCTACACACAGGTTTTCATGATTATCTATTTCGTTCTAACAATGTGGTATCAGCTGACTGCTTTCAGGATACCAAAAAGCTGCGAGAGAAAATCAAAGGTGTGTCAACAAAAATATGAGAGAAGATGTTCAAGGAAATGACGTCATTGAACAATGACACAGATAAAAGTAGCTGAAATAAATGAAGCCACTGAAAAATGAGTCAGTGGACAGTTTCCTGGAAAAAGTGATGAGAAAGAAAGAAAGAAACACAAGGAGAAAAAGTGATTGATGCCGATTCAGAAAAAGATACTGATGGTGAGTACAAGGAAGTAAAAATACTCATATGCACAACAGTCAAAGATTTGAGCTGAAATTGACATGCATAATATCATTGGTGATTATTTAGCTCTAGCTTAGACAAGGAGAATGGAATCACTGCAGAAAACATCTTTTATATCTCAGGTTGAGCCGAAATGCTTTGCTGATGCAGCTGAAGATGAAAACTGGGATCATACCATGGATGAAGAGATAGATCAGACTTGAGAAGAATCAGACGTGGGATATTGTTTCGAGGCTAGATGATAAAAACGTCATCAGGGCAAAATGGGTCTATCATGACAAGATGAATGAATAGGGCACGGTGGACTTTGGCTTGACATACAATGACAAATCTCAGACAGATTTGTTGGGGTACACTGATGCACACTGGGCCGGTTCAGCAGATGATAGAAAATCAACGTCAGGTGGTGCTTTCTATCTTGTTGGATTGTGTATTTCTGGGCTAAGCAAGAAGCAGGATTGCATTTCATTGAGCACCGCAGAAGCTGAGTATATTAAGGCCACTCAAGCCTGCACAAAGTTATTGTGGATGAAGCAGCAGCTTGAAGATATTGGAGTTGAAGTGAAGTCTCCGATCGGAATACAGTGCGACAACTCAAGTGCTATAAATCTCAGCAAAAATCCCGTCCATCACTCAAGGACAAAGCACATTGAGATAAAGTATCATTTTATCAAGTAGAAAGTTGAGCAGGGGATCGTGAAATTGGAGTATGTGCATATAGAACTACAGGTTGAAGACATCCTGAAAAAGGACTTACCCAAGGAAGCATTTCAAAGGCATCGACTGGCTCTGGGAGTTCAGTCGATTCCCCACACTTGAAATAGTGTGGATGTGGGTCCCCCCCCCCCTCTCCCCGAGGTATGATGTGTTTTTCCCTAATGTGCTAATGTGTTCTCTACTCTGTTACAAACTGCAAAGGAATGACCTTTGGGTTCGTTGACAAAGGGGGAGAAAAGTGTTTGTTAAAGGGGGAGGAAATAGTGTTTGTTCAAGGGGAAGATAGTGCGGAGATTTGATAAATCATAATTGATATGGGGAGAATCTGATAGGTGGAGCATCCAGAAAGGGGGAGAAATGAGAAAGGGGGAGATTTTTAAATCTGACGATGCTAGAAGTGATCGATCAAAGAATAGAAATCACGACAGCTGAGGATCATGATAAAAGCAGAACAGTGGTGTTGGAATGGTGTGAGACGGTGTCCAACTATTCACCAATTGGTATCAGTGTGGTTCAACAATTGGAATCAACTTACGAATTGGTATCAGGTTGGAATCGACAATTGGGGTCTGACATGAAGTGATTCATTGATGAACTTTTCATACTACTCTTGTTTCTCACGCCGAGCATTGCTCATGTGGGCTTAGAGTACGTGTAAAGTGAATCCTTGAACGCTATCAGAATCGCAAGAGGTGAATGGTGGTAGCGACTGGAAGAAGACTCAGTGAGGTATCAAAGTGCAGAAAATCTTTCTGAGCAGAGTTGTGAAGAGTTGTCAACAAACCCAAAGGGGGAGATTATTGGGCAAAAATCCCTCAAGGTAACATTGCAGTATTTTTGGGTGGATTGTGTTTGTTGACAAAGCAAGTTTCCATTGAGAATTGTCGAGTTCCTGAGAAGTTGTTGACATTCCATGATTGACAAATAACTATGACAAAGGAAAGGATGATCTGGAGGTGGTAAAAAAGAGCAGTACAAGGTGGCGCTGTTTCCCAGTGTTTGCCAAATTTTTGGGGTCCAAAATTTGGAGTTTGGTGAGCATCGCGAAAATAGGATTTCCATGAAGAGCATAATTTAATATGGAAAAGAAATGACTTTCGCGAAGATAGGATGCATGGTTTTGAAATCGCGAAGACCAGAAGAATGGAGGCGGTGATGCTTCGCGATTATGTCAATCTTCGCGAATGGCAGAGGCTGAAGCGCATCGCGGCGAAGAAGGGCTTTGCGAGAGAGCTTCGCGGCGAAGGCGCGAAGGAATGTTGGGCTTCACGAGGGAGCTTCGCGGCAAAGTCGCGAGTCGCGAAGGTAAGTTGACGGTGATTCTTCATGACTACGTCAAGCTCCGCGAACGGATAATTGCCGAGGAGCTTCGCGATTTGGACAGAATTCTGACGGAAACTTTGGAGCTTCGCGATTTGAGATGACGTGGCGTTGAATTCGCGCGGAAGGGACGAGGGTCGGTGGAATCGCCTATAAATAGAGGCCGACCCCTTCGAGCGAAGTAGAGAGAATTTTCAGAGAAAATACTTTGCTATCGATTTGCGAAGGTGGTTCGCGGAGCCAGTGTGCTTCGCAAAAGAGGTGCTTCACAGCGGCTATTGTAGCTCTGTGAAACCTGTGAGCTCTGCGTTGGATTACTTTTCTTCGCGAGGGTCGTTTCTTTGCGATGGCTTGAGCATCGCGAGCGTGCTTCGCGAAAGAGCTTCGCGAGAGAGCTTCACGAAAAGGAAGGAGCTTCGCGAAGTCTTGTTGAGCTTCACGAAATTGGGAGCCTAGCGAAGTTGGGTGCTTTGCGAAGGTCTTTCCAAAGGAAGTTTGCCCAGTGGATAGTGGCAAAGGGGTATTCATCTACGGATGAAAGTTGAACTTCAACAGAGCATCTACATACTGAGAAAGATGCATTCTCTAATGGAAATGAAGAGACCTACAGGTCTATAAACTGTGAGTAAACCCCTTCACAGAGCAGTGAGCTTAGGAAGAGGAAAAAGGTGATCCTCTCCACTGGCAGTGAGCCAGAGAGAGAAACAGGGAGTGACCCTTGGGAAAGCAGTGAGCTGACCCTAAACTTTGTATAGGTAGTGATCCTGGGCCTAGAAGTGATCTAGCCCGAACATTGTAATCCACAGCTAGTGAAGTCTAGTGGAATTTGGTACGAACTGACAACTTGTCGGCGTATGCTCCTTGGACGTAGCCCTTAGCGGTGAACCAAGTAAAAATATCTGTGTCTGCCTGCTTACTTCCCTGCATTGCATTCAAAGCATCATCATCAGGTAGATGAGACATGTGATCATAGTAACCACACAAGTGCAAACAAAGTGACCCTTGTAACAAAGAGGTCAAGATCCAGTGGGGTAGAATGAACTTTGAAAAAGAATATCCATACCCTGATTCACTTCCACTCTCAGGGTATATAGGCCCCTATTGGCCCTAACAAATTCTGGAAAAACACATTACCAATGGTTTTAAACTATTGGTATAATAGTTCTGAAAAAACACATTACCAACGGTTTAAAACCGTTGGTATAATAGTTCTTGAAGTAGATATTTAAAAACTATACCAATGATTTAGAGCCGTTAGTATAGTTTTTAGTATACAATATATACCAACATTTTCTAGAAATCATTGGTAAAAACATTTACACTGCCAGTATTTCCAACGGTTTGTAAAACCGTTGGCAATACTCCAATTACAATGCCTTTCCCAACGGTTATACAAAAACCGTTGGTAATGGGATACTTTCACGCCTTTCTTTCCAATAGTTTTCCAAACTGTTGGTATACTATATACCAATGGTTTGGTAGCCTTTACCAATGGTTTTAAACCGTTGGTAAAGGCTTAATTTAATGTAGAGGATGTCTAGCTGTGCAGAGTGGGACCCGAGCATCATTGGTTGGGAGGAGTTACAGTCTAGATTGTTGGTCTATTTTAAGATGACGATGGGACTCCACAGTTGGTCTTTCCTCTAGTGGTCGATCATTTTATGGATGTCTTTCCGGAGAAATTTTCAGGTTTTCCTCCAGAGCAATATGTAGTGTTTTCTATCAAGCCTGGGCCAAGAGCAGCACTGGTGTCCATTCATCATTATAGTCTAGCTACACCATAGTTATAGGAGCTGAAGAAGCAGTTAGAGGAGTTGTAGGGAAATGTTTCAGATGACCTAGAACTCCTCATTGGGGTTTTCCTATCCTCTTTGCGATGAAGGCGGACAGTACCATCAGAAATTGTGTGGATTATCAGGAGTTGAACCAGTTAATGGGAAATAACTGATATCCCTTGCTGAGGATTGATGATCTCATTGATCATCTTTGAGGACCTCAGGTGTTCTTGAAGAATGTCTTGAGATCCAATTATCATCAGTTCCATGTTATACAAACTGATATACCTCTTACAGCCTTTTGGATCATGTATGGTGTATACAAGTTTGTAGTTATTCCATTCAATGTCATGAAAATGCCTACAGTTTTCATGGAACTGATGAACCGAGTGTTACATCCATACTTAGATTATTTCGTGGTAGTCATCGTGGACGATATCTTAGTGTAATCTCACACTCAACATGACCATGCTACCAATCTTGAGATCATTTGAGTACACTGAGAGTGCATCAGTTATATGCTAGGCTCTCAAAATGCCACTTTTGGATGGACCCAATTCACTTCTTGGGCCATGTTATCTCAAATATAGGAGTGTTGGTAAACCCAAAGAAAGTGAGAGTAGTAGTATACTGGTAGCACCCAAAGAATTTCATTGAGTTACGGAGTTTTCTAGGGCTGGATGGTTACTACATGCATTTTATACAGGACTTCGTATGCCTATTATTTCCACTGACGGGCCTAACTAAGAAGGGTGCAAAGTACTTGTGGTCAGATTCTAGCGAGTCATCCTTTTAGGAGATGAAAGGGAGGTTATCATTATCACTGATACTTGTTTTTTCATGGATGGGAATGAGTTATACTATTTACTATGATTCATCATGTATCAAACTGGGAGAAGTGGTTATGCAGGGAGAAGGAGTTGTTTTGTACGAGTCTCAGTATTTGAGACCACATGAGAGAAACTACCCGACGCATGATCTCAAGTTGGCTACAGTTGTTCATGTATAATGTTATTGGAAACATTATATTCTGGGAGATAATTTCATGGATTTCACTGAACACAGAAGTCTTAAGTATATATTCACTCAGCGTGAAGTGAACTTGAGGCAGCAAGAGTGGGTAGAGTACCTTCATTCCTTTGACTATGAGCTTGCCTATACGCCTGGAAAAGGAAACACTGTGGCTGATGCGTTGAGTAGGAGGATGTAGATTCAAGTAGTTCATGAGGCCAGTAGTGAGTGGAAGCTTATGAATCTGTTCTCTAAGATGCATTTGGAGGTGCATGACAGACAGGGGAAGACCGTTCTTTTTTTGATAGTTGCTACCTCTACTCTACTTGATCGAGTTCGAATAAGGAAGCTATCAGATTCTGAAGGCCTAGTCCTACGAGAATGTGTGTTAGGAGAAAAACCTATTCTTGGATGAACCATAGGTGAGGATGAGATCTTGCGTTTTCATGGACGTTTATGGGTGTCAGTAGACATTCACAAGGAGCTGATGTGAGGCTTTCGTTCCTCGGTTTGGGAAGTTCATACTGGTGTCAACAAGATGTATCGAGATTTGCACAGTCAGTATTGGTTGCCACATATGAACAAAGATGTCCCTAGTTTTTTCATGAGGTCTTCCACCTATTAGTAGGTGATGGCAGAGCATCAGTGACCATCAAGGCTTTTGCAGGAGTAACACATTCCTGAGTGGAAGTGGAATGATGTCGTGATGGATTTTGTAATTGGTTTTCTGAGGTCTCCTTAAGGGAATAATGTACTTTGGGTTGTTATTGATAAACTCAGGAAGGCTTCTCAATTCTTTCCGATCAAGGAGACCATATGTGTTGATGAGCTGGGGAGGTTGTACATCCGAGAGATTGTACGTCTACATGGGGTTCCACAATTCATTATTTTAGACAGGGACCCATGTTTTACTTCTTGGGTCTGTCCGGGATTACAGAGGGCTTTAGGTACACAGGTACTTCTGAGTAAAGATTACCACCCCCTGACAGATGGCCATTCTGAGCATATGATACAGGTTCTAGAGGACATGCTTCGAGCATGCGTTCTAGATTTAGGTGGTCCTTTAGAGAAGCAGAAATTCCTCTCATGGAGGTTGCCTACAATAATAGTTTTCAAGAATCTATTTATATGGAACCTGATGAGTCATTGTATAGTAGGCCTTGCTGATCCCCTTTATGTTGGATGGAGGCAGGAGAGGCACCTATGCTGGGACCTCTTCTTGTTTAGGAGACCAAGGAATATATAATGTTAATCCAGAAGAGGATGACTACTACACAAACATAGAAGAAGTCTTATGATGATCGACAAAGTTGACCTATAGAGTTTGAGGTCGAAGATCAGGTTTTCCTACGTGTCACACCGAGGTTGGTACGCATGATAATTAGGATATAGGGTATCCTTTTTCCGAGGTAGGTCAAGCCATTTGTGGTTTTGGAAAGGGTCAGATTGGTTTCCAATCAGTTGATGTTACCTCAGAGGTACTAGGATATTCACTATGTCTTCCATGTTTCTCAACTACGATTTTAGTTCTCAGACCCATCTCATGTTTTCCTACCTGAGGAGGTTGAGCTGGAGGTGGACACATAATTCGAGAGGCATCCAATCATGATGGTTGATCATAGTGTAAATGTTCTTCTCGGTCAGTATATTCCTCTGGTACGTGTGCTATGACAACATAGGCAGGTACATGATGAGACATGGGAGAGGGAGGTTGATTTACGATCATAGTGGTCGGTGCTGTTTGAGGATTCTTCTTCTACACCGCCCTACTAGGGAAATTCAGGGAAAAATTTCCTTAAGGGGGAAAGTTTGTAAGAACCAGTATTATCTTTTTTGGTATGTCATTTTTTCTTGTTGTTTTTGTGAAAAAGATGAGTTTCTGTAAATTTCAAAAGTACATGTCGTTTACTTATAAGTACATGATTTGTACCCATTTTTTGTGGGTGACCGTGTACCGAACGTGTAACTGCAAAGTACATGGTTGTGTGGGGTGACCTGGAGACCCCATAAAGTAGTGTCCGATTAAAGAAAGTACATGTCATATACCCTTTAATAAAACATTGTGTACATTATTTTTATTTCATTAAATAGACCAGGGTCATGTCTAATTGGAAGAACGCCCTTCTTCTCGAATCATCTCATCCAGGAGCGTCCGTAGCCTAAAATTATTCTCAGATCTCCCAACTCGCCATCTATTCTCCGAATTGACATTAGTCAAATGCAATGGAATCACCAGATTAATCTCTTTGTTCTTTCAGAGACTCATTTCATGATTCCCCATATTTAGTTAGATTTTCTTGGTTGAACGTTTTTTCTATTTTTGAATATCTACAGTTTTCTAGGTCGAATCAAATGTTGGGATTCAACTATATCGATCGTACAATGCCGAGGTAGGTGGTTAGTGCCTTTTTGTAGTTAGTATATGAGTTATATGTGCAAAAGATCACAATACCCTTATTCAGGATATTGCGTGTTTATGGTTTTTGGCCATATTTTTTCCTGCCATGCCTTGTGTGATTGAGTATGGGAATTATGATTGTAAAAAAGTTTATTTACCTTGTTATGGATGTGTTTACCATGTTTTATTGATATTGACCATTTTGTCTATCTTTTCATTTTAGGTTGATTTATTTTCCCTGACTAGTATTGTTATGGTGTAGTGATTATATCTGACATGCTGTGAAATGTTGTAGTTTGTTTATCCAAGTAGTTCTTGAGGTTTACTTTGGCTTCCATATATCATTTGTGCATGATTGAATTACACAGGGCTATGGAAACCTGGGGTAGTAAACCATGTGGAGATTGGACGATGAGGGATTCTATAGAGTTTTTGTTTATTTTTACGTTGTGAGACCTTATGAGGGTGGACTTTGTGCTACCTCAGAGTGTCTGTAGTTCCTCGTTAAAAGACCGTAGGGGAAAATTGACATTAATTTCTTCACTAGAGTGTCTATAGTTACTGATACGAGAGGACAGGGGGAATTAACAGTGAGTGCTTCCTCAGAGAGACTTTTCTAAAGCTGAACCAGAGGGGTTTGGTTGTGAGTACTTCCTAGAGGGTTGATTGTGTTTCTTTGGTTGAACCAGAGGGGTTAGGATAAGAGTAATTCCTGGAGGGTTAATTCTAATTGTTGGTTTCCTACCTAATAAATGAAAATGGATATAATTTAAATAGTAGGATTGTTTACATTGAGTACTTCCTTGTTTATTGCCTCATTTTGCATATTGAATGTCATATATATTCACTGAATGTTAGCCACATATCTTTGGGTGGTAGACTACTGGGATTCGTCTCACACCTTGTTTTGGTCATTCTTTTGGGCCCAAAAAAATTATATTGTTGTGGGTCTAGATAAGCACAAGTTCCCTTTTACTTCAGGTACTTGATTACTGTTGAGATGGATAGCATGGGACCAAGTTGAGGCTTATGATGCTACTAGAGTTTATTTGTTTTATTTTTAATATTGTTTAGTACTATATTCCAACATTTTGACTTGTTTTGGCTACTTTCCTAGACATATATATCATTCATCATTTATGTTTATGTGCTCCAATTGATTATTACTTCCACTATTTACTAATTGCATGTTATTACTCCTTCTGCTATTGTTATCTGTTTATTTCTACTGTGTTTCTCTACCAATGAGAGAATAGATTCCCCACATCACACCCAATTCCCTCACTACTAATCGACAACCTCTGGCTTTTGGGGAAATATTCTTGAGGCTGTGTGACCAACTGGGTATGAGTCACCTATGGGCGGCACCCAGAACATGGAAGTTACACCATAAATATGAGAGTGGGGTTGTTAATATTGATATTGGAATGGTGTATCTAAATATCTAACATCATTGGTCTAAAACAACGTAAGAAACATTCATTTTATGTGTAATTTATCTTCATGATGTGGGATCTAAGCATTTTATCCATGGAGACCATGTATAAGATGAGTCACATCCCTGATACCAGAGGCATTATGATGGGTAGATGTATATGGTGCCGATTGAGGTTTTTAAAAGACTCATGGAAGTCCACATCCCATTGGTAGGTTACTCCCTTCATCCTTATCTTAGTTATTAAAAGAAATCATCCAGCCAAGTTAGAAATGAAATTCCTAATATAGGTGAGGCACCCATGGATAAATCTGAACTATTTAAAATTCCATGGAGGTGTAATTTATATAATTTTACTATCCATATCTTAATGAACCTCAATTATATGATGCACTAAAAAATATTTATGGAATTCATATGGCGTTAATATAAAATCACACTTTAGCGGGATTAACCTCCAACTATATGATTGTAATTCACTGAAGATATTTTGATGATCAGAATAGTGAACACAAAACTAATGAGACACTACCACTAGGTCATCAATGTATACTTTCATGATTCATCAAAATAATGGCTTGGAGATATGTTGAATCATGAAATTACATTTTTTACAATTCTCATTAATCCAAATGTAATGATCAGATAATAGAATATCTCTTAAGTTGATCGGAAGGCATCGGTTTCCTCATAATTAAGGGTAAAATTTATCTTTTTATTCCCTAGATACACACCTATAATGAAAAGATATGGGAATCCTATAGTCACATTAATCTGTAGTACTGTGATTAGTGTTGGTAAATCCTCCATTGAGTAAAATTGAATATGATCAATAAAATCAATGTAGACCATGACAGTCTTATTATTTTTCTTAATGGAAACAATATTTGGAGTCCATTTATTAGTTTAGTTATCAGTTAATATTATATTTGATAAATTTTAAAACTACAGATTCTAACATGGTAGTTTAAGAGTGGTTTATTCTTCGGGATACCTACTTGAAACCTTGTTGGTTATCAAGAAATCCGATGACATGAGTAGCTACATAATATTATGGCCAGTTAATACCGATATAATTACTATAAAACACATATTTATGATCCATTAAATAGAAATATACATGTCATATTATTTAGGTTACATGGTGTAACAGATTTATATAGGTCGAGAGTCCCCATTTAGTTCCTTATTTACCTACCCGAGTTCATTGATGGTGGTGTAGAATCCACCCTCATGTTCTTGATACACATTCTAGATTTATTCCACTTCTACATTCATCATTGATTTGATGGAAATATCCATAGTCATGGAGGATAACATGGGGGTATCTTTTTCCCTAATTCAATATTAGAGGATAAAAAAGAATCATTTTCATATTGAACTACTAGGGACATCTTTAAGGTTTTTTTGGTGATTCTTGGTGCACTTTCTACTATAAAGGGGGTATCATAAAAGTATATAAGTCCTGAGTTGTAAGAAATATCTTAGGGGGAACTCTTAATTTCTATCTAGAGAGAAGGGACATTTCTGACACTAATGGAGCATTGTTCTATATTTCATTTAATGGGGACATGTTTTTTAGAATGCCCATTATTACATGTATATGTTCTAGTGAAGATTTTGTTTCTTGACGTCCTATTGGGACTATAAATTGTTCCATGATTAGTTTTATAGGAAACACATTATTATTTATGGTAATGTTCTAAGAGCGTCTCTTAATTCATTAATATAATCAAACAAAATGTTTCCATATTTCATTGGATGGTCTCCATTTCTCTTATATAAAGTCACTGTAGCATATTAGAATTCAAAAATTTCCTAGGGATTTCTATTGCCACATGTCATGTTGATTTTTTTACTGATTGGAAATTTAAAAAATTTATTGATTTTCAATGACATTGTCATGTGGATATGAAGTGATGGTCTCATGAACATGAAATTATATTAAATTCCTTTCAGTATAACCACAAAATTAACATTTAAAAATTTCTCTATTAATTGGGCATTGAGATTGATAATTCCTTGTGGATTTTTATCACTCGTGTTGTGAAGTTGAATATTCATCTTCATTACAGAAAATTCATCCTATCTATATAAAAAAATTTGGTTGGTTTGGACAGGGATGAGATTGATTCTTGACCACTTGTCAACAAAATCCTGTCAGTTGTCAAATTTCTTTCAATTTTTTAAAATATACAGGCTTATGATATATCTATGAATAACTCATTCCTTATCTTTCTCTATGACTAATATGGTTATAAGATATTTTTATTGAGTAGCTTATACCCAATAATCATCGAATGCAATGTATTCTATCTTAATCATCAGGGGACACTAGAGAGCCTCAATAAGTTGTTCCATAAGAAATTTTGAAATATAAATAACATCATAGATTTTGAGTGTTATAGGGAAACCAAAAACTGTTTAAAAGTTTAATATTTATCTAATTGTGTCATGTACTTCACAACATGTGGTTGATACTTTTTGTGTAGCTTAAGTTTCATTTATCATAGGGTAATGGGATTTGTGAGTAAATTTTTTTCGATGTGTAATCAATTTCTAATGGTGTGGGTCACTATGGTCGTACCATTTGTTTAGGAAGCTGAAACATTTATACACCATTTAAATGATTATCCTATATAATTGGGTTATGATGATTGTATAAGTCAACTGAGATAACTCCATGATCTCTTTAGAATCACTAAATCACTTATCAATGGACCTCAAATGAATATATGGATTTTGTGTTGATGTGTCGAGGGTATCGGGTTGGTCCTTGATCGTGTCATTCCCTGTTCACTTGGCTTATGTATCCTCAATCTCTACCTACCCAGTCAGGAATATGGAACTCAGGTTCATGGTTATATTCACCAATAAATAATGTTATATTAAGTGAATACCATTAAAAGAGTCAAAAAATTTCCCTTCATCTAATAAGGGTTGTGTTTCGTGGGACAACTCCCATTCTACAAATTCCATGGGAATGAAATCGATAAGGTTCTAAGCTGCTGACGAGGGTGTATAAGAACTTTTTTTTGATGAGTTTTTTATTTCTTATGAGTACGTATTCCTCCAAGAGAGATGTTTAATTACATTATTTCAAGTGTCAGAATCTTGATCTATCTTCTATGCTACACTCTAAGGGTGCAGCGAGCTTAGAAAATTCTCTTTCACATTTTACAATTATCAAACTTCTATACATTCCTAGATATAACCACATTCTAGTCACCTTATTCTTCCAGTTGGGTGATTTTCATGTTAGAAAATATAGTGAATGATTTTCCATGTATCTCCTATAAAAAATTAGCCTTACCATGTAATATTTCATTGAAAGAAATGTAGTCTACAATTTTGTGACCAAGAATAAAATAAAAAGGAAAATAGTTAGGATGGTCCTTGAGGAAGACCTCAATGGGTATCCTAATCTAAAGAGGCTTAAAGAGATTGATTTATATAGATTCTATAAAATTACCATGGATATATTTATTTCAAAATGAATATTATTATATATGTACTTGGGTACAACTAAAAGGAATCCTGCCTACCACACAACCACACACCCAAACAGGCAGATAATAGCCCTCTAAGGGATAGTCCACCCATCGAGCTCCTCTTATTTATTTATATATATATGGTCATGTATGGACCCATGGATGTAGGAATTTTTGTCTTCAACCACTCCAGATAGTAGGTCCACCAGATTTCATACTAAAGCATCACCAATTTTCTATCCCTCTTTTCAGTGACCGTTTTCCCTAGAGATCCACACCTCTGCATCATCGTGAGACTGTTTCCACTACAGTCTACATCAAGCTCCATCACATTGTTATCCCACTTCTCCCGAATCCGGAACCTGTTTTTAATGACGCATGTCCACTAACCACCATTCCCATAGACCTACCCTCTATCACATCACCAACCTCTCCTCCCACATCCAGATCCTCCTTTGCCCGATGAGCGTCTGCCAACAACCATTCCCGTCAACCCGCCATCTTTTATAGTGTCGTCCCACTAATCCTTAACTACATATAGAACCGAACCATAACCACATTCAATTCCATCGATTGTTCCCACAGTCCCACTAACCATCTCCCAACCACATCCGGCCTGCCCCCTAGGGGCTTCCGTCACACGGTTCAGCCGTGACCCCCACCTACTTCCCCCGTCGTAGGGCCCTGTTTTTCCATCTTCATCAAATAAATCCCTAAATAATGTGTCCAACAGGATTAGATCCTGGTTGGATACAAGATTATGGAGAGGCCATAACCAAATGGCTAGACCCCAACTATGCAAAGTGTATATACTTTATTATTTTGTTCTTCAAATCATGGGTGTCCCTAATCTCTCTTTGCATATATTAGTGGGCATTTTTCTGCTATTATTGATATATAAAAGGTCTCAGGTGATGTGGGGTTTGGATGGGTTTTTTAGGTGTTATTTACTAGATTGATCATGAAAATGACTGATTCTAAATTTCAATACCTTTTTCTACTTTCCTTGGAAATTTTCTGAAATTTTTCCCTAGTTCTCAAAATTGAATCATTTAGGTGTTGTGTAGCTCCTGTTAGAGTATAATATAAATTCATGTAATATTATCATTTTTTATATTCTAGATTTTTGAAGTATATTATAATCATTTTCCTTATCATATAGATATATTGATAGAGAATTTCATTAAAATGGACTTCATAACCAGTGATGTACCCTACTAGGAGGCTGCTATACAAAATAAAAGCTGACCGCACTAGAAAATGTACAAAGCATCTTATTTTACTTATTTATTTTTGGTCTAGAGGACCCTTGATATGGATTTATTAGGGTAAAATGTATGTGAGATGGTATTATAGACTCCTTGTGTCATCAGATAATTAAAATATAATAATACTACAATTGGGATGGGGGTAAGGTTTCCTACACCCATGAAGGATATATCTTCCTCTCATTCTATATAGTGGAACTTCACCACACAATTCTATTTAGGTGAGTATCTAGAGACTCAATGGTGTCAAGATGTTATGGAGATATCACAGTCTGGACTACGTCATGATCATAGGCAGTGGGAAAGCATTGATATTGTTTCTTTTCTCAATATTATCCCCATGCTCAGATACTGAAATTTCATGAGGATTCAATTATTAGTTATTCGAAATATATTAATCTATAAATGAAAGAATACCATATCCTATTATTGTTCCTTTCTAATCTCGATTCCAAATACATGGAGAAATATTCAAGGACAATTGATAAATAGAATGCATTTATAACCTGGTGATGACTCTCATTGTCTTGATAAGACAGGTTTCTATCCATTAATGAATGAAAGGATTTCCACAAATTCTGTCATAATAATGTTAGCCTCTCCTCATTTATATCATCTAGAAATTCACATTTTTAGGTGACAATGTTCCAAATACAAGTTGGATGTTTTTTACTTCTAGATCCATCCATATATAAATTCCAACAAGTTCTTCAGAAATTTTATATTCCTCTAGCTAATCTGATCATATAGTTCGCTTCTTTGGATCACCTATTAAATGAGGTGAGGTGTTGCGATTGGATGATGGGGCACAATTATGATCTAACCTAGTTTTTTGATCTATTATCTATAAGAATCTATCTTAAAAATGGGATCTTTTATTTTCTGCTAGATATATCACACCAGGGATGTCATCTATAGTGGATATCAGGTGTAGGATCCCAAAAATCCATCTCTATAGTACTGTGGGAAAGACTGTAATAGTATTTTTTGCCTCATGATTCATATTAGCAGTCGATAGAAACCTGAGGAGATATGTATCAATTTTGCATGGACTCACATATATTTTAATCTGGTGGGGTATGAAAATGATCCTCATCCATCATCATGGTTGGAATATGTCAGCCAAAATTTTGGGGTTGAAGAAGAGTTTGATCCTACTTTGTGGTGGTTAATGGAAAATGATGATGGATGAATTTTTTTATGGGTATATGGGCTCACTTTAAAAAATCTTCTAGAGTATTATAGTCAAATTAAATATTGTTTAAGGGAATATGAGACGGCCATTGAGTGGTTTGAAGAATATTTCAATCAATCCTTTTTAAAATAAGGGAATAATATCTATTCAAATTTTCATTACCAATCAGAATATGTGGTTAGACCTCCGAAATTAAAAAAATAATATGGGAATCCACTTTCATTTCTTGTGAATGATGTTAGTTTAGTATTTGGTTTGTAGGATTATGAAGATTATCTAAGATTAAGTAACATATAATAATATGTTGAGTATATTTTCATGTAGTGTTATGATCTTTTCATTAGGTTATTTATAAACTTGGATGACGAGACCTAGTCCAAATGAGATTATTAGCTCCGTCCACTGCTTTTGATGTATGTAGAATACTTTAATTGATACGAATATGAACCTATCCAGAGGTGATTTCCAAACAAGGTTTACAAATCAATGTGAAAATGAGAATATAAACCTGATCATGTTCCTTATCTATTACCGGTGTATGCCAGTAATCTAATCAAATGGGGTCATTTATTTTCAATATATCAATTGTATTTATCTTTTCATATTGGTCATGCAAAATATTCTACACTAGATATTGGGGTACTGAAAGGGTATTATCCTTGTATCCTCACTATAACATTCTAGAAAATCTCTTATATTACTTCCAAAATATAATCACATCATAAGGGTATGCGCAGGGATATATGCATGCATTTTATTTGTTTTTGTGATATATATGAATAAGTATTCAAATTATGTTGTGATATATTACCACACTTTTCGTCTTTATTTTATCAAAATATACTGATGGGTATCATGGGTGTGGGTAAAGATATATGGCTCCTCCATGTTTTCTATTAGGATATGATGATATAATTAGTTTGTGTCTGAAAGGATATGTTCCTCCTCGCCAGCTTCCACTACAATATTCTAAAGAATGTCTCCTGCTAGATGGGGATATAAACCTACTCCCTCTATTCTATGAGTTCCAATAACCAAAAAATCTCCTTAGTTCTTGGATTTGAGCATCTAGGGAGGTGATCTGTTAGGTAGTTCCCTCATCAGGTGACTGGGGGGAATTTTTTGGATAATGATGGTGACGATGATTAACACGAGACCTCGTAAGAAGATATTGAACTAGGATGGATCCATGGTTAACTCCCAAATTCATCCTATTATATAACATAATATTCTAAAGGTCATGCTCTAGGGATAGGGCCTCAATGTAAGTCATCATTGGTTTCATCGCTAACTTCCTTGAATGAGGTGGTATTATGGTATTTAGGGGAAAAATACCCATTTATGAAGCCTCTTGTTTTAGGATCATACCCGTGTTTAGGTATAACCTGTCCATCAAATTTTCCACTTGATGATATGGCATCATGTAAATGATTGGTTTTCATGATCCATAGAGATTGTTGTCGTAGCTGGGGTTCCATAATGTTTTCTAGATGATTTTATGGGCTTGGGACAAGGTGAATGTTTGTGACAACAATATTTGAAGTCAAAAGGAAATTTTTAATAAATGTCATTGATCTATGAAATATCATATATATTAATGTATGATTTATCAATTTATTTACGATTAAATGGATAAATATGTCATTTTTTAATGTTAGATTCCTGGAATAATCGATGGATTCATTTTAGGTTATCTATTTTTTCATCAAACCCGATCCAAATCCTGAATATATACAATGAGATGCTGAGTATTCATTAAAAAGGATTCACTTCAGTAGGTTTTAACTGAGAAAACACACAATTTCTCCAACATCTATAATGAGTTAACCAAAAAAATTCAAAAGGGAGTCGATCATTTTGGATTGTTTACCAATTACTTTAATTAACTCACATTGTTTTAGAGGATGAGAGTTCAAGCATATCATACCAAATTTGTTAAATTATTTAATGATCTAGGAATGCCTTATATATTTAATATATATTTTTGAATCCTTACCAAGACCTGGGAAGTGACCGGTTACCCCAATGTCAATGACTTGATCAGAACCATTCGCAGTTGAGAATAGCTTCTTATATCCAAATTTCCCCATAATTTTACTATTAATTTATTATTCTTTAGTTTATATTCATATTTAATCACTCCGGAATTTATTTTCATCTATGATGGTTTTTATTGTATTAAAATTGGTATTGACCACTGAAGAGGTGTCCAATGTATCATGAGAATATAAGAATATAATCACACAAAATTCGAGGAACAACATTTAAGGTATTATGAAAGGACCATTCAGTAGAATATGGCGTCAATTAAAAAGAACTTTTATAGGGTAATTTGACTTTTGGATATAGGGTTTAGGACTTGGAGAGGAATACTACGTATCTTATGAAAATGTGAAATGGAAATTATAGTTTTAATGTGGCATCTATATCAAAAAAAAGCGAAACAATAGAGGTTTGAATAATCCTTGTGCATATGGGGATACTATAATAACCAAAGATTTTATAAGATATATTATTTTTAATTTCATTCATATCTTATGTTGTACGATACAACATGATTATATACGCAACACCGTATTAGCTTGCAGTATACGCAACATTATTCTTGGATCATGTTACACACAATTTCAAATTTGTTTGATAGTTGTTATTCTACGCAACATTGAATGTGTATGTGTGTGTGTATATATATATATTCAATGTATAAATGAAACATGGTTGTATTTTGTTATACGCAACAAAAAAGGAGTTTTTCACTACACGCAACCCTGATTTGGCTTGCATTACACGCAATCGCGACCTTCCTCGTTTGCGTGTGTTGTACGCAATACCGGGTTTCACTAAACAACGATATATGGTTATAATATTATGACAAACTAGACGTTATGAATAGTATTAACTATGTTTTGAATTTTATAACATTATTATTCATCTTACACATTTTCTAGAACATGGTATGAGAACAAAATAAATATTTCGGGTAAAATAAGTATTTTTAAAAAAATGCAGTTTTGTCGCCTTTTGATGGCGCACCCACTTTAAATCTAGTTTTTCACATGTTTATAAGTTCAATTTTAAAAAATAAAATTATTCTTTGGAATAAGGATATAAAATTTTACCTTGCATAAAATTTTCATGTTATTCTGATAACTTTCATATTTTAATGAATAGTAAAAACACGCTATATTTTAATTCAAAACCTCTTTTTTCATCGTAATAATTTATGTGGTTAAATTATAATATTGAATGGTATTAAATTATAAAAAGAATATATTTTTACCATTTAATATAATTTATGTCATTTTCATTGATTTTACCTTGAATTCATAGGTTAAATCAATTCAATCTTTTGTAATTTTTTAAACAAAAAACCCGTTTTCTTTCGACGACGGGATTAATTTTAATTTAATTTCTGAAACATCTGTGTATTGAATTTGGAAAAATGGATTCCATATTTGGTATCTGTGGGTCCAAATTATATTAATAGACTACCTTTTTATTTTTGGGCATTCTGAATAGTAATTATGATAAATTTTATTTACCATAGTTAAAGGTAAATCGGGTAATTAAGGGTAAATATAAGATTATAAAATTACCCTAACACCTGAAAAAATCCTATTAGATGACTAAAAGTCGACCCATATCACCTAATAGTCGCATTAGAATCATTTAATGGACTTTTTTCCAGGAAAATAAATTAATTATTATTAAAACCAAAGAAAGTGACAACATGTCACTATCTTAAATCTTATAAGTATATTAATTTTAATTTAGTGATAAACTTCATGAAACTTCGAACATGAATAGTCTCAAAAAATCTAATGAAATTATCTACATCATATGAATTTATTTATAATTTTTAGGTATTAAATAAGTATCGTTAATTTTGACACAATAGTGATGCAGAAATTGTTTATCTAGTGAAAAATCAAGAATATAGTTTTTATTAAACTAATAGTGACCCTAAAAGTCAAAAAACCCTGACCAAAACTTATTGGTCTTATAAATATAAACCATAATAATCCAATTGTCTCATATGTGACCATTTAGTGCCTTATTAAAGAGATTATGACACTTATATTATTTTATTTTAAATGATGCCAAAGTTGTCATCTTCATAATTTAAAAAATATAACAATTTAAATATTGTTATTTTAAGATGATAAATTCGAGTAAAAGTATTATTGTTAACGTTAATAGATTCATCTTAATCATAGGATTTTATTTTTAATTTTTATGCAAGGAATATATATAAAAAATAATTATACAATAAATGATGTAGTAATTATTTTATTAAGAGATAAACCAAATAAATGGTTTTAAAAATAATAAAATAAATATTATATGAACTATTTAATGTGCTCCACTAATTTTCTAGAAACAAATATCCTTTTATTAATCTATTAAAGCTTTTAGTTTGAACATATCTTCTGTATATATGTTTTTTAAATTCAAATAAATGAATAGTGTCAACATTGACACTATTTTTATTTTATAAAAATAACATATTATAAAATTGTTTATAAATCAAAAAAATATTTAAAAATAACAAATTTATATTTATATGGTTTATAATGTTATAAAGTATCCAATTATGGACAATTCACAACAAATAAGTAATTATTTGTTATAATTTAAAATTTATAATGTTATTACCACAAATAAAAATAAATTGATTAAATAAGGATAAATCAAGTTGATAATGTTTAAAATAAACTTTTAACATGTCTAAATTTTATTCGTTGATGAGATTACAACCCTATCTCATATAATATTTGAATATGAGTCATTTTGGAAAGTTTTTTAGTGGGGTTAGATTTATTTTTAAATTAATATTTTTAAGATTTCCAAAGGTGCCCCTCTCTTCCCTTATAAAAGGGAACCTCATCCCTCTCTTCCTCACACCAATTTGAGCCTTTAAGCTCAGCCAAACCCTGCCCATTTCCCTTATCAACTTCAATAGAAACATCCTAGAGGTCCTGGTATTTTCAAAGACCAATTTTAGTACCCTAAGAAGAGTATTCAAAGAGGCGTGTCAAAGAAGAGGTAATATCCGTTACTGATTCTTTCAACTTTATTTCTTCTTATACTTCTTATTCTTTAGTTGTTTCATTATTAAGTAATAACATCAGTATCAATCATATACTGATATGTTATTATAAGTATAAAACAACCCTATTTCACCATCTATCCATCCTACGGAAAATGAAATCACCGCCCGTGTGTACGTACGGAATACCGTCTCCACACCGTGGTGTAATCTGTTTTTTCCACCGACACCTTACATGGATGGGTATAATGGTGTAAAAAACAACTATATATGGTTATTATAACAACATACTGATTCTGATATATTATACCATCCACTCCAATTCTGTAATTATGGGAACGATATCATCACTCATGCGTACGTATGGACTACCGTCTCCACGACGTGATGAGATTCATTCTCCATGATTAACCTTACATGAATGATCATAAAGTTTATATAATGAGTAATAATGAAATATATGAAGTAATAATGCTAATTTATTAATGTATATATATATATGCATGTCATCTATTTAGTTTCATTCAATTCAATAAGGAAACAAAAACAGCGTTCATGCGTACATACCATCTACCGTCTCCATGAACGGTGTATTTCATTCCTTTTATCGATCTGTAATATCTATGCATATGATGAATATATATTATATATAAATCATGTTTTAAATTCTGGAATTATGTAAATCAGGATATAAGTAATAATATCAAGAAACGAAAAGTCGAAACACATACGATAAATGAAATGATTTTACCCAAAACGCTACTTTAACATGGAATTTACAAAAGAACGGGTAATATAAAGTCATAAGTGAAACATATACGATATAATAACATTGAATATGATTATTTAATAACTCAATGAAATTATTTAAATCATTATATAGGAGGTTCAGAACCATACGAAGTATATCGGACCTAAGGTTAGGGATAATTTTGCCAATCTCATTCTCATCTGAGATTGCTTATTCGTAAGTATTTACTGGGGTTATTTCTATCATCAATGTCCATGTTTTATAAAATTGTTTTCATGTATGTTTAAAGTTATTTTTACGGATTTTTGACTTTTACTACATGGTATGTAAGGAATATTTCTTTTTTTTACATTATGAGGTACTTTTTTTGACTTTTCCGACCAAAGTATGAGAAGAATGTTTTTTTAACTTATACAAAATGAAAAGATTTTTACGGTTTTATAAAGCCTTATTTTCATGAATCTTCCTCCAAAATATTTCATGACTATTTTCAAAAAAATCCTTTTCTTTTAAAATTTCATGACATTTTGTGAAAAGAGAATGATTTTGAAGAAGAAAGGATATTTTTCTCAAGAATTCATTTCAAGTGTTTTATCAAAACCATTTTTCATCTTAGATGACATTATTTCATATGTGTATGTTTCAAGTATCATGTCTCTATGATTTACAAGGTTTCACTTTTCTTATTATGAAATGATATCCATTTATTTTATATGGATTATGTGATGATGGGATGATGTTTATGAAACCCATTTTATTTATTGGGATATTATAAATGATGTATGTTTATATTGGGGCATAAGTAAAAATGATTTCATTATGAGATGGGTGGGACCTATATCTCCCTCCAATTAATTGGGTAGAGACTTATATCTCATGAGATAGACATGGCTGGAACGGTAAGTTAATCTGGTTTAGTGTTACAGGACTAAAATGAGGAGTGAACTCGATTCAGAAAGGGACTTTGTCCACTAAGATGGTCTTGGCAGCAATGCCTTGGCTACTATAGAAATCATGACATGTGCTAAATGGTTTCCACAATTACATGTTTTAATCCCATTTTATTTTATCATTCTTAATGTTTCTTTATGATCTATGCCTTACATACTTCCATGTTTTATGTCATTGCTCAAGCTTTTGACGTTTAAACATTATGTTCATGTCATTAAGATCAAATGTATATGATTTGTTTGATTTTATCCATGCTTACCCTTACTGAGCATTTGAGCTCACCCTTTATATGTTTTCTTTTCCCCAGGATATAAAGAAAGTTATTTGGTAAGAAAAACAAGGGGAAGATCATTATGGGAGATGTCGAAGATCTTTCACCACGATTAGAAGATTATGTTCCATGTTTCCAAAGGCACTAAACTATTACGGTCCTTGTGTTTCTGTTTCTGTTATGTATTAATTATTCCACAAAAGTAATGTAATGTCCATGTATGTCAAGTTTTGGGTCTCTACAATTGGTATCAGAGGAAAGGTTTAGTAAACCTTTGGAAACTAGGATGTGAAAACGTAAGTGAAATCCCTAGAGATATTTCTAAGGTATGTCTAGGGATGTCCCTAAGGATAAGTATACATATAGGATATAGTCCTAAAACTATGGTAATGATATTAGAATTTAACCTAAGATGTTAGATATTGAGGGTACTCCCCCTTTACTATGTTGTTTTCTCTAGCATGATTTTTGCCTCTCACAAAATTCTTTTTGTGTTTTAGTCAATGGAGGGAACCAGAAAGAATTCGTTTAACATTGAATCAAATAGACAAATTGGTGACTATGAACAAAAAAATTGTGTAATGCCTAGAGAGAAAGATATTGTGATTATGAAAAAGCACTCATCGCGATATATGATTAACAAGGTGAAATTTAGTGGTATGCCTAATTCATCAAATAAGAGGAAGATAGACTTTTATGCATGTTCGCATGTTGAGGAGCATAAAGATAGGAATATTGAGATTTCTAAAGAAGCGAAGAAGAACCATGAAGAATACCTCAAATGGAGGGACGAATGTTATCTGTGTGGAGAAAAGGGTCATAGAGTGACAGACTGTTATGGAGGTCAATGTCTTATTTGTGGAGAACATGGGCATTACCCAACTCAATGCCTTGACCTAAAAAGTTACTTCTAAATCAAGGAAGGAATTATTCCAGGACAATCATTGAAGAGGATGGATTGAAGTGTTTATGTATTGGTATTCAAGAATAATGTTGTTGAGGTACTTTTATGGTTTATTAGAATATTTTTGTATTAGTCTATTGTGGTTTGTAATAATTTTATGGTACCAGTAACCATGGAATGTGATTCAAATATTTTGGAAAGCAGATGATATGCGCATAATGAAGGGATAAGAAGATAATGAGATGTTTGATTGTATTCATAAGCTCATGATTGATATAAGGACTAAGTGATATCATGGTTTGAGTATATATAATTTTGAGGATTTTGGTATGTGGAAACTGTTAACTTTTAACTACATTCAAGTTTTCACTAAGGTTCAATGGGTATTCATTCTTCAAGAGAATACATGATTAAGGTATTCACATGTTTTTCATTTGACCAAAAAAATATATCTTATGATATATGGGGGATAAATGATGGCATTCACGTGATTGTTATGTGACATTTCAAGTAATCATTTTATTTATACTATGAGCTTGGACCGATGTATTATATATAAGCCTAAGGATTGGAATGACTTATGTTGAACATAAGTTAGTATTTTTTAAGGATATAACTTTTTTCATTATTATTGATGGGATGTTATAATAATGTAGTTTTAGAAAAAGGACAACCTGCAGGACGGGAGACATCCCATCACGTCATACAAGGTTGTGGGAATCGAACCCACAACTGAAGTGCGACTGGACTTTATCGTATACCAGTGGTATACATGAAGTCCCTGGTTAGTAGAAACTTGTTTTATTTTATTAAGCGGTATGATATATGAAGTATATGTTCATTTTTGGAATCGTATATGATTAAGCTCACCATAGATGGGCCTACGTATATTTGATAACTTTTACTAAGCTTTTGTTTGAAACATATGGAATGATCCATCATTCTATCACATGATCTGTTAACACTTCACGAATAAAAACTTCATTTCTTTAAGTGATGAAGTGGAAATTGTTCAAAGCACGAACAATAGTGAGATTGTACCAAAATCACGCAAGTATTTCTTCTAATTAAAAATTTTAAACTTTAGGGAAATGATATTGAAAACCAAAAATGTTGGCCTAATTCTCTTATATCCGATGAATCAGATGCTACCTTAGATCATCACAGATTTATGGGTTTGTGATTGATGGCTTTTTCATAGCCATGTTCTCTACCACTCTCTATCAGAACTTGATGGTTAGATTTCTCTTCCATATCCATATTTTCACCTATATTCTCCTATATGGAAACCCAGTGATTAGTTAATTTGGGTAACCGTTATGTTTCATAATTTATTTTTTAAAGATAAGTTTTGGTATTCCTCTTTACGATGTGGGTTTCAATTAAAGAAACTTTCATGTAGAAAACCATATATAACCCCGACGAATTTCGAGGGAGAAATTCATTTTAAGGGGGGTAGAATGTAATAACCCGAGATTTTATAAGATATATTCTTTTTAATTTCATTCATATCTTATGTTGTACGATACACCATGATTATCTTGCGCTATACACAACACCGTATTAGCTTGCAGTATACACAACATTATTCTTGGATCATGTTACACACAATTTGAAGTTTGTTTGATAGTTGTTATTCTACGCAACATTGAATGTGTATGTGTGTGTGTGTATATATATATATTCAATGTATAAATCAAATATGGTTGTATTTTGTTATACTCAACAGCAAAGGAGTCTTGCACTAGTCGCAACCCTGATTTGGCTTGCATTACACGGAATCACGACCTTCCTCGTTAGCGTGTGTTGTACGCAATACCAGGTTTCACTAATCAACGATATATGGTTATAATATTATCATGAACTAGCCGTTATGAATAGTATTAAATATGTTTTGAATTTTATAACATTATTATTCATTATACAGTTTTTCTAGAACATGGTATGAGAACAAAATAAATTTTTCAGGTAAAATAAGTATTTTTCAAAAAATGCAGTTTTGCCGCCTTTTAATGGCGCACCCAATTTAAATCTACTTGTTGACATGTTTATAAGTTCAATTTTACAAAATAAAAATATTCTTTGGAATAAGGATAATTTTTTTTACCTTGGATAAAATTTTCATGTTATTCTAATAACTTTCATATTTTTATGAATAGTAAAAACATGCTATATTTTAAATAAAAACAACTTTTTTCATCGTAATAATTTATGTGGTTAAATTATAATATTGAATGGTCTTAATGTATAAATAGAATATATTTTTACCATTTGATATAATTTATGTCATTAGCATTGATTTTACCTTGAATTCGTAGGTTAAATCAATTCAATCTTTTGTAATGTTTTAAACAAAAACCAGTTTTCTTTCGACAACGGGATTAATTTTAATTTAATTTCTGCAACTTCTGTGTATTGAATTTGGAAAATTAGATTCCATATTTGGTATCAGTGGGTCCAAATTATATTAATAGACTACGTTTTATTTTTGGGCATTATGAATAGTAACTACGGTAAATTTTATTTACCATAGTTAAAGGTAAATCGAGTAATTAAGGGTAAATATAAGATTATAAAATTACCATAACACCAGCCAAAATCATATTGGATGACTATAAGTCGACCCAGATCACCTAAGAGTCTGATTATAATCATTTAATGGACTTTGCTCCATGAAAATAACTTAATTATTATTAAAACCAAAGAAAGTGACAACATGTCACTCTTTTAAATCTTATAAGTATATTAATTTTAATTTAGTGATAAACTTCATGAAACATCGAACATGAATAGTCTCCAGAAAGATAATAAAATTATCTACATCATATTAATTAATTTATAATTTTTAGGGATTAAATAATTATCATTAATTTTGACACAATAGTGATGCAGAAATTGTTTATCTAGTGAAAAATCAAGAATATAGAATTTATTAAACTAATAGTGACCATAAAAGGCACAAAACCATGACCAAAACTTATTTTTCATGTAAATGTAAACCATAATCATCCAATGGTCTAATAGTGGACCATATGGAGCCTTAATAAAGTGATTATGACACTTATATTATTTTATTTTAAATGATGCCAAAGTTGTCACCTTCATAATTTAATAAATATAACAATTTAAATATTGTGATTTTAAGATGATAAATTCGAGTAAAAGTATTATTGTTAAGGTTAATAGATTTATATTCATCATAGGATTTTAGTTTTAATTTTTATGTAACAAATAAGTATTTTAAATAATTATTCAAATAATGATGTAGTAATTATTTTATTAAGAGATAAACCAAATAAATGGTTTTAAAAACAATAAAATAAATATATATGAACAATTTAATGTGCTCCACTAATTTTATAGATACATATGGACTTTTTTGAATCTATTAAAGCTTTTATTTAGAACATATATTCTGTATATATTTTATTTAAATTCAAATAAATGAATAGTGTCAAAATTGACACTATTGTTATTTTTTAAAAATAACATATTATAAAATTGTTTAAAAATCACAAAAATATTAACAAATTATAAATTTATATTTATATGGTATACAATGTTATAAAGTATCCAATTATGGACAACTAACAACAAATAAGTAATTATATGTTATAATTTAAAATTTAGAATGTTATTACCACAAATAAAATAAAATTGATTAAATAAGGATAAATCAAGTTGATAATGTTTAAAATAAATTCCTAACAAGTATAAATTTTATTTTTTGATTATATTACAACCCTATATAATCTAATATTTGAATATGAGTCATTTTTGGAAGTTTTTAAGTGGGGTTAGATTTATTATAAATAAATATTTTTAAGATTTCCAAAGGTTCCCCTCTCTTCCCTTATAAAAGGGCACCTCCTCTCTCTCTTCCTCACACTAATTTTAGACTTTAAGCTCAGCCAAAACATGCCCATTTCCCTTATAAAATTCCCTAAAAACATACTAGAGGTCCTGTTATTCTTCAAAGACCATGTTTAGTACCCTAAGAGGAGGATTCAAAGAGGCGTGTCAAAGAAGAGGTAATATCCGTTACATATTCTTTCAACTTTATTTCTTCTTATACTTTTTTTCATTAGTTGTTTCATTATGAAGTAATAGCATCAGTATCACTCATATAATGATATGTTATTATAAGTATGAAACAACCCTATTTCACCATCTATCCATCATACGAAAAATGAAATCACCGCACGTGCGTACGTACGGAATACCGTCTCCATGCCGTGGTGTAATCTGTTTTTTCCACCAACACCTTACATAGATGGGTATAATGGTGTAAACAATAACTATATATGGTTATTATAAAATCATACTGATTCTGATATATTATACCATCCACTCCAATTCTATAATTATGTGAATGATATCATTACTCGTGCGTACGTACGGACTACCGTCTCTACGACGTGATGAGATTCATTCTCGATGATTAACCATACATGAATGATAATAAAGTTTCAATAATGAATAATAATGAAATATATGAAATAATAATGCTACTGGATTTATTTATATATATATATATATGTCATCTATTTAGTTTCATTCAATTCAATAAGGAAACGAAAACAACGTTCATGCGTACGTACGGTCTACTGTCTCCATGAACGGTGTATTTCATTACTTTTATCGATCTATAATATATATGTATATGATGAATATATATTATATATAAATCATGTTTTACATTATGGAATTATCTAAATCAGGATATAAGTAATAATATCAAGAAACGACGAGTCCAAACACATACGATAAATGAAATGATTTTACCCAAAACGCTACTTTAACATTGAATTTACAAAAGAATGGGTAATATAAAGTCATAATTGAAACATATATGATATCATAACAATGAATATGATTATTTAATAAGTAAATTACACTATTTAAATAATTATACAGGAGGTTAGGAACCATACGAAGCATATCAGACCTAAGCTAAGGGATAATTTTGCAAAACTCATTTTCATCTGAGATTGCTTATTCGTAAGTATTTACTGGGGTTATTTCTATCATCCATGTCCATGTTTTATAAAAGTGTTTTCATGTATGTTTTAAGTCATTTTTCCTGATTTTTGACTTTTACTACATGGTATGTGACGCACGCCTGCCGTGGGGCGTGGCAAAATAATATTTTATTTACCTAAGTATAGTATAGCAGTTGATCCTAGGTAGTCTCCCGAAGAGGAGTGCACACAAAACAAGGTTGTCACTTTTTGTTGGTTTTCTTAAAAAGATTGGTTTTAATTAATTTGAATGACTATGAGAGAAACAATCAACAGAAATTGATTGATTTTAGAAAATTATAAAGATGATGATCGGATTAGGTTCGCCTAGACTTAGTATTGTGCTATCATGGTTTCCAAATTTTATCTCATATTCTTCCTTAAACTAGTAAGAGAGATGTGATGAGAATTTTCCTTTCTAAAACCTTAGATTGGTCTATCCTCCTTCCAATGTGTTTAGGGTTGTAGAAGGTCTCTTGATTAATTAGAGTAATCCCAGACCTGGAATTATTGTTCCCTAATACACCAAGATTTCAACATACAATCCTACACACGTGCTTGACAACCATCAAGAAATCACCACCCAACCCAAATCATGTTCCACCGTATACATATTAGAATTGGGTGGAGGGAGATGTGATCATCGACCAAAGAAATTTATAATTTCAGAATAAAAACCTTAACACAACCGCATTCGGATTTTAATACTGAATTATGAATTGGAACCGGAAGAAGAAAGAAGAACAAATTTTATTCATTTCAAGCACAAAACTCAAGAACAACACATAGGTCCAGCCTCCCCTCTTTCCGATCACTCAAATGAAACTACCCCTCCATGGATGGGGTAAGCGAGATAATTCGGGAGAGGAGAGACATTTTAAAACAAAAGAAATAAAATAAAAAACTGAGAAGTTCTTCTCCTTGGTGCCCCAGAAGGAATGGGGTGGAGAATGGGATGTGTTGAGGAGGAGGAGCTCTCCTCCTTTTATACCTCAGAATGTTGTCGCGTTTTGAACCAAATAAATGACCTCTTCACGCATTGATCCCTTCTTCAATGTTGTGAATACTTGTCTTGGCCGTGTCCCCTAAACATCTCAGCGTATTTGGACAGGTATTCCGAGAGTTATGGCCCTTTTATTCGGATAATTTATTCTGTCCAGTCAGAATATCCAAAACGTCAAACCCCGGATTAGGCAGCTTTAATGGACCCTCAAACGGACGAATCCTGTGGTTCTTCCTTCATAAAAGATTCTCCAAAACTCCTTGCGCGTCCACCCACTGAAGTTTGAAAGAGTTAGGCCCACAATGGATGAGTTATGGATCCCACATCAAAACTAGGCAGAACTGGAAACAGTTTTCTTGAGCCAAATTGTGAGCTTCTTTTGAGCTTTTATATGGCCGATTCAGCTTTTAGTCCAAATATAGTAAATGAAGCCCTGGATGTGTAGAATCTGTAAAAGAATGAATTTTGCAATTCGGATCATTTTAGATAATGTTATGGCCAAAAAACATAAATAAGTTAAAACTATTAAAAATCCAAAATGGCCAATTTTTACTATTCAGCTCAAAATAACACCAAAATCATAAAAATGAAACAATTCATCTTAGAGGAACACTTTTGTGAGTTTAAAACAGTGATATTCAATATAAATTAATTGAAAATATTTGTTCTATCAATTCCCCCACACTTAAACTATGCTTGTCCTCAAGCATAAAATCTCAACATGGAATTCAAAGGACACCAATGTCACCAATATTTAAATTTCAAATGGAATAAAATCAAATGATTATCAATGTCCAATAAAATTTTCCAGTTCCACAAAAATAACAATATAATTTCCCATTTTTCAAAGAAACAATCAATGCATGCATTTTACTTTTCCCCTTTGAAAAATAATGAAGCTTCTCCTTTCATTCATTCAAGCTTCTCAATTTATTATTATTAAACATGCCAAATCACGACCTACCTCACTTTTGAATATTTTCTCTCATCACTCATGATACAATTAATAGTGGAGTTATGCTCATATCATGAGAACATGCTCCTTATCCATAGGCTTGTAAAGTAACTACTTTCTCCACTTTATAAAGAAAAAACACACATAAAATCATGAGGACTTGCAATAAAGGTTCAAATGATTCTGTGGCTTAGGGTTGGTGGGTAAATGATTGAAATAATTTAAGGCCAGAAGTAGGAGGTTTGACTCTTATGTACAATGCATGATTAATCAAGTGAAAACACAAGATGAACCTCACTCAAATCCCCTTCAAATGTGAATCACAACACCACTCCCCTTTCAATGACATGGATCATGAGTCAATAAATGATTACAAAGAATGATATCATCCAAGTTCTCCCTGTTTTTTTTGTAAAGCTCCAGAAAGGCACAACTTTATTTTCTTTTTTATCTTTTTTTTTGTAAAGCTCCAGAAAGGCACAGCTTTATTTTCTTTTTTTTATGGAGAACCGGATGAAATGAAAGAAGCATAATGAAATGATGACTCATGCACAATTTTCTAATAATACATTGCCCAAAATGATGAAACACACATTACACCACCCAAAAATGATACATATCCCAAGGAACGCACACGAAGGGCCCTTCCCCCACACTCAAACTTGAAATAACCATGAAAAATACTAAAAGTGCAGGTAGGTAAGGAAAAATTGGATTGTAATGTGGCTTAAACCTATAAGGAAATTCATGGCATCTAAGGGCTTACGAAGGATAAATGTAAAGGTGGGTATTAGGATAAAATGTGGCTAGCCAAAGAGATGCCTCAATCATTTTAAATGTGGTTTTGTACAGTCATAGCTTTGACAAGTTTCAATATAAGTTCTAGCAGGTGGCACGCCCCAAGATCACTCAAGAAATATGCTCAAGATAAAATAGGAAATATTTGGTCTAGAAATCCTCTCAGGAATGAGTATATGAAATTGGACAATCACTTATGGCATGATTAATAATAACAAATTAATTCACATGAATTTCAGAAATTCAAAGAATGAAAAATGGAAGGGAAATTTCATTTACATGAATCAATTAATTCCCTTAAATCATGAGTCCTTATTTCAATATCCTTGCTTCACTTTAATCATCCAATTACCCATTTTAATCATTCAATATCATTAACATTGAAATCTAAAACATGGCATCACAAGATTCCTAAGAAACTCATGTCTCCTAGAGAAGTCAAGTAAAACATTAATTCAAGCGTGGGCATGCCTTTTTTTTGATTAATTGTTTTAAAAGACTAAAAAAATAGGAAATAAAGTTGGATAATATAGAATTGAAACTCATACTCCCCTGTCAAATGGATCCTTTTCTTCACAACGTATAATCCCACAACACCCTCTTCATTAATGGACCTGAAAAAAATTGAAAACAATTGATAGTGTAGGCCCGTTCAATCATGCTGGTAAATGACTAAGAAGACAAGTGGAAAACGGGGGAAAATGCGGGTTGCCTCCCAGTAGCACCTTTGTTTAATGTCGTTGGCTCGACAAAACAAAACAAAACAATTTTTTTTTGAAAAATCTCTTGGACTACAAGATTTACTCCCCCATACTTAATTTATGCAGTGTCCTCAAT
Source organism: Viscum album (assembly GCA_963277665.1). Classification (NCBI taxonomy): domain Eukaryota; kingdom Viridiplantae; phylum Streptophyta; class Magnoliopsida; order Santalales; family Viscaceae; genus Viscum; species Viscum album. The sequence continues at coordinate 413,880,550 of OY728119.1, read as the reverse complement.
TCATGTAAATTTATGTCTCAAAAAGTGGGAGTTACTGCATTTAATCATGTGTAAAGGAATGATGCAACCTGGTAGGTGTTCATTTGTATTCCGGATGAAGGAGTGTGATCTCCTCCACTGGTTCTTGAGGTACGATCCCATGGAACTTCTTCAGCCTCTGCCCATTTATAGTGAATGGGTTTCCTACTCCTTCCTTTTGAATCTGCACAGCACCAAAGGGATATACATGAGTAACAGTAAAGGGGCCTTCCCATTTGGAACAAAGTTTACCTGACATAAGCTTAAGTCTGAATTTGAAGAGTAACACGTGATCTCCAGGGTTGAAGGTTCTTGGTTGAATTATCTTGTCATGGGCCATCCTCGTTCTCTCTTTATAGATAATTGAGTTTTCAAAAGATTCCCTTCTAATTTCCTCTAACTCCTGCAACTGCAATCTTCTTTCTTTCCCAGCTTTCTCAAGGTCCAGATTCATCTCTATGACCGCCCAGTAGGCTCTATGCTCCAACTCCACATGAAGGTGGCAACACTTTCCATAGATCAATCTATAGGGACTCATCCCTATCGGTGTTTTGTAGGCCGTTCTGTATGCCCATAATGTATCATCTAACTTTTGGCTCCAGTCCTTCCGGTTGGGTTTAACAGTCTTCTCCAGAATGGCTTTGATTTCTCTATTAGAGACTTCTGCTTGGCCATTTGTTTGGAGATGGTATGGGGTAGATGTTCTATGATGTACCCCATACTTCTTCAGCAATGCTTCCATTTTCCTGTTGCAGAAATGAGTTCCCTGATCACTGATGATTGCTCGTGGCACGCCAAACCTACAGATAATGTTAGCCCTAACAAAATCACAAACAACTTTTTCATCATCAGTTCTGGTTGCTTTTTCTTCCACCCATTTTGAAACATAGTCTACAGCCAAAAGAATATATGAATTTCCAAATGACATTGGGAATGGTCCCATGAAATCTATGCCCCAAACTTCAAAAATTTCACAAAAGGTTATTGGTTTTTGTGTCATTTCATGTCGTTTGGATATGTTACCAGAAAATTGGCATTTTTCACATCTTTTACAAAATTCATATGAATCCTTGAATAAGGTGGGCTAGTAGAGTCCAGATTCTAAAACTTTTCGGGCAGTCCTCTGAGGTCCAAAGTGGCCTCCAAATGATAATTTATGAAAAAATTCAAACACTGATTCAATTTCACTTCTTGGAAAGCATCTTCTTATGATTTGATCATTACAAATTTTCCACAGAAACGGATCTTCCCAAATGTAAAATCTTGATTCAGATTTAAGCTTATGTTTTTGATGAGAGCTTAGATGAGAGGGTACCTGAGATGTTACCAAATAGTTGACAATGTTGGCATACCATGGTACTTCACTGTTGATGATGTAGAGTTGTTCTCCAGGAAGCTCATCATTAAGTGGGTTCTTCTTTGGTATTTCTGTTTCAGCGGTGTGGGGTAGTCGACTTAGATGATCAGCCACTTGATTTTCAGTCCCCTTCTTATCTTTCATTTCCAAATTGAACTCTTGTAAGAGTAGCATCCATCTCACCAACCGTGGTTTTGCATCCGCCTTTTTCATTAAGTACCTAAGAGCTGCATGATCAGAAAAAACAACTTTAGTGCCCAAAAGATATGATCGGAATTTATCTAGTGCAAAAACGACTACAAGGAACTCCTTCTCTGTGGTTGTGTAATTTATTTGTGTTTCATCCAAGGTCCATGATGCGTAGGAGATTACTTGAGGCTTGCTGTCAATTCTCTGTGATAGAGCGGCTCCCACTGCTTGGTTGGATGCATCACAAAGTAACTCGAAAGGGTAATCCCAATTGGGTGGTTTCATTATTGGTGGTGTTGTTATCCTTTCCTTTAATTCATCAAATGATTCCCTACATGAATAATCAAAATTAAAGTTAGCATCCTTTAGAAGTAATCTTGAGAGAGGGAGAGAAATCTTACTGAAATCCTTGATGAATCTTCTGTAAAATCATGCATGCCCTAAAAAGGATCTAACATGTTTTAAACAAGTTGGATATGGTAAGGAATTTATTACATCAACTTTTGATTTATCAACCTCAATCCCATTTTGTGAAATTATGTGGCCCAACACTATCCCTTTTTCAACCATGAAATGACATTTTTCAAAATTTAAGACAAGGTTCTTTTCAATGCATGTTTTCAAACATTTTTCCAAATTTCCCAAGAAAAGATCAAATGAATTGCCAAAAACTGTGAAATCATCAAGAAACACCTCCAAGCAATCCTCAATGTAGTCCGAAAAAATACTCACCATACACCGTTGAAATGTACCTGGGGCATTGCATAGCCCGAAAGGCATCCTTTTATAGGCGAATGTTCCAAAAGGGCAGGTGAAGGTTGTCTTCTCCTGGTTTTCTGGTGCAATTGGTACCTGAAAATAACCTGAGAATCCATCTAAAAAACAGTAATGAGTATTTCCAGCTAACCTTTCAAGCATCTGATCAATGAATGGAATAGGAAAGTGATATTTTCTAGTAACTTGATTTAGCTTCCTGTAATCTATACACACTCTCCAGCTGTTTTGTATTCTCGTGGGGATCAGTTCATTTCTTTCATTTGTAACAGTGGTCAGGCCATTTTTCTTGGAGACTACATGAATTGGGCTGACCCATTGAGAATCATAGATTGGGTAAATGATATCAGCTACTAACAATTTCTCAATCTATTTCTTAACGACCTCCATGATTGTGGGATTGAGTCTTCTTTGAGGTTGTCTAACTGGTCGAGATTCACTTTCTAAAAATATCTTGTGAGAGCATACCTTAGGGTTGATTCCAGGAATATCCCCTAAACTCCATCCTACAGCTTTTACATTCCTTTTGAGAAGGTCAATCAATGTTTGTTCTTGTAAATGGGATAGGTTATTGGCAATTATTACTGGCAATTTCTCTCCTTCCATTAGGTAAGCATACATCAAGTCACATGGAAAAGGCATCAGTTCTATACATGGGGGTTGTTCAACGGATGATATTGCATTTATGTTTCCTACATCTAATATTGAATTCTCTGGAATAATCTTACTTCCTCTTAACAAATCATCGAAAAAATCAGATTTTACCTCATCCTCCAACATGATATCAGAATTTTCATGTTCATGGGAGTTATAAAATTCAAATGAAGAGTGTTCTCCCAAAGATAAAAAGTCATGAAGCATACCTGAGTCTTCAATTGGTTCTATACCTTCATCATGGGAGATTGCATAAAGTGAGTGATTGCTGGATGGGTGTTTCATCGTATCAAGAATATTGAAGTGTACCGTACTATCTCCGAGCTCCATGGTGAGTGTTCCTTCATGCACGTTGATGATTGTCCTTTCTGTTTTCAAGAATGGTCTCCCTAGGATGATGGGAGATTGGGATGGTGCTCGGTCTTCCTCCATAGTAAGGACATAAAAGTCTGCTGGAAAGATTAATCCTCTCACTCCTACAAGTACATCTTCAACGACTCCAGTTGGGAAAACGGTGGATCTGTTTGCTAATTGTACCACCACTCGAGTTGATTTTAGTTCTCCGATCTGCAAAGATGAAAACACAGAGTGAGGCATCACATTTATCGAAGCTCCAAGATCACATAGTGCATCAGTAAAATTTAATGAACCGATAGTGCAGGGAATAGAGAAAGTCCCTGGATCTTGACATTTTTGCGGTATCGGTGGTGTTATCAATGCTGAGACACTTATTCCTAAGTTGATTCTTTCATTTCCATCCAGCCTCTTTCTTTTAGTACATAGCTCCTTCAGAAATTTTGCATATTTAGGGATTTGCCTGATTGCATCCAGTAGTGGAATGTTAATCTCAACTTTTCGGAATGTTTCCTGAATTTCCCGTTGAAGTCGTTATTCTTCTCCCTTCTTTGACTCAACCAATGCTTATGGGAATGGTGCTGGAATATCTTTTTTCTCCCTTTGTTGTTTCTGCAATGGTGTTTCTAGTCTTTCTTTCTTGAACCTTGTTCTTTCTACTTTGTTGTTGACTCCATCTTTTGGTTGGACAGGACGAGCTTCAGTAGGTTCCCTAGATTCATCCTCCTCATATTGTTCTGGTGGTTTGAGCTCCTTCCCGCTTCGGGTTGTGATTGAACTGAAATTCTCTTTTGGATTGGGAATTGTTTGTGAAGGAAGCTTAACTTGGTTCTTGGTGAGAGCATCCATAATGCTTGCAAATTGATCAGCTAGCTTGTCCATCTTATCTTCTATTCCTGCAACTCTTGTCTTCAGTTGTTGGTCTTCATTTTTCGGTGCACTTGTGGATGGTTGCTCATAATTCTTCCGCTTGAAAGGTGGTGGTTGAGAAGTTTGTTGTTGTTGGAAGGGCTTCTGATAAAGTTGTTGGAATGCTATCGGGTTCTGATATTGCTGCTGAAAAGGTGCTCTGGATTGGTTCTGTTGAAACCCATACCCTGGTTGGGTTTGCGGTTGGTATTGCCTTTGTTGATAGGCTGCCGCACAACTTTCTGTCCCCTGTACTTCTAGACATTGATCAGTGTAATGTGAATTAGAAGAGCATAAACCACATACCTGATTCGGCCCTTGTTGTTCCTTCACATGGTTCACATCTATTTGTCGCACCAACCTGGCAACGGCGCCAGTTTTGACGCACGCCTGTCGTGGGGCGTGGCAAAGCATATTTAATTTTCCTAATGCAGCACAGTGGCTAACCAGGGTCGTCTCACTTGAGGAGCGTTATAGTCGGTTCAATCACTTATACTAATTCACTTAATCTAATTTTTATTTCTTTTTTTTATATTATTTATGAATATATATATTTTTATAGTTTTAGAACATTTTAAATTTAAATTAAGAAATGCAGTATTAAAATATAAATGCAAATTATTACAAAATGAAATTATAAAAGAAAGGTCTTGGTCCTAGGTTTGGATAACACGAGTCCATTCATTATTTGTTGATTATTTAAATTCTATTTGATAATTCATTTAGTGAAACCTCATTAATGAATTACATCCCATTGATTTATTATGTGTGTGATTTTAACATGCCTTCGGCACACCAAACCACACCTCCTCCAGTAATCCAGTAGAGTAACACCTCAACCAAGAATATTATCCCTACAAGACCCGACTCCACAGTATGCCGTTTCAAACCTTATGGAAACCCCAACTCCACCGTATGATGGTTTTTCCTAAGATAAGGGAGGGGAAATGATTAATCAATGAAAAGAAATGGAATTGAAAATAATGTCATAGTGGAAGACCGCCACACCCGTGCAATATTCTCTCCTCCACCACAAATAGATTTAAAACATTTTTTTAATTTGAAGTGCAATAATGAATAACGTCATGAATCCTCCCCTATTTCCAAGCCTCATGTTAGTCACTTTCCATGGCGAAGTGCAAAGAGATCACAATGGAATGATGGAAGAGAGATAGGAAAAATTAAAGTTATAAGTGAAAAGGGGTGGAAGAAGAAATGGGAAACACTTTAATAAAATGATTATGAATGAATTACAAAAGAAATGAAAACTAAAATAAAAATGGAAATAAAGAAATATAAATCCTAAATGTCCCTTTGGCCTCCTATCCTTGGTTCCCCGGATGTCGTTTCCAATTTTGACGCACGCCTGTCGTGGGGCGTGGCAAAACAATATTTTATTTACCTAAGTATAGTATAACAGTTGATCCTAGGTAGTCTCCCGAAGAGGAGTGCACACAAAACAAGGTTGTCACTTTTTGTTGGTTTTTTTAAAAAGATTGGTTTTAATTAATTTGAATGACTATGATAGAAACAAACAACAGAAATTGATTGATTTTAACAAATTATAAAGATGGTGATCGGATTAGGTTCGGCTAGACTTAGTATTGTGCTATCATGGTTTCTAAATTTTATCTCATATTCTTCCTTAAACTGGTAAGAGAGATGTGATGAGAATTTTCCTTTCTAAAACCATAGATTGGTCTATCCTCCTTACAATGTGTTTAGGGTTGTAGAAGGTCTCTTGATTAATTAGAGTAATCCCAGACCTGGAATTATTGTTCCCTAATATACCAAGATTTCAACATACAATCCTACACACGTGCTTGACAACCATCAAGCAATCACCACCCAACCCTAATCATGTTCCACCGTATACAGATTAGAATTGGGTGGAGGGAGATGTGATCATCGACCAAAGCAATTTATAATTTCAGAATAAAAACCTTAACAAAACCGTATTCGGATTTTAATACTGAATTATGAATTGGAATCGGAAGAAGAAAGAAGAACAAATTTTATTCATTTCAAGCACAAAACTCAAGAACAACACATAGGTCCAGCCTCCCCTCTTTCCGATGACTCAAATGAAACTACCCCTCCATGAATGGGGTAATCGAGATAATTCGGGAGAGGATAGACATTTTAAAACAAAATAAATAAAAGAAAAATCTGAGAAGTTTTTCTTCTTGGTGCCCCAGAAGGAATGGGGTGGAGAATGTGATGTGTTGAGGAGGAGGAGCTCTCCTCTTATAGCCAGATTTCTGTCCTCCGAATGTTTTCCCGTTTTGAACCCAATAAATGACCTCTTCACGCGTTGATCCCTTCTTCAATGTTGTGCATAATTGTCTTGGCCGTGTCCCCTAAAACTCGCACCGTATTTGGACAGGTATTCCGAGAGTTATGGCCCTTTTATTCTGATAATTTATTCTGTCCCGTCAGAATATCCAAAACGTCAAACCCCGGATTAGGAAGCTTTAATGGAACCTCAAACGGACGAATCCCGCAATTCTTCCTTCATAAAAGATTCTCCAAAACTCCTTGCTCGTCCACCCACCGAATTTTGAAAGATTTGGGCCCACAATGGATGAGTTATGGATCCCACACCAAAACTAGGAAGAACTGGAAACAGTTTTCTTGAGCCCAATTGTGAGCTTCTTTTGAGCTTCCATATGGCCGATTCATCTTTTATTCCAAATATAGTAAATGAATCCCTGGATGTGTAGAATCTGTAAAAGAAATAATTTTTCAATTCGGATCAGTTTAGATAATGTTATGGCCAAAATACATAAATAAGTTAAAACTGTTAAAAATCCAAAAATGGCCAATTTTTACTATTCAGCTCAAAATAACACCAAAATCATAAAAATGAAACAATTAATCTTAGAGGAACACTTTTGTGAGTTTAAAACAGTGATATTCAATATAAATTAATTGAAAATATTTGTTCTATTAGTATGTATGGAATCTTTCTTTTTTTACGTTACGAGGTACTTTTTTGACTTTTTGGACCAAAGTACGAGAAGAATGTTTTTTTAACTTATACGACATGAAAGGATTTTTACGGTTTTATAAAGACTTATTTTCATGAATCTTACTCCAATATATTTCATTATTATTTTCAAAAAAATCATTTTCTTTTAAAATTTCATGACATTTTTTGAAAAGAGAATGATTTTGAAGAAGAAAGGATATTTTTCTCAAGAATTCATTTCAAGTGTTTTATCAAAACCATTTTTCATCTTAGATGACATTATTTCATATGTGTATGTTTCAAGTATCATGTATCTATGATTTACATGATACTTTTCTTATTATGAAATGATATCCATTTATTTTATATGGATTATGTGATGATGGGATGATGTTTATGAAACCCATTTTATTTATTGGGTTATTATGAATGATGTATGTTTATTTTGTGGCACAAGTAAGAATGATTTCATTATGAGATGGGTGGGACCTATATCTCCCTCCAATTCATTGGGTAAATATTTATATCTCATGAGATAGACATGTATGGAATGGTCAGTTAATCCAGTTCAGTGTTACAACACTTAAACGAGGAGTGAACTCGATTTAGAAAGGGACTTTGTCCACTAAGATGGTCTTGGCCGCAATGCCTTGCCTACTATGTAAATCATGACATGTTCTGAATGGTTTCCACAATTACATGTTTTACTCCCATGCTATTTTATCATGCTTAAGGTTTCTTTATGATCTATGCCTTACGTACTTCCATGTTTTATGCCATTTCTCAATATTTTGATGTTTAAACATTATGTTCGTGTTTTTAAGTTCAAATGTATATGATTTGTCTTATTTTATCCATGATTACCCTTACTGAGCATTTGAGCTCACCCTTTATATGTTTTCTTTTCCCCAGGATATAAAGAATGTTTTTAGGTAAGAAAAAAGGGGAAGATCTTTATGGGAGATGTTGAAGATCTTTCACCACGATTATAATATTATGTTCCATGTTTCCAAAGACACTAAACTATTATGGTCCTTGTGTGTCTATTATTGTTATATATTAAGTATTCCGAAAAAGTAATGTAATGTCCATGTAAGTCAAGTTTCGGGTCTCTACAGATACCTTGAGATATTTCACTGGGAATATATCCATATAAATGAAGAGAATATGTAATCATACTTACATTGAAAAGTGGTCATGTATTAGGGTAATTTTATTTATTTTGATCACACAGTGATTCATATAAACTAATACCATTTTATTTATGGTTGTAGTGAGAAACAAGAGATAAAAAATGTTTTTATACATCTCATGAAAGAGGGGCTTACAAGAAAGGTATTCCCTGGAATACTTAACTTGGAATATTTCCCTTTGAATATGATATGGATATGGTTAGTTCTTACAAATAACACCTAATGATGATTCTCATATTAGTGGTATTTTAGTGAGGTTATATGCAGTTATGACACCCTAATATTTGAATTGGGATTAAAAACTGTGGTCTGCCAAATATATTAGTGGGCCTTAGTCACTGAGGTTTAGTTGATATTTGACTCAGTCATATAAAATGAGGTCTCCCTGATATTTGAGAGAAGCTTACACAATTTTGTCTCCTCGATATTTATGTGGGGAATAAAAAGTGAGTTTATACTAGTATTTCTAAATATATTACACAATGATGTTTTCATAATAATTGTTCCATACTTACATGATGAGGTGACCTGGATATTAGAGCGGGGCTTAAAAAAAGATTTCACCTTGATATTTGAGTTGGGATTACACACAGAGGTCACATTGATAATCAAATAGGGCTTCACACTTGGTTCACTATGACATTTGAGTGTTTTTTACACACTAAGGTCTCCCTAATATTCTTCATTATGATTGGAGACCTCTGAAGGATTGTAAGATATAGTTTGGGCTGAAACCTAAGGGTGATTTCTATTCCGGAGGACTTAATTATGATAATGGAATGATCAGTTCAAGTCTCTAATTCCATGTGAGACACAATCATTATGGGAATGAAGTTAAATTTGAATATTTGATATATTTTATTTATGTGTGGGACATATTCATTGAGTCCTCTCAAGATGAATATGATATTAATCCCAACAAGACTATGGATCTTGGAGTTTTAACCTAAGGAATTATGGGGTGTTAAGGTAATTATGGGGAGAATGGTTGTGCATAAATAGTTGATGAGAATAATATTGATGTGCATCTTAGTCCATAAGAATAATCCTATGTATTTTGTTTTCAATATGATTATTATTCATTGTTGTCCATATATTCCTTTCACAATTATGGGAAAGGAATGTAGGATGATATTATAAGGTTATAGTCTTATATGTTTGGATTAATTGGAAGATATTCAAGTTTTATTTCCTTTATATGATGATAAGGACTTAGGAGTGCATGAGTGTCTACCTTGGGATCCATGTGTTCATTTCAGTTTCATAGGTTCATGCATTTCATGTGAAGATGTCTTGGTCATGTGCTCCACATGCAGGTTCTAAAGTCATGGGATTATTATGAAACTTGTAGAGTCATGTGGTCACCCAAATACATAGAGTTCATGAAAATGTATAACTAATACCAAATCAGGTGATCACATGGCCTAGTCATATGACTAAGGGGTCGTTCAGAACCATACACCCATCGTATGACCTATAAGTTGTCATGTGTTCATATTATCTATGATTTTCACATAATAATACCTTCAAATTTTATTTGTATTAAATTTCATATATTATTCCCAGTGAAATTTATTTTGTAGATGATCCATGTGATATCATGATCCCACCACTCTTAAAATTTATCTCGACTTCTCCTCTTGTGTGTATGTGTGTTCAATTCATTTTAGTGAGGGTTATAGGTTTCTATTTTCCTTTATTTTTTCCTCTTTTAATTGTAGAAAAACCACATATCTCGAAATGTGTTTCTAGAAGTACAATCCAAGTAAGTCAGATATTTCTCATGATCATCACATGTTAGAGTTTAATTACATAAATTACATACACCCATTAAACTCATTATAAAAACATTATCATAATAATGAGGCATCATTAAAAGTCTATCTGATCTAAGTCACCTTACCTGATTGACACATGGGTCATTGAATGAACTAAGAGGATGTCACATAAATAACAATGATCACATGATCCTCATTTCATGGACATCCTATCTCATAGGTGGATCTTGGTGTTCAATCCACCACATGTCTTTATAAAATCACATGATTGATTTTATATCATGCGATAGCATGAAAACATTTCCCTGGGAAACTACACCACTTGGTGGGGTAGTTCATATTGGGTGTCATGTTACTATAATGTTGTCCAACATGATTCACCTAAAAAATATCCACCAAAAGATCCTCCCAACATGGAAATAAATTATCTCCATATTCCCTTGGAAATTTACCACCATGAGTCTTCATAACAATTCTTGATCAATGCTTGATCACATGGTGATGAAAACACTTTGTAATGTGTAGCTGCTATTCCTAACATGGATATGTAGCAAGAAAAATGGGATAGGTTGACGAAATCCCATGACCCATATAGGTTTACCTGATCACATATCTTATAAAATAGATACCTATGTGGAAATATTTCTTTATGCATTTTTATGCCAAAAAAATATACTAGTGATTTGGGAATTTTTCCAAAATCTAATTTTACCAACTTTCATTTGGTGGGATTAAATTGTCATGGTTATATGATTCATTGGTTATTTATAGTTCCTCGAATAAAACCCATTGGAACCCAATATATAATGAATTTTTACCCCAATGGGAATATTGTTCATTCACACATAACCCTTCACATCCAAACTTTAGGACAACCCATCCATGGTAAAAAAATTGAAAAATAAATTAAACATTTAGAAGAATTTAGTTTTCACACAAATCAATATATTTGTTTTGAAGCCATATTTGAAAGAAATGTATAAGAAAATATGATTATTATAAATCAAATTGGGTTTCCCACACATTGGAAAAAAATCACATACTCTACAAAAATAAAAACGGTGAGCCTGCTGTGAATCATTCAGGTATGAAAATGATCAATTGAATATACAACTACCTATAGCTTCTATGATCAATTTTAATGTCGTATATAAATATTAAAGGTACATATAACATGAGCATAGTTTTATACAGCGTTATTAAATCATAAAAATTAAGTATTTCATGTTCTTCGACTTCTATAAGAGGCATCACCTCCTGCAAGAAAATGTTGAAAGCGACATGTTTAACATCTCTTGAACTAGGTGTAAAATGTTAATGTATGGGAGTTCCATTGACATGATACTATTACCACCATAAACGCCACATGAAAGGGCCTCTATCCACTGATGACCCTGATCCCATCCCTTTTGGGTAGCTAAACAATAATGGTAGTGACTGCTCCTACCACCACCAACCACTTTGAGAGCCTATCCATTGAGAGTGAAAACTAATACCTATCTTATAATATGAATGTGGAAATCAATTAAACAATAACCTTACATTATCCCAAAGGTTTCCATGTATATTTTCTTACATCCATTTTTGTTAGATTCAAGCCATCACTATCCCTTAGCAAATTATTGGCGGTGCATACCTACAAATTCCTCACCCGTTCACTCAAACCCAAGTGTCTAAGAGATCTCACCTTGTTTGGTCACATATAAACCATATGGAGTAGTCCCAAATTTATTTTTTATAAAAATAATATATTTGTTTTATATATTTTAATTTATATTTATTTAATTTCATTGATATCATTTCTTATATGTAACATCATATTTAAATGATCCATTATATAAAGATTATTATCTAATCTGATAGTTATCTTAAATCAATTTCATTTGAGGGGATTATTATGAATAATTAAATTATGAAATTTTTATTCTTAAATATGTATAAAATAGACTCAATAGTTTTTAATTGGTTATGAATTAATATATAATCATTCAAGAAATATGATGTATTTTTTCTAAAAAATTGTTTTTATAAAAATAATGTGTTTTTATATTAATAAATTAACTAAATAACTATTAATGAATTAATTTTAATAAATATAATTAATTTATATTTATTAAACGTTTTTAAATTCATCCAATAGTATTTACATGGATATGAATAAATGTACAATCAACTTTAAGATTAGAAATAATTTTTTTTAGAAATTATTTGTCTGTGTTTTGTGCAATAATATAAAAATGGATTTCTATAAATTATATAAAATTAATATTATAAAATGGATTCTATATTATTTTTTGTAATAATAATATAATTTTAAAAGGGAAAATAATTTTTTGGTCATAATGGATAGTAAAATTAATAAAAATCTATTATCATGGTTAATGTCCACAGTGGTTTACCCAGGTTGGGGGAACCTAAGAGATTAGATTCAAAATGTCCCCAAAAATATTAATTTATTTTATTGGTTGAAGGTATATAGACCATATACTTCCCACATTCTAAAATTTGTAATTTCGGATCAATTTGACATGAGTAGGAACATAATATATTTTACTCTTTTAAATAAATATCAGTATGGAGTCTCAATCCCTTATAAAATGATACTTATTATCCTCTATTTATTATAATCCAGGAGCATTATACAATATAAAATAACTTCTATAATACATTCTAATCATCTATAAACACATTTTATAGTAATTGGTATAATCAAAATACAATATATTAAAATGTGTAATTCAGAAGGAGGTTCCACAATAAGGATGTATAAAACATAACCGTGAACATTCAAATTTATTTCCTCTAAAAAATACTCTAAATATTTTTTATATTTTATAAATAAATTTATTAGGTTTCTTAAATTGAATTAATTTTTATTATGATTATGGATCAAACATTTTTGACCTCATTTATATTAAATGGAAAATGCAATATCTCCCATGTGTATTTGTAGACTACCAACTCTATAGAGCGATGTGATTAATTTTCCATCACCATTAATCAATGTTGGTTATTATGAGGAAAATAATGATTATATTTTATATTTATTACATATTTATTCTTATTTTATTATCATATCTCTCAACCTTCATTCAATTAAATTCATTGGAAGCTGACAATGTCACTCGTGTGTACATGTGGGATACCACCTCTATTTAGTTATATGATACATTTTTCTTCACTAATTTATATTTATAATTATAAAAGTTATTATTATGAATAAATATGAAAATATTTCAATGATCAATATTTTATGCCTGAATAATGCATGAAAAAATTCGAATGTACCAGAACTAGCACACCAAACCTTTCATAGAAAGAGACTTAGTTTTCATTTGAATGTTCACATTAATTATTTAATTCATAATAAAAGGATAATTGTAAATTATAAAAGAATTAATAATACTATGTAATTTATGAATATGTAAATGAAAAATATTAACAAGAAATAAATTTTATGAAATAAAATTTTTTAATGCATAAAAAGTTTGGAAGAACTTGAGGTAACAATTTATGTTACAATTTCATTTATTCTTGGGGGTTTCAATGATAAATTTATATCGTGGGAAATTATATAGAATAAAAATTTAACCCCATATAATTTATTAATCTATTGTTATATTAATTTTTTAAATTTAATACCAATTTCATCTCTTTGTTAATTTAAATGTTTGGGAATTTTCTTTTGTAAAAAATCTAACCTCATTCACTATTTAGGATAAATACATTTTCTTTTATGAAAATAATCATGAAAATCATTTTATTAATGTTCCTAAATAAAAATGAAATTATTTAATAAGTTTATTTTCACTATATTTGACATTATTTTCACTATATTTGACATTATTTTCACTATATGAAAACTGAATAGTTTTAAATATTTTCTGAACATGTTAATTTTTAACCTTTTTCCAAAAATGTGAAATGAATGATTTCCAATAATGTATACAACATGAACATATTTTTCCTACAGTCATGACCATTTTTGGATTTTTTTTTCTTCCCTTAAATGTTACCTTATTCATTAAAAAATGTATTTTCTCATTATAATAGTAATATTTTGATAAATTGTTAGACAATTTGAAGGCTAATTTATCATGTTTCAGAGAATGGTTATACTGTTCTTTTAACATTGTATTTCAAAAATTTAAACATATTTTAATAATTTTTATTTTTCATAGTGGAATATATTTTTATGATACCATCAATTTTTCATTCCCTGTATGGATTTTTATGATGATGAATTATTTATGATTCTATGAAGCTCATTTATTTCCCCAAGGGTAATTAAGTTATGATGAGACCATTATCAAACAAATTTCATTTCAAGAGGTTCTTCAATTATGAAATAATGAAGGCTTCCTATATCCCATTTACTGTCAAAGGGTTACGATATTATGAATTTTTTACCCTATTGTGTCACACATGTGAATAGTTTTCATTTTGTTATGATTGAGAATAAATTTATATCTCCATCAAATTAATTGTGCATAGTTGGATATCTCACGAGATAATAATGATCAAAATAGTGAGTATACCCAATTTAGTAAAGTATTTTTCCACTATTATAGTTTTTTGACAGAGCATTGACTCAGGAAAAGATGGAATGGAGAGTGTACCCAATCCACTATGATGACCATGGTAGTGATACTTGACTACAAAAATTAATTTCTATGATAATATGAATGCCAAAAAATTATTTCTTTAACTTTTGACATGTTCTCATTACTCATTACTGATTATTTATGATTCCACATACTTTTAAATTATTACATTAGTTATGTCAAATACCTTTTCCATGATTTCTGTTGAAAGAATATTTATTCATAGAGTATAAATATTATATGTTATGACCATGTTCTCATACCCTTGTTATTATATTTTAATCATTTATGATCTTTTATTGAAATATATTATAATTCCCATACTAATAATCTAATCTCCCCCTTTATTATGTTTCCTTTCCCATGATTATGAATAATGGTTTTATGTAGGGTATGAAAAATAAATTTACAAAGTTATAAGAACATTATAGGTGATACTGAAGATATTCCATGAAATTATCTGATAATATATCTAGTCTCCAAAGATTTTATCCCTTTTTTGGTTCTATAGTCTGTTTTGTTATGAGATATGTTGAAAATTCATCAAATATGATGTAATATATATTTATTAAATTATTAGGTCAATTCATTTGGAATCAGAGTAGGGTTTAGATAAAATCTAGATATTAGGGTTCAAAAAAAATATAGAAGGTCTTGGTAATAATTCTATGTATAATTAGAATCAAATTTTTTTTCTAAAGTAAATATTGATTTTTTTCAATGGAAATATATACTAAAATTTTATGTGGTATTGGAAAATATGAACCTAAGGGAAAAAATCTAGAATGGGGTAGTATGGTTATAACTTGACAATGATATGTGTGTTTTAATTCATAATTTCTATATGAACCATTATGAATGTTTTAAATAGAATATGGACATGAAGGACCTCTGATGAACTAATTTTGACTAATATAGAAAATAATTTGTAATGATTCAGGTATCCAATGAATTATTTTCCCTGAAAATGTGATTATCCACTATGATTATTATTTATCACAATGTATTTGTTGGTCTTAGACAATGCTCAGAAGCATGAGGAATCAAGTTAACACTGAAGGTGATGAGAAATGGAATAAAAGTACTCATAAGGAAAAAAAATAAGTCGAGTCTAAAATATGAAAAATTTAGTTATTATCACAAAAATCATGCAATATCTGAACAATAAAATTAATCATGTTAATCTCCTAGATGAAAAAAGGAAAGAACAAATCACTACTGATTATTTCCTGTGGTTATATCCACTTTCCCTTATTGGTTCTTTTAATCCATAAATATATGAAAAATAAATCAATAATACTAATATGATATTTTATATTCTCCAATGTCTTGAATAAGAAAAAGCTTCCCTATAATTATAAAATTTTTATGTCAAACAAAATCAATGGTGAACTATTATCAAGACAATAAGGAAAGATAAGTAATGTAATAGAATGACGTGGGAAGTGTTTAAAAATAAAAGTTTCAAAATTATTTTCCCAAAACAATTCACATTAAAAAGGATAGTGAATTCTATGAAATAAATTGTAATGATGATGTAACCATCCATACCTATAAGTGAAATTTCACTAAATGTACAATGTATTATTCCAATTTTACCCTTGATAATAAAATCGAAGTTGATAAATTTTTCGGGATCCATTCTATGTATCTGAAAGGAATTGACTGTGAGAGAATTTAAAAACTATAAATTATTCATTTAATTTATCTCATGCGAGAATGGGAAATTTGAGGCTCAGTGATCTCATGATTTTAAGGTCAAAAAAGAGAAATTTTGAATGTGTGTGATATGTTAATAATAAAACACATGGAGTGAATGAAATTAATGTCAATGTTATTTGAATTTTCTTCTCACTAAAAGGATGTGTGAAAAATATCAACTGAATGTTCCACCCACACTCCATCTCTATGATTTCAAGAGGAATTAGAATTGTACCAATCAATTCCAAAATTTGATAGTCAATGTTGATAATATACACTTGAAATTTTTTAAGCCTGTAGGAAAATATATTTATCCAACAATACCAACTTATAATGTGTGTCATGAGAATGATGTGGTGAATGGTACCCTTAACATCCACTCAATAGTTGAAAATATATTATTTGACGGTTTCCTTACCAAGTATTTTACATATAAATTTTTTTCCTATGGGTATCACATCACCACCTAAATGATTAGATTTTGAGTTGGAAGTCAAAAAAATAATAATGGAAAAATGATCATATTTGATATCTATAATGCTTCTACTCTAAAAATTTATTATAATTTACTTAATAAGTGTCTGGTTATTTCTATCTTGTTTAATTTTATATTATTTTCGGTATTTATTGAATCTCTCAATATTGACTCTCCATTAATTTTCTTGGTATTGAAGTCTTGTTTGATATTCCAAATCAACATATGATCATATTTTAATGTGACTATGAATATGAACTTCCAGAAGAATTTGCATCCACTGTATGGATCTTACTACCTCATCTAGAGGGATGTTTATCTCGGATGGTTAGTTAGAAACATGTAATTCAATATATTGATATTTTTACGAATTATGTAAATGTATTTTCGAATGACTTGCTAATATTATCTCAGAATCCTAATGTTGAGTTCTTAGTTGAAATCAAACCTAGTGCTATACCTATTTAAATGATTCCATATACAATGTCCTCGATCATGTTATAGTAATTGATGATGATACTCTTGGTGCATCACCATGGGTTTCAAAAAATATTTTTCATATGAAAATTATGTTTCAATTAATTTTTTATTGATTATTGAGTATTGAACAATATCACTATCAAAAAAAATTATCCTTTAAACTATATTGATGACTTCTTTTATTAGCATATTGGAGATCTATAGTTTCTCAAGATTAAACAAAAATTTTGATATCATGGATTGAAGATCAAATATTATGATATATCCATGAAATACTTTAATTTGAGATATAGTCATTATGAATTAATTACGAGGCCATTTGGACGTTTCGATGCCCCTTTATCTTCATAGGTCTAAAGAAATGATTATTTACAAATTATATTTATCTGTATTTCAGAGTCATTGCAGATGATATTTTTATACATTCAAATATAAATAAAAATCATGGAAAATTTTTTAGGATTTCATTTAAGATCTTTTGGAATGATAAATTGTATTCAAAGGTTACAAATTGGGAATTTTTGTCATAGAAAGTCGCATTCTAGGGTTATATAATGCCATGTGAGTGTATATCGGTGGATCCTTTGATTTTGAATATTATTGAACAATGGTAATGATCAATGATTTTTACTGAGATCCGTATTTTTATGGGGTTTCTTTATATGTTATCGACACATTGTGAGATATTTACAATGGTTATTTAATCCAATAACTATGCCGAATTAGAAGGGAGCCAAGTTTGTTTGGATAGATGAATATGAGAAAATATTCATGTATATTAAAAGAGTAATGGTGAGTGCACATTTACAAACGAATATATTTAGTGTAGAAGGGGTTTTAATAATTATTTATGTATTGAAGTAGGTTCTAGGATACATTCATATACAAAATTAATAGGTGATATATTATAACTCATTCTAATTTTAAATTCAAGATAAATAATTTCCGACTTAATATTTTAGGTTGGTATTTAATATTTTCTGCACTGAAAATATAGAGACATTATCTTAATTATGAATTTTGTGATATAAGTGATGATAATTAATGTTTTGTGTATATATTAACATAGGAAGAGTTAGATATTTTCCAAAGGACATGGTTCGATTTTACTGAATAATATTACTTCTCAACACACCACATGCCTAGGAAGTTAAACAAGGGGGATAAATAAATACATTCGATAAACCATGAATGTTTATCCATGAAATAGATAAAAATAGATGAAATATTTATAGATTTATTTATGATAGATCATGAAATCATGAGTAAATGGGAAAACCATGTCATAGTAAGATAAATGTTTAACTATTCATCTATGTTATGAATAAAGAGACACAGATAAAGTATGATGAACCATAGAAGCATGTGATATATAATCTTGAATTCAATCATTTTTTATGTTTGAATGATAATTTTTATGACCCAACATTTTTTCATGTTAATATAAACCATTAAAAATATTCCATTGTATTAAGCTCATAGTTCATCATTCTCCTTTCATCCTAGAAATATGATGATGTATAGTGATCTGAAAGAGTATTTCTGGATAGATAATTTAAAAAGGATATTATGGTGTATGTATCTTTAGAACTCATATGTAAGAAAATTGAAGCCAAGTTATTGAAGTATATGGTTATTTTCAACTATTATCTATACGAGAATGGAAGTTGAAAACAATACCATAAATTTACTCATCCCACTCCCAAAAATAAGAAAAGTGAAAAATTATATTATATTTATAGTTAATCATGTTATGAAATTAGTTAATTTAATTTCCTTTTGAGATGATTTATCTCTCAATCATCTTCTTTTGAGAAAAATTTAGGAAGTTGTATATTTCATTGATTACAAAATTCTATTATATCTTCTTATGAATAGTGGTTTACCTTGATCTGGATATGTCTTCAAAAATATCATAGTATATATTTTAACTACAATAGTACATATAATCCTTATATGGATGGTTATCTTGATGGGACCATTGAAAACATAGAAAATTTGTTGTAAACATATTCAATGAATTTGAAATTTTTTTGGGATCAAT
Source organism: Viscum album (assembly GCA_963277665.1). Classification (NCBI taxonomy): domain Eukaryota; kingdom Viridiplantae; phylum Streptophyta; class Magnoliopsida; order Santalales; family Viscaceae; genus Viscum; species Viscum album. Next base: position 413,861,049 of record OY728119.1, on the reverse strand, counting down.
AACTTCATTTGAAGTAATTTTCATAAAATAGTAACTTTCACTCAAGCACATATGTGGTTCCTTATTTTTCCATCCAAGGATATAAGTGGAGAAATCCAACATCCTGGGATGAAGATTGAGAATAAAATATATTGGTACCTAAGATAGATAATTAAATTGAGTATAAAGTTACAAAAATTCAACAATACTTCAATGTAGATCTATTATTATGGAAGAGTTATCCAGATAATTATTGGTGAGATCTAGAATTCAATTATCGTGGGATGGTATTATTATGAATATATAATTGGAGTACATTTATGTTATTTGGAATGAAGATAATGTTGAGACCTATATATATTAAACCATTTTAAATTATTTATCATATTTGGATAATTTATTATCACTTATAATTTTAATTGAATCTCTCTTATGTTCACAATGTGTTTTAATTTTCTCTCTAAATAAAGTAATTACCTTCCCCTTCACATGTAGTAACATCATTGTAAATAACAATAGAGTATCATCCCTATTATAAGGATTATAAAAGTAACTTCTAGATATAAGAAAAAAGGATCATACCAAGAACAATCACTTACTCAATTTTTTATATTGAAACCATAAAATTGAGGAAGCTATATTGGAAAGTAAATATGTAATGAGGTAAAAGTTGTAAGAACCCGAGTTTTTGGAACGGGTCAAAATCCCGACCCTGTTTGAATTTTTGACTCGTTTCTGAAGAAACTGGAGTTTTTGGGAAGTTTATGGAAATTTATAAACTACACACCATGTATTTTTAAGTACACTTCGTGTATATGTTAAGTGAGTGGCCGACCGTGTGCTCGCCGAGTACATGCCTTGTGGTGACCGTGTAGAAATTTCTTAATACATGGCGTGTAGATGTAGACACGCCATGTACTCTAGACTGTGTAGAGGCCATACATGGCGTGTGGTCCTGTTGGTAGGGGCAAACCAAGAACACGCCATGTTCCCCTGGAACATGTCGTGTAGTCTGGCCGTGTATGAGATAAATACATGGCATGTGGGTAAGTTTCTGAGGAAGGGAAGAGAAACTAAGTACACACCTTGTACTCCAAGGTAAAGGCCGTGTACTTATGTCAGCATGTTCGGAATGTAAGTCGGCAGAATTACAACTGTTAAATGAACAGTTAAATGATATACACGGTGTGTAGTAATGAAGTAAACGCCGTGTACTTTCTTTTTTCGCTTAAAACGGGCAGTAGCCTCGTTTTGATGTTCTGGACAGAACCTACCTCCCCCAATCAGCCAAATCATCAACCTCATCCCGGTTCTTTGTTCGATGGCGGATCCTATCACAGTTGGATGCGTTGGATCCCCCTCGGTAAGGGCTCGATTCCACTTGAGCCGTTTTGTTTGATTTTTGTTCAAGATGGAGTTATAGGGGTTTGAGTGGTTCAGATTCTTTTGTAGATCTACCGCGTTTTAGACCAAATTGGAGGCTGTTATCGGTGGAGTAGCTTCGTACAAGTCTCTGGTAGGTGGTACATACCTCTTTTCGTGTTTTCATGGACATTTGGGTAACACAGCCTTCAGTACGTTTTCAGGTATTTTGAGTGGGACCCATTTTATCTGTTGTTTCATATTAAATTGATTTTTGGACTTATGGTATGCCTTTGGTTATGCCATGTTACCAGTTTTGTTTGAGCGGGGCCGGGTGAGGGGTTGTTGCTCATCAAGGCATTTTGGTCGGGGAATGCCAAAATGGTTTAAATTGAAATTTTAATGTTTTAAAGTATTGATTTTAATTGATTAAGCATGCTACAAGTTGTTAGAGGCATTTAAGACCTTGGTGTTGTTGTTCGATAGCTGTTGGAAAGGTTCAATTCAATTGTTTAAATTGTTTTCCCGATTATGAGTTTTGTTTAAATGTGTTATATGTGCAATTGCTGAATTGCACATGCCAAACCCTTTGGGTTGTGTTGGGATTGGCCCAGATACTCTTGAGTGATGCTGATCACAGGTTGGGCTTAGCTCGGGTTACATTGGGTGGTTTTGTTGATGGGATTGGGTGTTATGGATGTCGGCTTGAGACAGTACGACTGTCTGGTTGGGCATGACCCAGGTTACTAGGATGGCGATGCCATCAGACTTGAGCGGCATGGTCACTGGGACATGACGTGTCAGATGTGTTGGTGGATTAGGTACTATTTTGGTGAATACAGCTCACCCGGGACTTTGAGTAGTGTGCACACAGAGAAACTCTATGATGAGGTGGTTTTGACCAGTTATGTGGGTACATGCCCACATAGATGCAGTTTAGGTTTTTTGGTTAGGGGTGCTTGCCGTAGAATGCCACAAGGAAGGTGAGGAGACTTTATGGTATAGTATTGAGGCAAATAGGTTGGGGGATGAGGTTTGATGTGAATTGAGGTTAGACATCAATGTTCCTCCGGGTTACTTCTTGGGCATGCCTTCGAGACGTCGGTACTTAAGAGACGAGGTGTCAGGAGGCACGTGGTTCCAGGTTGCTACTTTTTGGGCGTGCCATCAGGACATCAGTACTTGAGACACTAGGTGTTGGGAGGCACATGGTGTTGGGTTGATACTTCTTGGGAATGCCTTTGGGATGTTAGTACTTGAGACAAGCATTGTCAGGGGGCACAGGTTTCTGGGTTACTTGGTAGAGATTTCGGCGTTGCCCGAAGTAGGTGACACTCCATGGTGGCTGTTGAGAACCACTGGAGTTACTGTTTATAGGTGCAATGTACTGTTTACTTCTTTCTTTACAATTGCATGTCTTATTAAACACTAATATTTGGTACACGCCATTGGGTGGTATCTTATTGACATTTGTCTCACACCCTACACGGGCCCTCTTGGACGCAGGCAGACTTTATGGATTTGTGGGCAGGAAAGAGGCCAGCTTCGGGAGTAGGACTGTGTTAGTTGTTGCATGGAGATGGTATGGACCGTTAGGCCTTACCTAGCTGGGGTTATTTTTTTTGATTTTTCATTTCTTATCGGCTTGATAACTTGTGGTAGCTACTGTTGGTTAGCCATTGGAGCCCTTTTTATATTCAGTTATGTAAGACCTACTTTGGATGCATGTTCTACTGTTCAGTAGGAGTTACATGTTATCAACATGCTGTTGTGTTTATTTCCACTATTGTGGTTTAGATTTACTTCTTCTTCTGTTTATCTATATTGATTATCCTTCTGATCTGTGGATCTGGTTTGAGTCTGCTGAGTCTTTAATTCCGCTGCATTTTTATTCTTATACTCGGACCAGTACCCTTATTATTATCATCCAATAGGGTATATCCACCCCACTATACCTAGAAGACCCTTTCTGCTAGTCAGTAGCCTCTAGAGTTTGGGGAGGTGCACCTAAGGTAGTAACACCAGACTTGTTTAGCACTGTTCGGGTGAATTCTCGGGTCTGGGTCGTTACAAAGTGGTATCAGATGAGTTTTTGACAGGGATTTAGTAGCACCATTTTGCTGACTACTAATGAGATTGATACTTCTCTTTTCTTCAGATGGTTTTACTATTTTGGAAATGGTAGGTTGGAGATAGGTTGTTACAGGAACTGATTTTCTAGCTTGTGCATGGGTGCCTACAACCCCATGTATGAGGGATGGACCAAGTTACCTTGGGTGGGAATTATTGTTTGCTTTCTGCTCAGATTACCATTTATATGATTTCTACCCCGGTGGATCACTTGGTGTGTGTGGTTATTGATTGTGATATGTGACCCTTAGCCTGGTCCGGTAAGGGAGAATTGTACCTTGGCCCAGTATTGCAAGGATCATTTTCTTGGATTTTGATAGGAACATTTTTATGGTATTTCAATTTCATAATTGCACGTATTCTCTATGAAGTGATAATACCATGTGAATAAAAATCAATTTCGATGCTTTCTATGATTTGAAATGTAAAAGGTGAAATTCCTGATATAATTGCTTGTTGTTTCAATGTGTATTCCATGATTTATATTGTAGAATTTCATATGACAGGGTTTTTGGGCCTGACTCTTATGAGAGCAGGCAGGTACTATCGGTTGATGTGATTTTAATCACCAGAATTGGGCGACTTGGTCATCGGTTTGAGGAAATGTTGGTTGTCGAGACGGGCATGGCCCGAGGTACTTTTGAAACATGGCCCTGATAGGGGCGGGTAAGGAGTCCATGAGGCCGGTATGCTGTGGGGAATGGGTTGAAGTGGGGTAGAGTAAGGGTAGTAGTTATGCACTGCCTTTTACTTCATTATTATCTATGTTGAATATATATATTGTTATATATGGGATGTCTGACCATTTATGGTATTCAGCAGGTTCCTCCTACACGTCTCGATGGAGCATTAGGCAAGTGAGGATCCAGTGCCGCGTGTGCAGGATCAGGTTCAGGATTGGGTACAGGAACAGCTTGAGCCGCAGGTACAGGCTCAGGGACATGATCCAGTGTAGGAAGGATAGCAGTTGAGTTTGGCATTGTTTGGGTCATGGATCAATGAGATGCTTCGACCAAGCCTGGTACGCGTCTTGCAGTGGATCAACAGAGGCGCACAGGGTACAGAGCCATCTATGGAATATCAGATGCGCATGTTCAAGTCACATCACCCGCCGCATTTTCAGGGTGATGGTGGTCCGCGGGCGGTTGATAACTGGATATAAAGCATGCAGATGATTTTCAAGAAGCTCGAGACACCACCAAGGTGGAGGTTCAAGCTGGTGACGTACATGCTGAGAGGACTGGTGAAGCGTTGGTGGGATGTGCAGGTTCAGGCTTATAGGCACGAGGGTCTGGCATGGAAGGACTTTGAGGGAATGTTCTTCAAAGTACTTTTAAACAGATATGTTGAGGTCCGAGAGGGCTCGAGAGTTCTTGAGTCTTCAGCAGGGAGACATGTCCGTCATGGACTATGCAAATACTTTCACAGAGCTGTCTTGCTTTGCACCTGTTATGGTAAGCGATGACGCAGCTAGGGTGAGGTGCTTTGAGGATGGATTATGGCACACCATTCAGGTCTAGGTGAACATCTTCATACTGGGTTTCTTCTCCGAGGCAGTGAACTAGGTGCTTACAGTAGATGGAAAACAGAGGGATAGTCCTTAGGTTGGTCGGGCGATAGCTTTAGGTGACAGTTCAGATAGTAGGAAGCGAGGATGGGATGAGTTCCAGCAGGGCAGTCAGGCCATGGATTCAGCTAGACCACCTCATGGTAGTTCTTCGGTGAGTTTCTTTTAGTGTGGATAGATGGGACATGTTCGGGCTCAGTGCGATATGCCTCTGAAGGAGTGTCGGGCATGTGGATAGGATGGGAATCTAGAGTGGTTTTGCAGGAATCGTTCACAGACGGTCGGCAGGTAGGGAACATGACAGACGGTAGTGTCTAGAGTTGGTTCAAGTTCGGTTACGGGAGAGGGTAGCTTGGTTTCAGCTGCATGAGGAGGACATGACAGAGATAGCGGGACCCAACTGAGGGGTCAGTGGCTAACTACTAGAGCAGCACTGCAGGGAGGTCAGGCGTCAGGCAGTCGTGCTTCAGGCCAGGTGCACGCTGTGGATCTACTAGAGGCTGAGCAAGATGGTGAGCCGATGATGGTTATAGGTACACCACGGTGTCGCCGTGATCTCTATGTTTCCTTTTTTGGCATGACCTTTAGAGGCATGCCTTTTTTGAGTGCATGTGGTGAACAATATCTATGTGGACTGACTAGCTTCTAGTCAGTGACATTGGCACCATATCGAGTGCTTGATATATTTATATATATGTATGAGGTGTCATGGGAATCAGGGCATCGAGGATGTGAGTTACTTGAGGTGTTGTGGGAATCAGAGCCTCGAGGATGCAGGTTAATTGAGGTGCTAGGCACCAGGACCACGTAGAGGTGGACACCGATGCAGTGCAGGATACGTTAGGTGTCGGGAATGACATAGGAGCACCAATGTGGCACAAGGGTGAAGATGCGTCACGGGAGGACTATGCGTCCAGAAAATAGGTTAGTAAACCTTATTTTCTTTGAGTTTTGTTGGGTTGAGACCGGGTTATTCAATTCCTAAGGTGGGGAGCTCCCTTGAAGAATTTAGTCAGGACCTTTGAGACTGGGGAAGTCCATGTTACTTTGATCAGGGTGGTATGTTTGGTGCCATCACCAGGATTCTTTTGATAGCTTGGGGACGAGCTATGTTAAGGTGGGGGGATTGTAAGAACCCATGATTTTGGAATGGTTCCAAATCCTGACCCTGTTTGAATTTTTGACTAGATTCTGAGGAAATTGGGGTTTTTGGGCAGTTTCTAGAAATTTCCGGACTACATGTCGTGTACTTTTAAATACATGTTTTGTATATGATAAGCGAGTGGCTGGCCTTGTGCTCGCTGAGTACATGTTTTGTGATGAGTATATAGAAATTTCTTACTACACAATGTGTAGATGTAGACACTCCATGTACTCTAGACCGTGTGGAGGCCATACATGGCGTGTGGGCCCATTGGAAGGTTAGAACCAAGAACACGTCGTGTTCCCCTGGAACACACCGTGTAGTCTGGCCGTGTATGAGAGAAATACATGGCGTGTGGGTAAGTCGGCGAGGAAGGGAAGAGAAACCAAGTACACGCCGTGTATCCCTAGGTACATGCCGTGTACTCATGTGAGTAGGTTTGGAAAGTAAGTTGGCAGAATTCCATCCGCCAAATGAACAGTTAAATGATATACACGGTGTGTAGTAATGAACTACACGCTATGTACTTTAGTTTTTCTCTTACAATGGGAAGTATACTCATTTTGAGGTTCTAGACAGAACCTCCATCCCCCAATCGGCCGAATATTCATCCTCTTCCCAGTTCTTGGTCTGAAGTCAGATTCAATCATGGTTGGATGCGTTAGAACCCCCTCGGTAAGGCCTCGATTCCACTTGAGCCGTTTTGTTTGATGTTTGTTCTAGAAGGAGTTATAGGGGTTTGAGTAGTTTAGATTCTTTTATTGATCTACTTCATTTTAGACCGAATTGGAGATTGTTACCGGAGGATTAGCTTTGTACGAGTCTCAAGTAGGTGGTGCATACCTATTTTCTTGTTTTTGTGGACATTTGGGTCACACATCCTTCAGCGCATTTTCGGGTATTTTGAGCGGGACCCGTTTTATCTATTGTTTCATATTGTATTGATTGTTGGACCTATGTTATGCCTTCGAGTATTCCATATTTCCAGTTTTGTTTGATTGGGGATGTGTGAGGGGTCGTTGCACATCGGGGCATTTTGGTCGGGGAATTCCAAAATTGTTTAAATTTCAATTTTAATGTTTTAAACTATTGAGTTTAATTGATTAAACCTGCTACAAGTTGTTAGAGGCATTCAAGACCTCAGTTTTGTTGTTCGATAGCCGTTGGGCTGGTGCAATTCAACTTTTTAAATTGTTTTCATGTTATGAGTTTTGTTTGGATGTGTTATATGGGCAATTATTGAATTGCACATGCCGGACCCTTCGGGTTATGTTGGTCATGGCCCGGATACTCTTGAGTGATGTTGATCACATGTTGGGCTTGGCCCGTGTTACATTGGGTGGTTTTGACCATGGGATTGGGCATCATGGATGTCGGCTTGAGGTAGTAAAACTGTTATGTTGAGCATGGCCCGGGTTACTAGGATGGCGATGCCATCAGACTTGAGAAGCATGGTCGCAGGGACATGAGGTGTCAGATGTGTTGGAGGATTAGGTACTAATTTTGTTATTACCGCTCACCTGGGACATTGAGTAGTGTGCACACAGAGATACTCTATGATGAGGTGGTTTTGACCACTCGCATGGGTAGAGGCGCCTGTAGTTATGTTTTAGTTATTTTGGTTGGGGGTGCTTTCTGTAGAATGCCACATGGAAGGTGAGGAGCCTTCAAGGGATATAATTGAGGGTATTGGATTGGGGGCTGAGGCTCGCCGTGAATTGAGGGCAGACATCACTGTTCCTACGAGTTACTTCTTGGGTGTGCCTTTGGGACGTCGGTTCTGAAGACATGAGGTGTCAGGAGGTACGTGGTGCCGGGTTACTACTTCTTGGGCATGCCTTCGGGACGTTGGTACTTGAGACACGAGGTGTCAGGAGGCACATGGTGTCGGGTTTCTACTTCCTGGGCATGCCTTCGGGACATCAGTACTTGAGACACGCGGTGTCAGGGGGCATATGTTGCTAGGTAACTTGACAGAGATTTCGGCGTTTGCCGAAGCAGGTGACACTCCATGGTGGCTGCTGAGCACTAGTGGAGTTACTATTTATTTGTGAAATTTACTGTTTACTAATTTCCTTACAATTTCATGACTACTTAAACACTCATATTAGGTATGCACCATTGGGTGATATCCTATAGATATTTGTTTCACACCCTGCAAGAGCCCTTCGTGACGCGGGTAGACTTTATGGATTTGCGTGTAGGCAAGAGTCCAACTTTAGAAGTCGGGCTACAATAGTTATTTCATGGATATGGTATGGACCTTGAGGTCTTACCTAACTGGGGTTACTTTGTTTTGTTTTTTCTTTTCTTATCGGCATGCATACTTTTTATAGCTACTGTTGGATAGCCATTGGCGCCCTTTTTATATTCAGTTATATATGACCTGCTTTGGATGCATGTTCTACTGTTCAGTAGGAGTTACATGTTATCAGCATGCTGTTGTGTTTATTTCCGCTGTTGTGGTTTATATTTACTACTTCCTCTATTTATCTATATTGATTATGCTTCCGCTCTGCGGGTCTGGTTTGAGTCTGCCGAGTCTTTAATTCCTATTCATTTTTATTCTTATACTCAGACCAGTACTCTTATTATAATACTATGAGAGGGTATAGCCTCCCCACTATACCTAACAGACCCTCGCTGCTAGTCGTCAGCCTTTGGAATTCGGGGAGGTGCGCCTAAGGTAGTAACACCCGACCGGTTTAGCACTGTTCGGGTGGCTGCTCGGGTCCGGGTCGTTACAAAAGTATCCTTAATTTTTTTGTATAAGAGTGATATAATATAATGGGAAAATTATTATATGTGTGTATAATATTAACACTAATATATCATGAAATATATCACAATAAATTAATTAAATTTCTAGGATATCTTTCCTTATACTCAATAAATATTTTCAATGAACCATGATAAAAATATTATTATTCAATGAGATTATTATTGGATATACATTGGATAAATGGTTATTAATAAGGTTAATAAAATTAAGAAAAATAATTTCTTACACATCAAAATAATTAATTGTAAAAACATTCAATTTATGTTTCCATAGTTATATTAAAAATGGTTTACCAGAGGTGTTACCTTCTGATATAAGGCTTAAAATTTATAAAATCCCTTTATTTATTGTTGTTGTATTATTTAATTTTTAAATTATCCTACCTATATAATATTTTTTTTAATTTTCAATACACTTGAATTGGGTATTCCATTATTATATTTCAATATTTTACAATATTTCAAATGATTACTCTCCCTCCCTTATCAAAGATTACTAACTAACATAAATTTGTTACACTCCATGATACTTATATATTTTCCAATTAAAACCCTAAAAATGTTGTAACATCTCTCCCCATTTCATAGAGGTCCTCAATTCATCATAATTTCATCTTTTCATGGATGAAGTATTTTTCTAAATGTGGTTTCTCAATGATGAGGTATAACAATTAACAAAGTAAAATCAATTTTACTTCTACTTATACCTCATCTAAATATATGGTATACATTATAAAATAAATAATTTATAATATTCAATATATTAAATTGTTATTAGGATGATCTATGATCCATTTTTCACCACCTTTCTGTCAATGGGTAATAAACGTATTATACATAAATATGTTTGGATGAATGCCTCCATGTATCGATTTGACTCATTTTCCATAACTCCAATTAATGGTTGGTCATTTTATTATATTTAAGTAATATATGATATATTTATTAAAAAAAATTATAGATTTATTTTATATTATATTCCTTATTACCATTATATTTTTTTGGAAAACAATAATGGAAATCATGTGTATGTGTGAACTACTACCTCTATATGGTGATGTGATTCGTTTTTTATTTTCAATTTATATGGATAATTATAAAAGTGTATATAAATAATAAATATAATAATTATTTTATTATTAATATAATTAATATTTTAGAAACATGACCGTGGTTCATGTACCAAAACTATTGAACTACATCGTGTATAGAAAACATATCTGTTTTTGATCCAAAAGATTATTTTAGTAAACCATATTTTATTAAAAGGATAATTTGAAATAAAAAAAGGAATTATGTATAGTTATTATGTATGAATACTATTCTGGAATAATTTCATAATAAATATTTATTTATTATATAGGATATTTAAACTCATATTAAGAAAGATAAAACATAACTTCCGGGTTTATGTTACAGTATAATTTCTTTTTGGGATTGTGTATACTAAATTTAAATTGAAGAAAATTATGTTGATCATATTATTTATGTAATATATATTTTTTCTCCACATTTTATTATGGATTTTTTATATATTATCATTATTTTATTCTCTTTTATAATTAAAATGATTAATAAATGTGGTTAATGTAATGGATGCCTTATTTAGTCTTTAGTGAAAAACCTTTTCTCCTATGATTATAATCATCAATATTGTTTTATTAGGGTTATTAATGATAAATGAAAAGTAAATGAAATGTAATTTTCAACAGCTTTTAATTTAATTACAGATTTTTAAATTATAATATTTCTATTTTTTTTGAAATAATCCTTCATTGAATTTATTTAAAAAAGTGGTAAATAAATGTTTTATTTTAATTTAACTGAAGTGAGGGGACTTTCCCACCATCTTGACCAATCCTTATGTTGAATCATAATTAACATGTTTCATTGATTATTTTCAATGAAAAATATTTTCACTATTTTATTTAGGATATTTTAGTTCAAATGTTATCAAAATAAAATGAAATTTTCTCAGGTTTTCAAAGATAATTTTGAAGTGATATTTTAAATGTATATTTTGTATATATCAATATAATTTATAAATGGTTATGATTCCTTATGTATATGGAATTTTAATATTATACACATTCATTACATGTATGGATTATGATGATTCTGTTTTAAGAATTATTCTATAAAAATTTATTTGTTGCGTATGAGTTACTTAAGTTTGGTTGAAACCCTTATGAAACTAGTTTTATTCAATGATTTATGCTATGATAAAATGATAAAATGATTATACAACATATTTCTTTTCCATGGTTAATGATATGATTATATTTTTAGTGATTTATGCTCCTGTAGGACTTATATGAATGATTTATATTATGTGATATGTGGGTTAAATATTATATATTTTCCTCTAATGCATTGGGTAATAAAGGAGTTCTCATGAGATAATAATGATTAGAATTTGGTGTTAAATTAGTTCAGTGAGGGACTCTGGACACTATTATATTCATGGGAGTCATACATAAATAATGAATAAATGGAATATGAAGTGAACCCAATTTACTACGATAGACTTGATGGAGATCCTTGGAAAATAAAATAGTTTTATATTCTTATGTTCATGACAAAATCATATATCTCCTTCTTATGATATATTTTCATAGCTGGTGATTGATTATCAAGGATTTCAAATTATTCTGAATTATTTATTTTTTATGGTAAATACTTATACAATGATTTATTATTAATGATCATTGATAAACTATGTATTATTATAGAATCTTATGATCATGATCTCATACACGTATTGTTATCTTATTCTATTTAATGATCATTGATGAACATCTCTTATTATTACCCTTTCTGAAAATCTAAGGTCACAATTTATTATTTTTCCTTTACTGATGTTACGAAGAATGGTTTTAAGTATAGTATATATGAGAAGTGTCCATTTTCATATAAAAATTGTGGTAGATGTTAAAAATACCTCATTAAATATGGTAATTATGAATTTAGTACCCAATGAATCTAAAAAATTATAGTTCTTGGGTATCTATTGTTATAAGATGCATTGAATATTCATTTATAGTGATACAATATTTATGTATGAAATGATAGGTTTTCTTAATGTTCCAACATAATAATTACATTAAAATTTTCTGGATGAAATCAATGGATATTATTATATCTGTTCTCATACATAGAAATTCTATTTGTATAATTTGGAATAAAGAAAGGGACAAGCCCATGTTCTCACACCAACACATAGAGTACATTAGAATATTCCAATAGAAAATAGGGGACATAAGAAGGAACATATTTCTTCATCCTCTATATAAGAAGAATAAATTCTTGTTCCCACTAATGAATCCCATCAACATACACTGATAAAAATATAGGAACTATGAAGGTACAAATTCTTGATTCTACTCTAGAATGAAAAAACATTCTCATTCCCGCTAATAAAACTTATTATAATATTCTGAATGAAAATAATGGTTCAGTATGTGTTCATATTCATGATTACATGAAAGAATAAGTACACACCCTAGTTTCTTCTAAGGAATTCCACTAGTATATTAGGATGTAAATAAAAATACATGAGTGGGTTCATATTTCTCTTTACCCTAAAGAATATAAACAAAATCATATTCCCAAATAATAATTTCATTATTATATCCTAACAAGAAATAAAGGTTATGAGTGGGATTACTTTAAAAATCCACTTGGGTAATTATTCTAAAATATCCTGTAAATTTAAAATTATCATTCTCAAATTCTTTCTCAAAACCATCACATACACATTCATATTATTATAATAAATGAATAGATTCACTAGAACATTCTAGAGATTACACTATAATTGGAATATATTCATATTCTAACTTCTGGAGTTGTATATCAAAATGTCCAACATAACCTAGAAATGTACCTTGAGCAATAAAAAATTATTTCTAACCCTTAGTCTCATTATCAGTAAATTACATTAATGATATATGCTTGAGTCCATACAAATATTACAGATCATACTAGGGTGATCGGAAATATTATTTTAACCATCCCATGAAATATTCATATATATTATAATTGAAGATTATATATTTTGGAAACCATAAAATGTTATCACTTGGTGGAAATTCATGATATACTAGCTCACCATTTTTCTCACACATGTGAAGCTATAAGAACATAGAGAATAAAACCTTAATGTTGGAATATTAACAAAACATATCCTACTTAAATATTAATCTTGAATTTAGGCTTTTTCATTTATCAAACATTTTTTTAGAGGATACTATTCATAGAACTAGTTTCAGAACTCATCCCTCTTCCACTACATAATATAAAAAATATGGTAAAGTAAAAGATTTTTCCATTACAAAAAACAACCCCAGTTACTACCTAAAACCGAAGAACACTCAAAATGTTTTATTTTTTAAAAAAAGGGAAAAAATCATCCCCTACATAGTGTAAAATAATGATCTAGGTCACCCATTAGATGAGTAAAAAAAACTACTTCTATAATGAAAAAAGATGTTATGGGTCACTTCCTCGTAGTAATGAAAAAATATCCTCATGTTTACTGGGCTTAAGAGAACTATTGAATTCAACCTGAGTGATTGTCACAAATATTTATATGTTCACCAAATATTTTTTAACATTTTCCATTATTACATAATCCTCAAACATATCTTCTATAAAATTATCAATTATTATATGTGGTGTTATAGAAATACTTAGCTCATGTGGTATACATTTCCACTTCCCAGTCTTATGGATAATTTTATTACCAGGGAGTATTGGAAAAATGTTAGTAATTGGTCCATAACTAGATGACTTAGAAGCCAGTTAATTAAGAACAAAGATTTATTAGGGAACAAATATGTCAATAAATTGTGGTCTCATATCCTCCATAGTTATTTAAAGTGAAACCTTCAAACTCATCCACTATAGACATATATAGATAGTGAAAGAAAAATAATGTGTCTGAAAATGAGTCTCATATAACATCAAAACAATTATAGAATATGACATATTTCATGGCCTCATTATTCATAGATTATGAACCACCTTACCAAAAATATCCCACAACATATTAGGAGAAACTTATCCCTTATGATAATGTTAACCACTTATCATACACCTTCTATGATGATGAATATTGATATGATACATAAATACGTAGACATAACTATGTAGTTAGATGTTGAGACCACTAAATCTAGGGGAACATGGGGAGACCCAATTCTATCTAATCATAGTATTTCATCTACATCATTTTATAATTATATATATATTTTAAATACATTGTTTAGCACGTTAGCTATCCCAAAAAAAAGTATGAAGAAAACCCTAAATCATTTAGTACTTGTACAAAACCAATATTCATAAATGATGGATTAGCGGGTGTACAGTGGTTCTATCTTCCACGATGAGTGGGAATCCTAGATCAGCTTAACCCATCAGTGATAGGTATCCCTTCAACCTCTTTACAAGCAATAAATCTATCAAATTCAAGTGTATCATCCAATATGATGTATGATAAGTAGAATATATGTGTTTGGAAGCTCTAACCACTAATTAAAATTTATAAAATCTTATAATAGTTGGTAGTTATCCTAGAAAATATCATGTTTTTTAATTCTATTAATGATTTTAATAAGATCAAGGAAACACTTATCGAGGCCTTATAGATTCCCCAGGAGCATGGGATAAAAGTTTACACATATGAGGTATATCGAGTAAAAAACCACATCAGTTGAAGAGAAAACTATTATCTCTTTCTTAGAGCAGGAACAAAAGGATGTTGTTCGGGTATATATCAAATACTTATCTATTTCATGTAGGCTATTTTTTACATTAAATCGGATATGATCAACATTAGTTCTAGGATTAAACTTTTCATATTCTAGAATCTATGAAATTTGTGATGGAATTTATAAGATCCCCCTAAAAGATAATATTTCAGAGGTATAATAAGAGTTCCCAAAATATATTCATAATTATCAAACTCATAGCCCAATTTGGAGACAAATTTTCAAACATTTAGTTTATGGTTATCCAAATTCATTTTTCATATAATTTTATCTTTTGAAGGCATTAGGTTTATAATAATGTGATTATTCCTTTATAATACCATTTTTCCTAAAGTACTCCATCAATGGAAATATTATAGTGATAACTAATGATAACACCCTAAATGAATCTTATTAATCCCAATAAATTGAGTTGGGATACAAAAATATATTAGTAAAGGAATTGATAATAGGGGGAGACATGTGGGTTATTTTTCCAAAGGGTTTACGAACTAATATTATAAACCACTGGATCATTCTAATTAATTTTTACGTATTTTCTATCAGCCAAATAGAGGCAATAAGTCTATATCTAAAGATCCATTCAATTTAATTTGATTCACTCAAATGTATCTATATAGTAATAATATTACAATTGAACCATATCCATCAATTGGAAGTCATGTCAGTTATGATAATTTTAGTATAATATGAATCAATTCCCAGAAAAATAGTTCTCATCTTCCATCATTGAAAACTCAAAGTGTTCCTCAATACACTATTTATATCAGATAACTCTACCAAACTATATACAGATAGTAAATATTACCCAATGATGTATCAAGATATAAATTCTTTCATTTCCCTTAAAGATCTAAAAGGATAAATTGACCATGAACTTATTTCAATAGATCATGATTACCATGAATTGAAACTATTTTTTCCCAGGATTGAATCTCTGTCCATTTAAAAGGGTAATGATGTCCCCATAGTATCTGACAGTCTTAATAACACTTCCATCAATTTTTATATATAAGAGGAATAAGAATACCTTAGATATTTCTGTCAAATGACTGAGGAAGGAATATCTAAAACCATCAAAGGTCGTATAAATGTAAATCAATGTATATAAGGGGATTTATTGGCCATATTGATTAGTGATTCTATAATCCATAAGAGAAATTGATTTTTTTTCCTTATTAAAATATCAGTTTTAAATATTCCTTTAGAATTACATTGTGATTATAGGGATGGATGGTTATGTTGAAATTGGTCACCTTTTCCTAATTGAAATTTATCAAGGAAGGATAATGTTATCTCGAATAATTCTTCCCAATTTTAATGAAATTTTACAATATAAATTGAAGAAAATATTCATGCATGTTTTATTTCGGAATTGAAGTACTAGAAATAGATAACCTGAATACTCCCCTTTAGGAAAAATAATGGGAAGACTATGATCTATAGAGATTTTAGTAATCTCACCCAAAACATCTCAAAGGATGAAATTCTATTTATGATTACATAATTTATGATCGATGAAAGCTTAGGTTTTGAAGACAATTTTTTATTAATAGGTATTTAGTGTAAAATTAGATCAAGATGCTCACTAAAAATGAGGAATCCATTTCACTTAGAGACCCCAAATGGGTATTATTCTAGCAGTTTATCCCATTAAATTTGAGAAATTCCAACACTACTTACCAATATGTTGTGCATTACATCTTCATGACCTTTTATGGAAGAATCATATAGTGCTATTTCAATAATAGGGTGGTTATGTCCTGATAGTTCTCTAAAATTATAACAAACCTCTAGATATTTTTTGATATTTTGTATCATAATAACAAGAAAATAGACCCTCTTAAGTGTTTATTTGGAAAAAAATATAGAAATTACATGGTTTTGTGGTATTAAACTGGGGAATCTATTTCAAACCATAAAATACCAGTGTGGTATTTATAGTTATACCTCCAAAAAACATTTAGTAGTTGAGTGGAAATTATGGATTCTTTTTCTAAATCTAGTGTTATACATCTAAAAAGGTTGGAAAATAACTCCCAATCACAAAATCATTCAATAATAGATTCTATTATTGATTATAAAAATATTTATATTAATTCATCAAAAACCTCGATTGATTTTTTCTACACCCACCAATTTTAATTCCCCTATTATAAGGGAGGCCACATATCTTATATGTGGACACTATAAAGAGATCACTTGACACACTTCACAAGAATTATAATGATGGTTAAATTGAAAACAATCTCTATAGTTAATGTAAGACCATTATATATCCTGATGTAGAGAAGATATACCTTACACTCATTTTTATGGTGAAATAGACAAGGAAATAATTAAAGTACCATGACTTCTGATTAGTCACTTATATCAACCCACACATCTATATCCTAAACCACACATTATTTTATGGGTGTGTAGATGGAAGGGCTGATATATATTACTAATATGATGTCTAATTCAAATCATAGAAGTTAGTTGGATGGTAGGTGAAAGAATATTTTCTAGAATAATACCCTTCCTGTATAACATGTCAATAAATATCATGTTTCCAAATGAATATTTCTTCTATTACAATCAATAACCATAAAAATGGGAGTTATATTTTGAATGATCCTATCAATGTTTTATTGAGAATATAATGGAAATATCAAAGCCCAATCTTGTTGTCTGATGGTTTTCATTTGTCTCCCTAACATAGAAAATTCCACCGTATTCATTTCTACAATCTGAAGGCTCTACAACCATCAAGGTAATAATCAAATATCTTATCATAGTTATAGATCCATCCATGAATCTATTAATAACCCACATCAATGATTTTTGAGATTCAAGGATAGTGATTATGAAGATGAATTGCGAGTTAACCACTAATAAGGACACATTATCATCTGTTACAAACTCTGGGAGGGTACTGTTAGAGAATTTACATTTTGAGATGACTTTGAATAACATACCCTTCTCACATAATGCTCACAAAAATGTGATGGCTACTACAGCCACTACCTTAAATGACCCTAGCCTAGTCATTATATGGGATATAAATTATGTATTTTTATGATGTTTTAATTAAGTATATGTCCAAATGTTACATTGCACATGAACCAAAGTGATCCCAAAAATGTTGGAGGAGGACCTCAACCACTTGAAGGAGTATTGAAATGTTGTTTTAATGGTGGTAGGTGAGTAGGACAGTGTATAAAACCCATATGAATGACCACTAAAGTACGGGTGCATAAGTTGAGAAAGGATGATAATGGGAAAATATTTGTATAATGGCCTAGGATTATCACACATATATATTAGAAACATTTCTGAGCATATTTCGTAAGTTACAAAAACACACGCTTGAGATCCATAATAGTATAGTGTATTTGGAAACATAGTAACAAAGACAACTGGTCCATAGGTAAACTATATCATCAACCACTATGTTCTTTGAGACTAGAATCATTCTTATAAATATCAAACATTATAAATTTCACCATAACAATTCGAATTGAAAGATAATAATGGGTGAAATAATATTCTCAGTAAGGTTAATTAAGGGAGATACGTAAATATAACATAAAAATAACGTAATGGGAACATGATAATTAAATATAACAATCATACATTGTATATGAAAGATCATAATTTTGAGTCATGGTAAAAATATTGGCAATTCAAAATAGTATAATTAAAAAGGATTAAATGAAAATGATCAATGATAGAATATCAATTTCATAAGGCCTAAATTTTAGGCATACACATAAGCATATAAAATAATTTCCACATTTGTAAATTCTCATTTCTAAGGTTATCAATGTGGAACGAGTTCACTCACTAAACCTTCTTAGTAGATAAGGTTCACTATCCAAGAACATAATTGTAGAATAAATCCCTTGGTGAACTAGGATAACTCCACATTCTAGTATTATATATATCATGAGATAAAAATATTTATATATTAATTGGATATATATATATAGGTCTCACTCATCTCATAATGAAAACCATATTTATGTGTGATAGAAGATCAAAACAAATTCACCATATCACAATCCATGAAATAAAATGGGTTTTATAAAACAAATTTCACATCATAACATGTAGAAAAGATAAATCTTTCAATTTTTTAACCATTTTACCATATCATAACATGTGAAAAAGATGATTTTATAATAATTTTATCATGGTATAACCCCTGAAAGAGATACAATTTTCATAAGCATCATTCCATTATAAACATGATCCATTCCAAGAAAGAATACGAATGATATCCTTAGATCATATCCTCAATAAAAAAATAAACATCCAAAAATGTCATCTTAGATGAAAAATGATTTTTATCAATAATTTAAAACACTTCATGAGGAAAATATAATTTTATTTTTGAATAATAACTTTTTGAAAACATAAAATAGTTTGAGAAAAATATTCTTTGAGAATAACATTGAAAGATACAAAATGATGCTTTAAAAATAATTTCAATTATTTCTAGAGTGAAATAAACTTTCCACTTTGGAAAAAACTTATAAAAACAAAAAATATTTTGAAAATAATTTAAATTTAAATATTCCTTGAAAACATACAATGGATTCTATAAAATCATTGAAAACATTCCTTGATGAAAATAATATTTCCAATTTGAAAATAAATTTAATAAATTTTTTTATTAATTATTTTTATTTTAAAATAACTATGAATCATTATAAATATATATATTTTTAAAATAATGGTCATGACCATGGGTTGTTTTTTCATTACATCCATATTAATACAAATATTCCTTTCACGTTTCTAGTAAAAATGAAACAAGTGTTGTTTTTTAAAAAAGAATTGTTTCCTTGAAATATTGTGGTAAAAATTAAAGCATGGATAAAATATTATTTTAAAAATAATATAGTAATAAAAAATTTTGAAAGATTTTTAAAATATATGGTTCTGAGAGAAAATAAATTTTGATCTCAGAAAGAAATAATGTCCAATTTTTTGAAAAACATTTTCAAATTAATTTTAAGTACCAAATAGAGAAAAAATGGTACTATTATATAATAATATCCTGAATAACTATAGAATAATAAAATTATGTTGTTTATTTTTATATTAATTATACTATTTTATCATTGGAAACCGAATAATAAATATTCTCGTGAAACGATGAGACTATAACATAAAATAATTACCACTTTGGTAAATTTCAATCATAATATCCATGAATTAATATCATAAAATGCGATTAAAAATATAAATAGGACAAATAATTAAATTAAATTACATGTAAAAGGGGCCGTATATACACCTCATGAACGAATATATATGCAAAACATAACATATGTTTCAAAAGAAGGAAAATTTAGTGTTAAATCACTTTACGTTTTGACATTTAAGGTAATAATTATAAATTATATTAAAAAAATATAAGTATATTATACATCTATAATAGAAAAATATTTATATTTTTATACCAAATATGATTTTCTTATGATTTTTTATTACCAATTTATCAATAATTTCATGTTAAAATAACTTTTTTGGAAATAACTACATTTTTTCATGTATGATATCACTTCTTATTTATCGACCCCTTATATAGATAATGGTTTAACAAAACGTTCTATGTAATTCATGAATTAACCACATCACATCGTTAGGTAGTAGTCCACCGTACACACGAAAGACATTATAGTGTTATATCTGAATGGAAATTATGAAGATATGTGTGATATTATAATTATGTAAGAATATTAATAAAAAAATAGCATATATATATAATAAATTTATCAATATTTCTTGTCTGGAGAGGTGGTAATAGTGAAACGAATAACATCAGCTCGCGATGTGGTAGTCTATCATACACACAAGGGATGATTTCGCAACCCATTGAACAAAAGTGGAGATAGTTGTAGGTAATACATAACATAAAAACATAATATTATAATTAATATATTTAGGATATTTTATCAACATTATATAACAACAATTTAATGATCCATATGAATAAATGATAAAAAATGATTTTTGATGAACGTTACCTCTTCTTCGGGTATCCTGCTTAGGCTTTCACTAAAACATTTCCTTGGTTGGGTATCTATCCAAAATATGGAATATAGAATCATAGGAGGAAATGTGAGAAGTTATATGTGAAGGTTATTGTGAAACCAAATTTTTTCTATGGTGTAGATATGTGAAGAAAATATGTGACCTTTTATAAATGAAGTGACTGAAACATTTTTTTAAAAGATAGAATTGTACCACTGTTTTTTATGTCACAAGGATCTATTAACATAAAATTATTAATATAGAGGGATTAAGGTCTAAATATGACAATAAAAGTTTTTTATAAATGTTTATTGGTCATTTAAACCTTTTTTAGTTTAACTTCCTGTACTACCGTTTTTACTATTATTGCAGTAATTAATTTTTAATGTTTTCAGTATTCATTTCGATCAAAAATTTTGTTGAAATTATTTTATAATATAAATTATTATAATTAAAAATATTTAATATATTTTTTAAAATTAGATTCAGGTAAATGGTGACTTTTAACTTTAAAGTAAAATCATGCATACGCAAGGAGAACATTTATTTTTTACTAAACAATGTTCAAATAGTTACAAATTTTTTATATAAAATTTTAATAGAAAAATTTTCAAAATAAACTAAATTATATTTATGCGTATATAATTTATTTTTTTTTACTTTAAAACAAATTTAAATATAATTTAACTTTCTTAATAAATTATGCAAAGTGACAATTTATAATTAAAATTCAAAATTTCCAAATAATTATCCAAAAAATTAAACCTTTTTGAGAATTATATTAAATTCATACTCATAAAATTATAAATATATGTTTAAAAATAAAATTTATTTTATAAAATAAATGTTTAAAAATCTAAAAAAATTATATTTAAAAGAAAACCCATAAACATAATGAAAAAAATAGTTTTTGAGAAGTGTATTCTTTCTAGAAAAAGAGGAATTATATTATATGTCAAATAATAAAAATTGTATGAATCCACATTAAAAATTATTGATCTATAATTTTTATATTTAATTAAAAAATTAATCATTATATATTTTTTTCATTAATTAAATCATAGAAAAATTATGAACATTAAAACAGTTTTTAGAAAAAATAAATAAATTTTTAAACCCTAAGACAAACTTGCCTAAAAATACAATAAAAAGATGATTTAGTGATAATTAAGAGTATTTAATAGTAATAAAAATAAATTATGTTACTTTAAAACATAATTACTAACTTAAATCACATTATTTTTAAAAAATAAATAATTGTTTTACAAAAATCAAAATTTTCCACGATTCACTGATAAATAAAATTTTTCGGAAATATCCCAAAATTTTACAAGATGTTAATTTCGATATGATTATATTAGAAATAAATTTAATTATATAATATATCTTTTCTATATTATATATATAATTTATCAAAAAAATTATAAATATTTTTTTGATGAAAATATATTTTTGATAAATATAATCACATTATGAAAATTTGATTGATGATTTAATAATTATTTTGAAATTATTTTATATTTTATTGGAAATTTATGTTTATATTGTATAAATTGTTTAATACTATCAATTCCTTTCTATATAATTACCAGGATAAAATATATATTTTTAAAATAATATTGTTTTTTGGTTTTCCAAATCACGATGTCGTGTGTCATTCACTTTAACCTAGAAACTCGTTGGTGAAATAATGCATGCTACAGTCAGTGCTGAATTTAAAAAAAGATATCTAAAAAATTAAATTATTTTAAAAAAATTATAAAATATCAGGAAGTTACATTCTTTCTCCCTTAAAATAATCTTCACCCTCGAAATTCATCAATTTCATATATGGTTTGACACTTTAATAATATTCATTGAAACCCATATCATAAAAAGGGTTAATAAAACAAAATCATGAAATAGAGCATAGGTGGGAAGTGGAAACCAGAACATATAAGAGAAACCAGACCCCCAAATAATGAAAGAGGGTGATCGAGAAAAATTATCACAAGAAACGGGGTTATCTAGAGAAGGTTGACAACAATAAATACATAATAAAAAGAGGCATGAAAATTGATGTTGATATAATAAAAAATGATTATAATTGGTTAACATTTTTTTCAAGATCATTTCCCTAATATTCAGTTCTTCCATTTCATCTAGAATGAGAACATATGAAAATAGTTTTACTTGATATCTTTCTATTTAATTCTCATAATTTCATCCTTTGGTCATTAATTTATGAATTTAATCATTATATATTACTGTAGATGCCGGAAAAGTCCGTTGTTCCCAAACGAAGCTCCGGATGCGGAAAGCGAGGTCATATTTGGAGTCGGAAGGATGTTTCGGAGGGCCCGGAGGTCTTGCGCGGAATTTCAGAGGCCCGCGCGCAAAGGTGATGTTCCGCGCGCAAACCCCCTGGGATGCGCGCAATGCGCCGGTCCGGCGCGCAATTTTGCGCGCCGCGGGTCCGCGCGACTCCCTTGCGCGCCGCGCCCGATTCCGCGCCCGCGAGGAGAATTTCGCGCTCGCACCCTGGATTCCGCGCCCGGGGTTGCCTATAAATATAAGGCGACCCCCAACGTTTCAAAGGTTGCTGGAAGTCGAAACGTCTCTCGTGCGCGCAATTCAACCCCTTCCGCGCGCAATGACAAACTTCAGGTAACCTCCTTTCTTTCGCGCAAGAAAGCCTCGGGGTCCGCCTTCGCGCGCAATCCCCGCTGGCTCCTTTCATTTGAATAAAAACTCACCCTAAGGCCTTTGCGCGCAACAGAACCCGCTTGCGCGCAATTGCCCCCGGGGTACGCGCAATCCGGCCTGATTGCGCGCACCCCCCCCCTTCTTTCAAGTGGCCATTCGTTAAAGAATGAGCCGTTGCCCCCGCGCGCTATCCGAAGCCCAGTGTGAGCAATCTCAAGCATCCGCGCGCAAGGCGCTGGCCCAATTGCGCGCCAGCCGCCCCGATTGCGCGCCGGCCCGCAGTATTGCGCGCAAAGCTTCCTTTTTGCGCGCAATCTGCCAGGGTCGTCCCCGTTGACCTCCTAAGGGTACCCGCCTGTGTGGCACCCGATGATTCTCATCCCGGGTGCCCGCACCGTGCGTTGTCTTCCCGTGCGGCCCTCCAGGTTCGTGCGAAGTGACATGCACCCATCGTCCGGCAACCTACGCCCAGCATGACGTTAAACTGCACATTCGTCCCGCATGACGTTAAACTGCGCATTCGTCCCGCATGACGTTAAACTGCGCATACGTCCAGCATGACGTTAAACTGCATATTCGTCCAGCATGACGTTAAACTGCACATCCGTCCAAGCTGCACGACGTTAAACTGCCTAGCCCCCATCGTCCGCGCTGCAAGACGTTAAACTGCCAAGTGCTTCGTCCTCAACACATGACGTTAAACTGTACTTCGTCCGGCAAGACGTTAAACCGTCCGCAACCTGATCCCGTGCTCCGCACGCAGGGTCCCCCCGGTTTGGATGTGGCCCCCACCCGCTCGTCCCTGCAGGGATGTCGGGATTGCCCCTCTTTAGGGACGATTTAATGGGAGTGGCTTTTCCCTACGGGGGCAGGGTATTACAAACCCCTAGTTTCTCGTGGGAGGCTGCACATGTGTATCTCCATTGCGCCTCCCCACTGCCGAAGCCAGTAGAGGGTCTGACTGGGATCGAGGTGTCTTCTGCTTTCGGTCCAAGTCCCTTCCAACTGAGTTTTGCAGCATCCGGGCTGCCCCAAGTGCGTAAGTCCTGACAGAATGAACTATGTGGACTTTGATCCCTGTCTTCTATACAGGGTACGTAGGAAGCCTCCCTGAGGTCCAAGCCCACCACCTGGTCGTCCCGGTCGTATTTACGTCGGTTCGTCCATCAGTGGACCCCTCCAGGGTTCACGCTTGCGTTGATTCACCTATGAATCCGCCCCTGTGGGAGACTGCCCGTGTGTATCTCCACGGTGCCTCCCCACAGCCCCCCTTTTCCATTTCCCCTTTTATCGTCCAGCATGACGTGAAACTGTGATCCACCCGGCCGTTCCATCCCCCTCCGTGCGAGGTGGTTCAGTTCAATCCTCCGCCCGGCGGCCTCGACCTCTTCGTGAGTCGGCTTGCCGACGTCCAGCATGACGTTAAACTGTATGCCCGAACTACGTTGACTTTGATCCGTGTTAACGCGCGGTACGTAGGAAGCCCCTCTGGGGTCCAAGCTCTTCACTTCATCATCCATCCTGATCCTTACCCGGGCCGCCACATCCCGGTGGGGTCATGCCACTTCACTCCACTCCACGTTACTTGGGAAGCCGCCCATGTGCTGGCCCCAGCGTCGGAGGTTCCCCGCAAGGGGTTCTGTCATCTGATCCACTTTTCGTGTTGATCGGTCCGATGCCGTCCCCGCTGGACGTTAAACTCGCGGCATACCCCGTGTTAAACACGGGAAGCTGAGGAAAACCTCAGGTGACACAG
Organism: Viscum album; assembly: GCA_963277665.1. Lineage (NCBI taxonomy): Eukaryota > Viridiplantae > Streptophyta > Magnoliopsida > Santalales > Viscaceae > Viscum > Viscum album. The sequence goes on along the minus strand of OY728119.1, from coordinate 413,835,847 downwards.
TTCCCCGCACCTAGTACGGGATGCCCCAGGCCATCATGCCTTCGAGAAGCCCTATTCGGGACGGAAGACAGATGTGCAGAGCCGCAGTGTTACGACACGCCCCCAGCACCCAGAGCCACCCGGCCTTCTCACCGCAGGTTGCTGCCCCGCCCAGACTCCTTGGAACGTCCGGGCGGAAGCAGCGTAATTAACCGGTGTCCATGAAGATATGGCACCGGGAACGAGATTCACGAACATTCTTAAGTCTATGAGGGAGACCCGGATTAGGCGACAAGTTCCGAGGAGACGTCCAAGGAAGGAGGAGCCGACATCCCATCATCCCGGTTTCGATCAAGGAGCAGACGCCCCTGAATAAGGGACGGATGCCGCCCGCCCTTGGAAAGCGGGACTGCGGGACCACAAGCCGCGCGCCCATCCCCTCGGGTTGACGGGTGCACGCGCGAACGCGTCCTGGCGGAACAGCGTAACCCGACGCACATCCGCACCGAAACAGAAAAATGGTGAACCCGACGTGAATCTCTTCTCCTCGATACGAAGACCGATGGCTTTCAGAGGTGTTGGAAGACCGGCATGTTGCTCGGCCAAGCATTCAGTCTTACCCGCCAGGGGCTGGGGAAGTGAAATCGGGCACTCCGTCTCGCAACGTCGAGGGCCTGGGTTCCCCCCACGGAAGGCGTCGTGGCGCTAATGGTTGGTTGTCGATTCCTTTTTCCTGTCAGTGTTAATGGGTCTTTCTCCCTGCTTTCAGAAATCAGGTCGCCCGATCCAGTGCCCGATCGCCACCCGCCCACTGGCGCAGGGACAGGGGAAACACCGACGCGGCTACTCCGCGTGGTCCCGCCCGTTCCGCAGCCGTCCCAGCAGCCGCAATTGCTGGACGACCACGCCCTCTCTCCCCCTCGGAGGTCATCCAGAGAAGGGTGATCAACACCCTGGTGCGGAGATACGAGGAAGAGGGAGTCATCCCCACTAGGGAAATGGCTCGCCTAGACCTCGAGGAGGCTGCGCCTCGCCACCACCGCCGCCCCCGAGGGCCGCGCGGGGAGGCACCGCTGCCTACCTCAACGTCCAATAGCTTCGGGAGTTTATCCCCGGAGCGCTCTGACAGTTCCCTTCCTTATGCGGATGAGGTGGGAGATGCCCGGGATCACCCTATCCGAGGTCCGCTCCAGGGATCCACGATAAGGGCTCCCGCCAGGCCACGGCGACATCGCCGCCAGGCCCCTCAAGTCGAGGAACAGGCTCTCCACCTGCCCGCGACGCTCATTCCGACTCGTCTGTCCCGACGCCAACGTCGGGCACGAGCGGAAGGGGATGCCCACCTTGGGGCTCTAGCAACAGCGGCCGCATTGGCACAAGCCACTGCTGGCTCCAGTCGCCAGGCCTCTGTGCATCCTGGGCAGGGGAACTCCTATGCCCGACCTGGATCGAGGCCCCGACCGCCCCAAAGGCAGGTTGGGTCGACTCTCCCGGTTGCTGGCACTGGCCGTAGCCACCGCGGACCACCCCGCGGTAGCGCTATTCACCGGCAGGATCTACTCTGTGTGGCCGATCCAGGAGGCATGGGTTATCCCACCTTCCGATCCCGGCCCGGGGGCCTGCCCGGACTCATCTCTCCCCGCGTCCCCTTTGATATCTGTCCCGGTGCCCCTCGCACCTTGGTTCCCAGTCCTCTTGGCCCCAGCACCAGTGCGGCCGGAGGACGCCAGGACAGAGATCAGCCCTGCCCCGAAGAACCACCCAGGGGCAGGAAGGCAAGGCGTCGACGCCGAGGGAAGAATGTTACGGAATTCCGGACAGAGATCCGACCGGTGTGCTTCTCTGACTCAGAGGCAGAGTACGATTCGGCGACAGAGCCCCTTCCCCAACCCCGCCAGTCAAGGGCAGGGGTAGGAATGCGGCACGTCAGCCTCGTGCTCCCCGAGAGCGAGATCGATGTGATCCCTGCTTCTCTCCGAAGGTATATCCGGAGTAACGAGGGCCTGGTAGACCCCCAAGGATCAAGCTTGCGGTTGGTACCGGCCCCTCCGGAAGTGCCTTCCGCCCCGATCGGAGAAGCCGGAGACTTTATCTGGGGACCGGCGGTCGAACCTCGATCTAGTGCACCCTCGGCGAGCACCGATGCTACGGCAGGATGTTCGCTCGCTGGCCCGTCCTATCGTGATGTGGTAGCTGGGGCACCGCCACCCTCAGGGGGAGGCCCGGAATATGGAGGCCAATCGGCCTGCTCGCCGTATTCGCCGCCGGCCAGCCCGTCGGCCCGACGGCCCGCCTCGGCACCACTGCTGGTTCCCCGTCCATTCCCAGCCATTGAAGAGGACCGAGGAGATCTGGGTCCCGAGTTTGAGTCGTGGAGCTTCTGGACCGTCCTTGCAGAGGGCCACTTCCCTGAGAAGTTTTGGCCAGTCGCAGGACCGGGCTTTGATGCACCCGAATCACTCACCCCGGGTGAGTTCGAATGCTTCCGCCGAACTCTCCGGGAGACTCACTCCCGTCTTCACTGCCTACAAATGCCATACCCCGGGAGTCAACTACACCTGGAGGATATTGGTGAGCAGTGCCGTCAAATTGACCTGGCCACGCTCCCCGCGGTCCGGCACCCCGGGTCATTTGGGCACCACGAGGCCCTCCAACAACGATGCGTTGAGTGTTTTCAAGTACTCCGCAAAGTTATCGAGGAAGACACTCCCCACGTGTATATCCGTGGATGGGGGCAGTACGCTGCCCTACGCTTCAGTGTGATCCGCCGACAGCCCGATTCGCTGGGTGGCCCTGAGGGTATATCCCCAGGGACAGGAACAGTCAATATGGCTGACCTGTCGGGAGAGGGGAACGACTTGGAACTTCTCGACGGGGGCTTCCCCCCCGAAGACAAGCCGTCGTCAGATCCATCGGTGAGAGTTACTCGTCATCAGAGGAACCTCCTGGGGCTCCCCGCGCCCACTGAAGCACTGACGTTGAGCCGAAACGTCAGCAAAGGAAAAGAGCACAGCGAGGCTGTAAAGCCCGCCGACCCATCTGCCTCCATGCGGAGGGCAGAGGAGGATCCCAAGAAGGCTATGCTACGTCAGCAGCTCGCCGAACAGAAGAGGCTGGTTGACCAGCTCCTCGCCGAGCGCGCTGCGGAGCAGCGGCCTGACTACGGTGATCCCAGGCCAGGACAACAGGGACCGGAACAACCGCACCTCGACGAGACTCTCCCGGGCAACCGTGATTACGCCGTGTTCGCCGACAGGAGAGAGGCCATTGCCTACGGCAAGAGGGCGCGGTATGTTTCGCCACACCCTCCCGAGCGGCGTGACTACCTGAGAGATCCCGCTCGGACTCCTCCCGCTGCCCCAAGGGCCGCTCCGCCCGCCATCCCACGAGCTGCCGAGTTCGACGACTCGGTCGACGACCCGATTGAAGGGCCATGCAATGCGCTCGTGGTTAGAGATCCTCGCCAGGACTGGAACCCATGTCCGGACGATCCGATGGCGGCACTCATTGCCCGCTTGGAATCCTTGGAGACTCGGCAGGTGGCGATCCCACCGGACGGCAAGCCCTACCCAGCATGGGTGGATGACATGCCGGCGCCTCCGGGATTCGGGAATCCCACTTTCGCCCCCTTCAACGGGACTGGAGATCCGCCACAGCATTTAGCCCACTTCAACTCGAGGTGCGGGCCTATGTTGGGGACTCCGGCGCAGCAGGAGGCCGCTAAGCTTCGCTGCTTTGTTCAGACACTGGAAGGGCCAGCATTTGTCTGGTACATCCAGCTCCCCGTCGGGTCGGTAACCAGCTGGGAGGACCTCCGTAGACAGTTCCTCTACCAGTTCAGTTCCACGACCCGGAAGACGAGTATCGCAGACCTCTCCAAGTGCAAGCAGAGGCCTGATGAGCGAGTCGCGGACTTCGTCGCCCGATGGAAGGGTCTCACGTATTCCCTTGACATGCCATTGACTCAGGAGCAGTTGCTGACAATGTGCGTCGGGAACGTCAAGACCGAGCTGGTCCCTTCCCTGATTACTCAGAATTACCCCGGAGGGTTCAGGGACTTCTCAGACAAAGCTCAACGTCTTGAGGAAGCCCTGCAACAGGCCAGCCAGGCACACCCGCTGCCTCCTATGATTCCTGCAAGGAGAGCCAGCAGGGCTGAGCCCGCTGCTGTGGCCCAGATAGAGGCTCCCAGGCCGTTGGAGCTGCTGCCGGTGAGGCCAGCTCCACAGCCTCACAGGAATCCGCCTCCACGGGCTCAGTTCCCGGCCCAGCAACGGCAGCCTCAGAACCGGCCAGCCCCTCCGCGTAATGTACCGCCACAACCTAGGCGAGATAATCAGGGTCCACCTCCTCGGCAGGCCCCTCCAGCCCCTCGTCAAGACCGCGCTCCCAGGGGCCCGCGACACCTGACGTACTCATTCCATGAGGATCAGGTCCCCGGTTATTTCAGGAGCGCCCTGGAGCAGAGGATTGTGCGACTGCCTGAGTGTTGGAAGCCAGAGGAGGCACATCTCACAGATAACCCCCGCTACTGCCCCTACCATTGGGCCCTGGGGCACACCATCCAGCGGTGCTATGTGTTTAAGGACTGGCTCCAAGACCAGATTAACAACAATGTAATCAGGTTGGGCCCAGCTCCAGCACAGGTAGCGGGCGTGTTCGTGGGATCAGATGACGATGGTGGCGATGAGAAAGAATGGCAGCTGGTCTCCGACCGCGGATCCCAGAAGTACAATAACTGGATGGCCTGCAAGACGACCGTTCGCGCCCAGGGAATCATCCGTGCACGCTTGAATCAGCCTGAGCCCCCAGAACCTGCGGGTGCTGCTTCGGCATCGTCGTCCCGGTCTGCCTCCTCCAAGAAGAGCAAACGGCGGCAGCGCAAGAAGGAAGAGCGCGCCCCGCCAGTCCCGCCACTATCCCGTACTCTCGGCGATTTCATGCCCCCGGAGATGGGGGTCCCTCCTCGGATCCGCCCGGTGATGGATGATTCGTCCGATGACGGTATTGGGTATGCTTCGGTTAACACCGTCGAGCTGGTAAATCCCTTTTCGGTTCCCGACGTTGAAGAACACCAGGTGGACCTCCCTAGTGTCCCCGGTCGTCGCCACCGTCGGAAGAACCGCAGCAGCAGGAGTCGCCGGGGCACAGCCGTCGGTACCTCCGGCCAGGCCGTGCACGCCACTGAGACTAGGCGGCAGGCTCAAGATCGAGCTCAACGTGCGCAGGCTCCCCATCCGGGGATGACGGATTCGCCTCCGCCACTGTTTGTGGTGTGGGACCAGGCAGAACCGCCTCAGCCGCGTCGCGACCAGCTCCGCCCTGCCACAAGTCCATCCCGGCCTCCTGACTCCAGTACGGTGACCATTTCCCGGACTGCGACCAGTGAACAGCGAGATGCGCCAAGTACCAGTCGGCCGCCGATCCAACCGGTAAGGCCCGTCATGCCACCAACCGCAGAGCAACCTCCTGCAACCAGGAGCTCGCGCTTGGCCAAAAAGTATGATGTCCTGAAGCACTTGGCCGACATCCCAGCAAGGCTCTCCATCCTTGAGGCTCTGCGCATGTCATCTGAGATGCGCGAGGCACTCGCTGAAGCCCTGAAGAGCCCCCTCCAGTTTGAGACAGAGGTTGCGGCTGCAGAGGCCTTTCACGCCGAAACGATCGAGGACGCCGAATGTCAGGCAGTTATCTCGTTCTCTGGTAAGGATGAAGACCCTCCTATACAGGGACACATTCGTCCGCTGTATGTCACTGGCCAGTTCAATGGCCTTGAAGTCCGGCGTTGTCTTGTCGACACGGGGTCCGGGATTAACCTGATTCCAACTCGGACGCTCCGGAGATTGGGGTTGTCTGAGGATGACTTGATTCCCTCCGACCTCAGGATCCAGGGGTACGACCGCACCGAGCAAACCCCGGTCGGCAAGATACGTTTGAAGACCCAGTTCGGTGACTTGGTTGCCCACACCGAATTCATGGTAGTCTCTCAGGACACTGCGTATAACGCATTGATGGGCAGGCCATGGCTTCACCTTCACGCGGCGGTCCCCTCGTCATACCACCAATGCCTCAAATACTCCCTTAATGGTCGAGTAGGCGTGCTTCAAGGAGATGCCTCTCCTTTTGCCTCATGTGAAGCCCGTTATCTGGACGCGGACTATTACAAGAGCAAGGATAAGCAGATCCTGGCAGGTGAGGTTGAGCCTGTCGCTGTTGCGAGCGATCCCTGGGCAGGTCTGGATGACGCTTACGTCCTCCCGATTCACCGGTTGGACGTCGCCATGGTCTTGACGGTCCGCGAGTCTCCTGATGAGACGGCCGCGACCGCCCGCGCCAGCACCAGTGGCCCAGCAGGACCTGGTAGCCCCAATGCAGTTTCCAACGCAGTCTCTCCCGTGGATGATCCCTCCCCGAGTGGAGAGGGTATGGAAGACGCACCCCCAGCCTTTGAGGAGGGCGTCCCCGCCACGGTCGATGAGTTAATACAGGTGAACCTTGGAACCGAGGCCGATCCAAGACCCACGTTGGTTAGTGCCGCCATGCCCTCTGAGGAGCGGCAGCAGTACGTGGACTTTCTCAGGCAGCACCGTGATGTGTTCGCTTGGGGCTATGACGAGATGCCGGGGCTAGATCCTCAGGTAGCCGTCCACCGCCTTGGTCTCCCGGCGAACCATCGCGGGTTCAAGCAGCCTCCCAGGAAGATGCACCCATCCCATGGTGCCATGGTTGAGGCCGAAGTTGACAAGCTTATCAAAGCCAACTTCGTAAGGGAAGTTCAGTACCCCAAATGGCTGGCCAACATTGTGCCGGTCAGGAAGAAGAACGGGCAGATTAGAGTCTGCATCGACTTCCGCGATCTCAACCGCCACTGTCCGAAGGATGATTTTCCCCTTCCAGTGACAAAGCTGTTGATTGATGCCACGGCAGGGTTCCAAGCCCTCTCCTTCATGGATGGATACTCCGGATACAACCAAATTCGGATGGCCCCTGAGGATGAGGAGTTCACTGCCTTCAGGGCCCCCCAAGGTACCTTTTGCTACCGGGTCATGCCCTTCGGCCTGAAGAATGCAGGTGCCACCTATCAATGGGCGATGCACCGCATATTCAAGCCAATCCTCGGCACACTGGTGGAATGCTACGTCGACGACTTGGTTGTCAAATCGCGCCAGCGTCAAGACCATCTCAAAGATCTTGAGAAAGTGTTCAGCTTCCTCCGGTCTCGCTGCCTGAAGATGAACCCGTTGAAGTGTGCCTTTGGGGTCACCTCCGGAAAGTTCCTTGGATTTGTGGTAAGATACCGGGGTATTGAGATCGACCCAGAGAAAATCAGGGCGATTAGCCAGATGCCTCCCCCGGGTACCGTCCGGGAACTGCAAGGGTTCCAAGGCCACTTAGCCTATATACGCCGATTCATCGCGAATCTGGCCGGCAAGTGTAAGCCCTTTTCTCGGCTTATGAAGAAAGGTGCCACCTATGTATGGGATAAAGAGTGTCAGACCGCTTTCGAGGAAATCAAGCAGTACCTGCTTCAACCTCCGGTCCTGATGCCGCCCGTATCCGGAAAGCCGCTGGTCCTTTATGTGACCGCCCTGGAACGGTCCCTGGGTGCCCTTCTCGCCCAGAAGAACAACGAGGGAACAGAGAATAGCCTCTATTACCTCAGTCGCATGCTCCTCGATGCGGAGGTTAGGTATTCCCCCATCGAGAAGAGCTGCCTGGCGCTCGTATTTGCCGTACAGAAATTACGGCACTACTTGCAGCACCATGAGGTACAGTTGGTTTCTCAGGCAGACCCGTTGAAATATATCCTGAGCCGACCTATGTTGACTGGCCGTCTAGCGCGGTGGGCTGTGATTCTCCAGCAGTTCGACATCAGGTATGTGTCTCAGAAGGCCATCAAAGGGCAAGCGTTGGCAGACTTTCTGGCCGCTCACCCGACCTCTGCGGATCAGCCGCTGGATCTAGGCTTTCCTGATGAGACCATTCTCTCGGTTGATCGAGCCGATCCATGCTGGCAGATGCACTTTGACGGTGCCTCCCGGAGCCCCACCGGTAGAAGACTCGATAATCCTAAGCTCAATAGAGTGGGCTTGGGCATCGTCTTCATTACCCCGGAGCGAGCCGTGCTGCCATACTCTTTCCTGTTGTCAGAGGGCTGTACCAACAATGAGGCGGAATACCATGCCCTCATCACCGGCCTCGAGTTAGCTCTCGAGATCGACGTGCCCCATCTGTGTGTGAAAGGGGACTCCGAGCTGGTCGTTAAGCAGATCAATGGCGACTACGTTGTCAGGAAGCCGGAACTTGTGCCATTGTTGGAGTGCACCCTTCTTCTGATGGCCCGGTTCCCTTCTCGGCCGGAAATTGTCCATGTTCCCCGGTCGCAGAACGGTCGAGCAGATGCTTTGGCCAGCCTGGCTGCGTCACTTGCGGAACCTGAACAGGACAACCTGATCGTCCGCGTGACGCGCCGCAGGCTCATCGCTCCCGTTATCCCGGAAGAAGATCGCGGCCCGTTGGTAAGTAACCTCACTACGGTTGCCCCTATGCCTGGAGCCCCGAGTACCCCAGATATAGCAGTCGAATCAGCCCGTGATTGGAGGGCGCCTTTGGTTGAGTACCTCCAACATGGCATTCTTCCGTCAGATCGGGCCGAGCGCGAGCGAGTTCGACGCCGCGCATCGCAGTTTGTCCTCCAGAGCAGTCCCGGTCTGGAGCAGATCCTCTACAAGCGCGGGTTTGATGGTGTTCTCCTCCGTTGCCTTCAGGGAGTCGAGATCCCACGAGTCATGCAAGAGGTTCATGCTGGTTCATGTGGCGCCCACCAGACTGGGCCGAAGCTGTCCCACCAGATTCGGAGGTTGGGATACTTCTGGCCCTCTATGATCCATGACTGCATCGAGTACGCCAGGAGGTTCCATGCGTGCCAGGTTCATGCGAACTTTGTGCATCGGCCGCCGGAGCCTCTCCATACCACAAGGTATTGCTGGCCCTTTGCAGTCTGGGGACTGGACGTTGTGGGACCTTACCCGCCGGCGACAGCTCGCCAGTGCCGGTTCATTCTGACCGCCACGGACTTCTTCTCCAAATGGGCAGAAGCGATTCCGCTCAGAGAGGTCAAATCCTGTTCGATCGCTGACTTCGTGACCTCCAACATCATCTATCGATTTGGAGTGCCTCACGCTATCCTCACGGATAACGGAACCAATTTCCGAGCAGCCGAGTTGAAGAAGTTGTACGCCAAGTATAACATCCGCTCGAACCATACATCTCGCTATCATGCGCAGGCGAATGGATAGATCGAGGCGTTTAACAAAACCCTCTCTAACATTCTGCAAAAGATGGTTGGTCAGAACAAGAAGAGTTGGCCGGACAAGCTCCCCAACGCCCTCTGGGCTTATCGGACGACGACTCGCAATTCCACCCAGATGACCCCTTATTCCCTGGTGTATGGAGCTGAGGCCATCCTGCCCATCGAGATCCAGTTACCGTCCTTGCGCACTGCGGTCTATGACCAGCAAGCGCCGGACAGAGTTGCTGAAGCCCGTCTAGTCGAGTTGGAAGCACTGGATGAGAATAGACTTCGCGCTTTGCACAACTTGGAGAGGCATCAAAGCAGAATGGCTCAAGCTTTCAATAAGAAGGTTCGCCTCCGCTCCTTCCTGCAGGGTGATCTAGTGCTAGCCCTAAGAGCACCGATGATCCCCGGCAGGAAGCCGCCCAAGTTGGAGCCCAAGTGGGAGGGACCTTTTGTTGTCCACAAGGTCTATCCCAATGGCGCGTACTCCCTAGCGACTATGGATGGTGAGCGTGTCACTCCTCCCACCAACGCTAGGTTCCTCAAGCAATACTTTGCCTGAGTGTCCGTTCGTCCTGCATGACGCTAAACTGCACTTCGTCCTGCATGACGCTAAACTGCACTTCGTCCTGCATGACGCTAAACTGCACCACGTCCTGCACGACGTTAAACTGCATTCGTCCAGGCTACAAGACGTTAAAACTGTTCAGCATTCGTCCGCGCTACAAGACGTTAAACTGCCAAGTGCTTCGTCCCGCATGACGCTAAACTGCACTACGTCCGAGCTACAAGACGTTAAACTGTTCAGCATTCGTCCTGCATGACGTAAAACTGCCACTCAAGAACTACGTGCGGCTTGATTCCCATCCTTATGGGATACGTAGGACCGCCTGAACCCTCGTGTTTCAGGCCCAGCCCCATCCTTCGGGAATTTCCGTCCCATCTCGGGCCCTTGGCCCAGTTGCCCCCGGGTGTGCGGCGTATGGTGTGAGTGCGGGGCTATGCCCTCATTCACGTCGGTTTGCTCGTCACGCTGTACGCCCCCCCACGTTTGGGGATGCCTTCTGCTCCCCCCTTCTTTTTTCCTCATCGTCCTGCATGACGTTAAACTGCACTTCCAGAACTACGTATGGCTTGATTCCCATCCTTATGGGATACGTAGGACCGCCTGGACATTCATGTTTCAGGCCCAGCCCCATTTCCCGGGAATCTCTATCCCGCGTTGGGCCTCTGGCCCCAGTTCCCCTCCTTTTTGTGCGAGGCGCATCGCGTGAGCGGGGGATTATGTCCTCATTCACGTCGGTCTACTGGCCGCGCCGTACGCCTCCCCCGTGTGTGGGACTACCTCACACCCCTCATCGTCCCGCATGACGTTAAACTGCCTTTCCAGAACTACGTATGGCTTGATTCCCATCCTTATGGGATACGTAGGACCGCCTGGATGCTTGTGTCTCAGGTCCAGCCCCGTCTCTTGGTTGATCACGGGGATCTGCCCCCCTTCGGTTGCTCTCAGGGTGAGTCCTCCGACCCTTTCCGGAGATCTGTTAACATGTTTTGGGTGCTTCGGTCTATGACTCGTAGTGTCAGATTCAATCCCGACAAGTCCTGTGTTGCTTGTCAGGCCCCGCGCTTCCTCTTGTTCGAGCCTTCACTCAAAGGGATCCTCGTTAGCGGTTTGGGTACGATGCCTCAGTGCTCTCCCACCGCTCCGGGTCGATTTACCGGTGGGTCTTGGGCCGCAAATCGATATGAATCCTGCGATTGAGCGGTTGATGCTCGTTTGCTCGCCCCGTCTTTGGCTGACGCGATCAGATGTTGTGTTGCGAATGCGTCAGCAACGTCCTTGATCACCATGTCAGCTCTCTCAGGCTCTGAACATTGGTTGCGCAGTCCTCATCACACTCCGCCTTTGTGCGTTGTAGTGGAATCTTGACACTCTCTTCATACTGACCTCCGGTACGCCTCTACACGTTAGGCAGACCAACCAGGGTAATGATGTCGTTCGAGGCTCCCATGATCTGAGCACCAAGGATATATGCAGATATCCTCCCTAAGGGCCATGCGTAGCTGGACCCTCGTCCCCATAAGGAGGAGGGAGTCGCCCGAACAATTGCGTTCTGGGCCCAGTATATCTGGAGGCTAGCATCTCTGCCCCTCGGGTGATGGACATATGCAGACCCCTATCCCAAGACTCTTCTCCTGGAATCGTGCGTGACCGCAGGGCTGGGTATGTTCCCACCTCCGCCGTGTCCGCCGTACCGCAATAAGCGGATTCCTCCATGGTCCGAACCACACGACCTTAAACTGTGTTGTCTGGTCCTACCACACGACCGTAAACTGTGATCGTCTTGGCCGCCCGACGAGAAACGGCACTGCATCGTGATGTCCTCCTCAGGGGACACTCATGTTGGGCGCTGGTTAATGACCACGCCATTCATCAATTCCTTCCATGGCTTGATTATTGTGGCGACGCCAGAAATTTCTCAATCACGGGCATGTCGCCGCACAAAGAAAAACCATTCATCTTTAAGGACAAACAAGAAATATCAAATGCCGCTCCTTTTGTGTGCGAGGGTCAGGCCCGCACTCTTCCCCGCGCTGGTGCCCGATTGTGTTGCACCGCGCTTCAAGAACTACGTGCGGCTTGATTCCCATCCTTATGGGATTCGTAGGAACGCCCAGATGTTTGAAACTTCGGGTCCAGCCCCCCACCTCTTAGAGATTCCCCCTTCTCTGGGGAATCCGCCGCCTTCAGGTCACCCTCAAGGCGTGTTCCCCGACCCCTTGCCGTGGTCCACCGGTGTCAAGAGTACTCTGGTTTATTGCCAGGAGGGTCAGGATCCGCTTGGTCAGGTTTCCTCCACTTTTCAGGCTTCGTGCTCCCTTTCATTCGGACCCATCGTCTACGCCCTGGGTGGAGCCCCCGTGAACGGTTCGGACACAATGCCTCAGTGCTCTCCCACCGACTCGGGCCGGTACCCCCAATGGCCTCGGGCAGCAAATCGATATGAATCCTGCGATTGAGCGGTCGATGCTCGTTTGCTGCCTCATTCCACCAACGGTTAGTGCGATATTGATGCTGCTTTTCCGCCACGGTCGGCAGTACTCCCATATCGTTACACCGGTGCCCCCAGTCCTTGAGTGAATGGCCGCATGATTCACATTTTCCACCTCCCATTCTGACCAGGCGAAACCTCGGCACTCTCGACACTATCCCTCAGTGCATCTTCGCATATCCAGGGGATATGACCAGATGCGGCGTACTTTGAGGTCCTTATGGTCCGAGCTCTAAGACCTTAAACTAAGATCTCCCCTTATGGTCCGAGCTCTAAGACCTTAAACTAAGATCTCCCCTTATGGTCCGAGCTCTAAGACCTTAAACTAAGATCCCCCCTTATGGTCCGAGCTCTAAGACCTTAAACTAAGATCTCCCCTTATGGTCCGAGATCTAAGACCTTAAACTAAGATCTCCCCTTATGGTCCGAGCTCTAAGACCTTAAACTAAGATCCCCCCTTATGGTCCGAGCTCTAAGACCTTAAACTAAGATCTCCCCTTATGGTCCGAGCTCTAAGACCTTAAACTAAGATCTCCCCTTATGGTCCGAGCTCTAAGACCTTAAACTAAGATCCCCCCTTATGGTCCGAGCTCTAAGACCTTAAACTAAGATCTCCCCTTATGGTCCGAGCTCTAAGACCTTAAACTAAGATCTCTCCTTATGGTCCGAGCTCTAAGACCTTAAACTAAGATCCCCCCTTATGGTCCGAGCTCTAAGACCTTAAACTAAGATCTCTCCTTATGGTCCGAGCTCTAAGACTTTAAACTAAGATCTAGCCCCATGGTCCGAGCTCTACGACCTTAAACTAAGATCTCCCCAAATGGGGTCCTACGTCCTGCATGACGTTAAACTGCACTCTCAGAACTACGTGTGGCTTGATCTCCAGCCTGATGGAGTACGTAGGAACGCCCGGGCATTCCAACTCGGGTCCAGCCTCAGGGATCGCTAAGTCCCGCCCCTCCTCGCCGCCGGCCGTCTGGCCTGACTTCGGGTAGAGTGGTGCAGTTGTGATATTCTCCCCGACCCAGCTCGGGATGCCCCATCGCAATGATGGGAAGCGACAGTTTCCTCGTCAAAGAGGTTCTGTCTGAGAACTGGGGTGATTCACGGCCAGATTAGTGCATCCGCCTAATACGCTTTCCCCGCGGTGGCACAATTTTGAGAGCGTTGGATTCTATCCGAACAAATCGTCACTTCGCCCCACGCTTCGCATGCCCTGTTGATCGGGATTTCCACCCTTGTGTCTGAAGGAACCCCAAAGCGGTATTCATGATGACATGTGGTCCGCCTCCTGCAATATGAATAATGACCTTCAGTCTGTCTCTTGCAGTTGTTATGGTCGATCCACTGTCCGCCTACCGTCTTGGGCATTTCCTAGAAGGCCGACCGTTGTGGATTTCTGAATTCGGGACACGCGATTCACCCTTGCTCATTTCCCTATGTTCAGATAAAATCTCAACGCCCCTAGCGTTGTCCCGCTCGTGTGTCGGAACAAGTTGGGGGGATGATACATTGATTAGGCTTGAGGTCTCCTTTCTTAGGAATGACCTCCCTCTTTTCTTTAGAAATCCAGGCCCCATTACGGATGCCTGAAGCTTGGTTAACACTCCCGCGAGACAATTTGTGGTTGAGTATGCCAAAAGACGTAGATAAATATATTGATTCATACAAATGGATCGAAATATTGAGTGACGGAAGCAAAATGTTCTAGGAATGGCAAAAAACAAAGCCCCTAAGGATTAGCATGCTGGATAAGTCTTTCTAATGCCGCTACCCTTTGGCTGGCGGCCTCCAGGGCTACTTCTCGTTCTCTGCGTGCCCTCTCCTCATCGGCGGTCGCAGCACGCAGTTCGTCGATCCTGGCCTGTGCACGCTCCCGCTCGACTTGGAGTGTGACCATCTGTTGGCCCGCCTCCGTCAGCTGTACCTGAGCGTCGATCAGTTGTGCCGATAGTTGCTCCACAAGCTCGGTACATGCTGCGACGAAGGCCTCCTTCTCTGCCGCCTGCCCTTCGAGGCGCCGGACTTCCTGCTCTGCCGCGATGAGCACCTGCGTGCTCTTCGACATGTCCCGACTTTGTGCGACGTCGGCACGCCGGCGGCTCTCGCGCATCTTCTCGGCCATGAAATCACGGACCGTCAGATGGAGGTGTTGAGCATCAGCTCCCCCGACACACAGGAAGCGCAACCAGGTCTGAAGTGATCCAATGCGCCCCAGCCATTCCGATGGGTTTCGCTTCAGGAAGCGCTGGATGCACTTCCACCCCCTGCGTCGCGTTACCCGGCTATCCTCGACCGCCTCCGCGTCCGAGTCATCCATCTCCTCGGGGTCGGCAGGCCGGTAAGCAGGGAAGGCAGCCAGCAGGTCTGCTGCAGGGTCCGCCCCTGGGAGGTCCTCACGAGGGATAGGTTCCCCAACATCCGGGCAACCTTCTTCTCTCTCCCTAGCGGCGCTGACACCCTCGTCAGCCCCCAACCTCTCTCCGATGTCAGCACCGCCGATGTCCGGAGCCCCTTGATCAGCAGTTGGTGGGGCCGGCTCGGTTTGGAAGGTCTGTTCCGGAGCAGGCGGCATGTCCACCACTGGTCCACTCGTAGATGGCCCGGGTTCGGCAACCCGACGAGCCTCCAATGCTGAGATCACTGCGCGGGGCATGCCATGGTTAGTCACGGATCGTCAATGGCAAGCACCAGCAGTAAAGTAGGGAGACTTACGGGAGTTCGGAGCGTCATCTTCCGCTACCCCGGTCGCCGCAGGAACAGTTGCAGCAGGGGACCCCTTAGCGCTTGACAGTTCGATAATGGGTGCCTGGCCCCCGCCTTGTCCTGCTGGCGCCTCTCCTACTCCTGTTGAGGATGCCTGACCGACATCCGTGTGCTCCTGAGAAGGATGGAGAAACGGGTTAGAAGCTGCATAAGAGATTGGATGAAGCAAGTTGAGTAGGGATAGAAGCGGACCTCGAGGAGCTCAGTGACATCAACGTTGTCAGAGCCGGCCACCTCGCCACTCTCCCGTGGGCTCCCCCGATGGGACCTTCCCTCGGAGCCTTCATCCTCCCCCGTCTCCTCCTCCTCCTCGGAGTCGCTACTGTCATCTTCTCCCGGCGGCATCTGTTCTGGAGCGGGCTCGAGACCGAGCATCACCTTCACCAGAAGGGATGGCTCCGCACGCTGACCACGTTGGCGCGCGTACTCGTCCATGGCCATCAGATATGCATATTGCCGGTTGAAGTCCACCCTGTCGGTGATCTGGAGGCGCCCGACCTCTGGCAGATAGATTCCTTCTCTGAGTATCTTTCGCCAGATGACGTCGGTCCCCAGTGACTGCCGCAGGGTCATCCAGGCCGACCACAGCGCCAGGAAGACCGCATCGTGGGAGGGTTCGAGCAGACGCCTCACCTGCTTCCCGGGCCGCTCCCCGACCGACGCATGCGCCCCCTCTCTGGGCGCCGAGGTCGTGGCGGCAGCCTGCGATGCGCCCGCCGCCGAAGTCCCTGCTCGCGCCGGCCCCGCTGCTTGGCGCGCCTCCGTTCTCCCCCGTGTGGCGGCGCCTCGCCTCCTCCCTTGATGCCCGGTCTCCGCACGGGTGACCTCGAGCCGCCGAACTGGCTTCCGTAGAAGCCCCTCAGGGTACGCGATGGCCCAGTGTTCGGCATACTCGGTTGCCAAGCCTGCGTCGATCCCGGTAGGAGGGAGAGTGATGACGTCGCCAGAGCCGAAGGCGACGAACATCAGCCACATCTGGCGAAGGACGCAAGGGTTCGTCTCCTCCCGAACAGCAGTGAATACCCTCTTCGGCATCCGTTGAAGGCACCCGAACTGCCTGGCGAACCGGGTCGGCACGTAAGGCTCGCAGATCACCTTCCCGTCGATCCGAGCCACGAGCACCCCGCCCCGCATGTTCAGGAAATATTCATGCTGCTCCAGCGGGCCCTGTCCGTTGTCGATCATCTGGCCGACAGGAGTGGGGAACGGGCTGAAGTTGAAATTGGCATGATTGCCAATCCGAACCCTCACGCCCTCCTCACTGAGGGTCATCGGAGCGACCCCCGCAATGTTCAGCAGGGAGGGTCGCAGGCCGTTGCCCGGAGGACTGATGGCATTTGGGAACGTATACCCACCGAGGTGAGCAGCCACCCATCCGTGGAAGAACTGAAAGGGCCCACAGATCCTTCGTGGCGACCCCCTCGTGAGATGCGTCCCAGAATGGCATACAGCCTCGCCAGTACTGGGACCCCGAGGTTGTATCTCTTGTTGGCAGCCATGGCTCCCGCCATCGCCAGTGTCGCCGGGCGGACGCCCATCCTCGCATCCCGCACTGGCAGGAGCCACCCGCTCAGAAAGGCGGCCAGGAACGCCGCGTACCGGACGTTCGGGTCCCGGGCCTCGATGGCGCGGTACCCCCATGAGCGGTAATCGCCCGTCTCCAGGACCCGCCAGTACGACCCGTTCCGGCTCCTCTGAGCTGCGGTCGGGCACCGCTTCCCCCTGCCTGGCATCTTGACCGCCGGGTCATGCTCCAGGAACTGGCCGAACCAATCCTTGTAGGCTATGTCCTTCTGGAAGTCTTGGATCCCGAGCCGCTGCGTAGCCAGGTCAAGAAGATGCCAGGTCAGAATGGGAGTCCGTGACCTATCCTCCCAGATGTTCTTCGGTGGCAGGAACTCATCGTACTGGTAGCCCTCCAGCGGGATACCTCCGATGCAGTGGATGTCCCAGAGACCGATGCCGACCTCCCCATGGTGAAGATGGAAGGTGTTGGTATCCGGGGACCAGCGAGTGAACAGCTCCGGCCCGAGCTCAGACTGCTGGTAGAAGTGGAACTGCGACGTCCACACCGCCTCGAACAGGCCGATGTACCGCAGCTCCTCTGCGAAGTGATCGCAAGTGTGGCGTACCCAGAACGCCCAGGCCCACTCACTGGTGAAGTTGCCCCCAGACCGCAAGTCCCAGTCCTTCAGCCAGCCCTTGGTGTCGTCCGTGACGCTCTGGCGATATATGCTCGAGTAGAGGGCTGGAGAATTCTCCGCAGTAGGCTCACCCCCATCAATGGTTCGCGTCCTCGGGTTCAGGACATAGACATCCAAGTGTCTGGTCTCCCTGGCAGGATGCCCATTGTTGGTGATGTTATAGCGGAGAAGCTCGTCCTCCCGGGTCACCCAGGTCCGCGGCGCATCAATCTCGAACCCTGGCACCGGAACCTCATCTAGGATGCCGAAGTTCCAGAGCGGCAGGTTGTCCGACAGTGGATATGTCTTCTGGGCCGGCGTTAGTAAGTCGAACAAGGATTGATTGTTAGAAACAATCTCCTTGGCTCTGTAAACCTCCTCGTTCGTCGCCATCTCGGCTCTGCGAGTGGCGGCATCCCCTTCATTTCCTCTGTGCGCGGCCATCTCGGAAGATTCGGGAGTCGTGCGGGTTAAGGGATGAAGCGTGCGGGATCGGACGAGGCTGGTGGAAAAGTTTGAGAGGCGGCGCGCAATCCTAGTGGACGGCGCACAATCGGGAAGTCCTTCGCGAAAAACCCCGGGTATTCGCGCAAAAACAGAGCGAAGTCCGGACGGTTTTGCGCGACGAGCGAATTCCGCGCCGGAAAAGGCAATTTCGCGCACGAGAGCAAAGAGGCTTATCGCGCGGAAGGCCAGTGTACGGCACGGAGGGACCCAGTGCCCCTATTTATAGGCGAGGCCGTGGTCCGCGCTGCGCAAAAAGGATTTGTGCGACCGCATCGGCCGCTTTCGCGCCCGACACCCATTTTTGCGCGCCACAGTCCCGCGTCGCCCAGGACTTCGGCATTCCGGCGTCTCCCTCGGAACCCGATCGTTGCGACCTCTCGCCGATCAGATTCCGAGGGGGGGCTTTTGTAGACGCCGGAAAAGTCCGTTGTTCCCAAACGAAGCTCCGGATGCGGAAAGCGAGGTCATATTTGGAGTCGGAAGGATGTTTCGGAGGGCCCGGAGGTCTTGCGCGGAATTTCAGAGGCCCGCGCGCAAAGGTGATGTTCCGCGCGCAAACCCCCCGGGATGCGCGCAATGCGCCGGTCCGGCGCGCAATTTTGCGCGCCGTGGGTCCGCGCGACTCCCTTGCGCGCCGCGCCCGATTCCGCGCCCGCGAGGAGAATTTCGCGCTCGCACCCTGGATTCCGCGCCCGGGGTTGCCTATAAATATAAGGCGACCCCCAACGTTTCAAAGGTTGCTGGAAGTCGAAACGTCTCTCGTGCGCGCAATTCAACCCCTTCCGCGCGCAATGACGAACTTCAGGTAACCTCCTTTCTTTCGCGCAAGAAAGCCTCGGGGTCCGCCTTCGCGCGCAATCCCCGCTGGCTCCTTTCATTTGAATAAAAACTCACCCTAAGGCCTTTGCGCGCAACAGAACCCGCTTGCGCGCAATTGCCCCCGGGGTGCGCGCAATCCGGCCTGATTGCGCGCACCCCCCCTTCTTTCAAGTGGCCATTCGTTAAAGAATGAGCCGTTGCCCCCGCGCGCTATCCGAAGCCCGGTGTGAGCAATCTCAAGCATCCGCGCGCAAGGCGCTGGCCCAATTGCGCGCCAGCCGCCCCGATTGCGCGCCGGCCCGCAGTATTGCACGCAAAGCTTCCTTTTTGCGCGCAATCTGCCAGGGTCGTCCCCGTTGACCTCCTAAGGGTACCCGCCTGTGTGGCACCCGATGATTCTCATCCCGGGTGCCCGCACCGTGCGTTGTCTTCCCGTGCGGCCCTCCAGGTTCGTGCGAAGTGACATGCACCCATCGTCCGACAACCTATGCCCAGCATGACGTTAAACTGCACATTCGTCCCGCATGACGTTAAACTGCGCATTCGTCCCGCATGACGTTAAACTGCGCATACGTCCAGCATGACGTTAAACTGCATATTCGTCCAGCATGACGTTAAACTGCACATCCGTCCAAGCTGCACGACGTTAAACTGCCTAGCCCCCATCGTCCGCGCTGCAAGACGTTAAACTGCCAAGTGCTTCGTTCTCAACACATGACGTTAAACTGTACTTCGTCCGGCAAGACGTTAAACCGTCCGCTTCGTCCTCAACACATGACGTTAAACTGTACTTCGTCTGGCAAGACGCTAAACCGTCCGCAACCTGATCCCGTGCTCCGCACGCAGGGTCCCCCCGGTTTGGATGTTGCCCCCACCCGCTCGTCCCTGCAGGGATGTCGGGATTGCCCCTCTTTAGGGACGATTTAATGGGAGTGGCTTTTCCCTACGGGGGCAGGGTATTACAAACCCCTAGTTTCTCGTGGGAGGCTGCACATGTGTATCTCCATTGCGCCTCCCCACTGCCGAAGCCAGTAGAGGGTCTGACTGGGATCGAGGTGTCTTCTGCTTTCGGTCCAAGTCCCTTCCAACTGAGTTTTGCATCATCCGGGCTGCCCCAAGTGCGTAAGTCCTGACAGAATGAACTACGTGGACTTTGATCCCTGTCTTCTATACAGGGTACGTAGGAAGCCTCCCTGAGGTCCAAGCCCACCACCTGGTCGTCCCGGTCGTATTTACGTCGGTTCGTCCATCAGTGGACCCCTCCAGGGTTCACGCTTGCGTTGATTCACCTATGAATCCGCCCCTGTGGGAGACTGCCCGTGTGTATCTCCACGGTGCCTCCCCACAGCCCCCCTTTTCCATTTCCCCTTTTATCGTCCAGCATGACGTGAAACTGTGATCCACCCGGCCGTTCCATCCCCCTCCGTGCGAGGTGGTTCGGTTCAATCCTCCGCCCGGCGGCCTCGACCTCTTCGTGAGTCGGCTTGCCGACGTCCAGCATGACGTTAAACTGTATGCCCGAACTACGTTGACTTTGATCCGTGTTAACGCGCGGTACGTAGGAAGCCCCTCTGGGGTCCAAGCTCTTCACTTCATCATCCATCCTGATCCTTACCCGGGCCGCCACATCCCGGTGGGGTCATGCCACTTCACTCCACTCCACGTTACTTGGGAAGCCGCCCATGTGTTGGCCCCAGCGTCGGAGGTTCCCCGCAAGGGGTTCTGTCATCTGATCCACTTTTCGTGTTGATCGGTCCGATGCCGTCCCCGCTGGACGTTAAACTCGCGGCATACCCCGTGTTAAACACGGGAAGCTGAGGAAAACCTCAGGTGACACAGTTCCCCGCACCTAGTACGGGATGCCCCAGGCCATCATGCCTTCGAGAAGCCCTATTAGGGACGGAAGACAGATGTGCAGAGCCGCAGTGTTACGACACGCCCCCAGCACCAAGAGCCACCCGGCCTTCTCACCGCAGGTTGCTGCCCCGCCCAGACTCCTTGGAACGTCCGGGCGGAAGCAGCGTAATTAACCGGTGTCCATGAAGATATGGCACCGGGAACGAGATTCACGAACATTCTTAAGTCTATGAGGGAGACCCGGATTAGGCGACAAGTTCCGAGGAGACGTCCAAGGAAGGAGGAGCCGACATCCCATCATCCCGGTTTCGATCAAGGAGCAGACGCCCCTGAATAAGGGACGGATGCCGCCCGCCCTTGGAAAGCGGGACTGCAGGACCACAAGCCGCGCGCCCATCCCCTCGGGTTGACGGGTGCACGCGCGAACGCGTCCTGGCGGAACAGCGTAACCCGACGCACATCCGCACCGAAACAATTACTCTAAGTGATGTTTTTTTATTAAACAGATGTACAAAATAAGATTCAAAAAATAATTTTATGTTATTCCTTATATCTATATTTATTATAAAAAATCGTTAGCTCATGTTACACATAGATATTAATATAGTAAAATAATACAAAAATCAGTGAAACCTCATTCAAAATTAAACATAAACCATTCCATGATTTTTTAACCTTATGACCCTCAAAAATAAAAAATTTATAAATATGTTAACTAAATTTATCAAAATAAACATAACATTAATCCCCCAAATATCATAAAGTATCTCTTCTTTGTAACATACCAAACATTGAATACCATTATAAAGTATTTTATTTAAACATGGTAGTAACCCAAATTACCATATAACATTAATGAAACCATGTATGTGTCCTCATTGCATTAATAAAACCATAGTTTATTCAATATATTCCATATATCTAATAATTTTTTGAACTCTATCAGTGATATCATATAGGTCATTGTCCAAAAATCATTTACCAGTTGAAGGGTTTTCTATTCTATCCAATATACATTATCCAAATCAATCATCACATTATCCCAACATAATTATCTAAACATCTAGGAATATTGAGGGTTTTATTTCCCTTAATCATGTGTTTTCCATGAAATATTAGTATTAAATAAAATCACTTTTATATATCCATCCAACGTTATAATTTTTATTCATAGAAGATGGAGGCCCCATGGGACCAAACATGGAGTGTATAATTATTACTAATCAACATATTCTTTCATAACCTTAGTGAAAAATTTATTCTAAAAAAATCCTTAAATATTTCACATTTCATATAAGGTTATTCTGGTGTACAAATACCTAAATACTTAAATCAATGACCTTCATTGATGGGAATGGAAGAGGTCCTTCCTTGGACATGAAAGTAATTCCTAGGTAAGGGAATTGTGTTTAGAAATTCTCATGTCCCCCACATAAGACATTAAACCCTCAAAAATTTCTATCTGTATGATCTTCTTTTCCACATAGATAACAACTCCCCCTCCATTTGAAATATTACTCCTTTTTCATATTTTCATCTTCTTGACATGTATTTAGCCAAATATTATTTCCTCTACATTCACTACCACATGATATTTTAAAAAAGTATGTATTACTATTATTTTATGTGTTGATAATGTCAAAAAATTTGATGT
Organism: Viscum album; assembly: GCA_963277665.1. Taxonomy (NCBI): domain Eukaryota; kingdom Viridiplantae; phylum Streptophyta; class Magnoliopsida; order Santalales; family Viscaceae; genus Viscum; species Viscum album. Next base: position 413,813,728 of record OY728119.1, on the reverse strand, counting down.
TATAAATCATATATTATGATGAATGATCAAGATTAATAGAAAAATATTTACCTCTACTCATACTCTAATTTGTTTACTCATTGTAACCGAATAGTCCAAAATATTAAATATTCACTAGAATAATTATTGTTCCAGAATATAACTAGAACCAAAAGACACTGTTAAAAAATCTAACCACAGTGGAAAACTACATAATCACGAACAATCATTCATATGATGTCTCAATAATGAAGCCTACATTAAAATATGACACCCCATGTTTATTCTAGGTAATTTATATCCATAATCTATTTAAATCATTCGTAATTGTTAATAAAGAGTTTGTTAATTTTCAATGTGTATCCCTAGGGATTTTCAAAAAAGGTGTTTTATAAGGCATGTTGTTGCTAAACAGGTGAAGATTGATTCTAGCTTAGTGGTTCATTTTTAGATTTATAACCACTATGTTTCACTATTCCAAAGCCACGTCCACATTAAATATCTAGAAAGGGATGTAATTGGTTGGAACCCACTTGTTATATCCATTACTAAAACTCCAAGACAATTTCATATACTTTTACTCATTCTTATAATAATACTTAGAGACAATAAAAGATATATCCATATTAATATCTCTAGGAATACAACTAATTTTTTCCCATCCTTATATCCAAATATTATCTAAACCTACAATCAAATAGAAACTATAACATCCCAGGATTGTTATAGATATATGTTACATTATTTTTTATGAATAATCATTACATTACATAAACACATGCCTACGAACCATAATATTTTTGTGTCTTTGGAAACATGGAAACATAAAAATAGTCCATAGATAAAATAAATCATCACCCAATATGATCTACAAAGCTAATTCCCCTATAATACATATAATACGTGATAAATTTCTTCATAAAAGGGGAAAGTAGACCTAATAAATTATGAGATCACATGAGCATCAAGGGAAAACAAGGGAGATACATAACCATAACTTGAACATAAGGTATTACAGTATGAGCCTAAAATTGGAAAACCATACCATGCATGTCAAAGATCATAATAATGAGTCTGTTGGAACCAGAAAACGCGTCCCCAAAATTTTCCATATATTTCCATACATGATTCAAGATCGTATCTCTTTTTGCGAGCTTCGATTTTGTAGTTCGTAGGGCCCGAATGGAGTTACGGATTAGGAGTTATGGACATTTGATGTTGGGCTGGAAAACTGGTTCGCGAAGCCCATTCATGAAGCCCCCTCCGCGACTATGTATGACGTTTGTGATGCGCTGTGAAGACCCGCCGTGAAGAAAGGAAGTGGGACGCTCCGCGACAGCCTTTGACATTCGCAATCCACTGTGGATCAAGCTCCATCTCTGCGCCGAGCGAGATTTTCTTCGTGGCGCCCCTTGACTATAAATACCCAACTCACCTCATTCTCCGAACAGCCGTGACGCCCCTTGAGAGGCCGATCTACCGGTTCATGGAGCTCTTCTTTCCTTCGCGAAGCGGCTCCACGAGCCCCTGCTCCGCGTGCAACTTCCTACGTGTCGCTGCTCCGCGAGCAGCTTCCTCCATGTCGATGCTCCGCGAGCACCTTCTCCGTGAGCAGCTTCCTGCCTGTCGCTTCTCTGTGAGCCCCTGCTCTGCGAGACTATTCTCCGCAAGTCCATGCTCTGCGATACCATGCTCCGTGAGTCCATGCCTCATGATTCCATGCTCTTTGAGCCAATGCTCCATGATGCTACTCTACGAGACAATGCTCCGTGAGCCCTTGCTCCATGAGAGGCCTTTGCTCTGCGAGCCGCCCTTGATCTGCAAGATCCCTTTCCTCTGCAAGCCCATGTTCTGTGAGTCCATGCTCTCGAATACTGCTCTGCGAGTCCATGATCCACGAGTACATGCTCCGCGGGACCCCATGCTCCATGAGACCCTTTGCTCTTCGAAGCTACTTCATGAAGGCCTATCCTTTGGGAGGCTTCTACCTTCGCACCCACCGGTCCATACCATGGGGGTTGCACCCCCACACCCCCATTTGGGGTCACTACTGATCTACCTTCCTGGACCTCCGGCCCGGTCCCTTCGCTAACGTTACTCACCCCCATCAAAAATGGACCGTCGCACCACGAACTTTTCGTCCCGGGATGTCGACATTCTCCATTGCGACCTTCTGCGCACCCACCTTCCGCCTGTGGAATACCATGATTTTAGAGACTCCTACACACACCATGAAATAGCTTGAGTCACCATATTCCTCTTGGATAAATTCCCATGTCATGAGTTGAGATCCTCATCATCAATTCCCCGAGTACCTTGAACCGAAACATTCCTTAGGAAACTCTTCCAAACCATATTGCTTGGATCCTATGCCAGGTCAAACCAGAAAAGGCCACCATTGCGTAAGACCCAACACCAACCATCGTTAGGTTCCTTATGCATAATAGTCCTATCTACATGACTTTAAACTGTAGTAATCCCTATATTCCAAACATAAGATGCCTCTTGCTTCAAATAAAATATGCCTTATTCTCCAAGCATGAGATTCCAATAGTCCTATCTACAAGACTATAAACTGTAGTACGCCCTATATGCCAATCATAGGATGCCTCTTTCTCTAAATAAGAGATTTCTTATGCTCCAAGCATGAGATGTCAATATTCCTATCTACAAGACTGTAAACTGTAGTACACCCTATGTGCCAATCATAGGACGCATCTTGCACTAAAAAAGAGATGCCTTATGCTCCAATCATAAGACACCTAATGCCATGACTATAGTGGCATGATTACAATGCCCCATGGCATTATCCCACTTGTGCAGAAGTGCATAGGAGAAGGACTCAATTCACCAGTGAGTTGGGATGCCCTCATGGCCAGACATGAGGAAGACATTACGGGAAACATTCTCGTGTAAGCCCCATTCACCAGTCATGCTCCATAGTGGCACCCGGGCAGCTTCCTCGCATAAGCCCCATGCATTGTTGGGACTCCATTCAGCGGTAATACATTGACATCATCATCCAGCGGTAAGCCATTGCGACCCCATTCAGCGGTAATTCGTTGAAATCCTCATCCAGCGGTAATCCATTACGACACCATTCAGCGGTAAGTCGTTGACATCCATATCCAGCGGTAAGCCATTTTGACCCAATCCAACGGTAATCTGTTGTGACTCAATCTAGTGGTAAGCCATTGTGACCCAATCCAGTGGTATGCCATTGAAACCACCAATCAGCTGCAAGCCGTCATCAGAAGAACTTCGTGGACTTTGATTCCCTGCCACAATGATACGTAGGAAGCCCCTTCAAGGTTCAAACCCAAAACCATCACCATCCTTTTCCTTGGGCCTCCATCATGGAGTAAGTCCCAGCACCATGGGCCGCCCAACACATAAGCCCCTTTTCGCTTCCCACGGACGCACCCTTCAAAATGTGATCGTCAGGTCCCTGCAACCTCTTGTTTCTCACACCGAGCATGACTCACGTGGGCTTAGATCAAGAACCGACCATGATAATAACACCTTGGGTAGCTTAGAGTGTAAGCCCTACACCATTCCGAACTTCGATGACTTTGATCTATGTCAATGCATGGTTCATAGGAAGCCTCCATGAGGTTCAATCCCACCACCCATTGGTCGTTCCGACCCCATTCACATCGGTTATCACCACCCAAACTATGGGGACATTGATCCATGTCAAGGCATGGTACGTTGGAAGCCTCCATGAGGTTCATGCCCACCCCTATTGGACCCACGGGTTCACCTTCACGTCGGTTAGTGGACGAAACCCAACCCAAACTATGATGACTTTGATCCATGTCAAGGCATGGTACGTTGGAATCATCCACAGGGTTCAAGCCCACCACCAGTGGACCCCCGGGTTCACCTTTACATCGGTTCGCTAACGAAACCCTTCCTGAACTACGAGGACTTTGATCCATGCTAAGGCATGGTACGTAGGAAGCTTCCACGAGGTTCAATCCCAACACCCAATGCACCAAGATCCTTCTTCACATCAGATCACCGAAATAACCCATCTCACTTGAAATTAAAATTCATCCCAATCCAGCGGTAAGCCGTTGTGATCCCACCATCCAGTTGTTCTGACACCCCCTTCACGTCGGTTCAAAAGCCCATTTTCAACCTGACGTACGAGGACATTGATCCATGTCAAGGCATGGTACGTAGGAATCCTCCCCGAGGTTCAAGCCCACCATCGATCATAACGAGGTCCATTTTCATGTTGGTTCACTGACACACACCCATCTAAACTACAAGGACTTTGATCCATGTCAAGGCATGGTATGTAGGAAACCTCACGAGGTTCAAGCCCAACACCCATCAGACCAAGGTCCATCTTCATGTCGGTTCACCGGTGCCCACCTGAACTATGGGGACATTGATCCATGTCAAGACATGGTACGTAGGTAGCCTCCATGAGTTTCAATCCAACCACCTAGTCGTTCCGACCCCCTTGACGTCGGTTCACCCTTGTCCCACGAAACGTTAAACTGTGGACCTCAATTCAAGGGTAAGCTGCATTCATTACAGTGGTAAGACATTGCAAACTCATCCAGCTGTAAGCGGTTGAAAACCTCAATCGACAGTACTTCGTTATTAGATGAACTATGTGAAAATTGATTCCCTGCCACGGGGATACATAGGAAGCCTCCCTGAGGCTCAATCCCATCACTCATGTTTCATCCTTATCTCTCCCTCGAGTCTATGTGTCTCGGGAATCTCATGACCCAACCCAAAGGTTACACTTCTTCTGGGTCCCATCCATGTGTCCATTCTCATGGGTCACCTTCTCAGGTGTCCCATCATCTCACCAAACTACATAGACATTGATTCCCTACCACGGGGATACGTAGAAGGTCTCCTTGAGGCTCAAGCCCAACTTCACTATCCCCCTTGCGATGGTCCCATTTCATTCCCCCTCCACTTCATTCAAATCGCCATCATACATCCTGATTCTCACCTGGGCCGCCACATCCTAGTGGGATCATGCCATCCACCTTCTCACTACTCTTAGAAGTACTTGGGCCGCTTTCCACACATAAGCCCCAGTATGTCTCCGGGTCATTGTCCTCTGTGTACACCCTGATTCATCACCCCTTCAAACTACTTGGGTTTTGATCCTTGTACTCTACACATGGTACGTAGGAAACCTCCACGAGGTTCAATCCCAGCCAATGGTAAACCTTGGTGTCTCCCATCCTGGGGTGCACTCTCCCGGATCATCCCTCAGTGGTGTTCAGATTAGCTATTATGATGTGACATCTCCCCTCAATGGGGCGCACCGCCTCAGATCCATCCTCCTTAGGAGTTCTGATCCATCCATATTCTAGGTATTCCCTCATTGGGATGTACCAATCTGATCCGTCTCTATGGGACGTTTTGATCACCTGTATTCTGTCTCCGCAAGACGTCAAACTCGTGGCCTGCCTTGTGATAAACATGAGATGCCTGAGGGAATCCTCGGATGACACGCCTATGGTGTAATCGTCTCTGCTAGACGTTAAACTTACAACATTCCCAGTGTTAAACATGGGAAGCTGAGGAAAACCTCAGAGACATGCTTATGACATATGATTCCCCGCATTCGATGTAGGATGCCTCGAGTTATTCACCCTTGAGATGCCCTCAAATGAAGAAGAATACAGGTTCCCTAATGTCCATGCACCCAGAGATGCCCCGACATTCCTGATGTTTTCATCTACTCCAACCAAATGTTTCTTCCATGTCAAGACCCCATGGAATGTCCTGACAGAAGTAGTGTAATTAACCAGCATCCATGAAGATATGGCACTGGGAAGAGTTTCATGAACAATGTATTAAATCTATGAGGGAGACCCATACTAGGTGACAAGTTCCGAGGACGAATCCACCGAAGGAAAAACCAACATCCCATCATCCTGTTTCGATCAAGGAGAAAACGTACCTTAATAAGAAGAGAATGCTTCCCGCCTTTGGAAAGCAGGAATGTGGGGTAACAAAAGTCGTGCCTGTCGCACTCAATCAGACGGATGCGCGCGCCCCGACAAAAGAATCGGAAATAGAGTCATTGAATAAATATTGGAAATTCACAAGACCCTAACCATAAACAAATAAATGAATATAATCCATGAGATAATAACATTGGTATAATACAAAGATTTCTGGAAGACACCTAAGTTAGAAAATAGTTTCCAAATTAATAATGTGGAATTTCTGAGGCTATCATAGTGGAATGGGTTCACTACAGAAACCATCATAGTAGTAAATGATCACTCTTTAATCCAATTATAAAAGATGAATCCCCTTTCTAAAATCGGTTAACTCCCCATTCTAGTCCATTCTATCTCTTGCGATATATATATTTATCCAATTAATTTGGGTGAGATATAGGTCTCAACTTTTATATAATGAAGACTATATTTATGTGTTCATAACATCATAATACATTCATCTTATCATAAACCATTAAATGAAATTGGTTTTATAAAAATTTATTCATATCTCAACCTATATGAAAAAAGACATGTTTTGTAATAATATTAACATTTCATCATTGTGTAACACATGAAAAAAGAAGTGGGTTTCATTATAAAAATATCACGGTTTATCTTATGGAAGAGAAATGGGATTCAAAAAAATCATTCCATCATAAACAAAAAGAATTAATTAAAATAATAATAATGGTTTACATGGATCATATACCCATCAATGGATAGGTTTCATCAATGAATGTCAACATAAATGTTGAATTATTTTTATTGATCATTTAGTGAATTTCTTGAGAAGAATATCCATTTCATTTTGAAAAATAAAACTTTTCAAGACAGAAAATATTTATAAAATATGTTTCTTTGAAAAGAAATTTGAAAACATATAAATGAAGATTTGAAAAAAAAATTAAATATATCTTGAGTAAAATATACATTCCCCATTGAAAAAATAATTTTATGGCATAAAACAATTTTAAAACAATTTTATTTTAAAAAAATATAGAATATTTTTAAATGAATATTTAAAAATCATTTAAAACGTTTCCTAAGGAAAATATATTTCAGTAATTGAAAAAAATTTCAAAAAAAATCAAAAAAATAATAATTTGAAAATAATGTAGATAAATTATAAATAATTAATCATTGAATATAATTCTCCTAAATATTGGAAGTTTCATTATTTTCATACATGTTTAAACAATGATTCCTTTTATGTTTCCAAAAAAATAAAAATCATAATTATGCTTTAAAATGGTATAATGATTAATTTCATGTTCTTTTAAATTAAATCATTGTTAAAATTTTATTTTGAAAATTAAAGGATAATAAAAAAAATTAAACCATTTTTAGAAAAAATGGTTTTGGAAGAAAACAGATTCTGACCAAAGGGAGAAATAAACTTAGATTTTGATTTAAACACTTTCTAAATTAATTTATCTATAATAATATAAAATTTTAATATTACTTTAAAATATAATAAATAAATAGAGGATAATAAAATTTAAGAGTTATTTGAGATATGGATTATAAGATTCTATCATCTAAAACATAATCATAAAAAAATATAACAAATGATGAGCTTGAAACATAAAATCCTTACCACTTTAGAAACATTCAATCATAGGACCCATTAATAAATAATAAAATGTGGAATACAAAATAACATGGGGGTAAATAAATTTATTGAATTACATTTAAAAGGGGATTTATATACTCCACATGAATGAATATAGGTGCATACAATGATGTATGCCTCAAAGAAGGCAAATGCATACAAAAATATTTTATGATAAGTCTTGAATTTCTTTGTAATCATTAAAAATACCTATATAATAAATATAAATTTATTATAAAAATATTGAAAAACATTATATTTATATTATACCATATATTATTTTCTTATCGCCTTTTTTTCCGGTTTATTAAAAATTCCATGTTAAAGTCACATTTCATGTAATAATTGCTTTGTTTTTCATGTTTGTTTTGACGTATTATTTTTAGTCCTATTTATAAGATCAAGGATTAATAATAAGAATATTTTAATTCATGATATAAATATCATATATATTCAGTAAATATGTATCTATAGTAATCTATTAAATTTACTGAATAGAAATAATATACACCATTCATGGATATGGTAAGCCGTACGTACGCATGAGCACTCTTTCAAATTTCATGTTTGATTTAAAAAATAATATATATATATATATATATATTATAAATAAAGACAAATTTTAGATCAAAAATTTCAGATATTTTCATTAACCCCATATATAATATCTTCTACATAATGCGTGATAAAATCACATCACATTACGTGGCGGCAGTCTTCCATACACATGAGTGATGCTATCATATTCTTAAATATTGGAAAGTATGATTTATTATGAGATATAATGATTCATAAAGAATGATAATATCATGAATATCATATATAAAAGAATAAATTCGCAATTATGATAATCCTAAAGAGGTGTTAATAGAGAAATGAATGACATCGGTTCGCAAGGCGGTTGTCCGCCGTGCTCACGATTGATGATTTCATAACAGATTAGAGGGAAGGGGATATGGGAATATATAATACCCTTAATATAAAAAACCTATTATATTTAATTTATTTTTACTATTATATCATCATGTTATTGTTATAATAGAAGTAGGTGAAGGAGGATTGAAATTAAAAATGGTCATTGATGAATGTTGACATCTTCTTCGGGTATCCTCCTTGGGTTTTCATGAAAATCATACATAGCATAGATTTATGTCCAAAATCTATATTATGGGATATTATAATTGATTCTTTAAGTGAATTGGGCATGTCTTCATGGAACCAATTGGGTTTTAAGGTTCTAATAGGAGAGGAGAAGTGTCGTCCTTTTATAAGTGAGGTGAGTCGCACAGTTGTCCTTTTTTTTGAAACAGAGAATTCCACCAATATTTTATTCATATTTAAGGCTCTAATAATTGACCATTATAAATACTATAAGGTATAAGTTGAAAATTTATAGAAAAAAAATTATTACAAAATTTTGTAGTTCATTTTAACCCTTATATTTTTAGTTTAACCCCTAATAAACCTATTTTTACCATAAGTGTGGTAATTTATTTGTACTATTTTCCCAATTAATTTCATTAACAATTATAATTAACTTATTGGATAATATAAATAATTTGGATTCCAAATATTTAATCCATCTTTTTAAAATAAATTCATATAATTCTAAAAGTTTAATTTAAAACAATATCTCCCATTATGGTGAGTGTGAGAGGTTATTAAGGGAAAATGTTCAACACTATATAATGTTTTAATATTAAAATTAAATATGAAATTTATTATAATGAGATAAATTTGATTTATAGGTGTATAATTGAACTAATTTTACTTTTAAATAAATTAATTTATAATTTATCTTTGTAAGTAAATTAAACAAAAAGGATGTTTTGAATTTAAATTTAGGGTTTTCACTATTCATAAAAAAAATTAAACTACAATTAAATTTAAAAAACATTCATAATAATATGAGTTTAAAATGATGATTCAGAAAATGTAGTTTATTTAATCAAATAAATTTTAAAAAATTTGAAAATTTTAAATTAAAAAAAAAACTCCTAACACGATGACAAAACTTTTGTTTTGAGAATTATATTTTTTTCCAGCACCAAATAAATTAAATTAAATAAAAATATTATTATAAAAATTGTATTAATATCAATTAAATGTTTTTTTATATATAGTCTATATATTTCATTAAAAATATTCCTCATCATGGATTAGGGTAATTAATATAAATAGAGAAAAATTATGCACTGTAAAACCATTTTAAAAAAACACTCATTTTAAACACAAAGATAAAATTAAACTAAAATTACATATAATTTTGATTCAAAATTAATTAAGTGGGTTAAATTTTAATAAATAATAAATATGTTACATTAAAATGTAATTGTGAATTTAAATTACTTAATTAAATTAAAATAAATGATTGTTTAACAAAAATCATTATTCACCACTATTAACTAAAAAATCTATACTTTCAAAAAAAATCCCAATTAATCACAATTATTTAATTTTAGTATGTGGATTTAAATTTTTTTTTTCACCTTTTCAAATAATGATTAAAAATTCTAAATAATATTTTGTCACAAAAAGAATGAAAAATTAAGTCATACATATTTTTCATGTATATAATCATATTAATAAAAATTGATTGATAACTTTTTAATAATTTATAAATAAATTTATACCGTGAAGGAATTTATTTTTATATTTCATAAAGTAGTTATCACTATTCATACTAGCCTATTTAATGGAAAGGTTAAAATATCCATGTTTAAAATAATATTATTTAGTGGTTCATTAAAACTTAGTGTCGCGTGGCATGCATGCTAAGAAATAATCTCATTACATTTATTAAAATATAAAAGTACTGTATAATATAATGAATGCATTAAAAAAATTAAATAGATTTTTTTTTTCTAAAATCTCATTATGTTTCAATCTTTATATGTGATCTCTGTAACATGAGGTTCATGTATTGTGAGTTTTGATCTCCTATTTCTTACTTGACGTGATTATAACACCAATTATAATATATTTGGGAGGAAATCATGACATGAGGTCGATGTGGGATATTGTAACAACTTCACCGTTACTCCATATTAAGAATTCAAGAAATTAATTTTTTCTTGAAATGAATTGGATGTAGGGAATTCTGTCAAGACCTCATCATCTTCCACCTCTCGTGATGATTGAGTTCTCATATTCCTCATAGTTTATGTATAGACCACCATTCACTGAACCTATAATTTTAATAATACTTATTAATCCATGATAATAATGATATGATTCTATGAACGTTCTTTAATGTGACCACATCTTTATTTCATGTGACTAAATTGAATAATGAGCTACATACTGAATGAAAATAAAGTTCCAGTTAGATAATTGAGCATCCCAAAAGCATTGATACATTCAATATTTTTATTAAGGATGTTCACATGATTTTAATCATTTTGATAATGGAGTCATGAAAAAAAATATCATGAAATTATATTCTACATAAGTTAATTGTTGATCACTTAGATATTTTTTGTTTATGAAATTCGTGAGTGGACATAAAAGGAAGAGTTCATGACAGAATATATATTTTTTGGATTTGAGGAGGTGGAAACTTATCTATAAATACAAAAAAATTATGAAGAGTGTTTTTTATTATACTTGATAGAAAAATAGATCTCATTTTTTGATGAAAATAATGCAATGATATCTTCTATTTAGTGAAGGAAATAAATTCGTGAAAAATATTTCTTGCACAATGGAGTGTTTTCATAGTATCTTGACATGAAAACTTCTCACAAATGTGTATTACAAACAAACTATAGTTTCATATACAATTAATTTTATGCGAGGACCTTAACAGTTCAAATAAAAATTTGGGATTTCATAAACCATATTTAAGACACTGTGATATAGTGTATAACATCAATATATATTGAAAAGGTACGAGATTCATATAGGACACACACCTGGTATATGTGGAGAATTACTTGAGAAAAGATTGTTGTGTGGAGTATGGAAGACACTTCATACAGAACATGTTATCACCTCATGCATATATTTGTGTGTGCAAATAAAGAACGATTTATAATGAACAACATGTTTGTGCAAAGAAGGTTAGTGTATGGATGCTTTCTTGTATACATACAAGTATCACATAAGGATATATCTGAAATAAAATAGTGACCAAAATTTAATGAAAAGATAATTATATAACTTATGTGTTTTTTGGTTTATGAAAACAATACATTGTATTAAAAATGTATATGGATTGAGAATTGAAGACAAAATTGAATTGAATTGTGATAGTCCCTTATATCATTTTATAATAGTGATTAATTTGCGTGCATTAATTGAAAACATAAATGTGAGGTCATGAAATCATAATTCATTAGGAAGAAATAATATGCCTAGAAAGTTTCCAAGATACATCTCTACATTTGCAGACGTTGTGAATCTATTGATTAAGAGCAATGGACTAGATCAGTGGATGTTGATGGTACATAAATGTGTACATGATCATTTAAGATCCTTCAAGGTTGTATAGGATGATCAAATATCATCTGATAGTGTATTACTCCTTTAAAAAAGGTGAAGTCTTTTGGATGGTTAAGGTAGATGGTGGATTCTGCTTGTTAGAGCCAGGAGAAGAAGTAATCTCATGATTGGGGCTAGATGAAGAATCCATTTGGTTGGAGGAAGAAGATAAAGGAGCCTCTTGGTAGGAGAAGTAGTATAAGTCTTACAGTTGAATTATAAATAAAGAGAATTCTCTTAGATAGTGCATGGATAAATGTAATAACTTTTTTGATAGTGAAAAATCTGTGACATCTGGGAATAGTTGATTTCATCAATGTGACTCTTTTTTCAAAACCTTATATATACAATGTGCTACTCAGTATCCATTATTTAAATTGCACACGAAGTAATATTTAGTGATAATATTTAGTCTATTAAGAACCCATACATGATTAAGAGATTGAATTAAAGGTAAAAGGATTTCTTAATTAGTAACAAAAGATTCATTCCTCCCCTCTTAGTAGTCAATCTAACACATGGATCTACAAGTGTTATTAGAGAAAAGGTTACCTCTTCAGATCCAATAAGTATTATAATATATGGATAATATCTTTAATATTAATAGTTGAGGTTTTATTACTTTTTATAGGAAATGTAATCAAAGTTGGAGGAATATGATGATACCATGTCTCCTATCACTTTTCATGGACGATAGAGATTGTGAAATGGTGGGTTTTCAAATGATTTATTATGATTTTACCATGGAATAAGATGATAATAGATTATGGTGTTATAAGTAAATTATAAAAATTTAATCATTATGGTTATATAAGATATGGTTTATATAGTGTTCATGGGTACCTAGACTGTCAAATAGATCCGAGACAAAGTGAGAAACAATTTTGAATGCAATATGAATATCATGGAATCCAAACTAAAAGTTTGGAGAAATATTTCTTATAACATTAAAATTACTAAGGAAAAACGAATTTATAAATATTTAAATAGAAAAAATGAGATGGTTAACAATGTTTTAGGTTTTAGTAAGAAGATGTGTGACTTTGTAATTGTAAAATAATTGATGTGCCACTTTCCAAATTAAACTTTTAATAATAATAGACCTGTATATAAGAGTTTATTGTCACTTTCTTAATTTCACAACATTATCATAGCTTATGAAATGAAAAAAATTACAAATTTTATAAATAAATAAACAATTTATAAGGCTATTGAAGTAATCCAATAAGTAAATGTTATAGGATAAGAGGATGAAGATTCTTATGATTCATATAGTAATGTGTATGATGTTGGATTCTATCAAGTTGCTTCCTAGATATAAAAATTAATTAAAATGGTAAATTGTTTGCATAATATTATGAATCCTAAATAATTCATTAAATTTTTTGATTTAGAATTGTTTCATGACGATTATAAAGAATAAGGTTGAATAATTTGAATCAGATTGTGGGAGATCTCATAAAAACAAATGTGTAAGAAGAGAAAGAATCACTATAGTAGAAAAAAGAAAAATATTATGAGAAAGAACAATAAATATTCATCATAAAGTGTTTTTTAGAAAATTATTTTTTGTATATTCTCATGAAAAGATAAAAACTGATTCATATATCAGTAGTGATGAAGATAAATAAATATTAAAAAATGATTAGATGATAAAAGAGTAGTTAGACTTCTGTATGTGACAAAATTTGTATCCCAAGAATGAAAATAAGAGGGTTGATAAGGAAAATAATAGTCTTGAGAAAGAAAACTAATTAACTCTTAAATATAATAATAAGGAAATAATACATGTCTATGAGTTAAAAGAGGGTCTAATAAATAGAATGTGTATATTTTTAATGAGATAAAGAGGCATAAATTAAAAACTTCTGAACAAGAAAAGATGATATTTGATCCTGAAGAGAATTTCATTTCTAAAGAATAATATTTTTTGAGACCTTAGATCTAATTCCATAGTTCTGTAAGACTTTAAGAGGGAAAGATGCGATTTAAATTAATCTTTTTAGATCAAGGTAGAATCTTCTCATTATAGAGAGAATTAAGGTAACATTGCACCTATGCATTCTGATTGTTATGGTATTTATAATAGTGAATATGTAAAAAAACATAGAATATTTAGGAAAATAAAAATGGGATGAAATATTCTACATAAATGGAAGGGAGGAGAATGAAAATAATCCCACACCCCCTAGCAATGGAAGGCTTGATTTGGAAGAGGACAACAAAAACATAGATCTTGATTCATATGAAGCCAATCTAAGAGAATAATGTTAAAAATATTTTATTGGTTTTGTTTTAATTATTCTCACAAATAAATTTATTGTTGGTATAGTTTTAATTTTCTATAAATGAAGAAATAATCAAGGGGTAGTTTCAATGAGAATTTGGGGAAAATTATTAGGGGAAACAATTTGTGGATAGATCTATACTCTAACTATTTACACACACAAAAATTCATATTATGAATTAGTTTCATGGAAGATATAGTATTCAAGGACACAGTTATTACAATACACTATTTTTATACATATATATATTATATCTTAAAAAGTGAATAATAATTACATAAAATAATGATCTTTGTTCTAATTGTATTAGTCTAGTACCTTGGGAAACATTGATACATAATAAACTGGTTTGTGGGTGAATTAAATCATCCCTATGTAATTTTTCCATAACTATCACCCATATTAGACTAATCAAACATAAAGTCATTCTTCATAACTTGTTCCAAATAAACATAATAAAGGGTGAGCTTAGGTTCTCAATAAGGTTAATTAAGGGAGATATCAACATTATGTGAGTATAAGGGCATGATAATAAGAGAATAATTTTTGAAAATTGTACCCATGCATATCATACATCATAAACATGAGCCATAAAATTAATCATCTTTTTTCATAAGAGATGGATAATAATTATTTTAAAGAACAAAAGGCATGATAGAATAAAATTATTATAATACATTGATTTTTTTCATAAACATAATCATAAAAAAATATTAATAGTCAAGGACCATTTTCATAACTATTCTTGTGGAATTGGTTTACTCCCCAAACCATCATTTTAGTGAAGGATCACTTTAAATTCTATCATAGTGGACAATTTTTATTCATGATTTGGGTTCAATACACATTCTTGTACTATTTATCTCATGAGATATCAATAATTACCCCATGAATTTGAGGGATATATAAGTCCAAACTATTATATAGTGAATGCATTTATGTTCCAAAATATCATAAAACACTCATAAAATCATAATCAACATCATGTAAATAGGTATCATCAACATTTATTCTTTTAAAAACTCATAGAAAAGAAACGAGATTCATAAACTTCTAAACAATTCATCAAAGTATAACATGTGGAAAAGAAAAAAAAAACATAAACATCTATTAATTATAACCATAAAACATTTACTAGAATAATAATGATGTTATCCTTGGATCATATCCCCTATAAATATTATGTAATATAAATGGATTTCATCATAGCTGGAAAGTGATTTTCTAAAATGATTTAGAACATATCATGAGGGAAAACACTTTTTACATTGAAATCATTTTATTTAGACTAAAATTTCACAAAAAATATGTAAAAAACCATGCTGCTAAAAATAATATTTGAAAATTATAAATAATCATTAAAACATTGGGTGGTCGTGATGGTGTAAGATATTGTTAACGTCGTACACATAAAAACAATGATTCCTTACAAAGTTTTCGAAAAAAGTTAAAAAGTACATTCCTATGAAAAGTAAAAGAATATTACTTTTAATTTTTATTAAATGTTAGAAATGGCTACTATTTACATAATAAATCATTGTAAATAATTTTAAAATAATTGAAAACATTTTTAGAAAATATGGACATGAAATAATAAATATTTTTTAAGGAAGAGATAAATAATGTTGGTTGTCTATAAAAACATTATTTTGAACAATTGAGAACACATATAGGGGAAAATGAATGGGAATTATTTATTTTATTGAAATTAAAACATGTGAATAAAAATCTTTTGTTTCTTGATTGTAATATTATAAGATCTCATTATTTGAAGTATAATACTAAATAATCCCGATAAACAAAGTGATTGTAAAATAAATCTATTACCAAATTGGTATTTTTAAATAATAAGACAAAAGAAATAAATATCATTATATAGATATATATAACCCATAATTTTCATTATAATAATCATGAAATACATTCACGGTCTACATATACAACACACAAAAGAAACAAGTGGTGTATATGGAAAGTGTATCATTTAAATAGACGTGAGACGAAAATCTATAACCTTGAGTCTCAAATTATTTTGTATATGTTAAAACATAATATATAATAAATTTATGTTAATTATAAATCTAATAAAAAATCATATATATATATATATATCATTCAAAATTTGACATACATAAGTCCTTTTAATACCTGTTTATTTAAAATTCCTTGTTTAAATGACATCTTGGGTAATAACTGATTTTTTAATGATTTTCTATGATTTTTTATTTTTAGTCCCTTAAATTTTATTATAGATAAATAATATATAGAATTTTATATATGATAGAATTTTTAAATACATTCTTTACATATGTATTTAAATTAATCCGTAGATGTTTGAGATATAAAATGAATTACACGATTCCTTTAGATTGTAGGTCATACATACAATTAAATAATATTTCCATTTAATACAAAGAAGTAATGAAAAATATGTTTATAACATATAAAAATTATGTATGAAATATGATTTCATATATATATAATATTAAAATTAAATTTACCTTTTCTACATCCCATTTACTGCGTAAGTGGAAAATTAATCACATCTCTTTGTAAGGACATACTCTCATGCACACACGAGCGATGTTGCCGTAATCCCAAGGAATAGAAAGTAAGAAGGTTTATGAGATATAATCAACAAAAAAATTATGATTATTTCATATATATCATATAAATATTCTTAATACATAATTATATCTAAATTTGAGAGGCGATGATGGAAACAAATACATTAGTTCGTGAGGTGGTAGTCTATGGTACACATACTCGATGGTTTCCTTTCCTATTTGATGTAAGATGAGATGTTTATAGTCCATTTCATTAAAATAATTTAATATAAGTATATCATATGTAATTGTGTTATTATATCATTATTTTTTATTAATATTTTATAGTGGTGGATGAATAAATAAAAAAACACATGTTTAAGAATTTTACCTCTTCTTCTGAGATCCTCTTTAGGTTTATACCTAAAACTGTCTTATAAAGGCTTCATAATAAATGTAAGGACTATATAATATTGTGAGGTATGTAAGGACATTAATTGGGTAGTATTTAGTTTAAATAAATAGTTTTTATTATCTTAATAGTGGAGGATATGAGGTTCTCCTCTATAAGTGGTGGAGATGACTCAATTGTTATTTTTGAAGAGAAAAAGGTGTAACCACATTTTAAATGTGAAAAAAGGATTCTCAATGGATACTAATATAACCTTACAGGTAATAATGTCGATATATTTCTTTAATGTGGTATTTTTTATAGGTTTTTAAGTTATTTTATATCTTTTCATTTTAGTTTAATCCCATAGTAAACCTGTTTTAACCTTAACTACGGTGTAATGTTTATTCTATATTTAATATTAATTTTCACTATAATTATTGTTGAACATATTACATAGTTTTATATATTCTTACTCCATATATAGATTCCTTATTTCCCAATTCCTTTCACAGAAGATAAAATTTTAATTTATTATACATTTCTCAAACAAGACAAAAATGTGTATTTACAAAGAGAAAATTTCTTTAAGTGTAGAATGATTTAATATAAAACATCAAACTGATTTTTTTTAAATGAAATAAATTGGGTTAATAAAAAAATTATTTATCTATTTTATCATTTAACATATTTTATAAATATGGGTCTTTGTAAACGTGTAAACTGAAAATGAGGTTTTTACTAAAAATCATTATTTCCATTATTCACTGAAATCTTATTCTTTTTAGAAAATTCAAAAAACAAATCACCAATATATAATATTGAAATGTTTATTAAAAATTTGGTGTTAATATTTACAAAACAAAATTATAATAGCGTCAAAATTTAATTTTACTTTATTTTCACAAAAAGAAATAGATTTCGTTTTTGTGATAATAGTATATTTGAAGCATATAAACACTTGATCATAAATTAATTACCTATTTATAAATTTATTTTATTTTTAAAAAAGATATATAATTAATTATAAAAATGATTTTATTATTAATCATACCTCTAAATTTTATGTCCAAATTAAAATATATATGTTCAAATAATAATATTAATAGTATATAGTGGTTTATTAAAAATCAATGTTGTGTGTAACACATGATATTAAAGAAATTAATTTTTTTGAAAAACTAATATCATAAAATATCATGGTGTAACATTATAAACACTTTAAATTGAATTTTACAACTAAACTTCCATCACTTTGGGATGAAAAAATGAGGTTTATTCTTCCTTATTACATCCCCATCTTCCCACATAGCTTCCTTAAGTTAGTAATTTAACCACCAATCGTTGACTAGGCATGTGGTCTTGTTTTATATCAGATTATCTATATTATATATAATCTAAAATGGACATTACTTATTATAGATATCATTATCTAGTGGTAAATCCTTTCATATTACTACACGTAATAGATTAGGTATATACTTCCTTAAGTATGATAAATGATACACATCATGACCTTGAGAGATGTTTGGTGGAATCTACAAGACATAAGCTATGATCCCCAAATAATAATTAATTTCAATTGAATATATATACATATGTCTTTGTTTTACATTATTTATAATATTCATAACCTTCTTCCATGTATAAATTCAATGATAAAACTTCTCACCATATACAAATTTTATATCACATTGACTGTTATCATTATAACTTTTCTATGGACTTTGGTTTGTGCTTACCTATTTTTGAGTGGCGCCAAACTTATCTTCCATTTCATTCACTAGATTTGATCCCAATTAATTTTTTCCTAAAAATTCATCGCTTAAAATTAGAATTATACACTTCCTTCCATATATATATTTGTACAGATCCATCTGAATGATCAAGTTAAAGCTATTTTTTTAAAACAATACTAAACTAGAGGAAGATGATTGTCCCAAAAACCTTTGACATCCATAGAACTAGATATCGATTTATCTTTTATGGTTTTAATGATTATATCAGATTGAATATCCATATGAGGACGATTCATAGTGATGAAATTCAACAATATATAATGATCTTACTGAAGGATTCACCTGAACATTGGGGTAGACATCAGATCACAATAAGAAAAAATTGATTTTGGTACTCCATGAATACTTAGAAGATCCTTTTTTTATATTACTAAAATACTATTAAATTAATAATATTATTTTATAGTAATGATGTTTGCTAATGTTTTATATTGATCAAGTACAACCCATATAGCATTGTTCTCTATAATCATTTTGTGGAGTCTAATGTCAATGTATACTGTGATGTTTTATAATTTCCATCCAGGTATTGGTAATAGTTGTAACATCCCCTTAGGGTTATATATCTCATACGTAACATTTGGACATTCCATTCACTGAGATAAAAAATCTGAAATGTCTCTCTCTATTACTTATCACCATATTTTCACATTCATATCTCCATATATCATTACACTTCCCTAATGAACAGGGAACGAAGAGATATGTGCTTTCTATAACAGAACATTATTAAAATATAGTATGGATGGAACACAGACATGGTTCCTATGACTTATCTATCCATCATGATCATGGTTATACTCATGAATATTTCTCACCATCTTTTATAGATCAATATCGTCACTTTGTGAAACTTTTATTCTCTCATGGATAGGTGGTTTAACACCTATTTGAGAAAGATTAACATTCTCCCCTTCCCTTGAATTTTCATGATATATCCTTTTAAAATACATAAATATTGATTTTTTTATCCTCGTCATATATAATCTAGTATAACCATTGGTAGTGAATGCATTATTCACCTTGATCACATTCCTATGGAAGTAATTTATTGATAAGTCTTAATTATTAATTATATATTACAATATTCACCGTCACGTATTCAACTCCTTATATGTAAATATATATACATTAAATATTTCTGATTGGTATATATTTATCCATTTTCAGTATAAATATAATTCTTATATATCATTAATGAAAAAATAACCACAATAAACCCAAAACCATTAGTATGATATTTTCTCTCATGAAACATCGATTGCAATGAGCAATATGCTATAGCAATGTCATTCATTATAAGGACACACCTGAGTGCCTTATTTATACATCACTATAGATTACAAACACTTATATGTCATATGTTAATGTAATAATATATGATCTGAATAACCTTCACTTTAGTTCATTGAAATATTCCTCCAATTAATCTTCCTAAAGGAACTCAACTCCCTTATCTATAATTTTTTTGATTAGATTAGATATTCCTAATAAATTTTCAAAAATTGGTTGATAATATTCAACTATACAATGAAAACTATAGATCTGAGTCATAGTGGTTGGTTTGTTAAACATTAAATATCTTTCATATTTGATGGATCAACTGATATACCATCTCTTAAGATTATTTGAAATAAAAATAATTCATTTTTTATCCAAAATGCACACTTTGTAAATTTTTTATACAATTTATCCTTAATTAGTGTAATTAGATAAATTCTTAAATGATATCCATGTTTTTTATCATTGAATAAATGATAATAAAATATATATAAGGTACCAAACAATTATCAAGGTAATATCTAATTACTATTTTCATTGATACAATGATGATTGAAGTTGAATTAGTATGATCTAATGGAATCACTATATACTCATATTGTCTATTCCTTGTAAGTAATATTTAATTCGTCATATCCTCCTTCCCAACCCTCAATTGGTTTTACCTATAACGAATGTAAATCAAGGAAAATTTTTGATCTACATTTAGTTGATCAAAAAATTCATCAGTATGGGGTATACGTTATTTTTTCTTGATTTCTATTTTTTATTTTCATGGAAATTAATATATAATTTCATCAATGAATATTTATTTTTATCAAAAATCAATGATGCAACCCAGTTTGAAAAACTCAGTTGAATGACTCCCTTAACAATGTTTTCATGGATTTTTTTCATTATTCATAACAAAAAATTGGGGACCTTCTATATGGATTCTTTGAAATATGTTTGACACCATATATGAGATCAATTATGAAAATAACTTCTTGTTTTAGTTTAAGATTGTGAATCTATTCCAAAAATTAATCATCAAAATTCCATAAAATAGGAATATAATTGATGATTTGTTTTCTCCCAACCATCATAGATAAACACCTCACTTTAATAGTAATCAAGACCCATAAAATTTGAAAAATTTCCATTTTAATTTCATATTTATCGTCACACTAGTATTATATAATAGGTTGGTTAACAATATAAAACATGACTTCCCATCCATGAAAATTTTAGTGTTCTTTATATATATAACTAAATTCATTCCAATGATAACATCATATTAAACTATGGGGAGAATAACAAGATTTATAAGAATAAAATTCCCACAAACATCAACTCCATATGAATCATATATTTGAGTTGTGATTAGAATGCATTGGGTTTTTCACTGCTAATTCAAAATCTCATTGTTGAGGTATTATTTTGATACTTGTTGAAATTTTTTTCCGATGATAAATTTTGGGCAGTTCTATAATCAAATAATATATTAGCAGTTTTAGGATGTATAATTTGATTACCTTTCAACACACCATTATAACACCCTCATTATAAATAGTTATCACGTGATATTTCTATTTGAATATCATATTCTGAAGTTATTAAAATCAATCATGATCATTAAACATTTTATTTGGGCACTCATTATCATAATTCTCATTCTACTTAGGTATCAAACACTGGAGTATGGGAGGTGAATTTAAATGAGATTTCTATTTGTTCGCCTAATTAAATAGATTCTTCAAATTTTATTGAAAATAAATTTCTTGATTATCATCATTTACACTCATAAACATTCACTATTTTATTAATAAAAATTCCTTGATATTTCATTCAACACATTAGGCATGATAGAAATATATTCTTCTTCGTTTCCATTGTTTTTAGATTTTACTCTAAATTCCATATTTCTTTTCTTATCAAAACCATGTGACTTATTATTAAATCCAATATACATTTATTCCTTTATAGAAAAACTAATGATGTATTCCTAGTTATTGAAGTTTCATTTGTTTTAATACCTTCGAAGAATTGATTTTAAGACACTAAAGAATTAATCAACATTACGTTCATGTTGAATGATGAAACCAGAATCATACCTCACATGTCTTATAAAATTAACCTCATATGCACCAATGTATTTCTCATCCATCTAAATTAGCTCAGGGAATTTCATATATATTTTCTTATAAATAAATTTAGGAATGTATGTATTTTAAAAAATGTTCTTGAAGTCATCCCATTCCATATATTCAATTTCATATAGTGACTCATATTATTTATTAGAGTTTGACATGGATCATTATTTATTCAAAATAACAGGAAACATAAGTAAATTTTTCATAATCCAAATATTTAGGATTGGAAATTATTTTTTCATTTGTATTGACCCATTTTAGGAAACTATTGGGTCCTAAAAACCACTAAAATTAGGTGGAAATATCTTCATAAAGGACTCAAATTTTTTTTGTTCCCTCGCTTTCTCATTTGGACGTTCAGCGTGATTCATAGCTTGAGAATGTTGTGTGAGAATGGAAAGGGTATTTTTATTCCACCTCCCATAATGTATGGTTTCTCAGTTTTTTAATCATTACATTATCCTTCACACTCAACATTAATATAGTTCTGTCAAGTTCTGACCATTGAATATAACGAAAAAGATCAATGTAATAATCAATAATCAAAGTGTGGGACAACATTTTAATGACCTAACCTTAAACATTACATAATCTAGACATTTCAACTATATTTCACTTCATTACATTCCCAAAGATATTTTCAATTTATATTTTTAGTATTTTATGATATAACTCAAACATATTAACCCATTGTAATATAAAGTGGGAACCATTAAAACAATATACATTTAATCCAAAACATAAATTTTTTAACATAAAACAAAAACATGATTTATTTAAAAAATTATAATAACATATAACTTAACTTATTTATTTATCTTACATATCCTTATAACCTATGAGAAAAATATAATAACATGGGATGAGAATAAATATCTGAGTAATGGATAAAAAAAGGAAATAATAAAATTTTACATGAATACATATAAACATAAGAAATCATTTTCAAGAAGATATACTTCTCACCCATATATACTTACATTGTTAAATATGATATTTCTATAAATCATTAATGAAAATATATAAAAAAATTAGGGTATATTGAGGATTTATTTTTTATACTGTAACCCTAATTTCCAACTTATTTTTTGTAACCCTCATGACAACCTTACAATGTGATCCTCATGGCTACCTTGTGGTGTAACCATTATAGTTAATGGTGGAGTAACGATATGAATGGCCTAAAACTTCACATAACCAAAGAATTTAAGGGATACATAGGTCTCACCATTAATCATAAACAATTCCCAAGATCTATAACATAATAATCAAATAAGAATATGTACATAAAAACCTTCATTTTGATTTTTTTTAAAATTATAAGTTTAAAAAAGGATTTAATATTAAAATCCCCTTACAAATATCGTATAATTGATATGAGAATCAAAAGATCTAATGTAATATGTGTATAAACTATAAATATACATAATAAAACATAACATAAACAAAATTAATAACAGAAATAATCTTATTACTATATGACCAATGAAATAGAAAGATAACCCAAATAACCGAAATTGGGTTAATAATTTATTTAACTTGGGTTCATCTTACTTAACAATTGTTTAAACCTCATGTATAATGGTTAAAAAGGTGTTATTAATAATTCAAAGAAGAATAATAATCTGTATAACACATTATATGACAATTTTATAACATCATTCAGCCCATTTATTAATAATAATTTGCTATTTTTAATTTTTCCGGTTTGTGCTTTACATTATTTCCATGGTCAGTTCATAAAAGATTTTCATGTCGAATGGATGAGAAATTATAGAAGTGGAATGAAATGGAGTTAATATGTTTCCGTATTATTAAATTATTCTCTAAATTATTTTGGTTATATGGTATGATGATGAATCATTAGATTAATCACTAGTGATATTCATTTAGATCATTTTGGCGGTTCTTTGATAATCACAAACTTGTTCCATAATAAACGTTTAATATTATTCATATATGTCAATTTAAGAACATAAAATAGGTAATATAATACAATTTAAAAT
This sequence comes from Viscum album, assembly GCA_963277665.1. Lineage (NCBI taxonomy): Eukaryota > Viridiplantae > Streptophyta > Magnoliopsida > Santalales > Viscaceae > Viscum > Viscum album. The sequence continues at coordinate 413,789,219 of OY728119.1, read as the reverse complement.
ATTTTTCAACCATTAAAATGGTTTTACAACCATCTTTGAAGGAATTAAAGGAAATTAAGGACACATTATCCAGGATGTCGGTAAATCGACACATCAGAGACAATGTTTTTATTTTAAGAAAAAGAGGAAGAAGATATAAAGAATTATAATGAATTTGTACATGAACATGATAAAAATAAATAATATATATAATATTATATATATATACTTCCTCTTGTATAAGATAAGGTGAATATAGTATAAGAAAATAGTATAATTGAAAAGAAAACACATGAAAATGAAAGTGTATTTTTATATCTTGATCTATTCTCCTTGAGATCCTCTATAAGACCTTTGGTTTTGAAATTTTGGTTAGAGAAGTAGGTCTTGGATATGGGGAAGAGACTTTTAATGAATATTTGGACGAATTTATACATTTATAAAATCTTAAAATGTGTTAAAGGAAGAGTGGGTGATGGTGGTATTTATAGTGGAGGAGAGGAGAGGTTTTCCATTATTTTAATCATTAGTTTAATATTTTCCCTCAAGACATTGAATAGTATTAATTCATGTGACCAAAAACCGTAAATATAGCATGTGAGTTCTAACCAAGTGTGATTAAATCATCCATGATTCTAGTAATAGTGTATTTAACATATAATTTATATATAAAGTAAATTATAGTATTTCACTATTCATAAAAAATTTGAGTATTTTAAAAAAATCCCAAAAATTCACCCTAACAATTTGTTGATGTTTAGAATTCAAAAATGTACTCCACTTTCTGAAAATAATTTCCTAAATATGAGAAAATTATTTTTTTAAAAAATCATATATTATTCACCAAATAATATTTTTAAAACTAGAACTCATTTTATATCACCTTGAAAAATTAATTAGGATCTCATTATCTTATAACCTTAGGTCAATAAAATAATAGTTAAATTAACTATTCATAAGGGTTATTTTACTATTCATAAGTGTATGTTATTATTCCCCAAAAAAAAGTTTGTTCTATTAGGCTCTAAATAACTTACTGATCGCAACTATAAATGTTAGTTTTTTTAAATTCAAATAATAGAGGTGGAAAAATTATATTTAATGAATACTTTATAACTATCTCCTTAAAACAATGTTTTGTTATATAGATACTTAGGGTTTCAATAATATCAATTTATTTTTAAAAACTATGGGTATTTCATTCACCCCACCTTCTATAAATTGTGTCCTCGTAATTTTATTTATATATTAAACAAGTGAGAACACCTTTCCCTCATATCATTTTTAGATTACCATGTTACTTCATAAAAAATATGTTTTCTCCAAAAAAACTTTTCTTGGTGTATTACCATATTCCGTAATACATGTTATCTTCAGTCAAGAATATGAACATGTTTCTCTTCATAAGAAAGGTTCTCTTCCAAATGAACTGGTTCTGGGCTCAAAAAATGAGATAAATCTGGGACATACTTTCCCAGCATCAAAACATAAAAAACATTGTGTACCTGAGATAAACATGGAGGAAATGCTACATATTAAGAAACCATCCAATCCTTATCTAGGATTTCATAAGGTCCATAGAACCATGTACTCATATTTCCTTTCTTATCAAAATGCATAACACTTTTCCATAATGATATTCTAAGAAAAACAAGACCACTTACCTAAAAAAAGTCATTCCTCATATTATCTGTATAAAGTTTCCTCATGCTCTGAGCTATCCTCATATGTTGTTAGACCATCTTCACTTTCTTAACCAATTACTATACTAATTCCGCTCCCCTCAACTTCCTTTTCTGAAATTCGTCCAAAAAAGCTGGAGTGCAACACTACTTCCCATATAATTCCCTAAAAAGGTGTCATCTAAATAATGAAATAAAAAATGTTATTATATAAAAATTCAACTAAGTAAATATGTTTATCCTTACTTCCCTAGTAATCTAATGAACAAGATCGATGAATATCCCCCAATGTATGAATCATCTACTCTGACTACCCATCCGATTTAGGCTAATAAGCCATATTGAAATATAATTCAGTTCCCAATGACATATGAAGGCCTTTCCAAAAGTTATAAGTGAACCTAGGATCATATTTAGATAAAATGGAATGAATAACTCTATATAACATGAAAATCTCTTTGAGTTACTGTGAAGAAAGTCATTCCAAATGCATATTATCTCGAATATGAATGAAATAAGAAGATTTAGTCATTTGATCAACAATAACCCATATTGTATTGTTACCTTGATATGTCTTTGGTAGTCCTATAGTGAATTACATGGATATATTTTCCAATTTCTACTATGTTAATAGTAAATTCTGAAGAATCCTCATCGTTAACTTCCACTCTAGTTGAACCTGTTGACATGTCAAACATTTCATGGTAAAATTTTCAATATCTGTTTTTATTCCATCCCACCAGTAATACCCCCAATGGTCTCTATACATATTCGTGCTTCCAAGATGAACTAAAAATGAAAAACTATGATCTTTATAGAAGAATTATGTCTTCATCTGAGTGTCACAAGGCACACATAATCTTTTTCCAAATCATAAAACACAATCTTTATCAATGCTTAATTTTAGAAACTAGCCCATTTTAAACAACTCTACATTTTTCTGTAACTCCTAGTCTTCTTTCTGTACTTTCTTAATTTTTTCTAACAAATATGACTGCACTAAAACCTAAATAAATATAGATGAATTTAATACCCCAAAAACTTCCAATCCAAAATTCATTGAATCATTAATCTAAGGGTATTTTTCTAGTCATAAAATAGTTAATGATGCATGATGTTTTTGACTCATGTAATCTACCACATTTTTTACTTTTCCAAAATGGTAATTGATCATTAAATCATAATCTTTTATTAAATGATTCCATCTTCTCTACCTCATCTTTAATTACTTTTGAGTGAATATATACTTCATCATTTTTTGGTCAGTTTATATTACAAATTTTTCTCCATATAAATGATGCCTCTAAATTTTTAAACTGAAAACTAAATATGCTAATTCCAAATTAGGTGTGGGATAATTTAACTAAGGGGGTTTTAGTATTCTGGAAGACAAAGAAATTACCTATCTATTATGCACCAGAACACAACCATGTCTCTTTAATTAAGTATCATTTTATATTACAAACTCTTAATTTATATAAGGTAGGTTCAGAACTTGATAATTCCCAAATCATATTTTCAATTCTTGAAAATAATCATCAGATCATTTTTTCTAGGTAAATTTAACTCCTTTTAATGTTAACACATTCTGTGGACTAGATAACCATTCAATTTTTTTTAAACCATTAGTAATAACCTTTAAAAACAAGTAAACTATGAATATAGGTTATATTTGAGGGTCTTGGAAATTCATCGAAAAGAATCATTTTAACAAGATCAATAGTTATTCTATCTTTAGAAATAGTGTCACTAACGAATTTTTTTTTGTTGTAACCAAAATTTACACTTTCTGAATTATCCATAAAGTTTATTTATATTTAAGGTTTGAAACACAACCCTTATATGTTTTTCATGTTTTTATTTACTTCTATAATATACTATAATGTCATCAATAAAAAAACAAGAAACATTTCAAAAAATAGATGAAATATTCTATTCATAAGATCCATGAATATAAAAGGTGTATTAGTTGAACCAAACAGAATAAAAACAAATTCATAATGACCATATCTAGTTCAAAAAGCTATTTTTTGAATGAAAACCTCCTTCACATTCAGAAGATTATACCTGGATCTCATGTCAATATTGTAAAAATACTGAACTCCATGGAGCTGATCAAAAAAGTCATCAATGTGATAAAATGGATACTTATTCTTAACAATAATGTTATTCAAATCTCTAAAATCAATACAAAGTCTCATGAAACCATATTTCTTTTGAATAAAAAAAGGAACTATCCATAGTGATGTGATAGGATGCATGAAGCCTTAATCAAGAAACTCCTGCAACTGATTTTTCAATTCAAGAAGTTCCATATAATCCATTTGATAAGGGGGATTTAAAATTGATTATCATCATAAACAAAGTAAATTGCGAGTTCAACTTCCAAGATAGGTATAAAACTAGGTAAATCTTCAGTAAAAACATCAGTACATTCATTTACAACTAGCACATAATTAATATGAACAGTTCCCTTGTTTTCAATATTATGGGGAAGATAAATTTCACTTCCATCACTCAACTATTTCTTACCTTCCTAATATATTATCAATTGTATAGGATCATTCTTGTATACAAACAGAAAATCTTTCTAAAAAACTTCATTAGCTCTAAAATCAATATTAGCATGATAAACAGAATTTCAACCCATACCAAGAATGATATAAAACTATACTAAGGGAAAAAATAAGTTTTTTAGGTAATGTATTTCTAAAAATAATGACATGAAGATTCTTAAAATTTATTTTCTGTTGTAACATTTCCCCCTGGTGATATAACAATATGTTATGGTCTCATTAGGTGAGGTGATATTTCCAATTTACAAGAAACTTTATCAAAAATAAACGAATGTATAGACCCCATATCAAACAATAGTTTAGAAAAATCAGAGTAAATAATAAAAATACCTTATTGAACTTCATTTAATGGTTTGAAATCTTCTAACATAGTGGTAAAGAATCTCACAACACCTTTCTACTTATAGCATGTCTTCTTTCCATCACTCAGATATTTCTTTAGGAAGACTTGAGATTGATGAACCATCTCACCACATTTGAAACACATTACTATTTCCGTTTCAATATTAATATAATGATCATTTTTATAAAAATATCAGGACTTATATCAAATCATACAACATCAGAAATACTTCTAGATTTCAGTAAGAAATTTCTGATGGTGCGTTTTACCACAATTTCACAAACTCGAAATTGTAAATTCGTACCATTAGATTTAATTGATTGACTCTTACCCATCACATTCCATCTGGACCGCTTCTTTTTCATGTCATTAAAGTACACTTGATAATCAAAAACCCCCATTTATACCCTCTCAGCAAATCATTTAAGTTCATTATAACTTTTGAACACATAAGAATCCAATTCCCTTTGATATTATGGATTCAATCCTATAAAAAGGGGTGATTTTTCTATCGAGATTGAGAATATTATTTGGATCATACCTCATTAGTCGGGTGAAGTTTGATTCATACATAGACACTAAATATTCCTTCATTAGCCTTAATTAAAGGATTTTATTCTCCATCCTTTATTGAACCACATTAGGAAAATATTTTTCAAGGGAAATACTTTTAAATTCATCCCACTGTAAGGCTTCAGACTCCACTGTATCCCTAATATTCATGACCATTGACCACCACTAATTAGAGTCACCTTCAAAACAATAAAAGGAAAGACTAACCTTTTTATTATCTAAATATCCCATAACATTCAATATCATATCAAGGGATTTAATTTATCCTTCATCCACTAATGGGTTAGAAGATCCACTGAATGCAAGAGGGTGTTACCTCATAAAATGTTCCACTATCATCATGTTTCTTTTTTGGGGTAGACATGGTTATTCTCTTGCATGGATACCACTATCATTTATTTCATATGACAGCTAATCCATTACTATCACAAACTGCTTATTTCCAATTCCCACCATTCTGAATTGTAGATTCGGAAATATATAAGCCACATGGTTCATTCCAACTTCATCTTCTCGGTTTCTTTTACAGAAAACCATTTTGAAGAGACATAACTTATATGAAGAAACCTAGTAATCTCAAAATTCTATACCATTTCAACATTAAAATAATTTAAAAATCATTTATGGTATTCTATTAACATAACTCTAACTCATAATGTTATCTTAATCGTTCTTTGATACCAACTATAAGGACCTGTCCATAGAAGATTACATAATCTAGTTATTTCTACTAGATTTTACTTATTTACACTCCCAATGATCTTTTTGGTTTAGTGATATATAAATTTAGGACATAACTTATACGTAACAACCCACAAGTATTAAAAGTCAGAACTATTAAATCAATATCCATTTCATCCAAAACCTAAAATTTATAACACTAAACAAAAACATGATTTCTTTGACAAATCTTCATAACATTTTACTTGTCTTTTTTATTTCTCTTACACAACCATATATCCTATGAAAAAAATTTAAAAAAATTTGATGAGAATAAAATTATTATTAAGGGATATAAAAAGATGTAAATAAACCAGTAGTCAATGAATACTTATAAACATATGACATCATTTTCACAAAGAAATACTTCTTACCCATATATACTTACTTTGTGAAACATGAGGTTTCCATAAAATATTAAAGAACATCTATAAAACCATAGGTTTGACTTGTGTAATTAGATACATATATTGTAACCCTCATGGATACCTTATGATTTGCAACCTTCATGGATACCTTACAATGTTACCCTCACAGATACCTTATGGTGTAACTATCGCAGTTACACTTGGAGTAACCATACGACTGACCTACAACATACACATACCCAATGTGTTGGATGGAGATATAGGTACCACACTTCATCATAAAAATTTCCCAATAATGATTACATAATCATCATACAATTATACTTTCAATAAAACATTCATTTTGAATTTTTTAAAAATATATTTTTAAAAGTGGATTTTATAAAAAAAAGTCCCATACAAATATCATATAATTGATATGAGAATCAAAAGAGAGAAAGAAAAATTTCTATACACTTTATATCCCAATAATAAATCATAATATATAAAATTTTATTACAAAAATAATTTTAGTACAACATAATCAATAAAATAGAAGGCTAAACCGAAGAATAGAAATTGGGATAAAAAGTTCCTTACCTTGGGATTTTCTTACTTAAAACATGTTAATAACTACTCTATAATGTTTATAAGGGTGTTATTATTATTTTAAATAATCCCAATCATGATTATAAAACCTTATATGACCATTCTACAACATCATTCGACCCATTTATTTATAATAGTTTGTTATTTCCATTGTTTCGGGTGTGTTCTTTACATGATTTCCATGGTCGGTTCGTAAAAGATTTTGTTATCGAATGGAAGTGAAACTCTATAAGTGGAATGAAATTGTGTTAATAAATTTCTGTAATTTTAAATGATTCCATAAATAAATTTTTTATATGATATGGTGGTGAATAATTAGATAAATCATTAGTGATATTCGTTTCAATCATTTTATTGGTTCTTCGATAATCACGAACTTGTTTCATAATATACCTTTAATATTATTCATATAAGTTAATTAGAAAACATAATAGAGGTCATATAATAAACATTAATATCATATTCAACCATTAAAATAGTTTTACATCCATATTTTAAGGAAGTAAAATAAATTTAAGAAACATCGTCCACTTTCACTGTAAATCGACACATCATGTATGATATTTTTATTTTTAGAATCAGAGGAAGAGGGGAGGAATAATGAGGATGTATTTTTTCATAAACAAGATAAAAATATGGAATTTATGTAATAATTTCGATTTAATTCATCTTGAATAATGGGAGTTTAATAGAGTATATGAAAATAAATGAATTTTAAAGAAAACACGAGAATATGAAAGAGGATTCTTACCTCGTGATCTCTTCTCCTTGAGATTCTCCTTAAGACCCTTTGTTTTGGAATTTTGGTGAGAAAAAAAGTCTTGGACGTGGAGAATATTATTATGAAGAATATCAAGAATAATTTTGATAATTCTCAATTATTGATAGGTGTGAGAAGAATAACGGGTGAGGGTGGTATTTATTGTGGACGAGGGGAGGGGTTTCCATTAATTTTATCATTAGTTTAATATTTTTTCTCAAAAATATGAATTTTCTTAATTCATGTCACCCAAAACAGTAAAGAGGTAATTTTATTTAGAACCATGTGTTATTACATCATCCATGATTCTAGGAATTGTTTATTTATCATATAATGTATATATATGGTAAATTACTATATTTCACTATTCATTAAAAATTCGAGTATTACGGAAGAATCCCAAAAATCCACCCTAACCATTTTTTGAGATATAAAATTCAAAATTGAACTCCATTTTATGAAAATAATATTTTAAATATGAGAAAATTAATTTTTAAATAAAAACATAATTAATTCTAAAAATAACATTTATAAAACTATAACTCATTTCAAATCTACTTGAAAAATCAATGAAGATCTCATTATCTTATAACCTTAAGAAAATAAAATAAAAAAATGATTTATTATTAATAAGGGTTATATTAATATTCATATTAGTATTCATAAGAGTATGTTACTATTCATAAAAATAAAATTTGGTTCTATCAGACTTCAAATAACTTTCTGATCACAACCCTAGATGTCTGTTTTTTAAAATTCAAATCATAGAAGCAGAAATTTTCTGTTTTACTACTATTTTATAACTATATCCTTAAAAAAAGTTTCATTATGTAGAGATTCATGGTTTCATTAAATTTACATTATATTTAATTCCTTTGGGTGTTACGCACATAGTCATTAAAAATGACTTATAGTTTGTCTAAATTCTGGAACATTATATTGAATATATGACACCTTAGGCATAACCTAGGTAATTCAGGGTTATTTTTCAAATACTTCTTGATGGTTCATAAATATATTATGCAATTATAAAACATATCCCAATAATATTGTCAAACCATTCAAGAAATAAGGAAAATTTTCATGAACTTTGTGATGATCGAGTTCAACTCGGTATGCCCATTTTAGAAAAATGTCCCCTAGTTAAAATTGTTCTAGATCCAAATCCACATGTAATATCCATAAAGGGATATACATTATAAGAAACATCCCTCTATATCCTTTAAAAAAATTCTATTATAGTTTCCAATATGTATAATTTTCCATATGTAAATCACTAATGTTTTTTCATAACATTTTACAACGGTTTTACTAACCCATGCTCTTAAGAAAACTATAAAGACCCCTATATTGACAAATATATATTACATATTATTTTTTGAATTATAATTATATAAAATAATAATCTCCACCAAAATTATATAGGTCTAGTTCCTTTGGTAACATGGATACATAAACAACTTGTTCATAGGTGAACTACATTATATCCCACTATGCTTTTCATAACTATCACCCCTATTAAATATATAATATATAATACCTTTCCTCATGACATGGGGAAATAAACATAATATAAGGTGATATAAAATGATAAGTAAGGATAAAAAAGGGAAATTTCATCATAATTTTAGCATTAGGGTGTAATTATAGGTTAATAACATATGAAACCCATGCCCTACATATCTGTTTTTGATGATAATGTTATTTTTCATTTGGCTGATGGATAGTATAGCACATTGGTTTGATCATAGGTGTAATTGGAGTGAAATCACTAGCTCTGACTATAACATATTTTAGGGTCTCTAATGGGTTTGATCTCAGATCTAGAAACATCCAATGGCTCTCAAATCCATGACTCATGGACCTCCTTTCCAATGGAATGCGTTCATTCGACGATTTAAAAAATGACACCTAAGAACTCACATTGGTAGAGATTATGGGAACTCAGTCTCATCTCACCCTTGGGGGAACTATTTCTTATTTTGGGACTCTCTTTTCAATTTATTCTATGTTCATATGTTTGTGAATCCATGGTTTAATCCTAATCATTTGTCCGTGTCATACCGTGGGGGCATTAGATAATCATTATTATGCATGGGTTTGTAATCACCTGTATGAATCCAAGATTCTCCATTGATGGATAAAACTATATGTATTCGATATTCTCTATCAACATTACCCTTTTGGGGATATATCAAGGAGGCTTTGGTCTTTCCCTATGACAATGTTAGTTTTAATCCATATGGGATGGCACTCTGAATTTTATCATCATCCAGGGTGACAAGAGTTGTTTTGATGTCAAGATCAAACCCATAAGATAGTATTCATATGTATCCTTGTGGATGGAATTATAACCCATGTAGTTTGGTGTCATTTTAATGGACACATCACCTTTTATGGACTTATTACATTGACCCAACCATTCATTTTAACCTCATTCATCATGGAAACTTAGGTGAAAGGTTTCTTTGTCATTGGTGGTGTGGGTCTTTTACTGAAGCATTTGGTGATTCCCAGAGGACATATGGTCTCCTGGGTGGACATGAACCATCTAGGAATATTCATAAAACACAATTATGGTAATTTGTATGTTGGGTTTGGAACTTAAGGAGGCTTCCAACATATCACGGTTGGTTGGGAACCAAACCCTTCATAGATCGGTGTGAGTTGGTACTTACACTTTATGGGATGATCATTTGGATTGAAATTTGGGGATTAAATATATTTGGAATTCCTATCCATTGTGATCCTATGTATTTCATTATTTCTATCAACCTCTAATCCCACTCGAGTCATGTTCGGTGTGAGAAAAAAGAGGAGGCAGTGGATCTGAAGATCTCATATCCCACTACATCTACTAATAGATGGTATTGAAGACCACGAGGAGTGATAAACGAATTTGAGTGTTCCCATATAATCCCTTGTTTTAATTTCCTAGATAATGTTTCTAGTTATCTACCTGAACACATCTCGACTACGGGAATAGTGGAGTGAAGGTTCCACCTCTCTAATGAATTGAAATGGGCTTACCTCAATGGGAGTTCCCTATTGAATGTTTTGTTGTGGGGGGGGGGATCTCATTCCATGTCAAATGTAAATAAAAGTGTGATCCCCTCTATTCCCATTATTAATAGGTAGGTTCTTGTCAGTACCCCAATGTTGTAACCCTAGTTACCATGGGAATGTAAACTTATGGTCATTTTGGGGGTATACCATACTATAGGGATAACCAAAAAGGCTCCACTTACAATGGGTATGCAAAATCAAAAAGGAATACTAGTGTTCCTAATGGTTTTTTCATACTTTTCTAGTGGAATTGGAATATGCCTTTTCCTAATTCCATCGAAATGGTTTGTGGAGGAGCCAACATTTGGGCATATGAAAAAACGGAAGGGAATGATCAGGGATGGAAAGTAGAACTATAACGACTCATACTTTACATACATTGTTATTACTTCAAAATTGAAGCACACTTATTACAACATATAACAAAACCAGGAAAGGACCGTATAGGTATAGTGTCTTTAGAAACCAGGAAACATAAACAACTGGTTCATAAATAATCTACTTTGCCTTCCATTTATTTCATCATATGTAGAGTCCCTTTTTGGAATATCCTACTTAATAACCTTCTTCCTGACCTGGGGAAATAAAACATACAAAAGGGTGAGCTCAAATGCTCAGTAAGGGTAAACAAAATAAATATCAATCAAATCATAATAACATAACTTTTGGAAATCTTAACCTGCAAAAGGAATCATAATTTTCTAACATGGGATAAATCATATTAGTGAAAAGTAATCCCAATAATCAAAACTTAAAATATGAAATATTGTGGCATACACACATAATCACAGAGAATCATTTCTTATTAGTCAAAACTCATTTCCAAGACTATCTTAGTGGACAAAGTCCATTTCTGAACCGAGTTCACTCCTCATTTTAGTCCTGTTTCACTGAACCGGTATAACCTGCCGTTCCAGCCATGTCTATCTCATGAGATATAAAATCATTACCCAATGTATTGGAGGGAGATATAGGTCCCACCCATCTCATAATGATACCATTCTTATGTGTTTCACAAAATCATAAAGCATACATCATAGCATAACCCATGTAATAAAAATTGGAATCTTAAACATCATGACATCATAAAACAAATCATATAAAATAAAGGAATTCATAAAAATATTTCCATCACAACATAATCAAATCAATGTAATAATAGGTATAGAAAGAGAACCCTTTATTATCTTAGATGGAAAATAATTTTGATAAAACACTTGAAGTCCATTCTTGAGGAAAATATCCTTTCTACTTCAAAAACACTTTCTTTTCTTCAACATGTCATACAATTTTAAACTAAAAGAAGTTGATTAAAAATAAACTTGATAACTTGTAAAGTTATCTTCTTGGAAATAATGTTTTAAAAATCCATTCATGACGTATAAGTTAAAAAAACATTCTTCTCGTACTTTTGTCAGAAAAGTCAAAAAGTACCTCGTACGAAAAACGACAAAAGATTCCTTTCATATCTTTTACAATAAACTCACCAAAGGGTAAAAATGGATTTAAACAATTGTAGGTGGATGGAAATAATATTACATATTGAGGAAACATGGATGTGGATGATAAAATACACCCCAGTAAATACCAAAGTATAAACAATCTCGGATAAAAATGAGATTGTGATATTTCCCTTACCTTAGGTCTGATTTGCTTCGTAAGTGTCCGAACATCCTGTATAATGATTTAAATAATGTTATTGACTTATTCCAGAATCATAATTATTGTTATGATATCATATATGATCATATTCTTAGCTTCTTAGTAGTAATATTTGATTACTACTTGTTATTCGGGTGTTTATAACTTTTTGTTCTTATGCGTGTTTTATCGAATAAATTATAATTCTTCTCTTTAGTTTATAGATACATCATTTCCAGAATGGTATTAATGTACTATATATCATATTTATTCATTCAATTCATTGATATAATCATTATTCAATGATGATCATGTAGAACGAGTCGCATCACATCGTGGAGACGGTATTCTGTACATACGCACGAGCGATGATATCGTTACCATGATCGTGGAATTGTATTAGAGTGTATGTATACTATTTCAGAATCAATATCACTTTATAAGAATCATATATAGTAATTATTTACACCATTATACCCATCCAAGTAAGGTGGTGGTGGAAAATAGATTACACCACGACGTGGAGATGGTGATTTCATTTTCTGTAGGATGGATAGATGACGAAATAGGGTTGTTTCATACTTATAATAATATATCAGTATATTAGTGATACTAATGTTATTACTTCATAATGAAACAACTAAATAAGAAGAAGTGGAAGAAGAAATAAAGATGAAATAATCGGTAACGGACATTACCTCTTCTTTGAAGCGCTTCTTTGAGACCTCCTTTTAGGGCACTAAAACTGGTCTTTGAAGAAGACCAGGACCTCTAGGATGTCTCTAGGGAAGTGGAGAGAAGAAATTGGCAGGGGTTGACTGAGCTTGAAGGCTCAAAGTGGTGTGAGGAAGAGGGGGTGGCGGTGCCCTTTTATAAGGGAGGAGAGGGGCACCTTTGGAATAACAAAAAATATTATATTATTATAAAGTCAAATTCGGTTTTTAATAGCTCCAAATTGATATATTTCGAATATAAGGTGGGTATAGGTCGAAATCATCTCATCCAATATAATTTAGACAAGTTTAGGTATCAATTTTAACCTTATCATTTAGATTTAACACTAATTTAGATAATTTAACCTTTACCGTGTCTTCTTGTTTTCTTACACTATAACGTTAATAAACTTACTATATCAAGCCAAACGAACCCCATGTTGTTTATTATTAATATATATAACCTTATCTAAGTCATTTGGCCGAGCCTTATATTTTTAGGAATAAAATTACAATTAATAATATAATAGTTGTTTTAAAAACTATTTTATGTCAATTTTGACACTATTTAGTAATTGATTTTTGTGAAACTCATAACAGAATGATTAGTTCGAAAAAAGATAATTAAATCAATACTAACATGTCATATTAACCTATAAAATTAGTGGAATTCATAAAAAGTCTCACATTAGATATATTTGTGTATTTATAACATCAATTATGTCAATATTTCATTAATAAGATAATTACTCCATCAACTTTGTGTCATAAATAAATTAAATTATATAATGTCTAAAAATTATAAATAAAATTCCATTATGTTGGAAATCTTATTATCTTTCTAATGAATATTTATAGTCGAATTTATATTATGTATAACCCCATATTAGAAATGATTTACTTATTAAACTTTGATTTTAACTATTTTAACCCTTCTTTAAATAAATTAATAATAAATGTCCTAATCTAATCCAAGTGGGCCTAAATGGTAATATTTTATTCCTAAGGTTGTTTTTGGTCGAATTTCACTTATACAATAGAATTAGGATAGGTGTTAGAGTAATAATAATAACCCTTTTACCCTTAATTATCCTATTTACTTTTAACCGTGGTAAAAAAAATTAAAAAGTTACTATTCACCAAAAATTATTTTCATCTCATTGAACCACATTTTAGTCCTTGATATTAACCGTGTTTCTCGTATTTTCGAAATTCCACTCACAGAAGCGGTAAAATTATGTTTTATGAAAAATTCAGTTTTTTAACTACCACTTAGTGGTTTCACTATTCATCAAAAAATTGAATGTTTTCAGAAAAATACCAAAATTTCACCCTAGGCTAATTTCGATATTCCGAATCCAAAAATGAAGTCCATTTTGAAAAATAAAATTTATAAAATTTCAAAAAGTGGTTATTACTATTCATAACGGCTAGTTTTAATAATGTTTTAATAGCATATCATTGTTTAGTGAAATTCTGTGTTCCATACGACGCAAGCTATCAAGGAAGGCTGCAGTTGCGTTAAAAGAAAGCCAATATAGTGTTGTGTGTAGTTAAAGATTCCTTTGATGATTTAAAAACAAAATATTTCTCATAAAAGTCTCGGGTGTTACATTCTACCCCCCTTAAAATGAATTTTCCTCCGAAATTCGTCACATTGTACAAACAGATGAGGATACATCTCCCTCACTATATCCTCAAGCTCCCATGTAGCTTCTTCTAATTGGTGGTTCCTCCATAAAACTTTCACTAATTGAGTGGTCTTGTTTCGTAGGACTTTTTCGCTATGATCCAGAATCTATATCAGCTATTCTTCATAAGAAAGATCTTGCTCCAGCGGTACAACTTATGAGTTGAGTACATGTGAAGGATCAGGTATGTAGTTTCTCAGGAGAGATACATGGAACACATAGTGAACTTGAGAGAGATTCGGTGGAAGCGCCAATCGATAAGCTACCTTTCCAACACGATCCAGTATTTCGAATGGACCGATATATCTAGGTCTCAACTTCCCCTTCTTTCCAAATCTCATGACTCTCTTCCAGGGAGATATTCGTAAGAACACTTTATCACCCACTTCAAACTCTAGGTCTTTTCTTCGGTTGTCAGCATAACTTTTATGTCGACTCTGAGCTGCTCTTATGTGTGGTTGAATAGATCGGACCATTTCTGCCATCTCATCAACAATATCAGGTCCTAATAGATTTCTTTCCCCAACTTCATCCCAGCAAGTTGGAGTCCTGCATTTATTACCATAGAGAGCTTCACAAGGATCCATCTGAATACTAGAGTGAAAGCTATTATTATAAGAAAATTACACAAAAGGTAGGTGTTGATCCCAACCACCTTTGAAATCCATAGAGAAAGCTCTCAAAATATCTTCTAGAGTTTGAATTGTTCTCTCAGGCTGACTGTCTGTCTGAGGATGATAAGCAGTGCTGAAACTCAAATCTGTATCCAGAGTATGCTGAAGACTTCTCCAAAACTTTGAGGTAAACCTCAGATCCTGATCAGATATAATAGAAAGGGGTACTCCATGCAATCTTACCACTTCCTTTACATATATCCTAGCAAGCTAATCCAGAGAGAAATCCACTCTAATAGAAATGAAGTGTGAAGACTTTGTAAAGCGATCAACTATGACCCAGATAGCATTATTGCCTTTGGATGTTTTAGGAAGTCCTGTGAAAAAGTCCATAGTGATGTTTTCCCATTTCCATTCGGGTATGGTTAATGGTTGTAACATACCCTTAGACTTCTGTCTCTTAGCTTTAACTTTATGACAAACCAAGCATCGAGAGACATATTCAACAACATCTCTTTTCATTCCATCCCACCAGAAGTACTCTTTCATGTCCCTATACATCTTCGTGCTTCCAGGATGAATAGAGTATGAAGAACTATGAGCCTCCTCCAAAAGATCCTTCTTTAATTTAGGGAGGGGAGGAACACAAACCCAATTCCTGAACTTTATTATCCCATCACAATCAAGGTTGAATTCAGGAACATTTATCACCTTCTTTTGTAACTCGACATCTTCTCTCTATGCCTCTTTAATCTCCACATGTATAGATGGTTGAACATTCATTTGAGAAAGATACGATTTCCCCCTTCCATTATAATTCCAAGATCCATCCTTTGTAAATCCATAAATATTGGATCTTTTGTGATCCTCATCATGGATAAACTGGCATGGTCTTGTCGACTTAATGCATCTTCCACCTTGTTTTCTTTCCGAGGGTGGTAATAAATTGAGAAGTCATAATCCTTAATCAGCTCCAACCATCTTCTCTGGAGCATATTCAACTCCTTTTGTGTGAAAATATACTTTAAACTTTTATGAACAGTATAAATATCACACCTTTCACCATAAAGGTAATGCCTCCAAATCTCTAATGCAAAGATTACCATAGATAACTCCAAATCATGAGTTGGGTAATTTTGCTCATGGATTTTCAACTGTCGTGATGCATAAGCTATCACCATATCATTTTTCATAAGAACACACCCCAATCCCTTCTTGGATGAATCACTATAGATCAAAAACCTTTCTCCACTACAAGGCAGTGTGAGCACAGGTGCACTGGATAACCATATTTTCAACTCCTTGAAATTCTCTTCACATTCCTCCGTCCATACAAACATAACTACTTTTCGAGTCAACTTGGTGAGTGGATTAGATAATCGTGAAAAATCATTCACAAAACGTCGATAATATCCATCCAAACCAAGAAAACTTCAGATCTCAGTTACTATTGTTGGTCTCGACCATCTTTCGATAACCTCTGTTTTTGCTGGATGCACAGATATCCCCTCTTTTGAGATTATGTGACCCAAAAATGAAACTCTTTGAAGCCAAAATTATACTAGGTAAATTTGGCATAAAGCTTCTCCTTTCTCAAGGTCTTCAATATAAATCTCAAGTGATCTTCATTCTCTTCCTTACTTGTTGAATAGACAAGAATATCGACTAAAAGACTACCACAAACAGATCAAGATAGTCTCTAAAGACTCTATTCATCAAATCCATGAAGATAATAGGGGAATTAGTAAGACCAAATGGCATAACTATAAATTCATAGTGTCCATACCTTGTACGGACATCCCTATTTGGTATATCCTCCCTTTTGACCCTTAATTGGTGATACCCTGAATGAAGATCAATCTTGGAAAAGTATTGACCTCTTCGTAGTTGGTCAAATAAGTCATCAATGCATGAGAGAGGATATTTGTTCTTGATAGTGATCTTGTTAAGTTCCCGATAATCAATGCAAAGTCTCATTGATCCATCTTTCTTCATAACATATAGAACAGATGCTCCCCAAGGTGACGCACTAGGACATATTAATCCCTTATCAAGATTCTCTTGGAGTTGCTTCTTCAACTCCTGCAACTCAATTGGGGCCATTATTTAAGGTGTCTTTGAAATAGGCAAAGCACCCGGTACGAGTTTTATTGAAAACTCAACTTCACGATTTGGTGGAAGACCCAAAAATTCCTCCGGAAAGACATTGTCAAACTCCCGTACAATGGTGATATTCTTAATCGTGAGTTTCTCACCAACCATTTGAGATAAATTACCTTACATTAGTGGAATCAAGACCCATAAGATGGAAGAAATTTCCACTGAAATGTTATGTTCATCCATGCATCGATAGATGATCATAGATTGATCTGGAATATGAAATGTGACTTCCCTTCTTTGGCAATTGATATGAGCTCCATATAAAGAAAGCCAATCCATTCCAATAATCACAACAAATTCCATTATAGGATGGATCACATGATTTGCAGGAAGCACTTTCCCACAAACATCAATCGGAGAAGAATTATAAACTTCTGATGTGACTGTTGTGCCATTAGGGGTTGTCACAGCTAACTCAACATCTAATTGTTGAGGTAATACGATGATATCCTTAGAAAAATCTTCAGAAATAAAAGAGTGGGTGGATCCAGAATCAAATAAAACATTTTCTACTTTAGAGTGGATGGTAAGTGTACCTTTCACCACTTCTTTATCGTACACCACATCGCTGATAGAAATTGCATGTGACTTTCCTTTGTCTTTAGCATTAAGAGTTTGTTAAAGTCGACCATAATCATCAACCCTTTGATTTGGGCATTGATTGGCATAATGCCCCATCTCCTTGCACTTGAAACATTGAAGTGTAGTAGGTTCATTCTGTGTATCCCTTCCTTTTTTTGTATCATTAGACATCTTCTTCCCATCATTGTGGAATTTAAATGACCGATGACCTTCCTTTCCGCATTTTAAACATTTAGTTGTCCCTTTAAGACAACTCCCTCCATGTTTCTTTCCATAGTTTGAGCATAAGGGAAAGCTCATCTTCTTTTCAGTGTTCTCTTTAGATTTTCCTTTGAATTACATTTTCCTCTTCTTATCAAACACATATGACTGATGGGTTACTCCAATCTCCATCTCGACTTTGAGATCACATCGAACGATTTCCTTATAGCTATTGAAGTCCCTTATGGCTAACACCCTTCGAAGAGATGGGTTTAAGCCACTAAAGAATCGATCGATCTTACTCTCAGGTTGCATAATAATACCAGAAGCGTACCTTGCAAGTCTTGTAAAATTTTCTTCATAGGTACAAACAGATTCATCATCCTTTTGCTTCAGTTCAAGAAACTCTTTCTCCATCTTTGTTCGGAGAATACGAGGGATGTACTTATTGAAAAATAAGTTCTTGAACTCGTCCCATTCCATGGACTCAATTTCATCTCTTTGCCTTGTATTTTTTATAAGATTCCACCATTGATCAGCATCACCTTCCAAACGATACACTGCTAAGATGACTTTATCATGTTCAGAACATTAAAGAATAGAAAATATCTTTTCAGTATTACTAATCCATTGTTCATCAACTAATGGATTGGTAGACCCATTGAATGAAGGTGGACGTTGCCTCATGAAGGATTCAATGGAATGTTGCTCCTTCCTTGGCTCGTTTGGAAGTCCTGCATGATTCATAGCTTGAGAATGTTGTGTGAGCATGGATACAAGATTTTTCATTCCTTCTCCCATAACGTTTGGTTGCTCAGGGGGACAATCATTGCATTGCCCATCGCATTCCGCATTAACATGGTTCCTTCAGGTTCCAGCCATTAACTAAAACCTAGAAGAATAGTGTGAGCAATAGTAATTATAATAGGAAAACCACATAATCAAGAATAAAATTTCACACTCAATGTCTTATCCTAGGTTATTCATTTCCATTTATAAAACAC
The DNA here is from genome assembly GCA_963277665.1 of Viscum album. Taxonomy (NCBI): domain Eukaryota; kingdom Viridiplantae; phylum Streptophyta; class Magnoliopsida; order Santalales; family Viscaceae; genus Viscum; species Viscum album. The sequence continues at coordinate 413,769,958 of OY728119.1, read as the reverse complement.
TAATATTGTGTTATATGCTTAGACTTATCCTTAGGGTTCTTACTAAGGCTTTCACATCCTAGTTTCCAATGGTTGACTATAACTTTCCTCTGATACCAACTATAACGAACCATACTTTACATACATTATTATTACTTCAAAATTGAAGCACACTTATTACAACATATAACAAAACCAGGAAAGGACCGTATAGGTATAGTGTTTTTAGAAACCGGGAAACATAAAAAACTAGTTCATAAAGAATCTACTTTGCCTTCCATTTATGTCATCATATCTAGAGTCCCTTTTTGGAATATCCTACTTAATAACCTTCTTCCTGACCTGGGGAAATAAAACATACAAATGGGTGAGCTCAAATGCTCATTATGGGTAAACAAAAGAAATATCAATCAAATCATAAGAACATAACTTTTGGAAATCTTAACCTGCAAAAGGAATCATAATTTCATAACATGGGATAAATCATAGTAGTGAAATGTAATCCCAATAATAATAACGTAAAACATGAAACATTGTGGAATATGCACATAATAATATAGAATCATTTCTTATTAGTCAAAACGCATTTCCAAGACTATCTTAGTTGACAAAGTCCATTTCTGAACCGAGTTCACTCCTCGTTTCAGTCCTGTTTCACTGAACCGGTATAACCTTCCGTTCCCGCCATGTCTATCTCATGAGATATAAAATCATTACCCAATGCATTGGATGGAGATATAGGTCCCACAAATCTCATAATGATGCCATTCTTATGTGTTCCACAAAATCATAAATCATACATCATAGCATAACCCATGTAATAAAAATGGGAATCTTAAACATCGTGACATCATAAAACAACTCATATAAAATAAAGGAAATCATAAAAATAATTCCATCACAACATAATCAAATCAATGTAATAATAGGGATAGAAACATAACCCTTTATTATCTTAGATGGAAAATAATTTTGAAAAAACACTTGAACTCCATTCTTGAGGAAAATATCCATTCTACTTCAAAAAAACTTTCCTTTCTTTAACATGTCATACAATTTTAAAATAAATGAAGTTGATTAAAAATAAACTTGAAAACTTTTAAAGGAAGCTTCTTGGAAATAATGTTTTAAAAATCCATTCATGCCGTATAAGTTAAAAAAACATTATTCTCGTACTTTTGTCGGAAAAGTCAAAAAGTACCTCGTACGAAAAACGACAAAAGATTCCTTTTATATCTTTTACTATAAACTCACCAATGGGTAAAAATGGATTTAAAAAATTGTAGGTGGAGGGAAATAATATTACATATTGAGGAAACATGGATGTGGATGATAAAATACACCCCAGTAAATACCAAACTATAAACAATCTTAGATAAAAATGAGATTTTGAAATTTCCCTTACCTTCGGTCTGATTTGCTTCATAAGTGTCTGAACCTCCTGTATAATGATTTAAATAATGTTATTGACTTATTCCAGAATCATAATTATTGTTCTGATATCCTATATGGTCATATTCTTAGCTTCTTAGTAGTAATATTTCATTGCTACTTGTTATTCGGGTGTTTATAACTTTTTGTTCTTATGAGTGTTTTGTCTAATAAATTCTTATTCTTCTTTTTAGGTTATAGATAAATAATATCCATAATGGTATTAATGTACTATATATCATATTTATTCATTCAATTCATTTATATAATCATTATGCAATGAAGATCATGTAGAATGAGTCGCATCACATCGTGGAGACGGTATTCCATACGTACGCACGAGCAATGATATCGTTCCCATGAGTGTGGAATTGTATTGGAGTGTATGTATACTATTTCAGAATCAATATCACTTTATAATAATCATATATAGTAATTATTTACACCATTATACCCATCCAAGTAAAGTGTTGGTGTAAAATAGATTACACCACGGTGTGGAGACAGTGATTTCATTTTCTGTAGGATGGATAGATGGAGAAATAGGGTTGTTTCATACTTATAATAACATATAAGTATATGAGTGATACTGATGGTATTACTTAATAATGAAACAACTAAAGAATAAGAAGTGGAAGAAGAAATAAATTTGAAAGAATCGGTAACGAACATTATCTTTTCTTTGAAGCGCTTCTTTGAGACCTCATTTTAGGGAAATAAAATTGGTCTTTGAAGATAACCAGGACCTCTAGGATGTCTCTAGGGAATTGGAGAGAATAAATTGGAAGGGGTTGGACGAGATTGAAGGCTCAAAGTGGTGTGAGGAAGATGGGGAGGAGGTGCCCTTTTATAAGGGAGGAGAGGGGCACCTTTGGAATAACTAAAAATATTATTTTATTATAAAGTCAAATTCGGTATTTAATAGCTCTAAATTGAAATATTTCGAAGCTAAGGTGGTTATAGGTCTAAATACTCTCATCCAATATAATTTAGACAAGTTTAGGTATCAATTTTAACTTTATCATTTAGATTTAACTTTAAGTTAGATAATTTAACCTTTACCGTGTCTTCTTGTTTTCTTACACTATAAGGTTAATAAACTTACTATATCAAGAAAAACGAACCCCAAGTTGTTTATAATTAATATATATATAACCTTATCTATGTCATTTGGGCGAACCATAGATTTTTAGGAATAAAATAATAATTAATAATATAATATTTGTTTTAAAAACCATTTTATGTCAATTTTGACACTATTTAGTAATTGATTTTTGTGAAAATCATAACAGAATCATTAGTTCTAACAAAGCTAATTAAATAAATACTAACATGTCATATTAACCTAGAAAATTAGTGGAATTCATAAAAAGTATCAAATTAGATTTATTTGGGTATTTATAACATCAATTATGTCAATATTTCATTAATAAGATAATTACTGCATCAACGTTGTGTCATAAATAAATTAAATTATTTAATGTCTAAAAATTATAAATAAAATACCATTATGTTGGAAATATTTATATCTTTCTAATGAATACGTATAGTCAAATTTATCTTATGTATAACCCCATATTAGAAATTATTTACTTATTAAACTTTGATTTTAACTATTTTAACCCTTCTTTAAATAAATTAATAATAAATGTCCTAATCTAATCCAAGTGGGCCTAAATTGTCATATTTTATTCCTAAGGATGTTTTTGGTCGAATTACACTTATCCAATAGAATTAGGACATGTGTTAGGGTAATAATAATAACACTTTTACCCTTAATTACCATATTTACTTTTAACCGTGGTAAAAAAAGGTAAAAAGTTACTATTCACCAAAAATTATTTTCATCTCATTGAACCAAATTTTAGTCTTTGATATTAAAAATGTTTCTCAGATTTTCGAAATTCCTCTCATAGAAGTGGTAAAAATAAGTTTTATGAAAAATTCAGTTTTTTTAACTACCACTTAGTGGTTTCACTATTTATCAAAAATTGAAATTTTTCAGAAAAATACCAAAATTTCACCCTAGGCTAATTTCGATATTCCGAATCCAAAAATGAAGTCCATTTTGAAAAATAAAATTTATAAATTTTTTAAAATTCTTTATTACTATTCATAACGGCTAGTTTTAATAATATTTTAATAGCATATCATTGTTTAGTGAAATTCAGTGTTGCGTATAACGCAATCTATCGAGGAAGGCCGCATTTGCGTGAAAAGAAAGCCAATATAGTGTTGTGTGTAGTGAAATATTCCTTTGACGATTTAAAAACAAAATATTTCTCAGAAAAGTCTCGGGTGTTACAAGAACACCATGTGATACATGCCTCTGCATAGCAGGATCTTGTGTGGGATAGTGATTCCACCATTTAGTTTGTTACTATGTGGGGAAGGGGGATTTTCCATGTACATTATGGTACATGTAACTTGTTTGAGTCCATGTAGCACTCAGTTGCATGGTGATGTGTTCCCTCTGTATAGTGTATGGCCACGTGAGATCATGTTCCTCTCGCATAGTGAATTGTTACATGGGGGAAGGTTCCATCCACATTTTTATTCAATGAAGGATGTGTGGTTTAAATGGGAATTGGTTTTACACCTCTTGGGAAGTATACCCATGATGTAGATGGGTTTTACCTTTGGATAATTATCGAGTGAGTCCATTTTTTTCGAATCTATCAATCTCATGACATTCCTCCCCCTGATCCTTTGATCTATCCATCAATTTTTGATCCTATCATTCACTTCCCCCAAGATATATTTGTTAATAGGTGGGGAACTGGGCACTGGTGTAACTAGTTATTTTCAATCCGTCCATGATACCCCCCTTTGCATATACCCACAACCATTACCTAGACTGCATAAAAATTAGTTAGTGGAGGTTGTGTGTAATCATATACAGTGGAGAGAATCACACTCTCAGTCCCATGAATTACTTTGTTTCATTCATAGGGAGCCGTCAGTTTTTCCTTAACCATGGATTATTTGAGTTCACAGGGGATGTTGTTCATGGGGGAAATTTCTTTTCCCTCATCCCACAAAAAATGTAATTTAGTATGTGGAGCTAACACTTCCATCTTCCTCCAGTGAACTGTTTAGTTCATGGGTGTCTCCGTGAAGTAGATCACCATACCGAGTAACAATCTGTGAAGGGTTTCCCACTTCATGGTCTAGATTATCCTTTCACAATATTCTCTCAATTTAATGTTTTTACATCAATTAATCCTTAATATTATTTCACATCCCTTTACAAATTCATGATATTACATCAATTTCTAATACAATGTTTCCAGGACCCAAAAAATGCCCCCATCAGAATGGGTTCAGATTGGGATGGAGAGGAGGATATTCCGATGAAGAAAGTGATCCTGATTTAATTGTGTTTTTTGATTTAGGGTGTTCCCATAAGAGGCATACCATGCCTATATAAAGTGGGACCAACTAATTTTTCCTCTACGACATTAAATGGTGAACAAATAACTCCAAAAAATAACTCTCGATTGCCTAATTTGGTGTAATGCATCCCTTTGTGGATGCATCGTCCGCAAACCAAACATCAAAGTTTTTAACGGTGAGTTCAGTCTTCTGTGTAGCAGGGTTCGGTGTACGGCTTGATTATTCCATGAACTAATAATTTTATCGCCAATGTTTCATTGGATAGTGCATAGTGACATTCCACTAACCGTCAGTTCACAGAAGGTGTCTTCTATAGACGATTTGTTCGTGGGACTTTCAGTATGCATACCACTTTTAGTCAATTTCCAATTTTTTAGGAAAACACTTTCTGTATGTTCTCTTGATGCAGAAACTCAAAATGGATCTAATTAAATTTTCATTTTTTGTGGCTAGAAGTAGAGATGTCATGGTGGAGAATGTTGATAATGGACTTCGTTCTAACATTATTCCTCATGAAGGTATTCTAAAAGACCTCCATTCATCAATACATATTCATTATCCAATATCCATCCAACTTCTGTTTTATAACTTTTTACTTAAATATGATGCTTCTTTTCCACAAATTGACCGTAAAATTTTTATTTTACATCGAGAGATGTCTTAGGGGTGTGATCAAGAAAATGTGTCTATTATAGGGGAAATCATATCTAGTTTGGGATGAATAAATGAAATCATCATGAGTTACTCCACCTGGACTCAGAGTAATCATCATAGACATGAAACATCTTTTGATTTAGGTAACCATAATTATCCTTCAATTTTCAAAATTTTATGAGGTAATCCAAATATAGGGTGGATCCCTAAGTGAGATATATGATCTGAAGGGGTTTTTTTATGAATGGGACTATATGTTTTGGGATCATCAAAACTGTTTGGATTCCCCTAATCCTTTTGGGGATGTAAATTTATACCAAGTAGTGTGGGTTTCCCAATTTGAAATTTATTCACTCAGATAGATACTACCGAAGTAAATCAGTCCCTAGTGTTAAAGCACCAATACTTTGCACTTATCTCATAGTGAAGTGGGAATCAGGTTATGGGATATATATTAGATTAGGGGACTTTCCATACTTGGAAATATGTATGATGAATTTTTACTGGTGGATAAAACCTATGAAAATGTGGAGTAAGAATCCCTACAGGGGAGAGAATTATTGATCATGGTGGATAGGATACTGGTCAGCCTATTCATGTTGGATAACTCATTTCATTTTAGGACTGGGAAATATTTCTCTTGATGGTGAAAAGACCATGGCCGAATATTCTCTGTAGCCAAACACATCCAACCCAGTAATCATGACATATCCCTGGGTCTTATTGTTCTACCCTCGAGGTGATCCAATATACCACTTGGGGTTATGAAATCCGATCAGACTTATCTTCTGAGTTCATACTAGAGGGTTTACTCACCATGTTTCTAAGTGGACGGCCTTTCCCATCTCATGAAATTTATATAGGTTTCATTGTTTTCAATTCAATGATGGAAGATGTATTCTCTAAAGGATGATCTATTAATTTATCCATTCTATCTGTTTCACAAATTTATTAGTTTCTGTAGAAGATACAGGTGGTACGACCTCCACACCATCTTAGCAATCAATTTCAATTTTGATATATTTAAATAATATAGGGTTTCTTATTTTCTGAGTATCAACATACCCTGACATTTCCGCATTTTGACTTTTACCTGGCTCTAATCATCATTGACTATATACGTTTGAATGCACTGAATGATGACTGTGTTGTTTAATTGCTGAGTGAAATTTCATTATTTAGTTTTGTGCCTCACCTAACTCCTCATGGAGGAGTTGTGGATGAAAGAAACGACTCTTCCGAGAAACATTATGACATTATTGAAAATATGGAATCTTAACTGTTCGAATCAACAAAATAACCATTTCTGACATGTATACTCTTTATATGTTTTTCATGAAATTAATATTTCTACATCATGTCATACCTCTCCCAGTTAATCCGGTCAAGAGGGAATCCCATCTAGAAATCCTTCACCAATTATTGTTGATGATGGTATGGGAGGACTCTTGTACATGATTCCATATTCCACAACAATTTCCTCATCTCACTTATCATGGGAGTATGCTCAATTTTGGTTGGATTGTTACTGTAATAGACTATTGGAAATGTTATTTCAATAGGTTCACAAACCATCAGCTACTACCAACCTCATACAAGATGTGTCATATACCCCATTCCTGCTATAAAGACGGAATCTGTTTGTTTCCACATGCATTTAGAGGGGACATTGACCATACTCCCCATATATGTAGAGAGTGATTTATATAACTTATCTTTGGATGATATTGTTGGCAGTAAACATGGGGATAACCCATGGGGAACATCACCAGGAATTCCAAATGTCGCGGCCAACCCCCCATGATTATCTTCATGAGGTGAGCCATCTATGGAGATAGTAGATATCCTTTCTTGGTTATCATAACTTATAGAAACATCTTTGGCCACATTGGAGCTTCCAAATTATATTCCCATGATAAAGGGTGAGTAGGGTTGATTTCCAGATGTTGTCTGGGGATACCTGGTTTTGTGGAGATGGAAATGGATTTTGATCTATATTATCATCACTGAAACTCCTCAGAAAAAAATCGTTGATTAGGAGGACTCCCTCAGCTGACTGTTTATTGATTTGGACTAAGTCAATTTTAATTATGGACATACGCACCATCTCACATACCAACTTTTCATAGCTCAAGAGGATCTATTTGTTTTTGAATTTGACCTTTCTCAATTAAATTCATCCCATCATCATTTAGAGACTTTATAGGATATTTACACTGATCTACATCTCCTGGTGAAAGAGGAAGTGAATTTATATAATCGTGTGATGTCATAAAATAAATACATGAGGGAATATGATGTTTGAATTTCTTGGTCAAAGTTATATTTATCATCATCAACTAAAAATATTGAATCTATTAGGAAGATATTTTGGTATATAAGTGGTGATCTTAGACAAATACATCAAACTGCTGAGGATATGTTTGAGTAGATAATGTATTTGGAATAGGATCATGATCATCCAAGTCAAGTAGTTGTCAATTTGTTGACCAGAGCAAGTTGAGTTTTACTATAACCATTTTATATATCCTATCTTTATTTTCCTTTTTTCCCAATATCATGGAAAAGAGACTCCATAATTTGGATGTTCCTTTACCTTTATGAAATGATAGATGTTTGATTTTCTATCTATGATTTTGTTTTATCTTCTCTTAAAATGGTAATATTAACTAGATATTGACTGGAATCATGATCCGAGGTAATTAATTGAAATGATAAAAGTGTTCTCTAATTTTTACGTGCAACGGGGGACTCAATATATGTAACATGACTATTTATATAGTCACATGAATGACCCTAAATTCTATATGTATTTTACTATTATAACCAAAAAAAATTATATGGTTATGATTCGAGCTTAGCGGACATAACATCACCTTTTCATATGCCTTTCTTTACGAGTTTTTTAACTTTTATGCTTTGTGTCTCTTTAATAAATGATAGCTAAATATTTTTCATAAATCATACAATGTGTTGGTCTAGTGAGTTTATACTCATCTTTTACCCAGGGCATACTTTGCGGGATTTCAACCTGGAGAGTTTCACGTCTAATTTCATGGGTAGTTTGACGTCATTGAAACCAGACTGTCATTATTGATGTATTAAGATGAATTGATTTTACCATGAATTTGTGGGATATGGGACACAGTACAATATATTGACACCAAATACCCCAATATTGTGCAGAGATGAGTGAGATATTTTTATTTACCCTGGTTTTAGGAATTTGGGGTGTGACATGTGGTATGGAGCCTGGAATATATTGAGGTGTACAGACGGAGGAAAATCCTCTACTAAGGAAGACTTTGTATCTTTTTGATAGGCCTTTTTTGTGGGAAACTTATACAGAGCCGCCGGGGAATATTGTACATTTTTAAGTAGAGGTGTCCTCGGGATACTGGCCATCCATTTCTAATTTCCATTGTGATTTCGTGGGACTTGGGATCCACAAGTTTTGAATTTTCAGTGGATTGGTGACTGAAAAGTATGAAGGTATTCATTTCAATTTTAATCATTAATGGAAGAAAACTCTTACATGAATATGGCTTGTATAAAGAACAAAACCATTATCTCAAGGGCTCAAATGATCTAGCAACTTGTACAACACTAATTTTATGGAAATATATCGTCCATTAACCATCATTTCATTAGTTTTTTTATTTTGGTATGACTTATTTTAATTAAGACCATGTGTAAACATAACTTGTTTGAAGAAATTCAAAGTGAGTCCTTTTCCTTCCCTATTAATGGCCACCACCACTCCCCATTCCTCACAAATCTCAAACCACTTAGTTTTGGCCAAGATATTCCCATATAGCTTCCCAAAATCCCTCCCCTATACCTAGAATCCTCTATTTTTGTTGAAATCCTTCCATGTAAGCCTTTTTTTACAATCCAAAAGAAGTTACCCAATTAAGAGGTAACATCTTCTCTCAAGCTCTCTAATTTCATTTCCATTATCCACACCTAAAATATAATTATTCCATGATTATATAACAAAACCCATATCCTAAATATAAATTTAATTTTCTACATTATTGTTTTGACCTACACATATAAACACCTCTATCAAATGGATAACAAACATATTGTTTCTATATATAGTGATGTTTTGCCTCATAAAACAATGATTTTTTATTTTTCCTTTACCACCTCTCATGGTGGAAATTATGATGTAAAATATATTTATATATGTTATATATGATATTTAAAATGTATTTATTCTTTTTTTATTTTTATTTATAACAAAAAATTAATACTTCACTTTTTTGCGTTAATATGGTAATATCGTTTGAGGATCTGTGGACTACCGCCTCTCAAAGTGATGTAATTTGTTCACGCTATACATGGAACATGTTAAGGATGATTTCAACTAAAATTTGAATCATATATAAAAAAAATATGATAATGGAATTATAATATACAAATTTATAATTTATTTTTAATTCTTTTAATACAACAAAGAAACGAAAGTAGCATTCATGTGTACATACGACCTATCGTCTCCATGAACAATGCACACAATTTATTATCTCCAATTTTTTTAAACTATTTTAAATAAATATGTACGTAATATATAAGATAATTAAGTCATGTTTTACATTTAAAAGATAATAAATTCATGATCTATTAAATATGAACAAAATGTAACAAATCAAATCATACATGAGAGAATTGGGTAATTAACAACCAAATAGCTAAAATAATGAATGAATATTGAAAAACGGGTAATAAAATATTGTATGAGATTAATATATGATAATATAAACATGTTTATGGTTATGGAATAAGTTAGTAACATATTTTGAACAACTATAAAGTATTATAAATACCACACAACAAAAGGAATGTAAAGGTAAGGGATTTCATCTCAATTTACATTCCATTGATACTTATTTTAGTTATGAACCAATTAAAATTTATTTAGTGTATATACTAACCATTGAAATGTTATATCATGAATATAATTATTCTAATGATTTTTAATGTTTATTTTATTTCATTAGGAATTATGATTTAAAGGTTCCAATGTTTTTTGGGACACATTGGAATGTTGAAATATTATTATTCCTTAAAAAAAATTTAATGTCAACAACCCTTATTCTTACTTATACTCCTAAAATGTATTATTGATAAATCGATTTTATTTATGGATATATTATAATTCATATTATTTTTTTGATATATAAGGAATTATATGGACTAGTATGATACATGTGGGTCTCATTTATAGATATCCCCTCGATGCGTCAATACTCTCATGAGAGGAATAATTTGACCAAATTAGATAGGTTTTTACCCTATATGTTGTTAACCGTACTGTAAGAGGAACTGACAGTAAATGTTCCATATACCCAGGGTATATGGAATATGATAATTAATCATTTACCCCGTTTATATTCTGTGATTATTTATCCATGACATTTTATATCGACATATATATGGATGACTTTAATTCTATATTTATTGATTTTGTGGGAATGAGTTTCTGTTTCATACCTTTTTATATTTTTATATCCACATCAAGTTATATGAATGGAATGTGGTATCAGTTATTTACCTTTCCATGTTAATTTATTTTAATTGATTCATTATTACATCCTCTTTACTTACGCTTACCTAGCATTTGAGATCACCCTTATTATGTTATTTTCACCAGGTTATGAAGATGAAATATATGAATTATTGTTCAAGGATTTTTTTATTTAATTTTTATATATATCATGTTTTTATTTATTATTTCCCAATGTATTATGTGTATCATGTATGTAATCTATATTTTTAAGAAAACTAAACTGATCAGTCCTTCGAGATTTATTTCCTTATAAACATGTCAATTTTGTAAAATAATGTAGCACCACTAGGATTTTTTGGGTCGGGGCATTATATTAAATTTCATATAATTTTTAGAATTATCCGTGGAAACTATATTTAGAAAACATATATTATGCATCCCAACCCTAGATTGAAATTGTGGACAAGTATAAAATCACATCATAGAATTTTGGTATAGAAGAGTATTATTCAGTTATTCCTAGAAAGAAATCATTGTATGGATACTACAAGTGGATGTGGTTTTGGCACAGATGTCACTAAGATTAATAACACCGACAAGTTTTTTTGGTTTTGACTCGGCGTAACGTGGTACATGAAAACAGACCTTACTATGCTCTTGGTTTGAATTTTCTATGGGATACTCTTAGGATAATTCAAATTTTCTTTTGAAACCATTATGATGGACTTGAAAGTAAATATATCCCCAAAGAAACCATGTTTACAATTATTATATTATATATGAATAAATTTTTAAATTTATGCTTAGGGTTCCACTAGTTTTGGGATTATACATTTTTATGATTTAATATAGTGTATTCCATTGTTTAGAATTGGAACCTACCAGAAGGAATGTTAAATCCACTAATTCATATGTTCCATGTAACACCCCAAGGTTCCACGATACGTTTCCCTTCGAATAATGCAATAGCGTGTGTTGTACGCAACCTCGAGCTCTAACACACACCACAACTAATTAAACTAGCCGTTGTGAATAGTAATACCTACTTTTTAAAATTTTATAAATTTTATTTATCAAAATGGACTTCATTTTTGGATTCGGAATATCGAAATTAGCCTATGTTGAATTTTTGGTATTTTTCTGAGAACTTCTAATTTTTTATGAATAGTGAAAAATACTTAAAAACAACTTTTTTTAAAAAATAATTTATAGTGATAAATTATACTATTTAGTGGTTTTAGAGTATAATTAGGATATATTTTTTCCATTTTATCCAATGGTGGTCATTAGAATTAATTTCACTTTGAAATTGGACATAAACAATTGTCAATCTTTTGATATATATTGTTTCTTAAAAACACGCTATTTGTTGTGACAACGAGAATTAATTATAAAATTAATTAATGCAACATATATGTTTTGAATTTTTTAAAATAGACATCATTTTTTAATTCGGAATATAAATTATTTCTTAGGGTGAAATTTTGGCATTGTTCTGAAAAACTTCAATTTTTGATGAATAGTGAAACCACTAAGTGGTAGTTAAATAACTGATTTTTTGTTTAAATGAAATATTACCACTTCTGTGTTTTGAATTTCAAAAATCTGACATACATTGTTGACATTATGATGTAAAATGTGGTTCAATGGGATTAAAATAATTTTTTGGTGAATAGTAATTTCTAAGTTTAATTAATCGCGATTAAAGGTAATTAGTGAAATTTAAAGTAAAAATGATATTATAAAATTTGAAAATACCCTTAAACTTGTCCTACTCCTATTGGATGAGTAATGGACGACCAAGAAAATCCATGGGTCAACTTGGGGACCCCATGGAGCCACTTTAGTTGGAAAATGACATAAATACATTTTATTTAATGTTAAAGTAAAAAATGACACAAACATGAAATGTTTTACTAAAACAATTTTTACATGGGGTAATACAAGTCATATTTTTTACTATAAATAGTCATTGGAAAGATAAAAAGATGTCCTACATCATAGTATTTGTTTTATAATTTTTAGACATTAAATAAATTAAATTATTTATGACATCATTATGATGCAGCGATGACCTCATTATTTAACGATTTTAATAAAATAAAAAGATAATGTAGAATCCAAAGCTTACACTTGTCCAAAGACTATTGTATGGGTATATTTCAAACCCTTATCACCTTAGCCACTAATTATATAAGTGTGTAACCTTTAGAATCCGAAAAGCATTGTATAATAATGTAACATTTCAATCTTTCCAAAAGAGCCCCTCCTCTCCTCTTATAAAAGGCCCCCACCTATACCACCTTATTTGTAACACCACAAGATTTTATAGTGTGTTATTTCTTCAAAATAATTCAATAACATTCACTACACACAACACCAAGTTCAATCGCACCATGAATTACCAAACAAGCCTTTCAAAAGTGGTTATGAATAGTGTTAACTAAATTTTAAACTTTATATAATCCTTGTAATTTTAGAATCCATATTATGATTTTCTTAGACATAATGTAAGAACAAATTCATTTTCAGTATTGCACTTTTACCAACTTTTAATAGTGAAACCTTTTTAAATACAATATTTTAAACTTTTTGACTAAATGGGGACATCAAAAAAAATTTAAAATGAAACATCCCAAGCTTCCACGGTACGCTTTCCTTTGAATAATACGGTAGCGTGTGTTGTACGCAACTTCGAGTTCTAACACACACCACACCCAATCAAACTAGCCGTTATGAATAGTAATACCTACTTTTTGAAATTATATATATTTTATATTTCAAAATGGACTTCATTTTTGTATTCGGAATATCGAATCTATCCTAAGGTGAAATTTTGGTACTTTTCGGATAACTTTAATATTTTGATGAATAGTGAAAATTACTAAATTTTAATTAAAAACAACTTTTTTAACCAAAATAATTAATAGTGATAAATTATGAATTTTTGTGGTTTTAAAGTATATTTAGAATATATTTTTACCATTTAATATAATGTTGGTCATTGGACATAATTTTACAACTAAACCGAACATAAACAAGTGTCAATCTTTTGATAGTTATTATCTCTTAAAAACACGCTTTTTGTTTTGACAGCGGGAATTAATTTTAAATTAATTTCTGCCACTTCTGTGTTTTGAATTTAGAAAAATGGATTCCATATTTGGAATCAGGATTTCCAAATTGTGTAAATAGGTAACTTTTATTTTTAGACATTTTGAATAATTACTGCGGTAAATATTTTATTTACCATGGTTAAGGGTAAATACGGTAAATAAGGGTTAAACAAATAATATTATAATAATACTAAATTATCCTAAAACGTGTCTTAACCCTATTGGATGATACATGGTCGACCATGGACATCTTTGGGTCGATTTTGGGACCCCATGGATCCACTTGTAAGTGATAATGACCCTTTATTTTAATTAAGTTAAAATGAATACAAAAATGACACAAGCATATATCTTTTAGAAAAACAATTGTTACATAGGGTTATATATGTTGTATTTTAGATTATAAATATTAATTAGAAAGATAAAAAGATTCCCTACATAATGATAATTTATTTATAATTTTTAGACATTAAATAATTTATTTTATTTATGACACAATAATGATGCAGTAATTACTAAAATAGTGAAAAATTAAATTAATTGATATTATAAATACCCAAATAAATATAATATGAAACTTTTAATGAATTAAACTAATTTATTAGGATAATATGATATATTAGTATTGATTTAATGGACTTTTTTCTAAGTAATCAATCTGTTATGAGTTTCACAAAAATCAACTATTGAATAGTGTCAAAATTGACATAAAAGAGTTCTTAAAACAAATATTATATTATTAATTGATATTAAATTCCTCAAAATCTAAGGTTCGGCCAAAAGACTTATATAATGATAGGTTTCTCATTAATGGACCACTTGGGGGTCGCTTGGATGTATGTAGTATGTTTATTAACCATATTATATAAAAATACAAAGAGACATTGTAAAAGTGAAACTAATTAACTTAGAGTTAATACTTAAAGATAAGGTTAATATAAGTACCCAAACCTGTCTAAATTCTATTGGTTGATTGGTTTTCGACCTATCCCCACCATAAACTATTAATATTCAACTTTGGAGCCATTAGAAACCGAATATGAATTTATTATAAACAAATATCTCTAGCTTTTCAAAAGGTGCCCCTCACCCCTCTTATAAAAGGGCACTCCTCCTTCTCATTTCTTCACACCTTCAAAGCCTTTTGGTTCGGCCAAAATCTGCCCCAATACTCTCCCAAAATCCCTCACTACAACCTAGAGGCCTTACGTTGATCAGAAAGCCAACCTAAGAGCTCTTTTGATCAAATCAAAAGGAAGAACCCGAAGAAGAGGTAATGTTTTCACCACCCCTTTTGAAGTTCCTTTCTTCTTCCACTTCTTCTTTATTTGTTATTACCATTCTAAAATAATAACTCCAGTATCTCACATATACTGTGATGTTATTATAAATATGGTACAACCATATTCAGTATTCTATTTACCCTTTGAATAACATGTCACCATACGTGCGTACGTACGGCTTACCGTCTCCACGTCGTGGTGTAATTGTTATTCAATATATTATTATTTGGATGGGTATAATAATGATGTGTAACTCATGTAAATAATAAATATAACATGTTAATTATTCTGTATATATGATATAACATCCATTTATATATTATTTTAATATCAAAAAAATGATATTGTCGCTCGTGCGTACGTATGGACTATCGTCTCCACGAACGCGATGAGATTCATTCTCCATCGTATCCATTCAAGTATAATTATCATTTTCTGATTTAAAAATGATGTTTAAGGACTTGATATAATTCTGGATATGAATAATATACAACCTATCCATTACAAACATGGCTTACGTAATAAAACATATAAAAGAAAATGAGTAAGTTAACACCCGAAACAACGATAATACTAAGACATTATTAACAAAGCAAAGTTAAAAGATCATATATGATATCATATTAATATATATGATTCTTTTATAATTTAATAACAATTATTTCACTATTATACAGGAGGTTAACTTACCCCAACCAAGTAAAAGTACAAGGTATGGGATTTTCTTATCTCACTTTCAATTCTGTGAGATTTCCATTGTTCACCACTAAATTATTAAAAGTGGTGTATTGTGTACTGCCATTTGATATATATTATCATGATTCTCTTTATATTCATTTTATTCTGTAAATCATTTGGTGGTTATTAACTTTTGGCCAAAATACTCAGTTGATTAACGTGGTAAGGGGTTTTCATCTCACTCCTTATTCCCGTGAGATTCATGCCATATTGCCACCATTACCTTTTGTGTGGTGTATGTACTGCCCATAATTATATTCATTGGGTAATACACTCTAATTTATGTGTATTTACATATTCATTGTATGATACCTCTTTCATGGGTTGTATGTTTCATAAGTTACCAAATTGGTAAGGGTTATTTCACAATCTCTTCATTATCCGAGGCTGTTTATACGTAATAATCTACTGGGATCTCTTTATCATCCACATCCATGTTTCTTAAAAATGTATTTCAATTTTTTTTTGACTATTTACAAGAATATGGGTTAAATTCATGTATACCCTTGTTTGACTTTTTATAAGAGGTTTATAAAGGAATCTTTCCGTCGTTTTCCAAACAAGGTTCTTTTTAACCTTTTCGACAAAATTAGGGTAAGAATGTTTTTTTAAACTTATACGGCAGGTGCATCTATTTTCCGCCGTTATAAAATCGTCGAAGCTTCCCTTACAAGTTTATAAGAATATTTTCAAATTGAATGTATTATTTTATAATTATGTTACTTTTAAAATGATTTAAAAAAAGAGATATTTCTCTAAAATAGTTTTGATTTCATCTATGTCAACATCCTTTGATGAATTTTAAGCTTATTTGAAGTTGATTTATTATGATACAAAACATCCATATTTTATTGAAGGTTTTGGGATATTTTTGACTGTGGATAAGTTATTCTTATGTCACTCATGGTTTTTGTTTAAAGTATTGACATTTTATAAGTTATTTTTAATCCAAATGTTTATGTTATATTTCAATCTTTCATTTAGATGAATGTGTTAGACAAGTATGTTCCGGGTTGGGGACCGGTAAAAGTAAGCCCTCTGGTTTGGTCTCCGGTTATTAGAGGCACTCCGGTTTGGTCTCCGGTTATTAGAGGAGCTCCGGTTTGGTGTCCGGTTATTAGAGGCACTCCGGGTTGGTGTCCGGTTATTAGAGGTCCTCTGGGTTGGGTTCCGGTTACAGTTAGCCCCAAGGTCTTGGGACGGGGCGTTGACAAAGAAATTAAAGTTTAGCATTATGCATTCCCACATTATGAAAGTGGTTATTGATTTTTTCATGTGATTATTCGATTAGTAGAATATCCATGTGAATAAGTAAATGGCATTATTTCATTTTATTTATGCCATACCATGTTGAAAGTTCATGTTTGAAAGGCTTTTGTTTTAGTTATACATTGCCTTAAATGTTTATTCTTATTTACGAAAGATTCCACTATATTGTTATCATTACTGGGCATTTGAGCTCACCCCTTTTCTATGTTTTATTTTTCCCAGGAAGTGAAGAAGTAAGTTATGAATGACCTGTAGGGATATTATGTGGGGATATGAGTGTGGATTATGAAGACATTATGTTGTTGTGGTTGTTTTTCATTTTATGTTGTAATGTAAAACTTATGAATATATCTAGTGTTTCGAAGGCTACTAAACCAATCGGTCTTTCGAGATTTGATCTTTCTTGTGATCATGCCAATGTTATGTAATAATGCACTGACTCTGGGTAACTAGGGTCGGGGCGTTACAGTTGGTATCAGAGGAAGTTTAGTACAAACCTTGGAAGCTAGATTTAGATAAACTCTGATTAGAGCACGTAGACCTAAGATGAAATTTGAGGATTAGTATAGAAGAACTTCCTAGAATTTTGGTATTGTAGAGATTTTGTGAGTTTTTCGAGCAATACATCCCTGTCTAGATACGAGCAGGTAGAGGCGGCTCTGGCACAGATGTACCTAGGGGTAAAACCCGAAAACACCGCTTTGAGCTAGACTCGAACATGAACTGGTGCACGACAACGGGCCTTGCTGCACTCTTGGTTACGACACTCCCGGGGGATATGCTTAGGATACTTCTCATTTTCTTTACAAACCATTATGAAGGGTTTATGAGTATATACATCCTAAAAGGAGACATTTTTATGATTATGGATTATATCCATAAATATTTCAATTTATGTTAAGTGTTTTATAAGTATGGGATTATGTTTTTTGATTCATAAACTGATCTAGTGTATGCCATTGTTTAGAAATGGCGCTCAGTAGAAGGAATGAGAACTCCAGAAATGCACATGATCCAAAGAGAAGGAAGGATCATATCATTCATGGTCTTAAGCTAGAATTTATAAGAGAAATAGTCTCCCATGTATTATCATCATATGAAGAAATAATATCATGTGTTGATAAGATAAGTAAAGTGTTTACTGAGTCCTATGGCTTTGAAGGGAAGCAAGAGAAGAAAAGGATGGAAGAGAGAAAGATGGATAAAGGGAAGAGGGAAAAGAAGAATTTTCCCATATGTGGTAACTGTGGAAAGAAACACCCTGGAACTTTCCTGAAGGGAATGGGAGTTTGTTATAAGTGTGGAGGAAAAGGGAACAAAGTTCGTGACTGCAAGGGTAAGAAAATGGTTTCAAATGTACAATGCTTCATTTGCACGGAGTTTAGACACTACGCGAACCTATGTCCCAGTCATCAGACTATGCCACAAATGATGCTATTGGATAATAATCAAGTTATGATACTACCACAGATGAAGAGGAATGATTAGAGCTCTTATGTTGATTATGTCAATTGAGTGTTGTATCAACAATGTACTTGTTATAAGAATTATGGAGTATATAAGGATTGTAATGCAGTACTATTTCATTAAGGACTTGAGATTGTGTGGAACAATGAAAAGTGACTCAATAGAAGGTTAAATTTTTGGAAAATATATGGTTGAGAGAAAGATAAACCATAATATGGTTCTGATACCGAGGTAGTGATTTTAGAATAATACATGATTGATTTGAATAAATTATATTGGATATTCTTGACTACCTTGAAGCTGATTAATGATTTGTCTATTCCATCATTGTTGGGGTTTAAAATTTTTTTGGATTGATGAAGTATATCCAGCATTCTATATGGAATGAGGGAGCATGAATGTAATCAATAAGTATTATGGTAAATCAGGATGTTTCAGTGTTTTAAAAGAATAGATGATGAAGGTATTAATATTCTATTACAGGCTAAAAAGGATCTACATTATGTTTACCTTCCTTATAAATGATGGACTGTGAGTTTAGACAGAAGTATTTTGGAAAAATTCTAAGTTTGAGTTTAATTTAGGATTTCCATAAAAGGACAACCCGAAGGTCGGGCGGCAACCCGTCGTGACCGGAAAGGCCGCGAGACTTAAACCCGCAACCGAAGGGCGACAAGGGTGTATCACCTACCAATGGCCCACAAGATGTCCTGTATTAAATAATGTAGTTTTTATTAAAATATCTTGTAGATGAATTATAAATTCGTTTATTTTGGAACCCTATACGAATAGTGTAAATAGAATTTTTTTTACATTCTATTATCTTTTAGAGTGAAAGATGAGTTTGTGGTAGAAATTTTTTAATGGATAAAACTCTAATTATAAAGTAAGTATATCTCCTTATGATCTTATCCAATCTCATAAATAAATTCCTCAACATTAATAAAAGGAACTTAGAACAAAAATGTTTTCCTAGATGGTACCTTAAATCATCACTAATTCATGGCTTTGGGATTGTTGGCCTTTTCATATCCATGTTCTCTACCACTCTCCATCAGATAATTGATGTTTAGATTTCTCTTCCATATCCATATTTTCCTACATGGAACCCTAGTATGTGTTATTTTCTGTAATCTTTATACTTTCCACTCTTTATTTTAAATAGAGGCCTCGTTAATTCATTTTTCGATGTGGTATTTCAACTAGGATATTTTGAAACGTCAAAAATGTGTTTTCCTAATACCCTATGTTTTGTTGAACCGATGGTATTTCAAATCATCATAGATTGATGAATTTAAGGACCTCAATTATACACTTGTTTGTGATTTATGACCTCAATCACTACCTATAAATATTTACGTTTTCCTCCAATTATATGTCTCTAATTGCCACCAATGTTCTCCTAATCGAGATCATAATTTGGTGGTGACCCTTTCATTTCTCTTTTCCTCATATTAAGACTAAATTTTAGTAACCTAATTTCCGATGTGGGTTTTCCCACAAATATATTTTCTATTTTCAACCTTTTATTTTCGAAGAACAATTTCAAATTGCGAGGACGCAATTTATTGAAGGAGGGGAGAATGTAACACCCCAAGATTTTATAGTGTGTTATTTCTTCAAAATAATTCAATAACTTTCACTACACGCAACACCAAGTTCAATCGCACCATGACTTACCAAACAAGCCATTCAAAAGAGGTTATGAATAGTGTTAACTAAATTTTAAACTTTATATAATCCTTGTAATTTTAGAATCCATATTATGAGTTTCTTAGACATAATGTAAGAACAAATTCATTTTCAGTATTGCACTTTTACCAACTTTTAATAGTGAAACCTTTTTAAATACAATATTTTAAACTTTTTTACTAAATGGGGACATCAAAATTTTTTTAAAATGAAACATCTCAAGCTTCCACGGTACGCTTTTCTTTGAATAATACGGTAGCGTGTGTTGTACGCAACTTCGAGTTCTAACACACACCACACCCAATCAAACTAGCCGTTATGAATAGTAATAACTACTTTTTGAAATTATATATATTTTATATTTCAAAATGGACTTCATTTTTGTATTCTGAATATCGAATCTAGCCTAAGGTGAAATTTTGGTACTTTTCGGATAACTTTAATATTTTGATGAATAGTGAAAATTACTAAATTTTAATTAAAAACAACTTTTTTAATCAAAATAATTAATAATTATAAATTATGAATTTGAGTGGTTTTAAAGTATATTTAGAATATATTTTTACCATTTAATATAATGTTGGTCATTGGACATAATTTTACAATTAAACCGAACATAAACAAGTGTCAATCTTTTGATAGTTATTATCTCTTAAAAACACGCTTTTTGTTTTGACAGCGGGAATTAATTTTAAATTAATTTATGCCACTTCTGTGTTTTGAATTTATAAAAATGGATTTCATATTTGGAATCAGGATGTCCAAATTTTGTAAATAGGTAACTTTTATTTTTAGACATTTTGAATAATTACTGCGGTAAATATTTTATTTACCATGGTTAAGGGTAAATCCGGTAAATAAGGGTTAAACAAATAATATTATAATAATACTAAATTACCCTAAAACGTGTCTTAACCCTATTGGATGATACATGGTCGACCATGGACATCTTTGGGTCGATTTTGGGACCCCATGGATCCACTTGTAAGTGATAATGACACTTTATTTTAATTAAGTTAAAATGAATACAAAAATGACACAAGCATATATCTTTTAGAAAAACAATTGTTACATAGGGTTATATATTTTGGATTTTAGATTATAAATATTCATTAAAAAGATAAAAATATTTCATACATAATGATATTTTATTTATAATTTTTAGACATTAAATAATTTATTTTATTTATGACACAATAATGATGCAGTAATTACTAAAATAGTGAAAAATTAAATTAATTGATATTATAAATACCCAAATAAATATAATATGAAACTTTTAATTAATTAAACTAATTTTCTAGGATAATATGATATATTAGGATTGATTTAATTGACTTTTTTTGAAGTAATCAATCTGTTATGAGTTTCACAAAAATCAACTATTGAATAGTGTCAAAATTCACATAAAAGAGTTCTTAAAACAAATATTATATTATTAATTGATATTAAATTCCTCAAAATCTAAGGTTCGGCCAAGAGACTTATATCATGATATGTTCCTCATTAATGGACCACTTGGGGGTCTCTTGGATGTATGTAGTAAGTTTATTAACCATATTATATAAAAATACAAAGAGACATTGTAAAAGTGAAACTAATTAACTTAGAGTTAATACTTAAAGATAAGGTTACTATAAGTACCCAAACCTGTCTAAATTCTATTGGTTGAGTGTTTTTTGACCTATCCCAATATTAACCTTTGAATATTCAACTTTTGAGCCATTAGAAACCGAATATGAATTTATTATAAACAAATATCTCTAGCTTTTCAAAAGGTGCCCCTCACCCCTCTTATAAAAGGGCACTCATCCTTCTCATTTCTTCACACCTTCAAAGCCTTTTGGTTCGGCCAAACTCTGTCCAAATACTCTCCCAACATCCCTCACTACAACCTAGAGGCCTTAGTTTGATCATAAAGCCAACCTATGGAGCCCTTTTGATCAAATCAAAAGGAAGAACCCGAAGAAGAGGTAATGTTTTCACCACCCCTTTTCAAGTTCCTTTCTTCTTCCACTTCTTATTTCTTTGTTCTTACCATTCTAAAATAATAACTCCAGTATCTCACATATACTGTGATGTTATTATAAATATGGTACAACCATATTCAGTATTCTATTTACCCTTTGAATAACATGTCACCATACGTGCGTACGTACGGCTTACCGTCTCCACGTCGTGGTGTAATTGTTATTCAATATATTATTATTTGGATGGGTATAATAATGATGTGTAACTCATGTAAATAATAAATATAACATGTTAATGATTCTTTATATATGATATACCATCCATTTATATATTATTTTAATATCAAAAGAATGATATTGTTGCTCGTGCGTACGTATGGACTACCGTCTCCACGAACGCGATGAGATTCATTCTCCATCGTATCCATTCAAGTATAATTATCATTTTCTGATTTAAAAATGATGTTTAAGGACTTGATATCATTATGGATATGAATAATATACAACCTATCCATTACAAACATGGCTTACGTAATAAAACATATAAAAGAAAATGAGTAAGTTAACACCCGAAACAACGATAATACTAAGACATTATTAACAAAGCAAAGTTAAAAGATCATATATGATATCATATTAATATATATGATTCTTGTATAATTTAATAACAATTATTTCACTATTATGCAGGAGGTTAACTTACCCCAACCAAGTAAAAGTACAAGGTAAGGGATTTTCTTATCTCACTTTCAATTCTGTGAGATTTCCATTGTTCACCACTAAATTATTAAAAGTGGTGTATTGTGTACTGCCATTTGATAAATATTATCATGATTCTATTTATATTCATTTTATTCTGTAAATAATTTGGCGGTTATTAACTTTTGGCCAAAAGACTCAGTTGATTAACGTGGTAAGGGGTTTTCATCTCACTCCTTATTCCCGTGAGATTCATGCCATATTTCCACCATTACCTTTTGTGTGGTGTATGTACTGCCCATAATTATATTCTTTGTGTAATACACTCTAATTTATGTGTATTTACATATTCATTGTATGATACCTATTTCATGGGTTGTATGTTTCATAAGTTACCAAATTGGTAAGGGTTATTTCACAATCTCTTCATTATCCGAGGCTGTTTATACGTAATAATCTACTGGGATCTCTTTATCATCCACGTCCATGTTTCTTAAAAATGTATTTCAAATTTTTTTTGACTATTTACAAGAATATGGGTTAAATTCATTTATACCCTTTTTTGACTTTTTATAAGAGGTTTGTAAAGGAATCTTTCCGTCGTTTTCCAAACAAGGTTCTTTTTAACCTTTTCGACAAAATTATGGTAATAATGTTTTTTTAAACTTATACGGCGGGTGCAGCTATTTTCCGCCGTTATAAAATCTTCGAAGCATCCCTTACAAGCTTATAAGAATATTTTAAAATTGAATGTATTATTTTATAATTATGTTACTTTTAAAATTATTTAAAAAAAAGAGATATTTCTCTAAAATAGTTTTGATTTCATCTATGTCAACATCCTTTGATGGATTTTAAGCTTTTTTGAAGTTGATTTATTATGATACAAAACATCCCTATTTTATTGAAGGTTTTGTGATATTTTTGACTGTGGATAAGTTATTCTTATGTCACTCATGTTTTTTGTTTGAAGTATTGACATTTTATAAGTTATTTTTAATCCAAATGTTTATGTTATATTTCAATCTTTCATTCAGATGAATGTGTTAGACAAGTATGTTCCGGGTTGGGGAACGGTAAAAGTAAGCCCTCCGGTTTGGTCTCCGGTTATTAGAGGAACTCCGGTTTGGTCTCCGGTTATTAGAGGAAC
This sequence comes from Viscum album, assembly GCA_963277665.1. Classification (NCBI taxonomy): domain Eukaryota; kingdom Viridiplantae; phylum Streptophyta; class Magnoliopsida; order Santalales; family Viscaceae; genus Viscum; species Viscum album. The sequence goes on along the minus strand of OY728119.1, from coordinate 413,745,599 downwards.
TCCGGTTTGGTGTCTGGTTATTAGAGGCACTCCGGGTTGGTGTCCGGTTATTAGAGGCACTCCGGGTTGGGTTCCGGTTACAGTTAGCCCCAAGGTCTTGGGAAGAGGCCTTGAAAAAGAAATTAAAGTTTAGCATTATGCATTCCAAAATTATGAAAGTGGTTATTGATTTTTGCATGTGATTATTCGATTAGTAGAATATCCATGTGAATAAGTAAATGGAATTATTTCATTTTTTTTATGCCATACCATGTTGAAAGTTCATGTTTGAAAGGATTTTGTTTTAGTTATACATTGCCTTAAATGTTTATTCTTATTTACGAAAGTTTCCGCTATATTTTTATCCTTACTGGGCATTTGAGCTCACCCCTTTTCTATGTTTTATTTTCCCAGGAAGTGAAGAAGTAAGTTATGAATGACCTGTAGGGATATTATGTGGGGATATGAGTTTGGATTATGAAGACATTATGTTGTTGCGGTAGTTTTTCATTTTATGTTGTAATGTAAAACTTATGAATATATCTAGTGTTTCCAAGGCTACTAAACCAATCGGTCTTTCGATATTTGATCTTTCTTGTGATCATGCCAATGTTATGTAATAATGCACCGACTCTGGGTAACTAGGTTCAGGGCGTTACATTATTCACACTTTCAAGCCTTTCGGTTCAGCCAACCTCTGCCCAAATACTCTCCCAACTTCTCTCCCTTAATCTTAGAAGATTTACTTTACCCATAAAGCCATCCTAAGGAGTCCTTTTGATCAAATCAAAAGGAAGAACCCGAAGAAGAGGTAACGTTTTCATCACCCTCTTTCAAGTTTATTTCTTCTTCCACTCCCTCTTTTTTTATTATTTCAATTCTAAAATTATAACTCCAGTATCTTCTATATACTGTGATGTTATTATAAATATGGAACAACCATATCCAGTATTCTACCCATCATTTGAATGATATGTCACCATACATGCGTACGTACGGCTTACCGTCTCCACGTCGTGGTGTAATTGTTATTCAATATATTTTTATTTAGATGGGTAAAATAATGATATGTAATTCATGTAAATAATAAATATAACATGATAATGATTCTGTATATATGATATACTATCCAATTATATATTATTTTAATATCAAAATAATGATATTGTCGCTCGTGCGTACGTACGGACTACCGTCTCCACGAACGCGATGAGATTCATTCTCCGTCGTATCCATTCAAGTATAATTATCATTTGATGATTTAAAAATAATTTTTAAGGACATGATATAATTCTGGATATGAATAAGATTCAACCTATCCATGAAAAACATGACTTACGTAACAAAACATATAAAAGAAAACGAACACCCGAAACAACGATAAATCTAAGATATTGTTAACAAAGAAATGTTAAAAGATCATATATGATATCATATGAATGTATATGATTATTTTATAATTTAATAACAATTATTTCACCATTATACAAAAGGTTAACCTAGCCCAACCAAGGAAAAGTACAAGGTAAGGGTTTATTTCACAACCTCTTCATTATCCAAGGTTGTTTATACATAATTATCTACTGGGACCTCGTTATCATCCACATCCATGTTTCTTAAAAATGTCTTTCAAAACATTTTTAATATTAAATGGAAAATGGGTTAAAGTCATTTATACCCTTATACATTTTTTGAAAGGAATCTTACCGTCATTTTCCAAACAATGTACTTTTTGACCTTTTTCAAAAATTTAAGGTAAGAATGTTTTTTTAACTTATACGGCGGGTGCGGCTATTTTCCGCCATTATAACTTCGTCGAAGCTTACCTTACAAGCTTACAAGAATATTTTCAAAGTAAATGTATTATTTTATAATTATGGGACTTTTAAATGATTTCAAAAAAAAAGAGAGATATTTTCTCAAATAGCTTTCATTTCATCCATGTCAACATCCTTTGATGGGTTTTAAGTTTAATTGAAATTGAGTTATGATACAAAACTTCCATTGAACATTTTGTGAAATATTTGACTATGGATGTGTTATTTTTATACCATCCATAGTGTATGGAGAAATTTTTAACATTTCGTATGCTAGTTTTAATACGAATATATATGTTATGTTTAAACCTATTCATATGAGGAATGTATTGGACTTAATAAGTGGCGGGTGGAGCCCGCTATAGCTCCTCGATGCATCGGTAGGTCTCATGAGACAACTGGACGTGGAATTGTCCGAGGCCCTTTCCCAATTTGATTTATGGTTTTGGCCGAGGCCTTAATCATTTTAGACGTCTTGGCCAAGGCCTTGAAAAAATGTTTCAGAATGTCTGGCATTATACATTCCCTCATTATGAAAGTGGTTATTGATATTTCATGTGATTATTCGTCTAGTAGAATATCCATGTGAGTAAGTAATTGAATTATTTTATTTTTCTTTTTCCATATTATGTTGAAGTTCAAGTTCAATAAGGATTTTGTTTTAGTTATACATTGCCTTAAATGCTTATGTTTTCTTATGAAAGTTTCCGCTATATTGTTATCCTTACGGAGCATTTGAGCTCACCCCTTTTAATGTTTTATTTTTCCCAGGATGTGAAGAAGTGTATTATGACGGACTTGCAAGAATATTCAGTGAGGATATGAGTGTGGACTCGGGAGACCATGTTATTTTAGTTTTCATTTTTATGATGTAATGTAATGTTTACGAATGTATCTAGTGTTTCCAAGGCTACTAAACTAATCGGTCTTTCGAGACATGATCTTTTGTGATCATGACAATGTTATGTAATAATGCACCGACTCTAGGTAACTGGGGTCGGGGCGTTACAGTTGGTATTAGAGGAAGTTTAGTACAAACCATGGAATCTAGATTTAGAAAAACTCTGATTAGAGCATGTAGACCTAAGATGAACTTTGAAGATTATTATAGAACTTCCTAAAATTTTGGTATTATAGAGATTTTTTGAGTTTTCCGAGTAATACATCCCTGTCTGGATACGAGCAGGTAGAGGAGGCTCTGGCACAGATGTACCTAGGGGTAAAACCCGAAAACATCACTTTGAGATAGACTCGAACGGGAACTGGTGCACGACAACGGGCCTTGCTGCACTCTTGGTTACGACACTCCCGGGGGATATTCTTAGGATAATTCCCATTTTCTTTACAAAGCACTATGAAGGGTTAAGAGTATATACTTCCTCAAAGAATTTTTTTTTATAATTATGGATTATATCCATAATTTGTTCAATTTATGTTAAGTGTTTTACAAGTATGGAATTATGTATTTTGATTCATAAACTAATCTAGTTTATGCCATTATTTAGAAATGGCGCCTAGTGGAAGGAATGGAAACCGTATCAATGCATGCACTCCGTGTAAGGATTTCCCTCCTGCTCAAGATAATTATGGTGGAGCTAGTGATACAACTGGTGCTGATCAGCTTCTCACCGTACTGGGAAAACTCATGCATGTTATGAATAATAACCTTACTCGTATGGAGCACCCTGATCCGCAACGTGGAGGATCAATGCTAGACCGTTTCATGAGGCAAAAACCACCAACCTTCAATGGGAGTACAAATCCTATAGTAGCTGAGCAATGGATAAATTCCTTAGAGAAAATATTCCATGCCTTGGGGAGTAGTGAAATGGGGAAAGTTGTCATGGCAGTTTACCGCCTCACTGGAGATGCCGATCAATGGTGGTCACTAATTCAAAACACAAAGTAAGATGATGAATTAACAAACATGGAATGGAAGGAGTTCAAAGAGCTGTTCTTAGAAAAATACTTTCCTCGAGACCATCGAGCAGATATGGAAAGGCAATTTCTGAGTCTGAGGCAGAAGGAGGATGAGAATGTCGCAATGTATGAGGCTAACTTTACATGGTTAGCGAGGTATGCTGCAGATTACATGCGTAACCCAAGAAGTAAGACTGATCGTTTATTTGATGGGTTAAAACCATTTCTCCGTCGAGCTTTGGTATCACAAACCTTCTCTTCATATGAAGGTATTGTCTCGTGCGCTATCAAGACGGAAAATGAATTGTCTAAGTCTTATGACTTTAAATCAAAGCAAGATAATAAGAGATCCGCTGAAAACTCTGGGAAAGGAAATAAGGAAATAGGGAAGAAGGGTAGAAATGAATTTCCACCCTATGATAATTGTGGTAGGAAGCACCCTGGTGCCTGTCTAAAAGGAAAAGGAGTATGTTACAAGTGTGGTGAAAAAGGTCACCAAGCTCATGAATGCAAGGGAAAGAAAGCGGCTGTCAACGTGGAATGCTATAATTGTAGAGAGAAGGGACATTATGCAAATTAATGTCCTAACCGTCAGGGGAACTTACCTCAGAAGAGGCCAAGGGATCAGGACAAGGCTTATGCTATCACTACTGCTTAGGTGGAAGCTCTGAAAGACGTGGTGGCAGGTAATTTAATGGTTTCCTCAAGTCTAGAAAATGCATTATTTGATTCTGGATCATCGCATTGTTTCATATCTTCTCAGTTTTCTAAGAAAATTAGATATTTACAATTTGATTTAACAAGGGAGTTGTCGGTAAAAACCCCTAAGGGTAGTATTGTTGCAACAAATTTTTGTCGATTAGTTCCCATTAGAGCACCTAAATGTTCTTTACCTGCTGATCTCATCGTCATACCCATGATTGAATTTGACATAATCCTCGGTATGGATTGGCTTTCGGACCATGATGCAAAAATTTATTGTAAGAGGAAAGAGGTTACGATTCTTGATGATGATGATAAGGAACACCTTATCTTTAGAGCAGAATCGTCACCACATAATTCTTATCTAGATCCACCCCCAATAGCTCAACTAAATTCAATTATTGGGGAAGAAGAGAAGGAAATTACCGAGGGTGAGGAAAGGAATATTCAAATAGAGGATGTACCTATTGTGAGAGAATATGTTGATGTGTTTCTGGAAGATTTACCTGGACATCCTCCAGAACGATAAGTTGAGTTTTCCATTGATTTAATTCCTAGATCAAGGCCCATATCGAAGACCCCTTATAGAATGGCCACTGTGGAATTAGTTGAACTAAAGAAACAACTAGAGGAATTGAGTAATAAGGGATTTATTCACCACAGTGTTTTTTCCTTGGGGAGCCCTTATTCTTTTTGTTAAGAAGAAAGATGGATCTATGAGGTTGTGCATCGACTATAGGGAGATCAATGCTATAACAATAAAGAACAAGTATCCCCTACCTCATATTGATGATTTGTTTGACCAACTGCATGGAGCTCAATACTTTTCAAAGATTGAACTTCGGTCTGGATACCATCAGTTGTGTGTGAATAAGGAAGACGTTCCAAAGACAGCATTTCGAACAAGGTACGGGCATAACGAGTTTACAGTAATGCCTTTTGGATTGACTAATGCACCCTCTATTTTCATGGATCTAATGAATAGATTTTTCAAGGAATATCTTGATGACTTTGTAGTGGTATTTATTGATGATATCTTGGTATACTCCAAAATCCACGAAGATCATGAAAATCACTTACGCATTATCCTGAAGACTCTTAGAAGACATGAATTATATGGTAAATTTAGCAAGTGTGAATTCTGGCTTCAAGAGATTTCTTTTCTTGGCCATACTGTCTCTAAGGATGGAATTTCCGTTGATCCTTCTAAAACCAAGGCAATCCAAGAATGGCCAGCACTGACAAGTATAACTAAGGAACGCAATTTTATTTCTTTAGCAGGTTATTATCGACGTTTTGTCCAGAATTTTTCCAGAATGGCTAACCCATTGACAAAGCTCACACGTAAAGGGATTAAATTTGTCTGGACAAAAGAGTGTGAATAATGTTTTGAAGAACTGAAGAGAAGATTAGTCAACACCCCTGTATTGAGTCTACCATCGGGGAATGATGGGTTTGTTATTTATAGTGATGCATCGAAGAATGGACTTGGTTGTGTCCTTATGCAGAATGATAAGGTTATTGCCTATGCATCACGACAGCTAAAAATTCATGAGCAAAACTATCCTACTCATGATCTTGAGTTAGCAGCTGTGATCTTTGCTTTAATGATATGGAGACATTACCTCTATGGTGAAAAATGTGAGAATTATACTGATCACAAGAGTTTGAAGTATATTTTCTCACAAAAAGAACTCAACATGAGGCAAAGGTGATGGCTTGAACTACTCAAGGATTATGATTTCACGATACATTACCACCCGGGGAAGGAAAACAAGGTGGCAGATGCTTTGAGCAGAAAAGACCATGGAGTTTTGAATGTGATGAGAATTGAAAGGGGTCCAATTTTCATGGATCTAGTGAAGATGGACATGAGAATAACTAGGGAAGGTGAAACATCAATGCTTTTTCAAATGGTTTCCAAACCATCATTACTAGAAAGGATTAAGAGTTCTTAGACCGATGATGAAGAATTTTAGAAGAAGATTAAAGATGTGAATGATGGAAGATTGAGGGACTTTGTGTATAAGGATGGAATTTTGAAATTCAGGAAGAGACTTTGCGTTCCTGATATACCTGATCTAAAAGGGAATTGTTGGATGATGCTCATAGTTCCAATTTCTCTATACACCATGGGAGCACCAAAATGTATAGAGATTTGAAGGAACATTTTTGTTGGGACAATATGAAGAGGGAGATTTCTGATTTTGTGTCGAGGTGTATGGTTTGTCAACAAGTGAATGCTGGAAGGCAACACCCTGGTGGAGTATTTCAACCTCTTCCCATACCTGAGTGGAAATGGGATAATATTACGATGGACTTTGTCATGGGAATACCAAAGACTCCTAGAAGGAATGATGCAATATGGGTAATTGTTGATCCTCTTACTATGTCAGCACATTTTCTGGCTATACGGGAGGATCTACTACTTGAACGTCTAGAAAGACTATATATTAATGAAGTTGTAAGACTTCATGGAGTACCCCTATCGATTGTTTCTGATCGTGATCCTCATTTTACTTCAAGATTCTGGAAAAGTCATCAAAAGGCCTTGGATACTGAACTTCGTTTGAGCACTGCCTATCATCCTCAAACAGATGGACAATCAGAACGGACTATTCAAACCTTAGAAGACATGTTGAGATCATGCTCTCTTGACTTTCAGGGTATGTGGGATCAATATTTACCACTGGTAGAATTTTCCTATAACAATAGCTTCCATTCAAGCATTCAGATGGCACCTTATGAAGCGTTATACAGAAAGAGATGTCGTACACCAACCTGTTGGGATGACGTTGGTGAAAGAAAACTTGTGGGACCAGAACTGGTGGAAGAAACAATGGAAAAGGTGAAGGTAATCCAAAACCACATCAAAGCAGCTCAAAGTAGGCAGAAGAGCTATGCTGATAACAGAAGAAAGGTTTTGGAATTTCAGGTGGGAGACCATGTTTTCCTAAAGGTATCTCCATGGAAGGGAGTTATACATTTTGGTAAGAAGGGTAAGTTGAGTCCCAGGTACATCGGACCTTTCGAAATTCTAGATCGTATTGGGGCTGTAGCTTATCGTTTGGCGATGCCGCCAAATCTCTCCAAAGTTCACGATGTTTTCCACATATCGCTATTGAGAAAATACATGTCCGACCCAACACATGTACTTACCTATGAGGAATTAGAACTGGAACCCGATCTATCTTATTGCGAAGATCCCATCAGAATTCTTGATGTGAGGGAGCAGGTGCTGAGAAACCGGACGACTCGTCTGGTAAAGGTTTTGTGGAGAAATCATAAAATGGAAGAGACAACGTGGGAACCTAAGGAACTTATGATGAAGAACCACCCGAGTCTTTTTATGCAGCAATACCTTATAAATTGCAAGGACGCAATTATTTGAACGAGGGGAGAATGTAACACCCCAAGCTTCCATGGTACGTTTCCCTTCGAATAATGCAATAGCGTGTGTTGTACGCAACCTCGAGCTCTAACACACACCACAACTAATTAAACTAGCCGTTGTGAATAGTAATACCTACTTTTTGAAATTTTATAAATTTTATTTATCAAAATGGACTTCATTTTTGGATTCGGAATATCGAAATTAGCCTATGTTGAATTTTTGGTATTTTTCTGAGAACTTCTAATTTTTTATGAATAGTGAAAAATATTTAAAAACAAAATTTTTAATAAAAATAATTTATAGTGATAAATTATACTATTTAGTGGTTTTAGAGTATAATTAGGATATATTTTTACCATTTTATCCAATGGTGGTCATTAGAATTAATTTCACTTTGAAATTGGACATAAACAATTGTCAATCTTTTGATATATATTGTTTCTTAAAAACACGCTATTTGTTGTGACAGCGGGAATTAATTATAAAATTAACTAATGCAACTTATATGTTTGTAATTTTTTAAAATAGACATCATTTTTGAATTCGGAATATCAATTATAGCTTAGGGTGAAATTTTGGCATTGTTCTGAAAAACATCAAATTTTGATGAATAGTGAAACCACTAAGTGGTAGTTAAATAACTGATTTTTCGTTTAAATGAAATATTACCACTTCTGTGTTTTGAATTCCAAAAATCCGACATACATTGTTGTCGTTAGGATGTAAAATGTTGTTCAATGTGATTAAAATAATTTTTTGGTGAATAGTAACTTTTAAGTTTAATTAATCGCGATTAAAGTTAATTAGTGAAATTTAAGGTAAAAATGATATTATAAAAATATGAAAATACCCTTACACTTGTCCTACCCCTATTGTATGAGTAATGGCCGACCAATAAAATCCATGGGTCAACTTGGGGACCCCATGGAGCCACTTTAGTAGGAAAATGACATAAATACATTTTATTTAATGTTAAAGTAAAAAATGACACAAATATGAAATGTTTTACTAAAAAAATTTTACATTGGGTTATACAAGTCATATGTTTTACTATAAATAGTCGTTGGAAATATAAAAAGATTTCCTACATCATAGTATTTTTTTATAATTTTTATACATTTAATAAATAAAATTATTTATGACATCATTATGATGCAGCGATGACCTCATTATTTAACGATTTTAACAAAATAAAAAGATAATGTAGAATCCAAGGATTACACATGTCCAAAGACTATTGTATGGGTAGATTTCGAACCTTTATCACCTTATCCACGAATTATATAATTGTGGGACCTTTATAATCCGAAAATCATTGTATAATAATGTAACATTTCAATCGTTCCAAAAGAGCCCCTCCTCTCCTCTTATAAAAGGCCCCCACCTCTACCACCTTATTCACACTTTCAAGCCTTTTGGTTCGGCCAACCTCTGCCCAAATACTCTCCCAACTTCTCTCCCTTCATCCTAGAAGCTTTACGTTAGTCATAAACCCATCCTAAGGAGTCCTTTTGATTAAATCAAAAGGAAGAACCCGAAGAAGAGGTAACGTTTTCATCACCCTCTTTCAAGTTTCATTCTTCTTACACTCCCTCTTTGTTTATTATTTCAATTCTAAAATTATAAATCCAGTATCTTCTATATACTGTGATGTTATTATAAATATGGAACAACCATATTCAGTATTCTACCAATCATTTGAATGACATGTCACCATACGTGCGTACGTACGGCTTACCGTCTCCACGTCGTGGTGTAATTGTTATTCAATATATTATTATTTAGATGGGTACAATAATGATATGTAATTCATGTAAATAATAAATATAACATGATAATGATTCTGTATATATGATATACTATCCAATTATATATTTTTTTAATATCAAAATAATGATATTGTCGCTCGTGCGTACGTACGGACTACCGTCTCCACGAACGCGATGAGATTAATTCTCCGTCGTATCCATTCAAGTATAATTATCATTTGATGATTTAAAAATAATGTTTAAGGACATGATATCATTCTGGATATGAATAATATGCAACCTATCCATGAAAAACACGACTTACATAACAAAACATATAAAAGAAAACGAACACCCGAAACAACGATAAATCTAAGATATTGTTAACAAAGCAATGTTAAAAGATCATATATGATATCATATGAATGTATATGATTATTTTATAATTTAATAATAATTATTTCACCATTATACAGGAGGTTAACCTACCCCAACCAAGGAAAAGTACAAGGTAAGGGTTTACTTCACAACCTCTTCATTATCCAAGGTTTTTTATACATAATTATCTATTGGGACCTCGTTATCATCCACATCCATGTTTCTTAAAAATGTCTTTCAAAACATTTTTACTATTAAATGGAAAATGGGTTAAATTCATTTATACCCTTATACGTTTTTGAAAGGAATCTTACCGTCGTTTTCCAAACAATGTACTTTTTGACCTTTTTGACAAATTTAAGGAAAGAATGTTTTTTTAACTTATACGGCGGGTGCGGCTATTTTCCGCCATTATAACTTCGTCAAAGCTTCCCTTACAAGCATACAAGAATATTTTCAAAGTAAATGTATTATTTTATAATTATGGGACTTTTAAATTATTTCAAAAAAAGAGAGATATTTTTCTTAAATAACTTTGATTTCATCCATGTCAACATCCTTTGATGGGTTTTAAGTTTAATTGAAATTGATTTATGATACAAAACATCCATTGAACATTTTGTGAAATATTTGACTGTGGATGTGTTATTTTTATACCATCCGTAGTGTATTGAGAAATTGTTGACATTTCGTATGCTAGTTTTAATACGAATATATATGTTATGTTTAAACCTATTCATATGAGGAATGTATTGGACTTAATAAGTGACGGGTGGAGCCCGCTATAGCTCCTCGATGCATTGGTAGGTCTCATGAGACAACTAGACATGGAATTGGCCAAGGCCCTTTCCCAATTTGATTTATGGTTTCGGCCGAGGCCTTAATCATTTTAGACGTCTTGGCAGAGGCCTTGAAAAAATGTTTCAGAATGTCTGGAATTATAAATTCCCTCATTATGAAAGTGGTTATTGATATTTCATCTGATTAATCGTCTAGTAGAATATCCATGTGAGTAAGTAATGGCATTATTTTATTTTACATTTTCCATATTATGTTGAAGTTCAATTTCAATAAGGCTTTTGTTTTAGTTATACATTGCCTTAAATGCTTATGTTTTCTTATGAAAGTTTCCGCTATATTGTTATCCTTACAGAGCATTTGAGCTCACCCCTTTCAATGTTTTATTTTTCCCAGGATGTGAAGAAGTGTATTAAACTGACTTGCAAGAATAGTCAGTGAGGATATGAGTGTGGACTAGGGAGACCATGTTATTGTAGTTTTCATTTTTATGACGTAATGTAATGTTTACGAATGTATCTATTGTTTCCAAGGCTACTAAACTAATCGGTCTTTCGAGACTTGATCTTTTGTGATCATGACAATGTTATGTAATAATGCACCTACTCTAGGTAACTGGGGTCGGGGCGTTACATTTCAAAGTGTAAGAAGGATAATATATTTCATGTTATTAATCCAAATTTTTTAAGGGAAATAGCATCCCAAGTATTCTAATCATATAATGAAATTATATCATGGGATAATGAGATAGGTAACAAATTCTCCAAATCCTATGTCTTCGACGGAAACTAAGACAATAAGAGGCCATCTAAGAATAATGAAAAATGGAATGAGTCGATGATGAAGAAGGGAAAGAATAATTTTTCAACATGTGATAATTACGAAAAGAAACACCCGAGTATTTTCATGAAGGTAATTGATGTTTTGTATAAGTATGGAGAAAAAGGGCACCAATTTTATGATTTCAGGGGTAAAAAAAAGGTTTCCAATGTAAAATTCTTCAACTACAAGGATATGGGATACTATGAGAATAAATGTACCATGCATAAAATGAATATACCCCAAATGATGTTATTGGTTAATGATCATGTTATTTTACTAATAAAGATGAAGATGAATGATTAATATGCCTATTTAATAATTATGTCAAGAAAATATTTTATCATCAATGTATTTGTTGTAAGAATTGTATTTTATATGAGGTTTGTACTAAAATACTTTTTTAAGGATTTGAGATCTTATGTTCAATGGTACCAATTACAATAATTGAGTAGAAAGTTAAACATTTCTTGAAATCGCATGATTTTGGGAAATACAATGCTTAATATTTTTTTAATATTGGGATAATGATGAAGAAATGATTAATTTGGACAAGTGTGGACTACCTTCGAATTGGTTAATGACTTATCAAAAAGTAGTATGTGTTATTATTAATAGAGTTTACAACACTTTTGTATTACATTAATATATTAAAAAATGTGTCTTTAAAAAGAAATAAGAATGAATTCATGTTTCCTATAAGTTTTTATGGTGATTCATTTTGTTACCATATTTCAGAAGGATACAAGATAAAGTTATTCACATGTTTGGAATGAGAAAATTTTTAACTGGTTCACCTTGATTAAAAGATAAATATAAGTGAATTTTGGAAATTTAGTGACCATATTTATAAATTGTTTGATCTTAATAATTTGGAAAATTTAACCATTTATAAGAGGAATTATGTTGATCATTGGATGATATTTCCGAGGATAATGTATTACTTCACAATAAGATGCATCTTTTTCATAGAGATGAATTAGAAATATTTCAAGGAGTAATCAATGAAAAATATTATTTATATAGGAACATATATTTTATTTTATTTTTAGAGAGTGAAATAATTCGTCAACTCTAAAAAAATGATTTTGAAACCAAAAATATTATACTAGTGCCTTCATTTTTTAAGAATAAAGTAGCCCTAAGATCATCAAGGATTTAGGGAACTATGATTGTTGAAATTCTCCTATCCATGTTTTATAGAACATTCCATTAGAACTTGATTGTTTTATTTTTCTTTTGTATCCATGTTTCAATTTCCCACATATGTTCTCCTACTTCGGGACCTATTTATGTGATCATTGTACTTTTCATTATCTATTTTTAAAAATATATGATATTAAAACTTTTTATTATGTGAGTATTTCAAAAATAATTAATTTTAAATACATATATGTCTGAGATATATTTGAAATTTTTTGGTGTCAATTTATTTATAGTGGACAAAATATAACACCCCAAAAATCTAAAGTAAGAAACTTATATTCAATAGCGTACATGAAACATGACACCAAGTGCGTTAGGGTATATAATAACCCCAAAAAATTAAAATATATTTACTATTATAAGTATATTTGATATACATTATATTTTTAAATTCACACAATATCAAGTTAGCATGCCTTACACCTGAGAGAGACTTTCGTCAAAATGTTAAAATACACACAAGACCGTGATTTAAACAAATAATAATATATTATTAAAATATTATTCATCAATATAGCCATTAAATTAGTTATTATGCATATAATTAACTATATTATGAAAATATATGATTTACACAAATCTTAATTGGATTCATTGGTTATAAATTAATTATAAATGAATACGAAAATTGATTCAATATAAAAGAAAATGTTATTATTTTCACAAAGCTATTTTACCATAATATATTTAATTAATAAAAATTATTGGGATATATTAATGTAATATATATATATATATAATATATTAAATATAATATCTTTTAAGTTCATCCAATATATTTTATAAACATCAGATAAGAAAAAACTGAATATTAAACTTTAAACCCTATATTTTATATAAAGGAAACTTTACAGCGTTTTAATGTTGAACCCATATTAAATAAAAACATTTTAAATTTAATTGATTTCATATGTCACAATAAACTTAAAATTTGAAATAAAATCATAATAATTAGGTTGGGATATTGTTTTTTTATTTTTCAGAAACATATATCTTTTTAATGAATAGTTAAAAATACTGCATTTTAGTTCAAAACTGCTCTTTCATATGATTTATTTATAAGAATGAATTCTATTTTATATTTTTTTAGAGTTTATTTATATAATATTTTTATCAATTAATCCAATTTATGTTTTTATAATTAATTTCACTAACAAATTGACTGTAAAAACATATCAAATTTTTGGATGTTTCTACATTAAAAACCCACATTATCATCCAGCTTGAGGGATAAATTTTAAATCAATTTGTAACACTTGTACTATTGGAATTAAAAAAATGGCATCTATATTTTTAGTAGTAATAACTCATAATAACTAATAATTCTAAATAAGTTTGTGACTAGAATTATTAGTGAATGTATTAAAATTAAATACATTTATTATGGTAAAATTAGGTTAATAAAGGACTAAAACTTTAACTGAAGGAACAAAATGACCTAGAACATTATCCAAATCCTATTTTAAAACCATATATCAGAACGAAAACTTCTTTTCCTGAGTTTTGTTTTATTTTTATGACTTGTTTTAGGTAAGAACATGTATACACCTAACTTGTTTCCAAAAAATCAAAGTGAGTCATTTTCCTTCCCTATAAAAGGATACCAACTCTCCCCATATCTCACACCTGTCTAAAAACATAGGTTCTACCACAATAATACAATATAGATTCCAAAACTCCATCCCCCAGAGATATAATCTTATCTTTTGGAGGAAATCCTCCCAAGGAAGCCTTTTGGTACAAACCAAAAGAAGTTACCTGATTAAGAGGTAACGTATTCTCTCAAGCTCTCTAGTTTCATTTCCATTCTCCACAAACTAAAATATATTGATTCCCTGATTATATAAAAAATGTATCCTATATATAACATTATGTTTTTATGTAAATTATTCTACCAACACTAGCACACACTTCCATTTAACAGATGATGGATATACTATTTCTCTGTACAGTGAACTACTACCTCACGAAACAGTAATTGTTCATTTTTCCATTACCTCGTCTCATGGGGGATGTTATGTTGGAAATTTTATTTATATATGTTATATGTGATATTTTTAATGTATTTATTATTCTTTAATTTTTATTAGAACATACCTTTAAAGCTTCCCATTTTGCGTTAACACGGTAACATCGTTTAAGGAAGTGTGAACTACCATCCCCTCAAAGTGATGTGATTCATTCACACTATAACTGAAATGTGTTAATGATGATTTTAATAAACCTATGTAACATAAATTACATATATATTTTACTTTAATCATAATATACAAATTTTTTATTTATTTTTCATTCATTTAATATGAAAAAATTAATGAGAGTAGCGTTCTTACATACGTACGACCTACCGTCTCTAAGAACAGTGCACATTATTATTTATATCCAAATAATATGGACTATTATAAATACATATTTACAAAATATATAAAATAATTAATTCATGGTTTACATTTTTGAGATGTTGAAATCATGATCTAAGAAATGGTAACAACATGTTTCAAGTCAAAACATACTTGAGAAAACTAGGAAATTTGCACCCAAATAGCTAAAATAATGAAAGAGTAGTAAAAAATGTTAATAAAATATTGTATGAAGTGAATATATGATAATATAAAAATTGTTATGGTTAATATATTTCTAACCAATATAATATATTGTAAATACCACAAACAAAGCAGAGTAAGGTAAGGGATTTCCTTGAGATTTACTTTTCTTTAAGACTTTTTTTATACACCAATTCAATTTTATTTAGTATATATAATTACCTATGACATATTATATCAGGAATATTATTATTCTTCTAATAGTTTTTGTTTTATTTAATTCACACTTAATTAATATTTAATGTCTCTATGTGGTATAGGTCACATTAGAATGATTAAATGTTATTTTTCCTCATGAATGTTTTATTGTCAAAAAACCTTTGTTGTTATTTACCCTCCTATGAGGTATTATTGATAAATCCATAATATATATATATATTTTATACGGAACATTATTTATTTGATATATTAAGAATTATTTCGAATGGTATGACATGTGCGGAGGTAGGGTTATAGATAACCCCTCGATGTATTAGTAGTCTTATACGACAAATAATTTGGCCAAATCAGCTAGGTGTTTACCCTATATATTGTAAACTGTCTTGGTAAATGTCTTGATGGTAAAGGTACTATGTACCTAGGAATTATGGAATCCAATTATTAATCACTTCATTTATATTTATTTATTATTTTTCCATGATATTTTATTTCAAATTATATATGGATGAATTTAATTCTAAGTATATTGATTTAGATGGAACAAGTTTTAGTTTCTCACCCTTCCATATCGATATTTCCTTATATAATTATTTGAATGTCATGTGTTATCAGTTATTTACCTATCCATGTTAATGTAATCTAATTTATTCAATATTTCTTCTAATATAAATACACTTATTGATCATTGGAGATCAATATTATAATGTTTCCTTTCACTAGGTTATAAAGAGTAAATCATTCAGTAAGAATTACGAGACGTTTTTTATTTCTTTTTATTATATATCATGATTATATTTCCTATTTGAAAATTTATTATGGGTATCATGTATGTAAATAGTATTTCCAAGATTATTAAACTGATCAGTCCTTATGGATTTGTTTTCTTATAAACAAGAAAATGTAACAAAATAATGCACTAGCATCAGGCTCCAATGGTTGGGGAGCTATAGGAATTATATGGGGGATATGATCCATTAGGGTGTACAAAGGTAGGAAAATCATTTTTTGATGATGAATTTATCTAGTTTAAAGGACTCCTTTTTTTGTGGGAAACTTATTCTAAGCCATTGGGATATATTGTGCATAGTTAAGAAGAGGTGTCCTTAGAAAACTGACCATCCATTTTCGATGGTCGTGGAGGTTTATGAATATCAGAGATTTTCGAGGACATAGTTTGGCTTATGAAAGGAATGAACCTGAACCTAAAATGGGATTTACATGTTAATATTTCATAGTGAAAATGATAATGTAGTTTCCTTATATTGTGGTGGGGAGGTTCCCTTACACAGGACTGGCCCATGAATAAGACGAAACATTGGATATGTTGTTTAATTTCATGTGTCAAGGACCTCACTCTTATTATATCCTCCCATGATGATCTCGATTAGGGATGGGAGTGGGATTTTTTTTAATATTATCACACTAATGGGTCAGATCTCACATTATACTCAACTATGAAGATTTATTTTATGCATGGGAACTCAGGAGAAAACATCCCTTATCGTGTCTGAAGTTTTTTACGTAGATCTGGATCATATTATTAGTGTGTAAATTTATGCCTTATGGATTGATTTTAAATATTACGTTGATGTGTCACCATATATCATGTGATGATATGAGTCAAGGAATATATATAATTTTGAAGTTAAAACTCCATACATGAGTATGAACCTCACATATGGAGGGGGGAATTATCAATTATGGGAGTGGAAAGACCAGGATGTGAAGATATATGATTCATGGAGGAATCAAGAAATATGTATTCCATGACACCGTACAGTTAAAATACATGTGATTAAGAAATTTTCCATTTAGTTTACTATCTTGTGGTTAGTATAGTGGCAATACATTTAAGTGTCTTGTTTCTAGGACTAATTTCCATGGAAATCGTGAGTATGTTGTTGGAAAACTATTATAAGATATTCTATCATGATCTAGATATGAAGGAGGGAAGGTATAAACTATGATCACATGGAATCCTGAATTTGGGGAAATGATAAGGGTAATGGGAGAAATTGGGGCATACAGATATAGGAAAAGCGTCTGCCGATGATGAATTTGTCTCGGGTTGATAGAACCTTTTTTCTGGAAAACTTATGCAGATCCACTGGGGAATATTATTCAAAGTGGGAAAACATGTTCTTAGGACCATGACCCTCAATTTCTGATGTCCAGATATTTTTATGAAGATCTGAGATTTTTAGGGTGCATATTTTGGTGAACAGAAAGGATGTTTACGGACACACAAGAAACATCCAGACCAAAATTGGTCATAAAATATGAATCTATCTAAAAAATCTAACTCACATATAAGAGGATTTCAATTTATTGATAGATCCTTTATGTGGAATAAATATTTGAAACTTTTATGAAGATCTGTATTAATGTGAAGATGATGTGGTAATTTTCATTCTAAAAATGTTCTTCCAAGTAAGGTCTATTTGGAAGTCCCCAACATCGACTTCTCTTGTATATTGGGGAGGGGATTTTTTTCCCTTGGGATTGGATAAGCCATGATGTGATATCCAGGCATCTCAATGTGTCCTATATCGGTAAGGATCAGGCCACGCATAGTTTTTAGGTTCCCTATGTAGGTATGCCCCATATATAGGGAAGGAAATTTTTTTAGGGGAGGTGGCGGGACTAGGATATAAATTCTGGGAATCTATACATATCCTTTGTAGACAAGAATCGATCCATTTGTAGTTCTGTGACATAGAATGGTAGGTGACCAATTATGGAGGAAATATCCTCTCAGGTGAGAACATCATGTAATTATACAATTTAACATTTTACAATAAAGAAATTTTGTCCATCTAATTTAATGTATAATAGTAAGGATATTCTGGCCATGCAGTTTAATGTCATGCGGTAAGGACATTTGAAGAAAATTTTAATATCCTATTATTAGGGGGAATTTTCATAGAAACCATGAGTGAAAAGACGATAATTTGATAGGGATATTCTTACATAATATATATGTGAAGGGGAAAGGAATTTCAAACCATGGTTTAAGGGCTCTCAAATATGGGGTGGTGGTATGGGGCTAAGAATCCATTGAGCGTACAGATGTAGGAAAATCTTCTATTGGGGATGATTATGTCTTTGGTTGATAGAATATTTTTGTGGGAAACTTATTAAGATCCATTGGGGAATATTATTAATTGTGAAAAAAGGTGTCCTCAAGAAACATACCATACACTTTTAATGTTCAATGGAGGTTTAAGATGATTTGAGATTTCATGATGCATGAATTTTGATGAATGGAATGGATGTGTCTGGACACACAAGAACTATCCTGACCACAATTAGTCGTGAATTATGGACTTCCCAACATATATTTGACTCATATGTAGTGGTGAATGATTCTATGATAGATACATACTATGGCATCAAGGGTTTTAAACCTCCTGCATAGATTTTCATTTATGTTCTGGAGATGGTGGAATTTTACTTTTTATCATTTGTATTTTCTCGGCCCAGGTATGGATATTCGGGTGTCACCACCCCTCTTGGTGGGACAATAATCAATCCATATGTATTCCTATGAATTTCACTACAAATGTATGACCCATATATAGGTAGGGTTATTTTATTTTATGTGACGGGGGATAGGCCAGGATGTGGTATCCAAATATCGCTACATAGATCACAAAGGAAGGAATCAATCCATATGTAGTTCTACAATTTCCCTATGGAGGTATGACCCCTGCATAGGGAGGAGAATGTTTAACCATTATTTTTATATTTTGGATGTATCATGTTCCTTTACTCTTTATTTTCATTGGGTGAACCCTCACTTGTGATTCCTATGTTAATGTGAGCTTTACTTAGTGTGAGAAATGAGAAATAGTAAGGGTTTGTATAATCACACATTTGCATTTGAGGGTACATCAGAGGAATTTTATTTATATGATGTGGTGGTTGGACAAAGATATATAATTGAGGCATATATATGTATCTCATTGTATATTGGAATCAAGATATACACAGTTCTATAAAGCATCCACCTTGTATTAGTTCAGTCCACACACAAGGAGTGGGGGTTATGGTGGAGGGGCCCTAGCCATAGGGGATATGAATCACTATGTATCCAACGAGGGTAATAATAAATCCATATGTAGTTAATGAGGAAAAAATGGTAGGTTACCTATGATGGAGGAAATTTACTCTCATGTAAGTTCATTGTAATGTTATTCAGTTTAACATCATGCATTAAAGACATTTTGGCCATGCATGTTTACATCATGTTGTAAGGAGATTGGAACCACAATTTAATGTCATGTTGTGGGGATGAATTCCATATATTTTGACATCTTGTGTTATGTGAACACATGATGTGCAGTTTATCATTATCAATGATGAATTTTAGTCCTTCAGTTTAATTTCATGCAATTAGGATGTATTCCAAAAATTTTAACGTTATACTTTCAGGACGTTCCTTTTGGGTACATGAAATATTTATTCCAGAACCTTACAGTGGTAGGAACTATAATGAGTTTTCCATCCATTAAAATTAAGGAATATTCTACATTATAGTATAACTTTTGTATTGCATTTGGTACCTCCCACTTTGGTTCCATCTTTGGGGCCTTTTCTGAGTATCATCGGTGTTCTGAGGATCAACAACAATTCCCCTTCAAGGATATACCAAAGGATAACCTTTTTGTTGAAGGATCATGCAATACAGTTTTGGAAAATCAACAAATAATGTATGGAATTAAATCTTCTATCATCCATTCACTACAACTCATCGATCTATTTTTGGTATTTCTCATTTGTTGATAGATTATCATAGTTAGAAACACAGAGCGAGGGTAATTGAACATAGATGGGTAGAACCACCTCTTTCCCTTATACTAATGTGTATATATTTTCTTGATTGTTGGTGAGGGTCATGATCTAGTAATACCATAGAGCATGGAGGGGTTTTCCCAACTATTATTTCGGGTCTTTATCTACTATCTTCCATAGAATATTGTTTAGGTTCTTGTTGAAGGCATTTATCTATTTGTTGGTCAATGCGTGGTAGCAGAATGAATAGTTCATCTTGATATAATAATCATGATATAATTTCTCGAATTCATCGGAATTTATTTTGGCTTTATCCAATAGTATTGTATGAGGGACACCAAATTTGGTGAGTATTTTGGCTTTCAAAATGCTAAAAACACCACTTTACCCTAACTCTTTGAGGGGTAATGATATTTCCCATTTGAAATTGAATTTGGTTGCATTGAGGATATACTTGAATTACATAACTATAGGGGATGGTATAGTCCCACGATGTCCATTCCCCATATAGAAAATGACCATGAGTTCTTAGCTATGCAGTGTAAGTTCGGTGGCTGGTGGATGGAGTTAGCGTGAACATGGAAAGAATAGAACTTCATAGAGAATGTAGTGAAATCATGCATCACGGTGGACCAGTAGTATCCAAACATTTCAATTTTTGGTGAATTCATGGATCCTGGATGGTGTACCTCACTATCTCCAGCATGAACTTCCTCCATAATGGTAGTGGTCACTTCTCCATGAATGTATCTGAGAAGGATATCATTAAAAAGCTTCTTATAGAGATCCTTTTGTTTATTAGTTACATCATACAAAAGAAAATTAATTTCCAGTCTCTAGATTATCTCCCTTCCCACCCTGTCTAGTGGGACTTATCTCATTTTAATATCTTCCACAATGGGATTCATCTAGCCTGTGGTTAGACCATACAGATGAGGGAAAAGGATTATCTTCTCAATTTCTTATGTGTCATCCTGAATGAATTGTAGGACCATCTAATGGGGGGTAATACTGATGAATATCTTTTCCCATTCTGTGTAAGGTAGAGTTGTGGATGAATTTTCTAATGCATTAGCCTATGTAGTATTCGATTGAGTTGCACGAGTTAATATTTTCTATGAAGTGAATTTCACCATTAACACGTAGACATAGTTAGACTAGGGGATTATCACTTCCTTTTTATAGAATAATTTCCATTGAAATTCATAATGACCAGTTCAAATCACCTTTTATCTTCAAATGTTCTACATGTGCTTGGAATTCCAATTTTAAGAATTCATTGATAACTTGATACTCTGATTCAATATTTCTATAACATTTTGATAGCAGGAATGAGTATGGCAGGACTAGATTTTGCGAATATATGAATATGAATTCCAGTCCCACTTTATTGAGGTTGGGATATTCTATATTTTTTGTTGGAATTCTAAATGCGCCATCAAAATGCATCTCCCATATTTTGGGATCTTTCATTATAGAAAAACATCTTCATCGCATAGTTCAACATCCAATGGATTCATTTCATCCAAGGGGTGTTCATATGTAAAAACTACTAACACCTATAATTTTATGTATTTATATGGTCTAAACAGCTTATGAAACTACTGCAAGATGATTTCACACCATGATAGATGTTTGATTAACATTGGAAAACTTAGAATGTACTTGAGAGGGTTTTATGTGAGAAAAAATAGACCTTATGGTGCTGTAGATAGTGTTTCAGCTTCTAGACCAAGAAGATTAGTTCTAGGATAATATTTTCAAGATATTAATAACTAGTCTCATCATCAATCATAGTATGGCTGTGATAATAAATGTTTGTTTCTCTACAGGTATAGTTCTTCTGTGCAAGAAAGGTTCCACTGACCTTTCTAAAGCCGTCACATATAGGAATAGTGGTCTTCTTTTAAGAGACGACATTAGAACTGGTGGGATTAAGAGATATTTCATGAGAATGTAAAATTCTTATTGAAAATCATGAGTCCATTCATATTATACCCCCTTTTTATAAACCTGGTGAAGGTAAATAATTTTACTACAAGTTTGGATATAAAGTTATGAATGTAGACAAGATTTCCTTGAATTCCTCTCACCTTTGTGAGTTTGTGAGGAGGAAAAAATATAAGGATATGATTTTTCTTCTCAAGGATGAATTCGATGTAATGACAGTGTATGATGAAGTTGAGTAACATCCATGGGGTCACGTCAAAAGAATATTTCAAGGGGTCTATTTTTAGGTAGTGTTGTTGCAGTTTGTTATAGAAGACATTAGGATCTAATATGTGGTATGATAAGTTTCATGATTTAACTCACCATTTCTTCAAAATACTATTCAAATAACTGTCCCATGAAGTATTTGAAGATGTTATTCAAGGCGCGTTGGTATGTGGTGCCAGTATTTTTTAGACCAAAGGGAATTAAATTGTTGAAAAATACTCCCTGGGGCCTAAAAGAAGCTAGATTTTTCATATTTTTAAGACATTATGATATGATTATATCTTGAATAGACATCAATGAATGAGAGTGACTGATATTATAAATTTTTGTCGATAAAAAATTAGGTGATTAGGACCGGGAAGTCATCTTTCAGAAAATGCCAATTAGGATCTATGAAACCATTGAAAACACTATTTTTTTCATTCTTCTTTTTGAAGGGGGAAATATTGGCCTAATAGTGGATATATTGGACCTATTTAATGATTATTTTATCTTAGGATCATTTCAAATTCATACTACATTAGGGATTCAGGTCTTCGGTGCGTTCTTCTGGCTGCTTTCTTCTAGCCATGATGATCCACTGGCATGCCAAAGTTGGGAGTGGCCACTTCGAGATCAAGGCATAGAATTTCAATATAGTTCCAGGTGAAAACATCATGATTATGCCTTTGGAAGTAGGTGTATAACTATTTCTATTTGGTTGACATGGCTGCGCTAACCAGAGTGGGTCGTAGGGCTTCTTAGGTACCTTGGTTTATTTCACTGAGTTCATCAATGGTGCTATAGACACCCTCTTAAATGTTTGTAGGGGAATCCCTAAGGTCTTCTTCCTCTTCATCTTCCACTTTTGCTTCCACATACTCCTTATATTTTTTTTATTATTATGAAACCATATTTCAAATGAGATCATTAGAGCTAAGATAAGAGTCATATTTTTGGAATTTGGGGGTTGAGGCCATATCTTGTGACCCGGTTTACAACGAGGACTTTTCTATTCCAGAAATAGTGAATGATGGAGTAGTGTCTTCACTCTCTTCTAGATTAGATAAAAGGGAATGGATTATTTGGAGTTGTAATGATGTATTGAAAGAATATCCATTCAATATTTCACCATTATTTGGAGGACCAATGTATTTTTCCACTCTATTAGGCTTCGTGGACATGGATAAAATCTCAGGCATTGTCAAATATGCATATGAATTATGACTCATTCACTCCACCTCATGGATGGGAAGTGTCAATATTTTGTCAGGATTTTTGAAGGGGTTGGAGGGGAAACCCTCCAAACCATTTGGGGTGGGGACCTAATAAATATGATCAACTAAGGGTCACATCCCTTTCTAATCATAGAATTCTACATCAATATAGTGAATATCACTGGATTTGAACTCGGCCTTTTCAGCATATAACATCCCATTTTTTCATATAGTGAATTATTTGACACAATGGTGGTAGGATGATAGAATCACAATGAGATATTGCAGTCAGGGCCTTCCTAGAAGAACATTGAAGGCCATTTTTTTCGAACCAATAGAAACTTTGAGTCATCCACAACGTCACTAATTCATGTTTTGGGATTGATTTTGACCAATGGTCTCTACTCACTTTTTCCGCAACCCAATAGGGCAGTGGCCAAGGGTGTCAGGTTATCTTCATAACATCCAAATAGACAAAGTGTTCAAACTCATAGGAGATTAACTCCAAAGCCATTGTCAATGAATACTTTTCGAGCAACGATGCCATTTATCATATCGGACACATATAGGGGTATTATGAATCCTTTCTTAATGGAATATTCATCTCAATTCGTAATGGGGATAATATGGTTTCATTTTTTAGGATTGGTTTCTATCTAATAGTATTTAGTAGTGGACACTTTGGCATCATACTTTTTTGGGCACAAAAAAGTTTCTATAAGTGCTTCCCTAATATCTTCTGACAAATTCAGGGCATCTTGAATTGATATCATGGCTGGTATTGAAGCCAATTATTTTAGAATATAAATATTCTCTTCTAAAGGGTGTTGCTTCCTAACTTGGGGATTCTCTTTCATAGGAACATTATGGGCTGGAGCGTTTGATGGTGATGGTTATCCATTGGGACAAGAGCTAATGGTGATTATGAGATTTGTGGGGTTGGACAAGAAGGTATTCTTCTATTCCAGGGTTGATTATACATTTTTTTCCTCTTCTGATAGATATTCAAAGATAATTAGTCTAGAGAGTCTTTAGGTAGGGGTAGGGAATTTTCATATTTATATTGGGTCTGTTAAAGGGATGTTCCATGAGTTTCTACAACATTTATTGTTTGAGCTAGGGTGCAGCCAAAAAGTTGGTTTCTATCATGACTGCATCTTCCTTGGTATCCTTAGCTTCTATGTCCTCTTCCTATATATCCTTGATTGGGTATGGGGGAATCGAGTGCATGTCCATACTCTTCATTAGATAAGGGATCCAATATGTGGATGACATTGATGGAGCTAAAGATCAGTTCCTAATCTGACGATGAGTCTACCTGATTGACCACATCCAGTGATTCTCTATGGTGGGGTGGTTCCCATCCTTTCAGATATATTAGCTTAAAATTTGAGAGTTTCAAAGCTAGCCTTTGAATTAATATGGGTTCAAGTGCTCTTACTTTTTATCCACCTTTCTAGTGGAATTAAATCTTGTATAGTTAACTCTTGGAGGATTGTGGGGATGATGATGTCAGATGCATTACGTTAGGGAATTTTTGAGGCATAGTCGATTACTTCAACATATATTGAAGTATTCTATGACCTCAGCTAAATTTTTTCTAAGTCATAACACTATCAAAATTATTCACCCTTTTTCTAACCACTTTTTCCACTCTTATCCTTCTTTTAGGCCAGTGGTAGAAATATTTTCCACCTATTTTGGGGGTGGTCTTAGTTTTATTTTTTGGAATATATCATCCCTTGAAGGAGTTCTATGAAGATTAATCCCTCCCAAATAGTGTGTCCTAGTATCCAGTGGAAGGGAAAATAATATAGTCGGTTATTGAGTCTGACATCATCATCCCTCTTTGGATATGTTAGAAAAAGAATATTTCAATTCATGGGGGCTATAATGTAACCACAAACATGGTCAAATCAGAATGAGTACACTTTATTTCTCCATTCCTCAAACTAGTTTCTCCGGTGTCCCATCCACTTGTCTTATCAGGAAAGGTGTTGGTGATGATTCCCAAGATATCCTATATGATTCGGTGCAGGCCTTGAATCTAGAATTGATAAAGGGGGTGGTTTAAGAATAATGGAGGTTGCTTAATCTTTTCCCACTCTTTTTCCTAGGTTATAGAGGGATATGTGGGACTTGAGGGTAGTCCGCTGTAAGGACTCTTCTATACATTGGGAAATGATTGTGAAATCCGGAAACCCACTCATATATTTCACCAGGATGAGTGGTGTTTACAGCTCATCGTGGAGGTTATCGATGCATATAACAAGAATCTCATCTTGGCGAAGTGGTTGGTTCAATGAGTATGTCAGAACTTTCCATACGGAAATAAAATATGAAAATATATCATTCTACCATTGTTTGAATTTCATGAGGTTGTTGACAAATGTATTTATCACTATTTATCTAAACTGGAAAAGGAACTTCCTCTGAATATCCTTCCATTCTATTGTTGAGTGTAATGGAAAACTAGTGTACCACGAAATGGCTGAGCCTTGTAGGGTTCATACGAAGAATCTGAGTTTGACTTCTCCTTATTTCTCTAGGGTTCCCATCATGGGATCACAATAGGATACGTAATGCATCATATGTTGTTCTGGGTCACCATAGACATTAAATACTATAAATACAGGGTACATGAAGATTGATGTTGTTAAAACATTTATTACCCATTTAGGGTAATGTTTAAATTCTAGTTATATAAGATCACATCACCCGTACATAGATTCAAATCAAGCTTCCAATGATATGAGGGTTTTAATGAGCCCTCGATGTGTGTCCAACAAAACCTGGGCGTGGGCTGGTTCAGTAGGGGAGAAATTTGGATGTGTCTGTATTATTATTTATTAAAGTGGACATCTAGCTGGGGGTATCATTGGAGGATTTACCTAAACCTATTCTGGTTGTTTCCTCAAGGGTGGGAAATCCTGATATCCCTCTAGTATTGGATTCATATAGACTAGTGGTCCTAGATCTCTGCTGGATGAACATCCCATCCTTACTTCATTCACCTATATTAAGCCTTGTGGATAAGGTAAACTAACTATGAGTCTATGTTGAGGTTCTTCTAAAGGAATTTGATAAAAATATTCCCTATGATGGATTTCTAAGAGTTTCCTTTCATTGATTCTACCTAACTCTTTTATTTCTTCCTATTATCGATAGAATATCTCCTTGAGAGAAAGGGAATCATTATCAATGGGAGGATGGGGTGGGTCATATGTGAACTTACGTTAATGCTTCTCTTTATTGGAGATTCACAATGTAGGTAATGAGGGATTAGAAGGCGGAGTTTCCAAATTTAGGCCAGCCTTCTGGTTCTATGTATGCATGCCTCCAGGTTTAGTAAAGATCTGATTCTAGGTGGAATAATCGTCTGTTTGTTCATTATCGTTTGTAATATTCTTAGAGTGTCCTGTAGGATTTAAGTCCATGATGTTCACCAATGCATAACACATTGTGGGCATCATACTAGCTTTAGAACGATATGAGATCTTTTTGCATCCTTTTTTGGATATTCATCATCCATTATGGGGTCCCCTTTGAGGTTATTGGTGAAGGGTAATGCTGAGGGGACCTTTCTGTGATATTATCCTAGCCCTTTTTTATGGGGGAATAGAATTAGAAGATGGGATGGTCCAGGTGACCTTTCCACTTTTCATCTACCCTATGTGGGAAAATACTGATATCTATTGTAGAAGTGATTGAGGTAAAAACTCACCTACCTCTGCA
Organism: Viscum album; assembly: GCA_963277665.1. NCBI lineage: Eukaryota > Viridiplantae > Streptophyta > Magnoliopsida > Santalales > Viscaceae > Viscum > Viscum album. The sequence continues at coordinate 413,718,134 of OY728119.1, read as the reverse complement.
GGCTGGGGTTGCTTATGTTCTCTTATTATTGTGCCTAGACCCCTATTTTTTTGTCTTACAAGGTCATTTTGAGTTAAAAAATTTCCCATCACAGTGGGTTGGGGCTCTCTTAATATTGTGGCAATTGATGTTTTTGTTTCTGTTTTCTTGATCTCATGCATTCATGTTCAGGTGACAGTCAGATATGGTACCAGATGAGCATGTGACTTGTTTGTCTGTGAGGACATTAACATGGATTATTTATTTGATTCCCTCAAACAAGAGGCTTGCGGAATGTTCTTGGTCACCTAGTTCATGTGTCATTAAATGGGTCTCCCTTGTCTGGCCTGATGCTTTTGAGACTTATTCAAGCCTGGTTCATGTTAAGGATTCCACCATTACTGAACAAGAATTTGATTTGATACACATAATTGGATAATGAAATCACATGATTTCATTTCTAATGGGTGTTGTTAGATAGGATGTAGAGTGATGGTTAATGCTCCATACTCTCCACATCCTTGTATGTGAATGTCAGATGGGGCATCACTGATTAAACGATGTAACATATACAATTCATTTAGGCAGGTCAGTTCAATATCTTTATTCTTCCTCTCTGATCATGGTCACCGTATAAACAGAAGGGATTTCTGGTCAATCTGACAGTTAATATCCTCTAATATTTGGATATGGTATGCATAACCATCATAGGGTAATTATATAATTTTAATATGGAAGAGGTTCATCCAAAGATTGAGTCAAATATTATTTATGTATTCCCCATACAATTCGTTTGGTACGTCTAACTGAGAAGCTGATGTAGGCCAAAACACACATGGTATGTCATCCTTGTATAATTGTCTTATCACATGAAACATATCAACTTTGTGTTCCACCAAATATTTATCTACCCGATCTTCCCTATTTTGAAACTTATTGTTAATTTCATCACAAGTAGTGGGGCTTGTAGGGATCCTGTTGGTATGTGAATTTTGTGGGGTGGTTTAGAAGATGAGTGTGGCCTCAGAACATATTCTAGTTGAGATAGGATATCACTTGTCATTTATATGGTCTCTGAAATATATGAAACTATCTTCATAATCACTTTAGAATATGAATTCTTCCTAATGCTAGAAATTTAAAGGAGAGAACTTTCTTTCCTGTGTAAAATTTGGCTGCGTGGAGTACCTTCGCAGTCAATGTTTTGATGGCTATGGATACCATAAAGGCTTGGTGTCTATTTGTAGGGAGAATATAGGTGGTTTGCATCATGTGGATGACCTTCAGGATGAACCTAAACAATGGGAGGGTCTTCTTTCCTCTTGAGTTCATTTTAGGTAGGACCTTCACAGTGACTAACATAAATTCAATGACTAACATTATAGCTTGATATCGGACTATGGGGAGAATTCCTACAGTGTATAACCTAGGGAGGACAATAAGGGAAGATTAATAAAGGGGGTACCTTATTGTTGTTTGATATTATATTCATTAGTGGGATACCATGATACTCATTAAAAGATAGGGTCTCATGTTTGATTATTTCTTGCTCGCAAACTAATCCATTGTGGTGCGCGCTATGGAGATGAATTTTAGAGCTGGTGGTAACAACGCTGTGGGGAGGACCTTCAAAACTGATACTACTACATTCGTAATTTAGTAACAAATCAATAGGATCATGAGGCTCTATTGAAATGTGTTTTATGGTATCACGAAATCAAGCTTCTAGTAGAGTATGATCATGAATTTTATCTCCATTTTCCAGTTTACATTGGTGCATTTCATTTTATTTGTACCCTCTTGTAAGAGACTAGGGTCACCTACTATTGGTAATGTCCTTCATACATGGGTTCCGATTTTAGTGGTTCTCATGATGTCTCCAAGATACAATTATGATCATCTTGAGGATTATAAGGATTATATTCATGAACTGGAGTGGCCACCATGGTGGACCAGCATTCCCCTGTTGGAAAGAGTATTTTTTATTGATCCAATTGTTTATTTACCCAGGAATATAACCGAAGACCCTTTCCAACTGGAATAGGGTTGTGTGAATACTATAGGATGACCATCCAATTTTGTGGGTGATTTAACCCACTTAGGAAGATGAGGCTATGAGCCTTACTCCTGGCTACTTTCACAGACATGATTAGATCTTGAAATGTTGAGATGATATGGTCAACAATTGATTAATGATCATAAATAATTGTCAGGATGTGTTGAGAGACATATTTGGATAGAAAGGGGATATATATCCATTTTGATGCCAGAGTAGGAATTAATGTATGCTTTGGTCTGCCATGTTCTGCTAGTGGATTCTGGTGGTTCTGCTATGTCGAGGTAGAGTAATGAGTCCAACCATAATTTATAAGTGGGCTATGCCAACTATTTAAAACATTTTTTATTTTATTTTACTAATAGACATCATACATTAGAGATGGAATTCACATATTCTTTTTCACAACAATATTTGTTTGACAGGCATGATATTCTACCTTCAGAATTAGACTCTACATGCATTTTATTTCCACCACATTTGAAAGGTGGGATTCATTTTGGTAAGTATTATTTTCATCAACCTCTTAATTTCGACTGTATATGACCGATGGGATTCAAATTCATTGGAAGGGTTATAGGACTGCCCAAACATCTCATCCCTATTTAGATGATAGGCTTGGTATGCTTAAACATGGATTTATGTCTACTTATAGCTACTTGTCTTTCTATTTGGTTGAAGGTCTTCATGTGAATCAGTAGTGATTTTTATCCTCTTATAATATGTTACCCAACTTGAAGGGAGGGTCTGATGAGACCTAGTAGGAATGTACACTTTCTCATGATTTTCCACCATATTTTTGTGGAGGAATTTAGAAGAGGTAGAATGCATATATGCCTTCTCATAGTACGCCAACATATTTTTAAGGGAGATCTCTTCCTTAACAATTAGGGTGATGATATGTTATTGGTTATATGGTTGTCTCCCTTTGAGGGAAAACCAAGGAACCTGTGTCTTTCTATCCTCAACATGATCCTATGCATTAGTCTTCTCCTTGGAATGAGGAAAGTGAGTTGTTTGGTGTCGGCGGCAACGTCTCTTGGTAGGGGCCTTTAATTGGGATCATGTTCAGTATGGATGAAGTTATTAATGACCACCTCATCCACCTCCCTAAGACAAGGGAGGTTCACATTGTAACATTATGGGGACATTACCTAATAACGATTAGATGTGGCCTGCGAGGCCACCATATTCTGGAATGTTGGTAGCTGCTGAAGGGGCAGGTGGCGGGCTTTCCCTGATTTTAGCGCATGCCTTGTAGCCTCCAAAGTTGGTATGGTACCTTTCTATTGGTATTCCCAAATCTAAATGTTTGAAACTCAACATTGAAATCACTAGTTGGGTGATAAAGTCATCTTATTTGTGGAAGACCCAACTGGTCCATTTGTTGACATGTTCATTTGTGATAACTTTTTGAATTCCATTAGAATGAAGGTAACTCTAATGAATACCTACAATATATGTGAAAAGTATAGAAAAAATCCCTTCAATGTAGTATCTAATGAAAACATGCATAATTAATGATATCACTTGGACCTCTTTTGCTTTTGATGTGAAATGGGAATTGATGGGGTAAACCACCAACTTGGCTAATGATTCACATCAGGTTCACCGTTATTTTTTTGAATAAATGATACTATTCTATTTGTTCATGAGGAATATAGTCCATCGGTTTGATCACAGGGGTAACTACAGTTCAATCCATGGCATTTATTATAACATCTTTAGTGGTCTCCAACAAGTTTTTTCACAGATCTAGAAACACCCAATGGCTCTCACATCCATGATTCATGGACCTGTATTCCAAATTTAGGCATTTGTTAGATGATTTAGACAAAAACATTTAAGAACTAAAATTATTTTGACGGGATGGGTACTCAGGATCATCTTACCCTTTGGGGGGGGGATTTATTTCCTATCCCAAGACTCATATAGATTTATGATATACTCATATATTCATGAATCCTTGATTAATTCTCATGAATGCGTCTGTGACATACCCCTGAGGTAGTAGTAAATGATGATTATGCATGGGCTTGGAAAAACCTATTTGTACCCAAGGTTCCTCATTAATGGAAGGACCTGTATATATTCAAGGCTCCATATCAACATTACCCTTTCATAGAAAATTCAGGGATTCATTAGTCGTTCCCTACACAAATGTTGTTTTTAATCTATATGGGATAGAGCTCTTAAGTTTACCATCATCCATGGGGATGAGAGATATTTTAATATCAGGATAAAACCAATAAGATAACCTTCTTATGTATCATTTTGAATTGAATTTTAACCCACATAGATCATTGCCCCATTAATAGAAACATCTCTTTTTAAGGTTGTATTATAAGAACCCAACTGTGGAGTTTAACATCTAATGGAAAGGATGCTCAGATAAATGGTTTCCTAGTCAAGGGTGGTGTTGGACTTATGCCTAAGTGGCCCAAGATTCCTAGAAGAGATATGGTCTCCTGGGTGTATATGAACCTATCAAAAATGTGGCCAATAGAAAATTAGGGTAATTTGGGAATTGGGTATGGACCTCAAGAATGATTCATACATATCCAGGTTGGTTGGGAATCAAATCCATTATAATTTAGTGTGAGCTGGGACTTAAACTTTATTAGAGGCCCATTGGGATTGAAATTTGGGACTTATATCTATATATAAGGATCATCCCATGGGATCATGTAGATGTAATTATTTTAACCAACCCCTAATCCCACATGTGTCTTTCCCGGTGTAAGAAAGAATATGAGGTAGTAGATATGAAGATCATACATCCCACCTCATCTGTTGATAGATGGTACTGGATCCCAAGGGGATAAATAAAGGGCTTTGTGTTTTCTCATCTTCCCTATTATTTTTATATCCTTGATTTTCATTCTATTGCACTACCTTAAAATGACCCTGCAATGGGAAAATAGTAAATAAGGTGCCACCTTATACAATAAAGGATAAGGGATTACCTCAAAGAGAGTTCCATATTGAATGTCTGGTTTCATGGGTAAATATATCATTCATTATCAAATGGAAATGCATGTGTTATACCCTCTATTCCCACCCAAAAAGTGGAGGTTATCATCAGTACCCCAAGTTCGTAACCCTCGTTACCTTGGGAACATAAACTTGTAGTCATTATATGAGTCCACCATGTTGCAGAGATAACTAACATGACTTCGATTACAATGGGTATGTAAACATAAAAGGGCACACCATTGAACCCAATGGCTTACTATATTGGTTTGATAGATTTGGAATATGCCATGGACTAATTCCATCAGACTGGTTTGGGGAGGAGACAACATTTGGGTGGATGAGACAATAGAAGGGAACGATCAGGGTTGGAGAGTGGAATGCCATGGGGTACCCCTTGCATATTAGGATCTGAAACGAGATATGGATTCCTCCATGTAGTGTGTTGCTATATAAGGAAGGGTGGATATCGACATACCATTGTGGTATGTGGAACTGGGTTGAGTCTGAGTAGCACATGGCTTTATGGGACGGGTTCCCTCCACATAGTATATGGCCACATGGGATCGAGTTACTCTTTCATAGTTAATTTCTATATAGGGGAAGGTTTCATCCACATAGCATTTTTCTATGTGGGATTCCTTGCTGTAAATGGGAATTGGTTCTACAGATCTCGGGTAGCATTCCCATGAGGGATGTTTAGTTCTCATATTAGCAATGTGAATTTATTCTCCTCATTAATGCTTTTGGTAGGGTTTTACATGCAGGTAATTGCCATGTTATTATGTCTTTTAAGGAGTTATTGATATCCTGGTCTTCCGCCCTTTAAGAATTCAATCTCTTCATCGATCATCAATCATCAAATTAGCTCCCCTGGAACACTATTTATAATGAAGTGGGGAACTGAGTCCCGATGTAACCCGTTGTTTCCAATGAGGTTGTGATCCCAACTTTTGAGGAAGCCCACAACCATTGCCTAGCCCACTGAGGACATAGTTAGTAGAGGACACATGTTCATCATCTATGAAGGAGATAATCTCCTCTCGGTCCCTTGAATGACTTGGTTTCGTTTGTGGGGATTCATCAGTTTTTCATTTCCCCGTAGAATGTTTGAGTTCATGTAGGATGTTGAGTGTAGAATGAATTTCTCCACCCTCATCCTATAAAAAAATTAATTTGGATTACAAAGCTGACACTGTTGTCTTCCTCTTAGAAACTATTCAATTTGATGGCATCTCTGTGAAGAAAATCTCCATGTAGAGCGGCGATCCTTGAATTGTTTCCCACTTCACGTTTTATCTTCTTCCTTATCTAAATTTCCTAAATAAAATATTATTTACTTCAAATTTCCCTTCATCTTAGTTTTTCCTCTTAAAAATTCTTGGGATAACATTAATTTTCTTTTTAATTTTTTTAGGACCCAACAATATCTTTGACTATAAACCCGATTCTTGGAATTCAACTTTATAGTTCATAAGAAAAGAATAATAAAGTAATCGAAGAACAAGATCAATGATAGAATTACATTGACATATGACATAGACTTTTGGAATTTACATGTGAATGTAAAATAATTTTCTTAGTATTCGGGGATCATTTCCAAAACTATCATAGTGGAATGGGTTCACTTCAAAAACCATCATAACAGTAATTGTTAACTCCCAAGACTATAATATTGGACAAAGTGACATACCAAAATGTTTTTACTCTCCATTTCTTTTATGTTTATCTCATTAGATATAAATATTTACTTGATGCATTTCATGGGAATATAAGTACCAGCCATTACATATTCCTTACTTTTTGGTGCCCAAGGATCATAAAAAATTCATCATATCATAACTCGTACAAAGGAGATGGATCTCATAAGTATTTCATCATATAATAACCCATATAAAAGAAATTGGTTTTGTAATCATATAATCAATTAATTATATCATAACTCGTCAAAAAGGGATGGGTTTCATAAAAATATCTTCACCATGATCTTAAACCATTTAGAGAAAGAATACGGATGGTAACTTAGGATCATACCCTCATTAAATATTATGTTACATAAATGGAGGCACCATAGATGTAAAATAATTTTATCCACTCACATGGAACAAATCATAACTAAAATAAAATTTTCAATTTGAAGATGAAATATTTTAAAACTAAATGTTAACAAAAAAACTATTTGAATATATTTCATTAAATATAATATCTAAAACATATAAAGGAATCATTAAAAATTTGGGTTTTTATGATGTTCGTAAATATCGTTCATGTTAGACACGTTAAAACATTGATTCTGTTAAATTTTCTGTAAAAAGTCAAAAAGTACCTCATTATGAAAATGAAGGCTGATTCCCCTTAAAAAATAAAAATATTTTAAAATGGGAAAACATGTATCTAACTATTAATTAGTAATGAGTAAAAAAATTATTTAAATTATTTTTGGAAAACATTGACATTGAAGAAAAAATAATTTTCGACAGAAGAGAGAAATAATGTTGGTCTTCATTAAAATTATTATTTTGAAATATTGAGTTCATAAAGAAGGGAAAACGAATGGAAAAAATTATTTACATGACATAGCTATATTATAAGAAACTTTATGTGTTTCTTATGAGGTAGATCAAAATATCTCATTATTGTAAGAATAATCATAAACAATCTCGATAAACAAAGGGATTGTAACAGGAAGACGTTACCACATTGGTATCTTTGGAATCAAATGACCATTAAATAGATAATTTTATATGGATAAGTATATCCCATAATTTTCATCATTATAATCATAAAATTGATTCATGGGAAGTATATACACAACAAAAAATAAACAAGTGTTTTATAATACATGTGTCCCACATAAATAAAAGTGATACCAACATCTCTACCTAAATTCATAACTTCCTTCAAACATGCACAAACCACATATAAAATAAATATAGTTTTATTATTCATCTAATATAGAAAAATAATTATATATATTATACAATATATTATTATGCATGACCTTTTATTACCTGTTTACTAACAATTCTTTATAAAAATCATCTTTCAAGTATCAACTACATTATTTTTAATGTATGTTTTTATTTTTTATTTTAGGTCCATTAAATCTTATCATTTTTCAATTATATCTCTAATTTTATAAATTATATAAATATCATAAATATTCATTACATATTCTTTTAGCGTACGCCAAAACATATAGAGATAGACAGTGCATTAGACCATTCGTGGAGATGAGATGTCCTATATATGCATCAAAATGATTCTATTTTCTTGATGGAGGGAAAAAAGGAAGGTGAAAAATATATCACCATTAAATATTTATCAAGAAATATTATATATAACATATTATCATTATGCATATCCTCATTAGCTTCTATCTAAAAAATAAGTTAAAAACGATTCTCAACACTTCACGATGTAGTAGTCCACCATACACAAGATCGACATTATTGAATTCCCAAGGAATGGAAAGTAAGAAGGTATTTGTGAATTAATTATTCATGAAGTATAATGATGAAATAAATATCATAAATATTTTTTAAAACCATATTTATATATTTCTATTATAATTGGTGATGGAAAATGAAATACATTGGTTCATGAGGCGGTTTTCCACCATCCACAAGATCAATGGTTTAGTTTCCCATTTAATAGAAGAGAGAATTGGTATTGGTGATGAAATTAACATAATAAAATCTCAATATATGGGAGATATTGATGATATTATATATTCATAGTTGAAGAATAGTTTAAAGTGGTGGAAGAAGAAATAGAAAAAAAATTGTGAATTTTACCTCCTCTTTAGAGAACATCATGAGGTGTATAACTAAATCATGCATATGATGGGTTAATAATAAAAATAAATACTATAAGATGTGGGTATAGAAATAAAAATGTTATATGGTTATTTCTTCAATGATATAATGGTTTTTGTATGTGTTGTGGGGAGAGGATATGGGGTTCCCATTTATAAGTGGGGTAGAGGACACACTTGGAAGTTTTTTAAAAGAAAAATGCGTACCCACATTGGGAAAATAAAGAAAAATCAATAAATAGTTCGTTATCATAATTTATATGAGAGAAGTTAAAAATATGTTCATCAAATATGTGTTTAAAATGTTTTCTGGTTATTTTATCCCTTATCTTTTGAGTTTAAACCATGGTAAACCTGTTTTAACCTTAACTACAACAATTATTTTCAAACTGTTTTTACTATATATTTTTAAAAAAAATTCAGTTCACCTTATTATATAAAATTAGTTATTCTCACTCCAAATATCTAAAAAAAATTTAAAATCCATTAATAGAAGTGGAAATATTTAATATAAAATTATACCAACACACACTATGGAAAATTCGTTTTCCAAAGATAAAAGTTTCATAAGTATATCGAGTTTTAATATAAAATGTCGTCATTAATTTTATTAAAATGAAAAAATTAAAAATAAAATAATTTTTATATTTTTACTATTAAAATATTTTTCAATAGTATTTATCTATTTAATTTCCTTAAATGAAAAGGTAGTTTTTAATAAAAATCAGTCATTTTCCCTATTAACCGAAAAATTTATCTTTTTTGAATGTTGTCAATAATTCACCATAAAATAATTTTGAATTTTTCTTCAAAAAATTATTTTAATTATTTAAACTAAATTTTATAAAAGCATCAAATTTTAATTTTTTTATATTCTCAAAAAATAGTTAGAAGGAATTATTTTTGAAACATATAAATACTTTAATAAAAATTATGAACTTATATATATATATTCAATTAAATTTATAAATAATTTTATAAATGTGTTTATTCCAAGTCATACCACCAAATTCAATGACTCGGTTATAAAATAATATTTTCATTAATAGTATTTTTATTATATCATGATTCATTAAAACACATTTCTGTGTTTAACAAAATATACCAAATAAATTAAATTTTTTCACCATAAAATAATTTAAAAATTATAAGTAGTTACAAAAAAGATGAGGTATTCATGGAATCATTAGGAGGATAATTTACCCATATTATGATTGGATGAAATTTCAAAACAAAACTAATGGACCGCAACATAAAGATTCTATGGAGACTTAGAATTTAAAGAATGATTTCCTTATTGTTTGGCCACATCAGTTGAAACTAACAAAACATTTATAGGATTATAATAATATTTTTAAATATAAAGGAAATAAAGTTGAATCATAAAATATGGTGAATGTTGAAAATAATTTTTCTATAAGTGGATACTTTTTTGTTCAGAAGACTGAGTTTGAGAAGTTATTCAACAAAAAGAAGAAGAAGATAAGAACGATGATAATCAAATCATTAAGAATAAAAATAATAATAAGAGTCCAAATAAATATTACCATGATATTATTAGAATAAATAGATTTCCCATATTGAGATGAATATCTCAGTCAAAATGGTTCCTTTTAAAAACTAGAGGCACCACATTATTACTTATTATTTATGTGTTTTAAGCTGACATGCAGGGAACTGATAGAGTTTTTGAGGGTTCCACTTCTAGACAACATGAATAGGTTGTAATAAATGTATTTCGCAGACTACTATGAAATGAAATGGGAATAATTCACTATTAAATGGGGACAAACATTTATTAGATTATTTTATTTTATTAAATTCTGTTGAATGTGGGAATTCTAGAATGATTTAAGATTGGAAGGTTAAGGTACGCCAATAACACTTTCATCATTTTTTTTGTATTAATCATATTAATAATGAATTAGTTCTTGGTTGGTGAAGAGATGAGACAAAGGGGGAGAGATATCTTTTACAACTAATTTGTTTAATGTATATGTTGAAGTATGTGTTGGATTTAGTAGTTTTTTGATAAATCAGTTTACTTAAATATCCTTATATGAGAATTAATAATTTATAGGCATTATTTCACATGAAAGTTATTTTTTGGATGTATTAGAAAATATTGGGAGTTTTCTAGACAATTTTATCCTATGTAGACATAGAGTTGATGATCTGTATGATCTTTTATAATAGAATCACTAGTTATCATTCCTCTATTTGAACTATGAGAACTATGTGGAAACCCACCTCTAATCCTATTAATTTTGTTTCCAATAATGTGTTGGAGGTTTGGTAACACTTATTTAATTTTAAATATGATATGTGAGAGTTAAAATAAATATGATGATTTTGATACCCCTAGTGTTTCATTTGTTCTCAATTATAGAATAACTTGTGTCTAGTGAGTTATTGGTGCAATGATGTGATTCTTGGAGAATTGGTATTGATTGAATTTATGGAATTGGATTTCACTCTTGGCAACTCTCCTTTGAAATGTGATTACATTACACTATTCGTAAATATCAATTACTTGTGTCAATGTTGATATGTTTTTATAATTTTTTTATGAATGCTATAATATAGGAAAACTAATATTTTCCAGTGGATTACTTGTATTTAATATTGAGAAGTTAATTGGAATGTGATGGTAAGAATATATTGAGATTATATTCTACATATAGAATATAATTCATGTATTTTTTATTGTGTATTAAATTATTTAAATATCAAACCATTAGTAGCTACATAGCCTTACTAAATCCCAAAAAAGTGGGAGGGTACCTTATCCATGTGGGAGAGTCTGTCTACACACCCGTCATGATGGAATTCGAGAGGGCCTGTATATAAGGCCCACCTTAGAAAGCACCTAGGTGAGGGTAAAAATGTTGGTCTAGGATGTTAGTGGGCCAATACATTTAGGCACACCTTTTATAGCATGCAATGAATGTGATGTTGGTGTTGATCCCCCACTAATCACCCAAAGCGATTGTGGTAATGATTATAATATATGTGAGAGGAAAATAGACTACGCCACTAATGTTGGATAGTAGATCACTTGAAATGATCTTCCATATTAAAATATATTTAAATAAATGTGGATAAAAATTGACTTTTATTTGGAAGTTTTGATAAAGTATTTACCATCATTCATATCCAGAGATGCTCGAACACTTCTATTCTCCAGAGAAAACAGACGGAACAACATAGATCGATCACATTGCTTCTATGAACATTAGGAGTCCATAATAATACGGTGATGAGTCTGAGTATCTTCATGTATGAAAATACATCATACATTCATGAAAATAAATTAAAATATGAAATTATATCTAAATTCAATTAAATTTACATTAGGTTGGGTATTGAGAATCAAAAATATTTGATATGTATATGCATTAAAATAATGAGAATCATGTGATCCATTTCACTCGTACGTGATTACTACATGTGTATGAAAGGGAAATATTAAATTCATTGGTATATATTTTTGGATCACTATGATCTTTACTGTTTATGAATCCCATGACACAATAGAAAAAAAGGGAGTCCTTGATGGATATTTTTTCTTAGATTAAAGGTGAAGGGGGGCTATTTATAGATATAGAGAGTTTTTTTGAAGTGATGTTTCAATAACTTGGTTGAAGAAAATATCATTTTCTAAAAGAAAAGATCAATACGATATTCTATTTTTTTTTGATATAAATCCAGAAAGAATATTTCTTATGCGAAGACGGAGAGTTACCATGGAAAATATACTTATGAAATTGTCACTCAATGGTATCAGTATGAAACCAATGTCACATTAACAAAAATTATTATGTAATGATATTAAGAGATCAGTGACAAATTTTTCTTATTGTGAATAATATTTGAGATGCCAAGAGACAATGTATAACTTCACTATGTCTCGAAATGTTGAAGGATTTATATTTCTTGAACACATGATCTACATGAATAATTACTTTTCAAAATATTTTTTAATGATATAATAACGATAGTTCACACACAAGATTGTAATATTGAATACATATATTAGTGTAAATAATGAAACAGAGAAGAATACTAAACCCCATGTTTTTATGATGAAGGAATTTCTATGTATGAACTCTTGCATACACATCTATATCACTTTAAAATATATTTGAAATAAATTGTTGAACAAAAAAAGATTAAATGGTTATTATATAAATTATGTGGGTATGATTTTTCTTAAGAATACTATAAATTTAATCACCCATTCAGGTTGATTGAAAAGTCAATAATAAATTTAATTGAGTTGTTAGTGTCACTTGTTTTATAAAATAATAGTGAATAATTTCTATGAACTAATTGCGCACATAATAGTGAGGATGGGAATTTATAATACATGAGTAATAAATTCCATCCTTGGAGTAATTTCCATAAAGAAACTAGTCATATATAAGTGATTAGAATTTATTAGAAAGATCAATAGACATGACCAATGGTTGTTAAAGGTATCTTATGTGTACAAGAGTAATTCAGATCCTGAAATCATATTGATGATTATCAAATATCTTCATATAGTGGATTAATATATGAAAAAATATGAAGTCATTTTGTTGGTTCTTGGAGGAGGTGAATTATTCTTCTTGGTACCAGGAGTAGTAGGAGTTTCTCAGTTGGATCTAGAGTAATGAGCCTTTAAGTTGTAGTGAGATGCCAAAGGATTCTTCCGACTGGATCTAAAGAATACATTCAGTTGGAGCTAAAAGAATTAAAAGTTTCTCAATTGGAACAAGGAGAGGTGTAACCACTTTTTTGATAGTAAATAATCTATAATTGAGGGGAATAATCAATTTATATAATGAATATTCTTTTTTCGAACATTGTAAATATTGTGTGCTCATCTCTCTATACTGATATAACTATACATGATGTGAGACATTGATTTAATATTATTTAGATTTAGAACAGTAAAATTTTCGAGAGGTAAAAATGAAAAGAAAATGAATTCATAAAATGAAAAAATGGTCCAATCCTCCTCTCTATGTGGTCTATCCTGCTTGAGTCTTTACCTGGAATAGCCAAAAAAAATCAGGAAAACTTTCTCTTTATCCAATATATGATTCTAGTCTATATGAAAGATGTTATACTCATTAACTATATTTGTCTTGATTATTATACCTATAAGATACGTAGTGATGATTGGATCATATATCATGATTCTAACTATAATTCCCAATGAAAATTAATATCTTTATAAATTTAGGATTGATCTATGTTGGGAACACAAAAGAAACATGTGTATTTTGGTTACTATTAATTAATGATACATAGTGATGCATAGATATAATGACTTGTGACCAAGAACAATTTCAAATAGTAAATTCCATCCATATACATGTGAGTATCATATATATAGAGGATATGTTGCAAATAAGTTCATTTTTATTGATTCATATCCTTAACAGATACTTAGAAATGTGAGGACCCTATGCAATTAGACAGATCATAGTATTATAAAAAAGTATCCTCTTCTCCTTAGTATTATGTCTCTTTAGGTTAAGCATATGTCATTTGGGTTGTAATACATGAAGGATAAATCCATATTTCATCCCTCTATCATGAACCCATTCAATACAGATGACGTAGAATAAAATTTCCCCTACCCTATATATGATATTTATCTATATAGAAGTATTCTCTATTGAGTTCTTTATTTATGAAATTTTTATAAAAATTGAATCCCCATGTCAGAGATTGATCTATATATGAAAAAATATAAATAAAACATGTGTATGAACTCTTATTATCGAAATATTTATTATAATTCCTTAATATTATATTCATAGATAAGCTTCAAATTCAATTAATCAAGAATCCCTCCTCCCCTTTGAATAGAATCATTCAGTGGATATTTACTTAAAACCCTATAGAACAGAATGTGATATCGTGGATATATCACCAATCTAGAAATGGTCACATAATGATGGACTTATAACATGATAAATTTTCAAAATTCTCAAAATTTACTTATTTAATAATGTTTAATTGCATTATATTAATGTACCAACAATAGGAAAAAAACTATATGAAATTTGGGTCCTTTTTTGATGATGTTAAACTACATGAATCATAATTCCTTTTTACATGGTATTAATTAGCATGATTATATTTATTATTTTATATTTTTTTATATGTATAAAACCATAATGAATTTTCATTGTTTATATAAGGAATGAAACATCCTACCATCATTAATCAAGTTTGGGATGCCACAAACAAATTTTCTTATCATATCAGTCCACAAATGAAATTTTTTTTCAAGAGTTCCTCACAATGACATTAACAATTCATGAGTATCCTTAATGAGTGTATCCATATTTATGTGGAACCTCTATATTTCTATAAATACATTCCCCATTTGAGCTACTGCATATGCAACCCACGTATATCATACCTACTAGGGGAATTTTGTTTCCTTTGAAAAAGATTTCTCTAAACCCATAATTATCATATGACACTAAAACATAATCCACCTTATGAATATGATCTTCATTCAATCACTGTATATATATCAAATTCATATAATCAAGTCCTCAGTACCTGAAGCTGCATTTTATCACAGTATCATCCTCATTTCAATAGTGTTTTGGATTCTTCTAAAAATAGGGTACACTAATTGGATTATTTTATCATACTACCACTTTTACATGGTCTAAACTTTAGAACTTTATATTTTGTGCTCTTTGTTCCACACATTATAAAAGTAAACACTACTAGTTTATCTCCATATAATATATCCTTAGGAAGATTGTTTCTAGGAAAAATATATAGAACCATAATCTATGAGTTATTTAGATATCAATATAATAAACTCTTATTGAATGAGACATTAAACATTTTTGTTCAAAAATAAATAAAGAGACCACCATATAAAATCTTCAGTTTCTACTCACAAACCTTTAATTATAAAAATCATATGAAAATCCTAGAGCATAAATAAAAGAGTAATAAAAAGTTTAAGGCTGGCTATATGAACTTGGAAATAGATTAGTTAATCATGCATGATCCACTCATCCAGGAAAATTTTTACCTAATTAAATATTATATCCCTTATCATTTTTAATGCATTAAGTATGTGATGAGGGGAATTTTATCATCCTAGAAACCTTATTTAATAACATTTTATATATATCATAAATCAATTCTCAAGTGATTTTTTATTTTAAAACATTTCATTGATTTATGTAATGAGTATGCTAAACTAAAAGGGATATTTATCTAGGAAATCCATACATTATCTTATATGACTCTTTACATTTTCCCCCATTAGCTTTTATCAATTAGATGAAACTCATCCCGAGGAAAGGGTTATGTAATCTTTGAAAACCCTAATAGTATTATAGGTGTACTAGTCATTTGATTTTTATGTATATCCATCCTTTGTATACCTATCCCATTTATTTTTATGTGGTTCAATATCCTTCATATATGATTTTCACTACCTATAACACAACTATTCATATTGATTCTATATGCTTATATTACACCATATAAAACCATTGTAATTCTTGAGGTAGGATTGTAAATTTTCATTTTTAATAATTTATCCCTCGTTATATGATACTATATTGTATATTACATTATTTTGAGAACTATTTCCCTAAATAATGTTCACATTTTAATGAGGATGTTATCACATAAAACATTGGTCTCCCACTCATGAAATGTTTTCTTCGAACATGTCCTATATAGAAAATATAAAGTCATGGACAGATATATTTTAACGTAAATTTTCACCTGCAATGGTTTGGATTATATGATAATAAACTATTGAGAAACAATATTCAATGAATCTTCATGGACAAAAAACTATTAATGGTGGTCTGAAAAAATGCTGATCCTCTACACATTGGACATGCAAGATGGATGATATGAAAAAATAGAGTACTCAAAAAAAATAGGTATAAAATGTTGTAGGTTGAAAACTAGTAACAGTTGTTCTAATAAATATCAATGTTCAAACCTTAATTGAAATAAATATGTGGTTATATATTGAAAGACACATTTCTTTTGTGCCCCGCTATTTGGTCCAACAATAGCTTAGTTATTCCATCTTGGCCCGTTGAGTAGGAAAACATAAAACATTAAATTTACATAATATACTAAGTTAAATAATCCTTTTGTTCTAAACCACATATCATATATTTTTAAATTGACCAAATATAGTGTATCTATGATGGTTTCAATACCTATATCCATCAATTATCCATCACTATATGGAACTCATCATCACTCTTTAAACGAGCCCGATCTAGTGCATCAATGATGGTGTCTATTCATATACCCATTCATGGGCCTCATCTAGGAGGAATTCATTGTTTAGGTATGACTGGACTAAATATAGGGTATTGCTGAAGGTTTCTATTCCTATACCCATACTGGATCTATCCCAAACTTTTGTTCGTCATTCACATCCAAATAGGCCAACTCTAGTGAAACCATAATTCTTCTTTAACATTTAACATCCTATTTCACAAAAATATTAAATTCAATATTTTTCAAGTATTTAAAAATTTATTAAGGATTAATGAAATTTTTAGGGAGTAAATATTATAAATTTACATTCAATATATATAATAAAATCATTACAATGATATTGGTAATGGAATCAAATTCAATCATTTAAAGAAAAAATACATGTAGTAAGCTCTTTATTTTGAAATCTATCCTATATTTTCTGAAATAAATGAGGTGGATACAATTATATTATTATGAACGCTTTTGATATGAATAGTACCTAAATAAATCCATAATCATACCATTGTTGTTTAAAGTCTATTTTAGTTGAATTAATGTTTAAGTTTTTACATCCATAAGTAATTTCAATGATACCATTACTACAACAGAAACACACATGACCATCTTGGATTCCAGTAAAAGTTGTTAAAATTCATGTAATACCTTTCCAGGTACATAGTAAATAATAAATATGCATGAATGTTTCTAATTAATAATATCACATTTATCTATACCTATATTATCTATCACCTAAGGTTTTTCTACCACTACCTCATACTTGGAGGGTTCTTGATGAGCCTCATTACGTTGATGTGAGATAAAGACCGAGACATATACTAAATATATATCTAGTTAATGTTAACTTATATACTCTTGGATGGTGGTAAATTATTTCAACCAATAATGAAGTGAGAAATATTCATAACCATCTTGGACAAGAATAGTAAAAATAGACTATAGGTGAAACAATTATTGTTTATTAATATAGAGGGTGGCCATGGTTGTTAGCCCCTATATTTCCTTCCTTATATGTAACCCAAAAAACTATTGGAATGATGGAATAATTGGTCCTTGAATAAAGGATTTTTCAAGAATGGGGATGTATTCTAGAATTAAATTAAAAATAATGGTTTTTTCACTCACAACATCTATGGATCTTGAGATCGAAAGAACTTGTGTCTTGGTAGTTCGTGCTAATTGAGACCCTAAAACAGATATCACATGTGCATATATACTCCATGATGAAGCTATTGAGACAAAACATATAATTTCTATCTATTTTTCTACAAAAGATACAAAGTTTACTAGTGAATTTCTACATAAAAAGTAACATAAATAATGGAAATAACTTTATTTTTTTCACAGCCTCAAAACATGGATTAATATAATGATTTTCTTGTAGATTTATGTTAGAATCACTAATATGTGAATTAAATATAGAAATATGTCAATACTGATTAAATACGCAATCCAAAAAGAGGAACTCAACCATGTTTAATGATTTATTGACTCTAGAAAAAACAGATAATGTGAAACTAGTTACTTATCGGGACACTGAGAGAACATATTCATGATATAAATGAAAGGGGTGAGTGACACTATATTAGAACAATAGACTATATATGATACTAAACATACATAAAATACATCAAAATTAATAATAAAATCTTTGTAAATCATGGTTTCTATGGTTATTGGGGAAGTTTGAGGCCTCAGAACTATTATATCTAAGTTCATATGATTTATTTTTGAGGTCCTTGAATCATTACCCATCGACCAAGTGTCTATTTTTTGGGGGATAGTGTGATCGGATGAGGAATACATTTTCATTACTCTTGAGACACAACCATTATCATTTCAAATAAAAGATCCCCTAAGAAAGTTGAAAGGACCTATATAATAGATGAAATTAACTATGCCCATGGGATTTTTTTAGGTGAACCTTTATAGTAAACAATTTCATTAAAATTTACACATGTGAAAATCTGTCATCCAATATTTTTATTACATTGACATTTCATTAAATGAAACAAAAATTGGATATTTTATAGTTTCGTTTCTTGGAAATTAGAAACATAATACACATATATATAACAAATTCTTCTATATCTAGTTGAATGAATTATTTTTGTGTTCATACTAAGTTAATTTTATTTCACCTTATATCCTGGGTACATACATCAAAAGAACAGGGTAAAAATGAAGCCTATAATGGGAATATTAAAGGGAGAAATATAATAAGTGATCATAAGGCATAACAAAAAGATAATTATTTATAACTATATGGAAATAAAAAGAAGATATATGGAATGTAATAATAAAAATAACATGATTCATAACATCGAAATGTCTCTATAAAATTTAAATGATACATTAATAATCATATAACCAAGGTTTATCACAAAGGTGTGATAAATCAAAATTACCTTGGTTATTATTCTAGTTATCATAAAAACTGAAATATATAAATATTAAATTATTTACCCAATTCATTAGTGGAATATCATGTCACACCCTTCATATATCTTAATTTCAGGTGTGACATAGTGATCATATTTAATCATTTTATTAACATCTCATTGAAAATAATGAACATGTTTCATATAAAATTTGTTTTGTAAAAGTGGTTAATGACATGATCATTGCATCATTTCATATCCATAAGAAAATTGATGTGGATTTCATGTGTGAATATCCCCGATTCAATAAGTAATGTATGAATCTATTATAATACCCATTGAAATGAAAATATGGTCGGATGTTCAAATACAGAGTAAAATATAATTTCTCATGTAAAAGAGATAAATTCGAGAAATAAATATGAAAAAATGATAGTTATGAAACATGAATTTTGAATAGGATACAATGAGAGATTAGAAGGGTTTCAGATTGGTAGAACCTGATTTTTTAAAAAAGGGGGTGAAATAAAGAATCAAAAAATAATGTAACATAACCTTTATAAGATATACATAGAAATAATTTTTTAATTGAAAATTAGATGATGAGAATTACCTTAACATGAATTGTTGCTCTTAAATCTTGAGTTTTTGAAATAAGGGCATTTGGGAAACCTTGGGGGAACGCATTGGGAGGAAAATTAACCAAAACATCATGGATTATAGATTGTAGGTGAAGGATAAAGGTGAAATGGTTGGGTATTTTTTGAAAAAGAGGAGAAATTGTTTAATAATTTTAAAAATATGTCTAGGAAATATAGGTACAGGAAAATGAAATACCATTTGATTAATGATGTGTTGTTATAATGGTTTTGGAAATTTCAGTCATATTTTATGATATGTTAATCCATTATAATTGATTAATACATTTGTTATGTATATTCTATGGAAAATTAATGATTTCACAAAATAGTTTTCTAAAGTATCATTTTTAATTTTAGAATCTTTGAAAGTCACTTATATGTTTTGAAAACAATTAAAATATATTAGAATAAACAATATTACTAAAATAACATATTATAGGTCATATATTGTGGTTTATTAATAATTTAATCATTATTTCATAAATACGAAGTTATAAAACCATTTGAAAATGAAAAACATTTTTTACAATTTATTAAAAAATAATGTCTTTCTTAAATTTCAAAAAAATCATTGTAAATGAATTTAAACTTTTTTTTCAAATATAATATTTATTTTATTAAAATAATTTTATAAATATTATCATTTAAATTACAAATGAAAATATCATTTTTATAGGAAAATAGTATCTTCTAAAACCTGGTCAATTTTACAACACTTATAAAAATTTCCCAATACATTATGGAATTAGAATATAATTTCAATTTCAATAAAAATATTGTAAAAAATTTTTTCATACAAAATATTTTTCATAGGACCTGAGTTAATTATAAAGGTTTATATATTTTATTGAAAAATACTATTTTTTTATATGCATGAAAAAATAAATTTATTAAATTTCACTCAATTAAACATATATTTTGTTATGAGAAACTATTCATAAAATGTAATTGATGGAATATCAATTTTTATATACAAAGGAAATAAAATATTTTAAAACTAAGTCATGTACATGTATCCCCTTATTACACCCACGTACACTATAAGGGTAAGGTTTTTGATAATAGAAGTCCCATTTGGTTGATCAACTAACATTGATCAAGTGGTAATATTCACTAACTTGAACTCCTCCAATAGTAAATTTCATACGTGCTTGAATTATTGAATATCATCTTGGGATTGTACAGGGGTGAACACAAGTGATGCTTCCTCCTCCCAAGTAATGATTAGTACACATCAAATGACATAACTATACTAGTTGAGGCCATAATTTCTCCATTATTAAAAAATTATCCATTTTCATTTCCACTCATTAACACTAATTATAATGGTAAAATTATCACCTATAGTTATTGTTTTCATCGATCAAATCAACCAACAGTTATATTGAAAAATGGTCATATAATGGCTGAATCCCAACAGTCACGTTTCCCTTTATACCATATAAACCCCACTTCAATATTTCAATAAATATTCACTATAATTACTCCGATGATTATATTTTCATTTATTAAGATATTTATTAGTTTACTAATTGATTTTTTTCTATATATAGTGTTAGTTGTGTGGTGATGATTCTAGAAGAGTGGGTGATCCATATTTTCCAATTTTTTATTTTAATTTATATTTCTTGTCGATTCATAATTTTTTGGATTTCCATGGGATTTATATTTGAATAATGAAATTATATTTACTAATAATATAAATGTTTTTTAGGTTATCTATATTTCAATAGTGTATATTACTATATAATTTATAACACACATTTATTTATGGAACATATATCATTTCAAAATCCAGAATCGTTACATTCATCCCCCCTTTATAAATATTATCCCCTAAATCAAAACTCATATTCTTAGTTGAGAATTTGTGAGGGTACTTCAATTTCGTTTCTTACAATGGTTTTTATGTCACCTCTTAGTATATATGGTCTATTCACAAAAATTTGACAAAGGGGATTTGTCTTATTGCATAGAAATATTTCTCTATGGTTAAAAAACTCCACCAAATTCTCATAATAAGAGAGTTGATGTTCCAATTATACAACCTTCATATTCAGTATTTGGTATGGATTAGTTATGTACATCCACAAGAGATATACAGGGAATAAATCATAAACATGAGCCATATTTTGTAGAAGTACAACACAATAGAACATAACTCTTATAAACTCATGGATTTTAAAGGGGACAATGTACCTAGTGCTATGATTCCAATTCATTCCAAACCACACAATTCTATTCCATGGTGATAATCAAAGTAAAACTTTTTATCTAACCTCAAACTAAAGTTTACCTAGACGTTTATCAATACATCTATTATTATGAAACTATGAATCCTTTATATGTTATGGGATGGCATGAATTTTTTTTCATCTATGGTACATGATTAAGTCTATGTAGGTTTCTCTCACCAAATATATCCAAACATATATAATTTCAACATGTCTTTACATATATTTCTTCATATGGTGCAATTAGAATACCATAGGGGAAGAAATTATTGTATAAGAACTCAACTAATAGTAGGTGTCAAACCCAAAAACCATTAAATTCCATTAATAATGTGCTCTACATTTCCATGAGTGTCAAAATTTCCCATTCATGTTGGCCATCAGTTTTAGTGTGATAGGCCATACAAAAATTCAATTCACTATTTAGAGAATGGTGAATAAATCACCATGATTTAGATGTGAACATTGGATCCTGATCATAAATGATATAATGTGGAACCCCATATAGCCTCTACACTTCCATTATGTATATATTGGAATGTTGTTCAAGATATACATCTTGTCAAACAGTGATGAAATGGTCATTTTGTTGAGTTGGTCCACTATAACCCATATTTTATTTTTTTAAATTAGTGGTCTATGGGAGTCCGATGATGAATTCCATATTAATATTTTCCCACATATATGTTAGTATGGGTATTTGTTTCAATAAACCTTTAGGAAGATATCACTCCACCTTTACTTTTTAACACACCAATCACCATGATGTGTAGTCAAAAATATCCCTTTTCATATTATCCCACCAATAATGATCATGAATACCCATATACATTATAGTTATTCTAGGATGTAAAAAATGTGGGACTATGAAATTAATCGATCAATTAATTATTTATCAGTGGGATGCACAGAACGTAATTTCTTGTATGAAATTTTGGTACAAGTTGTTGTTCAATATTGAACTCAAGAAACTTGACATTCTTTATATCCTCTATATTCTTTTACGTCATAGGATAGTATCTTTTTTGTCTCGTCATATTCTCTAGTAATTATGTTTGAGAAATCAATTGGAATAGGATTTATGATGTCCCATTCCATACTAATTCCACGCCCATCCTTACATGGTCATTGATCAATGGTTCTCCTTGAGTCGTCATAGTTTCCATCACAATAATATTTTTCCTACGAAATTAATTAGAGACATTGTTTGATCTTCCATGGTGGTTATGGATTTAACTTTCCTATTATTTAATAAGTTTTAATAATCTCCTTTATCTCATGTTTAATTCCATTTTCATGAATATATACCTCAATATCATATGGTTTATGTATATATCACATTTATTCACATTAATATAGTGTGTCTATATTATTATAGAAAAAATAACTATAGATAACATTAATGCATGAATAGGAGAAATCTTCTCATGATTCTTTAACTACAAAGATGTATATGTGATCCCCATATTGTTATTCGTGAGGAATATCTCATGCCCTTTCATAGATGAATCTCAATAAATAACAAAACATTATTTGATTGACATTAGAGTTTTTGTGTGTTTCATAACAAATCTATTATTATGTTCAGAGAAACCTTCTTCACACTAATTTGTCCCAATGAACGTTGATTAATTCAAAGTTTTCAATATTAGTGGATTAGAATGTCGTGAATTTTTTTAACACACCTTTTATAATATACTGATAAACCAAGGAAACTATGAATATTAGTTACAATTGTAGTATGAGTACACTCCTCTATAACATTCATATTGGAAGGGTCAATAGAGATTACTTCATTTGATACATGTTCCCCAATAATGAAACATATTATAACAAGAATTTATATTTCATGAATTTTACAAATAGATTATCCTTCCATAATGTTTTAAATGTAAAAAATATCTATTCATCATGTTCCTCAGGAATTTTTTAATATATCACAAAATAATAAATAAAAACTACCATAAATTTTAATGTTTAATTCCTAAAGACTCTATCCATAAAATCCTTAAATACGGATGGAGGATAAGTCAACCCCAAGGGTTTAAAAATAAATTAATTATACCCATTTTTTGGAAGGGATTATTTGGAATAAACACTTTCTTCACCCTAAATTAATGATACCAAGAGTTGAGGTCAATCTTGGAGATGAAATGAACCACATGAAGCTAGTAGAAAAATAGTCAATCATATGGATGGCATACTTTCACTTCACTGTGATCTCTTTATGTTCTCTATAATCAATTCATAGCTCAATTAATACATCCTTCTTCTTTATGAAGAGAATAGGTTCTCCCCAAGGAGAAACACTTTCTTAGATAATTCCCTTCCCCAAATGATAATTATGTTTTTCTATTAATTACTATAAATCAAAATTTTCTATTCTATTCATGGTATTAAATATCATCTTTTACCAGTATTGTGTTTATTAGAAGAGTAATCCTCTCATTATAGGTAAGGTTTATATAACTATTTAGGAAATATGTTAATGTATTTCAGAATGATGAAGAAATTCTCTATCATTATACTTTTTTTCCTTTTGCGTAATCACCAATTATCACCATAAATAAGTTTGTGGGAGGTTCTTTTAGGAAAATCATTGTATGAGATATCTCCCATTTGAAAATAAATATAGTATTCCATTCAACAATACTAAAATTTTCTTACTTCTAGATTTGATCGTAGATTTATAATCCGAGAGCCATTCCTTCCCTTGTATTGTGTAGAATTATAATATGGTAGTGACTAATGTAATTTAGATGATATTTTACTTTAAAATTGTAATACTATATATTGACCTCACCTGTTTTGATAATCCCAATTAAGCTTTCACATACTTTGATAATCCCAATTAATGTTTATCTATATTCAAATTCGCTCAATCTATGATATTATATTATCAAGTTGATAATAATATTAATATAGTCCTTGAAATATGTCAATCAATGTTTATATTTGTTTATATATGTTTTGAAGTATTTCTAATCCAATCAGATATGTTTTGCTTAAAACAGATAAGTGTTAGTCACTGATCTGTGTATAACTACTGATACAGAGCTACCAGTACTTAGTCTACAGATAGACAGAATTACCGATAAGCTAAAGTAACGGATACGTAGAGCTACCGATATGTACAAATCTACCGGTAATCATTAAACAGGCTACTGATACAGAGTTACCAAGAGAACAAGTCTTCCGATAGTTCATAATGGAGCTAACGATGTGAATAAGTCTACCGATACACATAATCACTGGAACTAACCAAGAGTGACCAATACAAAGTAGATCTACCGACAAACCATAGCTACCGATAGACCAAGAGATACCGATTGACAGAGTCACCGATAGAACAAGGTCACTATTGCAGATAGCCACCGATAGAACAAGTCTACCGAGCAACCGATATGTATAGAGCTACCGATATATAGAGTAAGAGCTACTGATATCAAGAGCTACCGATACTGAGAGTAAGAGCTACTGATATCAAGAGTTACCGATACAAAGAGATACTAATTCAAAGAGCTACCGATACAAGTCCAATGAGCTACTAATGGAAGGTCACTGTTACATAAAGTCCACCGTACACATCTACCAAGAGAAGGCTACTAATGATTGACCAACCAGTCAAACTCTATACTCTCAATACTATTTTTTTATTAAGCTAACAGTTACATTTGATGTTTTAATGCAGTTACTGTTATTTAATGATTTCTTTTCCCATGTCAGGGAACCGTACCTAGTACCCATGAAAAAGGTAATCATTCCCATTTGCTGGAGCTGAAAGCTATAAAAGGGAAGATAAAGAACTAGCTGAGAGATAATTGAGGGAAACATAGATCGAATGAAAGATTGATAATCAAGGAACTTAGGAGGCACACGAAGGGTGAAACTATTCAAACATGGTGCATTCACACAAGGCTACATCCATACTCCAAGAACTCTGGACATACACAAAGCTGTTCATTTATAGAGGAGAACATAGGCTGCATTTTTAGTGAAGAACTACAAAAAACACTTCATGAACTCAGGCTGATATGATGAACCTAGAACCAAGGAAGAAAACGAAACTCTAGTTTTTAGAAAAAAACAAGAGAAGGAATCAGATGCTTTTTTGACCAAGAAAAAGAGTCCAGAGCTGCACTGCCAATCACTAAATATTTTCTAAACTCATTCATACATTATTTAGTGATTATTTCATTTAAATTTCGAGCGGTGTGTGTACCCTATTTATCTTACACACACAATGTCTCTGGAGCTATGCTGGAGGATTCTTAAATCCTCATTCAAACTCTATAACTCCTTGTATCCCACTGTGGATAGTGGTAGAGGTCGAGTAAGCCCTGGAGAGCTGTGAGATGTTGCTTATTTTCCCACGTATAACTGTGGTATAGGTCTTTGTACCTAGATAGTGTGTTTACTGTTGTTTACCCCAATCCAGGGTGTGGATCAATTTATATAAATTGATTGAGAGGACTAAGTCTCGGCTTGAGACTGAACCTCTTGGTTACATCTACTGTGCATTTTAGTCTAAGTCATACATACACTATATATTTCATATTCCTCTGCAATTACATTGAACTACCAAACTATTTTAAAGTTACATTGATAGTTAAATTATCAAGTGTTTATACATATTGTAAACCAGAAAGTTAGTTTCAAAAGTCAATTTAATCTTCAGATTAAATTAACTGAGACCTAATCAATCTTGGAGAAACTAATTGAACATTTACACTCTGTTTAAATTCACTACAGTTTAAATTTGTTATTTTAATAGGGGGATTTGAGATAAATTTTTTTCACAGAAATTTTTATTGGAACTCAATTCACCCCCCGCTTTAGTGTCCAATTCGACCAACATTTGGTATTAGAGGTTGTTTTTATTAATACAAGTTTTCAAAACATTCTTTTTTTCAACTGTGATTTTAGTTTCATCTTTAAAGATCATAAATTTCTCTAAGTTCTAAATTTTATCTCTTTAATATATTCTCTAAAATCTAGTTATGGACAATAGACTAGAGGGTGGTGGTACTTACTAGGCACCTTTCTTCAATGGTACAAACTATGCCCAGTGGAAACTTAAGATGAAAAATCATTTGGAATGTATGTGTTTTGATATCTGGAATGTTATAGAGTCACAATACATAATTCTGGAAACTGATAGAACTACGTGGGATAAACCTAAAAAGACTGATAACAATAATAATTATGAAGCTATGAATTCCCTGTATTGTGATTTAGGAGATGAAGAGTTTAATATAATTTCTTCTTGCAAAACTGCCTATGAAATATGGGACACTTTGTCTATTTCCAATGAAGGAACAACCAATGTTAATGAAATGAGATTAAAAATATATTCTATTAAATATGATAATTTTAAAATGAATACTGATGAACCTATTTCTAACATGTATCTTAGGTTCAATGAGATTTTCAATACTATGAGCTCACTTGGAAAGGTTGTTACAGCAAATGAAAAAAGCATGAGAATCTTGAGATGTCTACCCGACCGATGGAGGGGCACTTCTGTTTCAATCAGAGAATCATGTGACATTGGTTCTCTCCATGTAAACAAGATTATTGGTAAATTAATGATGTATAAGGAAGAATTCAAGGAGAATAAGGAACAAGATGATGAACCCAAGAGAAAATATGTGGCTTTCAAGTCTACTGCTTCAAAGAGAAAAGACAAGGAGAACACACATGTACCTACCGAAAGTTCAACCACTGAAGATTAGGACCCTGACAATGACGCTGAGATGGATCAAATAGGCAGGAGATTCAAGAAGTTTTAACTGAAAAATAGATTCTTTAGAAAATCAAATTACAAAGGTAAGTATAACAATAATGGTCATTGGATGAAGGACTGGAAGAAGTATGATAAGGAAGATGATATAATCAGCTATGAGTGCAAAAGGAAAGGACACATAAAGGCTGACTTTCTGAAGCTAAAGTTCAAAAAGAAATATGATTATAAGTACAAGAAGTACAAGAAATCTATGAAAGCTACTTGGAGTGCTTCAGAAGACTGCACAAGTGAATCTGAAAATTCTAATTCTGAAAAGAATCGTGCCAACATGTGCTTCATGACCAATACCTCTGAGGTACCTGTTTTCCCTATGGTGAATGATTATTATTCTGGAAATAACAGTGATTCAGATAATGATGAAAATATGTCTAAGTATGAACTTTTTGAATATTGTAACATGATAGAGGAAGCATGTAATGAACTTAAGGACAAACATAAGTCACTAAAGAAACAACATGCTCTCACTACCAATGTTAAATATTCCTTTGATATAGATAAGGAAAAGAATGCTCAATTGTTAAATGAAAATACTGAACTGAAAATGTCTAATGAGAAACTTAGAAAGGACTTAGATAAATTCACAAATGGGAACAGATACACTTACTCAAATGTTAGGTAAACAAGTGGCACCAAAGTACACTACTGGTTTTGGGATACCAACCTGGACAGAGACAGTTCACTAAAAAATTATTTATTCCTAAATCTGTACAAAATTCTGCTTATTCCAGTTCTGGAAAAACATATGATTCAACTAGTTATTCATATGGTTTTGGATCAAATAAAGTTTATCTTAAAAATATATCGATTCTGTAAATTATATGAGACCCATAAGACAAATCTGGGTACCTAAAGCTTTTATTGATAACATTTCTGGACCCAAGAAGATCTGGGTACCAAAATCATTTCCCATGTAAATCATTGTTGTAGGAAACCTGCTTGAAGAGTTCTCACAAGAAAGTGTCGTACTTGGATAGTGGAAGTTCAAGACATATGTCTGGAGATTACTCATGCTTCAAGATCCTAATAAAAGTTGATCGAGGTCATGTCACCTTTAGTGATAACTCTAAAGGAAAAATCATCGGCCTAGGCTAGATTGGTAACATTATTTCAATTTTGATTTCCAAAATTTTATTTGTTGATGGACTTAAGTATAACCTGTTATGTATTTATCAGTTATGTGAAGATGGCTTTAATATTATGTTTGAAAATGATTCTTTTAATGTTTTTGACCCTAAAATGATTTAGTATTTACTACTTTAAGAAATGAAAATGTTTATGCTTTTGATCTGAATTCATTAGCTAAGTAAAATTTTACTTGTTTAAATTATTTTCCTAAAGAGTATTGGATTTGGAATGGAATATTAGGACACTACAACATCTCTTTACTTAGAAAATTGACTAGGAAGAACTTAGTTAGGGACCTACCTAAACTTGAATTCCCTAATGACAAAGTTTGTAATCTCTATCAAAAGGGAAATCAACATAAAGTTTCTTTTAAATCAAAGAAATAAGTTTCAACTTCTCAACCTCTCGAGTTGGTTCACATGGACTTTTTTAGACCTTCTAGAGTTTCTAGTTTAAATGGGAAGCACTATGTCTATGTCCTAGTAGATGAATTTTCTAGATATACTTGGGTATACTTCTTGGCTCACAAAAGTGAATCTTGTTCTTACTTTGTTAAATACTCCAAGTCTGTAGAAAACCTTAGTGGCCTTAAGATTAAAACCCTAAGAGGTGATCATGGTCGTGAGTTTGAAAATCAAGAGTTTGAATATTATTGCTCACACAATGGATATAGTCACAACTTTTCTTCTCCTAGGACATCTCAGCAGAATGGTGTAGTAGAAAGAAGAAACAGAACCCTTCATGAAATTGCAAGAACCATGCTTAACGAGTATGACCTGCCTATTTATTTTTGGTTTGAAGCTGTGAATACAAATTTTTATATTATTAATAGAGTTTTGATTAGACCTGTTCTCAAGAAGACCCCATATGAACTATGTAATAATAGAAATCCCAGAGTTATTTACTTTTGATTCTTTGGCTGCAAAGTATTTATTCTCAATACAAAGGATAATCCTGACAAGTTTTCTTCAAAGAGTGATGAATGAATGTTTCTTGGTTATTCATTAACTAGAAAAGCCTAGAGAGTCTTTAACAAAAGAACCAAATGTGTGGAATAATCTATTCACATCAAGTTTGATGAAACTTATCCACATGATCCTAAAAGCTCTCTTGAAAATATTGAAGAAGATTTGACTATTATGGACCTTAATGATAAAACTAAAGAACCTGCTGTAAAAATATTGATTTCTGGATATATTCCATAATCTGCTTCTGTTGAACTCAAACTTAGAGATGAACCTGAAATTTCTAGTCCTACCATTACTAGATCAACTAGGATTCTAAAGAATCATCATTTGGATGCTGTTGTTGGTAATCTTGATATAGGGACACAGACTAGAGATTCTCTAAGAAACTAGGTTGAACATCAAGCCTTTATTTCACAGCTAGAACCTAAAAATGTCAATGCTGCAATAAATGATGAGTTTTGGGTAATGGCTATGCAAGAAGAGTTAAATCAATTTTAAAGAAACAAAGTCTAGAAATTAGTTGACAGACCCAAGGACACTCTGACATTAGGCACTAAATGGGTTTTTAGAAACAAAGTTGATGAATCTGGAAATATAGTTAGAAACAAAGCTAGGATAGTTGCACATGGATATAGTCAAGAAGAATGTATATACTATGAGGAAACCTTTTTCCCTATATCTAGATTAGAATTCATTAGGATCTTACTTGCCTACGCTGCTCATCTGAATTTCAAGTTATATCAAATGGATGTCAAAAGTGCTTTTCTAAATGGTTTTATTATTAAAGATGTTTTTGTTAAACAACCACCTAGATTTACTAATCCTCATTTTCCAAGTCATTTTTTAAGCTATCAAAAGATTTATATGGTATAAAACATGCTCCAAGAGCTTGGTATGATAGACTTAGTTATTTTTTTATTTTAAAAAGTTTTACTAAAGGAATAGCTGATCCAACTCTTTTTATTAAAATAATTTCTATTGATGTTTTGATAGTACAAATCTATGTTGATGATATTATATTTGGATCTTCTAAACATTCCTTATGTACTGATTTTTCAAAGAGTATGAAAAATGAATTTGAAATGAGTTTAATGGGAGAACTTAATTATTTTCTTGGATTTCATGTTTTTCAAAATGAAAATGGTATTATTTTGAATCAAAGTAAATATACAAAGGATCTTTTTAAACGTTTTGGTTTGGATAGTATTAATAAAAGTGATACTCCTGTGAGTACAGTCTGTAAATTAGATGCAGATGAAACTGTGAAACAAGTGGATCAAACTAATTACAGAGGTATGATTGGAAGCTTACTTTACCTTACTGCCAGTCAACCAGATGTTATGTTTAGTGTGTGTATATGTGCAAGATTTCAATATAATCCAAAAGAATCTCATTTACTTGCTGTTAAAAGAATTTTTAAGTATCTTAAACACACTGTAAACATAGCATTGTTTTACCCAAAAGGACAATCCTTTAAGTTAATGAGTTATTCAGATGTTGACTTTGCTGGTTTCAAGTTGGATAGAAAAAAGCACATCTGGAACATGTCAATTTTTGGGAAAATCCTTAGTACCTTGGTGTAGTAAGAAATAGAATTCTGTAACTTTTTCCACTACTGAAGCAGAGTATATAGCTACTGGTAGTTGCTGTGCAAAAATTATATGGATGAAACACTCTCTTTTAGACTATGGATATGATTTTAAGCATGTTTCTATCAATTGTGACAACACTAGTGCAATAAACATTTCTAAGTACCCTGTATCTTACTCGAGGACCAGAAAAATTGATTTAAGGCACCATTTCTTGAGATATCGTTACCAAAAGGGTGATATTAATCTTGAATTTATTGGTACTAAACATCAATTAGCTAACATTTTCACCAAACCTTTGAGTTCGGATAGGTTAAGTTACATAAGGCATTAGTTAGGAATGATTAACCTTGATCAGTAGCTACCTCACCGATGTGAATACCACACCAATGTGAATACCTCACCGATGGGAATACCTCACCGATTTGATACCTCACCGATGTGAATACCTCACTGATGTAACATCACCAATGGACCTCACTGATTGGAATTCTCACCGATAAACCTTACTGATGAGTGCGCTATTTTAAACTTCTCTCTGCCACCATAATCTGAATTGTTTTTACTTTATTTATTTTATTTTTTTATTTTATGATTCCTAACTAATAAAAACAATGTCCTAGATACTTCTCAATCCATAGAGCTTCAAACTCTTACCCTCAAACCTTAGCTTCTAAATCTCTCGAGAACCCTAAATCCCTCGAACCAGTGATGTAAAAAACCAAACTTCCTACCATCAGACATGACACTGATGAGACGAAAGAAAAGAAGAAGAAGTCTAAGCCATAAGCAAGTGGTAGTGTTGGAAGAACTAGGTCGGGTATGAGACTAGTGACCCCTCATTTGCAGAATAGAGTTATTGTGATTGATAAGATATGTGCATGGAATGGTTGCTGCCTAGCAAGTCGTTAGTGCTCTATGTACTGGAAGATCAGAAGTGGGTAGATTTCTTTTGGAACAACAATGTTCCCTACTAACCAAATCTAGTGAAACAATTTTATGAGTTTGTAGGCTCTGAGAAATCTGAAAATGAAAACCGAGTGAACTCTTTTGTGAATGGAAAGGAGATGTCTTTTTCATCTGTTGAGTGGGAAGAATTCCTGAAGGTTCCACGCCAAGGTGTATCTAGATATGTCTCGAAAGCTATGCTACCTACAAGTGATATATTCAATTATGAGACTTCCTTGGAAGAGGTCACCAGTGATGGAAATCAAAGACATGTAGTGGCTGCTGAAATGGATGGAGAGAATAGACT
Source organism: Viscum album (assembly GCA_963277665.1). NCBI lineage: Eukaryota > Viridiplantae > Streptophyta > Magnoliopsida > Santalales > Viscaceae > Viscum > Viscum album. The sequence continues at coordinate 413,685,024 of OY728119.1, read as the reverse complement.
GTTGTTCAAATTTGTTCAGTATGTCTTAATACCAAGGAGAGGAGACTTTGCGAATTTAATATATTAGGATATCTATATCTTGCATCTCCTAAGACATTGTGTAAAATTGAATCTGTGCAGATTGCAGATGATCCAAATGGAAGACATGACAAGGCCAAATTCAAATACTAATGCCCTATTCTTTTCCAAGTTGATCTCAGTGATGATCAAAGTAAAAGGGGTAGGTGAGTCTCAAGATGAGATAGTTGTAGTAAGGAATAATTTTTGTATCACAACCATAGTTTGAAAATACAGGAAGATAAATTGGAAACCATGGAGAGGAGAGTGGGACAATGATGACTATAAAATATATGATAAATTTAATCCTATGAATCATCCTTCAAGACCTAAGGATGTGAGGGATCTAGGTCTAGGACCTAATGAATAAGAACATGAGTACAGTGATGAGAATGAATAAGAAGAGACTTCTATGGATGAAGGAAGAGGTCCAGACATACCTCCAAATCCTGTTGCAGAAATTGTATCTTCAGAAAAGAAAACCTTAGTAGAAGAAGAAACTCCTGCTAATGATGAAGACCAGCCAGCCCCTGAGCATAAAAAAGAAATAGAGAACGAATCTAAAGCCTATGATTCTGTCTTTTTAACTCTGAGTCCATTAATTGTAATCTCAGTTGTTCCTACTGAGTATGTAGTTGGAGAAATGGAAGAACACGTACCTAATTCATAGGACCCTCTAGCTGTTGTAGAGAATTAATTGATAGTAGAAGATTCTCTTCAAGAAGAAATACCTGCTGAGAATGCCCTTGCTGTACAAGAGAATGCACCCATTGAGGGGGATCATCAAACCAAGCTTGGAAGTGTGTCAGTGGTTGTTGATATTGAAGATTGGGCAGAAGACCCATGTTTTCTAGTTTGTGGATTAGACTATCCTGTTTATGATAATGAAGCATCCCTCAATAGACCAAAGATCATTTATGATGTTGAGACAGAGTTTATACCTGAAGAAGTGGTCAAAATTCATGACCTGGATATTGAAGGATGCCTCATTATTAGAATATTTCTCCCCCTTTGGGAATATTTCTCCCTATTTGAACATTTACACACTGTATAAATTCACTACAGTTTAACTTTGTTATTTTAATTGGGGGATTCAAGATAAATATTTTTAACAGAAATTTCTATTGGAACTCAATTCACCCCCCTCTTGAGTGTCCACTCCGACCAACACTATAGTTTCTATACATTGTTAAATATAGGATTATCTGTACATGAGTCTTGAATAATAAATCTACTTCTAGAATCTTACATATTGAATTTATCTTCTTTGAAAACATTGTTTAAGTAAATGAATCTGTATAGCTATAGTCAAACAATGTACTTTCTAGGATTTCGAGAAAAAAATTGTTCCTACTAACTCATAATCTAGAGCCTCAACTTTATCCAATAATATTGGAAATTCATGAACTTGATCCCTTGGCCTTTGCTGAGGATTATGGTGGTTTCCATCTATTATCTTCTAATTTGGAAAATAATTGGAAAGGATCCCATATTTTACACACTTGAAGAATTGAACTTCTAGCTAGGCTTGAATCATTTTCCATTTTTTTAGCGATGAGAAGTTGAGGCTTCACCTCACCATGATAGTTCTGAGCTATATTAGCATCTCTTCCACAATTGAATCACTTTCGACTCCCATAAAATAACTTCCATGATTTCTTATTACCACATTTGTTTCAAATGGGATGTTCCACCTTCATTCTTCCCCTTACATGTCAAAAATTATTCCCTGAGTTTGGCCCCATTGTTCCATTCTATTCATTCATACTATCAGAATATTTTATCTCTCTAAAATCTAATTACACATTCATTAAACAATTCAATGTCTAATCATAGATTTCATAGTCTCAATTTTCTAAATTCATCCACACATGAGGTCTCAGTCCCTCAAAGAGTCTATATACATTTCCATTATGGACCATAACGAATCTAGTGGTTAATCATGCTTGTCTTGTGATTCTAATTTCATAGCATCCAACTAATAAATTTTCCATATACTTTAGATCTTTAAACTCTTACTAAATTTTTGTTCAAATTGAAAAAGGAAAATATTTATTGAAAATGATTCTCCTGAACACTTCCCAATCCATAACAACAATATCTTTTATTGGATTCATGCTTTAAATAATCTTCCACCACAAATAATATTCTCCTTATGTGTGGTATTTTTACTAGGTGACATTCTATAGATCTGAAAAATGGAGTACAAAAATGTTCTTTTCTATAAAGGTAATGCATTATTAAATAATCAATTAGATAGTAGATCAATTAAAAGAAGTTGGTTAGTGAAAATTGAATGACTCAATGACATGTTATTCCCATCATGGAAAATATATACACTCAACATGATTCATGTTATTATTCACAACTCTAGATAGTTGATTCGTTACCATCACAATGTTTTCCATTCTAGATTCAATTGGAAGTCCATTGGTGCATCGTCTATTGAAACCATAATTTTTTCATTTCCTATTATTTCCATTAATTTTTTCTAATATAAAAATACCATAGAGATTAATGTTTTACATTTTGGAATATGATTATTATTTGAGGATTTTATTTCTTAAAAATCATGCTTCAATATGTTATTCATCTATCTCCTCTAATTTCATTTTATATATATCTATCATAATGGTTTATAAAATGATTGTGATTAACCAAACATATCCCCCAAAAGTGGAAAACAAGCTATAAAACAAGGCCCATTGTTGATCCCTATTTCTCGATTGTGTCTCGATCAATATGGTTTTTTTGAGTGTTACCCCTATATAAATTTTTTCTAAAGCCACATCCACTTGTAATATTCATACACAGGTGTGTTTTCTCAGAAACTACATATTAAAAACATTCCAAAATACCATGATGTTTTCCTATATTAATAATTGTACATAGGGTTCATACTATTGTTTCCATGTCCAAAATTCCACATATAACTAATCCATGATATGGTACTAACAATGGAATCCAGAATTTTTATTATATTAAATTTTCATTACATGAAACAAAATACGTGATCTTTTAATCTATAGTTTTTGTAAATTCAAAACATTGTACCAAAACACATAAAAAATTATTCTAAATCCACATGAAAGATGAATTTTTGGGTCCAACCTCAAATACTTTTACTGTATCTCATATCCTAGCGAAATAAATCAAAGGAAAGGGGTGACCATGATTCTTAATAAGGGAAATATTTAAGGGATATATATAGGGTTTGATCTTGAGGAATACTAATAAAAAAATGAGGTATAATAGTATGGCATGAACAAGATAATGTGTGGAGTATCCTAATATAGATTACATGAATCATAACATGGAAATGTGTCTCCATTATTTAAATAGTATATACATAATAAAATCACCATCCCTTATCAAAAAAATTCATAAATAATAATTTCCAAGGTTATTCACCATGTTACCGTAAAACATGTCATCTCTAGATATTAATTTTTTTACCGAATTAATTTAAGAACTATTAAGGTACACCCTTCATATAAACTAATTTTATGTGAGAAATTTTTATCATAATAAATCATTTCATTAAAAACATTTTCAAATCAACGAATTGGTTTCATATCAATACAATTATATAAAATTGATCCTAAAGACTGAACCATTAAATCATTTCTTACAAACGAAAAGTGAATTTGGGCTTTATGTGTGAAAATACACTATCCAATAAGTCACTATCAGATTTATTTGAATACCCATTGAAAAGAAAATAGATTTTTGTAGTAAAATAAAATGGAAAAGATAATTTATCATGTAAAATTGAGAAATTAGAGAAATAAATTGAATATCATAAATGGTATACATCATGGATTTAGAACATGTTAAAATGATAATGTCTGCAACTGATAAAACATTATTATTTAAGTAAGGTTGTGATAAAAATAAAAATAATTGGATGTATCATAACCATTATAATATGTACACAAAAATAATTATTTAATAGAAAAAAATTTGACAATTCCTTTACCTTGATGAGTTCCTCCAAAATGTTAAGGTTAGGAGACTTATGGTCTCAAATACACCATGTGGGAACTATATTAGATGAAAAATCCACATAAATTCATGGATTATGTATTTTTAGTGCATAGTAATGGAGAAATGGGTGGGAATTTATATAAAAGGTGGAGGGATTATTTAATAATTTCCAAATATAGGTCTTAAAAACCTAGGATGTTGAAAATGAGAAACCATTGCCTTACCCATGGTTGTTTCTCATTTTTTTGGTATTTTGAATACAATTCTGTTGTAATTTAATCCATTATAACAAAAAACAATTTTATATTACATATTTAGACATAGAAAAGTAATGTTTTCAGAAAATAATGTTTTTAAAATCAAAATTTCTATTTTATAATTTCTGATGTCATTTATATGTTTAGAAATTGATTAACATCTTTTAAAATAAATTGTATTAATAAATTAAAATATTTTTAGTTTTAAATTGTGGTTAATTTTTTAGTATATAATTATGATGGAAATATTAATTTATAAAAATACTCAAATCCTAATACATTATTTATATTATTCACTGAAAAAAAATTTATTTTAGAAAATTTTCAAAAAATAAAAGTTACCAAATTTCTGCATTTTGATTTCAAATATAATATTTGTTTTATGAAAATAATTTTCAAATATGATAATTTTATATTTTTAATATAAAAATATTTATTTATTGAAAATAGATGTTTTTAAGACCCATTCAAATTTCTGACCCTTATAAAAAAGTTGTGGAAAATTATAAAATTATTATATCATTTATATTTAATTAAGAGTGTTTTAAGAGATTTTTTTATAAAAAAATATTATTAAAAATAATTGATATTATTATAAAAGTTTAACTCTTTTATAAAGACATAAAATTATGTTTTATTTTCATCCAAAAATCAAATTTTCAAATTCTTCTCAATTAAATTTATATTTTATTACAAAAAAATTATTAAAATGGAATCGATGTAATAATAATTTAATTTATAAAATGAAATTACAATTTAAGAAACTAATTCCAAGAAACTTAACCCCTTATTACACCCATGTACTCCCAACGGGTGAGGTTTGTAATGGTTGGAGTCTCATGGGGTGGCTTAAAAAGCATTGGCAGAGTAGAAACTCTCCACTTGTACTTCTCCAACATGAAATTTCATTCAAGATTCAATGGTTGATTTTTTTGTGGTATTGGTCAAGTGTGAACCACAACGGCACTACCTCCCTCAATTTTTTTTAAAAAATGGGTTTTAAACGGTATAAATCTATTGGTTAAGGCCTTTAATTCTCTTTTCTACATCAATTATCATTTGTCCATACAACTTATTAACAAATATTATAACTATAAAATTATCATCCATGGGTATTCATTACAATGGAAAATTTGAGCAATGATTATATTTTCCAAATTTCATATTTGACTAATAGTCATCTAATGGTCCAAATCCAAATGATCAATTTTCCATTTATAACATATGAATACCACTTTATTCTTTCTATCAATATTCACTACACTTCCTCCTTGGGTTATATTTTAATTTATTAATATTTTCATTGGTTTAATAAAATTTATATTTTTTTCAATCATGTTGGATTAGGGGGAGATGATTCTAGAATATTGGGGAGAACCATATTTTCCCATTTCTTCTAATCTATTTTATAGTTTTTATCAAGTTGTTATGTTTGATATTTTCATTTGTTTTTATAGATGACTAATCTAATGAGATTTATTAATGAGATTATAATTTTTAGTCTTATCTATATTTTTTACATTTATAATATAAAATAATTTATAACAAACATTTATTTAGGAAATAAATATCATTTAATAATCCTAGGACATTACAGATCAATGGAAATTTATAAAAATGAGATGCTCACATATTAAACCAGGATGATTTTCTTCCTTAGAGAACCCTATAGATTGATTATTCATATAAATTTAAGTGGAATCTCCTTTGATATAATAGATTCTTAAGGAAATGAACAAAGAAATAGTGGATAATTTTGTAGCATCTCTGTTAGATCTGTTTTGTCAACTTCTATTTTCCCCATCTAACTATGATAACCATTCCCATTTGCCTCATAAGTTTTCTATATTTCAGATCGGACTATCATTCCTCTAATATAATATATCAATGAATCAGAAGGATTCCTAATATATCCATCCACAAAAATATCTTAGAAATAATTATTAGTTTTTAAAAAATATGGTATATTTTGGTAATAATGATATTTATCCCATTTCTTATTCATAAGATTGTGGGATTAAATATTTATCCAATCATTCCCTGAAAAAGGACTGTTATCTATAGTTTCCAAATTTAATTGAGTAAATAACTTCATGAGGTTGAATTATAGAATAAATATCTTTAATGCAGTCATTGAAATCTATGACATCATTCACATATGAGATTCCCTGTAGGGTGGTTATGTTCTCATTCTCTCTAGTACATCCTACGTAGGAGGAGTATGATATAATCATCTATAACATCCATATGCCTCTTCTAATTTCCCTATTACTAAAAAGATAAGGGAAACACCATTGTGAATGGAGTAGATTATGGGGATGATACATAACATTTTGGAAGCCCAATTTATGAGGGATATAGATCCAAATTCTTAATTTTCATCCAACGAATCACTGATACCAACAATCTACCTGATGCAAGGCATTTACTTGAACTCCATCCCCTATTGTTGTTAGATATCCATCGACTTCATACCTTACCAATAGTGGTCCCTTTATTGTGTCTACTAGAACATGTAATTGGAAATTAGTGCAGTACCATAAGCATGTGTCAGTATATGAATTTGATAGACCAGAACTAGGGCGAGTTAGGTGAATAGTAAACTTGATATAAATATATTCTATTTTATATATTAATTTAAATTGGAAACAATCAATTAGATGTTTCCATACACTAATATCCTAAGTATTACATAGAAATTTCATTTTAAGTCATAAAAACTATCACAAAATTGAACAGGGTGGTTATCATTCATATAAAATCTTGTAATCTACATGAGTTGAAATGACACCCTCATTGATAAAAAATAAGAACACTATTCTATGAAACCAGGGATATTATCAGTTATATAGGTAGTTTTTGTTTTCATGTGACATATATAAAAATTGATAATGTAAATTTATTTTTTTCTTTATTTCATGTTTCAAGAGTGAATTGGGCCTAAACCCACAAATATTTGCAGAAAGAACTAAACTGAGTATAAGATATTTCATTGGTGTTGATAAATTCATAACCACCCATATGGGTCCCCATCCATACCTAAAGAGCATTGAAGGGTGTTGAAATCATGTGTTGGTAATTCCCTTAATATTTATAGTAGATTTACTGTTATAAATTGTCCAAAATTAGAATAAATAAAACAAATTCCTTCCACTACATAATTTTTCAGTAATTATAATGTTATTCACCCTTACCCCACCCTTATCATGGTTTTTATATAGCTATACACAATTGAACAAATATTTAAATGATTATAATTGGAAAAGATTATTTTTTAACAAAAGGAATTTCAACAAGAATTTTTTTTACTTATTCTTACAATGGAATAATAAATAAAATTTTATATAGGATGTTCATATAACGTACAAGCCCTTTCCTAATTTGATAATGTCTCATCCTCAGTATTTTTATCAAATAATACTACCCATTATTTTGAAGGGAACACTGACTCATCAGCGTGTGTCTAGTTCAAGGATCTTTCTAGATAAATTAAGTTTCCAATTGGAACTACTTAGAGTATATTTGAAATTATAATTGATAGAGTAATGGGGGAGTAATTAATAATACATGTCTCCAAAAATAGATACACATCTAATCTTCATGAAATCCTAATGAATTATGAACACTTCTATGTGTATTAAATGGAACATATTTGTGTTAGGGAACTATGAACTAGCTAGGAAATTCATAAGGAATGTTTTAAAATAATAAAGAGCCTATGAATCCTATTAATCCTCATATAACAATACCATATATAGCCCAAATATGAAATCAATTTAAGAGTTATGTACCAAGAAGAGATAACCCCAAACTATACCAAAATATCAACCTAACTGGATATCCCAACTAGATATCCCCTCAATATTTTTTGGTTATATATTTTAATACTATTGATGTATATAATTGACTATCCTCTTTAGACACATACAATTTTTCCTCAAGACACGTTGGGGGTTCTAATCCCATAGATATCACAACAATCATCATTGAGAATAAAATTTACCACAAGGGATATGTTCACCAAATTTGCATGATGAGCCTTAATAATCCATGTACAATGCTAGACCATTACCCAATAATGTTATATTATATTCATATTCCCAATAAAAAATATAATAGATTCGTATCCACCTAGATTGTAGATACTATAATAGATGTGTTACCATCAATTATAAAATATATGAATAATATGATTTAATAATTCAATACTATTGAACATATATACATTTATCCATGAAATGGCATGGATCCCCATCCTCTTCAAACTCCCACTTTGAATTAATACATTTAAATAGAATAGAATATTAACATTAGGTACAAAAGTTGTTCAAATAAACATATGTCACATGAAACATGTAAGGATATATGACTATATGACTACTATAGCATCGCATAATCACATGAATCCAACTGTATTATGTGAGTCCATATCCATGAATATGTCACATGATCACTAAAATATTAGGATAATATTTTTCATGAAAAATAGAGTTAAAATTTTATTCGATGATAGATAAATATAGTCATGAAATTGTGGTTATATTGAATGATGACATGGCACTAGTCAAATGATTCTATTTATAGGATGAGTTTGAGTTTTACAATGATATACAACATCTAATTTGATTTTCAGATAATTATTAAAGAGACCCCTTATCCCTGTATATAGGAAAATATGTACATGAAATAAAAGGTCTCACAGAAAACTAATGGAATCATGTGTGTATCCTATTCCCTACAATCGAGTGCTCCCATTTCATTTCATACTACATTTCTATGGGGGATAATTTATTCACAACATACATAATGAATGCCTATAAAGAGGAATGATGATGAAATTGAAAAAGGTAATCTCCATTTTTCGGATTAATAAAACACCAATGGAATATTCACTAGAGACAAGTTCCCTAGAGGGGAGCACTATAATAGTCTGTAATTTATTCCACAATAGGATAACAAAAATAAATAAATATTATAGGAACACTCTCTTAATGATCAAATTGTTCCCATTAAATTATATGTTACTTTTGTAATATATTTAGTCCATGGAGGATCTATAAATTATTATTCCTTGTTAGGTAATAATTATGGAACAGTCTGTCAATTTTTTACCATTCCACATTCTCTATTAACCGCACAACATCCCAATATCCATTTTCCTTGATATATCATCTCATGTTGTCTATTTATCACATGAATTTTCAGGGTTATGTTTTCAAGAAACCCATCAACATGTGATGTATCTTGGATACATGAATCATCCAAAATACAATCAATGTAATATAGATTTCCGTGCAAACATTGAGAGCCTCCTCCACTACTATACAAAATTCATGAAATTATATCATCACGATACAACAATAATTTTTAGATATTTATGTTTGTAAACTATCACGAGGATTCCAATTTAGGGAACAAATAGTGTAAGTGGTAAATTATAGATAATAGATAATATTAATGGAAGGATAATAAGAGGATAAAACCACAGAAATGCGTGCTTTTTAAACTCAATAGGTCATTTCAGGATGAAATGTGGGAATCTATTCCAAGGGAAAAGTTAAATATTAAATGTATATATAGTTTAATAAACATAAACTGTGTATTAATGCTTGAAAATTTTATCTCATGACTGAGTCATGTAATTTCCATATAATATATTAGTCACGTGATTTCCTAGTTCCATCTCCACCGTGTGAATTTTTTATCATGGTTATAAAATTATATTCATCACATTTATTCACGTGATATCTTAACCCCCTCTTAGTCATGTTAACATATAAACACTTGAATCCTCTCTTGAAACAATTTGGTATGTATTATTACAGTGATCACACCAATTCACATACCTTTGATCGTAGATCCCCATGAAAAACATAGACTCTATGTTATCATCCCATATAGGTGGAACCCTTAGGGGAACCATAATCTAGGGATTGGTTTACCAGACTTATATTGGAATTTGGGGAAGATTCAATAACATAACATAAATCTATAAAATAACCTTGAAGTAGGATGAAATTCAACCAAATAGGGTGTCATGATCTCAAACTACCATAATCAAGACCATTGTGAATTTATAAGAATAATTTTTAAGTAAACCCAATTATTGAATTTATTTGGAATAAAATTCCTCAACATTTCAAAATTCTAGGATCCATTGGGAATTTTTTGGTCAACAAATAAACCTTTCTGGAAGCCACGTGAAAAAGGAGTAGTGACTCTAAATGAATATTTTGTAGCCACACACAGTCCCTTACAACCACGTACTGGGCCACCCCATTCTCATTCAAACATATAGTAAAATCATTATTATTATCTCAAAATTTAATTATGGATTTTCGATAGTGTTCATAATCACCATGTGGTATAGATAGACTATTTCTATTGGTCTGATGTCTATTATATTTGGGGAGGTTTTCATGAGGTCACATGGGATATTCTTGGTCGAATTCCATATATTTTTACTATATTAGGTACAACATATATTTTATTTATTAGTTTTAGTTAGTAATTTAATTTTAGAATAAATATCCTTTTCATCATCTATTTTATACATTATCTATATTTACCAAGCACTATTTTCATGTTAAAAAATATTGTTCCACCTCTCGAGAAATTTTAAGACTCAAAATACAATTCATCTCCCCCAAAGTTCACATATTTAAGTAATAAATCATTTTAGTGGGAAAACCGTTATTTCTTCCAACATAGATACTATCATTACCATTAATACTTATAATGAGTGAAAAATTTAAGTTTCAATGATATATTATATTTTACCCAAAATTTATTTTTAAAACATTAAAATATTTAAGAATTACACATTATTTTAAGAAAATTCCCCCAATAAATTAATTTACCCATAAAATTAGTTATTCATTTAGAAATACGTAGATAATCATATTTAAGAATGAAACATTTTTGTTATTCAAAATAAGGTTCATCTTGATGATTTCCATTGAGTAAGGCTCATATGTCATTCATTGGGAACATCATTTTTCATAAATATTAAAATCATATGATGAAAAATCCTTATTCTTTAAATCGAAAACAATTAATGAAAACTTATTTTCAATTTTGATCACATTAACTTCACAATTTATATTATAAATTAGAATTTATTCACACCATATAACATCGACAATATCATTCATGAGGTTATAAAACAACCAAATTCCTCAAATAATTCTGTATTATTTTTGGGTGTAAGAAACAATAACAATGGTATTTTATTCATAATCAGATCAAATTACTCAATACTTGATTCTTATTATTATTTGTTTCTTAAAATCATGATTCATAAATTTTTTATTGAGTTATAAATAAATAAGTGTATAGATGTATCATTAATTATAAATTTATTTGAAATAGAATTCAATGATCACCATAGATATTCTAAGACTTATATTTTTTCCAAAAAAACTTATAAACAAAAAATTGTCCCTCTTTATACCATTATTTTATTGAATAATATTTATTTTTCGCAATTATCTGAATAATCATCATTTTACTAATTTGATGCATTGTTTAAAATAAAATATAAACATCCTCCTTTATATTAACCATGTTTTATTTTCTTTCAATATAAATTAAACCATTCTTCTACCACCAATAAAATATAGAAATAAATAATGATACCAATTTTCAAATGAAAAGACTATATATTCTTCCAGTTTTTGGAAATTCCTAGAAACATACATAAACACTGATTCACCTAAGCATCACTATTTTTACACCTTTCACATTGTTCAAATAAAGTCTACTGAAAACCATATATTATTCATTGTGGGATTATTATTGTAAGAAATTTTATAAGGATGCATATTTAATTGTTTTTATCATTAAAAATTATTTTTGACCTAAATTACTATCAAAATAAATATTCCAAAAAGGGTCATTATAAATTATACTACAGTAGCATTTTATGAAATATTTATGTGAAAAAAATTTCATCCCTTTTATAGAAACAAATTTTCCCTTGTATATTTTATATTATACTAATATAAAATTGAATGATTCTAAAAATATTCTTTAAATCATCTACAATTGTACTAAAACTATTATTTCATTTATAATATCTTCCATGTGTCCAAATTAATTTTCTACACTAATAATAGAACTCTTGTACACCCACAATCAAATAAAATTACCTTTTATTGTAATTATACATTTAATTTGAATAAATTAATATAAAAATTAGTTAAAATATTTAACATAATTTATTTAATCCTTTTTGAATGGTTATGGTAGGGTTTTCAATCGCATTTACATATTAAATTAATTTATTATTATCTTATGAATGTACCTTAGTAGAATGCCCTAGGGTTGATCTCAAGGAGTCTGCTTCCGCGCACTGTTTTCCTATTATCACTAATTTAATTTAACTAATATAAATATAACCTATATTAATATATATGGTGGGTTTTACTATGAAAATAATCTAATATAGTATATATGATAATTAAAATTCCTAAAATAATGAAAATAAAGACGAAACAAAGATGTCCGCAGAAGAAAACCATTGTTCTCAAAGTTTCGTGGTGGTGTTATCATTGTTATTCAAAATATATTTTTCATTATTATATTCAAATTAGAGATACATACCATTCACTCTACACCCTCTAATATTTATTTTATTACTATACACCAAGACCTCTGCATGTAGGATTAATCTCTTCCACATCAATACTTAAGCCAAAATCCTCTGTTTTCGTGACATAGATATTGATGAGAAAGAATATGTTAAAAATAGGAGGAAGAATGAAATAAATGAAAAAATGGGGATAATTATCAAGAAAATAATTTTTTACACTTAAAAAATATTATAATAAAACAGTATAAATCATTAATGTGTAAGAAACTAAAACACCACCACATCCCCCATTGAATAATAGTGTGAATTATCTTTTCTCTATCTTGGAGTTAAGAAGAATCACGAAGTGGAAACAAAAAATTGAAAATAAATGGAGGAAGTGAGAATGATGAATAATTTTATTATATTAAAAGAAAACTAAATTACAAAAACTCAACCAAAAATGAAATTATAAGAAGAGGGCCACATTTAATTTCTCACCTCTGTGCGTTGTTACTTGTCCTCCTCTGGTCCTTTCCCAAAATGCTTTGGAAGGGTGGTTGGGGCCTCAATTTATAGGAAAAAACCCACATAAATCATGTTTTGTAGCATTAATTTTTATGATTTTTGATATCCTCAGGACGTGTACTTGAGGTAAACGTAGTGTACTTAAACTATGAGTCTTCCTCCACATCTGCGTCGCAATATGCATGTTGATCGGTACACGACATATACTTGGGTTACAAATCGTGTATACCCCTTTAATGGATGAATCATTATTTGGAGTCTTCTTGAGAGTTATTTAAAATTTATTTTCCTATTGACCCTAAAATTTTCAGATCATTTGGAAATGTGGATATATTTTTATGATTTAATTACATATTAACTTATTTTTGCATATTGTTTTCCTGATTTTTTTCCATGTTTGACTCTTTCAATGAATTCCTTAATAAATGATTTATTTGAAATTTAACATGGAAAATATTTTATGCATTTTCAATCTAATACAAGTGGAATCAACACATGTGGACATGTTGATCATAATTTATGGCTATGTTAGTTTTTTGGGGTCTACCATTTGCTTTAGAAAAATGAACCGCAAAGTTATATTTTTTTGGGCCATAGACGTTTGAATTCTGCTCGGATCCCGTTTCCAATTATTTCTAAAATAAATGGTGATTTAAAAAAAATCACATAATTTGGATCAAAATTTAAAAATATATTATTGAAATATTGAATTCATGAAATCTGTTAAAATTGTAAAATTAGGCCATTTCTGTATTTGAGCTCAAAATAACACAAAAATATAAATACATGAAAACTGACCATTAAATAACACAATGGTGGGTTTAAAAAAATTTAATTGTATATTAAAATATGTGAAAATATGAGATTCAACAATCCCCTACACATAACAATTTCACTCCCTAGAAAAAAAACCATATATTCTATTTCAAATCCGCATGATAATTAAAAATGAGAAAATATTTATTATCTTATTGAAAATAAAATTCCATCATGTATCCTATATGAAAAACAATTCCCTGTCATTTTCATTCCTCACTTATATATTTTTTTGACATCATAAATCCATCCATTTCCCAATAAAAACCTTCCTCGCATTGAATTTTAGGGCACACTTCATTCCATGGAAATTTAATCTAGTGTTATGCTCATACATGGAAATTTCATGCATCTCCATTGGATTATGACAATCCACATTTCTCCAAATAGCGAAACATGAAAATATTTTCAATAACAAGGACTACCATTAAAGGTAAAAATGACTCTATGGATTTGGGTTGGTGGGATAATGATGAAAATATTTTAAGGCTAGAAATAAGAGGTTTTACTCTTAAGTACAATGCTGGAATAATCATGTGAAAAATAGAAAATTCCTTACTCAATACCCTTTGAGAAAGTGAAACACAAAACCACCCCAATTTTTTACTACATGGGTCAAGATCCAATAAGTGATTACAAATAATGATATCATCCATTTTCTCCCATTTTATTCTTCTATTTTGGTGAAACTCCAGAAAGGAAAAACATTATTTTAATTTTTTTCCTTTTTTAAAGCTCTAGAAAGGAACAATGTCATTTTCATTTTTTTCATTTTTTTCATTTTTTAGGAGAATTTAATGAGACAAATGAATTAAAATGAATTGATGACTCATGCCCAATTATTAAATAATACATGGACCAAAATGATGAATAGCTCCTCACACCACCCAAAAAATAAAACACATCCCAATGAATGCACACTAAAGGCCATCCCCCCATACTCATACATGAAATATCAATGAAAAAACTACCAAGAGTATTGGTAGGTAAGGATATATCATCTTGTAATGATTATTAAATCTATAAGGAAATTCATTATATCAATAGGCTTATGAAGGATGAATGTAAATGTTGGTCTTAGGATAATGTGTGGCTAGAGAATGTAGATCCTTAATCATATTAAAAACATTACATGAAATCCAAAGAATTCAATGATAAAAACCACAAATTCTGATTCTTACAAAAATTCCAAGTTCCTCCCAAGATAGTGTGGGTATTAAGAAGAATATGTCATAATGGATTAAAATACCTCACAGGGTAAGAAAAAATATTTTGAGTCAGTATTTCATGTGAATGGATTTATAAAATTAGTAAAATTAATAAAAATGATTAAAATTAAAATTCATGGAATACATTCCACATCTATAATCATTTAAAATACATTTTTACAAAAAAATAAATTCAACTCTCTTAGAAAAAATTAATATGAAAAGTGATATGAAAATTAATTTAGTCAAAAGTTTATTAAAAAAAGAAAATAAATAAAATAAAGAACATAAGAGATACTAATTTGGTTGAATCATCACCCACACTAAAATTCCACCACCCTTCATTTTATCACAAAAAAATATAAATAAGTATATAAAAAACTAAATAGAAGGAAGGATAAAACCAATGTTAATTTTTGAGTGGAATCATTGAGTTAATCTCTAAAATGATATCACACTCAACCTATATAAAAGAAATGAAAAAATAATATAATTAAAAAAATTGATTGCAACGATAAAGAGAAGGGAAAATGCTTGCTTTGACCCCCAAGCAGGTTCTACGGTTTTACTGTCCCTAGTTAGGCAGTTGTAGCAGATTATCCCCAATCTTAATGTGAATGTGGTTTCTTGTTCATGAAATATGAAAACCTATTTCTTTTTGTTCTCTTCATCTTGCACCGATCACCGAGGAACCCATGGAAAGTGTACATCTGCTCCTCCCTCATTACAACTTGGAATAACAGGAATGATGGGGAAAAGAGAAAAAATAGGTCCTAGTCTTCTTTGTCCATGACTTCATTGGACTCTTTTTTTATACAAGGCTTGATCATCATTCACTGCATTATAATTTGTACTATTAGGTATCTCAAAAAACAATTTAAACTAAATAATATTAAATCATGATGAATCAACAAAGAAATATACCCTTACATGTAATGCATATTGAATATTGATCTCTTCAGGAAAGACCATTGGCAGCCCAACCTAAGTAGGTGAATCTTTATTATAGTCTTTTAAAGAAAGAGAGAGGTTGAAATGTTTTCCAACAAGCATGTACCCAAGTGGTATAGGGTCCTTCTTGGAATCCAAAAGACCCGGGTTCAAATCCGGGCAGGGATGAATTTTTGGGGTACTGTAGCAGGGTACTATAGCAGGGTACTGTAGCAGGGAACTGTAGCAGACACTGTAGCGGTGACAGCACTGTAGCGGTGGAGGAACTATTGCTAGAGACTATAGCGGTGGCGGGTACTGTAGTAGGTATTGTAGCTACGCAAGGTACTGTAGTAGTACTATTCACAGAGGGTCCTTTGAGCCAAAAAATGGGCTTTCAAGCCTTGTATTCATGCCACATAGCATTGGGCCTTCAGGCTATGTATTGGGTCTCCCTCTACCCTCTAAGAGTTATTTGATTTAATAATAAATTGAGGCTTCAGCCCCAACCTTTAAAAAAAGAGAGGTAGAAATGTTTTGATATTTCATTATCAGTAATTTGAAGATCTTGTTTTAGGTTATCATCAAAAAAACTATTCCAAGATTCTTCTTAAAACAGTTTATCTCCCATAAGTACATCAGCTAACATTTTTTACTTCAGGTACCTCCTCAAGCAATGGTTGAGTATGGGATGATGTGATTAATTCTATTAGAATATCCTTATCACCCACCTCAGGTTTATTAATATAGAAAATGATCGGTGAAATTTCTTCCACCACTCATTATGGTTCTGGTATTGGTGCAGGTTCCAACCATTGAACATTGGCTTCTTGAATGAGGGAGGAAAGGTTGCCCCATTGGTGTTGCAACTCCTCACTTTTTTCTTCAAAAAGTCTTCCCTAATAAAAAAATAATCACTATGATAGTAATATTAAAAATCACTAAAATAATCCATCTTTCACTGAAAAGTAATGATATGAAATAATTTTTTTTAATTTTTTGATTTCTTTTGGGTTTTTTCATAATTTATAAAAAACAACATATGAAAGCACTTGGCCTCCCTAGCAACAACTCCAAATTGATGGTAGGTTTTTCAGTTGTGCTTCCCTATTCAAATAATTTCTTGTTATCCTATTAATGTTCTATAGTGGCACACTCTATGGTCGATCTCAAGGAGGCCGCTTTCCCAAATTGTTTTCCTATTGTAACTATTTAAATTTACATAACATAAAACTAACTTATAGTAATATATATGGGGGGTTTGATTATGAAAATAAATTTAATATTGTATATATGATAATTAAAATTCATAACACGATGAAAATAAATAAGAAAAAAAGAATTCAATGGAAGAAGACCACTGTTCTGGGGGTTTCGTGGTGGTGTAATCATTATTATTAAAAATATATTTTTCATTATTATATTAACTGTATAGATCCATACATTTGACTCTACACCCTCCCATATGTATGCTATTACTCTATACTGAGACCTCTTTACATATGAGTAATCTCTTCAACGTCAATACCTAATCCAAACTCTACCATTTAAATGACATAGGTGTCGACGAGAAGAAAAATGTTAAAATGAGGAGGAAAAATAAATAGTAGATAAAGTGGGGAGAACACTCACCAAAATCATTTTTACCACTACTAAAATATTATAACAAAAAATTACAATTCATTAATGTGTGATAAAATTAAATACCATCACTTCCCACCCCCCCTCAAGCAATAGCATGAATTAGCTCTCCACCATCATGAAGTTAAGAAGAATCACAAAGGGGGAAAAATTGAAAGGAAATGGAGGATGTGAGAATGAAGAATAATTATAATATATTAAAATTAAACTAAATTAAAAAAAATCAACCAAAACAAAACTATAAGAAAAGGCCTACATCGAATTAATCTCCTCTATGTTTTATTGCTTGGACTCCTTTAGTCCTCGCTCATGATGCATTAGAAGAGTGGTTGGGACGTCAATTTATAGGAAAAAACACATGGAAATATTTAAGTGTAGCCTTAATTTTTTAGTGTCTCGTCATTATCATGAAATGTACCAAAGGTACACTCCATGTACTTCAGCTCATATTTTTCCTCTATGTCCTTCGAATCTAATTATGCATCATAATCTTGTGTCGATCGGTACATGACTTGTACATGGGTTACACACCATTTATCCCACTTTAATGGGAGAATTATTCACTGAAGTATTACTCAGAGTTCTTCCCAATTTAATTTCCTATTGAACCTGAAACTTTTAGATCATTTGGAAACATGGTTAGATTGTTATGATTTAATTACCGAACACCACTTTTTATGCCTGTTTGTTTCTAATTTTTCTCCTTGTTTGAGTCTTTTAATTAATTCCTCAATGAAAGAATTTTTTATAAAAATTTAACATATAATAGATTCCTTAAGTTTTCATTCCAATCCATGTGAAATCAATTCATTCGGGCAAGTTGTTCTGGATTTATGGCTCTATTAGCGTTGTGGGGTTCACCTCTATATTCAAAAAAATATTCCACAAAGAACTATTTTTTTGGGGCCATAGACGTTCGAATCAATCTCTAATCCAATTTACAATTATGTATCCAAAAAATAGAGTTTTTTAAAAAATGAATCACACTATTTTGATCGAAATTCATAATGATATTATTGAAATACTAAAGACATGAAAATATTTTAATTCGCAATATTAGGACATTTTTTCATTTGAGCTCAAAATAACACAAAAAAATAAAAACGTGAAAACTACACATTAATTAATAGAATGGTGGGTTTAAAAACATTTAATTATAGAATAAAATATGTGAAAATATGAGCTTCATCAGCTATGTAAAAAAAATTTATGGAAACCGTTCTATAGAATGAGAATATTGAATTTCTATATATTTTTAATAAGTGATGACAACTGTTACCTATTGGGAAATAAAAATAGAACCGATTTCAATTGTCCTCATCTTAAGAACATCATGATAAATTTTCCACAAATGAAAATTACTTGAACAAAATAACTTATTTTCCTGTTTAATATCAAAATAATTAGTGACTTTAATATCAAAAACATGAAATAAGTTAACCCTTGGTTATTTTATAATATTTAGGACTTAAAGATCATTAAACCGTATCTACAAGAATTACCCCTTTATGAAAATTAATATATTCTATTGATTATAATAATAGGAAATTATGTGAATTTTATCATTCATCCAATGGATAAAACTGTGGTATTCAATTTGATCATTCCCTCACAAATATTGATTTATCTAACTCTAATTATGCTTTTGACCAATCATTCTCCAATGCGACTAATCCATCCCAAAAAAATAGAAACATATTTAAAAGGATTATTCCACCCATCATAAGAGATAAAAACCCCCTTCCACAATACATAGAAATTAATTTCAAGAATTTTTAATTCATTTTCTAATATACAGTATTTATAATTTCATTTTTTTTATTTCAAAATTCTCATTATTATAATTGATTTTAAAATATGATGGACAAAATATCTAGAAATTATAAATGACTTTTAAATGTGATCATATAATTATAGACATGGATTACTAACCTTGGTCTACATTTTACCAAATCATTAATACAAATTAAAATATGTTTTTTAAACCAACATCTTCTTTCAAAATGTTTGAATCCAACATATAACCAATACTACCTATGAAATAAAATAATCCTCAAAAGGGTAGACTATTTTCTAGAATATATAAAAAACATTGCATTATGTTTTCTTCACTATTTCCTAATCCAATTATCCATAATAAATTATGAATTTCACTGAACATATAACCTTTTATAATAGAGTTCATTCATGAATTTTTTTACTATTTAACAATAAATTTCAGAAATTCTAATATTTATATAATTTTTATACTTTTCTGAAATTTTATTTTGAAGATACATGTAAGAAACTGAGTTTTCATTCAAGTTATAGATTTTTTTTGGTTTAAATGCTATATTATGGCTTCATATAAATGTCAATCTTGATCACATGTGTTTTGGAGGAGTCTGAGGCATGTCTGGAGGTCGGAACCAGGTTGTTGGCTGAAAATGACCTGGCATATGGTTTTCGCACAACCTATGCATGTTAAGTCTAAATCTTGCGAGAGGTCTAAAAACAACTGGTTTTTAGAGAGACCGGTTCTTCACGATTACCACACGGTTAGTGAAACAGTGCGGGGTAACCGTGTGGGGTAACCTTGTGAAGCACCCCTCCTAAGAAGAGAAGTGTGCATAGTTTCCGCACGGTTTTGGAAATCATATGTGTAAACCTTATGACCCTTTCTTTATTATTTTTAAATAATTTTAAATTAAATATATTTTTCTTTTTAAAACCCCATATGGGTTTTCTTCTTCCACGCACAAAACCCTCCCGTAAATCTCTCCTTTGGCACCTAATGTAGGCTTCAAGTCTTTTCCTCCAACTATTATACATTTCAATTGTCGATCGTCTCTATATATCCACATCGTTAAGGCCTATGTTCCGTTTTATTCGTTCTTGATTCTTTGGAACAACGATTTCACTATTTGGATTCAGGCTCTTAGGACGTAATAATCCATTCTTCATCCGTTCTTCATATTTCTCCCAAACTAGGACGAATCAAGACTTCATACTGGGCAAGCTGTCTACTACCAGGTGAGGTAGGTGGTCTATAATTTCATTCGGATTTTCTTGGACTTTTTTGGGCATTCAGCCGATATGACATTCGTCGGACATTTAGGTGAGGTCTCGTTTTTTAGCGAGTATCTTTTAGTAGCCTGAGTTGGACCTAGTGAGGTTGGCCATAGGATCCTTTTTGGTGTGTTGGCACCCATTGTTTTTTTAGGACACCCATGGGGTGTTCTTTTTGGATTTCATCAGTTTATTCATGTTTAAACAACCGAAGGGGTGTGTGCTTGTGCTTCCCTAGTTACACTATGAGAAAAATTTCCTTTTGCGAATATTTATTTGCATCAGGATATATTCCCATCCCAAATACTCTATCTAAGAGATTATTCATGATGTTCCCCTAATACCGTCACAAATAATTATTTTTTTGCGACGAGGTTAGTGGGTCTCGTCCCAAATGGTTTGGCATACTGTGGCGTAGATTGCTTACCAAACTGCGGGAACAGTATTTGCGACAGGGGGGCTCCCCGTCGCAAATACCTTGTGGCGATAAATACTATTTGTCACGGGGAGGCACCCCTGTCGCAAATACCCAGTATCGGTAAATACTATTTGCGACAGGTCCCGTCGAAAATACCCTTTTAACCACCAAAAGTAATTAATGCGGCCGAAGGTATTTGCGAAGGGACCCGTCGCAAATAGTATTACTTGTGATGAGACTCCCGTCGCAAATTTTTCCATCGTAAATAATCTAACCTATATATATACCCCCATATGGTTTTTTATTCTTGCTCTCAATTCATCCTTTCTCTCCCTCTCTTGAAACTCTAATTTTAGTGTTAAAATTTCTTTGAGTTGATTTTTTTTATGAATAAGTTTTGAAGTCGTCGACACCTATAAAAGACCAAGTGTAATGTTATTTATGTTTAATTTAATTTAATATTTATTTCATTTTTTATATTAATTTTAATAATTGCTAATTAGTTGTAATAAATTAGATTTTAATTGTTTTTGTCATCAATATTTATTTGTAATAATAAATACAAATTATTAGTACTAATTATTAATAATTACTAGTAATTAGGAATTATTAACGACAATTAGTAATAAATATAATAAATTAGAAGTAATTCGCAATTAGTAGAGGTAATTTGTCGCAATCTTAATTAATTAAGATTAATTAACGTGAATTAGTAATAATTTGCGGTAATTAGTAATAATTAGGAATAAGTAGTAATAATTAGTAAAAAATAGTAATGAATAGTAATAATTAGTAATAAATCTAATAAGTACTAATAATTAGTAATAAATACTAATAACTAGTAATAAATGATAATAAATATTAATAATTACTAATAACAACTAATAATTACTAATAATTGCTAATAAAAAGTAATAAATAGTAATAAATAGTAACAAATAGAAATAATTGGTAATAATTATTAATAATTTGTAATAAATTGTATTAATTATTAATAATTAGTATTAATTAGTAATAAACATTATTAATTTGTAAATAATTAGCAATAATTATAAATAATTAGGAATAAATACTAACAAATACTAACAAATACTAAAAATTCTTATAAATACTAACAAATACTAATAATTCGTGATAATTAGTAATAATTATTAATAATTAGTAATAATTATTAATAATTATTAATAATTATGAATAATTAGTATAAATTAGTATAAATTGGTATTAATTAGTATTAATTAGTAACATTCACCAATAATTAGCAATAATTAGCCATAATTAGTAACAATTAGCAATAACTAGCAACAATTAGAAACAATTAGCAATAATTAGAAATAATTATAAATAAGTAGAAATAATTAGAAATATTTATCAATAATTAGAAATAATTAGAAATCAATAATTAGAAAGTAATAATTAACATGAAATAATTAGCAGTAATAATTTGCAATAATTATTAGTAGTAATAATTAACAATAATAACCAAAAATTAGATATAATTAGTAATAAATAGTGACAAATAATAATATGTAGTAATAATTTGTAATAATTAGTAATAATTTGTGTTAATTAGTATTAATTAGTGTTAATTAGAAATAATTAGCCATAATTAGTAATAATTTGTAACAATTAACATTAATTAGCCATAATTAACAAACATGAGTAATAATTAGCAATAAATAAAAATAATTAGTGATAAATATTAATAATTAGTAATAATTAATAATAAATAGTAATAAATAGTATTAATTAGTAATAATGAGTTATAATTAGTTAGAATTAGTATAAATTTACAATAAATACAAATAATTAGAAATAATTATCAATAATTTGAAACAATTAGCAATAATCACAAATAATGAGCAATAATTAGCAATAATTAGTAATAATTAGAAATAATTAGCAATAAATAGCATTTATTAGCAATAAATAGCCATAATTAAGAATAATTAGTAATAATTAAGAATAATTTAAAATAATTAGTAATAATTAGGAATAAGTAGTAATAATTATTAAGAATTAGTAATTATTAGTAATAATTTTCACGACCCTTCCCTCGGGGCCCGTGTCGTGACTAACCCAAGCCCACCATCCATAGGCCAGGGGATGGCGACGAGCACCAGAATGGTGTATCCCTAAAATGGGAAGGAATTTCCTTTAAACATGTATAACCACACAGAGAAAAATGCAATAATAAGCAACTAGGAAGTAAACTGCTATCGAAAAAGGAGTGTTGAAAGTAAAGGGGGCCGGAATACAAGACCAACTGAAAGTACAAGTACAACTGAAATGTAAAAATACAACTAAAAGGAACAATACAACTGAAAAAGGGAAAAAATATTATGAGTCATCCTTTTAGGATCCAACCTAAATGGTAGGTACAGATCGCCTCCTCAGCACTCCATGACCACCTGTCTCCTCCGCGTACCGCATAGTCTTGGCTCCCTCAAACCTCAGCCTAACTGCTAGTCATCTGCACAAGACACCACAAGGTGCGGGTGTAGCCCATTCAGGGGTGAGTATAACGATACACAGTAGTGACCCCAAGACCCCAAAAGGTCTCTCATAATTCTACAAGGAAAACCACAAAGAATAATCGCAATCACAAAGCACAAAGAAATAGACACAACTCAATTAGAGTCTGAACTCAAACAAGGTATACAACTCAAAGAAATAGGATTTTAATGCCGACCCACAAAGGATCATTATGAATGCTGATATCCATCCACAATATTCTCTAGGGGTAGTAAGAAGTATCATTCCTAGTCACAACGTCGAACACCTCGTCTGTTAGAAAAATCCTCCTATAACGAGTACAGTGGACCATTCTCATCACCCAGAGGTCATTCCCAATAACCATAGACTAGTGAGGTTATCCTCTTATCGAGTACCATGGGTCTTCCGCATCACACAAAGGTGCTCCCCACCATGGGTCTTCTGCTTCACACAAAGGTGCTCCCCCTCGTGGCCTGCTAAGGTATTCCTCTTGTCTAGTACCATGGGTCTGTTGCTTCACACAGAGTTTCTCCCCACCAGGGGTCTTCCGGATCACATAGAGGTTCTCCCCATTGGACCTATCGAGTCACTCCAAGTCAAAACAGTTAGCATTCATCAAATCTCAGCCAATCGCAGGTTTCTGTATGTAGCACACTTGGGGGAACCACTCCCCAGGCCATCCGTCATATTTCAACCATCAAAAAGTCTCATAAGAAAGTAACCCGATGATCCTCGATGTCGTAAGGTTTCCAACGCAATAGACGACGTGTCAACTAGATGTCTGGTTTGTAAGTTATTAGCATTTTAGTGTCGAGGGCCCGATTGGATTCGGGTGCGATCCAACCAGGATATACTTCAAGTTTATTAAAAAATCTCATGGATTATGTCAAAATTATCATCTCACTCCATTTATCTCAACGTCATAGACGTTTCTTCAAACGGATTTTCGGTTTAAGAGTTAGGGTCTGTTTTGTGTAACTGGTCGGTACTGGGTCCGGGCCTGGTCCGCCTTGGTCAGACTGGCCCAACCCGGTTTGGCATTTTCCGACCGAGAACGTCCTAGGTCACCTCAGCCATACTTGGCCCTGACCCGACCCAGTTCAACCTTGACTGCTGGCCTGGCCCAACACGGCTGGGTCACGGCTCAGGCCACGGGTCGGCCCACTGGGCGGCGGGTCGGTCCGCTGGGCTGACCCAGTGGTGCCACCAACCTGGTGGTGTATGCCGCCAGGGATACTTGGATGTGGTGCGTCTAGGTAGGGATGACATTGTGTAGAGCCACGTCAGATAGTCAACCCATAGTTGTTGACCCAACACGGCGCCATGTGGCACTACGGTTCCTCCGTGTCATAGCCGACAGGCTGCTGATTTACTGTCAAGCATGCCGCTGGTGCATTCCCTGTCCCTCGGCCAAAGGTCAATCTGGTGGTACCATCACCCGCAGCGGACAGGTGTGCCGCCACCTTCCTCTGGTCATCACTGTTGATGATCTGCAGCCTCCTCTATTCATCAGCGACGCTCAATAGTGCGCCACTCCTCCTCAGTGGTTGGCTGATGTCGGCGGCTCTGATGAATGTCACAAACACTTCTTTTGGCCAGTGTCGATGCGCTATCCCCAATGTAGATGGTCGGTATTATCGCGCCTTCGGTGTTCCATGTAGGTACATAATTAGCAAAGTAGCAGAGGGTTCGGGTCGGGTTCGTTAGGCTTGTTCCCTCTGTATTATCTCAAAAACATTTGGGGGTTTAAAGGTTTAAGAAACTATGCGAATTTAAATCTATATAAACCCCACAATGTTACCCCACAATAACCTCCCGCAAAAAACGAATGAATCATGGGTCAACCCATTAGTCGGTTGACCTGAGTTCTTCATACAATTCTAGAATGGGGAAGAGGAAAACATTTAAAAAGAATAAACGAATAAACCCATACCTCGAATCATTGGAGAAATGCCATCTCTTGAAGGTGGGTCAGTGTTCTTTGTTCCCAAAACAGGCTTCCAATGATGCTGCTCGTATTTCATCCTCCGGTTCATGGTTCGGTGTCATCTGTCACCTTCCGCTAGGTTCGGCTCCATCCTCTAACAGTTCGACATCACAGTGCCCCTTCAACACTTCGTTGTTTGGAGAATTTGTGATGATACCTCCCCCCAATCTCCATATATATTGGAGAGGGGGAGGATAAGTAACGGCATTGGAATTTAATGGGGATCATCAATTTGGATCCTTGATCCTTGGCCTAAGTGGCGAAGGCATTTATTGATGAAAATGGAAAGTTAAAAAAGTCTGAAAAGTGGGATTTTATTACAATTATCATTCATGATGATTATCCAAATAATCCAGAAGAGTATCCAACCATGTGAGCTATATACCTAATCCTTTGTTGGAAATTTCATCCACCAAAATATTTTCTTGCCTATAAACGGATGAGGCTCATGTGAAATATCATGCAATGCATCCATCGAGCAGTGATTCCCCAAAAAAGGGGTAACATACAATTCCTCATCAATCTGGAAGCTTCCTAATTCCCCAATGACTTTGTCACTTAAGGCTGGTAGGTCAAGTCATTTATTGTCTTGACACGTTGGTGGCCCCACTCCTTTTCTTTTCCATTGGAGGATATGAAATAAAATAATAAATTTATTTTATTTCATTTGTTTAAAAAATTCTCAAAACATAACTTTTTCTCTAGACATACTACAGTAAAAGTAAGTCCTCCCTTAAGTGAATATTAGTGTTGTGAATTCAACAGTTCCCTCATATTTTTAATTCGAGTAATGGTTCAAAAGTAAGTAATCACTGACCGCACGTTTACTAAACGTACCTGAAAAAAAGTTTAATAAATTATTAAAATTCACCATCGACTTGTGCTGGTCTACATTAGGCTTCACCTAAGGATAAAATTCCCCAATGAACCCCATGATACCCACATATTTTCAATCTGAGATAGCATTTAAAATTAATGTATTATACAATAAAATAACTTCCCTTTAAATATTTTATTTATGACCAATAACTAACATTCACTGGGGGATCATGTCAGCCAATGATATTATCAACCTACAGAAAGCATACCCTCACGAGTTCAGCAGTGGTCTCCGATTTTCAATCTGAGTTACCATTCCTGATTTATAATCATTTGAAACATAAAATAAGTTTATTTAATAATTTTATTTATGGTTATGCCATTTTCAGGTTTTCTCACCGGAGGCCCGCACCAATTAAAGTTAAGTCGCCACTAGGTTAAACCCGCCATAATGAGCACAACCGTGCCCTCAAATTTCTGATCTGGGAAACCATTTATGATTTATTCTTCTTTTCTTGTAAAACTGCTTAGACGTGCTATTTAATGATGAACAAAACTTTGATGGATCATTTCAGTCACTCCAGGCCTCAGAATCACAATCTGTAAGATTATGCGATCTCGAAATAATTTCATATAATTAAAAACATTATATAGAAATTTCGGGACATTACATTCTCCCCAACTTAGGGATTTTCATCCTCAAAATCCATAACATAGACTATGGAAAAAATGGGGTATTGAGCATGAATTTGAGCCTCCCGCTCCCAAGTCCTCTTCTGGAGGTTCTTGTGCTACCAGCAAATGTGCACCAGAGGTATCGATATCCCACAAAGGACTCGCTCTTATCGATCCTCAATCTCTACTGGAACCTCCGTAAATGTCGCCCCATCTTCTATGTCTAGCTCTCCATGGTTGATGATATAATATTGGTCTTGCACATATTTTCTCTGCTAGGATACGTGGAAGACGCTGTGCACCTTCTCCAACTACGGTGGAAGTTCCCAATGGTATTCCACATCACTTATCCTCTGAAGTATTAGAAATGGCCCGATAAACTATGGGGATAACTTGTCGCCTCGGCCAAATCTCTGTAGTCCCCAATGAGGAGAGACTCACAAGAAAATGTGGTATCACTTCTAGAACTCAAGAGGTCTCTATCTCTGGTCGGAATATGACTTTTGTCTTATCTGTGCAGTCTTTATCCACTCCTGGATGGTCTAAACCTTCTTAGTGGTATTCCGTACCAACTCTAGACCCCTAAGTACTGACACCCCAGGGTCTGTCCAACATAGAGGTGATCTGCAGGGCCGACCAAACAAGGCCTCAAAAGGTGTCATACCGATGGCGGAGTGATAACTTTTGTTGTAGGTGAACTGCCCCAAGGGAAAGTGATCCTCCCAACTACAGCCAAAATCTAAGATGCATGCATGTAGCTTGTCCTCCAGTGTATGTATGGTCCGCTCTGTCTGGCCATCCATCAAAGGATGAAAGGAGGTGCTCAAACGTAGCTGATTCTCGAACACCTCCAGCAATCCCTTCGACAACCGGGATGTGGAACGTGCATCATGGTCAGAGATGATCATCGATAGTACCCCATGTAGTTGCACAATCTCTTCAACGTAAATGTATCCAAATCCCTCTACTGATCCCTACTATCAGATAGGTTGGAAGTGGGCCGACATGGTGATTCGATCAATAATCAACCAAATGGAATCTTGTCCCATGGACATACATGGAATCTATGTCACAAAGTCCATGGATATCACATCCCACTTCCACTCTGGAACCTCTAGTGGATGAGCTATGTTTGCTAGAACCTGATGCTCATCCTTCACTTATTAAAAAGTGAGGGATCGTGAAACAAGCTATGCCACTTCCTTCATCATTCCTGGCCACCAGTGCTAACATTGGAGGTCCTGGAACATCTTCAACACACCAGGATGTACCGCCAGAGGGGACGAATGGTACTCCCTTAACACCTCATCCCAGGGTGCCCCTGATATGATGGTATGTCCTCTGAAGAGGATGACGTGCTCCCCACATTTGAATGTTTTATCAGGTGCCTATCCTGAGGATATCTGAGCACGTCGAGTCTCACAGTTAGTGCCCCCAAGCTGCACCTTCCTGACTCACTAAAAGAGTGGAGGAGTGACTGTCATAGACTGGAGGTATGTTTCTCCATCTTTATCCAAGAAGGATATCTACAATTCACCTAGCTAATTTGATGCATCACTCATCTATTTTAGACCAGACCTCTTGCTACGTGTGTCTGCTACCATGTTCCCCTTCCCAGGAGTATAGAATTTCTCAAGGTCATAGTCATGGATGAACTCTAGCCATTGCCATTGTCTCATGATCAGGTCCTTCTATGAGAAGATACATCTGATACTCTTGTGATCAGAGTAAGGAGTAAACTATTCACCGATCAGGTAGTGCCACCACATCTTGAGAGCAAAGACCACTACTGCTAACTCCAGGTCATGGGTATAATAGTGCTTCATGTCAGTCTCTTTATAATCTCTTGAAAGCTCTGATGACACTTCTTTTTTCACAAGAAAGGATCACCTTCTTCATCAAAGCTATCAAGGGTTCATCCACCCTTGAGAAGTCTGGTTCAAAACTATAGTAGTACCTAGACAACCCTAGGAATCATTTCACTTTGGTCACACTTATAAGTGGCTCCCAAGAAAGTACAACCTCTATATTTGATGGATCCACTGCAACTCTAGCCTTGTAGATAACATGTACCAGAAAGTGGACCTCTCATATCTAGAACTGAATCTTCGAGAGATTACCATAAATATATTACTCCTGGAGTGTATCCAAAACTATCTGCAGGTGATAAGAATGATCCTCCGCCATCACCGAGTACAACATGTCGTCATTGATGAACACCGCCGTGAAGAGATCGAGGTATGGCTGAATGATATTATTTATGAGTCCAATAAAAACTACTAGGGAATTGTCATGCCTAAGGGCATAACCAACAACTCATAATGGTCATACCGACATTTGAAGGTCATCTTCTTCACATTCACATCTCATATCCTGAGCTGATGATAGCCTGATCTTAGGTCTATCTTCGAAAACCGACAAGCTACAATTAGCAGATCGAAAATATCATCAATCCATGGAAGTGGATACTAGTTCTTCACAATCACCTGGTTCAGGCGCCGGTAGTCCACACAGAGGCTCAAACTCCCATCTACCTTATTGGCGAACAAAATCGGGGCTGCCCATGGAGAAACATTGGGTCTTACAAATCCCTTTTGCTACAAGTCCTCCAAATGTACATGTAACTGACGAATCTCTGCGGGAGACATCCAATATGTTGGGGTATATATTGATGTCATCCTAGGGTACAAGTAATTGTAAAATTCTAGCTCTCTATAAGGAGGTAGTCTCGTAACATCATCAAGAAAGACATCTTCATATTGGTCAACCACTATAGGATAACACAGACTCAAAACATCAGCTACTCCAAGGGTAAGGCTTGACAAATGATGAGTAATTGGTTGCAACCTCCTCTGGGTAATTCCATCATGTGCTGAAAAGGTTCACTTCTCATCGGTGAGGGAAAACCTAGTCCCATTCTTGTAGACACACCACACGTGCCTAATATAGTCAATCTGAGCATTGACTATTGATAACCAGTCCATACCTGAGATGACGTCATAAGGCCTTTACACCGCTTCTAGAAGATACCAATCGAAGTTATCACCTCCTAGAGCAATCTCACATTGGTGGAACCAGTGTGTAACCATCGAATCTATTCCCGTAGAATTCTCTAGCCACAAGAATCGATCCAATGACTCCACCGGAATCTCTCAGCTCTGAACGACGGTTGTGGAAATATAAGAGGGACCGGAAACCTATGTCTATAAGTGCTACAACTAAGGTGGATTAGTCACAGATCATTCCATTAATCATCTTCGGAGTTCTGTGGTCATAGGCCTCATCTTTCTAGAACTGAGATCGTCCCTCTCATCTTTCTCCCTATGGTCGGGGTGGACCACCTGTTAGTAGTGGTGGTAAAACATCGAAACACCATCCACTGCCTTCTACATGATAATCCCCTCTACCATGCCCTCCTGCTGCCTTTGGACCTCCTCACTCAAACCTCAGAATCAACATTGGCGGTCCCTCGAATGTCTTCTGGTCATCTGTATGGTAGGTCAGGAAATCGCGAGCCATGTGACCCTTCCCGCCACACGTGTAGCACTGCTTGTCCCTCGCATGACCTCCTCTGCCGTGTGAGCTCCGCACCTCCGAACCTGCATCCCGGGCCCGTCCACCGTAAGGTCTAGTCCACTTGGACCTTTGTGTCATCAGCCTACCACCAACCGCAGATGACTCTACCATGTGTGACCTGGTAGTGGGTCTCTCTATTGGTTCATGCTCAGCTAGGAAGATCTCTACCAAATGTGCCCGCTCTAGCACCCCAGCCTCCATCAGTATGCTGAGAGACACCGTTGATGCTTTTATATCCCGAAGAAGACCCTGCATAAAGGTCCGAGCCCTAAAGAAAGGGCCCCATACCATGTCTATGGAGTAGCAGAAGAGATCAATGAACTTCTCAGAGTACTAGGCCACTGTCATTCTACCTTGCTGTAAGTGCAGCAACTCATGTATACGCACAAAGCGTAAGGTCGCTGGGATGAACTCTACCCTGAAAAGGGCCTCTATGTTTTCCCAGATAAGGGTATCCACAGAGTGTATCTGGAGAATTAGGATCCACCATCTCCCTACCGCTTCCTGAAAAATTCTAGCTACTTGGATCACCATAAAATCAGTTGGTGTCCCAACTAATAGAAAAACTATTTTTAAAGCCCCCATCCAGTCCTCAACCACCTATAGATCTGTCTTTCCTCGGAACCTCAGAGGCATCTGCTACTAAAACTCATGCAACGTGATCAGTCGGCATGCATCCTGTACTGGTCGGGCTGGTGGCAATGGATTCCCTATGGGTAGTGGTGATGCTGGTACACCACCCGAAGGTGCTAAAGCCGTAAGAGGTCCCTTCACTAACACCTCATCCCTCGGTGGGCCGTTATCGTGTATTCTCTCAGGAATGCTAGTTGGATATCTACGTGGTGGCATCCTGAATGAATACAGGTGTTCCATCGTCAATATGTTATACCTAGTGAGATGACTCCAAATAATTCTGAAGAAAAAATCTTCAAAAACTCACACAATCAGGGTTTCCATGCATTGAGTTAAAAATCAGATTTCAGGATCCATGCGTATGGATACGTCGGCCGCCGCTCTAACACTAGACTCAACGAACTAAAAACCACACACATAAAACTTATCACTATTTCCATAGAGAAAAGATCAGAGTCTTAGTTCTCTAATAGAACTAAACTCCTCTGATACCACTTTTTCATGACCCAACCCTCGGGGCCCGTGCCGTGACTACCCCAAGACCACCTTCCATAGGCCAGGGGCTGGAAACAAGTGCAGGAAAGGCCTATAGCTAAAATGGGAATGAATTCCCTTTAAACCTGTACAAACACATAGAGAAGAACAAAACAAGAAGAAAATGTGAAGTAAACTGCTGTAGAAAAATGAGTGCTCAATGTAAAAGGAGCGGGAATACAAGCCCAACTAAATGTATGAACACAACTGAAAAGTACAAATACTACTAAAAGGAACAATACAATTGAAAAAGGGGAAATAGCTACTGAGTGATCCTCCGAGGATCCTACGAAGGGTAGTTACATATCGCCACCTCAGCACTCCACGCCCGCCTGTCTCCTCCGCGTACCACCTAGTCATGGCTCCCACAATCCTCAGCCTAGGTGCTTATTATCTGCACAATACACAACATGGTGCGGGTGTAGCTTGTGTAGGGGTGAGTATAACAATACTCATTAGGTACCCCAAGTCCCCTGAAGGTCTCTCATAATTCTAAAAGTAAAATAACAAAGAATGATCTTAATCAAAAAGCACAATGAAATAGACACAACTCAATTAGATTCTCAGCTGAATTAGATTCTCAGGTCAACTGGACGCTTGGCCTGTGCGTAATTGGAATTTTAGTGCAAAGGGCCCGATTGGATTTGGGTGCGATCCAACCCATCAATACCTCATTTTTCTCCAAAACACACATGGAGTAAGTCAAAAGGAAAATCTCTCTCCAATGATTCCGACGCCGAAGACGATTCGTCAAACATATATCTGGTTTAGGAGTTAGGGCCCGTTTTGTGTAACTGGTCAGTTCTGGGTCCTGGTCTAGTCTGCCTCTGTCAGACCGACCCAACCCGGTTCAGCATGGGAAGAACTCGATCAACCCTCCCCGAATTAGGTCCCACCTAACCCGAGTCCACCCAGCCCAACCCAGCTGGGCCGCGAGTCAGGCCGCTGGGTTACAGGATGGCCCGTTGGGCGGTAGGTCGGTCTGCTGGGCCGATGCGACAGTGCCACCCACCTGGTAGCACATCCATGTAGGGGTGATGTGGCGTGGAGCCATGTCAGTAGGTCAAACTGTGGGGGTTGTCCCAACATAGTGCCACACGGAGCGCCTCCGACAGGTTGCGACATTTCCACTTGGTGCGCCCCGTCCACCGGCCGCCGGTCGATCTGGCGACCCCTACTCCCACCGTGGACACTTCAAGTTGTGGCCCTACTGCCGTGTGGGTGTGCCACCGGGGGAGTGCCCCACCCCTGCAGGTTTCATCACGGACAACCGGTGTGCTGGAAGACCTCTCCAGTGGTGCGTGATGGCGCTCCGCACCGTCACCCGGGGCCAGCCGATGTGCCCGCCACCTTCCCCCAGTCGCTGCAGCTGATGAGCTACGACATCCTTTGTTCATCAGTGCCGCGCGACGGCACACCGCGGCTCCTCCATGGCCGGTCGATGTCAACCACTCCGATGACCAACGCGTCTTGGTTCTGCGTCCTCTTCGTGCAGCGTGCATCGACGTTTTATCCCCAACGTAGCTGGTCGGTATTGTCGCAACATCGGTGTTCCATGGAGGTGAAAAATTAGAAAAGTATCAGAGGGTTCAGGTTGGGTTCATTAGACCCTCACCCTCCGTGCTAGCTCGAAAACATTAGGGGGTTAAGGGTTTGACAAACTCTTGGAATTTAAATCAAGATAAACCCCACAAAGATACCCCACAATAACCTCCCACAAAAACAAATGAAACATGGGTCAACTGGTTAGTTGTTTGACCCACGTTCTTCTTATTATTCAAGAATGGGGAAGTCAAAAACATTCAAAAAGCATAAACAAATAAAACCCCTACCTCAAATCATTGGAGAAACGCCTGCGCTTGAACGTGGGTCGGTGTTCTTCGTTCCCGCACCAGGCTTCCAACGACACTGCTAGTACGTCGTCCTTTGGTTCGTGGTTCGGTGTCATCTGTCACCTCCAGCTAGGTTCACCAGCATCCTCTAATAGTCTGGAATCATGGGGCTCCTTCAGCACTTCATTGCTTGGAGAAGCTGTGCCGGTGCCACCCCCAAATCTCTATATATATAAGAGAGTGGCATGGTAAGTAAAAACATTGAAGTTTAATGGGGCTCATCAATTTGGAATATTTCTAATTCCCCATTGTGGTCGTTACTTATGGTTGGCATGTCAATCCATTTATTGGCTTGACACGTCGCTGGACTCACCCCTATGCTTGTCCGTTGGAGGATATGAAATAAAATATTAAAATTATTTTATTTCATTTCTTTTAAGAAGTCGCAAATCGTAGATTTTTCTCTGGACCTACTAGGGTAAAAGTAAAGCCTTCCTTAAGCGAATCTTGTCACTTTATATTCAATTGTGCCCTTAGATTTTTAATCCGATCTAGGGTTCAAATGTTAGAAAATTCCACTCACGCGTTTACTAAACGTACCCAAAAAAAGTTCAATAAATTATTAACGTTCACCCTCAAACCGCGATGGCAGAGATTAGGCTCCAACTAAGGAGAACACACCCTAACGAACCCAATGATACTCTCAGATTTTCAATCCAAGTTGCCATTTAAAAGTAATAGATTTTACAAAAAAAATAATTTCCACTTAATTGTTTTATTTATGACCAAAAACAAACTTTCACTGGTGGCCCATGCTGACCAATGTTAGTATCATCATAAGGAATGAATCAAATCATGAGTTTAGTGGAGGTCTCAGATTTTTAATCTCATTTACCATTCGTTAGTTCTATGCAATTGAAAAATAAAATAAAATAATTTTATTATTTTATTTACTGTTATTCCATTTTCAGGTTTTCTCACAGGAGGCCCGCGCTGACTAAACTAATATTGCGCTTAGGTAAACCTGCAATCCTGAGAATGATAGTGCTCTGATATTTTTGATCCAGACAACCGTTTATGATTTATTCCACTTTTTTTAGGAAGACTGCTTACTCGTGCTATTTAAGGTTTAAAAAAACATCGACGGATCAATCCGGGCCTTAGACTCATGCACCGTCAAATTTTTCGGTCTCGAAATAATTCCATATTATAAAAAAATTATACCGAAATTCAGAGACATTACATAATTAGGGATAACATGTAATAATTAGTAATAATCAGTAATAATTAGAAATAATTAGTAATAATTAGTAATAATTAGTAATAATTAGGAATAATTAGTAATAATTAGGAATAATTACTAATAATTAGAAATAATTATAAATAATTAGCAATAAATAGAAATAATTAGCAATAATTAGCACCAATTAGAAATAATTATCAATAATTAACAATAATTATGAATAATTATGAATAATTAGCAATAATTAGCCATAATTAGCAAGCAATAATTAGATAGCAATAACTTGCAGGCTATAATTAAAAAGAAATAATTAGCACTAATTAGCACTAATTAATGCTAATTAGCTTCAATTAGTAGCAATTTTCAACAATTTGTCACAATTAGCAGCAATAAGCTTCAATAAATAACAATAAGCAGGAATAAGTAGAAATAATTAGAAATAAGCTACAATAAGCAGCAATAAGTAGGAATAAGCATCAATAATTAGCAATAAGCAATAATAATTGGCAATAATTAGCAATAATTAGCAATAACTTGTAATAATTAGCAATAATTGGAAATAATTGGCAGTAATTGGCAGTAATTAGCAATAATTACTAATAATTAGAAAACGTAACATCAATAATTAGAAATTATTAGTAACAATTATCATTAATTATAAATAATTAGCAATAATTACTAGTAATTAGCAATAATAGAAATAATTAGTAATAAATAGGGATAATTAGAAATAATTTTCAATAATTAGAAATAAATAGGGATAGATTGAAATAATTAGTAATAATTAGTAGTAAAAATGGATAATTGTAATAAATTGTAAGAACCTGGCACATTTTCCAGTGGATTGGCAACACTCCTTTTGCTCGATGACTATTCTCCCTTGAACTCTCACTGACTCCCAACATTGTGAAAATTGTCTAACAATGTGTGCATATTCAATCTTGTATGCATGAGATTGGATATGTATTCATTGGACCACATTTTTTATAATTTTTTCAGGCGGTGACAGTTGTAATAAGATGATTCATCAACGTAAAGGGGGTTCATTTGTTAGAAGTCTCATTTAACTACATCTTTCTCACACTGAAATCACAATTACGAATCTAGTCAGAGGTATACATATGCATTCTCATATGCATGAGAATGAATATAGATACCTATGAGAAGATTCTTAACTGTTATTTCAGTTTGAGAAAGTTTCATGTAAATGAGTCGTCAGAAAAAAGAGTAGTCGCCAATCCACTAGAAATTGTGTCAACCGTTAAATTCTTGATTCATCCATATAATGGTGATTAATGGAAACATTTTTACTAAGTGAATCTGTCTTTTGATTTAGAAGCCCGGAACATGTGATTAGGTCTTTCTACTGAGGGTTTATGTCTGTTTGGTTCTAATAGTAGTCAGTATTCATGTTGGCCTATCATTATAACTCCTTACAATTTATATCCATGGTTGTTGATGAAGGAACCTTATATCTTTTTGACCATATTAATCCTAGGACATCCGAAAAATTATGTTGATGTTTATTTTAAAGTATTCATTGATGAGATAAATTCATTACGGAGTAATGGTGTTAGTACATATGATGTTTCTAAGAAACAAAATTTCCATCTAAAAGCTGCATTGATGTGGAAAATTAGTGACTTCTTAGCATGTGACATATTATCTTGCTGTAATACACATGGTCCGAAATCACTTCCTTACTATATGGGAGACAAAAAATAATTTATTCATGTCAATAGAAAAAACCATTCTATTTTGACTATCATCACAGATTTCTTCCAACTGATCATCCTTTTTGGAGGAACAAATCTCATTTCAAAAAAGAGACAATTGATAGGGATGGACCTCAAAAAATTACTTCAGGTACAATGTTAAAATCATTTGTATTTTCATTACCTCCCATCACATTTGGACCAACAATAAACCAATAAAAAAATCATGGAATTGGAAAAGAACACAATTGGATAAAACATATAATTTTTTGGGATTTTCCATATTGGTTTGATTTTTTTGTTCGCCACGTGTTGTATGTCATGAATATTGAGAGGAACTATTTTGATAATATGTTTCAAATTGTTTTGGATACAGTAGGTATGCCCAAAAATAATTTAAAGGCACAATTAGATCTTTCACAAATTTTCTAGTGACCAGAATGTGAACTGTTTAAAAATGTCAGATCACAAAGGTTAATGAAGACACAAGTATCTCATACAATATTCAAAGAGAATCACTTATTATTTTGTCAGTGGATTG
This sequence comes from Viscum album, assembly GCA_963277665.1. NCBI lineage: Eukaryota > Viridiplantae > Streptophyta > Magnoliopsida > Santalales > Viscaceae > Viscum > Viscum album. The sequence goes on along the minus strand of OY728119.1, from coordinate 413,647,511 downwards.
TAGATTTGAGACTTCAAGATGTCTATGCTTCCAATTTGGGAAAATGTGGTAGGAATTTTCATATTACTATATTAAAAAGTCATGATTTTCATGTTATAATGGAAAGACTTATGCTGACATGATTATGAGGTTTTATGAATTCTATGATAAGGGATTCGATAACAAATATATCATTATTTTCAATATATTTGTGCATCGACAACAGACTAAGATTTACTAATAAAATAAGAAAAGGTGTTGTTATAATTATTTTTAAACTGGAAAAAAGCTTTTCGCCGACTTTTTTTGACTCAATGGAACATTTGATATTACATTTTATACATGAAGAAAAATGTGGAGGTCCGATATAGTATTGATGGATGTACCCATTCGAGAGATGCATGAAAAATTGATAAAAAAAGTACGTAACAAAGCATCAATTCAAGGCTCATTTTTTGGAGCTTATTTGTAAGAGGAAATTTATTTTTTCTTCTCTCATTATTTTGAATTTGAATATCCATAAAAAACAACTTCCTGGGATGGAATGAGGGGAATGTTGATGATAAAATGGAAAATAAATTATATGTTTATAATCATCTAGAAATTGGCATCGGTGGACTTCATGAACAATAGATTTTAGATGAGGAACATCATAGAGCTCATTCGTAGGTTCTTCTCAATTGTGAAGAAATGACATCATTTTTACTGTGAGGGCTTCTATCACTTATTCTATAATTTATATTACTGTATAAAAACATATTTTATTTTTTTGTTATATAATAATCATATCAAGAAAAATCTTCCACAAATTACATCAACTACTATTTAAGAACACCGAAAAAAATTTAATGGTTTCAAAAAAACCCGTAACATTAATTATTGATGGTTTTATATATCAATTCAGTTTATTATTTATTATATTGATAATTGATTTTCAAATTCTTAGGTGTCTCAATATACCAATAAAAATAGATAAGGGACTATGTATATTGAGTATCCACCATCCAAAATGGTTAAATAATATAATGCATATATGGTGAATAGTTTTCGAATTCATACATGTGCATATGGGGAATCATAAAAAACAAGGAACAATAGAGTTTTCAAAAGAGTATATCATCATAGAGAAACCGATGTTGACGTTTAAAATATGCTGGATGAAATTATTGAATTGTGTTATCTAGGACAAAATTACATAATGATGTTTATATTTCGGTGGTTGGATACTGAGAGAGGCTTGCATGTTCATCCGACTCATGGAATCATTGATATTAAATATAAAAATCTTATTGAAGTAAATTAACAATTTTACTAGATTAATAAAGAAAATAAAATTTATTACCCAAAGTATTGTGATACTTAAAGAGACATGAGTGAATGGTGTAGGATAATAAAAATGTAATCTCATAAAAATCAGTTTACTCAATGTGAATGTGGTTCAGTTGAAGTGCATGGAATTGAAATTTTTTAAGAGACTACTCAAAATCCATATTTTTCACAATGTGACATGAATATCGATGATTACACTCCACAATTAAGGGTAGATGATGAGGATGACGTTAAAAATGTTAAAAATTAATTTTAAATGGAAAGAGATGATGGAACTAAAACTCAAATGGATATTGATGATTTTGAGGAGGAATATGAAGACATTGACATTTTCATATTTGATTATGATGATGAAGGTGAACATAGGCACAGTTAAATGATGGTTGTAATCATAACTAACATATATCTATATATAATAGTTATTTTAAACTATTTGATAATAATAATAATTTTGGGATTCATTTGGATGATGATCTATTTCTTCAGCTGCTGAAGGGTGAGCTACCTTTGGATGATGAGGATTTGGGATCATCTGACCCTCATCCTACTGGCGGTTCATGGGGTATGTAGAGGGGGTGCAGTCTTGCATGAATGAGGATTCTTGAACCTATCCCCAATTAACGTCCATGTCTTGGATTAGATCCATGCCCATAGAGATATATTAACCTCTGTATTTTTTATTTCTTTCATGTATTTATTTATAATCTAATTGTTTTATTATTTGTTAATTTTTCACGGTTTTGAGCATATAGATTTTGGACATGGGAGCACTATCTTGTTTAATTATTTTTCTCATCCATGGATCACATGGAATTAGATTCCCATTGATGTGTAGCTCGGCATGTTCGATCATTGACTGGTACATAAATAAATAATATTTATTTTGAAATTTATTTCATTAATAACTTTATATTATAAATTATTTGTAAGGTTTATGGTATCCCATCTATGATAGCATGTGTGACGCTATCCACGCAGCACGAGAGGTGTCTATTCATAACTGGTTCCATCAATGTTAGCAATATTTGTCACAACTAGTCCCTCGGGGAACATGCCATGAATACCCCAAGCCTGCCTTCCATAGGCTAGGGGCTGGTGACTAGCACCGAAGGTGTATTACCTAAAACTGGGAAGGGATTTCCTTTATAACCTGTAAAATCACGCAACCAAGCACAAAAAAAAGATACGAACATGAATAAACTGAATAGTAAAAAAGAGTGTGTATCGGGGGCCAGAATACAAGCCCAATAGAATACTACAAGAAAACTGAAATGTACAAGTAAGCTGAACAGTTCTATTGAACACCCTCCAAGGATCCTACTTGAAGCGTAGTTACAGGTCTCGAACGGTTGTCTCCGTAGTATGTCTCGTCTAAGGTCCACATCCGAGAAACCTCTAGTCCTGGGACCCTTGTCCTCAGTCAGCAATGTCCGTCGTCTACACCAAACATAACAAGGTGTGGGCATAGCCTATGGAGAGGTGAGTATAACGATACTCAGTAGGGACCTCGAGACCATCAAGGCCGCACAAAATCTAAAATGGATAAACCAAAAAGCATGTAAAACAATGATAAACCTACTTAGGTATATTCCCATACATATACCTAAGTTATCAAATATTACCCATCTCATTCATGAGGAAACACAAGGCCCAACTCCATAGCCAATGTTCAACTGTTCCACGAAGGAAAGATTACCATGATGGTAACACCATAAAGGTTAGTACCACAAAGGTAAATCCTCACCGAAGGATGTAACAAAGGCATCACCACGAAGGTAAGTACCACAAAGGTATGCCACATAGAATAATACCTCAATGGTATCACCATGAAGGTAAGTACCATAAAGGTACACCAAACAAAAGATTACCACAAAGGTAAAGACTCAGCTCACACCGGGTATAACATAGGTATGGTAGTAAAGATGATTATATGTAACTGCTAAATCAACTTACTCTGTTAAAATGTAGACCCACGTAGGGTACTAAATTATCAGACCCACATAAGATCCTAGTACATCATCAGACCCACATCGGATCCTAGTACAACATCAAACCCACATAGGATCTTAGTACAACAGACCCACGTAGGATACTAGAGTAGTCCCACATGGATTCCTAGAGCATATCCAACTGAGACTCTCGAACACAGACCCACAAAGGATCCCAACCACAGAACCACATAGGATCCCTTTGTCATGTTATAACCTGCTACAAGGTTCCCTTACTAAGTTTTCTTAATTCCGGGAGGATCCTCTCCTAAATCCATAGGTCCATACTCCAACTACAATGAATCCCTAAGAAGAAGTCTCCCAAAGGAACGCCATGTGAAAGGGGTCTCAACACAAAAGACGATGCGTCAATCAGATTCCAGGTTTGTAAGTTATTGGCCATTTAGCACCGAGGGCCCGGTTGGATTCGTGTTCGATCAAACTCGCCTGTACCCCAACTTTATCCAAAACTAAATTGGGGTATTCCGAAAGGACCGTCCTGATCCAAGGCTTCCAGTGGAAAATATGGTTTTTCAAACGAACGCCTGAAGCTGAAGGTATGGCCAAAAGAGAGAAAATGGGTAGAAGATGGTCGGTGTCTGGTCATACCCGGTCAGACCCGGCCTGGGCCGACCCGATCCGGTTCGGGTCACCCCAGCTCGGTCCGCCGATGCGGCCCGGTGTGGTGGCTCATTGGGCTCGCGGTGCAGCCACCTGCGGTGTGGCGACCCGAGGTGTGGTGGGCCGCGGTGCGGCGGGCCGCGGTGTGACGGCCGGCCGGACGGCCTGCCCCCTCCTCCACGTTGCATGGTAGCGCGTCGTTGTGCCCTTCATGCAGCAGGCATCCGCCCTTGCGTTGCCTCGACCCTTCTCCGGTGGCGCGGTCGCACTGCCGCATTCGTCGCGGCCAGACTTGGTGCGGGTCGACGTTCCTGAGCCCCACTGGTGTCGATCTCCATCCTCCTCCATCGCGAAGAACACATCAAGAAGCACAACAATTTGCAGAGAAGTCATTCCATGTTCGTTTTTTCCGTACCCTCCGCGTTAGAGTGGTAGCAAGTGGCTCATGGGAGGATATTCAATGTGAAAGAAAAATTAACGATGATTAATCAAAATCCCACACCTACCTTGATGGTTTGTTGAAGTTGGTGAGGAGGGAAGGATGGAAATTTGTCTGACGTCGTTGAAGGCGTCCCTCATTAAAGATGGCACATTCTTCATTGGAGAATATGGCACGTTCTTCATTGGATAATGATCTTTGTTGGGAGGTTTTCTTCATTAGAGAGAATGATCCTCCACAATTATCCCAAGTTCTCACCTTCTCCTTTTCCAACCCAACCCTCTCAAAGGTAAAGAGGTGCTAAGATAAATTAAAATATTTTTAACAGATTAATTTATGTTGGCACAATTAAATGTTGACAAATTCAATTAATTTTTAGTTTGCTCCATTAATTAAATTGGGAGTTGAAAGGTTTTCTCCCATCAAAGAGGGTTTGGGTGGTCCCCACCACTATAATTCAATTTGGGGTTTTTAGTTTGGGTGGTCCCCACCTCCATAACCCATGTAGAGAGGTTTCAATGAAAATAAAATAAAAGTTATTCTTGATTTTATTTTTATTTCCATGAAGAACATGTAAACTAACTTTCACCCTCGACCAACTATGGTCAAGGTGATGGTCTCCTTAAGAGAATACTGACGTTGCGAGTTCAACAGTGTCCTCAAATTTCAATTATGAGCACCAGTTAAAAAGTTACAAAAACCTACTCGCATGTTTACTGATCGTACCCGAAAAAAAATTTATAAATTCATTACAGGCACACTGGGCCTCAGAATAACATGCCATCAATTATTGTAGACTCTTATTATTACTATGCAATAAAAAGATACATGGAATTTATAGGTCTTTACATTCTCCCCACCTCAGGGATTTGTGTCCCTGAAAGCCACATCACAAAAACTAGGAAAAGAAGTGAGGGAACGGAGCATGAATCTGAGCCTCCTGCTCCCTTGTGCCCTGCTGGAAGTTCCCATGCATCCAACGCACGCACACCAAATGTATCAACCGCCGAAGAAGGTCCTAATCATGTCGATCCTCAATCTTCATTGTAAACTCTGTAAATGTCGCCCCATAATCTAGGAGAGACCCGTAGAAAGATGTGGTCGCCATCCTCAAACTCTCGAGGTCTCTGTCTCTTGTCGGCATAAGACTTCTGCTTGATCTGTGTAGTCTTCATCCACTCCTAGATGATCTGCACCTTCTCCATGGTAGCCCAGACCATATGTAGTCCCATGAGTGTTGACTCCCCTGGGTCAGTCCACCACAAAGGCAATCTTCATGGTCGGCCGTACAAATCCTTGAATGGTGTCATCCCAATCGTGGAGTGATAACTATTGTTTCATGCAATTTCCACCAGGGGAATGTCATCATCCCAGCTGCGATCGAAGTTGAGGACACAAGTAGGAAGATTTTCCTCGAGGGTCTGAATGGTCTGCTCAGTCTAGCCATCCGTCTAAGGACGTAAGGCGGTGCTTAAACGAAGCTATGTCCCGAAAGACTCCTGCAACCCCTTCCATAGTCGAGAAGTGAAACATGCATCATGATTGGAGACAATAATTGAGGGTATTCCATGTAGCCACACAATCTCTTCCAAATAAATGCGTCTCATGCTCTCTACTAAAACCTGCTCTTTGATCAGTGGGAAGTGTGCCGACTTGGTGATTTAGTCAACGATCACCCAGATAGAATCATGACCCCTGCATCCTACAGTTGTCCACCTGTAGGTCTGGTCTTCTTGGACTCTACAACATCTGCCTACTTCCAGCTGCAGAAGACTCTACTATGTGACGCACGATGGTGGGTCTTGATGCTAGTGACTGCTCAGCAAGAAAACTCTCCACTAATAGGGCTCACTCTACCACCCCCGCCTACGTCAGGATGCTGAGATAAATCATCGATGCCCTAATCTACCGCATGAGACCCTGATTGAAGGTCTGGGCCTTGAATAATGGGTCCCACACTGTATCAGCAGAGTAGTGTGAGAGGACGGTGAACCTCACTGAGTACTGAGCCACAGTCATATTGCCCTTTGGCAGATGAAGAATCTCTTGAATGTGTACTGCGTGAAAGATTTCGGGAACAAAATCTGCCTGAAACATGCTCTCAAAGTGTGCCAAGAGAAGTGTCACCTCATCGTGAACCTGGAGAATCAATCTCCACCATCTGCCTGATGCTTCTCGTAGAAGACTGATGCTAAGTATCACCATGAGACCAGCTGGTGTCTCTACCAGTCGGACGACTCTCACCACGTCCTCCTTCCAATCCTCAGCTGCCTCTGGGTCAGTCTTCACCTAAAATTGGGTGGCCTCTTGCACTGGAACATGTGAAATGTGCTCAAGCGGTGTGCACCTTCTACTGCTATGGCTGGTGGCATCAGTGGCACAATAAGTAATGGTACAACTTGTGCCTCTGCTTGTGCCTCTAATGAAAGTGGGCCCTGCATAGGGGCCTCATAACTCGGTGGGCTATCATCACATACTATACCTGGAACCGTAGCTAGTTGTCTGTGTGGAGGCATCCTGAAGAGAAACAGGTGCACCATGGTAAATAAGTTATACATGGTGAGCAGACTCAAAATATTACAACAAAAACTTTTCGAAACACAAACGCAATCAGGGTTTTCGTGCACTGAGTCAGAAATGAGAGGTCAGGGTCATAGTGTATGGAAACGATGGCCACCACACCAACATTGGATTCCCTAAACTAATAAATATACTCACTAAATTTAACACTATTTAAGTTAAAAATTAGATTTTAATCTTCTAAGGTAGAACTGACTCCTCTAATACCAATTTTTCAGGACCCGTCCCCGGGGCCCCTGCTGTGACTACCCCAATCCCGCCTTCCATAGGTCAGGGGTTGGTGACTAGCAACGAAGGTTTATTACCTAAAAATGGGAATACATTTCCTTTATAACCTATAAAACTCATGAATCCAAGTAAACAACAAGATACAAACAAGAGTAAACTGAATAGTTAAAAGAGTGTGTATTATTAGTAAAAAGGGGCCAGAATACCAGCCCAAGAGGAATGTACAAGAAAACTAGAAGGTACAAGTAAGCTGAACAGCCTGGTGAACACCCACCAAGGATCCTACCTGAAGGGTATGTACAATTCCCAAATGGTCTTCCCTATAGTACGCCTCGTCTAAGGTCCACCTTTGAGCTACCTCCAGTCCGAGTATCCTCGTCCTCAGTCAGCGATATTCGTCGTCTGCACCAAACACAACAAGGTGCAGGAATAGCCCATGTAGGGGTGAGTATAACAATACACAGTACGGACCCCGAGACCCTCAAGGTCTCATAAAATCCACAATAGATAAAACAAAAATCATGTAAACTATGTACAAACCTACTTAGGTATATGCCCATACATACACCTAAGTTATCAAATATTACCCATCACATTCATGAGGAATCACAAGGCCCAAATCCTTATCCAAAGTACATCTGTTCCACAAATGTAACACCCTAAAGGTAAGTACCACAAAGATAATGTCTCACATAAGGATACCAAAAATGAATCACCACAAAGGTAAGTACCACATAGGTACGCAACACAGAAGAATTCCTCAAAGTTATTACCACGAAGGTAAGTACCACAAAGGTACGACACATAGAAGATTACCACAAAGTTAAAGACTCTGATAACACCACGTATAACCTAGGTATGGTAGTAAAGATTATTAGATGTAACAATTAAATCATCTTACTTTTTTAAGAGGCTGAACCACATAGGATACTAAATCATCAGATCCACATAGGATCCTAGTACATCATCAGACCCACATAAGATCCTAATACAGTATCAGACCCACATAGAATCCTAGTACATCAGACCCACGTGGGATCCTAGAGTAGTCCCACATGGATTACTAGAGCGGATCCAAGTGATACTCTCAAAAAAACACCCACAAAGGATCCCAAGCACAGACCCACATTAGATCTCTTTCCCATGTTACATCCAGCTACAGGGTTCCCACCCTATGTTTTCTTGATTTCAAGAGGATATGATCCTCAAGCCACATTTCGATACATAAAATAAAAGGAAGACCATTTAAGAAGTATCCCAAAGAACTAACATGTAAAAGGGTTCTCAACGCAATGGACGGTGTGTCAATCGGATGCCCGGTCTGTATGTTATTTTCCTTTTAGTCTCGAGGGCCCGGTTGGATTCGTGTTCGATCCAACCTGACCATACTATAACTTTATCCAACACTCATGTACGGTATACCAAAAGGACTATCTCGATCCACTATTTCCGGTGTCATAGACGGTTCTTCAAACGGACACCCGAAGCTCAAGATAAGGCCGAAGGAGCGAAAATGGATCAAAGTTAGTGCGAGTCCAGTCTGAATTGGTAGGAATGACCCGACCTGACTCTGCCCACCGGTGCAGTGCGGTGGGCCGCTGGGCCCACAGAGTAGTGGCCGGAGGTGCGGAGGCCTGTGGTGCAGCAGCCTGTGATGCGGCGGCCCGCTGCGGACGACTAGACAACCAGCCCCCTCCTTTGTCTGTGCACGGTCGTGCACCACGCCTTCCCTGGTAGCCGACTCAGCCGACCACCCTCCCTTCGTCACATTGGCACAAAGCCATAGTTCTTGATCACTGGACGACACTGATGTGTGCTGCCATCCCCTTCGTGTGTCCGGCCTCCTCCCTTGATCCACCGTGTCCGACGGGCCGTAGCCCTTCTCCGGCGGTGCGGTCGCGCCGCCTCCTTCGTTGCGGACAGCTGTGGTGCCGACCACTTTTCTCAAGCCCCACCAGTGTCGGTCGCCGTCCTCCTCCATCGCAAAGAACACATAAAGATCCAAAAATATTTTCGGAGAGGTCTGACCTTGATTGTTTGGCCCATACCCTCCGAATTAGAGCAATAGCAAGCGGATCATGGGAGGAGATTCAATGTGAAAGAAAAATTAACAATGATTAAACAAAATCACACCCCTACCTTGAATGTGTGTTGACATCGGTGTGGAGGGAAGGATGGACATCGGTTCGTCATCGTTGAAGATTTCCCTCATCAGAGATGGCACGTTCTTCGTTGGAGAAGATGGAGCGTTCTTTGTTAGAGAATGATCTTCATTGGGAGGTGTTCTTCATTAGGGAGAATGATCCTCCACAATTATCCCATGTTATCCTCTTCTCCTTTGCCAACCCAACCCTCTCAAAAGAAAATAGGTGCCAATATAAATTAAAATAATTTTGAAATATTAATATTTGTTGGGCCAATTAAATGTTGACACATTTAATTAATTTTTTGTTGAATCAATTAATTAAATGGGGAGTTGAAAGGTTTTCTCCCATTAAAGACGGTTCATGTGGTCCCCACCACTAGAATTCAATTTGGGGGGTTTTAGTTTGGGTGGTCCCCACATCCGTACCCCATGTAGAGAGGACTCAACAAAAATAAAATAAAAGTTATTTTCTATTTTATTTTTATTTCCATGAAAAACAAGTAAACTAACGTTCACCCTCGACCAACTGCGGTCGAGGTGAAGGTCTCCTTAAGCTAATACTAGCGCTGTGAGTTCAGTGTCCGCGAATTTCAATTCCAAGCACCGGTTAAAACGATATAAAATCCTTCTCACATGTTTACTGAACGTATCCAAAAAAAGTTCAGAAATTCATTCTGGGCACACCGGGCCTCAGAATCATGAACCGTTAATTTTTGTGGACTCGTATTATTCCCATGCAATAAAAAAATTACTAGGAATTTCCGGGTCTTTACAAAAATTGAGAACGACGGCCATGAAGAAAGTAGGAGTGGAAGTATTTGATGAGTCATGTAGAGCTCACCAACCGGAGTACATTTCATCTCATATTTGGGATGGATTATGTTCACACTCGATGGGTGGTATATTTTAGAGGAGATAGTTATTGGGTCTGCAGAACTAGTGAAGACATGAGGTAACGCATCGAGCTGGTAGCTGTACATTCAATACCCATAGAGAGCATCTGGTAATTACTTTTTTAAATTATTTTGTATTATATTACATATTAACAGTTTATTTTATATTCATGTAGGCTGTCGAGCTGCCCGATATTACGAAGTAAAACATTTATCGAAGGATCTACAATGATCCATCCACTAGAGAAATTAGAGGTGATCACTACTGTCATATTGTGTTCAGTAATATTTATTTTTTAGTTTGAAAATTAACTGGATATAATATTTTCACTATTTTAATTTCATATTGGAACTGAAGGAGTTATATAAGGTCGCGACCTCTCAGAAACAGGCTGATAGTCAGGCTGAGACGGTTGATTAGTATAGTGCCCACTATTTCGATGTGGCGGCATGGATGAAGACAACCCAGTTTTGCTTCGAGAAGGGCCAAGTAGTAGGTATCAACTCTCATTTGACTCTTCGAACTTATTATGGTACTTCTGTGATGTCTGCGTCAAGCTAGAGAGGAGATCGTGGAGAGGAATCATCTTTTGTCTTATAGTATCAGGAGCACCTGCAGGCTCAGAGTGAGCTTATAGAGCATTTCTATATGCAGCAGGAAGAGATGCGTCATCAGTAGTAGTAGAAGCAGTAGTACGTGGAGGAGATACATCAATGGCAGAAGTAGCATCATTAGCAGATAGTGTACATGCGTTGTTTGACTCGTAGTTTAGGGATGGAGTTTTCTCCACCATCTCCTCCCGCCCCTCGAGCTTCTTTAGAATATTATCCCCCCCAGTGATTTTTTAATGTTAAAAACATTTGAATTCAAATTTTGTTGTAATATTAATTATTTATTGTTTATTTCTTTTATATTGGTGTTAAAATTATAAATTTTTTTTATTTCTAATTATTTTTTATTTTATTATTTTATTATTAATATTATATATTTAATGTTTTTTTATCTTTATAATAATAATAATAATTTATTACTTACATATGTTTTTTGCAAATATCAAGAATTTTAATATTTTATAATTTTTTTATTATTTTATTAATATTAATACCTTTTTTATAAATATTAATAATAATAATAAAATAATTATATTATTAGTATTATTTTATTTTTAATATTATAATAATATAAATTTTATATTTTTAATATTAGTATTATTATTATATAGAACAATATTATTTATATTAATATTATTAATATTTTTTTTATTTTTTAATATTAGTTTATATTTATTTTATTGAATATAATTTTTTATTATGTATTTATGACTGGGCCTTTTGTAATGGGTTCATATCGTAAACAGTCTGTATATTTTTAAAATAAGTATTTACGAAGGCAAAATCAGGCCCGTCAAAGATAAGTTTTTGCGACGGGCCCATAACAATAGGTTTATATATATATAATATATATAATGGAAAAAATATTTGCGACAAGAAAATGGGATTGTTGAAAATATCTTTTTACGGTGAGATCATCACAAAAGGTCATTATATATATAATATATATAGTCGAAGAACTATTTGCGCCGCTGTTTTCTACAATGGGCTATTGGCGACACGACCCCGTCACAAAATAGCATTTGTGATGGGATCCTATCACAAATATCCCATTGTAAATACCTCAAATTCTAGTACGGTTAAAGGAATCCCTTTTATGACATGATAGCTTGAGTGACTTGTTTAGGAGATGTAGAACCCCATTGAATATTGATATCTTGAGACATTATTCCTGTTTTGATAGCTTGGCTTATATGATATGTGTTTATATTGGTGGGTATACCTATATGTAAATGATTAATGGCATGTTAAATGGTTTATATGGGAGGTTAGGCCCACATGCTTTTGATAAATGGTTTTAATGAGTGGGTATACTCCTGGATTGTGCTTGTTTATGTGAGTGGGTATACTCAAATGTTAACGAATGATTAATTTGAATGCTTGATTGCTTGATTGAATGGTTTGATATATGTCATGGATTGCTCTCCATGGATCTGGAATGTAGTATTGTATGCCTTGGGTTGATTCTTCCCCTTGGGTCTTGATTCTGTGGGATGCCTTAGGCCTTTCTACTCTATGGATCTGGCTTTCTTGGCCTCGCGTATGACTTGTTATATCTGTGCTCCTAGGACCCCAACCAGTTCCCAAATGAGTTTCCACCAGGGATACCCATGTGACTCGATGGGATGCCTTGGACATGCTCCATGGATCCGGACCTCTGTTGTCTAGAATTAATTACTTGGATTCCTTGGTCCGCTGACAAATTGGATCCACCCTCGTGGTCTATACTTCACTATACGGTGTGGCAATGGGATGCTACCTTCACTATAGAACATGGCATGGGATACTAGATTTCTCTATACAACATGGATGTGGATTTCATGATACTAATGGATATAAAACATGACCATGTGACTTGTTTACTAGGTTAATGCTCTTTTATTATGAGCTGACTCTTTTTTGCTGGTATCCATGTGGCTGTTCAGTTTTACTTGTTATAGTAAACTTATTCAATGGAAATACACACCTACTTACTAGTTGTTCACACTTTCTAGAACCTTTGATGAATTTCTATTATAAATGTATCTTAATGGATGATTTTCTATGAGGATGTTTATCTCACACCCTGTTTGGGCCTCCTTGGGGTCCCAAACAGATTATATGGTTGTAGGTGATGATAGGGGAATGCTCCCTAGAATAAGTTTTTGATTGCGTCTTTGGAGGAGGGGAGCATAAGACCAAGATGAGGCTTGTGATGCTGGGATACCTTCTTTGGATTTTTTTCATTTTGGGATACTTTTATTTTATTACCTTGTACTATTCTGGATGCTTTCTAGATACTTGTACCATTAGCATTGCTTTTGAATACGAGACGCTTCTGGTTATTTATATACATTAATTTCTTGACTTACTTTCAGTTTTCTACTCTTTATTTATCTTCCTCTGTTTTATATGTATTGAGTTTCACTATGATACTATGGTAATGAGTGTATAGTGTCCCCACTAATGCACCCATGCCTTCATTTCTAGTCAGCTGCCTCTAAAGATTGTGGATATGCACTTGAGGCCATGTGACCTGTCGGGTTCGGGGTACCATTTTGGGTGGCATCGGGTTTGGGACGTGAAAATACATATTGTAAATCCAATGTTTTTAAATTGTCATTATCCTTTCATTCAATATATCCATAAAATTTTACATTCATTAAGTGTGCATTTTCGATATATAAATACTCATAAAGTGTTACGAAACCTTTACTAATCATGAAATTTACTACTATGTATTTAGATATCTCTTTTATTTATTTTCCAATGTTGAACATAAATTTTAAAATTATATTTTGTTTTTATATGAAACTCTAAAGTTTTTTTTTCTATTTTTTTCATCAATTTAACAATATCAACCTTATCATCCATTATCATCATCAATTTATAGAGAAACACTATTAAATGGTTAATTTATTTAAAAACATTGATTTATATTTAAAATATTCAACATAATTTTCATATTATTCTATTAATGTTTTCTATAAATTAAAAAATAAACTATTGAAATAGTTTTAAATGTTAATGAATCTCATTCAATAACAAAATTTAAATAAATTAAATTTTATTTAGGACGTCATTTTCATCACCAATACCATCATCACTAGAGTAGTCATAATCATTAAATTTTGCAATAAATACGTTCTCATTTTATTTAATTATGGATTCAAATTTAGATTCATAATAATCAATTTATTTATTATAAAATATAGTTAAAAAAATTAATTCTTCACATTATAGAAATTCAACCCATTTCCATTTGGAGGTAACATATATATGATGTCCACTACAGATTTATTATTTCAAATAAATCATAGAAACACATCTTGATTTTCACTTACATCTTTCTTCATCAATGTAAAATTGATTATGATATTTTAAATGTATAAAAATTCAATTCTCTTCAGTATAATAATTTCATGATAAATTCTATTTCCTTCCAAAATACTCAATGAGATTAATGTTATTATTATGTTAAATTGTAAATCAATAACATATTTACCTTATATATTCTCATCATATTAATTAACATATTTCAACACTTCTCATATATTTATTCTTTAAACTAAATTTAATTTTTACCCATAAAATTAACCCTTTAAGTTCTTACCTTATCTTTTTTATAAATTTTTATATATTAGTAAATGTTATCTAATAGGTATATATCAAGATCATGTAATTTATGTTTCAATACATCAGAAAACAATTTTCCTATTATGATTTTAGGAATGTTTTCAGAATCTATGAAATCTAAGATATTCACACCAAATCCTCTAATTCAAACAACTATTTTATAATATAATTTAATGAATTATAAAATATATTCTTCCTTACTAAATTAGATGTCTTCAAACTAAAAATGAAAATCCATACTTTCTAAATTTTGGAACTGGAATATACATTATGACATTAGCTAAATTTTTTTAACCTTAATGATAATGAAATAGATTAATTGATTTTATAGAAGTAAAAAATGAGTTTAATTCCTTACAAACATCCATTTTAGAAATTCAATCCATCAAACATTGTAATTGCATTAAATTATATACAAGGGATACATGCGTTTGTGGGAACATTAAATACGTCCAATATAGTATATAATAATTCTAAAAAAACATATCCCCAATACATGATATATATTTTTATAAAATATTTTAATCCATATTTTTAATTGAATTTACATGATTAATTATAGAAATAAAAATTTATTACTAACCTAGTGTTGCATCCCTAGATCCATATTTTCGAATTTGGTACTAAAAATACATACATTTTATATATAATAATTTACTAATATTGGTCAACCAACACCTAATACCTTATTTATTATCATTAAAAAATAAATCATTATTAAATCACAATCATAGAACCCAACGGAATAGTTTCATACAGTATTGGATACATATAATTAATATATCATAATGAAACTAAGATTTATTGCATAAAATATTATCCACAAATAAATCCCACACACTCATGCCAATATATTAAAAATGCAAATAATAGTATTTACTGGAAAGGATTGAGAAAAAATTCTCAATAAGTGAATAAGATCTAAAATGAAAATAAAATATTTATCATTATGTCATATAATTTTTAAATAGAGGAATAATATAATGATTCAATATTTTATTATACATTTTACTTATAAAAAAAATGTGTTCAACATATTACTATATATGAAACACCATACAAAAAGAAACTATGAATGATTTGGATCATTAAAATCAATCCATTTAATTACTAGGTATGAATGGTAGTAGTTAGATTACAAAATATATTACTATTATATATATAAATTGTATTTTAAAAAAAATTTCTAAATTCATTATTGTGTTTAAAATTATATCCTCAAATATATTGTTATTTTAATTTCATAAATCTAATTATAATATTAAAGATTAATTATTTTAATTAAATAAAATATCTATTGATTAAGTTGATATTTATTAGTGTTTTTTAGAAAATATTAATTGGAACAACTATTATTTTAAATAGTTATTTTCCAATAAAAATAGTCTCTCCATGAATTTTATGATTTTATTTTGAAGATAAATTATTAAAATCAAGAAAATGTATACTTTTTTGGGATTTAGAATTTCAAAACAAATCAAAACTTAAATTTTGATATTTTTAATACATATTTTTGATTTAATAGCCCAAAACACCATTTGAGTAAATAACATTACTTTTATAAAATTATTACACTATAAATATGAATTTTAAATCTATGAAATAATATTGTAACACCAAATATGTATATTATAAGTGAATTTATAATTTCAAAAAGTTTTGTTTTTTATTTACAAACCCATATTAGATATTTTTAGAAATTATGTTATGTTTTTATAAGAAATGATTTATATAAAATATATATGTATTTATATTAAATTAATTTTTACCACTTATAGAAATTTTACTAATTTAAATTGATATGAAATTTTTAATATTTATTTCCATGTTATTTGATATTTTTTATTTTATTTTTTATTAAAATGATATTTCACTATAGATAAAAAGTAGTTACCGTTGTAAAATCTAAAATCGTAAAAGTGAAAAATATGACAGAAATTGGCTGAAAACATGTTAATATTTTGTATGTGAATGGATGTTTGAGGAGTATATAGAACTTAACTCTTCCCATATATATTATTTGTCAAATTTTATACACATTCCATTATATATACTTCCCATTATTGAAGGGATTTGTTTATTTACAAAAATGGCATCTATTTTAACTTATAAAATGGCCCCTCATCTCCGCACATAAATTTACACCCCAATCCCCTCAGTTTAACCCAAAATATAAAATTACCTCAATTGAACATTATTATTCAACTTTAAGTGTTTCATGCATTTTGAAAATTTCATCCCTGAATTTCATAACCCAATTTCAGAGTGGATAATCGAAGTAGTGACACAAACAAATTTAACATATACTTTTTCATTTCAATTTCATTATGTGAATTTCCTCATTATAAATTTACATTACATGATTATAATATTATTAATTCATTATAACTAGAATATTTGTATTTTATTGTAATTATATAATAATCATTAACCATCATTCAGTTTTTTATTATGAAAAAATGAATCTGTCATCTGTGTGTTGTGTGGATTACTGCATCCATTATGTAACATGTTTTTTTTCTTTTACTAGAGTACAATTATTGAAATTATAATAAATTTAGTATATACGTATAATATTTAAGAAATATTTTAATATTATTAATGTATTTAGAACATTAATCATTTCCCCTATTCTATGCTGAAAACAAAACATCACACACTCATAAGTGTGGACTACTGCCTTCAAGGATGGATTCATTTATGTTATTATTTTCATGACTATCATAAATTGATGGTCACAAGAATGGTTTAGATGAATAAATATAGTATTTATGAATTTATAAATTTTTGTAGAACCTATATTTGAAACCTTATCAACAATATGAGTAATACAAAAGAAAGGTAAATTTAACTATTCAAAATATCGTACTAATAAAAAAATGTAATTTGTTGTTGCAATAAAATAAGATAATAGTTGTTTTATTTATATTATACTTCATTCAATTTAATATGTATTATACTAATAAAAAATATATGTGATTATAATTCTTCCAATACATTGTATAGTCTGCGAATGATGAACTTTTGGATAATAATGAATAGAAACACAACCACTACAAAACTAGTTCAAAATGATCAAGACAAGTCACATGTGATATCCAAAAAATGGTAACTAACTAATATAAATGAATTTTGTAACTATAAATTATGTTTATAAAATTATATAAATATTTATTTTTTAGGAAAAACGTGATTATAATTGTTTTGTTTTTTATACAATATCATAGAAACTGTTTAACTTATAATTAATATATGAAAAGGGATTTCATTTTATCAATTTCGATTCTTTGGAAAAATTTGAATTTTACGCACCATTTATAATTATATATAGTTTTATTTTTATTTAATATACCAAGAATGTTTTATACATTACATATTTGTAATTCATGTATTAAAATACTCTAAATAATGTGTTTTCAATAATTTTCCTTCAACTCATGTTTTCCCTAGTTTTGAGGGTTTATATCTAAATCAACCATCATTAAGGAATGATTTTATATTATAAAATAGTATTATTTTTCTTATTATAATCAGATCAAATTTAATTATATTATATTAAATTAATAGTGATCATGTAAATATAACTTTCATTTATTCTCTTCTTTTATTTTTCTACTATGATTGACATCTTCCTTAAATCATATTTGATTTTCATTACATAAAATATATTTTGGAATTATAATTTTTTTACATCATCTTCATATTAAAATTCTTATTTTATTACATATTTTTATCTTAAGGTATAATTTTTATTCATAACATCATTATTTGTGAATTATATTCTGTCTTGAAAATGAAACCATGTACAAAATAATTCTTATCTTCTTAAATGATGATTTATTATCCTCATCCTTGTTTTACTCTTACAAAAATTATTTTCCTAAATTATTTGAATACCATGAATATCTTTTTGTAAGGTCATTAATACACATGATTACATTATTTCAAAAAATAAAATTTTATTGGTTCTTATGTTGCGGGTTTTTAATATTTTTTCTATAATATTAAAATTGATTTCCATTCATTGTCATAATTCATGGTATTTTCGTCCACTCCACAAATCCTAAAAACAAAAAATTATGTTATTTTCATTAAACCAAGTTGGAGGATAAATATTTTAAAGGTAATTATCTTCAAAATCATTTACTTCACCTTTTAATAAAATACAATTAAATAAAACTCGTAAGTTTGTGTTTTATTAAAAGATTTTTTTTTTCTGAAGACTGTTTTATGATTTAGATTCCATATTAATATTTTTATTCAAAAGGATTTACCATCACTAGAATTATGTTTCATTATAGACACTTTAATTTTTATTTCGCTATTTTCCCATTCAGAATTTAATCTTGGGATTTATTATGGCTCAAATTTTTAGTCTCCTAATTTTTGGAATCATTCAATTTAACTAATAATAGTACTATTTTCATATATGTAAACATTCTATATTCATTCATGTGATAATATCTAAGGACACTAAAAACAATATTTATATTGTTGAATTATGATGATTTTTAGGGAAATAATTAATATATTATTTTTTTCACACATAAATAAGTATTTTTTAAAAGTATCAATGTTTTTATATGTGGACGATATATGAATATATATAATATTTTGTGAGAGGTTGGATAAAAACTATTTATCCCTCCAATGAGTTCTGTAAATTGTTATATCTAATGATATTTTCTGAATGTAATTATTTTGTGATAAAATAATACTATGGGTTTTAGTTCGGTATGTGATGATTTCCAGGGGAGTGAACCTGGACTTATGTTATTAATGTCACGTATTATTTTCTGGTTATAATATTTTTATTCCATGATACTTTGAGATCATTTTAAATATAATAAATACTTAATCTATGACGATTATCTTAAGATTCATGCTTTATTTGGTATTGATACTATATTTTATGTTCATGTTCCTCACATACACTATCATACCAGTATGTTTGTATTACAGTCAATTATGAACTTTGATTTTTATTAACAATTTTTACAGTTATTGGGCATTTTACCTCACACATTTTTATGTTTCCATTTCCCTACGTAATGAATGAATCAAATATATATTGCATGTATAGAATATTTCATTTTTTAGATTATTTTTGGGATATGTTGAAGACCTATTATATATTAATTAGTTTCCTATATAATATGAGACATTTTGTTTAGTTGAAGAAGAAACAGATTATGTTATTTATTGTCATTCCCTAGTTATATAGAACTCTTGAAAAAATTTCTTTTAATGGTGAATTGGAATTAAATATTTTTTTTAATTCAGATTATTTAATTATCATATTTGTGGGATTCTATATTTTTTATCCAATAATGATTTAAAAAAAATTGAAAATTATAAATATATCTATCGAGGGAAAATTTGGAGTTAGAAAAATTGTAAACAGTTTATATGTTCAGGATTATTATAATGAAAATATTATATGTATACAAATAGGATAAAAGATTTAAGATTTAATATTTTATGGATTTACATAAGGGAAATTAAATAAAACCCCAAGAGATAAGTCTGAATATTGGTCAAAATCTAGAATGTTTGGTACTATATACATTGCATGGTTTTCCTGGGAAAACATCCATTTTATGAAACTACAAGTGGATATAGGATCCAGAACAGAGACACACACACATACACACACACACATATATATATAGACTTAAAAATCGATAAATGTTGTATTAGTTATAAACTTGATCTTTTTTGGGTTCATGATAAAGAGTCTAAACTATGAACCTAGTTTTAGACCCCAAGGGGATACTATTTGGTCATTCAGATTCTCCTAATGATCCATTATAATGGATTCATTTCCTAAATACCATGTTTGATTAGTCTAAGAGGTGTAAGAAATAGAATATTAATCCAATGTTATTGAACTAAAATTATCAAAAAATTAAGGGGATGGGTCCTTATATAAGATTGAGTTTTCATATTCATATGATCATTTACTCTAATTGTATTATATATTATTCAAATAATTTTGGATTTAGTATTTGGATAAAGCATGATCATGGAAATTATGCTGGGAATGAAATGCATATAAAAACCACTATGGCATTTAATGGAATAAAATATAATAATTGAATAGTTTTAAATGTTATAATATTTTTGTTATGATAAACAAATGTGAGTATATTATTAGTATTGATAGTATTGAGAATAATATTATAATAGAAATTAATTATTGATACTTTTATATATTTTTTCTAGTCAATTTTATATATTGATATCATTCTAGTATATTCAAAATATTCTATGAATTATGTGAGACATTAGATGGCTTTAATACAATTTTTTATTTAAACTATTGGAAAAATATATATATTAAATGGAATCAATGAAAACAGAATGTATTTTTATGTCATTGTTTTTTTATGGGATATCTATTAGGAAAAACTTCCTTAAGGTGTGCATAAATACTTTTTAATATATGATTGTTCATTATGTTATAATGTGTATAATGTTTTTTATGTATGTGAGTTTTATAGTAGTGATAACATTGCAATTGATTACTAGATTAATGAAATTGTGATCCTTTGATTTTTTTTATTTTTATAAAATTTTAGGGATTATGATATGTATTTATTAATATGTGACATGATGAATTAGTCATTAATAAATTTATGTGCAACTGGTAAAGATAATTTTTAGGGGAATAAATATTCTTATAATGGTTTAATGTGTATGTTATATAGAATATATGATTAGGGTATATATATTGGGGTACATAAATTTACGAATAAATAATATATTTTGATGAAAGATAATTAATATGATATAAACTAATATAGTAAGGTAGAATTAATATTATATGTTACATATTAAATGATAAATATGTAAAATTTACCTTAATGTAATTTTATTAGTTTGTGATAATAAAGCTAGGAGAATGTAAATTCAATTATAGGGGGTTGGAGAATGTAACGACCTTATGTTTCAAAATAGACTTTCAATAAATACGATATTTTTAATAGATTTATCCACATGAATAAATGAAATAGAATGAAACCATAGTAAGTTTCTAACATTGGAACACAACTTTTGAATTATTAAGTATGGATAAAAGTCACATAATTTCAATATAGAAAAATATTTTTATCTATATAATATAATATATATAAAGTTTACTTTTAGAAAAAACTTCTAAATTAATTATTTTATTAGATAATCTTTATTTGTATGCGCTATAATTTTTATTAAATAAATTAATTTATATTACAATTAAATATTTATTTTTGTTAAAAAAATAGTGATTGATTAATGGAATAATTTATTTTCATTGAAATTTGTATTAAGAACAACTAGTATTTTAAAAATTTATTTTCCTAATGAAACTATTACTCATTGTATTCTTATATTTCAGTTAGAATTTTAAATAGTTTTCATATAAATTTAATTTGAAAAAAAAATAAAATTCACTTTTTTATTTATAATGTCTATATTGTTTCATGATGATTTTTTTGATTTCTAAAAAAAATATTTATTTTTAGGCGAATAATGAAAAATGTCATTATTATAAATAATACGAGTTTTATGAAAATATTAATATATATGAATGAATTTAAAATTCATGAAACACATTACTAAAACCAAATATAGTTTCCATAATATGCATTAGAGTACTAAACATATTTTATAAAAAAATTAACGACGAATATTTCTTATTTAGAACACGAGGTATGTTTTTCTAAATATTATTTTTAATACATTATACATTTATTATTTTGAAATTTTTTTCAATTATAAATATTTAATATAATGAAATGGATTTAGAATTTGGAATCTTATTGACCGAATTATATAGCAAGGGCCATTTTATTTTTTTTCACAAAGAATAACTTATCTTCAGAAAAAACTAGTTACCCAAGTGAAAGTTAAAATAGTAAATGCGATAAATTTAATGGTAATAAATTTAATAAATGTTTAAAATGATATGGGAATGGGTGTTCAGAACATAAGATGACCATATATATAACTTTCATTATTGTGTCTTAATAATTCTGTAATATTATTGGAGTGTGACTTCCAAATATTAAAACATTTTCTGAATTTACAAATAATAATCATCCATTTACAATTATAAAAGGGGAACTCCTCTCCTAACAAACTATCAAACCAAAACCCTTTTATTATTTAATAATACATTACAAAACTTCTCTTAAAAATTCATATCCTTGTTTAATAATTTAATTTTTTATCAAATAGACGCCCTTCAAAGGCTTACCCCTTTTAAAAATTAGATAATCCATGAAATGAGGTATAAATATATAACTGATCATTTCACCTCTTGATCTAATTATGTCTACCATATATTCCTAAAAATTGTTCACACCATATTAACATTATAAAATCTATAACATTATTTTCATATAATGTTTTTATAATGATGATAAATGCTTTAACCATTTTTCAAATTTTTATTAAGATAATCTTATCCCAAATTTGTGCGTTGTAAGAATTTATTCTTAAACAATAAATTTTGTTTAATTTAACTTAATAAAAATTTAACTATTTTATTAATTTGAATAATTTTATGACATACTGTTTATTCAAAAAATATAAACCATATTACAAATTTTTTCTTTTATAAATAAAAATAAATCATCATCCATGTGTACGTGTGGACCACAAACTTTACGTAATGAAGAATTCAGCTTTTTTAACTCTTCATGTCGTTACATATATGGTCATGTGAATGCTTATCGTGGTTAAATGTGATTTTTATGAAATTATTAATGTTATTAGAATGACTATTTTATACACTATTGATAATTTGTGTAAAAATGGCATTGGTAAATTCAACCATTAAAATACCATTATTTGATAACAAATGGCTTATTCATACTGAAAGAATAACATATTATATTTTATCATCATAATAAAATCCATTCACATTCAAATATATGAAACTAATAAACATAAAACATGGTCATTCTTTTTCAGCTATAACTATATTACATCTAAATAAATTTATAATCATCTCATAAATATGGAATGTTCTTATCTCATCTGGTTTAAACACATAAATGAAAAATACAATAAATTTATATGATAAATATACATGGGAATTAAATTTTTTGTAATATATGATAAAAATATTAAATAATAAAATATTTGTTTTATTTTAGAGATTAAATAAAAAAATTAACTCGTTAATAAATAAAACAATTTTTATTCACTAATAATCAATGAAAAATTCTCATGGCCAAGTTCATTTTAAATGGTATTAAAAAAAACATAGAAAACAATTATAACATTAAAGCTCATTAAAAATATTTTTTTTGGGAATATCCTTTTCTGCATGAAAATAACTTTTTAAAACTAAATGTTCATCACAAATTTTAAAAATAATTTAATTTGAAAAAATTATATGTATCTTATAATGTATGATTTAATAAATTTGGTGTTCCTGATGGACAGAAATTATGAATGTGTCGATTATGTTAAAATAGTGATTCTCTTCACATTTTCTGAAAATTTAAATCAACTCTTTTTCTAAAAAAGATATAATTCTTCCTTTCATTTTTTTATAAAACATAAAAATGGTTAATAGTTCCTTTAATATATCATTATATGTTTGTGTAAAATATATATTAAATAATTTTCTTTAAAATAATATTTTGGAAGAAAACATATTTCTGAATAAATAGAGAAATGATATCATATTTTCTTCAATGTATTTTATCAATTATTTTATGCACAGAAGAGTTATAAAAATATTAATATTACTTTAAAATTCCATTAATAGTTATATGAGAATAAAAATAACTGGGTTTATTGGTAAATTGTAAACTAATTTCATTCAATGGAAATTCATGTATAAAAAACCCTGATTAAAATAAGATTGTGAAATATAATATTTCAAAGATCATAATATTGAAGTGAGAATTTATCAATGAATAGGTTATGTGTATCAACTATAAATCCAAATAATGTAATTTTAAATAAAAAACAAGATAATCAGTAGTCATCTCACACATAATCTTATACTATCAGAGATAATAAATGTGTAATAAAACCCAATGAAATGAAATTGAGTAGTGAAATTATTTAACAATTAAATACTTTTAAAAGAAATACCCATGGTTGAAACAATTAAAAGGATAACTAAAACACTATGAATTATAAAGAATTTATTTTATTACGTGTTAAATTTTAATTATATAAATCAAATAAAATAAATTAGGTGAAAAATATTGCAATATCCCTTAATGAATGGTAATTGAGATGAATTCTCATACAATGATTATAATATATATGTATTGGTTAGTAAATTAATTGATTATGTGTTTAAAAATTATATACACATATAAAATGTGAACATAAATATCAAAAAATAAAATTTTATCACACAAATAATCCAAGATTGACATAATTAATGAAGTAGAAGTTTAACCTAATGAATGGAAATTGAGTCCTGAAATCCATTACCTCACACTTCCTTTTCAATGAACATGATTTGACCTCCTATAAATTGGTTTAATGGTTTTAATTAAATTAAAACAACTGATATGAATATATATAATATTATATATTATCCATTTAAAACTTATTTTCCCCCATTAATTAGTAATCATTCATTATTCTCACTATTTTGGTTGTTAATTGTTTTTATTATCATTGAAGAGTTGTTAGGAAAGACCTAGTTCTTATTCATATTATGTAGTTTAATTTCTCTATTAACATAATAATGACATAATTATCTTATGTATATAATAATTATACTTTTATATCCATTCAATAAATATTATTTTTCGAAATAATTTATGTTATGTTCATGGAGATGGTAGGTCGTACGTACACATGAGTAACATTTACATTTTTCAACATTAATTATGAAAAAATTGTATGTAACATTTTAACATTCCATAATTATCCTAATATCATATTATATCATTAAATATAGAAAAAAAATACACAAACATAGAAACACGTAGATATATATATCATCAATGTAGTGTGGTGTTGAAATCAGAATCATGTCACATTGTAAAGGCGGTAGTACACACATACAAGAATGAGGATATCATATTTAAGTGAGTGAAAATATAATAAGTCATATGATATATTTTATTTATGAATTAAAAATATGAAATTAATATCATAGTTATTTTACATATCTCATATATATTCTTTAACTTGGTATTTATTTCCTTCCATGTTAATCATTAATGAAAAATGAATTACATCACTTCGCAAGGCAGTAGTCCACTTTACCTATGATTGACATTATCATATTCCATATAGAATGGAATTTAAAATTTTGTATATTATATAATTAATCTATGGGTATTAATATATATATATATATATTATATTATTTATATCTATTAAAAAATACTATTGTGAAGGGTGGTAATTGAAAAAATGAATGTCATAGGTTCACGAGGTGTAATATGGATTTACACTAAAATGATTTTGTTAGAAATTTGATAGAATTGGATATTTTTATAATTCAATACATTAGCATGAAAAAATAAATATATATGTACGACACTATGGTTATTAGATCATTTTATCATAATAAGAATTTAATTGTGTGTAATGATTAATGAAACGAATTACTGAAGAACGTTACCTCCACTTTGGGTAATCTCCTTAAGTTTCTACCAAATTTCATCCAAGGTTATATTTATATTGAGAAGTATCAATTCCAAGATGAGAGGTGTATTGTGGTAATTTATTTGGGTAGAAATTTTCAAAAACAAATATTTTTTATAGAGTAATAGAGGATAGGGGGAGGCCATTTATAAGTGAGGTGACAAGCACACTTGTAATATTTGGAGTGAAGAAGGTGTAGATACTTTTTTCAATTTAAAATAGAAAAAAATGTATTATTATATATAATTATAACTAATATGCTATATATTGGGTAATCATATAGATTTTAAACATGTTTTAGGTCATTTAATCCATTTTATTTTTAGTTTAACAACTAGTAAATTCATTTTTACCTTAACTACAGTAAATAATATTTACCCATTTGACTATTCATTATGGTCAAAAACTAAAATTATGTTGTTAGATAATATATATTATTTTTCTTAAAAATATAGAATCTATTTTTTAAAATTACATTCAAATATGTGGAAAATTTTAATTAATAATTACTCTTATTGAAATTATGAGAAAACGGGTTTTCAATGAGAAAATGTTCAAAATGTTAAAATGTTTTTATATCAAAATTCAACATCAATATGATTATAATAAACTAAATTATATTAATTCAGCTATAATTGATCAATTTTTACTTTTAAATCAACTAAAAAATAATTTAAAATTATAAATAATTTAAACAAATGGAAATTTTTCAATTAAAATTCAATATATTCAATATTCATCAAAAAAGGAAGCATTTATGAAAAATAAAAAAAAATAACTATTATATAACATTGATATTATAATTTCAAAATTAATGTTAATTTTATAAAAAAAAATCTATAAATTTTTTAAATATTAATATTAAATTATGTTCACTAAGTGCAACTAATCTTTCATTTCTCACAATACAGTTTCCCAAAAAAAATATTTTTTTCATCTAATTGATTCTTATTCTATTTTAATCAATGGATGATAATATTTTTCACAATTTATTTAGTACATTACATAATCACCCATTTAATTAATATTTTATAACGTTATACTATATCATAGATCGTTTATCCTCAGTGTTGCATGTTCTAAAAGTTATAGAAGAGATTAAATTTAAGGAAATACATGTCGTGTGATTTTTATACTCATTGTTGCATATAACATATTATATAAAATAAAATGAACTTATTTTAAATTGTTATGTAGGTTTAATAAAAAAAATTGGTTTGTGAATTGAATATGTTATCACCCTGATGGAAATTGTGTTTTCCTAAGAATGCACACAAGGATAGACACTCATGAGGGATATTCTTTTTAATATTCACACAATAATAGTGAACCATGTGGAATTATTTTTCCTACCATTTCCTTGGAGGACTACCAATGTAAGATGTTGAACCTAATAATTATGTTCTATATATAACTAGTCATATTTAAATTACCCTTTCAAAAATATTTCTTAAATAAGGGTACTTATTTTTACTTTAACGGATACACTCAAAGATTCAATGTTTATTAAGTTATGTTCTCATAGACATACACATTATTCTATTTAATGTTGAAATATTTGTTTTTTCAATATTTCGCATTATATTTATATCCTTGTTTTTTCTCATGCAATAGCTTAGGAAATTGTATAAAATGAATTGATGACTCTTATTGGGAATGAAAGTGAACTAATTTGGTGGCTAGTTGGTCTTGGTATTATTTACCCCCTAATGAATCAAAAAAGGAATCCAAAGGAAAAATAGTATTTCTTTTTCTATATAGATCATCCCATAACAAGATTGGGCTTTAGTATAAGGATTTGACAAAATATTTTTATGTTTGGAATAATTCATTCCATTAGTATATGATCAAATATTATTATTAGCCATGGATTAATTTATTTGAATGGATATATAATTCCCTCAATTTATTATGGTTATGGATTATTGTTCTTTATTAATTCATACGAAATTACTTATGTTTTTTTATATTAACAATTGTTATTATCCAATATAATCATTATTAACCATTTAAGATCAGCCAAATTTGTTTTCGTTTATCTAAATATCTTAAAGGAGACCATTTTAATGATACAAACATAACTTAGAAAGATGTATAATTTTATTGATGAATATTAAATATTACTACTAAATAAACATGATCTATAAATGTATGATTTTAATTTAAAAGGAAAATTCATACATGAACATCTTATTTAATCATAATCATCATCATATAGAAAAATCATTTCATAATATCCCCTAATAAACTAATAACACATAACACCTTCAATGAAAACTAGGTAAAGGAAAAAATAACAAAGGATAAGATAAGGTCAATAGTAAGTATAAAAAAGGGTGAAATGGATCATATGCATGAATAATGTAATAATAATGGTATGCTAAAATAATTAAGTTCATGTTCTCAATTTAAAAGATTCAAATATATAAAATCATTGTTCATAAACTCCAAAATCAAGTCATATCCACCAACATGATCAAATAGGGGTGCCAATGTATTAAGGGTTACTGTAATTTTCATTACACAGGAATATGGAAACATAAATATAATAAATCATAATCTTGTGAAATTTTTTATTAACAACCCTACAGACACATTATCTTGTGAGAATAGCTTGAAGTAATCCTGATGACACAATAAATATGAACAATGTTATTCATAATCTTTTCCATGAATAGTCTTTTGATAATAGGTATAATCAATTATAATAATGCATAAATAACTTGAAAAATATATTTTATGTCATGTCCATTCTTATCATCATCATGTCATTATATCCAATTATCAATCCTCTATAATAATTGAAGGGTTATAATGGTCCTAACCATTACATAATCATAATCCATTCATTTATATGCCATAATATCATGAAAAACATTATCATATAATAATATTATATCCATTTTAAAACAAATAATTTTACATCATTAAATCATCATCATATTCAATATATTTATTTTATTTTATCATTGGATCATATCCCTATTAATGATTAAGTAAAATCAATGATTTCATTAATAGATGATAATACCATTAATACATTACAGGTGCATTTCATGATGAAAATATTCTTTTAATTATGAAAATAATTATTTAAAATATAAATGTTTCTGAAATATTTTGAATATATTTTATATGAAAATAAAAATCGAATCGTTTAAATTATTATTCAATGTTTTGAGCAGTCAAGATGGTGGGAAATTACATTTTTATCATAATTGGTAAAATAATGAAACTATTCACACCCTTGTAAACAAGTACCTTGTCTAGAAAATGATACAAATAATTTAGTAAAACATATTGTAAGAACATAATAAATTTTTAAATAGAATTTATTAATAATGGTTATCAGTTAAAATTATTATTTAAAAACTTATAATGATCATTGATGTTGAAGAAAAATTATTTATGAACAAAAGAGGATATATAAGGTCGGATTATCTTAAAAAATTTGAACCATTTTTAGTAACAAAGACAATAAATGGTTATAAACAAATTATTCTAGAGAATAACATTTGGGAAGAAAATATAAATTTTTTATCATCTAAAGATCATATAATTTACTCAATGGAAATTCAATCATAAACAATGGAAAATAAAATGGAATTGAAAAGTAAACCCCTTACATCAAGTCTCATCATTCTTATCAATCATTAAAACATAATATGTAATAAATATAGATTCATAATAAAAATATTAATGAACCATATTCCTATATATATATATTTTTTCATTCCATTAAAATCTTCAATTATACTATTATTGAAAATTTTTACTTAAGAAGGACTTTTGGTGAAAGCCATTTAGTTATCCATGTATGTTTTGGTATGATTTTTCTCATTGGTAAACCGTAGTCATCAAATAATCATAAAACAATATAAATTTGGAAATATGTATCAAATTTAATAATTATATACATATTTTAAATTTTTTATATAGCTCTGATGAAAAATAAATTACAACACTTCTTATTGACTTTTGTTCATACATACGAATGAGTGATGTTTCTAATTATACACTATTGGATATAATGAAATGAAAATAGTAATTTAAATTTAATAAATAATTAAAACATTATAATTTTTATATATATTAATTTAATCTACCCATATTTATTTAAAAACATAAGAAAAAATTAATCATGAATCTTTGATGATGTAGTAGTCTAGACATATGCATGAGTAATGCTATCATTTTTTAATAGATAAAAAGGAAAAAATGTGGATGATATATTATAATGATAGAATAATTATTATATTTTAAAAATTCAATATAAGTATTAAAATCATCTTGATAACTAAAAATTAATTAATATTATTGATAATAAATTATATATCTATGTTGAGGCGATAGTCTAAACCTATACCTGAGAAATACATTTAATTTATAATTTGATGGAAAAGAAGATGATAAATGTAGATTCAAAAGGATAACAAAAATTAATTATATTGAATATTTTAAATACTTTATTTTATAATGGATGAAGTATTTTTCAACAAAGTAAAAGAATGGAAAAAAATTAAATGTTATCAGTTAAGAGTTGTACCTCTTTGTTGTGAACCCACCATTGGATTACACTTTCATCCTTGAGAGGATAGTATTTTGATAAAAACGAAACATCTAATATGAAATTTTGGATTTTATTAAGATATTATGGTTGGTATTGTTTTATATATAAGTCTCTTGAAATGTGAGTAAGATTGAAAATTATTTATCTTTTTATAAGGGGGGAGAGGATAAACATGGAAGTTTTTAAAATATTAAAATATATTAACTCAAAACTCAATCCAAATGATTCCTAATGGCTCATATTCAAGAAAATATTAGATAAAATATTAATGATATATGAAAATTATATATATACTTCTTTACATGGAACTATTATCTTTTTTCTTTATTTAACCCCAACCCTCGATAAACTCATTATAACCTTAACCTTGGTAAAATTGTTTTTATCATTTGTACTATACATTATGAAAAAAATTAAAGTCGTTTAATAAAAAAATTCGAATATTTATTACAAACATGTTTTTTATTTTATCAAATTATATTCCTATATGTGGATGAAATTTATTTAAGAATATAGTTGTAAAATGTATAAAAAAGAGATTTCCCCAAAAAACACATTTGTAGTTTTAAAAATGTATTAAAGAAAAATTTCGTATGATATCGATTGGAAGGAAATTAATTTTAATTTTAATTCAAATTAGATATTGAAATTTTTAAATAAATAAAAAACAAAATATATATTGTAATTACTATAATGTATTGTAAAACATTCTATAGAATATATATTTCATTACTATTCATGGAAAAATTATGCTTGTTTATAAAATACCAAAATGTAATATTTTGAATATTTCGAATTGATGATTTAAAAAAAATAATTTTTTTGAAAAAATTCCAAATATAGTATAATTTTATTTTAACTTCTCTTTATAAAATAATATAAAAATTATTTTTGTTCTGAATAAACTTTTTAAGCATAAAACGAATTTATTGAAAATTGGGTATTTATTTCTTATAATCTAATATATATATATATATATACTAATTTTATATAACATAAATATATATATATATATATATATATTATATTTATTATTCATATTCGTACCACAAAAATTTATATTTGGCTTATAACGATATACTATATCACAATTTTGTATAAATTAGGGATGCATGTAAAAAAACTATTGAATAATTTTAGTTTTCTTAATATATATATATATATATATATATATATATATATATTACCAGGTTGGTTCGTTATAACATGCATAATATAATTTCACACCATAAATTAAATGCATTTGATGAAAATTACTAAGGATACTTATGACTCGTCGCATCCTGGGGTTCCCACATAACTTCCTAAAATGTATGGTTTCACCACAAAACATTGACTATGTTTGTGGCCTTATTTTCCAGCACATTCTCTCTTCAACCAAAAATATTAATCATTTATTAATCCCAAGAGGTATCATTCTATTTTTTTATCACATATAAGTTTAGTAAATGTAATGGATCCAATATATAAGTATTTAAGAGAGATACATAAAACACATTATGAACTTGGGAGTGATCCAGTGAAATAGTCCAGAGAAAAGAAATCATCCTTATATGATATTGAATTTCAAAAGGTATGATATATTTATTAAAACATTCGCATCATCATGATCCTAAAAATATTAATCCTTTTAGAATTTTTTGTATGCCTTCTCACTAATAATGAAATCTAGATCTCACTGATGATTATCATCATTAAATTTATATCGACTATTTGTTTACAAAATATGATATGGAATTGATCTAACATTTTTTTACATTTAATAAATTATATCATGTCCCAAAAAAATCATTTTCTAACTTAATTCCAAAACATTATAGTTATGTACTTCCTCCTATGTAGGGATACATAATGATCCATCTAAATGAATTATTGAAATTAATTTCCATAAGAAATTTATACTAAAGATAGTTGTCGATCCCTAATAACTTTAAAATATATACATATTTGTCAAAAAAAATGTATCATAGAGTTTTAATTCTTCATTTAATGTAACTATATTTTTAATCATGATACAAATTAATATAACTCTACTATTTATCTTGAGCTTACTAAGGACTTTTACTGATCATGAAGGTAAACTTTTTATCGAGATATGATATAATAGAAAATGGTTCTTCATTAAAACAAACAACGTTGCTATTGATTATCATAGAAATATAATCAAAAGAAAAATATTTTTTAATTTCAATTAAATTTTCTAATTTGGTAAGGTGATCAACTAAAACCCTAATAAAATAGTTTAATTTACATGTTTTCTGGAGTCTGATGATGAAATACATGGTATCATTTTCCAATTACCATTATAGTATGAGAATTGGTTTTAATAACTCATTTTCTTCAGTCTCTTGGTAATAACGTTTTGAAAAATAGTGCTGGTGATACATCCTTTGAGATAACCCATTTCATGTTTTCACACAAGAAATACTATTTAAAATATCTTTACTTTATTGTACTTCACATATGAATAGATAATGATGAACTATGAGCATCATAAAATAGGTCTATATTCTAATCTTTTATAGACATGACACACACTCAGTGCCTAAAAATTATTATTCCTTAAGAATAATGGTTTAACTTATTTTCATTTCACACAATCATTTAAAGATCCACGTCTACCTTCAATACCTCTTTAATCATCACATGGATGGGTGGTTGAACATTCATATTAAAATGGTATTATATATAACCATTCATAATGATTTCAATATATGTGTTCTAGAAATAATTACATCTTATAACTCTTTCAATCCTCATCATGGATAAACTTCATGGTCTTTCCAACATAAATCAGTAAAAATCATCTCTCCTTCAGATGGTATTAGTGTATTCGGCATTCATAATCATTGATTAATTAACTATTTATCCTTTTAGGTCATACTCTATTATATCAATTTTATTATATACATTAAGAGTTTATGATTAGTAAACATATCACATCAAACACTATAAACAAAATACTCCAAATTTAATTCTTATGAAATTACCACTACTAGTTCAAAATCACATATAGGGTAATTTTTATATGTTTTTTTAATTGATGAGAGGAATATTCAATAAACATATAATTCTTTAATAGGATTCATCCCAGTCCATTTCACCACACATCACAATAGTCCACAAACCATTCTCTACTACCTAAAATTTTAAGAACCGATATGCTGACAAACTATCTTTTCATATTACAAAATATTCCTCTCATCCATGTGTCTATATTAATTTTCCATCCATCCCTATCAGCATGGTAAGTGTATTATATATCCTTGATAAATACCTCATAATGATTAAATATTATATCTATTACCTATTAAACTATAGATATCAATTTCCTTTATTAGGCTCGGCCATTTTCCGTAACATATATCATTAATGGATCTATCAACATACCCTTTCTCGAGACTATTTTTCCCATGAATGAATCATTTTTTAAACAGAATTCACACTTACTAAATTTGGAATATATATTTTATTTCCTTAATGTCTTAAAAAAAACAGAAAATAATCTCCATGTTCTACCTCAGTCTAAAATTATTTCAGAATATCTTTTATAAATACTATCAGAAACTACTTGAGGAAATA
Source organism: Viscum album (assembly GCA_963277665.1). Lineage (NCBI taxonomy): Eukaryota > Viridiplantae > Streptophyta > Magnoliopsida > Santalales > Viscaceae > Viscum > Viscum album. The sequence continues at coordinate 413,613,313 of OY728119.1, read as the reverse complement.
TCTAAAGAAACTTTTCATTAAATATATTTAGAAAATGGGGGAACATTAAGTCACATTGTAATTACTATTAATTAATTAATACCATACCTCATATGGAATGATGCATTTTGTATATCCACCTTCTCAACTAACAATTGATTATATCCATAAAGAATATAAATCTTGATAATGAATATAGATACACATATTTCATTAATAAAATAATAAATACAAGGTAGAAGATACTTATTCTAGGTAGTTAAATGTTTATGTTCATTATAATAAATATAAATACTCATTGACCCATATTTTTTTATAAATATAAAAATAGGCGCAACACATGGTGGTAGACTAGGTATTGTGAATACCTTTTCAAGATTCTTTAATATTTTTCTATTAAGTTCTTGCAAATAAAATAGGGTCATTCAATATTGAATTATTGAAGTAGTTGTGGATCTAGGTAGGGTTTGTTTTGATAAATCTTTTTGATAACTCACGAGAAGACTTGTAATTCTATAAGTAAATACATCATCATAATCATAAACAATAAGAATATCTTCAATATTGAGTTTATCCAAAATAGTTAAAGGGAAATATTAATTATGAATCAGGGGAATGACTCATACAATGCAAATAATTTTAATTTTATGATCATTTTTATCATTTCACTAAAAAACAATTGTTGATTGATTCTGAAAAAAATGACATCCCTTCCTCAGATATTGATATGGTTTTTATATATTGAAGTATAATATATATATATATATATATAATTATATGAAATTAAACTATATGGAGAATCATAGGATTTTTAGGATGATAATTCCAGAAAATTTTATTATATATATTCTATAGACATAATAAGAAATTGTCACAAAATTTGGGGAATTATTTACCAACTCAACATATAATCATTTTTCTAGTGATATGAAACATTTATAAAATTCATGAAATATAGGATATTGGGTATAAAAAATAATATAATAAATTTTCAGTTATATAGTGGATGGTAACTGTATTTTTTCTACATTTTTAACCAACCCAGCATCATTACAAGTAGCAAAGGCCATTCATTTATGTTTTTTATTGGGGAATACTATCCAAATTAACTTCTGTATTAGGGAATTAATTCTTATAATGAATAATTTACATGTAGAAAAATCATTAAATTTAATTGGTTAAATCCATAACTACAATATTTGATTTGATGAACATTTCCTCCTCTATCAATAACAACTGGCTCGATGTGTAGCCTTTCAACAATTGTTGTTTTTACTTGAAATTTTCAATCAATTTCTCAAGTGATTTAAAACACATTATTTTAGGTTGGTTTTTGAAATTTTACACCTCTTTGTAATTTATAATTAGATTTTCTATAATACTTTATTTTCTCTTCTTATGACTAAAAATTGAAGAATAATTAGAGTTCACACTCCAGATTTCTATATTTAGAGCTTATTAATGATTTATTTACAGTTACAAATGGATCTTATGATTAAAAAAATTCAATAAAATTGATTAATGAAATTAAATAATTTTTAAATTTTCATGGAGTCTCTAATATAAATCTATAAGAGGATAATGAAATTCTTCTAATGGATTCATTATAGGTACTAATGGATTAATCATAAATATATTTCATCTTCCGAAAGTATCTTTCTATATATTTTCATGAAGATTTTTAATGATTTATTTCATTGAAAAACCTCTTTTAATAATCCATATTCCACAGATTTTATTTCCTAATCTTGCTTCATGTTTGTGATAGAATTAGACTATTTGTCAGATTTTCATTCCATTCAATAGACCACTAAGAACAAGTTTTCATATTTTGTGTGCTGAAAATAGAAAATATATTTTCCATTCAGTTTTTTTATTGATGTTCAAATAATTTATTAGTAGATCCATAATTGGAGGGTGTGCATCGTCACATAAATGACGTAATGGAATGTTTAGAACTAATTGTTTTATTCAAAATCAGAAAATGATTCAAAATATTTCTCAAAAATTTGTCGTGTTGATTTATCAAAGAAATATTATATTTCATCCCTGCTCTAATAATGTATGTTTCTTATTTATGGATAGATGTTACAATGGTTGTGACATTAATTTTTAACTTAATAGATTTTGTTTCAATTCATTGTCAAAAATTAAAAACATTGTGTAATTTTAATAAACAATAATCACAGTGAATATTCATATATTCATGGAAATAATTCTGGATATTTGTTAAATTATCACAACTTCTTATCATACTATTGTAGTTTAACTTTTACCTCAATAAGTTTTGGTTCACCATAGAGTTCTCATATGATCTATCCTTATATTTCTCATGAACTAATATTCAAATAACAAGTAAATTGTGTAGTGATTACATTTATAAGTACACAGGGATAAAATACATAATTATAACATATTTTCAATGAATATTCAATATATCTTCCCAAACAATTCTTGAGAATCATAAAGGTATAGTGTACATAGGAACTAGATGAAAAATCAGTTTTAAAAAAAATATTCAACTTCTAAAACATATTTTATTACATAAATGATTGTTCCAGACTCATCATACAAAAAAAATTCATCAATATATGCGGATAGTAAGCATACGAATGTCTTATTAGATGCTAAGTTATGGTAAAAATGGGAGATCAATCATATCAAATAATATGATGATCATAACAGTGTAATAACATAATAAAGTGAATATTCTAAATATAAATAATCCAAACCTTGAAAATGTTATATTATATACAGTATAAAAAATCCATATATAGAAGAATGATAAATTATGGGTTTTGAAGCAGTAAACATCATTCATGTGTCATTACATAGGAATGTGGAAGCATAAACATAGAAATCCATAATCTTATGTACGTAGTTATTCAAAATAATTGTCATGCCTAATCTTGTGAGTATTGATATATGAAATCATAGTCATGAATCAAAATGGGATATTTTATTTTAAAATATGTCAACACATAATTAATTGAGAATAGCTATATGTAATCAATCTCATTCATAAATATGTGAAAATTACATTTTCCTTCATTTCCACACATATTATCATTATCTAATGGGATATAAATAACACATTATGATTATGTTATGGGTTTATAATGGGACCAACAATCACCTAATCATAATCCAATCATATGTATTCCAAAATATCTTTAAATCAATTTTCATTTCATCAATGAGTAACCTATGGTGAAAATCAGTTTTCAAAAATATTTTATCATCATAGTTGTTATGCTTTGTGGTGAAATGAAGGATTATATCATTAGATTACATACCCATTTATGCATAAGTAACATCGGGGATTTTTCTGTTATATGAATATCCATTTAAAATATTACTAGAAAATATATGGTGGAAAATATCATTTCATGTATTAAATTACTTTTTAATATACAAAAATATAAACTGTATTAGGAAATAAATTTATTTTTAAAAAATAAAACAAAAATTTAATGTAATATTCAAAAAAATTTGTGATTCTAATGGTTTCACATTCTATACATACTATAATTGTTAAAATAATGATTTTCGCCACACATTAATTTAAATATACATTATTCAAAAAAGATAAGGATATTATCTTTAATATTTAAAAAAAATTAAATGTGGATGAAAATAATATTTTGAAATCTATAATAAGGGTAAAAAACGTTCTATAAATTATTTTAGGAAATAATAATATGAAGGAAAATGGATTTATAACCTTTGAAGGAGAAATAATATTGAAAATTAATAAAAACATTTCCTAAACCATTTTATGTACCAAAGAAAGTATAAAGGCACTAAAACATCAAAATTCTAGAAAAAAACTACAATATAATAAATAAATATATAAGATAATCAAATAATGATCATATATGTTCATAAATGGAAATTCAATAATAATCAATCTCTATAAAAATGTGATTGAAACATAAATCTTAGACCATGAGTCACGTTTTACTTCATCCACATTAAAATGTATTATATAATAAATTTATATATATTATAAATATAATAAAAACCCATATTCAAGTATAATTCACTATAAACCATTCCCTTTTAATTTATAGCTATATTTTTATTAATAATGATTTATTAAATGAACATTTTGGGGAAAACATGTCCCTCATTCCTGAATGTTTATGTTAGACAATTCAGTTACATGATCATTTTTCATGGTTTCATCATATAAATAATATAAATCCAAAATAATATATCATATTATATATATATATATCATTCATATAAATGGGTGATGAAAAATGATTTCAATCACATCATTTAGATGGTAGTCTCTATATACAGACAAGTGATGTTTCCACTTTTTTATAGTTGTAAAAATAATCAAAAAATAATATATCAACATTATATAATAATTATTTTGTCATAAATTTCACACAAAAACACAAACATATATATATATTCATTTTATCTAACTTTTTTTCCATCTACGTAACAATGAAATGAAAAATGAATCACATCACTTCAAGGAGGTAGTAGTCCACATATATGCACGAGCACCACTATTGTTTTCCAAATGAATGTAATAGTAAAATGTATATAAGATATTGAATTTATATAAGAATTTTTATATAAAAAATATCATCTATATAAATTAAATCCACTATGATTACCAACCATGAATTTTGGTGATGGAAAATGAACTATATCTTTACATGTATGATGCAGTCTATAATTTTACACTAGCGATATGTTTCATTTAATTTTTGATCTAAAGGGAGAGGAAAATTTTTGATCCATAATTTTAATCACTATTAATTGGATTAAAGATACATAAATCATTATTTTAAAATGGATACCATATATTTGGATGAGGTTGATGAGGAAATAAAAATTAAAATACTTGGTTAGGAATTAAATATATTAGTATTGAAATCATCTTTGGATTATACCATATGTTTTGAAAGGGTGTTGTTATGATAAATATATGAACTATATTATTAGGGAGGGATGTTAGTAAGGGATTAGGGTTGGTATTTTCAATGATATATGGATCCTAAAATTTGATTAAGAGAGGGTAACTTTTTTACTCATATAATGGAGAAAGAAGAAGGACATGTAATATTTCAAAAGATTATTATATACTAATTTCATAATAAATAAACATTATTCCAAATGATTAATATTCAATGATTATATGACATATATCTAAAATATTTCCATCCAATATTATTTATACAATTTTATTTTTCAATCATAAAAAAATCTCTTAGTTTTTCTCTCGCCCCCAATAAAATCATTTTCACCCTAACAAAGGTGATAAATGTGTACTGTTTTAAGACTCATTATGATTCAAAATGAAATTTTCATAATAAAAATATATGGAAATTATATTTTTAAATATGAAATCATTTTTATGTAACTAAATTCATATATGTTTAAAAAACTAATTATCAAATCCAAAAAAGGGATAAAACAATTTCTATAAAAATGAATTATTAAATACAAAGATGTTTGTGTTGAAATTTTGTACATAATGTCAGTTCCAATTAAATTAATTGGTTAATTTCTTATAAAACTAATCTAAAGAAAATTTTCTTATAAATTCATGAAAATTTTACATTTTAAATACTTTAATGCACTAGGATTTTTTATATAAATTCTATATTTTCTTACTCTTTTAGTAAATAATTAACCACATCAGATAAATACTAATATTTATTTTTAATTATAGTTTAGATATTATGATCTAAAAAATAGTTATACTTTTTATAAAATAAATTTTCCAATAAAATTTATAATTTAATTATAATATCATTCTATAAAATTCAATAAAAATGGTTTATGAAGATAAAATATTTTTGGGGCATAAAATGATATTACTAAAAATTAAATAATTATTTATAATGAAATTTTACATACATCTAAATTATATGAAACCATTATAAGATTGTATTAATTAATTTTTTTATTCTAATTTATTCCCTATGTTCAATTTCATGGTAATAAAAGTGTACCATGTCATTTTTCATTTGGATTCGGTGGTACACATAAAACATGGAATTAAATACATTATATTTATTTCAAAATATATAAATATATATCTGTGTGTGTGTGTGTGTGATAACAAGGTGTTACAAACTATGTTTAAATTTTAGGGGCATGATATATTTCCCTATAATTTTCTCTTAATATTTATATTTAATTTCTTATGATTTCAATAGAAAATCATTTTAATCTATTCAGAAATGAAAAATAAGTAGTTTGATCCTTCATTAATATTGTATTTTGTACCAATAAAGTAATATAAAAATCATTTTTGGGTTTCTAGATTCTATAGTCTTACACTCGGCATTAGATAATGTTTAGTATGATCTATTGGGGCTAGATTATAAGAATCCAAGATATCTAAATTATGTTAAATGAATAATTGTAATTATTTATAGAAAAATGTATAGAAAAGATCATAGTAATTTTATTTCAACTTCATTATTGTGGAATTATTATGTTTATACTACCATATAAATATTGAAAGTGATTATATGAATTCTAACCTCATCAAAAACTATATTCAATGAAAGGATATTCCACTAAAAAATAAATTAAGCTATAGCTGATGCTAATTGGTTGATAAACAAGTTATAAAGTTGACCCTGGTTATGAAAAATAAACTCATACGTATAAAGTGAAACGATGATACCTAATATGTTTTATATATATTGGATCTCTCTATATGATAATGTCTTCCATTATTCAGGGTAACAAATAATCTATCAGTTGTAGATTAATGGATCACGTCCCTATATTTGATATTTGTCGCTTTGGGTACTAGTAAAATAGAAAAATTCATCATTGTGGTAAATAATTTGATGTGAGATATTGTCAATTAGTGGTCAGTAATTCAAAACACTAAATAGGATTATTAGATAAAATTTCTCAAATGGGGAACATTTAAGGTGTTAGTACATATAAATTACCTTCCTCATGAGAAAAGAGATGAAATGAAAATTATATTTTTCAATTTTTAAAAATTATAGAAGAAAATTTTTATGAGTAAAATGATAAAATCACATTGTTAGAAAAAAATTCCACAAAAAATGTTTATAGACAAAAAAAATAATGAATATTTCTTTGATGGGTAAAAGATCATCCTTTGATGTGATTGGTGTATTCATAACTCTTCTTCATATACGGATATATTCAAAAGCACTATTAAGAAAAAAATATGATCTTTATGATGTATATAATCATGGTAATTTTAGTGATGAATAGGTCATATGAGTTTCATGTGACGAAAAATATTTTACAAGGGATTAAGGGAAGGATGATATTTCTTGCATGTGATTAATTTTGGAAGAAACACCATAAAGATTGTAATAAAGTAATAATTTTCTGACATATGTTTAAAATAAAATTCATCAATATCACAAGTGAAAGGGAAATTAATAAATAATATATTTTTAATTAATTAAATATATGGATAACATACATTATTTGAACTAATTACCTAATTATCAAGGTAATTTTACAAAGAAATGGACAAGGGAGCCAAACCATGCCTATTTTATTACCATAGATTAAGTGTATGTTCTTAATGAAATTCTTGTAGGTACTTTAATCACTGATTCAATGTTATCTACTATCTTTTTTTTTCTCAACCTTCACACTTTTTTATATCATTTTTAAAAAAAATTTAGATATTTCCCTAGAACCTAAGTAAGGTTGTTATCAATTTATACATTGAGTGGTATTCCTGTTGTAAAAAATATATGTATGGTAGTTTCAATTATGGTGCATTGTAATACCCAATTTTTAATTTCTTTTACTGTACAAATGGTTTAATTTTATATCCATATTGGTGTGAATTGAATTTCAATGAATAATGAAAAAGTTATTTCCAAGGGAAGAATTTTGGGATTCGTGATGGTATGTCGAATCAATTTTCTATAGAGTGGATTATTCTACATATAAATTATGTGTAGATCGTACCTTTTCACATAATATTAATAAATATATTGTATTAGTGGAAGATAAATTAAAATACATAGATAAGAATGATGTCTTATTATTAAATTTTGTTCTTCAATACAAAAATTTAATGATGTTTTTCATGAATAATTTACAAGTCATCCCTTGGAGCATGATGTTGAGTATTTCAAACTCATTCTTGATGTAAGACCAATATCTTGAAATACCTATGGAATGGAACCATTTTAGTTTGTAGTGTTGAATAAATAGTGAATTATGTTTTGTGAATGGTTATTTATATGAAATTTTGTTTCACTATGGTAAACCCATATTCTTATCATGAAAAATGTGGATGGGACTATGTGACTATAAATCTATAATTAGGGTACCAATGTAATTACTATATTATATAATAATCTTATACAATTAATTGATTATATATTTCATCAATTTCACGGATCGACATGATTTTTAATGATTAATATTCAATATGATTATTATTATCTAAGCCTGAGGGAAAATGTTATACTGAAGAAAATATTTAAAAAAATGTTTTCCCATTATGAGTTTATAATAATTTCTTTTGGATTGACTAATTCACCATATTTTTTCATGGATATGATTAATAAAGTGTTCACAGAGTATCATGATAATTTTATAGTGGTATTTATTTTTAATAACACGAAACACTCTAAGAGCCATGAAGGGCATCAGATACATAAAATGCAACACTAGAGACACTCAGGATAAATTAATAGTATAGAAAATATAGTATGCATAAATTTTGTGTAAATGAATATTATTTTCCTAAATATATTGTCTATGTAGATGGAATATGTAATGATACTTCAATGAAAAAGGTAGTCAAATAATGTACAAAACTGGGAAAAGGAAAAGAGATATAAAGTTACCTAGGTATAGTAGGTTAATATCATTGTTTTGTTTGATATCTAACCTAGTAAGAAAAACAATTAACCATATCAACACCTAAATTGGTAAAATTAAAATGGTAAAGGAAATTCGAAAAGAGTTATTAAGATTAAAATATGAGATTCATTAATTCAATGGTATTAAATCTACTACCAGGTAAAAAAATTATAATATGTAGTAATTCATCAAGTTAATTAATTTGATGTGTCATTATTCTTAGTTATAGGGTGATTTCCTATGCATTTAGGAAATTGAAAATTCCTAACCAAAACTATAAAACTCAATTCCTTGAGTTAGAAACAAAAATCACTTATATAAAATTTTTTATAAACTAACACTCTCTTGAAAAATTATATATATTTATATATAACAAACAATATTGTTGTATATCTGATAGAGCTAATATTTCTAATTCTCCTCATGTTTATCTCAATTTTTTAAACCTGATTATTTTAACTTTTTGATTTGAATATAACTATGTTTTAATTTTATCGATGTTTTGATCTAGAAATTGAGAATGGAAAAATTATTTAATTTTAACTACTCTTAATAGCATATTTATTTTGGGTATATCTTTTTATATTTTGAACAAAATCGAGTGATTAATTTTTTAGTTTTCTACATCTGTGGGATAAATACTTTTCAACTAGGACAAGAGTTGATTTTACCTTATAAAGGACCAAATAAATCATTCATTGTGGAAAAAAATTATGGATAAAAGGATGGGACCAACCTCATTCAATGGAACATAACTCATCCCACAAGACTCAATATGATATGATTCCACCTCGAGATTAAATAAGACTCACCTAATTCAGTATATTTAACTTCATTGAGTTATTAAAGTAATTTAGTCACTTATATAGGAGTAAGAAATCATATTGAGATACTTATGTGATATCCAAGTAGACAATAGTGTTTATGGAGAGGTTTTTTAGTGGTCATTGAAAAAATAAATTTTGAAATATTTTTAAACAATGAAGAGGGGAGTCTTTGAGTGGTTTGAAATTTCCCGCAACAAATGTTTTGTTTATGAATTCAAAACAATTTTAATAACAGTTAAATTTGATATATAGTCATTTAATTATATTAAACTTTTGGTTATATTTATATTCTATATTAGAACTTTGTATCAAATCAAAATGTTTTTATTCATGAGAAAACAAATAAATATAAAGTGATAGTTTTGCAACTAAAATTGAAACCTCCCCGAGACACAATTTATGGATAGATATATCTCATTTCTCTATGGGATAAATATCTTGATTGATGTTTTCATGATAAAAACCCTCACATTATCTTTCACTATTTCTCGGAAGGAAACTTGAGTTGATTTTGTAAATTCGTTTTTCATTAATTGAATATGTTACCATTGGATTCAGAAATTAATTGATCCTTTCACTATAGGGTTACAGTGACTATAAATCCCCCTTTCCCTAGTTTTTATTCCTCCACTAACACAATTAAAAGAAATATATTTGAAACTAAAATTCAAATGGATTACAATTAAAAATTAAACGAACTAGCTTTATATTATGATGAAAATCAATAAAACCATGTGAACTATCCGGATAAACCTGTTATGTTTGAAATTATATCTGGTTTCATTAACCAATATCTAAAATTTTATTGGTTTTTGGGTAAAGTCCCACATAAAAATATTCAATAATTTAGTTACCATTATGTCAATATAAAACCTCAACGTGTTGATGAAAATAATTTGAAATTGATGTCATTTAATTTTTAATTAGAAGTATTTACCAAATAATAGTTTTTCTATTCACATTCTATACTGATTAAGAATTGGAATGAATTTTAGAAACCTTTCATTGAGATTTTTTCCATTACTCAATAACTTTTGATCATGTCTAATAAAACTATACAACAACAGAGAAAGATCTTATTGTTGTTGTCTTTTTCTGGGCAAATTTAAATGTTATACGCTATGTTTGAAGGTGGTTGTTTTCATACATCATTCTTCAATAATATTTTTTATAAGGAGACATGACATAAAAGAAATACTTTTGAACTATATCTTGTTGTTATTAGATTTTTCTGTTGATATAATGGATAAGAAGGGAAGTTAAAACCTTATTGATGATCACTTGAGTAGAATACCATCTATTTTGATAGGGATACATAAGATCTTTCCAGTAATTAAAGATATACTCTAAGATGAAAAGTATTATTCTTTTAAAACTAAAAGACCATGGTTTTCTGTTGTTACGAATTATTTGGATGCCGATGATGTTCCAAAATAGTTTTTTTAAGAAACAAACTACTAAAATTATGAGTGATTAAAAGAATTAATTTTTGAATGATTCTTATTTATGGTTTGTTGGTTGTAGTTAAATTACTAGGAGATGTATTCCAAATTTTTAATATTAATTTTTCGAAAAATTTTGTCAAAAATTGATATAAGAAATGAAATTTGGGTCTCAATGAACTATATAAAAAGTAATTGATTAAATTTTGTATTTCTCTTCCATTTTTATAGATTCTATTTAATTTTTTTGAACATGTAAAAATTTTCAATATCAAGGAAGCATTCCCAAAAGTAATTAAAATCCAAAATAAAATATTTTTTCTTTGTTATGTCATTGATGTTTTGGGTAGGGATTTCATGGGAAATTTCCCAATTATTTTGGATAAATTTACATCTTTTTTTTATGTCTCCAAGTGGGTAGAGGATATTCCTCCAAGAGATGATGATTCTAAAACGATGTCCATGTTTGTGAGTATTTCTTTTCATGATTTATATTTCCTATGTTTCGAATTATGGGTAAAGGTACTTACAATTTGTAATAGTACATTGGAATCTATTTTGAAGAAATATATATTTCAAACAGGGGTCACTAGAACCATTCATCCTCAAATATATGTAATGGATGAGTGGTCTATGAGAAAAATTAAAGAAATTAAGAAAAACAAACTATCAACCTAAACTAAAATTATTCATGTTTGATACTATATGGTGCACTCTTGGCCTATAGGTCTACATTAAAAACCCTAATTAGAATGTCATTATTTATATTTTTCTATGGAATGGATTTTAATATGATGGTTGAGTTAGATAAGATAAATTTTTTGTCTACAAAAACAAGTAACATGAATCTTTTTTCTTCTCTAAAAAAGGGAAAAATTTATAGGAGGTGGAAGAGATCATATAAAAGATCTGTGTTTTACCAAGAAAGAACCAAATAATTTTATGATGGGATGATTCTCAAAAAAACATCAAGGAATAGCACAAACTTCTACTATTTGATTCTATATTGATTCATTCCCAAGTAAATTTTATTCAATGTTATTTGTCCCTTTCATTGTTACTCATTTTTTTCCTTTTGGAAAAATCCACATAAAAAACTAGATAAATGGAAAACATTCACAATCAATGGTAACAATTTACAGATGTTTAGTGTAAAATTTTAATATCCTCTAGGGGAGAATTCCCATATTCATGAATCTGGATACAATTGTTCCTAGGTCGTTTCTTTCATTATAAATTATTTTTTATTATGTCTTTAATAGCATGATTTGTTTCCTTAGAAGTCATTTTTTCACAATAAGAAAATTTCACAAAAAAAGTGTGCTGGAGAAAAACATGATGTGTATATTAAAATTTTTTGTTATTTCCTTTTAATTTTTTTTTAATTTATTATTTCAATATTTTTTGTGTTTTAGTTAATTTCTTTTTTTAGAATTTTTTTATTTTATTTCAAAATTTGTGTTAAAAATGATTTTGATAACATATGAAGATCATTTTAATTTCTGAAGCCCATTTCAATGAGTGGACCAATTAATTCCTTGAAAATATCCATTAATTAATTTTAAAAAAAATTTGTTTCAAGTACATTATTTTTGGAATATTATGAAAAGAAATATGAATTTTGAATATCATACCACGTCTCACTATAATTATCTTTGAAATTTCCTCCGTGTGAGGCTTCTAAATCCATTTTATATAAACATATTCAAATTCATATTTTTTATTGAGAGAACCAATCCATGTGTTTTTTAACTAGAACATGATTTATTTTTATCAAAACCTAAGTGATGAGGTGCTTTTGTTTTAATTTATTTATGAATTTATTTGAATTTTTAATCTTAATTTTCAATTGAATCATATTTAATCTGGCCTTCCCTATAAAATTTATATTTCTTGATACCTTAGTATCCATGTATTGCTTATTATGATATGTACATTATAATCCTATTTTCCCTTTCCATCCTTCTCTAGAAGTAAAAATGCATAGTCTACTTTAACTTAAGAGTTGGGGAGGGGGAGATGACATGTGGTGTGTTCCCTTATTTGATAAAGTTTTTTTTGGTGATTAAAAAATTTACGAGATTTTTTTTGGGAGAATATTTTAGGTATAATTTTTCCCATAAAGATCTATCAAGAGAAATAGAGTTGTGCATGTAAGGAGCTCTCAATGGAATAAAGTTATCCCATATCTAGAACTTTACCTAAAAAAGAGTGATAAGAAAATTGAAATTTTTTATGTGGAAATATTAATGGAATAGGATTGAAAATATATTCTCAATGATACTTAGAGCATATTTTCTTTAGAGGATATTAATGATGAGACCAAATATTAGTAAAAATTATAATCATGCATTTTTTATTCCAAAAGAGTCAAAATCTCTTCATTAACCACAGAATTATTAACATTTTAAACCCACCAAACATAATCCATAGAAAAACATTGAAAATTACTCATGATAAAAACATGTTATTGTCTCCCATTGGGTGTATATGTATAAATTTCTTGAGCATATGGTGATTATTGAATGAGTTGGTTCAAAAAGTCCTTGTTTAAAATTCATATTTTCTGTATCGAGAGATACTTAATGATATGAAGTGTGTTGTGTGCATGAGAGGGGAAAAGATTTCGAAATGGATTGAATTTGTGAGATTTAAATATTTAAATATTTGGTTTTTGTGAGGCATGATGTCTTTTGTTTCTTGGTTATTAGTTGGCGAAATTTAATGGTACATGTTTTGAAATTTTCTTGATTTGATATTGATTCTCACTTTTCCATGAGTCCTTGTTTTAGGTGTGGGGGGATTGATATAGATAATATTTAAGTTTTCTTCATTTATATTTTAATTACTTAAACCCCTAAAAATTAAAATATTGGGTAGAATATCATTTTTTTAATTACAGGGATATTTTGAACTTGAAATAGAAAATTTCACAATTCTCGAATTTTATCTATTCTCAATTTCTTTTTTATTCTTGGTAAATAGTTTTATAAATTGTTCCAAAAATATTAATTCTTTATTATAGTTTTTATATATTCGTGTGATATATGTATTTCAACTAGAACAAGAGTTGATTCGACATTATAGAGGCTAAAAAATTCGTTATTTTGAAAAACATTCAGGACGACAGGATGAGCCCCACCTTACTCAATCAGACATAAATCATCCTAAAAGACACAAAATGAATTGATTTTAGATCAATAAAAAATATAACTCAAATTATTTCCTGAAGGATAATTCTAAAATTAATATTTTATCATTAAATTATCTTATGAATGAGTCAAAGTGTAGGAAAATGAAGGGTCCCCTCGATCAGAAAAAGTTGTCTTCAGTAATTAATTCATAACTTTGGAATCAAATGTACAAAGAATTTAAAAATTGTAGCTGAATGGATGATTTTATTAAAAAACATATATAAGAGTTAAAAGGTGTATTCAACTATTATAGTGGATACAAATGTGCACTCTTTGGGAAAACCAAATCTAGATAGCAGAATTTCCAGACCTCCTCCCTTTTGGATTTCAATATCCAAATCATTGCAAGGGATGATGGATTCAGAGAGAAAGGTCAGTGTTGAAATATATATATATATATATATATATATATAATTATTTCATGCATCTATGGTTGAATATGTAATATGGGTTCTTCTCAATTGATGAAAGGCTAAGCACCAAGTGGTTGTGGATAGTGACAACTGACATACACTCTCTTCTGAGTTACGATATTCCTATGTAATATCTTTTGAATTTTTATTGAACATATATTTTGGAATTAAATCAGTTTTTTTATTCATTAATAAATTTTTGACTAGATTTTTTTTGGATATTTTGGAAATCTAGAAAGTAAAATAATCCATTTTACCATTTAAATGTTTTTTATGAGATATTACCTTTCATTATAGTGATCTCAATTTGGATTGATTTCCTGGTGGTCTTAAGGTAATATAATAATTCTATAGGAGGGGAAACAATAATATTGAGTTATTGGTATGTAATAAATAAAAACTAGTATGTTTATCCATCGTTTTTTGTTTGGAAATTGAGTAATTATATTGTGAAATATTTTTAAATAAGTAAAAGGGGAATGTCTGAGAGGTTTGATCATATCCAAAACTTTTATTTTGATTATGATTTCAGATTCATTTTTTCCCATCAATTTTATATGTTGATCTTGAATTTTATTTCACTTTATAGTGTCTTTTTTATTTTGTATCACACCTTTTAATCAAATCTCCATGTTTTTAATATTATGAAAACAAATAGAACAAAAGTGATAGATTTTTAACTCAAATTGTATCCTCCTTAAAATAAAATTCTGGGACTCCTATATTTAATTTCTCTAGAGGATAAATTTATGTATTTAGGTTTTAATTAAATACATAATCACATCAAATAGTGCCATTTTCAGAGAGTTTTATTGAGTTTATTTTTTTAAATGTTTTTGCATGACACGAAATTTATACCAGAACTTGTTACCATTATATTCTGAAATTGATAGAACATTTCACTCCAGGGTTAGAGATACTAGAAATACCCCTATCCAATTATTTATACCATCCACTAAAAAACATAGAAAGAACATGGATAAAAGTTCCATTCCAATGGAAGACAATATAACCTTAAAAGAATTATCTCCATCCTATGATAAAAATCAACAAAATCCTATGGAATATCCCAATACAACTATTGGGTTTGAAATTAAATTGGGTTTCATTCACCAACATACAAAATTGAATGGGATTTCATGAGATGATAAATATAAACACCTTCAATAATTCATTTACCACTGCGTTTACATGAAACCTCAAGGAAATTATTAAAATCAACAGAAATTCAGTTCATTTTCTTTTTCTAGAAGGAGTTTCAAAAGAATGTGTTTAATATTCACATTTAACATTTATTTGATATTGGAATGAATTAAAGAAACATTTCCTTGAATTTTTTTTCATGCATGTTGAAATTTATATAATGCCTAATCGAACTACAGAACAATTGATAAGTAACATCTTATATTTTCTATTTCTATTGAAACATTTAGATGTTATATGATAAGTGAATTTTTCCCATATTCCTTTGTAATAATATTTTTTATGAAGAAACAGGAGGACAACCAAAGAATTTTTATGCTGATATTATAATTACAGGAGTTTGAAGATTAAATAATGTATAAGAAAGTATGTGAGAACCTTATTGTTGTTAATTTGACTAGTACACCATCTATTTTTGTGAGAAAATTCAGATCTTTCCACCTATTAAAGAAACCTTTGTAGATGATGGGTTGTATTCTTGTCAAACTGAAATACCACGATTTTTTGATCTTCTGAATTATATGGTTATTGATGATGTTCCCCACTAGTTTTCCAAGCAACAAATTTCTAAACCAGTGAGTGATTCAATGAATTAAAATTTTGGATGATCCTTGTGGCTTTTTGGTAGTGATCAAATGATTAGAATGTTCGTTAAAAATTATATATTTCCTTATTTCTTATATTTTTATCACACATTGAGATATTGAGGAGACTTTGGGACTCAAAGAACTATAATAAAAGTGACTTATTATTGTTTTTTTGGACAACTATATTTAGATATTATATTGAATTTTTTAGGACAGGTAAAATTATTCAATTTTATGGGTTCATCTACAAAATAAATGAAATGACACAACATACTATTTTGTTTTCTGATGTCTTTTATGTACGAGGTATATATTTTAGTTTGCCTTTTAAAAATTATTTTTGATATATTTACATCTGATTTATTTTTTATTATGTCTATATATGGGTAGAGGTTATTCCCACGAGAGATGATGACGCTAAAATTGTATCCAAGTATGTGAAAGAAAATTTGTTTTCCAGATTTGGATTCAGAATGATATTTATTATGGATCATGGTACACATTTATTTAATTGGAAATATGAAAATCATTTTATGAAATATGGAGTTCATCATAGGGTATCTACACTCTATCATCCTCAAACAAAGGGATTGGTTTTGTTTTCAATAGATAAATCAAAACAAATTTGGAAAACATGTGAACCCAAATATAAAGGATTAGAGTTAGAGAATAGATGATGCAATCTAGGCCTATAAGAAGACATTAAAAATCTAATTTTTTTTTCACAATTTATATTATAAATTGGAATGGATTTTCATGTACCATTTTAGGTAGATAAAAAATCATATTGGATGTTAAAAAATGCAACATGGATCTATTTTCTTCTAGAAAAGAATGAAACATTTGTTTTCAAGATATGGAAGAGATCAGAAATATTGAATATAAAATCTCTAGGTTGTACAAGGAAATAACCAAATAATTTCATGATGGTATGATTATCTGTAATAACATCAAGGTAGGAGAAAAAAATTTCTTCTTTATTCCAAATATTAGATGTTTCTAGTCAAATTACATTCCAAATAGTCTAGGCCAATCATTCAAACTCATGTTTTTACTTTTCTTTCAATTCATGTAATGTAACCAAAAAAGTAATAACATTCGTAGTCAATAGGAATCGGTTGAATCTGTTTGGAGAGAATTTTTTAGGATCCTCCAGCGGAGGATATCCTTCTTTTGGAAACAAAATACAATTGACGAAAGGTCGTGTCTTTCTTTCTCACTTATTATAATATGTTTTTCATTTCAGTAATTTCATTCTCACATAATCTTGTTACATAATGAGGAAATTTCGGAAAATATGATAGGGGAGGAACATGCTGGGTATGTTAGGATTTTTCATTCTTTCATTTCAACATGTTATTTAGTTTTTCTTTGAATTTTTGGTGTATTTATTTTATTTTCTTCATTTTTAAATATTTTCCGTCTTATTTCATTTTTTTATTTAAAAAATTCATGAGATTAAATTATGATCATTTTCATTTTTGAAACCCAAGTCAATAATTGATCTAATTAAACCCTTTTAATTCAACATAAATGAATGTTGAAGATAATTTTTATCCATGTGGATGATTTTGGAAATTTCATGAAAAGACCTCAATTTTTTTAATCTCATTCCACATCTCACTATCAATATCATTGAAATTACATTCTTGTGATGCTTCTAAACCCATTTTGACATCTTCTTCACATATACCTATTTTTTTAGAGAACCAATCCATTCTTGTTTGAATAGGAAAATGGTTTATTTCAATTAACAATTAATATTTGAGGTACCAATTGATTTAATGATTGAGGAATTTATTTGGATTTTGAAGCCCAATTTTCAAGTCATTACTCTTTAATTTGACCTTCCCTATATATTTCGTTATTCTTGAGGCCTTAGTATCCATTTATATCTTACTAGGTTGGCAACATTACCATACAATTTTCCATTCCAACAACTTATAGAGGTAAAAATGCATAATCAAGATGAATTTAAGTTTAGAAGAAGATCACATGTGGTGTGCTACCTCCGTTGATGTTTCATTGGGTGTATACTCATACTTTTATGAAATTGTTTTATTATTGTAAAAAAATATGAGAGCTATTCTAATTTGGATATCTATAATGAAATGGAGGTCTGCCTATCTAGAGCACTCGATTTGGCAATGTTGTGCCCTATATGGATCTTTCAAAAAAAAAATAAAGAGAAAAATGTCATTTATATGATGAAATACTGATGGAATTGGATTGAAAATATATTCTCAGAGAATCTCATAGCTTATTTTCATTAGAGTAGAGTATGTAGAAGACCATACTTACGTGAAATTTAGAATCACCCATTTTTTATTGAAAATGAGCCCAAAATTCCTTTTTCAGTAATAAAATTATTCACAGTTGAATCTAAATAACCTTAAGTTGTAGAACAACCTCGCAAAGTACTAATTATAATCACATGTTCATGGATCACATTGGGTGGAGATGTATAAATCAATCAATCTTATGGTGATTCTTGACTGAGTTTGGATGAGAAAATCTTTGTTAAAATTCAATATTTGTCTGTTGAGAGAAACTAATGTAAGGTAATCATGTTGAGTGAATAAGAGGATAAAAGAAGTTAAAATGGATTGAATGAGCTAAATTGATGACCTAAATATTTTTTTGATGAGGGATGATATTATTGTTTATTGGTAATTATTTAGTGAACTTCATTGGTCTGAGTTTTGAAATTTCTTTGATTTGATCTTGATATTGTCTTGCATAGGAGTCCAAGTTATGTGTCTAGGGGAATTTAAAGATATAATATTTACAATGATTTCCTTGTATATATAAATCATTTAAATATAACCAATTTAACATATTACACTATATAACATTGTCTTTTAATTTTATGGTTGTTTTGATCTTCAAAATAAAAATTGCACAATTTTGGAATTTTAACTATTCTATATATGTTAAGTGTTTCCATTATAACCATTTATATACTGATCCAAATAAATTTATTGTTTTATTTTGTTTATTATTTTCATGGGATAAATAATTTTCAACTAGTCCAAGAGATGATTCATCATTTTGGAATCCAAAAAATCATTCATAGTAGAAAACATTTTTTGTCAATTGGATGGGACCCACCACATTCAATTGAATATAACACAGCCTAAAAGACTCCAAAAGTGGTGATTTGACCAAATGATGAAATAGTTCATAGTGGAGATCATTCATGATAAATCAAAATGGATAATTTACTCATTAAGGCGGCCTATGATCATGTCAAAGAGAAGGAAGATGAAGGGTCCCCTCCATTTGAAAAATTTATCTTCAGAAATTTATTCATAAATTTTGAAAAATGTGTCCATGGTTTGTGTAAATATGAGGGAAAATAGAGAAAAACACTGGGATACATTTTCTTAAGAACCAATATCCACACATGAAGAAAAATCAATGAAAAAGTTTAGAGGGAAAAGATCAGGAGATACAACACTGATATAAATAAACAAAACATGCATGAACCACTAAACGACAGAAGTTTAGTAGAGAAAACTGAAGGAAAAAAGGGAAAAATACACACCCAACCATAAAATTTCCATAACCTGATAGAAAATAAAATGTAAACAGCTGAGAGATCCCCTCTCCTAGATCCCAATCTGTGACCACCATATGCAGTCACTACTACAAATACCACTTTTATCAGCGACAAAAATGGCCTTTAACAGCGCTAGAGAAGAACTGTTAAAGCCAGCATAGATAAAGGGGGACTGCCTTTATCAGCCCTTCGTTTTAGGGATGAAAAAGACACCTTTTATCAGCGCTTTTATTAGAACTGATAAAATTTCAAAAATATTTAAATTTTTTTACAAAAATTCCTAGCAATCTCGGGGGGGGGTTACAATGCTTGAGACCCCCTTTATCAGTGCCTTGCAGCACCTCAAGTTCCCGCACGCACCCCCTCCACCCTTTATCAGCACTATACCCCACCTTTATCAGCGCTAGAACCTTAAATTCACCCATGTGGACACCCCCAACCTCCACCCAGATATGATCTCGAGTCCTCCCCCATGCGCGCATGAAGCCTTTGCCACAACCCTATATTGATTAGTTCTCTTATTTATAATATATCTATTTATATATATATATATATAGTTATATTTATTCTTATAGTAATATATATTTAGATATATTAATATATAGTTATAGTTATATTAATATATATATTTATAGTTATATTAATATATATATATAATAATATTAATATATATAGTAATATTAATATATATATTTAGATTAATATATAGTTATATAAATATTAATATATTGGTATTTTAAATAAAATGGATATTAGTTATTATTTAGATAAATCTAATATATTTTTTATGTAAATATGTTTAATTATTTATTTAAAAAATTAAATTTTTAGGTGTGAATATATAAAAATTATGTACATATAGTTATATATTTGATTATAAATAGCAGTGAATTATAAAAAAAGATAAAATTTAAAGGGCATAATTTCAATATGAATGCAATATCTTGTAATAAATTCCTTCCCCGCCAAAAAAATGCAATAATACCCCCTTAAACGAGGTTGAAAATCCACAAAATGTTAAAAACTCATGGAACCCCGACTAAAAACATATTTTTGGAGGCCTTCTAGGCCTTTTTAGCCTTGAAAAAACCTTGATTAGGGTACTCCTAAGGTAAAATGGTTTAGATCTCATCTCAAGATTCGATTTGATATATGGTAGAGCTCAAACAGACACTCGGATCAAAAGTTATGGCCGTTTGAAGTTAGAGTTCTGTTTTCAACATATTTTGGATCTTTTTTTTAAATTTTTTTAATTTTTTATTATTCAAATTGTTATTAAATAACTATTACTCCATAATAATTAGAAAATTATTAATTAGAAATATTTTTTAAATTATTTAATAAGCCATTTTCACTAAATATCATATATATTAAGTGTAACTGTATATTTATACTTATCTAAAATATATTTAAAAGTATATTTAAAATATATATATTATATTTATATAAATATAACTATATCTATATATTTTAATATTTATATATTTTTTTAATGAATTTTTTTAGGAAGTTGACCCTAAAGCGCTGAAAAAGACCCCCTTTATTAGCGCTACTAAAAAAATCACTGGTAAATGGGTACCCTTTAATAGCGCTAAAAATGAGCACTGTTAATGGGGGTACCTTTATCAGCGCTAAAAAAGGAATTGATAAAGGGGTACTTTTATTAGTGCTTTTTTTGCGCTGATAAAGGTACCCCCCCTTTAACAGAGATTTTTTATTTGCGCTTATAAAAGGGTGGCGCTGGCCTTTCCCCGTTTTGTGGTAGTGAGTCCAGGAACCCATATCTGTATGCCCCTCTGAAGTCATGATCAACCTATCTATCATCTGTATAAGGCACCACCCATATAGGCCAATCCCATTTAGGGGTGAGTATAATAATACTAACTAGGAATCCCCAAAAAGATGATGGGGGAGCCATAAGAGATACTCAAAAAAGGGAATGTAGTAGATAAGACATGGTACAGAAAAAGGTGTGCAGATCGAACCAAAAAGAGTGTGAAGTAAGCTAATCCAAACACAATGAGATAAAAAGATGCGAAGATTAATTTCTCATCGAGTCTTTTCTACCTATAGTGGGAGAGTAGACTCTCCCAACCATGAGAATCTAGACACAAAAAGAATGTGTCATACCCTGTGCGTCTTCATATGTCGTGGAAGCAGAGTAACTAAAACACATGGAGTGGGTACTGGAAATAGAATATGTATATGATCATTCAAGGAAACCCAAACGAGAGAGTAAGGGGATATCCATTTCATATCTCAGCCCAAGAATGTGAGTAACCAATAGTTCCAAGTAAAAACCATCTCTAATGTCCATCACCTCATTGTCTTCAAAGGAGTTAAATGTCAAAGGGGATCAAATCAATACACCTCAGTACTATCCACATTGGGTGGCACTGAATCACCAAAATAGTTTTAGGTCACATCATAAGGACTCATCTATGTGGGTAAAGTTCCTTTCTTCCTCGTGAGTTCTTAGGTAAGTCATACTATGCCACTCCATTAGAAAAATTCAATCCACGCCTCACTACTGGGAAAAGTCAAGACATGCCATGCTATTGGGTGAAGTCAAGACATGCCTCAGTACTAGGAAAATTCAAGCCACACCTCGATACAAGGAGAAGTTAATTCACACCTCACTTCTCAGAAAATTCAAGACACGCCTCACTACTAGGAAAAGATAAGTCAATGTGGTCATCGGTTGTTGTCTCTAGGCATTCAAACCCAGAACATCTCAAATAATATCTCATCAAACATATTCTCCATTCTCACAAGAGTTAATGTTGACCTAAGATGTGGGTTTTATTCAAAAATATGAGAATGATTTACCACCAATATTCCATTAATGTTTCCACAATTAATGATATCTTGAATAAGGCTCCGAACATCCAAACAGATCACACCGTTCTGATCCTTTTGAAAAAACACACAAGGTAGACTATACACTCTATCCAAATGAAAATTCGATGGAAAAGTTGTATGTCGTTGCAATACACTTTAGAGGAATCTTGTGAGGGTCATGCCTCAGTCCTCAAATAAATTATATGGATCACACCATTAAAATACTCATGAAAAAATACCTGATATGGACTACTCATTCATCCAAAATGGATACTGAGTGAAAAATCGGCATTTCACCGCAACACGTGAAAATAGGTCCTCATGGGGCCCACACCTTGACTTCTATTTAAATATCCTAAATTGGTCATGAAAAGTCTACATCCACATTAGAATCACAACACTGCTGACGGATCTCCAATTGGACGTCGTATGTGAAAATTATGGCATGCCAAAGTTCATAATGATAATAATGTATTATTATTATTTGAGCGTCTCGTGGACCCAGTCTTCAAAAATAAAGACATCATCCATCTTCAGAATCTAAAAGACCGTTGGAAACTAATTTTCTCCACCAAATACATCACATGAATCAATCTTCATACACATGAGATATGATGGGTCAAATATTTAACAATAATATTAAATCTAACATTTCGTGAGTGTTTCACGACCCAAGACACAAGTTCGGTATAATCATCCCTATTGGTCTCAAAATGATCATTTCATTGAGGGTTTCACACCGCCGCTGATGGAACATGAATTGGATGTCATTCGGGGGAGTTATGGTGGGTTAAAAATTTTATTAATAATAATAATATTTTTATTTTTATTTTTATATTTTTTTCACTATTAGGGTTATGGTTAGGTCCCCCCACCCCCTTCATGCTAGCCGCTCCACACCCCTATAGCTTCTACCTTCACCCTACCACTTTGAACCTACCTAGAGCCATCAATGGACACCAGTTTGATGTAGTCCCTACCTGGATCCGTGATCGCCTGTATTGACCCCGCTATGCCTGCCTCACCTCAAATGAACACTGCCCTTGCCGATCGAGAGCCATATTCGACCTTTACCGATGTGACCTAGACCACTGACTTCCACTGCATTCTCATCACCGGACCGCCCTGCTCACACCGACCGCACTATCGCGCCACCCCAACCCACTAGAGCCGCCTTTACCACGAGCTGCGGGTCACCTGCTCACCTCAACAGATCACCACTGGTCCCCCGTTTTGACCAAAACATGCCACCGACACCTTTTTCAAAACTCCGAGCATTAAATAAAACCCGAAATTGTGAAAAT
Source organism: Viscum album (assembly GCA_963277665.1). Classification (NCBI taxonomy): domain Eukaryota; kingdom Viridiplantae; phylum Streptophyta; class Magnoliopsida; order Santalales; family Viscaceae; genus Viscum; species Viscum album. Next base: position 413,589,102 of record OY728119.1, on the reverse strand, counting down.
ATCTCATATATGTAATCCTTGGGTCACAATCTATGTATTTCAAGTCTTCTATAGTGATTACTTTATCATTTCATGAATCCATCCCAAATCTGGGTTCCTGATCGAGCTCAGGTCGCCCGAAAATTATTGAGCTAGGAGGGACATGGTCTTAATGGAAAATAACAAATATAAATATGAAATAAAACCACATAAACATATGCTATGTACCTTTTCACATGTGTTATTGTCCAACGATCATGAATGGGAAATTTGGATTAGGAAACAACTTATAGATGCAATTTATTTCAATGCTAGAATCATGAAAGAGGGCACAGATTGATGGGAGAATTATCAAACAACTCAAAGTTTAATCTAGGGAGTAAAAATTTCCAAATACGAGTCCTACATGGATTGGATCACTCATGGTTGATGTAGAATGTGCTCACTGAAGAAGGAGGGGATTCATTGTTCTTTGATCTGTCTATATTCAGGGGTTCTTTGTCATTTTTTATTCGTCATTCATCAATTGGATGGAGAGGAGAGGAGAGAGTTTTCATCATTGAAAAAATAGTATAATGAGGGAATTCTCCAAAATGATAATTTATAACCTAAAATTTGGTCAAGATATAAATAAAATTATTAATCAAATATTTATTTGATTATTTAATTACTCAAACACAATGGAACATAAGCCGAACCCCCAACACCGATTAATGTTATACCCCACCTAAGGTAAAACATACGCTCTGACCTCAGTAAATGTTTCAAAATACTTATCCAAGTCCACACCTATGAGTTATTTAAGTTTGAGCTATTAAATTAATAGATTAATATTTTAATTTATCCATTTAACATATTTTCATCAAGCGAGGGGTTTGAATGTCCCGTACCGACTCATTTTATGTCACGTCGAGTGTAAACATCGCATTCCAGACCCAAAAATGGTCTTAGATTTCTGATCTGATCAACCATTTAAGATTTATCCCATTTTTTTAATTAACTACATGTGTATAATATAAAAAATATATAATATTTTTAAAAAATTAATTTCAGACCCACCAGGGTCCATAATTTCCCACGGTCTCAGCGCCTAGCTCTATGAAAATATTTAAAAATATTTCAAATTCATATTATGCAAAAATCAGTTCTCTACATCATTCCTTCCTAAAAAAAATTTCATCCCTAAAAAACTAAACAAAAAACTCAGAATATTGAGCCCTTAACTAGATCTCACATTTTGAGGAAACCTTCACATTTCCATGCTTCCACAACATGTGAACCAAATGGATGGTCTATCCTTACAAGGTCTTATCCTATTGATGACGAGCATAGAAAAATGCACGTATCCACCCAACTGTGACACGTTGGAGATTTTGTGTGCCCACTCCATCAATTTTTGGATGGTAAACGTTGTACATAACCTCATCATCCCTTTTCATGGTCTTGAATATCCTGATGAAATGTGGGGGATAGTTTGCCTTCGCAGCCAAACCTCTACATCCCAAGTTGTGATTGGAATCAATGTTTTTTCCTGGAACATGGTCTCGTGATTCCCTCCTTAAAAATATCTATATGGTAAAACACCCAAGGATATCTAGTCATGCAGGATTTCACAGTCGATGCATCACAACTGAGGCTCTCTTAGATGCTTGAGAAGTGAAAGAGTCAGCACCATCGAGAGATGAAAAGTTTTACCCTCCTGCTCCACCAAGGTCATCTGTAGGGAATCTAACTGCTTCTAAAATTCCTACACGAGGCGATCCTAGTACATACCACTAAGGGAATCTTCTCCAACATTACCCATTACTAGATTATAGATTATGTTGAATTTTTAATCCTATAATAATTTCAACCAATGTCGCTACCTTAGGATCAACTCTCTCTTTGTGAAGACGTATTTGAGACATTAGTGGTCTATGTAGACCAAAAAGCGCTCTTCTAGATGGTAGTGTCATCATATTCTCAAGGAAACGACTAAAGTTGGAACCACCAAATAGTGAGTTGTATATTTCTATTCATGGGGTCTCCATCACCTTGGCATGTACTTGATAACTGTGGTATCAAGGATGACGTTGAGAATTAAAAGTTACCAATAAACATGGAAGGTGAGTAAACTCATCCAACTTCATGAAAGTAGACATGGAAAGTATGGGGGCATACCCCAAGTGTCTTATATTCCCTTGTAAAGGGATTAATCTCTAAAATAGGAACTTCACAACACCCATTAGTAGAATTCCAATAAAAGGATGTCACTTATAAAACCTCCACCATTAATTCTAGGACCTTCTCCAGCACTCCATCAGAAAAACATACCAAGAATATACAAGTCAGAGGGATTAATCCACCAAACCTCAATAAAATATTCTTTGGGAGCCACTGGATCGACCTCATGGTTTTTCCCATGTCACAAAAAACATTTCTTGTGGGGTGAAGTCCACCTCTTCCTCTTAAATTCAAAGGTACATCGAACAAAACCGATGCAGAATTACAATGACACCTCATGTCACCCTAGTAAAACCTCAAGAAAAAAGTTGGGAGAAAAGAGTAGTTCACAAAGTTCCTAACAACATATAATAAAAAGTATGAAATATTAAATGAGTACATATTAACATCTCATACTCTGTAGGATCATAGAAATCAAAATCTTGCGGCTGTCCTTGGACATAGCTTCCAACTTCCAAAGATTGTTGTGGGTTTCTTGGTGGTTGTTGACATTCCTCATAACATCATCCCCCAACTCTAGCTCCTCCATCTCCTCTACCAACACCACTTCCATGCGTACCACCTTTTCCCCACATAGTAGATCCTTGATCATAGTATTTTTGTGCCGTGGTGGTCCACCTATTGCCTGCCTGAGATATCAGCACATCCAGTCAAGCAGTATCGTGCCATGTGACCTCTCCCAACACAAGCATAACATCGTCCCTCCATAGGCTTTACCCATGATTTGTGCAGCCTTTTCCACATATGATGGCATGCCTGAGACTGATTATGGTGAGGCCTTCCTCATCACGATCGTGTTGTCTTGCGTATTATAGATGTAGTAGGAATCTCAACTCTATTGCATCCATAGCCACAACCACCTATATGGCGTCCCTCTGAAAAAAATATCTTTTTTCAACAGTGAATTCTCCAGCACCCTAAAATAGGTATGAATTCCCAAGGGTACTATGATAGGATGAATCTCTCTATATATTCTCTACTCAAACTTCCATGCTCAGAAGTACCTGTCATCAATCATGCCCACAAATTAGTATGTAAATGTTGTGAACCTAGCCACATACCCAGCCACTGTCATCCCTCCCAGCTAAAACTGAAGGATCTACCAAGGTCAAATGATGCACAACTAGGAGGGGTAGTACTCCTCACAGAACAAGTGCTGTAAATAATCCCATGAGAGTGTCAACATGTCGAGTATCTGAATTACCAGGATCCACCATAGCCCATTTGCTCCATCGAAAAAATGGATTCCAAATCCTCCATCTGATCTTCTGGCACCATCTCTATAAAAACTCCTACTACCTAATATTTTGGCTTATCACATAACCTCAGTGGACTCTACCACTGGAACTCAAGATGTACGCTCAGCCTGCACACATCATCAACCTACTCTATTTGGGATTTTTTCTTCTCAATATGTGTTGGTGATTCTAGATTCCCATCTAGAGAGGGGGTATCACATGAGGGGTCATGTACTGGGGACTTGTCTCTCACAGAATCTTTGTCATGAACCAGAGCTATAATCTTGGCTAGCTATCTTCATGTAGACATTCTGAACATTATCAAGGATTATTGTGGTCAGATGAGCATATATATATATATATATATATATATATATCAACAACAATGGGGATATGAATCAAGAAGGACATATAAAGACTAAATACTATATGATTCATGTACCATTTTTCCCCGACACAAGTTTCTCAGGGTTTCATGTTGACAAGTGGGTAATCAGGGTCCTGGTGAATGGTTATATTGGCCACCCATACCATCACTGGACTCCCTAGAATGAGAGTCTATCTCAAGAAACTTAGATATTGTTTCCCTAAAACCATCCAAGTCATTTTTATGGAAATATCTGAACAACTTACAATGGTTATAACCTGCTATGATACCACTTTTTCATGACCGACTCATGCTGGGGATTTATCCACAACTACCCAAAGCCTGCCTCAATAGGCAAGGGGTTGGAAACTATCATTGAAGGATCAAAAATATTTGGGATTAATTATCCTAAGAAGCTATATACAAAAAAAACAACAAACTAAATAGAAAAGTTCATAGGAAAGGGAAAAAAGATGCAACACTACTATAAATAAAATAACAGGAATGCACCATTAAATAGTACAAGAAAAACTGAGTAAAGTGGATGTAAAAAAGGGAAAAAATACATGCCCAAGAAGAAAAGTTTCAAAAACTGACAGAAACTGAAAAGTAAAATAGATAAGAGAGCCCTCCTCTAGGATCACATGCTACGGCCACCGTACATGGTCCAAGAACCTATATCCCTAAGCTCTTCTGAAGTCACGACCAACCTATTCATCATCTGCATAAGGCATGACGGGTACGGACAAAGCCTATGCAGGTGTGAGTATAAAAATAATATGTATAATTACCTAAAATTTTGTATGGGTAGCTTTAAAAGATACTCAAAAAAGGAAATTATTAGATATGATAAGGCATAGAAAAAGGATTGTAACTCAACCTAACAAGAGAGTAATGTATGATCATCCAAACACAACGGACTAAAAACCTAGAGAATATAAACTTCTTATTGAGTCTTAGATACCTAGATAATGAGAGTATACTAATCCAACCATGAGAATCTATATAAGAAGATTATTAGATATGATAAGGTATAGAAAAAGTAGTGCAACTCAACCCAACAAGAGTGCAACGTAACCTCATCCGAACACAAGGGACAAGAAACAATGAGAATATGAACTTTTTATTGAGTCTTTGATACCTATAGTAAGATATTATACTCATCGAACCATGAGAATCTTGATAAGTAAAGTATGTGGCATACCCCACGCTTCTTCACCTCTCTTGAAAGGAGAGTAACTAAAACACAAGTAGTGGGAACTGGAAATAGAATATGTATATTATCAATCAAAGAAACCCAAAAGTGAGAGTAAGGGGATATACATTTAAAAGATCAACCTAATAAAGTGAGTAAAAAATAATTCCATGTAAAACCATCTAAAATTCCCAACACCTCATCGTTTTCCTAGGATCCACAAGCCATGGGGGCTAAAATGATAGCACCTCTAAAATATATGTTTTCTCTCTAATAATATTAATATCTATTGATAATGTGGTCTTAATTTAATATAATACTTTAATTTCACAATATGTACCATCATGGAGTGAAAATATATTTTGGGTAATGAGCAACTCTCTCGAAAATTATTGAGATTCATACATTTATCCATCTTAATGTGAGAAAACTCTAACTATTTGAACTATGAATTTCCTTCAAAACCAATAAGAAACTAAATTTTGTTCAAAATAATTCACAATAATTCTAAATAATATATATCTAACAAAAAAATATTATTATAACATATTGTTTAAATAATTTTTCCCCTTTATATAATTAATTAATTTCCGTATAATAATATTTTCAATCCATCACGCTCTATATTTCATTGATATAACATTATAAAAATTTAAATATGATGTCCTTGAGTTCTATGATACATAAGACATATCCATAAGTTACTCTAAAATCTATAAAAAAAATTAATTACTTATACTATTTAGTTCAAATTATAGTCATAATACCCTAGTATTGTATATTTTTGAAACTTATAATGTATAATTCAATTAGTCACAAAACCTACATGAGTAAATGTGATGTGTTTGAAACAATATAGTTAATCATGTGGTGCTACTAAAAAATCATTAAAAAATTGATAAAAATTTTACATCTTCAATACTCTATGGATAGTGTATTATCTTTTCTTAATTCATCATAAATATTAAAATTCTCATAAAAATATCTATTATGTCATTAATTGTAATTATGTTAATGGGGGGAAGGGAATTGAAACCATCTTAGTTTGATGAGATAGTTCGACTTGTGATGTTTGACCAATTATATTTAACAAATGTTTCTCTAGTGGTATGGTGATGATATTCACCTAGTATTTAATTTATAAAAATATCATTTCAAAAATATTTTTATTTACATTTTATTTTTTAAATTATAAAAAAATCCCAATATCAATTTTATGAGATTCTATATATAGATATTTAGTTAATTCAATAGAATAACTAACACCACACTGAATCATCATTGGTCATTTCACTACCTCACTAAATATTTTTATATGGTCCAACATGTAGATAATCATTGGGGAAGATATAAGGACCATGATATATGATTTATATATTAAATATAAAAAAGGAATAATCTTTTTTCTTACATTACAATCCAATACAATTTCATTATGTTTAAAATTATTCGAGAATTGTAGATTTTTTATCCAAAATGTCACTAACCCAATCTACATAAAAATAACTAAATAATTACAAATTTGTTATACCCTTGATCACGAAACTAAAATTTAGGGCTAATTATATATATATATATATATACACATATATATATCATTTTACACATCTCTATATTGAAATTTCATTTTCATAAAATAGTGAAAGCATACTAACAAGAATATATAAAAAAATAAATCCTTCAAGAACCTATTTAGAAAGATTAATATCACAATTATAATTCTATATAAATTTGATTCTTACCCTTATTATCCTCAATATTATTAATGTTTTCTAATTTCAATTTTATTTGAAAAGGGATTAATTAGTTTTTACTATAAAATTAATTTATAATTATTCTAAATACATCACATATGAGATATATAAACTACCATCCTTTTAATATTATTGTAACAAAGTAATATTTTCAAAATATTAAATCAATGGAATCTCAAAATTTAGACTCTTTCATTGAGAAAAAAATATATTGAATTCTAATTTTGTCATTCAAAAATTATATCCTCAATATATATCCTTATAATAAAATGATCTTCATATAAAATTTTTACCATGAGGTTCTATTAAACCCCTCTTATCAGGAAATTATTCTTCCTTAGAAAAAAATATAATTGAAAATGATGAATAAAGTTCTTTTATTAGTCCATTGGAATCCTCTATCTATATGAAAAATTTTCAATCCAAATTTCTGATAAAAAACCTGACCACATGATTTATATTATTTTTTTTATTCCAATCTCCATTTATGTATGTTGGTCTTATAAAAATTTTAAATAATCATATATTTATTTATAGAACCACTTTTATGATATGTATAATATATTTCATTATTTATATTAATTTATATGTGTCTTTGATATAAATTCTTTTAATATATGAAAAAAATTACAATGTATCCCTACATTCTTCTAGATTAAATTTAATTTTTAATCTCTTTTTAAGAACCACTGTGTACCAATCATGTTATAATGTTTTGGTCCATCCACATTCACCCATGAATTATTTTTTAAAATAAAATCCAATTCATAATTCATGTATATTACCAAAGAATCATTCATATTCACTTATTTAAAAAAGTGGGATCTATCATAGATAATTGAGTATGACTCATTATTTTCATTATCCTTTAATTTTTCATTTGTTAAAATTTATCTCCACTGTTATTTATTATATGAACATAAAGCCTTATACTAATTGATTTAGTGTCATCTTAACTTTATTATATATATTGTTTTCCAATAGATTCAGATTCAATTTAAAAAAAGTCTAATAATTTTACAATTTCTTCAATTCATCAACTTTCACTTCATCATCATTAAATGATTCATCAAAAGTAAAAATATTCAAATATTATTTTTATTTATTAACAATTATATTTAAAATAATAATATCAAAAATATTGGTATGTCTTTTATAGAATCACTTTTGGAACATAATCTTTGTTTACTAGCCGAGGAAAATATGATCATCCACAATATCACCATATTTTTCCAATTATCATTATTTTTTTGATGAAAAATATTCTTAAACCATTCCCTTATGTTCATAAAATGATGTTATATTCTATTCCAAAAAAATTATAATTTCTTATGGATTATATATTTGATAAATAGTCTACTCTAAATATAGAGTATCAATTTAAAATAATTATTCATCTATTTTCTTCATATGTCACTATCCATTAATAATATCTTCACCATGTTTTTGACAGTGTGGACTCATATTTCCCTAACCTCATTATTTTATATACTTAGAATCGAAGAAAGTTCAAGTATTATACTATTTATTCCATGATTATTCACAATAAGAGAGTATGTGTACTCCATTCAATTCTGGGATAATTTATTTATATCATCTAACTAATTTTAATTCCTTGAAATATTTATACTCTCTTCATGAAATCACACACATATGTTACAGATCTCATATACATGGAATAACCCATTATATTACAATCATCAAAAAAATAGAATAAAAATCATTACACTACAGTTTTCCAAATAGTAAAATTGGATGAAAAAATTAGTATAAACCAAATTCGTTATACAAATGGTATCTTATTAATTGTTGGATACCTACTTTAAACCATCATTACAAGAATAAAAGTATAAAAAATATTTTTGAAATAACTAATCATTTTAAAAATATCATCAACATGTTTAAAAAATAAAAATTAATCCCTAATTGTTTAAAATACATAGAATATATTCAATTGAAATTATAAAATTGATTTTTTATTGCTGGTTATTTAGTTTTATATTATATTAATTTCTGTCCCCTAGGGTCTTCATAATTTTTTAATTTGAAATTTCATATATTGGATTCATTTTCTTGTTTCATGATTTTCTTTTAAATAGATAATAATCGATGTAACAACCATGTGGTTGATACTTATAAAAATATAAAATTATATATATATATATATATATTATTTTAAAATAATTATGATGTATTAAATATCATGTTTTACATACATTATAGAGTCTAAATATTCAATGATATAATATGCTATTATAACTTCATTATTAAATTGGATGTATAAATAAGCATAATTTTTTAAAAACAATTTGTATAAATGATTAACATTTTGATAATAGATATATTGATACATAATAAATAAGTACTTAATTTTCAATAAAGGCATTGTTTACTTTATTACTTTTTTCATAATATAACATTTTATTCACATATATTCATATAATTTTTTTCCAAATTTTTTTACAATTTAATTTTTTAAATGGTATATCATTCTAAAAATTATCATATAATGATTATATTAATGTATAATTTTTGTGTTTTTTCTAAAAAAAATAATGTTTCACTAATTAGAAAAAAATACTAATTTAAAAATACTATTGTTTCCATTAAAAAAATTTACTATGCACCATATTGTTTTAGATTTTTGAGAATAAATAATTTTTCTTTTTTACTAAAAAAGTACATTAAATATCATTTGAATTGAAATTATTCATAATTTTTATATAAAAACATTTTATACTTAGAAATTTATTTTCCTAGAAAAATGTTTTTCAAGTATTTTTGCATGTTTATTGTGAATTTGTTTCCAAATATAAAAATATATTGTTTTAAATGTATTCCATTTTTTGAATAATCATCAAATTTTTTAATTATTCCACTTTATTCTTTTCCACAAATAGTAGAAAATAAAATTAACATGTGTTAGTATTTTTATGGGAAAAATATGTTTAGACGGGAGTTTAACCAAGTGATAATGGTGATATTTTCAAATAAAATATATCTAAATTATATTGTATAAAAATATTTCGACCCTATATTATATAAAATTATATTCCATGAAAATTTGGAATCCTTTTTATTGAAAAATTCATTATTAAATTTTAATATTTTTGAAATTCCAACTGTGTCCTCTCCCCTATATATAAAAGGACACCCCATATCCTCTCATATAAACATGTTGTGAGAATATGATCATGGAAAATACCTACATGATTAAGTTATTTACATACTAAAAATGTAAAATAGATATTATTATTATCATAATAACATCATTTAAGTCATAATGTGTAAGTTATAATAGGTTTATCAATGAATAGGTGTATCTCTTTAGAGATCTATTTCATTTTTTAATTATACTTGCATATTTTATAAACATGTTTCATTGATCATAAAATGACTTAAAAAGTATCATAAATATACTGATATTGAATTATTATGATGGAAGAACATTTTTTCCTCCTTTACATCATCTGGTAAATGAACGTATCACTTGTGCATATGTTTGGACTACTACCTCAATGTAATAATATAAATCATTTTCAATAACCATCTCAAATATCAATTTATAATGATAGATTTTTTAATTATATATTATATTTATGTTTTATTAATTATACTATAATGATATAATACTATTTATCGTCATGATTCATTTCATTGGAAAAATAAAACAATTTTCACGAATTTTTATTTATTTTCATCTCCATGAACGATGTGAATAATTTTTATGTCTCTAAACATTATAGGTCGTTTTAAAAATGGATATAATTAATATATATTAATTTTATATCTATGTTAGTAATCTAGATATGATTAAACCATGATCAAAATATATGTATTAAAATGTACAAAACAAAAAATTTAATGAAAATCAAAATTTATAACACATAAAAATTATAGTTAAAATAAAAAAACTAGTAATAAATTGGTGTTGAGAGGTTATAGGTAAAACATATTTGATATGATAATAATGAATATTATTATTCAAAAGATTTAAAGTAAATTGAAATTTATTTACAAGTGTATATTGTTCCTATGATGTAAGTTGACCATACGGTAAGGGTTTTACACTATAATTTAAATTTTACTGGGTTTGTTTATGATTAAATTTATGAGGACGAAATTATATTTCCATTCTCCCAAAAAAATATCTTTTATGTTCCTTACTATTTTTATTTATTAATATTTCTTATCTTAATTTCATTATTAACTCCTTAATTGTTTAAGATACCAAATTATTTTTTAGAAGATCCGGCTATTATTAATTATTCAATCAATAGACTTTTTCATCTATATCAATATTTTGTTTGAATTATTCTTAATATTTTTTTCACTATTATTATATGATTTTTCAATTCAATTATTTATATTTTTTAATTTATAAATTTTTTTTTAAAATTAATCTTCTTTCCATTTTTTTAATATATTTTTTTCAACAATATGATATAAATGTTAAAGGTGTATTTTTTAACAATTTTAACAAATAAAAATTTTCCCACAATGATGACACCAATTTTATTTAAACCATTAATTACAGGTTTTTGGGTTTATTTCAAAGAAAATATTTTGTTGTATATTTTTTAAATTTATATATTTAATATGATAATTTTTAAATTTAAAATTAAATTTTCTAAATGAAATGTTCCAGAGGTAATTAAAAATAATTTTTGATCTGTGATAAAATCATTTGAGGTTACATACTATATACTTTGGGTATGCGTTTATGATACTATTCATCTTATTTTTTCATATGGTTAATCGAATTGATGTAACTCGTTTTTTATTTAATGTGTTTTTATGATAGAATGATAATTTTTTATTAATATTGTCGAATTCAAGTTATTTGATTATGATTATGTTATAAGTGGGTATGTTATATCCCTCCATTTAATTTGTTGGTGAATAAAATTTAATGATATTAGGTGTAAAATGATAGGTCATTCATAGCCAAAACTAGGTTACCCTAATAACTATCCCAATACCTTAAATGAGGTACTTGGAAGGTTGTATAAGGCCTGAAACTTGTACAACAGTTATTACACTAGGTATAACATGTGAATAATGGAATGCTGGGTGTCCTTGATATAATTTTTCTATCATGATGTTTATTCCACACATTATTCCACTATTTTTGAGATGAACATATTCTGATGTTATTCTTTTTGTTCCTATATTATTTTATTATTTTATAAATAATGAAATATGAACTACCATGAATTATTCCATGAATACTAATTAAGACCAAAAAAATACAAAATTTGATTTTCAAATGTTATGATAATTTTACCATACTCTTATGATATTATTATACTTAAATGACCATGGATATCTACCTTGTTTATATTTATAAAACATATAATATCACCCTTTAATATGTATTTTTTTCCTTAGTATACTAGGATGTTTCGATGTTTGAGGGTTCTAATAAGGGTTCTAGTTTTGAAGAACATGTTGTGAAATTATGTAAATTCTTCAGGTTCCCAGTTTCTATATATCTAGGTTTCTTAAGAAAATAAATCATTATAGTTAAGCTATGGATTATAATAATAAATAATTAATACTCATCTAATAATATTTAATATTTATCTATTTAATATTTGGGTCTCAATGGTTGGAATTAGGTAGAGGAATAATAATTTGTAGAAACTATAATGAGGAATATTTAATGGGAATACATAGGATAAGACTTTGTATTTAAGAATATCCAAATTTATAGTAACGAATGATTTTTGGTTTTCCTATAAAATATATCCATATTTAATGAATCTGGTGTATGAAGATATGGAACCGATCCTCATAGGTGTAAAAATTTTAAATGGGGTGGATTCAGTATTAACTCAACCCTCAATGGTTTTGGATGATTGAAAATAAGACTATACACATGTCTAGAAACTACCAGGGGATATTCTTATGATAATTCAATATTTTTATTGTGCATATTTATGTATTTGAATATATAATTACCATGGATGGACATGTTTAAACAAAACATGTCATATATTGAAAGGGTCATGCCATGATTGATTATTCATGTCAAAAATTTTTCATCATCGTTCAATTAGATTAAAGATACATAATGGTAATGATAAGATTTTGGTTTTAGTCAGTGTAGATAATATAATGATAAATTTGAGGTCGCCACAAGTATTAAAAAATGGAGGTTCTATAATAGTTATAAGAATTTATTTATATCTTGAAATGTTTCACGGAATTTCAATTTAAATCCTCAATGATTAAATATTCAATTAGTCACGAACAATTGTAATAGAAAAATGATCAAATATTAAGTCAATTATTCTAATATGATCGATCATTTTGGTAGTTATCTTCCTAAAAAATCAATAGTCTTTTTCTAGTTGAATTTAATGTTATTTTAGGTGTGGATCGATAATCTTTATATAAATGCATATCAAATTTCATGGAAATAATGTCAATTTTCAAATTCTGAACCAGCCTATAAGGATCTATCCTTACAAGGATGAATATGAAATTATAATGAAATTAACATCTATTTCATGTGTTTTTATTACTTTAATCAGGAATATATATCTCACATGATTTTAGAGAAACTCATCTTTGATGATAAGCCTATGTTTTTGTATTATACTGATATATTTCATAAATAATTTCATTGTCTTCCACAAAATTGTGAAGTTTATTTTTCAATATAAATATTTACTAATGATAATCCTATTTCAATGAACCCATATATGTATATATAAGTTGATTGAGATTAAGGAATATAAAATTAAAATCAGAAGAATATTGGTAATAGAATCATTTGTACAAGTAAATTTACATTGGTTGAAACATTCCATTTTGTTAAGATAAATGATTGATCAATGAAATTATACATTTAATATTGGTAACGTAACAAGGTCATAATCAAGTATAAATATCTTCTACCATGTATTGATGATTGTTTCGATAAATTATATGGATAACAATTTTTTTCAATATTTTTCATCAATCTAGATACAATTAATAAGGAGTCAAATTTAATGACATACCCTATAAAAACTTATATTTTAAGAATGGACCCAATGAATTTATAGTGATTAATTTTATTCAATATGAATTTATTATTACTCATTACAATTTTTGTTAATTAAATATTTATAATTCTCAAATCATTTCAATCTTGAGAATTATAATACGGTGTTTGATGATTTTAGTGGAAACTATCATGACAACATATCTGTGATGTGGATCTGAAAATATCAATTATTTGTGTATTTATAAATTATTACCATGCAATATTGATGGATGTGTAGAAATTATATCTTTCTCATGTTAGGGTTAAACTATATATCCATTTTATGACTAAATAGGCACAAATGTAATATGTAAGACCATTAATGAATGGGATAGTTCATCTTGAAATGAAAATATATTTTCATGGAATGATATGGTTTTTAATCCATGAATGTGTCCCGTAAATACTAGACATCAATTTGGATCTATTGGATAAAGATTATAGTTCATAATTCTCTATTCATTCTACAAGAATGAAGATTTATATACTTCTGATGTGTATTTTTCATGTGAAAACAATAAGACTGATATTAATGAGTTTATTTCTCACTTCTAGGAATGTCAATATTATAAGGATGAGAGATAGATAATAATTGGATTTTAGAACCATTATGTATAGTATAATTGAAATATGATAACATAAGCATGGTTCTTATGGCCGAACTCCAAAAATCATGGAATTTTTTTAGGATACATTGGTTTCAATTGATCACTATACGTATTAAGATAAATTCATTTCTATAAGAAAATATTCCCCTATTTATCAACCTATCGGAATAAAATTTTATTATTTGTTAGGTTTTTATATATTACCGCTAATGTATTGTATCATATTGATATTAGAGGTTTACCTTGATGTTCTAGAGATGTATTTAGAAAAACTTGATACATAGATTTGTTTCAGTACTTCAAGACATCCTCAGATCGATGGATAGTAAAATAATACCATTCAAACATAGGAGGATATATTGTGATCATATTATTTATATTTCAAATGTGGTTTCGATAAATATCTTCAACTAGTAACATATTCTAAAAAATAGCTTTCACATGACCACTCATATGGATACTTCTAAATCCTTTTACTGAAAGAAGTGTAATACCGTAATATTTTAGGATGATTTTGGATACCTGAGTCTATTGGGACTTGATCTGGTAGGGGAAATGGAAGGTGTTTTTATATCAATATAGAATATCATCAAGGAAGGTTAAAGTATAAAGAAGGCTTATTTTAAAACTCATAGATGATATCAGAAATTAAATATTGGTGAGAAGGTACTCCTATTACTATATATATACATATATGAATGTTATGATAATTTTAAATAAGGGAAATATAATCCACACATATATTGCATATATTATTGATGGAGTAAGGACGGTAAATTTTTAATTTGCGCTACAATCAAACCACTCGGTAGTTTACAATGTGTTCTATATATCTATCCTGGTGTTGTACATAGCTGATCCATCACATGTATTGAAATTAAAATTCAATATATTAAAAGATGATATATCTTATGATGAAAATATGATATAAATAGTGTATTGTAGAGATAATGTGAAATGGATCAATACAACTCACCTTGGTATGGATTTCAAGACGAATTTGAAATGCAAAGAAGATACATGGGAACCTAAGGGTATGATGATACAGATATATCATCATTAGTATGTTTTAGAGTGAAATAATTTATAGGGAATAAATCATCATATTATGGTTTTTATGTAAATCTTTGAGATTTTATTTATATATTCCTTTGAAAAAAACATGATATGTTTGATATCTTGTTTTAAATGCATCCTTGAGTCTAAATGAACTTTGACATAATATACCACTATAAACATGTCACCAAAGTGGGTTTATGAATAAAAATAAAAACATTATGAAATATATATATAAATATTTTTTTTTATGAAAATGTATGGATTAATGTATTATAAATTAGTCCCCAATTTTTAATAAATTTATTTAATGCTTCAAAAAATTTCTTTCTTAAAAAAATTATACATTTCATGTGAAGATATTATATTTGATATCATTAAATTTAAGCAATTATATATTAAAAAATTATTATCATTTTTTAAATCATATTATCAAAATTAACATAATGTTAAATTTATGGATTTTTTGAGAAATATTTAAATTTCAATGAATAGTAAAAAAAATTCAGAACTCATTGAAAACAATCATTTTTTTCATGTATTTACAATGTTTAATTTTTTATGAATTGATATAAAAATTTATTTATTTAATTTTTTAAGATATTTTCTAATAAATTTTATTTAAATCCACATTATACATAATAATGGTATAAAAACATTTTTATATATAAAAATATATTTTTTTGGAAAACTATTTTTTATCATGTTTTTCAAGGTTATTCCAATATTAATTTATATAGAATAAATAAATTTCATTTTATAAACATAATATAATATTTGGAAATAGAAATCAAATGTTTTTTAATGAGGATACATTCATTTTTAATCATATTGAAAATTAATATTTATAAAAACAATTACAACCGTTAAGGTTAAAATGAGTTTACCAAGTGGTTAACCAAAGTGATAAACGCGTGATTTACAATTAACCATTTAAAAATAATACTATATGGACAAATTTAAACCCTATATTATCCAAATTAGTAATCCATGTCTATTTAGAATCTTTTTTCCTTTAAATAATATCTTGTTACGTTTTAATCTTTTATGAAATCTCAAGTGTGTCATCTACCCCACTTATAAAAGGACACTAACTCTATTCACTTCTACACTATTTAATATCCTATTATATTGGAAAATAAAAATTAATATTATTTTATAAGATCCATACTCATATATTTGAGGTCTTGGATTTATTATAATACAATCCTTTCACAGATTAATGTGTAATCCAAAGTACGTTTCTCAACAAAGAGCCTTAACATTCAACGACAATCATTCAATTTTTTTTTTACAGATTATATAAACATGTTTCTTAAATAATTTCAATAGTAATATATTATATTAAATATAATGATATTTTATTAGGTTTACCATTAACTAGTAAGGGAAATTATTATTGGAGTTTGTGTGTGGGCTACAAACTCAAAAAAGAGATAAAAATCATTTTACAACACTACCTCATATGTCTACTTAAAATAATGGATTTCAATGATATATATGTTGATTTTGATTTAATAATAAATATAAATTTAAAATTTATTATTTATATTTTATTCATTCTTTTCAATAGAACATTTAAACAGCTTTCTTACATATGTACAAATTACAATCTCCAAGAAGGGTGTAATTCATTTTTTCTATCTAAAAATTTTATTGTTTTTTATTTATATATATAATTTGTATTTATGATATTTATATGATGATGAAAATAATTTAATATCAATAACCATGATTAATAAATAAGTATTGGAACTTCTAAAAATAAATAATCATAAAAAAGGTCAACTAACACCCCAATATTATGATATTTTTAAATAATATCTAATAAATGAGGGTTGAAATATTATAAGTTGATCATATATGATATCATAATAATTATTATCATTTTGGTATAAATTATTTCAAAATATAAATTGAATAAATAATATATTATACCACTAACAAGTCATGTAAAACTTGAGGTAAGTGTTTTACATTACAATCTAATTTTTCTCAGATTATTTCTACTAAAAACTATGATTTTGGAAATTATATGATTCTTTACCCCCAAATCAATTTTATTTTCATATCTTATATTTATTTTATTATATTATATGTTTTTGTTTTATTTTTCCTTAATTTATGTACTCCTGATATATATTACATATTTTTAAGGAAAATGGTTTTTTAACTATTATATCATAATCCTTTTTAATTAATTTGAACATATAAATTGATAAATATTATTCAAAAAATCATATAATATAAAATGATTAGTTAAGATAAATTTAAACCATTTTTTACTTTCTAAAATGTTTTAAAATTATCATAATATAATTTTCTAAATGAGGCCATATTGTCTTCTTTCTAGAAATTCGAATAGAATCTCTATTTTCACATTTATGACATGAATAAACTTTCCTGTGATCATGAAATATAATTTCATTAATGATTAACATACATGTATAAATGGTTAATTTAATGAGAAATATATTCCTTAACATTTTAATATTTTTTAATTTTAAATATATTATTTTAAAATTAAATAGTTATTTCCTCAAGAAATAGTCAATATATTTTTAAAAGGCTTCATTCAACTATAATAAAATTCATTGAAATTAATTATGATTTAGTGGGGATATGATTATATTATAATATACCTATAATTTATTATTATTAACCCCTATTTCTTTTCAATGGTCTATATTATGATGGTATTAAAAATATTTTCATGATCTTTTTTCATATATATTAATTGATTATAATTATGTTATTGGTGGGTCGTTATATCCCTCCAATGCATTAGGTAAATATTTTGATGATTATGTTTTTTCAAAAAATATATGCCACTATTTAGGGTGTTATATTATATAAATGTTATTATATCATGAAATATATTTATTTTCTTCATTACGGTTAATATCTTATAAAATTGAAATCTTATTTCCATGACTCCTAATTATGAATGATGAGTTTCTATGTATGATTTTGAAATTTTAAAATCATTTTATAATACCGTTATACTTATTTTATGAATAAATGATTATTTATATATACCCTGGATAAACATACTATGATTATGAGGTGATTGTTTATTATGATTCCTTTTCACATGATATGAATAAATGTTTGATGTTTTTTTTGTAATAAGGGATTTTTAAAGGAGAACATAGTGGGAGATTATATAAATATGTTGTTTTTTAGTTGTTTATGTATCTAAGATTCCAAATATCCTTATCAATTATCATTATAATGGGAAAAATAATGATATATAATGAATATTTATTTAATATTATTTATTTTTTAGGTCACCATAGTACTATTGTATAGAGATTCAAGTTTTTCACTATCACGGAACAATTTTTCTAACCCTGTGGTGTTTTCCAATAAATAGTGGGTATTATTTTTTGGACTCACGGTAGATTACTTGTTTGGGAAAAAGGTACTACTGATTTTGTATCAATAAATTATATAATTCTTTTTATAATTTTGAAATACCATACTGGCCCTATACCAATTTTAACCAAACATGCCACTGAACCCCGACTCAATTTGGCATCCCCTATTCAAGACTCTTACTGGTTCCTCCCAAAATATATGTAATTTTCCATTGATTCATCCCATATAAGTTTTTTATTTATCAATATAACCCCATATCATATATTTTACATCAATTTATTATCTCTTCTCTCTTGGTTTCAGTTTCAATTTTTAACCCTTGTGGTCTTATTGGATGATTTATTGAACATAGTGGTGCTAAAATTATAGAATTTAGTGTCTATGGTTTATGGATAATAACCTCTTTTGTGATAATGGTCTAACTGTAAATGGTAAAATGTTTCTACGTGTTTGGACTTTTTTTCTACATATTCTATATACTTATTCCTATTCAATTGCATCATTTTTTAATTCAATGTATACATGAACACTATTAAACTATTTTTTTAATCTATGAATATATGTGTTATCCATGAGATTTTATAAATCATTTCTAAAAACAAAATTCATTGAATAAATAGTTTCTCATATGAAGTATATGTTTTAATTATATAATGGAATTATATCACATGAAACACATTTTTTATATTCCTATGTGTCCCATTAAAACTATATCAAGATAGTTTGTGTGATTTTTATCCTATTTTTTTTTATAATTACTAAAAAAAATTAATGTGAATTTTTATTTCATTGATTCTTTTACCATTAAATGATTCATAAAGGGAATTAATTGAATATATAAAAAAATAAAGGAAATAATTTTTTTTCTTCCATGCCCATGATGAAAATTCATTAATGGGTCATTAAAGTGATCTCAATAAAAAAGATTTGATTAATATTTTTTTTATTTTAAATGATGAATATCTCGGTTATATAAATGGATTTTATTAAATGTATATTTTTAGTTTCATTTATAGTGCTACCTGAAAGGATGTTTACTGTGAGATTTTAATAAATGATAAATGGTTCAAAATCTTGATTCATGTTTAAATTTTAAATGAATTTTTCGAACATGGTGGTTGAAATGTTTTGTTTTTAACAAATACCCATTGATTTCCCATTAATGTTCTCCCATTTTGTGTGTTTTTATAACTATATGTTTCTTGATACAAACTTTTGAGTTATTTAAATTATATATTTGGTTGATGTATGTCACATAAATTGGATTTTCTTGGTTTTAGTGATGGAGGTGATGTAAAATAATTTCTCAAGCCTTGTGTGTCGATCAAGAATTTATTTATTTCAAAAATAAAAATTTATTTAGTGAAGAAAACTCTATTACTATGTTAGAGATATATATTTATGATATGTTATCTTATTGGAACACTACTGGTCTCCTGTATTTAATTTATGGGTAAATTAGTGAGGTTACATTCCAATGATGCGTATATTGGATTGTTAGTTAAATTATTTATATTTTGGGATGAACATATGTTGGATATTGTTTTCTATATGGATTTTATAATTTTAAATGTAATTTATGTTGGTAAATTTGGTAGATTACATGAGAAAAATATCATTTGATTGGTGAATTATATAGGGTATTAGATTATTGTGACTAATTTTACATTTCCCTTTTTATATAATTATAGAATGCTTATCATATTTATCTTATTTATCTATGTGTAAACTTAGGGTAAATACATTGTGGTATAGTTGACCAATTTTATGTTGGTTGTTTTCTAATAGTGGATTTAAATGATATTTTAAAAGAAAATAGTCTTGGATTAATTACTATTTTCTTGGCTTTAAAAAGTGGATTTACAAATGGATATTTACATAAAAACATTTTTATGTGATGGATTATTTAAAAGATATTTGTTTATATTAAATAATGAGGAATGTTTTTGTAATGTTACTCTGTCAATTTTATTGATTTCTGCATGATTAAATTTTAAAATAATATTTTCTAGTTGTATTTTCTATAAATAATTTAAAAATAGTTTATTAATGAAAATATATAAAATCTTCAAGTGGAGACCTTCTAGGATTTAAAAATCATAGCTATGTATAACAAGTTCACTGTTTTAGCATGTTTTTGGTTTTTCATTAATATGAATATGGTTTACTTGAGGGTTGATGAGTAACAAGATATAGCATGGTGTTTGTTAATTATTTTTTAAAGATTTATTTTTTATGTTATCTTTATATTGGCTAGATTGAACAAATTTAAATTTTATTATCTTTCCAATATTTTTTGATCATGATGTTTTTGAAAATAGATATACTTTAATCTAGTTGTTCTCATTTTCCATATTGATTTATCTATTTTTATTTTTTGATATTTCATGGTAATTAGTAGTATGGAGGAAAAATATTAGGTTATCAATTATTGACCCAGTAAATATTTTACAATATATTAGGGAAAAAATTCCCATAGTAGTATCCTTGATATCAATGAAATTTTTCTCTTAAATATAGTGATTAAAAATGTTCTTTAATCACTATTCCTGAATGGCCCAAAGGCCTTCATTTGTATTGATTTTTTGATAACCCCCATTTCCAAGGGACGATGGGGAACCCTTACAATGTCCGTAGGCTCAGAGATTACATGGCCTGTAGGCTAATAAGATTACATGACCCGAAGGTCTTAAGAAATTCAACCAGACTATCTACATGGAACTGCCCCTATCCAGTATCTGCATCTTGATAGTAGCTCTCCACCTTTGCATGAAAGTCTGGAAAGGATTCCCGTGCAAGCACAGGATGGTACTGATGGCATAACCATAACCTCTCATTCTGAAAATCCATTTGGCTCTGCTCTGGTGAGTGAACATGCTCTGAATCCTCTTTTTGGGATGCTCCTTTGTTATAGTGTGTCTGGGCCTTCATTCATGTGGCCCGAAGGCCTTGGGGTGGCCCTAAGGCCTTAAGGTGGCCTGAAGTCCTTGAGAATCAACTGGCCTGAAGGCCTTGGGTGGACTAAAAGCCTTACAGGACTCGAGGACCAAACTGGTGGCCCGGATGCCCAGATGGATGAATAGTTCTAGGTGCTATAGTACTGAACAGTGCCTGCTACAATACTGCTATAATACCCTAGAAATATTCCTCCACCCGGATTTGATCTCGGGTCTCTTGGATGCACCTAGAGAGTCCTCACAAACTGGTATAAGGCTCTTGTGCCAATCGTGTGTTGCTAACACCGACTCCCAGAGGGGGGCCCCCACCAGCCCAAGTGCGCGCGATGTTCCCCAGCTAAGAAATGGATTTGAATCGCCCTATTCATAATACGAACAGTGTTCGAGCCTAGTGGGACTCGATCATGTGCCAGTTTCCATGGAGAGCGAGGGGTACAACAAGCAGGTACCACTCGGCTAACACCCCATGGGAAAAAAATGTGTGTTGCTAACACCGACTCCCAGAGGGGGCCCCACCAGCCCAAGTGCGCGCCATGTTCCCCAGCTAATAAATGGCTTTGAATCACCCTGTTCTTAATACGAACAATGTTCATGCCTGGTGGGACTCGATCCTGCACCAGTTCCCATGGAGAGCGAGGGGTACAACCTGCGGGTACCACTCAGCTAACACCCCATGGGCTTCTCCAAGCCCCATGGATAATATGTTTATGTGATGGTTTATATGGAATCCTGAGCCATTTCCATACAAATGGTATCAGACCAAGGATCCTGAATATGGTACATGGTTCTTCAATAGAACATATTTTATATGTTTTGTGTCATGGTATAAAATATATTAGGATTATTTCAAGATTTAATGTTTAATATTAAAGAGAGACATTATAACTCATTCTTATCATATGCCTCATGATGCCAAGGGTAGTGGGGTTTTAAAATGTGAATATATTTTATTTGTTACATGTGATGTATTTATATGTGAAATGATGAATTTTTTAATTTCTTTGAGTGTATATGTGATGTAGGGGGCTCCCTTTCATTTTATGAGAAATGATGGAGAAATTTATTAATATAGTTACCTCACATAGACTTTACATATATGTAGTACCCGTGTGGTTTTAGTCTCTCATTATACAAAAATCCTATTACTCATTGGTTTCAGGGATTCCAAACTAACGTGACCATACCATTCACATACCCATTTCATCCACAGTTTAGTTGTATTAAAGAATATTGATTACAGATTCATCATAAATTTATTTTCAATTGATATAGATGAATTAGGTATGGTTTTGATGTAAATATATTCAATTTAAATGCGCCATTTTTAGGGGGTATTTTTGTTATTTATTTATTTTTTAGTGTGTGCAGTGTTGATAGTTTATTTATGGAAAAGGGAGAAATTTATGAAATTTCTAATTTTAAAAATAACATTTTATATTTTTTTTGGAAAATAAATATCACTAGTTTTTAAAAAAAATGTTTTATATTGTAGATTAATAAAAAAATTAGTTTGGGTATTACTAAAATTGAATATCTCAAAATATAGTTTTATATGTGTTTTAAGTTCGTGTAATGGTTTTTTTGAAAAAATTTGAATAATGTTTTGAATATGGGGTTGGTGTTGGAAAAACATTCATATGATGGATCCGTTATAGAAGTACTTTCTTAAGAAACTAAAAATATTATGAATGTTTAAGGGGATTTGTTTGAAGAATTTTTGATTTTTGAAAATGGTTTTTTTCTGATATTTTTTGGATATGTTTTCTAAAATGTTTGGTTTTTTCTCAGATAGGTATTTTAAATGATTATCAAGGGTATAATTTACTGGGGTCCTTTTTTATAATTCAATTATAGATGTTAGTGATTTTGAATTACAATAATATTTTTAGGGTGTGTAATTGGGGTTTCCGGTTCAGTGATTTATATTTTTCGATTTGATTCCTAGTGATTATTGGATTGTTTGGTTAACATTTTTATAAATGAATTGAAGTTGTTTATTTAATGATTCAGAAGAATGTAAAAGATAAAATATTATGATCATGTTCTTCTCTTTGTTTATTCCTCTCATTTGGTGGATGGAGTTCCTCCAATTCAATAATATACATTGACATTCAGTAATGTTTTGTACAAGGATGATTTAAAGATATCAAGAAATATCATAAAGAATATCAGAAACTGTCAAATTTATAATATGATCATCATTAGTGTAATGTGAGGTGGTAGTTTCAAAATATTAAGGGAATCATAAATTATATAATAACACCAGAATACTCATAGGTTACAGTTTTCATAGAATTTATTGTTATATATATTTTAATGTAGTCACATTGAATTTTACCTTATCCATTGTGAGATTGTATATATTTAGTTCTGATGAATATGAGAATAAACTGGTGATTTTATAACAAAATAATGTGATTGGAAATATCTCTTCAGTTCATGATCATTCAATAGTGTTAGATTGAGAAGTCCCTAAATAATAAACTTGAATTAAATTCTCATAAATTTTAGGAGTGTTGGTATACTTCTATTGGATTTGGAATATAGATGACTTTAGACTTGGATTTAGAGCAAGGAGAGCCCAAATAAAAAGAGGTCATCCTTAAACAATGAGGGACATTTGAAAATGGGCCAATTTCTATATTTCATATATCTTTTATCTATGGTGAATTAAAAAACTGAAGACAGTGAGGATCTATAAAATATATAAGAAGAGATCAATAAATTAAAGGAAACATATATAATCCATGGAAACTAGGATGATATAGTGGATGATTCCAAAAAAACATTTACTTTGTTCAAGCATTGTCTATAGGGAAATAATATATTATAGATGAATAATGTTTTCTAATATGTCAATTCTATGAAATTAAGGCACAATAAAGAGTAACAAAATCTAAATCTACCCATGGATACAAGATCTCATGGACTGTTAGACTCTAAATCATCTTAGATTGATGATTATGATTATTCATATCAGTTTTATTATGATCTTGGATGTTAATTTTATTTTTAATCACTTTGTAAAGAGATAATAAATTCATATTTTACCCTATCCATTTTCTCTTTTTCTTTTCATTGACATTTTAATAGAAATTTATTTTCCATTTCTTTTCAAAAATACCCATGTTAATGGTCAGTGGAGGAGTATATTAATCACTTATTATAGGTTGCCACCTTTTCTTAGGGAATGGTTTTCAAAAATTCAAATAATTATAATTCTTAGTAGGTGTTATTAATAAACAAATTCCATCTGACTTTGTTTACATCATATTCTCATTTTAAAAGGAATTTGATAAGGCCATTTAAATGGTGGCTAACTTGTCTAGAAAATAGGTTCTTGGTAATTCCTTTGATTAATAATATAGTGATGAGGGTATCCTAGTGGGTATGGAGATAAATAAGTATGAGACTATGATGAAAGTGGTGTTTCCCTATCATAAGAAGATTATTAGGATCATTTTCTTCTAGGGTGGGGATTTAGGGAACTCTAAACCGTTATATTATAGAGATCTTATATAATTACACTATTTTTGGTTATTTATGTAATAATATAAATTTTCAAATTATTTTTTTAAGATATCTCATTTTTTTTATATTGCTGAATGAATATTATTGGAAAATCTTTTATGGTTGTAGAACCATTTGAGATATTGGGTTTTAGTTTTAGTTATTATTGAATCATAAGGAATGTTATTTTTAGGATTTTTATATTTTATGTTCCTCAGTTATTAGATAAAACCATTACGAGATCTGATCTTTTTTATTTTTGTTTTCTGATATATTGTTTTTCATGTTGGTTGGGAATGAATAATGTCCTATGGTGGATGTTTTTGTTTCTTTGGTGGGTGACTCACCATTTGAAAATATGTCGTAGCTGGTGTTTATATTTTACTTTTATAGAATCTCAATAATAAAGTATTCTAGTATGTGAAACTATGATAAACTTTTTTGTTTCTACAAGGTTTGAACTCTTTTCATTCTTTTAGGCTTCATATGAGTATTTATTCTATTTTTATTTATAGATATTTTTATTGTTTGGGGAAGAGTTTCCCTCATGTTTGTTTTATTATTTTGAATATTCTTCTCTCCATTGATTACTTTGATTAATTTATTTTAAAAAAATTATAAATAGTTTGGATCCCATGATAGGTCACCTTCTTTCATATTACTGTTGGATTGTCATTCATTTTTTATGATCCCTACGATGATAGTGATTTCTTGAGGATCAGTCCCATAGAGAGATTATATTGAGATATTCTCATAAGTTATGTTTGTTATAAATCATTAGTGATTAATTTTATTATATAATGGATGAATGATATTCTAGGGACATAAAGTGGCTTGTTGTAGAGATTTATAACAACCACATGTTACCGTAGTTGGTAATTTTTATTTTCTTATTTTAATTTATGTTGCCACGGGTCTAATAATATTTGGTTTTTAAATATTATTTCTTTAAAAATTTAATGGTTTTTTTGTTTTCATATATGGTTAGACGTAAATATGCAGTACTCCTACAGTGGGTGCAAGTTTTTGACACAAAATCATTTTTCTTGGTCTTTACATGGTTTCACTAACCATGTAGAGTATATCGGGAGACCATGAAAATCTATTCAGGGAGTGAATTTTCCAATACAAGTGGTGAATGGTTTCTATTGAATTTTAGTGAAAATTATGTTTCCTATCCAATTTTTAATATTTTTAATTCTCTATTTTCAATCAAATAACGATACCCTATAAACCTCTCATATATGTATCTTAGTTTGAATTCCATTATGTATGAATCCCCCATACATCAATGAAAATCCATATGCATTCCTCCATTATTTGGTATTGATCTGATAATATAATCCCATAACATGACTTATTACTCATTGTCTTCCCCCTTTTGACTTGAACTTGGTTTTTCCAAAGAACCCTAGTTATCTTATTGATCGATTTAGGGTTTGGAATAGACGTATTGATAGGGCTTTTGGGGTCAATTGTCTATATCCATCATCATATTCACTATTTAGGTTCTCACCAATGAAGACAAAACATGGAAAATTATTTTGGATCTATGTTCAATTCATTCAAGTTGGGGTCATAATGAAATTGTTACATTTTTTAATTAGATTTATTCTTGAGAATTATATGTATTTTATTATTGAATTTATAAATATATGTGTTCAGTATTTACTATTTATAAATCTATTCATTTAAATTTATTCATCATATAATGGTTTCTATACATGAATTTGTTGTTTTTATTATAAAATATAGTGTTTTCATGTATCGTGAATTTTTTAAATGAAAATCTCTATATTTTCAGATGGTTTAAAGGGTGTGTACTAGATTTTGATCCATTTGTTCCAAAGGAAAAAACTATGTTTTAAAGATTAATTTGTTACAAAAGTTTTTTTGACCCTTAATGGATTTACAATGGGGATTCATCGATGAATTAGAAATGTTTATTGGAAATAAATATGTTTCATACAATTCCCCTTATTGAAATTACATATCGGATATTGTGTGTTATCATTATGGAAGGGGAATTATTTTCCATTTTCTTATTTTATAATTAATGAAATATATGTTTTATAATGTGCTTTCTTAAATCATTTTCTTTTGTGTGATTTAAATGTATATACAATAGGATTTATAAAATAGAACTTCATAGAATGTAAATTGACCAACATGTCAAGTCATATTTTGTATTGACATTTTTTTCAAAACCTTATTACTAAAATGTATTGTCCTATTTCAGAACCCAAATAATTAACCTTGGTACCTCTCCCCCTTTGGGAATTGTTAATGATTATATGATCCTTTTTACACCCTTTTATTTTTTAATTAATTCTATAGTTGATGTTTCATGGGTCGGTAAATATTATGGTGATGTGGAGGAGAGAGAGAGTTATTTAGTATGCCTTTCATGTTGAAATTTGATGTCTTGTCCACTCACCTCTACGTTGATTTTTTTATAGAACCACGAGTACTAATTGGGAGATCAATATTTATGTTACACTAGTTGGTTAACACATATAAATTGTTCCTCAAGTCATATGGTTAGGATACTGAGGGGTTGATATTTTGTTAATGACATTATAGAATAATTGTGTGGTATAAATATATTTTTAAATAGAAAACATTCTAATAGGTATATGTGGATTTTATTTTTCTTTTAGATTCCTAGAGGCCATGATAATCACATTGAATATTTGGCGGTTTATATAGGGGATTCAAATCTTGTGTTCATTTTTATTTTCCCATTGATTATATGATTATAAAACCCTTATATTTTTCATCACCATTATATATCATTGGACTTTGGGTGCCTATATTTTGGTATATTTCATCCATTCTGTTTGGGTAATTTCATTTTAAATCCATTTTTATTTTTCTAGAAAAACTATGTTTTAAATAGAAGACATTTGGTTTGAGGTTCTAATGTTTATTTTAAAATGTCTTTTTGGAAAAAATGTCTTATGAAAAAAGATGAATTCAATGTGATTATTTTAATTTAAGAAGAAAATTGTATGTCTTTAATAAATTATTTTAACACCTCATGATGTTATGAAATATATTTTTTCAAATAAATTTATTTTCATCAATGTCTTGTGTTACATGTGACAACGAGTTTAAACGGAACTTGATATAATATTTATATATGATTATTTAATGTAACAATTATCGTCTAGTAGTAGGATTAGTGTGTATGAATAGAACTATCTAAATTATGAAAAAATTATGATTTGAAAAAAAAACTGTTTCTCTGATATTTTTCTCTAGGTGTAGGATAATGAAAAATATCGTGATATTCTTAGAAATTTATTTGTCTAAAAATCAATTTCATTGGTGTTTTTCACACTTATTTTAAAATCAATTATTCCCAAATTATGAAAAAATATATAATAAAATAAAACTCATTTCTTAAATCAACTTGTAAAAATAATATTATAGTAACTTTTTAAGGATATTGGTAAAATATTAATTTTGTGATGGATATTGAAAAAAATAATTTTGATTAAAGTTTCTTTTTTAATTAAAAAAAATTAAAAGTTAAATTCTATATAAAAATGATTTTAAATTTAAAATTATCTGGATTATGATGTCATTAATCATATTTATATCATATCAGTTAATTTTATGATGAAATTATGTTATTAAGTCTTATTATACATAATAAAATGATTACTTTAGATGAAACAAATTTTACATGTATGTGATATTAATTGAAAATTAAACTATTAAACTTATGTGATTTAAATTTGATAAAATGTACTCATTATTTTGACTCATTATAATTAGTAATATTTAATTTTTCAACTTAATTAGTTATGTTATATAATAGTAAAAATTCTAAAAAAATTACCATGGTTATGGTTAAAATATTTTTACCTGGGTTCAAAAATGATATGAGTTAAAATGAAAAAAAATGATTAAAACACATTGTTTGGTTAAATATTGAACATTAAATTATAAAAAATTAATTAAATTCATTTTATATCCTTTTTATAACTACATTCACTTGAAATTACATTTAAAAATTG
Organism: Viscum album; assembly: GCA_963277665.1. NCBI lineage: Eukaryota > Viridiplantae > Streptophyta > Magnoliopsida > Santalales > Viscaceae > Viscum > Viscum album. Next base: position 413,559,773 of record OY728119.1, on the reverse strand, counting down.
AAAAATTATAATTGTTCCACTAACATCTATAATGAAAGGGAACACCCTCACTTCTCTGATTCACACATCAATTTCCAATTTTTAACCTAATAATTTTCAAAATATTTCATTAAATCCATATCCACGAAATAAATTCCTTATATTGAATGGAAAACTATCCTACGTAGGCTTTATGTACTGACCTATTGAAGAAAAGGTTGTATAAATCTCCACCATGCGATTTCAATTTTCCCTTAATTTATCTCCATAAACATTCTTCAACTATTTTTGGATAATAAAATAAGTACCATCCATGTATTAATGAATTATTTTTTAGTGTAATAACCTATATAAATCTCCTCTTCTATCAATTAAAAATGAAATAGTGGATTGTGTGTATAATGAACTACCACCTCAATGATTGATGTGATTCATTTTAAATCAAATCCTCCAATGGATTGATATAATTATGATTTTAATTAATATATATTTTTATGAAAAAATTATAATTCTATAATTATAATAACAAATTTAACTTGTTACCTTACAATAAATTGGAAAATGATAATTTTTCTCATGCATACATAAGGATTACCTCCTCCACGAAGAGATGTGATATATTTTTCATTTTATTTTTAAATAGATCATAATAATGTTATATTTAATGAATATATATGATATATATTATATAAATGTTATTTTATAAAGGATAATTATTATTTAACATTTCTTTATTCTACCTGTTAAAAAAATGTAAAAAATGATCATGCATACGTACAACTTACCATCTTCGTGAATGTTGTAATTCAATTTTTGATATCTACATTCAAGGATGAATCTAAATATGTATACCAATAATATATATTATATTTCTATAATTATTTAAATTTTTTATATTATATAATCACGATCAATGTAAAATGAAAAAAATTACTGAACCAAAATTGACATGGAAAACAATGTTGTTATCACCTTGATGTAATGATTTTAATTTATAATTTTAATAAATCGGTTATAAAAGGTTATAAATTATTCAAATAGTGTATGACATATTTGTTATAGTTCTTGAGAAGGTGTGAAATAAAAAATTATTTATTATATAGGAGGCTCGAGCACATAATAAGGAATTCATAAATGATATAAGGGTAAATCATCCCAATTTTCCATCATTTGGATAAATGTTTTTTATGACCCTCTATTCATTATTGAGGTATTAATAACTCTATTTGACATATTATATCATGAATTAATTTTTCTTTAAGATATTTAATGTTTTAGGTGATTTTTATTATGTATTATTATTCAAATGTTATCGATGTTGTTATCGTTTCATGTTACCACCTCACTGTTTATTAGGACTGATTATGATTTAGTTATAGATGATGAAATTTCATGATCTACCTCTCAAAAAACTCATGAAATTTATTCTACTCAAGTTATCTTTTGAGATTTCATATTTTGTAATTAATTTTCCTCACTTTATGAACACAAAATATGGAATAATATTTTTCAAGGAAAGCCGACTATATTTTCTCTCTTCAGTTGAAATTTCATTTGCATCTATATCCATGTTTTATAGTAATTTTTTTGAACAATATTTTTTAAATTAAATTATTAATTATTAAATTTATATATATCCATGAAGGAATTTTTTAAATAATATTAAAGGAATCTTGTTTTTTTCTATATGAGGTATGATTTTACTTTATACTAAATTTTGAAACAAATGATTTTATTTTAAATTGTATGGCACCAAAAGAATGTTCTATTATCATGAACACTATATTATATCAATTTTTAATGACATGTTTTCATATTTAATTTCAAATAAAATAGTTTCTCAAATATTTTGGATATTTTGAAAATTTTAATAGGTTATTTCCAAGTGAAAAGTGTTTTTTCCTTAAGAAATATTCTAGTAGATATTTTGAAGGAATTTTTATCAATGATAACATCATTTAATGTTATTTATTTTTTAATAAGCAAATTATACAATGATAAACTCTGTATTTTTTCTCTATATAGATTATAATTATGGTGAAATATGTTTTATAAAACCCATTTCATTTTCGTGGTTTAGGAATTTATAAAATGATAAAACATTTATAAAACCCATTTATGTTACACAAGTTATTCTATAATGAATTTTTAATGATCATGTGGATATTGTATGTATGTTTTTTATAATATAATGTGTGATCCTAGGATTATATACCTCTTAAATTAATTGAGAGATGTATTATATATTAGGATATAACTATGGGATATAAGTGAGTTTTTTTGATCCGCAATGGGAAAAAAATTGATCTACTCGATCCACTATGAGAAATAAGTTAGTGTGCAAGATCCTATGGGAAAATATTTATTCTCTCAATCAAAAATGAAAATATAATGTTGTTTCTTGATCTATTATTATTTGATTATCTAGTTAGTTATCAAATACATATAAAATGGAATCTATACCTAGAACGGTACCACACTTTTATCACATATAATTATCGTTTGTTATTAATTTTAAATGATTTCTCACAATTATAATTCTTGTATTTTGAAATGATATAGCATTATTCCATGATGTGTGTTTCTTAGAAATGATAGTTTTGGTATAGAATCTGTTTGTTATGGTAATTATCATAATCACTTATTCTAATATTATTATTTCATATGATCATAAATTGATATATTTCTTTTTTACCATTACAATGCATCAAAATTCACCCATTATTTGTTTTCCATTTTCTAGGTAATGAATAAACGTTTTATGTTATGTTTTTATATTAATGTTACTAAATATAGAAATAATTATGGGAAATTTTTACAATAATTCATGAAATATGATGATTGTGTATCTAGTTTCCAAAGACCCTAATCCTTTATGATTTTATGGTGTGTATTTGTGAACTATAATGAATATTAATCAAAAAATATTTAATACTTAAGAAACTTTGAGGTTCCTATTATTGGTATTAGAGTACGTTTTAGTCAATATTTTAAATTAGCATTATAAATCATTCGTGAAACCCTTAGGGATATGTTTTTTTATATAATAACATTATAATTTTTTGGTAAGGAACACATTTTATAGTTATCCTAGAAATAAATCTATATATGGAATCAAAAGGTGGATGTAGTTAAAAAATTAATGCATCTATGGGTGAAAATCTAAAAAATAGTTGGTCGTGTATATCTCAACTGTCAATTTGGTGTACAATGATTGTTCCCTCACTATACACTTGGTTTCAAACTCATGGGAGATAACCATATTTAAATTCACATTTCTATTTATAACAATCATGATTGACTGAATGTATAATAATCCTGAATGAACAAGGCCAAAACAAAAGATTTAGGGAATGAAAAAAATGGTTTAATGTGTTAGACATCATATAAATGTATTTTCTTAATAATAATTATTGTTTCTCAGACATTTAATTTTGATTTCAATTAATGCATGGAACACGAAAACATCATTCTAACAACAAATGTTATGGTAAATGAATTCATTTTACCCTAAATCATCCAAATTATATGAGATATAGAATTTATAATATTGATTATATGGGAAACAAATTTTACTTGGCCAGGAATCATGATGATATCTAAAATGATCAAATTATGGAACAATGTATTATTCATTCATTCCGGATGCAAAATCCACGTTCTTTTAGTTGGGTCAAATTAATCACAAGTAGTAGAGATATGGGTATATACAGGTGATAATATTTTGTATATTATTTAATGATAATAACATAAACATGTTTTTCTAGAATATTTTAATTTAGAAGTTGATATAGATCAATAATAGAACCTTATTAAGAATAATAAGTGAGAATAAAAAATTGAGTGTATGGAATGGGATGAGATTATAAAGATATTTTTAGGTATTTAATTCCCCTATATTACATAGGCAATAATGGGTATTAAACTCTACAACAATAATAAAATGGAGGATGAATCCATTGATATATATGAGGATAGTTTTACAGGACATGCATGATATGAATCTGTTTTAATCATTTTCTAAGAATTAAAACTTGATCAGTTATTTGGTGGTTGAATACTTTTTATTTTAAATGAATTATCTATAATGTACTTAATGTCACTATGGAAATATATTGTATTTCTTCTAAAGGTATAAATAGAAATATGCTTTTCCAAATATTCCCTTATAATTAACAATAAAAATATGAATGAATCTTATGAAAATTCAAATAAATCATAATGTGAAAATAAATTCCTTCCACATATGTTTCACAAATTTGGAATGAAAAACCATGTCAATTTCTTGAATTCAACACGGAGTTAATATAAATGTAGAAATGTTGGTTATAAATCCTTTGAGTGCTGAAATGTAATAAATGGAGTATTTTCTGAAATAAAATAGAATATGATTCTAATTAATGCACCAAACGTTCTCTAAATTATAAAATGTAAATAGATTTGAAATTATTCCAACCACTTCATATATCCAAATTTTTATGATGATGATCAGAAATAGAAACCACTTATGATCAAATAAAAAGCGAAAAATCATGTGATCACAATTACTGTTCTTTCTTTCAAAAATGATGTGGGGAAAGGTAAACGTATAACCAAATCTAGAAAGAGTAATGTGTTATTGGAATTTGGATCTTCCCACCCTTTTCTATCTACAGTATTTTAAAAGGATACTGAATTAAGATATTGATGATTAGATATTGTGTTAGCAGTGATAAATCCAAATTGTACTAGGGTTGCTTCTAATGTCTATAATTCATCTACAATTAACGTTTTTGGGAAATTGTTTCATGAAAATATTATGATTATAGATTTTGTTAAATTATATGAAGTGCCCAGATCAGTGTGAATCACTGAGAGGGGGAGGGGGTGAATCAGTGATCCCTTAAAACTTTTTACTAATTGATTCTTATCAATTAAACCTCTATGGCTGGTTAAAGCCTCGATCCACTCTTCTTGTATCTCTCAACCTTTCCCGAATGATGCAGTAATGAAAAGGCACAGGACACAAGGATTTACAAGGTTCGGCACCAAAGGCCTACATCCTTGCCATGCTCTCCAAGCATGGATTCTCCCATTATAATCTGTTAGTATTACAATGGTCGATACAGCTTCCCACCGTATCTCTCCTGAGTCCCACAGGAGGGTCTTTATACTGCGTCCCACAGTGTTACCAGAGTCCCACTGGCCTGCTCCAGAACCCCACTGAAGACTTCTTCTCCCTGAGTCCCACAGGGTCTTCTCCTGGCTCCTCGAGTGGCACGAGTAGCTCTTCTTCACTTTAAGCTTCTTCAAGTATCCTCAGCAGCCTGGGATAAAGGCTGCTGGCCTTGCTCTTCTTCTGATCACTTGTGGTGAACAGGTCTTCTCGTCTAGCTCGGGCTTTATCACCTTCTTCTAAGGATGCCCCGGCTTCTCTCCAATTACTGAATGCTCAGACAAATAATATCTTTATCTTTGGTCTGGTCCAGTCTCAGTTGCACACCACTGATTTAGCACTGTTCACGTGTGCACGTGCATGCATGCATGCATGCACTCTCCTTTTCTTCCTCTTGGTGCAGTAGACCCACAAAGGGTGTAGTCACATTTGAGCACACACCTACTTCTCAGACTTCACACACTTTATGCAATTAGCTTACACACTAGAATGTGTGTTATACTTTAGTGTGGATGTCCTCCCTTTTCTTCTTCTAAGTGTATACACACTTCTTAGTTCACACACCTAGGTTCGGCCTTCTTGTCTCTTTGCACACAAAAACTTCTTCACTTTGGCACACACTTGAGACTTGGCCTCTTCCCACTTCTTGTTGCACACCCTTAACCCGTAGGTTGTTCTTCAATTTTGCACACACAAAATGTGTCTTCACTTGGTGCACACACAAGGTCACAACCCTCGGCCTCTTCAAATGCACACACTTAAAGTGTGTTCTTCTTTGTTCAAATGCACAAGCAAGACTATGGATTATTCAATGCTTACACACACACAAAGTGTGGTCTTCCACTTCACTTGGCACACACCACTTGGTGTTTTCTTTTGTGCACACACATGGCCTCGGGTTCTTCTTCTCCACTTGGCACACACATGAGGCAAGGCCTCGGCCTCCTTTGCTTCTTTGAACACACTAAGTGTCCTTCACTTTTCACACACAAGTGCTCAAGCCTTGGGTTCTCCTTGCACACACCAAAACCATAGGGTCTTATCTTCACTATGCACACAAGGCATGCAAGTCTCGACCTTCACTTGAATTGCACACACACAAATAGTGTGGTCTTCCTCCTTATGCACACACACGGCCTTCACTTCTTCACTTCACACACACAAGAGGTGTGGAATCGTGTTCTCCTTTATTTGCACACCTACTGCCCGTAGTGGTTCTTCAAATTTTGCACACACACACTGTGTGTAAAACACAACCCGAACTCCCTATCTCAAATGAAGGCGCGCAAGGGGTGCGGCCCTGTTCTTCCCTTCACAGCCGTGACTGTCCCACTGACCGTGGGTCGCGCAAGCCACAGGTGCAAAGCACCGCGGGCGCGCAAGTGCAAACCGCGCAGGGTATAACACCGCGGGTGCGCAAGCGTGTCAAGGACACCTTGGCCGCACTAGTGCAAACCGTGCAGGAGGCACGGTGCACAGAGGGGGCGCGCAAGTTGGCGCTGCCCTTCCTCCTCTTCTTGTCGCGCAAAGAGGTTGCGCGCAAGGAACTTCAGCCGCCCAAAACTTTGCGCGGCGGCTTCTTCTTCGCGAGGTAGAGGCACACGCGGGACGACAGGTCTTCAACAAAACTTCAGCAAAGCAGCACCGAGGTCACGACCTCTCTTTATATAGGCGAGGAGAGCCTCGGTTCATCCGCGTGGGAAATCTTGAATCACCGAGATCTTCGGATCTTTAAAATCTTTCCAAGTTTTTTGCGTTTTTCTCTTCGGTGCACGCGTGTTCTTTTATTAATTTCTTCCTCCTCGTGCATGCGATTTATAACGCATGCACGGCCTCTGTTTAAACCCAATTCATGCAAAACATGAACACCCGAGTGGCCTCGCACCTCCGGTTGCTTCGGCCTCGCTCGAAATCCTCCTTTCATCGCATGCATGCTTATTTTATTGCATGGTTATGTTCAGTAGGCACCGACGATCACAATGGACACTTCGGTTTGATCGGAGGTGGCCGGATACTCAAATTCTGTCGTCGGGAGGCACTGGTTCAGCGGCGGCTTCGCGGGAGGCTTCGGTCGAGCTCGAGGTAGAAGATGGACTCAGCACCGTTGGATACGGTGATCAAAAAGCCTTCGACGGCTTGGATCAGATCGGGGACGCGACAGATTAATCGTGCGGCGGAAATAAGACGCGCGATGAGATGTGCGGCTCAGATTCAATCCCGGTGAATTTTCCGCGTCCCACATCGAAACGGGGCGCGGTTTTCTCGCGCTTTATTACCCTGGAGCTGCCGCAACCCGCCAGTTGAAACTTCTCCCTCCACGGTGCCGCCCCGCACCGTGTTCTCCCTGCGGGCGCGCTCTGCGCCCACTCTCTGCTCCTGCGGGCGCGCTCCTAGCGCCCACTATGCACACACCGGGTGCGCGGGCTTCACCACCGTGTGCCCTGCGCTCCTCCGGGCGTGCCCCAGCGCCTCTGTGGTGTCTGCGGGTGCGCCCCTGCCGCCCTGAGCTCACCCCACGGGTTCCCCCTTGGGCGTGGCGCCTTAGGCCCACATGAGCCTTGGGGTTGAACCCACAAGGTGCTCACGGGCTGGACATATTTTTTGGCAAAGTAACAAATAGGACTTTGTCAAAAACAAAGTCCTCCATGAAAAATACCAATTCTAGATGCCAAATGCCTCCTCCTCTTCTTCTAAGCCATTCTTCCTCTTCTCTTCTTCTTCTTCTTAGAATTCCTCCATACTTCTTAAACAAATATTCATCACTTAGGAATGGAAATTCTTGAAGGTTCTTCATCTTCAACCGAGCTCCTTAATCAAATAAATTCTTCAATAAACTTCAATGATCCAATTAGAGATCAAATTGGGACTTCTTCAGATTCACATGCACTAAGTGTTAGTGCATGGACTTCATTAAACCACTTCACCCACTTAGAAGTTGTGGATGGATCTTCTTCTCATCTCCTCATGCATTGTCAATACAATGCATGGTCTTCTAAAGCTTGTTGTGACATTGTATCCAGTTGATACAAGTTCTTGGAACTCTAAGAACAGCTCAACAATCGTCTGATTTTCTTAGAGAATGTTTCAACCATCATCTCCTATGTCACTTAGTGAATCTCCTAAGTGACATGCCTCTTAGTACTATGGCCATTCTCTTTTCATCACCATCACCATCACACCCTTTGGCATTCACATCTTGACTCCTTGACATCCATTCAATCCAAGACAACTTCATGCCTCATTGACAACAAATGAAACACATTGCACTTCAATCTCCCCCTTTGTATTTGTTGTCAATACACTCCTTCAGCACATATGAATGGGTCAATATGTGTGCCAATATTTCTCCCCCTTATTGGCAATCAAATGCAAAGGTGTGGTGTGGTTCTCTTCCACAATATCTCTTCCTCCCTTTGAAAAGTATTTTCTTGAAAAACACTGAGAGAGGGATGATGTCACATGTTCTTCTTTAGCAAAGAACCTTTAGTTGATCAACTCTAAGTCTACTTGGGCTAACCCGGTGTATAAAACAAGAGTGATGTGACCAAGGAATTCAAATCTGTCCATAATTCTCTACACATGTGAGATCATGCTTAGGGGTTTGAAATTTTTCAGATATAACAATGAATTGCTAAATCCTGCACATACTTCACAAAACTCATTAGAATGTTCAGTGCTAAGATAAAGCTCCCCCTTTCATCCATTTGTCTTCAATCCATACTCCCCCTTAATTGACAAGATGAATACAATTAAGAAACAAGGGATGAAAGTATGATTAGAATACCTTCACTTTTCTCAAGATGATATTAAATCCCAAAATATCATCTTCTCCAGATTGGCTCCCCCTCAAGGGGTGCACTCCATTCTGTCCAAACCATCCTCCAGCTGAGAATGATCATCATCTTCAATTCCCTGCAATGTTAGCACATGTATATACCAAGAGTATAAGGGAATAAGATGGAACCTCCTTGGTTCATCAATGTGAACAACAAGGTTGAGAAGATTCTCTCAACCGAGATGTCCCATTTTCACCAGACTTCACACTTGCACATTTGATCTTCATTGATTATTGTGCTGGTGTGGATCTCAATACATCTTCATGTGAAATATTCTTCTTCCCTTTTGCCTTAGCAATTTCCAGAACTTCATCTTCAGCTCTTTGTAGATCTTTGGCAAGTTGCAAATGATTTGGCCATATGACTAGTAAGTCACTTGGAAGTGTGGCCTCAGTTCTGGATATTCCACATGGTTCTTTGGATGCTGCTAAGCTACCTCTCTTAGGCAACTTATTTTCAACCAATCCCTTCTGCTTATTCTGGATTGATTGTCTGTTTAAGTGCAGTTGGCTTCTATTTAGTTTCATGGATTCTTTACAAAGGTCCATGATGTGTCCTTTCTTTCCACAGTAGAAGCATTTCTTGGTGGTCCTTCTGGATGCATCACCCTTCTTGGACTCAGACTCCAAGGACTTCTCTTCATTTCTCAAACACTTCTTGGGAGCATTTTCCACTTTCTTCTTCTTGCTTCCCAAGGAATCTTTTTGAGCCAGGTTCTGTGATCTTTTCTTCTTTTGAGCTCTGGATACAGTTGGAGATTGACATGTATCTTTTTGTTGACCACTTTTGCAATCATCCCAGATGTTGTCAAGTAATCCAAATCTATTTGCAGTAAACAGATGTCTCTGGACCTGTGGATGTTGCTTCTTTCCTTCTGGCTTGCTCCCCCTAGGCATGGGATTCCTCTGTGCTTTGGCATTCAGTGGATTGTACCAACAATCCTTTGCACAATGACCATACTTGTTACAACACCAACATTGACCCACAAATCTTGACCTCTTGATTCCTTCTGATTGTAGGGTACCTGTCTTGAATTGTTGTGCTGCTTCAGGAGAGCTTTCTTTCTTCATTGTCTTCATCCATACTTGTTTGGAATTATTTTTCCATCCTGCACTTTTTGTGGAAACACAATTAGAAGCATCAGTACAAGATGGTATGGATGGTACCTTCTTTCTAGAAGTTGTTGCACTTTCACTAGAGGATGTCTTGCTTTTAGAATCATCCTTCTCAAAGCTCACTTGAGTAGCAACATTTCTTCTTTCAGCTGACTGGGAGGCTTTAGCTTTGGGTGATTGCTGATTTTTCAATATCACCTCCAGTTCTAAGCATTTCATATTGAGGGAGTTCTTCTCATCCTCAATAGTTCTTAGCTTTCCTTCCCAACTTTCTTTCAGCTGATTCATCTGGTCTTCATACACCTTCTTTAATTCTTGCAATGAATTGTCCAGCTCCTTCACCAATTTGACTTTTTCTTCAAGTTGAGCATCTCTGACAACCATTGATACTTTATGCCTCTTTTCCAGTGCATGGAAAACATCTTTGACCAATACTTTAAAGAATTCTTTCTCAGAAAGGCTTCTCTGCAATTCTTCAGCAGTGTCTTCATATCTTTCATTGCAAAGAGAAACAGTTTCATCTTTAGCCTTCACCAGCTTTCTGAGAGTGTTGGTTATGCCAACCCTTTTTGCCAATTGGACTTCTAGAGAATTGGCTTCATCTTCTAGCTGTAATTTTTCTTCTTGAAGATCAAGGAGGCTTGTAGCTATACACATTGCAATTTCCTTGGGGACTCTCTTCTGAAGATATTTGATTGCATTTAGAAGATCATTGTTTCTTCCATCTTCATCACAGCTAGAGCAGGCTTCATCAGAAGAATGATAAAAGGAATTGTCATCTGATGTGACTTTCACATTTCTTTCCATAGAAGGAGTTTCTCTGATTGCAGCAACCTTCTTCCTCATCTTCTTTGCCTGTTTCTTCATTCTGTTTTTCAGAGTCTTGGAAGATATCTCCATTTGAGGCTGTTCTTTCATTTCCTCAAATCTGCACTCCATATAGACTCTCTTGGATCTTTTAGAGGGAACCTTCCTCTGATACCAAATTTTTTTTTGGCTAAGTCTTGAATAAGACTTAGCACTGTTCACGTGTGCACGTGCACAGTGTTACCAGAGTCCCACTGGCCTGCTCCAGAACCCCACTGAAGACTTCTTCTCCCTGAGTCCCACAGGGTCTTCTCCTGGCTCCTCGAGTCGCACGAGTAGCTCTTCTTCACTTTAAGCTTCTTCAAGTATCCTCAGCAGCCTGGGATAAAGGCTGCTGGCCTTGCTCTTCTTCTGATCACTTGTGGTGAACAGGTCTTCTCGTCTAGCTCGGGCTTTATCACCTTCTTCTAAGGATGCCCCGGCTTCTCTCCAATTACTGAATGCTCAGACAAATAATATCTTTATCTTTGGTCTGGTCCAATCTCAGTTGCACACCACTGATTTAGCATTGTTCACGTGTGCACGTGCATGCATGCATGCATGCACTCTCCTTTTCTTCCTCTTGGTGCAGTAGACCCACAAAGGGTGTAGTCACATTTGAGCACACACCTACTTCTCAGACTTCACACACTTTATGCAATTAGCTTACACACTAGAATGTGTGTTATACTTTAGTATGGATGTCCTCCCTTTTCTTCTTCTAAGTGTATACACACTTCTTAGTGCACACACCTAGGTTCGGCCTTCTTGTCTCTTTGCACACAAAAACTTCTTCACTTTGGAACACACTTGAGACTTGGCCTCTTCCCACTTCTTGTTGCACACCCTTAACCCGTAGGTTGTTCTTCAATTTTGCACACACAAAATGTGTATTCTCTTGGTGCACACACAAGGTCACAACCCTCGGCCTCTTCAAATGCACACACTTAAAGTGTGTTCTTCTTTGTTCAAATGCACAAGCAAGACTATGGATTATTCAATGCTTACACACACACAAAGTGTGGTCTTCCACTTCACTTGGCACACACCACTTGGTGTTGTCTTTTGTGCACACACATGGCCTCGGGTTCTTCTTCTCCACTTGGCACACACATGAGGCAAGGCCTCGGCCTCCTTTGCTTCTTTGCACACACTAAGTGTCCTTCACTTTTCACACACAAGTGCTCAAGACTTGGGTTCTCCTTGCACACACCAAAACCATAGGGTCTTATCTTCACTATGCACACAAGGCATGCAAGTCTCGGCCTTCACTTGAATTGCACACACACAAATAGTGTGGTCTTCCTCCTTATGCACACACACGGCCTTCACTTCTTCACTTCACACACACAAGAGGTGTGGAATCGGGTTCTCCTTTATTTGCACACCTACTGCCCGTAGTGGTTCTTCAAATTTTGCACACACACACTGTGTGTAAAACACAACCCGAACTCCCTGTCTCAAATGAAGGCGCGCAAGGGGTGCGGCCCTGTTCTTCCCTTCACAGCCGTGACTGTCCCACTGACCGTGGGTCGCGCAAGCCACAGGTGCAAAGCACCGCGGGCGCGCAAGTGCAAACCGCGCAGGGTATAACACCGCGGGTGCGCAAGCGTGTCAAGGACACCTTGGCCGCCCTAGTGCAAACCGTGTAGGAGGCACGGTGCACAGAGGGGGCGCGCAAGTTGGCGCTGCCCTTCCTCCTCTTCTTGTCGCGCAAAGAGGTTGCGCGCAAGGAACTTCAGCCGCCCAAAACTTTGCGCGGCGGCTTCTTCTTCGCGAGGCAGAGGCACACGCGGGATGACAGGTCTTCAACAAAACTTCAGCAAAGTAGCACCGAGGTCACGACCTCTCTTTATATAGGCGAGGAGAGCCTTGGTTCATCCGCGTGGGAAATCTTGAATCACCGAGATCTTCGGATCTTTAAAATCTTTCCAAGTTTTTTGCGTTTTTCTCTTCGGTGCACGCGGGTTCTTTTATTAATTTCTTCCTCCTCGTGCATGCGATTTATAACGCATGCACGGCCTCTGTTTAAACCCAATTCATGCAAAACATGAACACCCGAGTGGCCTCGCACCTCCGGTTGCATCGGCCTCGCTCGAAATCCTCCTTTCATCGCATGCATGTTTATTTTATTGCATGGTTATGTTCAGTAGGCACAGACGATCACAATGGACACTTTGGTTTGATCGGAGGTGGCCGGATACTCAAATTCTGTCGTCGGGAGGCACTGGTTCAGCGGCGGCTTCGCGGGAGGCTTCGGTCGAGCTCGAGGTAGAAGATGGACTCAGCACCGTTGGATGCGGTGATCAAAAAGCCTTCGACGGCTTGGATCAGATCGGGGACGCGGCAGATTAATCGTGCGGCGGAAATAAGACGCGCGATGAGATGTGCGGCTCAGATTCAATCCCGGTGAATTTTCCGCGTCCCACATCGAAACGGGGCGCGGTTTTCTCGCGCTTTATTACCCTGGAGCTGCCGCAACCCGCCAGTTGAAACTTCTCCCTCCACGGTGCCGCCCCGCACTGTGTTCTCCCTGCGGGCGCGCTCTGCGCCCACTCTCTGCTCCTGCGGGCGCGCTCCTAGCGCCCACTATGCACACACCGGGTGCGCGGGCTTCACCACCGCGTGCCCTGCGCTCCTCCGAGCGTTCCCCAGCGCCTCTGTGGTGTCTGCGGGTGCGCCCCTGCCGCCCTGAGCTCGCCCCACGGGTTCCCCCTTGGGCGTGGCGCCTTAGGCCCACATGAGCCTTGGGGTTGAACCCACAAGGTGCTCACGGGCTGGCCATATTTTTTGGCAAAGTAACAAATAGGACTTTGTCAAAAACAAAGTCCTCCATGAAAAATACCAATTCTAAATGCCAAATGCCTCCTCCTCTTCTTCTAAGCCATTCTTCCTCTTCTCTTCTTCTTCTTCTTAGAATTCCTCCATACTTCTTAAACAAATATTCATCACTTAGGAATGGAAATTCTTGAAGGTTCTTCATCTTCAACCGAGCTCCTTAATCACATAAATTCTTCAATAAACTTCAATGATCCAATTAGAGATCAAATTGGGACTTCTTCAGATTCACATGCACTAAGTGTTAGTGCATGGACTTCATTAAACCACTTCACCCACTTAGAAGTTGTGGATGGATCTTCTTCTCATCTCCTCATGCATTGTCAATACAATGCATGGTCTTCTAAAGCTTGTTGTGACATTGTATCCAGTTGATACAAGTTCTTGGAACTCTAAGAACAGCTCAACAATCGTCTGATTTTCTTAGAGAATGTTTCAACCATCATCTCCTATGTCACTTAGTGAATCTCCTAAGTGACATGCCTCTTAGTACTATGGCCATTCTCTTTTCATCACCATCACCATCACACCCTTTGGCATTCACATCTTGACTCCTTGACATCCATTCAATCCAAGACAACTTCATGCCTCATTGACAACAAATGCAACACATTGCACTTCATTATATGTGATTTTTGGCATGGATTTTTATTCTATAAATTCATCTCATATCAATTTCCAACAACTGGATGTCAAAATTAAAACATCATATAAATATATTCTCATTTATAGGTGTGATGATGTATAGAAACATCGAATGGAATTTAATTCTATCTTTTGGGTCATAATTTATATTGATGAGGGAAATTTTCCTTACATAGTTAAGGAAAACCCAACTTTGATGGTATTAATATTCTTTTAGAGTTTTTTGATGTCATAATAAAATAATTTTCTCATCTTCCACTATGTCCTAAAATAGATTATTCAATATAACTCATTCCTTGTTCTATAGTATTTAAAATATGTTTTATATGATTTCATTGTTGTGTTAAAGGAATTAAAAAAACTCCTGGAGAATCTTGATAAGAAATTTATACATCCATATACATCACGTTGGGTTACACCGATCTTTTTTATATGAATTAAGACGGAAAATTTTGTCTTTACATTCATTATCGAGAACATAATAAGCACATTAATAAGAAAATTAATTACTGAACTTGTATCGATGATTTTATTGATTAATTATAATGATATCACTACTTTTAGATTATTGATATTTCATCTTTTTATTAGTAGTTAAATCTGAAAACTAAATATATACCCAAGAATACCTTCCACATCATGTTTAAACACTCATAATTTATAGTGATTCGATTTATTTTACAATTTCATCAAATATATTCACTATTTCAATGAATATAATTTATAATGATTACCTTGATTAATTTTTGGTAATATTTATTGATGATATTCATATATATTCAAAAGGAAAGTAAGACCATGAAGATCACTTGATGTTTTTATTGATGACCTTGAACAAGGAAAAGTTGTTATAATTATTTACCTAGTGGTAATTTTGGATAAAAAATGACTCATAATTGGTTTATGTAATCTCATGTAAGGGTATTTCAATGGATCAATCATTGATTGAAGTTATTGAGAAAGGACCCATATAAACCATGGATATAGCGATCTAATGATTTTTTCAGTTTGGGTAGATATTATCGATTTTTTAATGTTGTTTTTATATTTGATTAATAACACATTCACTTTGTTAACTTATAATGGAGTCATGCTCCATAGGATAAATGAGTGTGAGGGAAATTTTAAGGATCTGAGGATAATTTTTTTCCAGACAACTATTCTTACATTACCAAGTAATAGATAAAGGTTATTACTCTATGTTGATGATTCTAATATGGGACTATGATCTACTCTAATGTATAGTGATACAGTCATAACATATACCTCATTATAATGGAGGGTTCCTGAGTGAAATTACCCAACACATGATTTGAGTTAGCCACGGTAATTTTATCATTAATGATATTGGTTCATTATAATTATGGTGGAATATTTCATATGTATACTTTTACAAAAATTGAATTTTTTTACTCACACAAAAAGAGATGAATATGTTCCGAAGATGATGGCTAGAGATGATTAATGATTATGAATTATCAATACATTACCATCATGGTAAGCAAAATAGAGTGCTTTATTCTTTTATTCATATAGATAATACAAGATTATCTATGATGAGGATAAAAAATATCAAATAATTCTTCATTTGCAAGGCATTGATATTAAAAATTTCAAGTAAGGTTAGAAATATTATTATTCTCAAATAAATGATCGATGATATGTTAATGTAAATATTAAAGAGGCACAGAAGGAAGATGTGTTGATGAAGAAGAATGTCGGAAATTTTCATGAGTTTAACCATGATTATCATGAAATTATATGGTTCATGAACAATTTACACATCTAATCAATATAATATTTGAATAAGGGGATATTTGACGAAGCAAATACATCATCATTCTCTTTTAATCCTATAATAATGAAGATGTATTGATAGCTAAAGAAGTAAATATCGTGAAAAAACATGATGATTTATATTGCAGAACATGTAACATTGTTTCTTAGTATATTAGAGGGTTATGGATAAGAGAAAAACTAATTTTCATATATCAATACCATTACCCATACTAAAGTAGAAATTGCAAAATGTAACCATTTATTTTTTCTTCGAACTCCTGAAATTATCTAAATTCCATAATGCTCTTTAAATTGTAGTCGATCACCTTATAAATTAATCGAACTTCATTTATCTTATAAAAGACATGTATCTTGTTCATATCACCATAATATATATATAAAAATAGGTAATGGTTCATGGAGTACCACATTCTAGTTCATATTATTGGTATTTGAGGTCTACCTCAATGGTCTGGTGAAGTATTCTGTAGTCTATGGATACAAATTTATGTTTCAAAACATCTTATCATCATTATATAGATGGTCAGTTTGAAAAACCTTTCCATTCCTTGGACGATATTTGAAAATCATTTTATATGGAATTCAAAGGTTTCTGGGATCAACACCTTCCTCTAGCGAAGTTTTTAAACAGTTATTACTTTTATTCAAGTATTATAATGGCTCCTTACGATAAAATATATGGAAATAAGTGTATAAAACCAATGAGTTAGAATTAATTTGGTGATATAAATCTATTTGGACTCAATCGTGATAAATAAGTTGTAGTGAGGTACAATCCATTCAGTAACACATAATTCTATTACAAAGTAAACAGAAAAGTTATGATGACAATCATGGTCAATAACATGAATTCAAAATTAGTTATAATGAATTTCTATGAATTTTTCTGGGGATAAGTTTTATGGGATACAAGATGAATGGAAATATGATACCTAGTTATATTTCCCCCTTTGATATTATTGATCAAGTAGGGATATTTTCTTATCACATGAATCTTCCACCAAACCTCTCTCAATTTCATGATGTGTTATATGCTATGAATCTAAAGAATTATATACATGACTATTCAGTTGTAAGGAACTAAGTGGTCATACCACTAGAGAAATATCTCCCTTATTTGGAAAAATCGGTTGAGATTATGAATCATTGAGTGAATGTGACACAAAACAATACCACTCACCAGGTCACTCTTCTATAGTGAAACCACCAATTTAAATAAGGTGCATGGGAACTTGTGGATATGATGAGATGAATGTATCCTCTTTAGCATATACTACAGAAATGGAATTTCAATTGTGAAATTATTTCATGTGGGTTAAATTTTATACATATTTATTTTATGAAATATACATTTACTAAATAAATAAAATTTCAATAATTTCATTCATTACACGCAACATAAAGTTTAAACGATCTATGATATATTATAATAATATTGTTATGTAATGTGACATTTATACCATATCCATTGGATTATATATTATTAATTAGACTTTCAGACCTATGAAAAATTCATTCTATGAACATATATTAAAAAATATTCAATTATCATTTAAATTGTAATAAAATAGAATTGAAAGTAAAGGATATGTTTTTTCTGAAAAAAATATTTTTATGTGCCCAATGTGTCTTTTTATTAAAAAAAATTGAATAGACCACAATATATAAATTATGAAAAGGGAATTTATATTTTATATATTCAATTAATTGTTCTATATTTCATTTAATATTTTTTAGTTATTGGATTTTTTATAAAAAACATTAATTATTAGAAATATATTTTTACTAAAAAGCAGTTTAATCACATTTTTCCCATTATATTAACATTTATTCATTTATAATAATTGAAAATGTATTTGAATAAATGATATAATTTTTTAAATAAATATGTCAAAAATATATTTGATAGAATATTTGATCTTTTTATAAATATAATTTTTTTGAATAGTGAAATATATTGGTTTTTATTAAAATTCATCATTTCATTTAAAATATTTGGAAAGGTACATGTCATTTCAAAATGGGTTTAAAATTAAAATTAGTTTATTTATTAAATTATTTATACTATTTATATTAAGTTAATAATTTTTTTAATAAAAATAATTTTTATATCTAATTAAGTTTTTTCATTGGAAAAATACTTCTGGTGCATTTCATTATTTAATTTTCAATTATGATATATATATTATATGAATTGAATTTTATAAAATGGTTTCTATATTTATAATAATAAAAATTTATTTTATGTTTTATGTTCAAATTAATGTTTGTTCATAATGAATAAAAACATTTGTTAAAAGGTTTTTACTATAGTTAAGCATAAAATTGTTTTACAATGGTGATAAATTAAAATGGTAAGGGTTAAAATGACCTAAAAATTCGAAAAACCCATTTTTTGTGTTATTTTTACCATAAACATATAATTTTTGAATGTGTGCCATTTTGGATCCTAGATTCCAGGAAAGTGACTTGACACTATTTTAAAAAATTAAAAAATTTCTAGTGTTCATGTTACCACAATTATAAATGGGATCCCACTATTCTCTTCTATTCACACATCAATACCCATTTGATTCGTATAATACATACCAAAATACCATAATTCATCCCTACCCACAACCTGTAGTTTTTGTTTTGATTATAAAATCATCTTAGGAGGGATTTAGGTATAATCTCAAGGAGGTTGTCCAAAGAAGACGTATAGTTATGAGCGTTAAATTTTTTATTTATTCATATAACACCTTAAAATGTTATTCAAATATTGTGATATTATAACTCATATATCATAAATATAATGAGATATTATTTTTCAATGTAATACCTTATATCCCTCCCTACTACAATCAAATATGATATGATACAATTAATCCTTTGTACAGCAGACTACCACCTAACGAAAAAATGTAATTTATTTTCCATCACCGCCTCTCACAGCTGGATATAATGATAGATTTAATGTATTTATATTTTATTTATGACACAATTTTACTTAATTATGTTTAATATCACATATATCTTCTTATCATCCAATACATTGTAAAATGATAATGTCGGTCGTGTGTATAATCTAACTACCACATCCAAGTAGTAATGTTATATCATATTTTTTTATTTTAAAATTGATAATGAATATATATGATATTTAGGATATATAAATTATCCTATAAATTTTATTTTTTATTTACCAAAAATTTCTTCCATCCGACGAAAAAACTGAAATAGTTTTAATGCATAATTATGGGATACCATCTCCTTGAATAGTGTAATTCATTTTTTATCTCTTTTATAACGGATGTCTATAAATATGTATATAATTAAGATATTTAACATTGATTTCATGAATAAAATTTTGAATAATATGGAATTATTATTAATTTATAAGGACCAAAAATACATAACCAAAAAATTGGAGAACGAAGAAGTTATCACACATAACGGTGATTTTGATAAATAATTTCAAAAAAAATGTTTGAAGAAGGTTATAAAAATAATATATTATATAATATATAAATTTATGTTCATAACATATATGGATAATAAACTATATTTATTATCTTAGAGGTTCTACCACAAAAAGTATTAATGTCCCGATATAAGTGTTTATTGTCTCAAATTTTATTCTTTGGGTAATAGGCTTATTTATGCACAAATATTCTTTTCTGTGTTGTAAGTACCACCAATTTAAATTCTATATTATGAAATGATTTTTATTCATGATTTTTATTTTTCATTATACGTTATTTTTTCATGCGGTTTATGATTCAAAACATACCATGATGGTAATGGTTTTATGTTACAATATCATTGTTTATAATGATTTTTATGATTATGTTTAACTTGATGAAATGTCATGATCTACCTCTTAGGAAACATAAGAATTTTATTATCCTATGGATATCTATAGAGATTAAATTTCATTTCTTAAACATCCATCTCTTAATGAACTTCGTAGACTAAAATACTGTTTTTAGGAAACTTCATCTCTAATTATCTATTTTGTCAAAAATAATATTTATTCCACATCCCTATTTTTCTAAAAATTTGTATTAAATAATGGAATTAATAAAATATGATTATTTCTTAATTTTATTTTTTCCAATTATAATATTCTTTTAAAAATGGTTTAAATGGAATTTTTTTCAATATGAGTTAATTTTTTACTTTTTACAGAAATGTGAAATTATTGTTTTTATTTTTACTAATAAAACATGAATTAAATTTCCCATGATGAAGACTACATGATTATTTGAATTTTAATATAAATTATTTTAAGGTTATTGTTTTTTTTAAAATTCCATAATATTTTTAGAATATATGATTTAAATAAGTGATTCAAAAATGAAATGTGCATTTTCCTAAGGATATATGTAGTCAATAATTAAAAGGTATTATCTTATATGATAAAATATTTTAAAGATAACAATATTTTACTTGAGGGATGATCCAATTATACATTCCGTATTCTTTCATTGAAGGTAAATAATTATGATGGCAATATGTTTATGAATCCTATTTCTTTTCATGGAGTTTTAATATATTGATATATTGATGAAACCCATTTCTTTTTCAAAGGTAATGACTTTTTTAATTTTTTTGACCTTTTGTCATAAATATGTATGGATTTAATTATGTGAATGATGGACCCGAATTTATATATTCCTTAAATTAATTGGGTAATTTATTATATCTCATGATATAAATTTGGAAAACTTGACTATGTAATTTATCCTATTTGGGAAACAAGTTGATTTTCCTAATAAACTATGTGAAAGGTGATGATGTTGGTCATTCACTATGGGAAACAACTCGATTTTCTAGATCCACTGTAGAAATAGGTGTTGATTCCTAATATGTTATGATTTTATATTCTTAGTAGATATATTTGACATAGGATATGGTTTCTATACCTATGATGTTTCAACACATTTATGACATGTACTTATGATTCGTGATTAATTTGTGATTATTTTTCACCCTTATAGTTCATATATTTTGAAATTATTGTGGTTTATTTAATGAAACATGTTTAAAATATTTTACATTTTGGGTATGAAATTTTTATTTTTTATTATGTTCTCATACCCTTATTATTATCTTATAATTTTGTGTGACCATTGATTGATATATGAAATGGTTATTCTTACTGAGAATCTAATATCACCCGTTTTTATATTTCCTTTCACTTTTTTATATAAAAATGTTATATATTTTTTATTTCAATGAAGAGTACTGCAATGTGGAGAACGTTATGGTGAATAGTGCTCTAAAAAAAATTTCAAGTACACTTTTAAAACAAGAATTTATCAATGTATTTATGAATAAAATTTCAAATATTCATTGGGTCACAACCTACTATGTTTTATAATTCACACCTATATATTTATTGTTTCATGTTTTAACTGAATTTGTGGTTTCATTTTTTGGGATGGTGATGGGTAATTTTGGATGTGGTGATCAACCAAATGATGTATATAGTTGGATTTGGGCTCAGTTTTAATTAGAATTTCTTTTTTTGTTGGATCATAATAAACTTTCTAATATAATCTTAATTATATTTCATCTATAATTATATTTTATGGTATAATATTGTCTACATTTTATGTATACTAAACATATTGTTCTCTTCTGGATTTTTAATTTATCATCTCATGCTTAGTTGATGTCGTATGGAAATCTAATGTATCGATATTCTACAAAATGTTATTTGTAAATGATCCAATTATTTTAACATTGATTTGATGGATAAATAAATTTCAATGATATTATCCTAGATTCCCATGAACAAGTTTCCAACCAGTTGGGAGAATGACTGGCCATTGGTCCTTTTGGTGAGTCGGGCCGAGATCCTGTTTAGTTGGCACCTCATACATATTTTATACAACCATAATATATTTTTCATTCTACTATTAAAATACATGTTTAATCATCTAAAATAACATGATAATAAAATAATTATTATTTATATTTAAAATTATATTATTTTATTAGAGATTTCACATATATTATATTGACGGATTATATCTTTTGACTAAATGTGACTTCTAAACCTAAGTCACAAAGATAAATAACACTTAATATATTTTGGTGATATAAATAAATATAATTTATATCAATAATATTGAGTTATTAATCTTTAAACCAACTCTTGATATTTCTATTATTCATTAACATTCAATCATTTATAAAATATTATTTTCCATTATCTCTACTATTTTCATTCTTATGTAGGTTCATAATTTACCTATTTTAATTTTTTATCCAGTGATTAAAAATAAATAATCAATAAACATTTAATCAATTTAATGATCTCCAAACACATTCATCTCAAATCATATGAATTATTTATATTTGGATGATTATTGAAAAGAGATATATAGTTTCATAATGATATCATATAAATCAATCAATATACATATATCATCATGAAATAATTATATTATTTATTTCTAAATATATAATTAAAAATATGGATTATATATATGTATTAATATAATTATAATATTCTTTACAAAATATGAATCCATAATCTCATGACAATTCTCATGAATGTATCCTACAATTTTAGTTAGGAAGCTAACATGAGATCATCATATCTATTTTCTAAAACCTATTACATTAAATTATTAAATTTGTTGTCTCCTTCATGGTGATATATGTTTTATCCCAAACTCCGTTTGTATGATAAAACCATTACATTCATATAATTTTGACAATTCAATGTCTCCAATAAGGCAGTTTGAGCCTCATCATCGTTATTCAACAACTCCTTATATGCTTCAACCATGGATCATTTAGATGAGCCCCTTGCACACAATACATAAATTTTTATTGATTACAACTTGATTCATATATACTATAGATGACATATAATAATTTTTTTTCAAATTTGATAATTTTACCAATTAGATAATTTTCTTCCTATATCATACAGAAAATAATATTTGACAAAATATTTCCCTATGTAGAATATTTTTATTAGGTTTTCCTTTTTATGATAATAATATATTATATTTAAAAAATAAAATTCATCTTGTATATGTATTATAAGAACATGAAAATGAAAAAATAATAAATTGAAAGGATATATGAATTTCTTTGGTTCCCCTAAAAATGATACCTTCGTGTATCAAAAATCATTGATGTGTTGATATATCAATTAACCAATATTTCACTAATATGTGATTACACACTTCAAGAAGATCTCACTACTAATTAGACATCTACAACATCCTACTTTCATATATATATTTATTTGTTCATCGATATTATGATATAATTGGCATGCATGTTGATCTCTAAAGAATATTAATCTAGTTTTTTTCACCGTAAAAAATGGGCATTCTTCAAGATGAAATCGTTCTCACTTATAGATCTTAAATGGAATTCACATGAGTGAATTCGTTGAAGACTAATATTTATTTTAATTTAGGCACATTAAACTCTTCTCATGTCTATATATTCAATTGTAATATATTCATTCAATCCATAATTCTTCTAACTATTAAATTAATTTTTTAATTTATATAACTTTTAGAGTGTTGAATAAAAAAAAATAGTACATTATTATTATAAATTATAATTTAAAATAAAAACTAAAACATCTTAGTTAAAATAGAATTGATATATAATCTTTAATAAAATCATTAACATTGAATTTTGATAAGTAGTTACTATTTTAACAAATAAAGTCACATACATCATGAAAACTCACATCAACACCCTATTCTAATTATTTAGAAACCTATATGCTTTTACCAAAATTCTACTTCAAAACATAATATAAAGATATATTATTAAATTATTAAATTTTATTATTTTTCAGAAAACATATAAAGACATTAAGAAACTCATTTATTTCAACAATTAAGATACTTATGCATTCATATTTCATGGCCATGTATGATTTTCTATGCATTTTTTCATTGTAAATAACATTCTTATTATTAGATCTATCATTATGTGATTTTTATATCTATTCTGATTCCATGTCAAATTGTATTATTAAAAAAAATATGGGTTTAGATATAGTGTAATAGTCATTACATTACATGAATTCTAAAAATAGAATCACTAAATTTGCCTAATTGTACTTTAACTACAAAAACAAATATTTAATTAAGCAAAACATATCTTTATAACCATGAAAACTTATTTGGAAATACGTCATGATGGGTTGGAAAGGGGGGTAGTGTAAACGTCACTTTTCATATAACTTTTAGAATAAACTCCATATTTATTATCCCATATCACAACACATCCATAAAAATTGTAGTTCCAAAATAATAATTATTACAACCGACTGCAAAATTTCAATAACATGTATTTTACACCCCTCAAAACATGTTATTTACATCTTTTTATCACAACCTAAAAACTTTTCTCACCCTAGAACTAAATTCTAATCACTTTAACGGAAAAAATATGGGGTTTTTTTAAATTGAATTATATTCTTCTTATAAAACATCCCCTTACCCAATATGAGACCTAAGTTGTTAATATCATGACATGACCAGAAAGGTCATGCTATAAATAAAATTTTCTATAAATCATGGTGGTTATTCATATATCAGGAACCATGGAGTTCATTATTAAACTATACCCAAAATACACCCTAAAATTTACTTTAATTTTATAAATATTCTCCCTCCACTATGATATTGGATAATTGGTTCATCCTACTCTCTAATGATAATATTTTTTACTTTGTTTGATTTAACAACAGTTTTCTATACATAGATAAAAAAAGGGAAATAAATAAGCCCTTGTTATGTGTGATTATTCCCTTATGATTTATATTATACACATAAAACTCACACTCACCACTAGTGGTAAGAAATGTAAATTCCCTATTCTGTGACCTCAAACAAACTTTTGTGGTATATAATGTGAAAAAACAAAACAATTAATTCAATGTTAAGAAAAAAGATCTCAAAATCCACATATATCGTAAAATATATAATAAAAAAATATTTTCTAAAAAAATAATAAAGATATTTGAGTGAAAAAATAATTTTATATATATTAAACGTAATACGATGTAATTCCATTTACATGAGGAGTTAACAAATGGAAATCATTCTCATGTGTATCCTAAGATCTATAACATGGTTGTAAGTGGGGAAATATTTTATCACATTACCTAAAAGAATATTTATATATAAGAATTAGGGGAAAATACCATTTAGAGAAAATGTGTGTGTGTATAAAAGAGTCATGTCTAAAGACTGTCTTATTGTACCGGGGAAGGGGTTTATAGTTGTCATTGTGGAATGCCCATCCCTTATTCCTTGTACATTATTATTGGAATATAAACATATTGTTTGTATAAAATGAATTTATGTTCACATAACCAATCTATAACCCTCATAAATAAATCACATAACAATATTTCTCATAATATAAGTTTAATATAACAATACTCAAACAAATAAACATGAAATAAAAAAAGGATTTTGTAAAATATAGTTTAAAGAATTTAAATATTTCATGATTTATAGATTTTTATTTAGATTATACAACATTTTTTATAATAACAATGTTTTTTTATTATATGAAAAAAATTAAACATGAATCATGAATATCATGTTATAATGCACTAATAATAATAAGTCTATGATAAATATAAAATGTAATCCATCATATAATTTCTTTTCAATATTCAAGTGATTCTATTAAAAAATAATTCCATGTAAAAAAGTGGAAACATGTATGCAACATGGATACTCAATGTATGAGGTTAATTACTAAATTGACTATAACCAAAGGATACATAGAAAATCCCAAAAGAGGATGGATGATGGTATAATTGTTATGTTAAAACATTTATTCAAAAATAATATTCATTCTCCAATAAATATTTATTATTTGGAATACAGTTTAAAATAGATTCATACTATTAAGAGAAATCTTAATTTATAATTAAGGGTATATAACCTATACAAAACCACTCAAAAAGTAATTTCCTATATAAAAATGTTTTCAAATTTTTAAAACCCTAACCAATAAAATTTATTAATTAAAATTGGATTTGATATAATTTAAATATATTTATTTATTTATATTTTATATAATTATATGTTTTCAAAAAAGCAGATTTTAATTTGAATCATTGTAGTTATGAAATATTTAATATACTAGGGAACATATTATTACATTAAATAATGTGATAATTTAACAATTGTTTGGAATTATTATGTTTTTTGAGGCTAGAACCCAATTTATGAATCGGTAAAAAAATTGTGGTCAATCCCATACATTTAGCTATCCACACAATCATCATACTACAAATTAAACTTGTACCTATGGATAATTATTTTTCATTAAAATGTAACCCATTCAAGAAATATTGCAATGATTCAACCCTCCTATAGTGTTATGGGAAATTAAAATAAGATATATCCTCTAAGATAAATGCTGATCATATAAACCATAAATATAATTTACATAACAGATTAATTATTATGAATCTATGAGGTAATAACATGGTCATAAATATTTAAGTAATAGTAACTGTATTACATCTTTAATTATTAAATAGAGTATACAAATTCTTAATAGAGAATAATAATGATATAAAAACAAAAAAGGATCTAAATACCAAAATTAGTAAAAATAAATCAATGAAGTAATATTAACACTTTTTATAATAGAATATCAATATTGAATTAAATAAAAAAATAAAAAAATAAATTTGAACATTATCAAAAACCATTACATAATAAAACTACCAACCATTTATTTTGGATGTATATAAAGAACCATTTTACATCATCAAGAAAATTTCTAATAATTATCCTTCACTTTACTTAATAAAATAACATCCAAAAATCAACTCAAAAATCCAATATAAAAATTTATGTTTATTTGTAACATTGGAAAATATAATTAAAATGATTTCATTGGAATAGAATGAATGTCTGCCAATGTGCTATAAACTACATAGATTATAAATACACTATAATTAGATATCCAAATATTATCATGGATGTATTAAATATTAACTAAAGTCACATATTAATCATTTATAAATATTTTATTAATATGAAATCCAAAACAATCATCTACCAAAATAAGAAAAAATACACTAATACCGATAAAAAGTATTTATTATAAATACATAAATCTATCCAAAATCATAATAAACTAAACACCCGACTAAAATATCTAATTCATAATCATATTATATCAAGAAATATTGGAAAAATAAAGTGAAATAATTATTGATATTACATTAATAAAAAAAATTAATAATTAAAAGGAAGAAACCCGCTGGGGTTTCCTATAGACAAATTAATAGTATGTACAACAATTATTGGTAATTTCAATATAAAATAGTAAAATAAAAATAAAAAATATTTATCCAAGATAGAATAATGAAAATTAGAAGGATGAAAAACGAGATTTGTGATAAGAGGGATAGGATTTCCATTGATTTGATTGGAGAAATTAGTCAGATTCACCATTAAATAAAACATCGAAGAGGATAGGATGTTGAGTGGAAGAGGTATAAAGGGATGGAATGACACTAACTAGTGGGGAAATTAATTTGAAATAATCCCAATAGGTGATTATATTATATTCAAAATTAACAAATGTACATCTTTATGTGAAACTACAATATGAACATATATTGTAATTATTAATATTTCATTGAGTAGTCGATGAAACCCCAAAGTTCCCATTTCCTATGTAAATATTAACTAGTACCTACTAACTCATGATGTCATAAGACAATTATTCAACCCCCCCATAGAATTCAAAAACTCATATATCATGTTTAAACAGTTTGGTTTCTTTAAGGCTTGCCTAGGCCTCAGGCAGGGTGATCCTTCATCCCCCACATTATTTATTCTTGCACAATATTCTTTCAGCCTTTATATTAATCAGGGTATTAGTAGTGGTACAATTATTCCTTATCATAAGAGGCAATCCATAAGGGGAGTCACTCACTAGATGTTCGCTGATGAAACTATTATTTTTACCAATGGAAGTAGGTGGTCAGTGCAGGGGTTGAATAGAATCATAGGGGAATACTCCAAGTGGAGTGGTCAGGTGGTTAATAAAGAGAAGAGTCTCTTATTTACTTCCATAAAAACCTCTGAGAGAAGGGATAGGGCCATAGGCGCCAGTTTGAGTATGTGTAGGGGATCATTTCCCATGGAGAATCCTGGAGCACCCGTCATCCCCCTTGCTCTTAGGGTGCACCATTTTGATAAACTCACAGGAAAAATCACAGGGCACATTTAAAACTGAAAAAACAGGTTCTTATACTTCGGAGGTCGCATTACTCTGGTGAACAATGTTTTAGTTTCCATCACTATGCATATCCTCTCTACTCTTAAGGTTCCCAAGAGTGTGGTTGTCCACATAGAAAAGATTATGGTGTCCTTTATTTGGGATGGGAAATTGGAAGGTAGACACCATTGGGCCTCAGGAAAATGGTTGGCCATACCTCTATCAGAAGGGGGCATTAATATGAGAAGTTTCTCCTCAACCATTCAAGGGTTACATGCAAAGCTGGCATGGGAAGATCTGGAGGGAAGGTCTCTTTGGGGCATAACAATGCATGATGTTTATGGTAGAATGTGAAAGCTCGTAGAATCCGACCCTTTAGAATCTGGAACCTGATCCAACCATACCTAGAGGATACACAATAGAAATCTCGATGGATCATGGGAAAGGGAAATATCAATTTTTGGAAAATAATATTGGGGGGTGGGTATGTTGTGGTTTCCGAGATACCCCACCCCAGACATATCCTTTAGGGAAGCAAGTAGTCACCCAATGTTTGTTCAGGCTGTTCTGCATGAGCGGCAATTAGAGTTTTTCAACAATATTGTTTCTAATGATGATGACGATAAACATGTCTTCACTGACTCTATGAATGGTGCTTTCTCCATCATGGACTATGGTCAGGTAGCAAGGGCCACCACGGGTAATGATCTTTGGGGGGAGGTTTTGTGGTGAAAAGAAATAACTTCTAAATTTAACTTTCTATTATGGTGAATGATGTATAGGGCCTTACCTACGTATGAGAACCTGTAGCGAATGGGAGTTAACATGGCCTCAGGGTGATGGTGTTGTAGGTCCTCCAATCAGGAGTCAGTGGGGCATCTCTTTTATGATAGTGATTGGGCTAGGAGTGTTTGGTAGGCTTTCGGGTCCTTATTCGGGTAGAGCGGTTTTGATGGGACAAATGGTGATTTTTTCAGTGCCTAGTTTAGGGGAGCTGGGAATCATGGAGCTGAAAGAAAATCTAGGACTATCATTTTACGTGCAGGGTGCTCAACGATATGGAAAGCTAGGAAGGACAGACGTCACATCAAATCCTCTGGATCCCTGGTCAGCATTCTGTTCAAAATGAAGAATACTTTTCTGGATTTGAGTAGCCTGTGTCTTGAGTGTTGTGATGTGCCTTCTATGAAAATCATCACCTCCAATATCCATATTTTGTTTTTGGATGGCTCTTCATGGTAGGGTAGTTGGGTTCGCTGGATTCCTCCAAGAATTGGGCTCAATCTCAACACAGATGTGTCGATGATACAAGGGTAGATGCGTGGTGGGGGTGTCGTCCGTGACCAGTCTGGGTTTTTGATCACTGCGTTCACTGGGTGGCTTGAGAGAGGAGACACGCTATAGGTAGAATCCTTGGCTTTCACTGTTGGTCTGCATATGTGCATGTGCAGGCAGTTTCACCAAGGTCGGGCGGAGACAGACTCCAAGGTGCTGGTCAACACGCTGTAGGGCAAGGGAAGGATTCTGTGGGCTATTACTTATATGGTTAGGTGGTGAAATCTATTAGTGGGGGCTTTCATGGAGTTCTATCACACCTGGCGGGAGGGTAATATGGTGGCTGACTTTTTGGCGTCTATGGAAACTCCAAATCGAAGTATGTTTTCTTTCTCTGACTTGGGATCCCTTCCTAGTGAGGGGTTGAAATTTGTTTTCAATGATGCATTGGGCTTTAATTACTTTAGACCACCATAATTTGGTTTTTAGTTGGTGGTTTTTGTTTTTATATCAATAAAAATGTTAATTTTCATTCATATATCAATGACTACAAATCAATACATATCGAAATACTAATAATTATTCTGCCTCTAATTGCAAAATTATAATCTAAATTCCCAAAAAAATACATCCATTAGAATCCAAAAAATAAAATAGTCATCACAACTAATTAACCATATTTCTTCAATTTGTTAATTAACCACATTCACCATGACATATTTCTCTACAATGTCCCTAATATAAACTTAATTTACAAGGAAAAATAAAAACTGATCTCTCTATAAGTATCCCATTAATAACTAAATCCCCAAACCAAAGTGAATTTTCTAACACATGGACTTCAAAAACTATTAAACCTATGATACACAATATCATGATTTAATTATAATTAATATGATACCACACAATTTTACATCCAACATATAAAAAATCAACTAACACATCAATACCCATCCCAAAAAATGACCACATCATAAATATGGAACCCCCATATCAATATAGATTATTAATCCATTATGAAATAATATCTATATGACATTAATATATAATCAATAAAATTTAACAATTTTTGATACCAAATCCCCAAATGAAAAGATAATTATTCTTTATAATGATATATTACAAAAAGGCTACCACGAGTCCCAAATAATTAAATACCCAATATCTAAATACTACCATTCTTTTTGGGGTTCCCACCATAAGTATTGTAATGGTTTTACTGATGCTTGACCAGTAAAAAAGTTTAAATTCATAAAAACAAAAAATGTATACAATTTCTTATTCTAGAAAATTTATTCCATTTATAAATTTAATTTTTTCAAATACTAAAAAATATATAAATTTATAAAAAATGTTTTCTAAAAATAAAATATTGATATCATGACCCCAGTTATACTTTATAGAAATAAAATATTTAAAAAACAAATGTTCCCTGAAAATAAATATTCTCAATTATATTTCAATAGAATAATTCCAAAAATAATATTAGAAAAATGTAAAGACCGATAATTTTCCATTTACTTTTTTTAATTGTATTAAAATATTAAGAGTATGTGAAAATTGACGGAACATGATTCCAAGGCCCGGTGTGCCCGAAATGAATTTCTGAACATTTTTTAGGTACGTTCAATAATCGCACGAGTAGTATTTTGTAACTTTTGAACCAGTGCTCAGAATTGAAATCTGAGGACACCATTTAACTCACAGTGCTAATGTTCGCTTAAGAGGACCTTCACCTCAACCATAGTTGGTTGAGGGTAGAAGTTAGTTTTTTTGATTTTCATGGGAGGGTTTAACAAATAATTCATTAAAATATTTAACTTTTATTTATTTATTTTGAAACCTCCCATTTTAATTCATGGTGGTGGGGACCACCCGAACACCACCTTTAATGGAAGGTAAATTTTGACACCTGCTCATTGATGTGCCAACTTGATTTTATTAATTATTAATTCCTAATCGTAATAAGATTGGATCCCCACCTCTTGTGGAGAGGATTGGGTTGGAAACCAGTTGTGGTGGAGAACTATTGAAGGAAGATCCTCCAAAAAATAATACTCTAATGAAGAACCACCCCTAATGAAGAATGAGGACGACACTTGAGCTCAGATCAGAAATGTATTGTGGCAGCGATGAACACCGATGTTCCATTCATCGTCTGCATCTCCTTCCTCACGCCATCTCCAATGAACAAGGTAGGGACGCATTTAAGATTATTCTTCGTCAATTTTTTACATCGAATATTTCTCCTCGAGTTGTGTGATACTGATCTAACATGGTGGGTACGGGACAAATGAACACGGCTCGATCCATCCAAATCATCATTGTTAAGGTGTTCTTCATGGCGGAGGAGGACAGCGACCGACACCGGCAGGGCAGAAGGCGGTGGTCGACACTCTAGCCGATCACGATAGTGGCGGCGGTGCAACTGCTCCGTCGGAGGAGTTCGCGGCACGTTGACCATGATAGAGGAGAATGACATACATCACACCAGCCGACCACATGGAGGTAGGGAGGCATGTGTCCGAGTCGCCGGTTGAGCAGGAGGTCGCGACTACATAACCGCGGCGGTAAACTGGAGGGTGGTTGACACTCGGCCGACCACGAGGAGGACAGAGACACTGTCACACCACTGGGAGGAGAACTGGCTGGCCATATCACACCGAGCGGGACCGCTCTGATAGTCCTTAGTGCCAGCAGGGCGACTGAACGTCCCTTGGGTCGTTCGGAATATCGTTGGGTGCCACCCCCAGGTTGCAGCTAGGGAGGGCCCCGCCATGGTGAACCGCACCCAGCCAAGCGGGCCACACCGCAGCGGGCCGAGACTGACCGCGACCCAGCGGGCCAGGCCCACCGTGGCCCATCCTATTCGGGTCGGACCCACACCAGGTCGGCTTAAGCCTGGCCGTGTCAGGTCAGATCGGTCCGACCGGGTCGAATGGGACCCGGGCCTATCTGGACCCAAAATACATCTTTTTGGACAAATCTATAGATCATGACATATGTTTGATGAACTGTATGCAGTGTTTGAATCCTTGGATAGATACGGTCCTTTTGGTAAAATCCACTGATGTTTTGGATAATGTTGGAGTCTGACCGGTTTGGATCGAACCTGAAACCAACCGGAACCCTCGGGACAAAAAGGTTCATAACTTACAGATCGGTCGTCCTATTGATGAAACGTCAGTTGTGTTGGGTCCCTTATGAAATCCTGGACCTGTGGGATACATATTCCTGGGACTTCGTAGAAGTTGATATATTGACTGATGGCTTAGGGAGTGGAACCTCACGGAATCAAACATGCTTAGTGAGGGAACCTTGTGTCTGGATGTACTTGAAGAATCTCAGATCCTATGTGGGACATCTTCAGATCCTGTGTGGGTCAGTGCTCAGAGATCCAATGTGGGTCAGTGCCTACCGATCTTATGTTGGTCAACTCTAGATCTTGTGTGGTTCATCATCAGATCTTGTTATGGTCAACTTAGATAATGTGTGGGTCAACAGCATAGCTTCTCGACAAAGTAAGATGATCTAGAAATATAGCTAATCATCCATACATCAATACGTATGTTACACCTGGTGTGATCTCAGTAGATACCTATGTGGTATTATTCTGTGTGGTGATACCTTTTTGGTAATCTTCTATGTTGAATTACCTTTATAGTATTCTTTTGTGTGGTGATACCATTGTGGTAATATTCTTTGTGGCATTACCATTGTGGTACTAACCTTTGTGGTGATACCTTCTTGGAATTCATCTGTGTGGCGTTACCTTTTTGGCACTTATCTTTGTGGTTATTCTTGTGAGGTATTCTTCTGTGAGGTGTTTCCTTGTGGTTCTTACCTTCATGGTGTTACCTTTGTGGTATTCTTTCCTTTGTGAAACACTCCTGCTTTGGGCTAATGAGTTGGGCCTTGTGTTTCATCATTAATGATATTGGTATACTTGATAACTTAGTTATAAGTATGGGCATATACAAAAGATGGTTTGACTAATGATTCATGATTTTTGGTTACTGTATTTGTTGTGGTTTATCCATTTTGGATTTTGAGAGACCTTGGGGGGTCTCGGGGTCCCTACTGAGTATTGTTATACTCACCCCTGCATGGGATTTGCCTGCACGTTGTTGTGTATTGTGAAGACGACGGAAAACGCTGACCGAGAAGTAGGGTACCAAGACTAGATACTACATATTGGTGGGAATTAGATGAGAAGATTCGCAAAGACAACCATACCAAAGTTGTACCTACCCTTCTGGTAGGACCCTGGGCGGGTGTTCACAGGAGTTGTTTTGAGTTTTACTTGTACTTTCCAGTTGGGCTTGTATTCCGTCCCCCTTTACTTACTATACACACTATTTTTACTATACATTTTACTTTGTGCTCGGGTCTTGTTGTGTGCTTGGTTGTGTGAGTTTACAGGTTTAAAGGCAATGCCTTCCCAGTTTTAGGTATATTCCTTTCTGGTGCTAGTAACTATCCCATGACCTATGGAAGGTGGGTTTGGGCTAGTAAAGACACGGGCCTCGGGGTACAGGTCATGATAAATTGGTATCAGAGGAGTTAGTTCTAAAAAATAACTTGGACTCTAATATTTTAATCGATAATATAGTTAATTTTTATGACTGTGGTTATCAGTTTGGGGAGACCAGTTTTGGTTTGGTGGTCGACGTTTCCATACACCAAGACCTTGACCTCTGATTTCTGACTCAGAGCATAAAAACACTAATTGTGTGTGTTTTTGAAAATATTTCTTTGTGATCACTTTGAGTCATCTAACCAGGTATAAATTAATAAACTTGGTGAACCAATTTCTTTTCAGGATGCCTCCACACAGACAGTCATCCAGGGTTCTAGGCAGAGTACGCGATGACATCCCACCGAGCGATGAGCCTTCGGTGCAGGGCCCCCTTTCGGTATTTGTACCATCGAGTGGTGTACCATCAGCACCACTACCCCTTGGGCAGCCGATGCCACCAGCCCCGGAAGTACAGGGTTCGGGCCACTTGAGCTCATTGCCTGAGTTTTAGTGTCAGAGGCCATTGAGTTTCCAAGGTGAGACGAATCCACATGTGGCTAAGGATTGGCTGGAGGCCATGGTTAGAGTTTTTCGACTAGTAGGGACACCAGCTGATCTCATGGTGATCCTTTTCGCAAGCCTTCTTCAAGCAGTAGTGGGCAGATGGTAGAGCTTGATGCTCTAGGTTCATGATGAGGTCACTCTAATCTAGGCAGACCTCGAGAGCCTATTCAGGGAAGAGTTCTCCCCAGCAACTGTACGCTCACTGCGTATACATGAGTTTCTCCACTTACAGTAGGGTAGCATGACCGTGGCTCAGTATTCAGTGAGGTTCCCTGACCTATCATGCTACTCCATTAACAAGTTGTGATATCCTTTCTTCAGGGCCCAGACCTTCGATCAGGGGCTCATATGAGATATTATAGCTTCTTTTATTTCTCTCATCATCCCAATGCAGGTGGGGGTGTTAGAGCGAGCACTCTTAGTAGAGATCTTCCTTGCTGAGCAGTCACTGGTAGAAAGACCCACCATCAGATGTTTAGTAGCAGAGTCATCTACAGCTGGTAGATAATATATGACTCAGAGGTCCAAGAGGACCAGAACTATTGGTGGACGACCGTAGGATTCATGGTCAGTTGTGCGGGCCTCTTGAGACAGAGTAGGATAAGCGAGGAGCCGGAAGTGTTACTCATGTGGTGGGCAAGGTCACATGGCTCATGATTACTCTACCCATTGTACAGATGACCAGCTGATGGTCGAAGGACCGCTTGGAAAGAGGAAAAGATTCAATTAAGGAGGTCATCATGTTGTAGTTGGACGTGTTAGAGGATCTGGCCATGCAGTAGGCGATGGGCGGTGATTCGAGGTTCTACCGCCACCACCTCTAGGTGGTCCACCCTGACCACAAGGATCAGATGTACATATATGATTTCAACTCAAGGAAACTAAGGCCTACGACCATGGTGCACCGAAAATGATTCGAGGTAAGATCTGTTTCTAATACACCTTAATTGTAGTAATTATAGACACAGGTTCCAGTCACTCTTTTATTGCCACCGCCCTCGTTCGGAGCTCTTAGATTCCGGTGGAGTTGTTAGATCAATCCTTATGGATGAGACTTCTACGAGAGAGTATTCGATGATTACACACTTGTGCCAGCAGTGTGAGCTTACTCTATGAGGTGAGAGCTTCGGATGGGATCTTCTAATAGTGGTGTCGAGGCCTTACGACGTCATATTGGGTATGGAGTGGATTATCTATAGTCCATGCTCTGATCGACTATATTAGGTGCAAATTGTGGTGTGTTTGTGAGTATGGGACCAGTTTTTCCTTCACCGGTGAGAA
Organism: Viscum album; assembly: GCA_963277665.1. Taxonomy (NCBI): domain Eukaryota; kingdom Viridiplantae; phylum Streptophyta; class Magnoliopsida; order Santalales; family Viscaceae; genus Viscum; species Viscum album. The sequence continues at coordinate 413,523,686 of OY728119.1, read as the reverse complement.
GGGAACCTCTATAGCACATGATGGAATTACCTGGAGGAGGGTTCAACCGATCACACATTTGTTGGCTAGCCTTACCCTTGGTGTGGTTGATGTTGAGAGTCTGAGCTATCCTGTAGTGGTTGACCAGTATGCTGATGTTTTCCCAGATGATGTTTCCGGTCTACCTCCTCATAGAAATATAGACTTTTACATCGACATGTACCCCATGATGATACCTATATCTACACCAACATGTCATATGGCTTTTGTGGAGCTTCAAGAGTTGTGAGTATCGTTGAAGCACTTGAAGAGAAAGGGATTCATTAGACCCAATGTTTCTCCTTTGGTAGCCCTGATTTTGTTCACCAAAAAGGCAGATGGGAGTTTGAGACTCTGTGTGGATATAGGCACCTGAACTAGGTGATCTTGAATAACAAGTACCCACTATCGAGGATTACTGATCTTTTGGATTAGCTGAAGGGAGCTCGATTGTTTTCAAACAAAGACCTCAGATCAGGATATCACCAGCTCAGGGTATGAGAGGTGGAAGTGCATAAGACGACCTTTAGCTGTCGATATGGACACTATGAGTTCTTGTTTATGCCATTCGGTGGGACCAATTCCCTAGAATTGTTTATGTTACTCATGAATAGGATCTTATAGCCATACGTCAATCACATTGTGGTAGTCTTCATCGACTACATCTTGATTTACTTTGTTATGAAGGAGCATTCCTATCATCTGTAGATATATCTTGACACACTCAAGGAGCACCAGATTTAGGTTAAGCTCTCTAAGTGAAAGTTATGGATACGAGAGGTACACATTCTAGGACACTTCATCTCGGAGGATGGATTTCCAGTGGATCCAGTGAAGATCGAGGCTGTGATTTCTTGGGAGCCACCCAGAAGTGTGCCGGAGGTGCGGAGTTTCCTGGGTTTGGCTGGTTACTACCGGAGGTTTGTCCCTAACATTTCCATAATTTTGGCACCCTTATCAGTGTTGAAGAAGAAGGGGAAAATCTTCGTGTGGTCGGAGAGATGCAAGAGAAGTTTCCAAGAGCTGAGACAGAGACTGAAGAGTGACCCCATCTTGAGTTTACTGGAGGAGGGTGTTGGATATGTAGTCTACTACGACGCATCTGGGAATGGGCTTGGATATTTACTTATGTAAGAACGAGAAATGATCGCTTATGGTTCTTGATAGATAAGACAGCATGAGAAGAACTATGCTACCCCTGACCTGAAGTTCGCAGCAGTGGTCTTCGCCTTGAGGATGTGACAACATGACTTGATGGGAGAACATTTTACAGTCTACTCTGATCATAAGATTCTCAGGTACATCTTATCTCAGAAACACATGAACCTGAGACAGTGGTGTTGGCTTGATTTTATATAGGACTATGACTTTGAGATAGTCTATACTCTTGGGAAGGGGAATGTATTAGTAGATGAACTCATCAAGAGATTTGGTATACAGTTTTTGAGTGAGGCGGTGAAGCAGCTAGCCGCTTTGCAGATATCTTAAGTGGATCGAGATAGAGCAGATTATCTTTAGTCTCTGACAGTCACACCCCCACTCCTTTAGCCAGTCAGAGGGGTGAAGCTTGGAGACACTGACTGTGAGACTCGACGTGCTTAGATATCCCCAGGACAAGCACCTGATGGATTTTTTGAAGGTGGGGAGAACGCCATCCTCTTCAGAAGCTGTACTATGGTACTAGTGGCCCTACGAGAAGAAGTGTTGAAGGAGTTCCATACATCCCCATTAACAGTTCATCCAGGAGTGGAGAAGATGTACCAAGACCTTCAGAGTCAGTATTGGTGGCCAAGAATGAAGAAAGCAGTGGTAGAGTTTGTCTCTCAGTGTCTCACTTGTCATCAAGTGAAGGAAGAGCATCAGGTTCCAACAGGCTTAGTTCAGCCACTAGAGGTGCTATAGTGGAAGTGGGATGAAATCACCATGCACTTCATGACAGGACTTCCACGCAAGTCCAAGAGACATGATTCTATATGGGTGATCGTTGACCGAATCACCAAGTCAGCCCACTTCCTACCTATCAGAGAGCAGGGATCAGTAGAGGGATTGGGACGCCTCTATGTATAGGAGATTGTGTGGCTTCATGGGGTTCCATCTATGATTGTATCCAATTATGATGCACGTTTTACTTCCAAGTTATGGAAGGGGTTGTAGGAGGCATTCAAGACTCAGCTATGCTTGAACACCACCTTCCATCCTCAGATAGATGGTCAGACAGAGTGGACCCTTTAGACCCTTGAGGACATGTTGCATGCTTGCGTCCTTGATTTCAGCTGTAGCTGGGAGGATCACTTTCCCTTGGTGGGGTTCGCATACAAAAATATCTATCACTCCACTATCAGTATGGAACCATTCAAGACATTTTACAGTTGACCTTGCAGATCACCTATGTGTTGGACTAACCCCATAAAGTCAGCACTCATGGGACTAGAGATATTACATGATACCCCGGAGAAGGTGCAGGTTATCCAGGATTAGATGAAGACTGCACAGAGTTGGTAGAAGTCTTATGTTGATAGGAGATGAAGACAACATGAGTTAGAGGATGGTGACCATGTATTCCTATGGATCTCACCTCGACATAGTATGTAGAGATTTGGCTGGGGTGGAAAGTTTTTTTTTGAGATTCATCATACCCTTTCTGGTCCTCAGCAGAGTTGGTGAGGTGGCATACCACCTAGGTCTTCCCACTCAATTACATTGGTTGCACGACATTTTCCACATATCTCATCTAAGTATATAAGTACATGATCCCTCGAAAATCATTGACTAATGCGAGCTAGACATCAATGATGGGGTGCCATTTTCAGAGGTTCCAGTATAGATTGAGAATCGACAGGAGAGAGTCCTATGTGGGAGATCAATACCTCTAGTGCAGGTTCGTTGGCAACAACGGAACCTCTAAGAGAGCACATTGGAGTGGGAGGCCCATATTCGTGATCAGTACCCCCACTTGTTTCCCTAGTTTCTGTTGTGGCTTTTGGGGGTGAAAATACCTGAGGTGGGGAGAATATAAATACCCTGAATTTGCCATGTAATTTTTCTTAATTATGTGTAAATATTACAAGTCCATGAAAGTTGGCGGTGCATGATTCTGAAGCTCAGTGTGCCCAGAATGAATTTCTGATATTTTTTAGGTACGTTCAATAAAAGCAGTAGCGGTGTTTTGTAACTTTTGAACCGGTGCTCGGAATTGAAATCTGAGGACACCATTGAACTCATAGAGCCGATATTCACTTAAAGAGACCTTCACCTCGACCGCAATTGGTCGAGGGTAGAAATTAGTTTTTTGGATTTTCGTGGGAGGGTTAAATAAATAATTAAAAAAATTAGCTTTTATTTATTAATTTTGAAACCTCCCATTTGAATTCATGGTGGTGGGGACCACCTGGACTCCTCCTTTAATCAAAGGTAACTCTTGGAACCTCCCCATTTATGTGCCAACTTGATTTGATTAATTATTGATAATTAATCTTAATAATATTGGATCCTCACCTCCTTTGGAGATGATTGGGTTGGAAACTAGTTGTGGTGGAGAACATTTGAAGGATGATCCTCCAACTAAGAAGATCCTACAATGAAGAACCACCACCAATGAAGAACGAGGATGAATCACGATCCCATATCAGAAACGTGTTGTAAGACCAATGAATGATGGTGTTCCCTTCATCATCTTCATCTCCTTCCTCACTACGTCTCCAATGAATTAGGTAGGGGTGCGTTTAAGATTATTATTTATTAATTTTTTAAATTGAATGTTTCTCCTCAAGCCGTGTGCTACCGGTCTAACATAGAGTGTAATTCCCCGACCCTAGTTACCCAGAGTTGGTGTATTATTATATAAAATTGGAATGACCACAAAAGATCATGTCTCGAAAGAACGATTAGTTTAATAGCCTTAGAAAAACTAGATACACTCATAAGTTTTACATTATTTCATGAAGTAAGAATATCAACAACATTTTTCCTCTTTTGAACACACTCATATCCCTTATACTATCCCCATAGGTCAGTCATAATATACTTCTTTTCATCATGGGAAAAATAAAACATAGAATGGGGTGAGCTCAGATGCTTAGTAATTAAAAAAATATAGCAGAAACATTCATAAATAAGCATACACATTTAAGGTATTGTAAGACTAAAACAAAATCCTTTTAAACATAAACATCAAAATAATATGGAAAATATAAAATCAAATAATTCCATTTAATTATTCACATGGATATTAAACTAGTCGAAAAACCACATGCAATATCAATAGCCACTTTCATAATGATGGAATGCATAATGCCAGACTTCATAACCACATATTCAAGACCTTGTGCCAAGAATACAAATAAGATTTTGTCAAGGCCTTGTTCCAAGACACTATTTTCTCTCATAAGAACTACCTATGCATCGAAGAGCTATAGCGGGCTCCACCCGTCACTTACTAATTCCAATGCATTCTTCATATGAAAAGGATTAAACATAACATAAACATTCGTATTAAAACTAGCATACGAAATGACAATACTTAATCCCTAAACCATGAATGGTATAAAAATAACGCATCCATAGTCAAAAATATCACAAAAACTTAAATACAATATGAAATTCTTTTATCATAATAAGTCAACTTCAAATAAGCTCACAGTCCTTAAATGGATATTGACATAGATGAAATCAAAACATTTTTTAGAGAAATATCACATTCTATTTTGAAATCATTTATAAGTCATGGAATTATAAAAGAAAACATTTATTATGAAAATATTTTTATAAGCTTGTAATGGAAACTTTTACGATGTTATAACGGTGGAAAATAGCTGCACCCCCCCCCCCCGTATAAGTTAAAAAAACATTCTTACCTTAATTTTGTCGAAAAGGTCATAAGGTGTCTTGTTTGAAAAATGACGGAAAGATTCCTTTCAATCCATTTTATAAAAAGTCAAAAAGGGTATAAATGACTTCAACTCATAGTCTAGTAAATGATAAAAATGTTTTAGAATACATTTTTAAGAAACATGGATGTGGATGCTAAATAGACCCCAATAGATACTTATGAAAAAAAACCTCGGACAATAAAGAAATTATGAAATTAACCATTACCTTCTACTTTTACTTGGTTGAGGGTATGTTAAACTCTTTTATAATGGTAAAATAGTTGTTATTAAATTATACAAGTACCATATACATTAATATTATATCGTATATGATCTTCTAATATTTCTTTGTTAATGATATTTTAGTAGTATCATCATTTCGGGTGTTAACTGATTCGTTTTCCATTATATGATTGGTTATGTAAGCCATTTTTGTAATGGATAGGATATATTTTATTTATATAGAGAAAGATATTATGTTCATAAACCGTATTTTTAATCATAAAATGAAAATTATTCTAGAATGATTACGATGGGGAATGAATCTCATCGCGTTTGTGGAGACGGTAATCCAGACGTACGCACGAGCGACAATATCATTCTTTTGATATTAAAATAGTATATAAATGGATGGTATATCATATATAAATAATAATTATCATGTTATATTTATTATTTATATCATTTATACTAATTATTATAACCATCCAAATGTTGAAGTTTTTGAATAACAAACTACACCATGATGTGAAGACGGTAATCCGTACGTACGCACATATTGTGTCTTTTTCATTTATAGGATGGATAGAATAATGAATATGGTTGTACCATTTTTATAATAAAATCACAGTATATATAAGATACAAAATTTATTATTTCAGAATGGAAATAACAAATAAAGAGGAAGTGGAAGATGAAAAGAACTTGAAATCGGTGATGAAATATTTACCTCTTCTTTCGGGTTCTTCCTTTTGATTTGATCAAAAGGATTATTAGGTGGTATTTATATGTAAATGAAGGCCACTTGGATAAAGTGAGGAAAGTGGAGAGGATATTTGGGTAGGGTTTGGTTGATCTAAATGGCTTTGAATGTGTTAATTTTAGAGAAGGGGAGGTGCCCTTTTATAAGAGAGGCGAGGGCCAGTTTAGGAAAAGCATGAAATATTATTTTATAACAAAAATAATTCTCAGTTACAAGTGGATAAAAAATGAATTTTATAAAGGCTAAGGTGGGGATGGGTCAAAAACCCCTCAACCAATAGGTTTTAGACAGGTTTAGGTCCCCATATTTGACATATCTTTTAGATTTAACTCTTAGTTTAATAGTTTGACATTTACCATGTCTCTTAGTGTCACATACATAACTTATTTTAATGGTAAATTTAATTTATTTTTCATTAATTATTTGTTTTAAGGGTTTCCCATTCATTTCTGGAGGAAAGCGTGAGTTTTCATGATTTGGGCCAAATCGAGAGCCCATTTCCAGATTTAAAAACTGATTTTGATTATTTTATAACTATTTCATTTTTTTAATATTTGTCACCCATTCTACTTCCAAAATATCCTCTAATGACCTTTTTACACCAAAAATGAAATTTGGACCCCTTAAGAATCCATAACAATGGGGTATTTGGGTTTTTATTTAGGAATTGGGCCATTAATTATAATGAATTGTTTGGATATTCCACGTCCCACTCGACCCAAAGAAGCCAAGGCGTGATCCCGTTTCCTTTCCCCCCTCCTTGGAGCTCTTTGATATCACGAATTAGGGAGAAAGTTAATAGGGTGCCTCAAATCGTCCAGAATTGAAGAGGTAACTTCAGCCCTTCTTAAATCTCTCAATTCTTACTCTTTTCCCTCCATTACAGTTCCTAAATGACCTCCTAAAACTTGTTCGAACAACACTTGAATTTTGGCTATTTTCAATTTCAGATTCTGTGGTTTTGGAGTGATTACTTCATAATACTTCAGGTAAGTGAGTCCCTTTTTTCCCTTTCAAATTGCTTAGGGTTTCATTAGATTTTATTAGGTTTTATTCCCTCTTCCTTGAAGTACCAAATGACCAGGGGTTAGGGTTTCGAACCTAATGTTTAAACTTGGGTTTTCTTTACCAATTCTTGTGGTTTTAGGTTTGTTCTAGTTCCTTATTGGTGCGGCGGTGGTGCGAAATAATTTTTGCACGGTGATTCAAGGGTTTTCCTTACTTTGGTAGGTGATTCCATGTTTATGAAATCTTTGTGTCTCAGCATTCTGTATTTATCATACTTTCATGTTTATCTCATTTTATTATTGCTTCAAAATTGGTTTTACGGGTGTTTTTTTTACAAATGAATTTTTAAATGAAAATTTCATGTGAAATTGGGGAAGGGGGGGTTCATGGGAATGTTTTATTGGTTTATTTGGGAATTCCCTATTAATACTTAATTGATTCTATTGTACTATAATAGGGCTTCTAGTAATGTTTTTTAATTTTATCTCCTTTTTTTGTTTATGTGAAAATGGGTTTTAAGAGTGTTTGTGGAACATGTGAACTTTAAGTCCCATGTTTCTGTAAAAATGGAGGGTTTTCAAAGTTATCATTTCTTGGTTCACAAGGGCAGACATAAAAATGATTTGTTGTTTTAATAGAAATGTATTGGTCGGAATTTTCTGTTTTGGTAACTTTATGGTGGGCACATAGTGTGCATGTTTCGTTCTTAATGAGTTTGGTGTGTGAAACATTACGGGATTTGGAGGAATTCTTTTAATAAAAATTTAAGTGTTTTGTTGTGTGTTATAAGTGGTATAAAATGTGATATCTACTGTATTATTTTTTTTTTCCATTAGTGGTTTTTTATATGAAAATATATTTACATTTCATGATGAAATTGATTGAGTACAAAAAGGGGAAGCCCTGGTACCTAGGTGGGGCAGATTTGTACTAGTATGGCTAGTGGACCGGATGGGTTTTGTCCCTGTATCACTTAGAATTTGAATAATTACAACTCTAACTAAACTATGTGGATGATGATTGGGGACCACTAGGTTATGGGTATGTTCACTAATAGTGGATCGTGAACGAGAACAGATTTTTCTATGGTTACATTACACTGAGGTACAAGGTACATAGGGCCCGAGACAACCTAGTGCCTAGGGGTGTTCTCGATTTGTTTTCTCATTGGATTTGTGTTATTTACCCATATACTTTGGGGTGTATGAATGTACATTATAGTATCTAATATTTTAATTTTAATTTGTTAAAACTCTGAAATTCTCAGGTTTAAAACTGTTTTCAATTGAAAGTAGCATTTCATTGAATTTTAACATTGTTTCACCTTGTGTGTTAAAATTGCTTATTTTGTTCACATTGTATTGAATGCTCTTTGGAATCATCTGGTGGTATCCTATTGGTCTTAGGATCAGGCCCTACTTACACCCCTTGGGTGTAAGTAGACCTTATTACGCTTGACTTAGGTAAAGGGAAGCTAAGGGTGATGGCGGTTTAGGGTGTTAGTCCCCATCGCAGGGGCGGAGTTGTGGAGAAGGATTGCGGGTAATGAACCCCTTGTCATGTGGAGTACTTTGGGATGTATTATTGTGGTCATTATTTTTATTTGGACCACTTGTAGTGTCTTTAAACAAATGTATTCATATCTGGTGTTGTTAAGAATTTTTTTATCATGAAAATTTCAGATTCTAATTATTGATTGTTTTTTTATGTTTTATGCATTCATACTCGAGTAAATCATTCCCAAACCATATTTTTTGATACCTAGGAACTTGTTCCAGCCCGTGGGGATAGGGAAAGACCTTTGGGACATGCCATGGTCTAGGTTTGGTGTCATTAATGGTGGCGACCAGATCCATTTCATGACAAAATGGTATTAGAGTAGGTTAATATTTTTGGGTTTTATTGCTATTTTGGGACGAGTCAGGATTGACAGGAGCTAGGACTGTTCGGGCTCGGGCTTTTGGTTGTGAGTAGAGTGCCTGGCCCACACCTCTCATGGCAGACCTTGAGTCACCAAGGGTTGTTGGAATTTATAGATTGGCTTCACTTCTAGGTGAGACGTGTGGGCTGCAGACCACATGTGGACATCAGGTGGATGTTGAGTAGTTGTTTCTTTTATTATTGGAATGTGTTTAGTTTATTTATATTTTATTTATTTGATTACAATTTTCTTAATTGTGGTATTGACTATTATTTTGTGAATTTTTCATTTTGTAGCAACATGCCTCCCCGGAAAGCTCCCACGTGCCCACAGGAGGAAGCTGGAGAGTTTTCTCCCACACTGATTGATCAGAGGCTCATGGAGGTTGTGGTTCAGGATATCCAATATTTGGGATAGGGACCATATCCTGCTCCTATTCCTATTAGGGCATAAGAGACAGGTCCAAGAAAAGATAAAGCACAAGAGTTTCTGAAAAACAAGCCTCCTACATTCCAAGGTAGCTCAGAACCCCAAGAAGCAGAAGAATGGCTCGAGAAGAACGTGCATATGTTTGAGTTCCTGGAAACACCCGAGGAGATTAGGGTGAAGTGTGACTCATTTCTGTTAGATGGTCCCATCTGTAAGTGGTGGTAGTCAGTGCTTCAGGCTGGGAAGAATGAGCAGATGTGCTGGGGAGATTTCAAGGATATCTTCTATGAACAGTACTACCCTGAGGTGTTGGCTTATGCTAGGTCTAGAGAGTTCATGGAAATTGTTTTGGGGAATCTATCTGTGATGGAGTATGCTAAACATTTCACTAAGTTGGTTTGGTATGCTCCAGAAATTGTCTCTAATGATCAGATAAAGGCTCAGAGGTTTGACAAAGGCTTGCGACCAGAGATATACTCCCAGGTGTTTTTGTTTAAGATAATGACGTATGCTGAGGTCGTTGATCGGGAGTGCATGGTGGATATTGATAGGAAAGGTAGGGCTGATTTATATGGTTCAGTATCAGCAGTGGGAAGTGGAAGCTCTTCAGAGAAGAAAAGGAAGCGGGAAGATCATGTGAAGAAAGGAGGGGGCAGTTCAGGCCACTCTTCCAGGCAGTTTTATTCTATGGCTTCTGATGCGAGATCATTCGTGTGCCATCAATGTGGGAATCCGAGGCATATCCGAACAGCATGTCCAATTCCTTATAATCCTTGTTACTATTGTGGAGGTATGGGGAATTTGCAGCGCTTTTGCGGTGTGGCACGTCCACTCCCATGTGGGGCACGATCAGTGGCTTCAAGAGGAGTGCTAGCATAGTCCGAGCCATCGAGGACTGGGGGATCTCAATTTGGCAGTCCTGGTGGTAGGACAGGCTCATCTTATGGGTAGATCTAGTTGAAGACACAACCATAGACTAGAGGTAATCCTCAGGAATATACTGGACATCTCCATACAGTGGATCAGGCACCAACAGGATCAGAGGTGGGATTGTCGATAGTTTGAGGTATCGTTCTGATTAGATATTCTATAGCTACTGCACTTTTTGATAATGGTGGCTCTTTTTCATTCATTTCTTCCCATTTTGTGGACATTCTGAATTTACCAACTGAGTTGATGTCTTTCGCGATGGAGTTGGTGACACCGTTGGAAAAGAAGAAAGAGCATGGCCTCAGGTGCCCCTCGCGTGCGCTTTCCGTGTCAATGGTTGAGATAGAGTGGGACCTCTTGGTTCTAGATATGGAACTTTTTGACACAATAATTGGAATGGATTGTCTAGTACACTTCTAGGCACACATCTATTGCTATAGACGGTGTGTGAGTTTCATGGTACCTGATGAGAGTCGTTAGGTTTTTCGTGGAGAATGGGATCCTCGGTCAGGTCGCGCAGGGCCTCAAGTCCTAGAGTTGGGAAGTGTTATCTTCCAGTTATCTTTTCCCATGCTAGAGGATGGTCTTTCCCTGGATGTTTCACTACCTCATGTAGTGAATGAGTTTCCGGAGGTATTACCGGATGATTTTTCTGGTTTTCCCCCGAAGCGGGATGTGGAGTTTTCGACTGATCTGGCATCGGGAACACAGCTGATATCTCTTCCCTATTATTTCATGTCCCCCACTGAGCTAAGGGAATTAAAGATACAATTAGAAGTCTTATAATACAAAGGATTCATTCAAACGAGAATCTGTCCTTAGGCCTCTCCTATATTGTTCGCAAAAAAGGCTGATGGATCCCTTCGTTTGTTCATTGACTACCGGGAGCTGAATAAGGTAACAATTAAAAACAAATACCCTTTTCCCAGAATAGATGATTTGTTTGATTAGTTGAAGGGGGAAAAGTGGTTCTCAATGATAGACCTGTGTTCAGGGTATCATCAAATCAGGGTGATGGAGTAAGATATCCCAAAGACAGCCTTTCGAAGTAGGTACTTCCACTTTGAGTATTTGGTCATGCCCTTCGGATTGACCAATGCTCTAGCTGTCTTTATGGAACTTATGAATAGGGTGTTCCATCAGTATCTTGATTCCTTTGTTGTGGTGTTCGTGGATGACATTCTGGTATACTCTAGCTCTGAGTAGGAACACGAGCATCACTTGTGAATCATTTTGGGTACATTATGAGATAACCTCCTCTATACAAAGTTGTCAAAGTGCACTTTTTGGATTAGGGAAGTGAGATTTCTGGGGCATATGATCTCTGAGAAATGGGTTTCTGTGGACCCCGAGAATATTAGTGTCGTGCTTTCATGGGAGCAGCCGAAAAATGTGTTTGAGGTCTGGAATTTCCATGGCCTAGCTCGTTATTATAGGCAATTCGTTTAGGATTTACCTCATCTTGAATCACCGATGACTGTGCTCACCCGGAAAGGGGTGAAGCTTGTATGGGTTCCAGAATGTCAAACATCATTCGAGTAGCTGAAGAGGTGGTTGACTACCACCCCCATGCTAATTTTCCCTGAGGTCGATAAGGGGTATGTGGTTTATTGTGATGCTTCAGGTATGGGTCTTGGGTGCGTGCTTATGCAGGATGATCATGTGGTGGCTTATGGCTCTCGCCAACTCTGACCACACGAAAAAAACTACCGAACCCATGACTTAGATTTGTCCATGGTGATGCATGATTTGAAGACTTGGGGTCACTACCTCTTTGGAGAGAAGTTTTTGGTCTACTCTGATCACAGAAACTTGGCATATATCATCTCGCAGAAGGACCTCAACTTGAGGCAATGTCATTGGATAGAGTACTTACAGGGGTTTGACTTTGACATTGTCTATACCCTAGGAAAAGGGTAATGTGGTGGCCGATGCTTTGAGCAGAAGAGTTCTAGTGAAGGATTTAAGGAAGTCCAGTGATGAGTGGACTTTTATGGGGCTCTTTTCTCAGTTGCATGTAGAGACCATAGAACACAGTGGAGGGGAATTCTTGGTAAGCATCTAGTTGACTACTTCTCTGTTGGATTTGATTCAGTGAGAACAACCCAGTTATGATCTTTTTCAGCAGTTGAAGTAGTTTCTTCAAGGTGGGGAGACATCCTCTGATTGGTCGTCATCTCACGAGGGCATCTTGTGCTTCAAGGTCCATTTAGTAGTGTCGTTATCTCTTCGGAAGGTGGTGATGCAGGATGACCACCAGTCTTAGTGGTTTGTCCATCCGGGTGACACTAAGATGTATTATGATGTCCGTGGGTAGTTTTGGTGGACTGGTATGAGATGAGACATAGAGGGATTTTTTTCGAGATGCTACACATGCCAACAGGTGAAAGCAAAGCACCAAAGTCCTTCCGGTTTTCTCCAACCACTACCCATTCCTACCAGGAAGTAGGATGAGGTATTTATGGACTTCATTGTTGGCTTACCTCATACACCTCAGGGTAATAGTTCCATTTGGTTGGAGATTGTTCATCTGACCAAATCATCCCACTTAATTCTGATAAAAATACAACTAAAGTGGATGAGTTGGTCCATTTGTATCTTCAGGAAGTGGTGAGACTTTATGGCGTACAATTAGAAGTTGTCTCAGATAGAGACCCCCGCTTCACTTCTCTATTTTGGGAAGGCCTTCAGAAGGCCTTGGGGTCCCAGATTAAGATGAGAACAACATACCATCCTCAGACGGATGGTCAGACAGAGTGGGCGAATTAGGTTTTGGAGGACATTCTTCGTTCATTTTTCCTAGACATTGGAGGTTCCTGGGATACCCGTTTGGGATTGGTTGAGTTTTCTTATAATAACAGTTACCAATCCTTGATTCGAATGGCTCCTTTTGAGGCGCTCTTTGGTCGGCCTTGTCTGACCCCATGTGTTGGGCTGAGGTAGGTGAGACCTCACTACTGGGGCCGAGAATGGTGCATGAGACATCTAAGATGGTAAAATTAATCAGGAAACATTTATTGACAACATAGAGTAGTCAATAATCATATGCTGACCGGAGGCGTCGAGACCTAGAGATTTCTGTGGGTGGCAGGGTATTCTTGAAAGTGGCCCCTCGTCTGGGCCATCGTCAATTGGGGAAGCAAGGTAAGTTGATGTCATGGTATGTCGGGCCCTATTATATCATCGAGCGTATTGTAATGGTGGAATATAGGTTGGCCTTACCATCTCAGTTGACATCCATCCATGACGTCTTCCATGTCCCCCACTTGAAGAAATACAACCCGGATCCGTCCCAAGTGCTGAGTTGGGAAGAACATGAGATAGAGCCTGACTTGTCTATTGTAGAGCGGCTGGTGAAAATATTGGAATCCCCAGACAAGGTTCTTTGAGGGAAGTTCATTCAGCTAGTCCAGGTTTGTTGCCAGTATGGTAGTGATACTCATGAGACATGGGAGCGGAAGTCATGGGTCGAGGAAGAGTACCCATTCCCGTTTTCAAATCAAGCTTCATGTTGACTTTCCGGGGTGGAAAGTCTTTAATTGTGGGGAGAATTGTCACATACATAACTTATTTTAAAGTTAAATTTCATTTAATTTTCATTAATTCTTTGTTTTAGGGGTTTCCCATTCATTTCTGGAGGAAAGGGTGAGTTTTCATGATTTGGGTCAAATCGAGAGCCCATTTCCTTATTTAAAAACATATTTTGATTATTTTATAACTATTTCATTTTTAAATATTTTTCCCCCATTCCACCTCAAAAATATCCTATACTGACCTTTTTACACCAAAAATGAAATTTGTACCCATTAAGAATGAATAACAATGAGGTATTTGGGTTTTTATTTAAGAATTGGGCTAACCCCAAAGCCCATTTTCCAGTTTTAAATTGTTTTTTAAATTTTTTAATAGCTTATTAATTATAATGAATTTTTTGGTGATTCCATGTCCCACTCGACACTAAGAAGCCCAGGCGTGCCCCCATTTCCTTTCCCTCCCTCCTTGGAGCTCTTTGTTATCGCGAATTAGGGAGAAACATTATAGGGTGTCTCAAATCGGCCAAAATTGAAGAGGTAAGTTCATCCCTTCTTAAATCTCTCAATTCTTACTCTTTTACCTACATTCCAGTTCCTGAATGACATCCTAAAACTTTTTCAAACAAATCTTGAATTTTGGTTGTTTTCAATTTCAGATACTATTGTTTTGGAGTGATTACTTCAAAATACTTCAAGTATGTGAGTCCATTTCGTTCCCCTTTCAAATTGCTTAGGGTTTCATTAGTTTTTATTTGGGTTCATTCCCTCTTCATTGAAGTCCCAAATGTCCAAGGGGTAGGGTTTCGAACTTAAGGTTTAACTTTGGGATTTGTTTCCAATTATTGTGGTTTTAGGTTTGTTCTAGTTCCTTATTGGTGCAGCGGTGGTGCGAATTAATTTTCGCATGGTGATTCAAGGGTTTTCCTTACTTTGGTAGGTGATTCCATGTTTATGCAATCTTTGTGTCTTAGCATACTGTATTTATCATACTTTTAGGTTTATCTCATTTTATTATTTCGGAAAAAATTAGTTTTATTGGTGTTTGTTTTGAAAAAGAATTTTTAAATGCAAATTTCATGTGAGATTGGGGGGGGGGGGTTCATGGTAACATTTTATTGGTTTATTTGGGAATTCCATATTAATACATAATTGATTTTATTTAACTATAATTGGGATTCCAATAATGTTTTGAATTATATCCTCATTGTTTGTTTCTGTGAAAATGTGTTTTAATAGTGTTTGTGGAACATGTGAACTTTAAGTCCCATGTTTGTGTAAAAATGGAGGGTTTTCAAAGTTATCATTTCTTGGTTCACAAGGGGTAGCCCTAAAAACGATTTTTTAATAGAAATTTATTGGTCTGATGTTTTTGTTTTGGTGACTTTATTGTATTATATTTTGGTAACTTTAGGAATAGAATAGAAATTAATAATATAATATTTGTTTTAAAAACTCATTTATGTCATTTTTAAAACTATTTGGTATTTTGTTTTTTTTAATTCATAAAATCATTATTACTTCGATAAAAAATCATTTAAACAAACCCCAACATGTCATATTAACATATAAAATAATTTTAATTCATTAAATATCTCAAATTAGATTTATTTGGATATTAATAATTTCAATTATTTTAATCTTTCATTAATAAGGTAATTACTCAATTATCATTATGTCAAAAATAAATTTAATTATTTAATTTCTAAAGATTATAAATAAAATACTATTATGTAGTAAATCTATTTATATTTCTAATCAATATCTATAGTCTAATTTACCATATGTATAACCCAATATTAAAAATGGGTTAGTTATTAGACATTAATTTTACCTCTTTTAATTCTTCTTAAAATAAAATAATAATAAATGTCCTAATCTAATCCAAGTGTACCAAATAGGATCATATATTATTCTTAAGTTTGTTTTTGGTCGAATTAAACTTATCCAATTGAATTAAGACATTTTTTAGGGTAATTTTGATACCATTTTTACCCTTAATTACCCTATATACATTTAACTGTGGTAAATAAAAGTAAAGAGTTACTATTCACCAAATATTATTTTCATCTTATTGAACCACATTTTACATAATGACATTAATCGTGTCTCTCAGATTTTTGAAATTCAACGTACTGAAGCAGAAAAATTATGTTTTATACAAATTTGAAAATGCTCTTAGGAGGTGGGTAAAAGACGGTAAATAGTTTGATAAAATTATATATATCTAAACTTATTATAAAATGACTCCAATGAATTGAATTGAAAAAATATATGTATAATGTATATATTTTGGCCTAAAATAAATTTAATTAAAAAACTAATTATTTAAATAAAAAGTCTGTTTTAACCAAAAGCGCAGTGTTTTTTCACTATTCATCAAAAATTGAAATTTTTTAGTAAAATACCCAAAATTTACCCTAAGATAATTTTGATATTAAAAATTCAAAAATTACGTCGATTTTTAAAAATAAAATAAATGAAATTTCAAAAAGTGGGTGTTACTATTCACAACAGCTAGTTTGATTGGTCGCGGTGTGTTTGAATCTCGAAGTTGCATAAAATGAAATATATTGCATTATTCAAAGGGAAACATATCTTGGAAGCTTGGGGTGTTACATTCTTCCCTCCTTCAAATAATTTCGTCCACAAAATTTCTATAATATAACAGCATAAAAATATTTGGGTGGTTCTTCATCACATGTACCTCTGGTTCCTACGTTGCCTCTTCCATCTTATGCTTTCTCCATAGAACTTTTACCAAGCGAGCCGTACATTTTCTCAGCACTTTTTTTCCTGTATCGAGAATTTTGACAAGCTCTTCACAATAAGACAGATCAGGTTCTAGTTCAATTTCCTCATTGGTGAGTACATGCATTAGGTCTGGCAATTATTTTATCAATAGTGATACGTGGAACACATCATGAACTTTGGTGAGACATGGAGGCATTGCGAAATGATAAGCTATAACTCCAATTCGTTCTAGATTTTTGAAAGGTCCGATGTACCTGGGACACAATTTACCCTTCTTAATGAAGTGCATAACACCCTTCCATGGAGATACCTTTAAGAAAATATGATCTCTTACCTAAAATTCCATATCCTTCCTTCGGTTATCGACATTTCTATTTTTCCAACATTGAGCTTCTTTGATGTGGGTTTGGATAACCTCCACCTTTTCTATAATTTCCTCAAAATGTTCTGGGCCTACGAGTTTTTTTTGCGAACATCATCTCAATAAGTTGGTGTGAGACATCTCATTGCATATAACGCTTAATATGGTGTCATCTGAATACTTGAACAGAAGCTATTGTTATAGGAAAATTCTACCAAATGTAAATATTGATCCCACATACCTTGAAATTAAAGTGATCAAAATCTCAACATGTCTTATAAGGTTTTAATAGTTCGTTCTCATTGTCCATCAGTTTTGGGGTGGTCGGCACTGCTCCAATGATGTTCAGTATCCATGGATTTTTGAATACTTTTATAGAATCTTGATGTAAAATGGGGATCATGATTAGAAAAAATTGATAAGGGTACACCTTGAAGTCTTACAACTTCATTAATATATAGTCTTGGAAGACGTTTAAGTGGAAAATATTATCTTATAGAATGAAAATGTTCTTACTTGGTAAGATGATCAACAATGACCCATATTGCATCAATCCTTCTAGGAGTCTTTGGTAGCCCCATTACAAAGTCCATCATAATATTATCCCATTTCCATTCAGGTATGGGAAGAGGTTTCATGAATCCTCCAGGATGTTTCCTTCCAGCTTTCACTTGTTTACAAACCATACATCTTGACACAAAATCAACAATCACCTTCTTTATGTTGTCCCACCAAAAATGTTCCTTCAAATATCTATACATCTTGGTGCTACTAGGGTGTTTATAGAAATTGGAGCTATTAGCATCATCTAACAATTCCCTTTTTAGATCTGGTATGTCGGGAACACAAAGTCTCTCCCAAAATTTCAAAATCCCATCTACATATATGAAGTCACTCAATCTTCCATCATTCACAACTTTAATCTTCTTTTGAATCTCCTCATCGTCAGCCTATGAACCTTTTATCCTTTCTATTAAATATGGTTTGGCAACCATTTGAAAAAGTATTGATGTTTCACCTTCAATGATTATTCTTATATCCATTTTCACTGGATCCATAAAAATAGGATCCCTTTCAACTCTAATCTTGTTCAAAACTCCATGATCCTTTCTTCTCAAAGCATCTTCCACCTTATTTTCCTTCCCCAACTGGAAGTGTATTGTACAATCATAATAATTGAGTAGTTCAAGCCATCACCTTTTCCTCATATTGAGTTCTTTTTGTGAGAAAATATACTTCAAACTCTTGTGATCATTATAAATCTCACATTTTTCACCATAGAGATAGTGTGTCCATATTTTTAGAGTAATGATTAATACTTCTATCTCAAGATCATGAGTATGATAGTTTTTCTCATCAATTTTTAGCTATCGTGATGCATAGAAAATAACTCTATCATTTTGCATAAGGACGCAACCAAGTCCTTTCATTGAAGAATCACTATAAATAACAAACCAATCATTACTTTATTGTAGAGTCAAGATAGTGGAATTGACTAATATTCTATTCAGTTCTTCAAAACATTTTTCAAACTCTTTTGTAAAAACAAATTTAACCCCTTTACGTGTGATCATGGTTAATGGGTTAGCCAATCAGTCAAAACTCTGGACAAAACACTGATAAGAACCTTCTAAACCAATAAAAATTCATACATCAATAATACTTGTTGGTGCTAGACATTCTTGGATTGCCTTGGTGTTTGAAGAATCGACAGATATTTCATCCTTAGAGACAATATGGCCACAAAAAGAAATCTCTTGAAGCCAGAATTCACACTTTCAAAACATTCCATACAATTCATTTCTTCTGAGGGTTTTCAGAATAGTGTGCAAGTGATTTTCATGATCTTCATAACTTTTGTAGTATACCAGGATATAATCAATAAATACCACTAAAAATTCATCTTGATATTCCTTGAAAACTATGTTCATTAGATCCATGTAAACAGAGGGTGCATTAGTCATCCCAAAAGGCATTAATGTAAACTCATAATGCCCATACCTGGTTCGAAATGCTATTTTTGGAATGTCTTCCTTCATCACACACAACTGATGATATCTAGATCAAAGGTAAATCTTTGAAAAATATTGAGATCAATGATTTTGGTTGAATAAATCTTCAATGAGAGGTAGGGGATACTTTTTCATTATTGTTATAGCATTGATCTCCCTATAGTCAATGAACAACTTCATAGATCCATCTTACTTCTTAACAAAAAGGATAGGGGCTTCCCATGGAGAAAGATTATGGTGAATAAATCCCTTATTACTCAATTCCTCTAGTTGTTTCTTTTGTTTCACTAATTCTATAGTGGCCATTAAATAAGGGGTCTTTGATATAGACCTTGAACTAGGAATTTAATCAATAGAAAACTCAATTTCTAATTTTGGAAGATGTCCAGGTAAATCCTCAAGAAACAAATCAACATATTATGGAACAATATGTACGTCCTCTATTCGAATATTATTTTCCTCTCCCATAATTATTTCAACCTCATCCTCCCCAATAATTGAATTTAATATATCTACTGGGGGTGGATCTAGATAAAAATCAGGTGGTGATGTTTCTTCTCTAATGATAAGGTACTCTTTATCATCATCGAAAATTTTAACTTCTTCTTCTTACAATATATTTTCACATAATGGTCTCAAATACAATCCTTACCAGGGACTATATCAAATTCAATCATGGTTATGATGGAGAGATCAGCTAATAAAGAACACTTATATGCCTTAATGGGAACTGGTTCACAAAACATTATTGTGATGATACTTCCCTTGGGTGTTTTGACTGACAAATCCCTTGTTACTTCAAATTGAAATTATCTAATTTTCTTAGAAAACTGGGAAGATATGAAATAATACGATGATCCAAAATCAAAGAAAGAATTTTCCAAACTTGAGGAAACCATTAAATCACCTTCCACTATGTCTTTCAAAGCATCAACCTCAGCAGTAGTGATCGCATAAGCTTAGACATGCTCCCTTGCCCTTTTTAAGGAAAATTACCTTGGAAATTAGGACTTTAATTTGCATATTTTACCATTTCTGTAAAATTGTACCATTCAACATTGAAATTCTCTTTCTTTCCCTTGTAATCATGAGCTTGGTGGCCTTTTCAACACACTGGTAACAGACTCCCATTCCCTTTAGGCATGTACTGGGGTTTTTCTTCCCACATTTACTGTAGGATAGATATTTAACTTTTCTCTTCTTACCCTTATTTCTTTTTCCAGAGTGTTTAACAGGTCTCTCTTTTCTTTTTTTGCTTTAAATTCATAAGACATAGAGAATTCATTTTCAATCCTGAGAGCATAAGAAAAAATATATTCGTATGATGAGAAGGATTGTGAGAATAAGGCATGATGAAGAAATGGTTTTAATCCATCAAATAATCGATCAATATTACTCCATGAATTATTTATATAATATGCTGCATGCCTTGCGATCCTTGTAAAGTTAGCCTCATATTTTGCGAAATTCTCATCCTCTTTTTTCCTCAAACTCAGAAATTGTATTTCCATATCCAATCGATGGTCATGAAGAAATTATTTTTCTATGAAAAGATCATTATACTCCCTTTATTTCATACTTGATACTTCATCATCTTCCTTTGTGTTTTGAAACAAAGACCACCATTGATCTACATCTCTCGTGAGGCAATAAACGGCCATGAAAACTTTTTCCCTTTCGCTACTCCCCAAAGCATGAAATATTTTCTCTAAGTAATTTATCAATTGTTTAGCTACAAATGGATTTTTACTCCCATTGAATGTTGGTGGTTGTTGCCTCATGAAGTGGTCTAACACTGATCCTCCGCGTTGTGGATCCGGGTGCTCCATACGGGTAAGGTTATTATTCATAACCTGAGTGAGTTGTCCCAGTATGTTGATAAGCCGATCAGCACCAATTGCATCTCTAGCTCCACTATAATTATCTTGATTTAGAGGTAAATCCTTACATGGATTACATACATTGATACATTTTACATTCCTTCTACTAGGTTCCATTTTCAAACAATGTCATACACTATATTAGTTTTTGAATCGCAATACATAACTCCAAACTTGTAAAACACTTAACATAACTTGAACAACTAATGGATGTAATCCATAATAATATTAATGTTTTAATTACGGAATTATATACTCATAAACCCTTCATAATTATTTTTAATTAAAATGATAATTATCCTAAGCATATCCCTAGGAGTGTCGTAACGAAGAGTACAAAAAATCCCATTGTCATGCACCAGTTCTCGTTCGAGTCTACCTCAAAGTGGTGTTTTTGGGTTTTAACCCTAGGTACATCTATACCAGAGCCGCCTCTACCTGTACGTATCTAGACTGGGATGTATTTCTTGGAAAACAAAAAAAAATTATCTACAGTACCAAAATTATAGGATGTTCTTCAATACTAATCCTCAAAGTCTATCTTTGGGTAATGTTCTCTAATCAGAGTTTTTCTAAATATAGCTCCCAAGGTTTGTACTAAACATACCATGATACCAACTGTAAATCCCCAACTCTTGTTACCAAGAGTAGGTGCAATATTACATAACATTTTCATGATCACAAAAGATCATGTTTCGAAAGACTGATTAGTTTAGCAACTTTGGAAATACTAGATAAATTCATAAATTTTACATTATATCATCATATAAAAGAATTAAAAACATTTTCCCCCCTTATAAACACACTTATATCCCTTACACTATCCCTGAAAGTGAGTAATAATATACCTCATCACATCTTGGGAAAAAACATAGAAAGTGGTGAGCTCAGATGCTCAGTAAGGATAACAATATAGCGGAAACTTTCCTAAATAAGCATAAACATTTAAGGAAATGTAAGACTAAAAAAAGCCTTTTAAACTTGAACATGATCATAATATAAAAAATATAAAATCAAATAATTCCATTTAATTATTCACATGGATATTATACTAGTCGAATAATCACATACAATATCAATAGTCACTTTCATAATGATGGAATGCATAATGTCAGGCGTCATAACTACATAGTCAACGCCTTGTGTCATGACTACAAATAATATTTTGTCAATACCTTGTCCAAGACACTAGTTTGTCTCACTAGACCTACCGATGCATCGAGGAGCTTTTGCGAGCTCCACCGATCACTTACTAAGTCCAATTCATTCCTCATATGAAAAGGTTTAAACATAACATAAACATTCGTATTAAAACTAGAATACGAAATGTCAATACTTTATCCATAAACCATGAATGGTATAAAAATAACATATCCATATTCAAACATACCAAAAAACCTTCAATACAATATGGAAGTTTGGTATCATAATACATCATCTTCAAATAAGCTCATAATCCATCAAAGGATGTCAACATAGATGAAGTCAAAAGTTTTTTTAGGGAAACATTTCTTTTTATTTTGAAAGAATTTTGACGTCATATTATTATAAAATATAAATTTTATTTTTAAATTATTTATATAATCTTTTAATGGAAACTTCTATGATGTTATAATGACAACAAATAGCCGCACCCTCTGTATTAGTTAAAAAAACATTCTTACCTTTATTTTGTTGAAAAGGTCATAAGGTACCTTGTTTGGAAAATGACAGAAAGTTTCCTTTCAATACATGATATAAAAAGTCATACAGGTGTATACATGACTTTAACCCATAGTCTAGTAAATATTAAAAATGTTTTGGAATAATTTTTATGAAACAAGGATGTGGATGATAAACAGGTCCTAGTAGATACATTCGTAAAAACAACTTTGGATAATAAAGAGATTGTGAAATTAACCCTTACCATGTAGTTTTCCTCGGTTGAGGGTAGATAATCATCATATATATTGGTGAAATAATTTTTATTAATGTACACAAGAACCATATACACTAATATGATAACATATATGATCTTCTAATATTGCTTTGTTAATGATATTTCAGTAGTATCATCGTTTCAGATGTTAACTGATTCATTTTCCTTTATATCCTTGGTTATGTAAGCCATGTTTGTTATGGACAGGATGTATTTGATTCATAAAAAGAATGATATTATTTTCATAAACATTATTTTTAATCATAAAATTAAAATTATTCTTGAATGATTACGATGGGGAATGAATCTCATCGCGTTTGTGGAGACGGTAATCTGAAAGTACGCACGAGTGAAAATATCATTCTTTTGATATTAAAATAACATATAAATGGATGGTATATCATATATACAGAACAATTATCATGTTATATTTATTATCTACATCATTTATACTCATTATTATACCCATCCAAATGATGAAGTGTTTGAATAACAAACTACACCACGACCTGGAGACGGTAATCCATATGTACGCACGTATGGTGACATTTTAATTTATAGGATGGATAGAATAATGAATATTTGTTGTAACATTTTTATAATAACATCATAGTATATAGAAGATACTGGGGTTATTATTTTACAATGTAAACAACAAAGAAAGATGAAGTGTAAGAAGAAAAGAACTTGAAAGAGGTGATGGAATATTTATCTATTCTTCGGGTTCTTCCCTTTGATTTGATCAAAAGGGCTCCTTAGGATGGATTTCTGACTATATTAAGGCCTCTAAGATTAATTGAGGATAGATTATAGGATATTTGGGTAGGTTTTCGTTGATAATAATTGCTTTTAAGGTGTGAATTGGAGAGAAGGGGTTGTTCCCTTTTATAAGAGAGGTGAAGCTCACTTTAGGAAAAGCATGAAATATTATTTTATAATAAAATCATTTTCGGTTTATAATGGCTCAAAATGAATTATTTAAAGTATATTGTGGGGATGGGTCTAAAACCTCTCAACCAATAGATTTTAGACAGGTTTATGTCATCATATTAACTGTATGTTTTAGATTTAACTCTTAGTTAAAAAGTTTGACATTTTCCATGTCTCTTTGTATTTATATATAATATGGTTAATAAACATACAATTAACTTCCAAGAAATCTTCAAGTGGTTCATTAATGACATATATAAAATTATATATGCCCTTTTTCTAAACAATATATTTTTAGGAATAGAATACCAATTAATAATATAATATTTGTTTTAAAAAAAATTTTATGTCAATTTTAGCACTATTTGGTATTTTGTTTTTATTAAATTCATAACAGCATTATTACTTCAAAAAAAATTCATTTAATCTACCCTAACATGTCATATTAACCTATTAAATAAATTTAATTCATTAAATTCTCAAATTAGATTAATTCGGATATTTATAATATCAATTATTTTAATCTTTCATTTATAAGGTAATTATTGCATCATCAATGTGTCATAAATAAATTTAACTATTTAACGTCTAAAAATTATAAATAAAATACCATTTTGTAAGAAATATTTTTATATTTATAATTAATAATTAATTTCGAATTAATCTTCTGTATAACTCTATATTTAAAATGTTTTAGTTATTAATCATTGATTTTAACTCTTTTAACTCTTGTTTAAATAAAATAATAATAAATGTTCTAAACTAATCCACGTGGACCAAAGGGGATCATATTTTATTCCTAAGGTTGGTTTTGGTCGAATTACACTTATTCAATAGAATTAGGACATGTTTTAGGTAATTATGATATCATTTTTACCCTTAATTACCCTATTTACTTTTAACTGTGGTAAATAAAAGTAAAAAAGTTACTATTCACCAAAAATTATTTTCATCTTATTGATCCACATTTTAATTACTTATATTTAACTAGTCTCTCATATTTTTGAAATTCAACTCACAGATGCTATAAAATTATGTTTCATACAAATTTGCAAATGCTCCTAGGAGGTGGGTAAAAGACAGTAAATAGTTCGATAAAATTTTATATATCTAAACTTATTATAAAATGAATCCAATGAATTACATTGAACATATATATGTATTATGTATCTATTTTGACCTATAATAAATTAAATTAAAATAATTTATTATTAAAAATAAAAAGTCGGTTTTAACTAATAACGCAGTGTTTTTTCACTGTGCATCAAAAAATGAATGTTTTCAGAAAAATACCAAAAATTCACCATAAGAAAATCTTGATATTATGAATTCAAAAAGGAAGTCCATTTTAAAAAATAAAATTTATAAAATTTGAAAAAGTGGGTATTACTATTCATAATGTCTAGTTTGATTGGTCGCGGTGTGTTAGAATCTCGAAGTTGAAAACAATGAAAGCTATTGCATTATTCAAAGAAAAATGTACCATGAATGCTTAGGGTGTTACACAGAGGGTACTGACCTAACAAACATAGCTTGATCCCTCCACATCTTCATTGTTGATGTGTTCTTCGCGGTGGAGGAGGACGATGACTGATACCGGCAGGGCATAATGAGGTGGCGGCACAACTACACCCCTGGAGGAGGCCGCGGACCATTGGCTGTGATGGAGGAGAAAGACTACTAGTATGACAGCCATCCACGTTGAGGCAGGCGGTGTGTGTTCGCATCCCAAGTTGAGTAGGAGGCCACAGGTGCTTAGCCGGTGCGGCGCACCGGAGGGCGGCCGACACTCGGCTGACCGTGGGGAGGATAGCGACGTCGTTTCCCATTGGGAGGTGAACTATTTGGGAAACCGGCCGACCAAGTTGCACTAAGTGGGACCACTCCAGCGGTCCCCCATGTTAGCAGGGCGACCGAACGACCCTTGGTCCATTCGGAATACCGAGGGGCACCTCACCCCGAGTTGCGGATAGGGCGGGGCTCCACCACGGCAGACCGCACCCAGCTGAGTGGGTTGCATTGTAGTGGGTGGATCCTAGTGGGACATACCACAGCATGCTAAGAAGCCCCTTTCACGGGCTGGGCCAGACCCGGACCAGGTCGGATCAGACCAAGGCCGATCTATACCCAGATACACTGTTTTGGAAATATATTGATATCCGGGTGTCCGTTTGATGAAACGTCTATGGTGCCGGAATCCTTGGATCAAGATGGTCCTTTTGGTATACTCTACTTGATTTTTGGATAAAGTTGGATAATGGCCGGGTTGGATCCAACCTGAAACCAACCAGGCCCTCGGGACTAAAAGGAAAATAACATACAGACCGGGCGTTCGATTGATGCGTCATTAGTTGTGTTGGGTCCCTTATGATGCATTAGACCTTTGGGATACTTATTCGTGGGAATTAGTGGTAGTTGAAGTATCGACTGATGGATTGAGGAGAAGAACCTCCCAGAATCAAACATGATTTGTGCGGGAACCCTGTGTCTTGATGTACTTGAAGAATATCAGATCATATGTGGATCATCTTCAGATCCTGTGTGGGTCAATGCTTAGCGATCCTGTGTGGGTCAGCGCATATTGATCCTATGTGGGACATCTCAAGATCCTGTGTGGGTAATCTTCAAATCTTGTGTTGGTCATCTTCGATCCTTTGTGGGTCAACAACAGAGCTTCTCGATGAAGTAAGATGATCTAGCAATACAATTAATCATCTATACTTCCATATATAAGTTATACCTGGTGTGAGATGAGTCGATACCTTGGTTGTATTTTTCAGTGTGGTGATACCTTTGTGGAAATCTTTGTGTGTGGTGTTACCTTTTTGGTATTATTATCTGTGGTGATACCTTTGTGGTAATATTTTGTGTGGCGTTACCTTTGTGGTACTTACCTTCATGGTGATACCTTCGATGTGGCATTACATTATTGTGATTACC
Source organism: Viscum album (assembly GCA_963277665.1). Classification (NCBI taxonomy): domain Eukaryota; kingdom Viridiplantae; phylum Streptophyta; class Magnoliopsida; order Santalales; family Viscaceae; genus Viscum; species Viscum album. Next base: position 413,497,205 of record OY728119.1, on the reverse strand, counting down.
TTCGTGGTGTTACCTTCGTGGTATTCATTCCTTTGTTGAATAGTTGTGCTTTGGGATAATGAGTTGGGCCTTGTGTTTCCTCATCAATGAGATGGGTATACTTGATAACATAGGTATATATATGGGCATATACCTAAGTAGGGTTGAAAAATGTTTCGTGCTTTGTGATTATGGTATTTCTTTTGGTTTATTCGTTGTGGATTCTGAGAGACCTTAAGGGGTCTCGAGGTCCCTACTATGTATTGTTATACTCACCCCGACACGAGTTTCACCAAAACCTTGCTATGTATTATGGAGATGATAGACAACGCTGATCTAGGATGAGGGTATCAGGACTGGAGACTGCTCGAAGGGGGGAATTAGATGAGACGATTTGCAGTGATGACCATATAAGAGCTGTACCTACCCTTCAGGTAGGACCCTTGGTGGTTGTTCACAATAAATGTTTTCAGTTTTACCTATACATTCCAGTTGGGCTTGTATTCTAGCCACCATTACTTACTGTACACACTCTTTTTACTATACAGTTTATATGGTGCCTATGTCCTGCTATGTGCTTGGTTGTGTGAGTATACAGGTTTAAAGACAATGTGTTCCCAGTTTTTCAGATATGCCTTTCCGGTTCTATTCGCCAGCCACTGGCCTATGGATGTCGGGCTTGGGGTAGTCACGGCACGGGTCCGGGGGGACGAGTCGTGACACAAAATATATCCATACATGGATACTCATCATTTAAAAAAACATATCAATTAAAAATTGTTATTATAATATAGTTTCCCAAAACTTATTAACATCAATAGGTTCGATTAAAAAGTTATAATCATACTCATAAAACCTAACATCAATTAAATATCACTAAATTCATCAAAATATCACATTAATATTGTTTTTAAATGATCATTACAAGAAAGATGGAATTAATATGTCTTTAATGGTGGATAAAAATTATGTATGGATGGAACATTTATATATAGACTACATTAAATTTATAGTTGTAAATAAAAGATCTAATAAGTAGATTCATTCTTTAAAAATAATATATTTGTATTAAAAATATAGTAATGTTAAGACATTAAATTATTGTTCAATCACATTTTATTTTTAAATAACTATTTTTAAAATAAATTAAAACACATAATGTGTAAAGATAAATAATATTTATATTATTGGGATCATAATAATTAATTATAGATATTCACATATGATAATCCCACTAACTCATTTTTAATTATCATAAACTAATAAATGACTAAGTCATATGATTTATGTACACAATAATGTTGTCGATCCATATTAAGTTGTAGTGTCTCGCCCCGAGCTCTACTAAACAGTGCCCCAAGACGGTGGGCCTCATGACCTCGAGCACGTGTCCCCAAATACTTGAGATATTTTACTAGTAGTGAGGGCCTATGGTGTCTCTGTCTGGAGACTATTCCCTTATGGATTTTATTATTCACAGTGGTAAAAAAACAAAAAAAAACACAAGTGTATGAATCAGTAGAAAATAGTGGAAATAAATAAATAATCCAAGACAAATATATAACCAATAGAAACATGAAAAAATAATAGATACAAAAATATGATCATGATGTCATGTGTCTATAGAAAAAGAGATCACAATGGAAAAAGGGATACCAATCATATAGATCATGCTATACAATTACTACAAAAAGGCCAAAAAATAATATGCATCATCACGAGCATAGGGTTGGTCCTCTTCCCCAAAACACCATTCTAAGTAGAAAGTAAATTAAGCATATGATGTGGAACACTTCGCTCTTTACATTACTATGATCATATAGTCTACCCAGGAACCAAATGATGCCTGAGTAGTGTTTGAGATATAATCATAGTAGGCTGGAAACCATGTTGTCTTGGCTGTTCCATTTTTTGTAGTAAATAATGACAGGGCACCATATATAAATAAAAGAAGAGAATTAAATAAATAAAAATGTAAACATTGGTATGTGTTTTAAATGGAAACTCATCCCATTCCACCTACTTCATCTAAAGGCAGATGTTTTAAAATGGTACTTGTGTAAGTCAGAATATGTAAACAAAGACCATTGTAAACAAAACTAATAAAGAAGGTGTACCGCCAATCCTGTGCTATGGATTGGGGTCTCATATCTAGGCCATCACGCAAGCACGCTATAATATAATTAGAAGAAACATATATAGAAAAATAAATCAAGCTTTTAAATCCATGGGTGGAGTCTGGATCCCATCTAAGGCGATTTAACTGAATCCCAAGGGTCGTTTCAGAAACATCTGATATAACCAATATCATCGATTTTGTCCAATGAAACACATACAGTATTCCTTGTATCACTTTTGACATGGTGACTATGAGTCGGTACCAAGTATCCCACATTGGAGAACATGTGTCACCCATGTCAGGGGGTGTCCATCATGGAAATGGTTCCATCCTTAGTTCCTCCCTTAGGGAACTGGTGTCACTCAAAAGTATGAGAAACTGCCTATAGAGCACATACCTGGAATGCCAATGTATCACTCCCAAAGTGTCACTGTAGTAATCAACAAAACTTTGTTAGTCCCTCAATATAATCTTAAAAATAGGGCCCATGTTCTTTCCTGACCCATAAGAAGTTATCCATATCAACTATGCCACATCACAAGGAAAGGTATATATATATATATATAATAACATTCCATTAATATCCATTTCAAAACCATAGTCTTACCATGCTACCCAAACTATACAATTAACTCCAAAAACTATGGAACAACTGTATAGAACATAAAAAGGAAATAAAAAGAAGACAATCATAGGAATAAGTCATAAGAAACAAGTCATAACATTTCATTATCAGATACCATTAATGGAATCTCGATATCACAGGCTAACTAGTTTTCCCATGCATAAATTTTAATTTAGGCTATGATTGTAAATCATAATGGAAAGAATGGTATTGTGGCATGAAGTACAGGAACAAAATAACATTAATAATAAATATAAATATAAGCAATAAACTTATAAATCCAACCAGTGCATAAATAATTACATGTCTCAAAGTGAAACATAAATCATAAGAAATTTAAATTATAAATCGCGGGCATAATGCTCTAGGATAAAAATTTAGTCCAATTCAATTTAATTAATTAAAGAACATGGGTAAGGAATAATTCACCCTTTTTTTGAAACCCCTTTAAGAAATATGAAATCTTCCATTAACATTTAGAACAACCAAGGGGTGGACAATGACACTGTGAATAGTCCTATAGGGGTTTCACTGTAACGAGATGTCACATAGGGTAGGGAAAATATTTTAATTTATTTATTAAACACAATCAAAGCGTCGTGAGAAGGTTCTGGTATGTGGAAACATAGAGCATTAATTAAAAACCCATAAAAGAGTTGGAATGTAATACAACCACTATCTAAATGTATTAGGGATCTAATCATCTATTTTCTAGCCTTACTTCGACCAAAAATAGAATAAATTGAATCATTTTTCAAAAGCTCTGAAAATTAGAAAAAATTGATCACACCAAAATAACGCAATGATTGGAAGAGGAACCTAGAAATAGATGTGTTGTTAAATGAATATCTTTTTAATTGAATTTTTTGATTCATATGGACAATGATTTAGACCATGGATGAAGGAGACAAATCAAAACCCCATGGAGAGGGATGGAAATGGCCAGATGCTAAGGGGGATTGGAAAATACCACTAGAATTAGGAGGGAGAAGAAGAACAGGGATAAAAAATTCATTAAGGGTATAAGTGAAATTTAGCACTCAAATAAACTGTACACGATTTAAAAACATTGTTTTTCCAAACCATGCACCATTCACATCTATTTGGGGCACCTCATATGGTTATGCACATAGTTTGTCTAATCATTCACAAACCATGCAAAGCCGCTCTTAGAAAAAATTATAAGCAGTCCCATGGCCTTTCTCCATGGGTCAAAAAGTTGTATAATAACCATGAATCCCCCATGTTCCCACAGTATGATACCAAACAATTTAGAATAACATTACAAGTTGGATTACATAGTTTTCAATAACCCTATGCCCTGGTCTGCTTCTTCCCATTTTAGGGCTCTCGGCATTGAACGAGAATCAGATGCACCTAATACCTCTTTTAACCCATTATGAATAATTATCATGGATTTTTATGGAATTTAAACAAAAAATTAATGTTATGTACCATTTTGAAAATTCATGATGTTACAAACTCCCCTCAATAAGACAACTCATCCCTAAGTTGTGTATCTGAGGGTAGTATGATATCATCAGAGAAGTTTTCAGGACACTACACACATATGTTTCCCTCATGATCCTAGGTCTCATCATATATGCTTTCATGCTTCCACAGAACCCAGAACAACGGAACCAACCTTCCTCAGAGAACCTTCATTCTATGATTGATGATGTGAATTTGATGCTCCTTATATGAATAACTCTCCTACAAATTGATATCCTTAGAACCAAATGAATGATATGAGTATGAATGATACTATCTCAGCTAATAAATATACAATATATTGTTCGTGGAATGGTATATCTGAGGTTAAAAATACTGACAGGATGTTAGCCCAACTGCTTCCACTATCTCGAATGGTCTGACATAATGGCGAAATAAATTTACTTATCCTTTAATTTATCAGTGAACAAATCTTGGTGGTTCATGTCAAAAGACCTGATGTCCCACCTAGAACTACATATGTCCATAGTGATGACTGGTGTCATAATTTTTCCAATACTATGATGTATCAATATTGTTATTAATTACCTATATTTTCCCCGAAGACTCCTAAATAAGATGAGGACACAATAGAGCCACCTCGTTTTCCAAAATCCTATATAAAGGTGAAGAATATTTTATACCATAGAGGGCCTCATACGGAGCCATATGAATTGTTTCTTAAAAGATCTTGTTGTAGTAATACTTGACGTGATGAATGTTTTTTCCAAAGAACCTTCAAAATCAACAATATAAGGCCACATAATATCCCCTAACATGAGAATCATTCATTCATATAGCCTGTTGGTCTGATGGTGAAATGAGGTACTCAAGAGAACCTATGAACCTAGTATCTTTTGCAAACATTTCCCAAAATTTGATGTAAACTGGGAATCTTGGTCTGAAATGATATATCAGGGAGCACTATGAAGTCTCACGAACTCTTATATGTAAATACTTCCCAGCTCATAAATTGGGATGGTCTCATAGATGAATAAGAAGTGAGGTAACATAGGATATATGTTGACGATTAGTTATAATTCATCGATACCTATAGGTGATCTCAAAAATCCCATCACAAATTCTATTGTTTTGTCATTCAATTTCAACTCTATAATGGATAGAGACTATAGAATTTCAACTGGTCACTAGTTCTCTACCTTCACCTGATAATAAGTGGAGCACCAAGTGATGAAATATTCTATCTACCTCTTCATACCAATCCAAAAATATTAAATAAGTATATCCCTTTACATTTTTGTAAGAGCAAGATGAACAACACAAATAGAGGCTTCTGATTCCCTCATCAACTCTTCCCATTTAACTAAAGTCACCCATACAAATCTATGTAAGAGTATAGTTTCCCTCCTATCAACAACCCATCATGGAGGTTAGATCTCTCATATGATTCTCTCCCTTAGAACAAGACCCTCATAATAAGAGAAATGATACATCTGAACCCATTCCAAAAGAGATGATGTCACTTTTAGAGCTAATAAGACTAGTTTTCAGGTTGTTCTTGAACCTCATGAGGTAACATAGAATACATATCCATCATCTTCCACTCAATTCTTTCCACCTTTATAGATTTTTTCTGTGTTTTCCAACTCATGGAATTAGAAAAAAACCTTACCTAGTGTGTAATAAATCTCAATGTCTATCAATTTTAGTCATTCCACCTACCTACATTGCCTTAAATTCAATTATCGCTAATTGGATACATATTTGATACTTTTATTATATGCGTAAACAACTAATTAGTCTCCCGATATAACATTCCTCCAAAAGTGTAGACCATAAACTATGGTGGATACCTTGAGGTTTTGCACAGGATAGTTCCTATCATGTGTCCTTAGCTGGCAATACTGATACGCTGTGACTTGATAACCATGAATTAGAACTACATTCAGCCTGATCCATGAAGCATCACAAAAAATTATATAAACTATTCTAAACTCATGTTGAATCACAATCTGGGCTAATGTTAGTCTCCCCTTTAACTCCTAAAAGGATATCTCACAATCTTCAGACCAAAGGAACAACACACCCTTATAAGTAAGGGTCTTAAGAAGTGTGGTTGAGCTAGATAAGTCCTTGATCAATAACATGTAATAACCATTTAACCCTAAGATACTTCATATAACAAACACATTCCTTGGCTGCTCCTAGGAAGCTACTATTCTAACCTTCTTTCGGTCAACTGATATGCATGGATCAGATATGATATAACCCCTTAAGTGAAATTTACTGATCCAGAAGTGGAATTTACTAAGTTTCTCATATAGTTGTTTCTCTATCAGTGTACTCAGAACAATATTGAGATGATTTGAATGGTCATTTATTGTGTGTGAATACACTAATATGTCATCTATAAAGACAATTATGAAGGAATGAGGGTACATGTGGAAACTAAAATTCATCAGATCCATAAATACTACCATCACATTTAACAGAACAAATGACATGACCATGTAGTCGTATAAGCTGTTCCTACTCCAGAATATTGTACGTGGTATATATGATGTCCTTATATGAACATGATGATATTCCCACCCTCTAATCGATATTGGGAAAAAGGGTTTCTCCTCAACAATGGTAGAAGAGGTCATCCATATAAGGAATTTGTTTCCCATTCTTCATCATAAGCTAGTTCAATCAATGATAATCCATATATAATATGAGGGTCTCATTCACCTTCTCGGAAAAAAGAATAGGTGAACCCCATGGTGATTTTTTCGGACTGATAAAACCATTTAATCTAATAATCTTCAAACTTATTCATCAATTCATAATGCTATATAGGTCTAATCCTACATAAGGAAATGGGTACTGGTTCTAAACCTTGAATAAGATCAGTGGTCATCTCAACCTCTCTCTCATGGGGGAATCTAGATAAATAATTACGGAATATTTCCCTTAAACGATCAGCTACAAGGGGGAACTCTACTAACTACATTCCCTAATTGATCATATGTAGAATAGCTAACTGATATATCACTCTACCAATCCCATTTCACTAGTGTCCAGATGGATTTTACTGGATATTCCATTCACCCTTATGGATATATAAATTTACCTCTACTAATTTTAATGACATTTAGTGTGGATATTAATCCACTTCGGCATGATAAGGCACAATTCAGTCCATACCAAGAACGAAATCATCATCGATCATCTAGAGGATGAATAAACTCCAAAAAAATGGCACCCACCGATATCAAGGGTAACTCCTAACATTGGAATATTCCATCTTTCATAACCCCTAATAGTGTGTCGAGAAATATGATTCCATAGAATTACTCTGTTACAAGACATAAATATTCCACCATAATATCATATATGAAAGATTGTGATAAGACTATATCCAAAAAGGATGAAACTAAAATAGATGTTTCCCTAGTAGTTACTATAACAATATATGTTCATGGACTCTACCCAATGGTTAATAGCTACACTACATAGATTTGGCCTGAAATGTGTCCCTGAGATGATGCATGACTAGCCAATGCAAATCCACTATGTTGTAGCTAAAGATCTGGGGCCAGAATACTGCAACCATGGACACTAGTTTCTCATCCTAATCGTCCAATATAATACCAACTCACATCTTGATGTGGATTTTTAGATCACATACATGATTGAAATATTGGTAGGGATCCCCTCTCCCTGGTATATGGAGGAAAATAATGGAGGAAGCACTAAAGGTGACCCAACCATCCATAATCTAGGAACTCAATTCAGTTCCTTATGCAAAGAGGCTACTAATGTCATGGCCTTCCACAGTGGTGAAAGACTACAACACTATCATTTCATTACACATTTATAGGATCTCCCTCTTGTGCACTCTTGAATTGGCACATTTTACATCTATAAGAACTTTATCTCTTCCTCAAAACTGAACAACCATGGATCAGATATCCAGCCCCTCTAAGATTCTATTCATTTATTAGAGCATGTTCACTATATATTTAATATTCATCAAATGAAATATGTTCATCTATAAGAGAAACAAATTTCTATGTCTATCCTTACTACCCCTCAAAATTTTCAAATCATTACTTGTTAGATATGGAAAAATTCATTGGAGCTCAGGGAAACGAGTCAAATACTCAAGAATGGTCATAGAGCCCAAAGAAAGATTAAATAATTATTAGGATTGATCCTCTATCATAGTCTATGGTATTAAAGTTTCATATAATTTCATCTGGAATTCTGACCAAATAATGCCTTGGTGTCATTCAGACTGAGATCTAACATCCGGCTATTTCTTTTTAGAGTCAAGCAACATGTAGGTAGTGATCTTGACCCTCCACTCTAGAGGAATATCATGATGGTTGGATTAGGAAACTATACCCACTAACAATGAATATATAGAATTAGTTCTTCCATCCTACATTAGGGTGGGAGGATTTTCCTGCTAAACGTCTTGTGTCAACTCTTCCATAGTCAGTGCAGGCTGGGGAGCACCCTGAATAGTCATTGTAAACTGAAGGATGCTTTCAAAAAACGTGCATTAACTCCAAGTGGAATATTAGTAGGAGGTTCCTCAAGTGGAACTACAAGAGTTATAATAGGTCTCTCATAGCACACTACCTCAAGAGTATTCTTATTTCCACATTTCTGATGTACAACATGAGGTTATCACATTGGCATAACACTACAAATTGAAAGCGCATACCTAAGAAAGAATTTATAATAGGTAGAAACATATAAGGAAAGTGATAAAATAATATTAGTTACAAGGCCTCCCTAGAAAATGGCATAACCCTCAACCTACTTCTGGAACTAGGTTAATGTATGATGGAAAAGGCCACGTAAGGATCACATGAGACATAGCCTATACCCATTGTTATGGTTAGGTCAAAGTCAAGGCATCACATTTATCTTATTTATATGGTTACCAAATCATTTTAAAATGTGGTAATAATTTTAATTCATTTATGAAATCAAATCACCATTAAAATATTGGATTGGGTGAATCACTATTCCAATTTATAAGGGCTCGTACACCTTATAAATTGAAATTGGGGATCCACTCACCCAAATTTATAACATTCTCTTGAAAGCTGAATTGGAAATTTTATAAAATAATAAAAAAACAGGCAGTACAAGACTCAATAACTTGGGCACAATTAGAAATCACATCCAATTAGGCAATGCAAACTAAATATAGAAATGTCTGGGAATAATGTATGACATTTAAATGCAATAGTTCCTACTATGATGCATATAATTCAATTCCCTCATCTCAGTAGGATAAGTTATTGAAATTATAATTCCAATCATATCAATATATTAATACCATAATACATGTGTCTCACCAAATGGTGAAGTGGTATCAACCATAAAATTCATAATCCATAAAAAAAAAAAATTTGTCCCCTGATATTTGGGTTTCCCATGTACATGGGTCAACTACGCCCAATGATAGGGTTAATTCCAAATCCATATATCCTAGTCTCCTTTTTAAATCCAAATAGTAAGACAAAAGGGAAAAAGGGATATGATACCACTTTTTAGAATCATACCCCTTGTTCCACTAAACTGTTCCCTGTGAAGGTTGGTCACATAACCTCTACGGAATCTCCTATAATTCCAAAGGCTACCGACTAGAAGAGAGGGCCTATGGTGTGTCTGTGGGGAGACTATTCCCTCATATATCCAATTATGGAAATTAGTAAACAATAAATAATTATTGACGGAAGAAAAATAATAATAATACAATAGTCCAAATTAATAAATAATCTAAGAGGAATAAACAACCAAGCCGAATTTGAATAATAATAATAGATACAAAAATATGATAATGATGTCATTTGTCTATACAAAAAGGGAACATCGGGGAACAAGGGATATAATAAGATAAAATAAAAAAAATAAGAACATATGAGAAACCTTTTTATTAATAAAACACTAATACATTACATCTTTACAACGATAAAAACCTCTAATACTCTAGAAAACTAATTAAAATCCATAGAATCACCACTAAAATTCCTCCCATAAGCATAATAAGACTTATTTTGTAGCCTTCATCCCTTGGATCTTCCATAATAATAATAGAAATATAGAGAAGGAAAATGGAAATGCTAAGAACAAGAGGAATGTACAAAATCATTTTGCAAGAATGAAAAGAACTCTAATGATTTTTATTGTTTTGGAATGCCTTAGACATATATTTATAAAGATTTTATAACCATTGTAAAAAAATAGACATTGTAATTTTGGTGACCATTGATATCTTTGATAGCCATTGGGTTTTATTTTAATTTAACCATTGCATGTTTTACAAATTTAAAATAATATTTAAAATAATATTTTTTAATAATAAAATTAATGAAAATTAATGTTAAATTTTAATTAATATTTTAATTTTTGATATTAAAATACCTAGATTTTATTAAAAATCATTTCATATGTTGAAATAAGAATGAAAAAAAAGTTTTTAAAATGAAAATGGTTTAATGTTTTAAAAATAGTTCAATATATATAAGTATATATATATATATATATATATTATTTTTTATATCAATCAATTGTTTTCTAAAAATTATAAACTAGACACCATAACCAAGGGTTTCCTGTAAAGCCAACCCCTAATGAATTAGTGGCGGAGCAACCAACTCAATCCTAGCTCAAGCATCATGATAGTTCATCCCTTGTATATGTGGAATGAGTACCAGTTCTAGTATAACATGTGACAAGGCCTGGGTGGGATCCCATGTGTAAGGATCCTAGTGTGTGTACATTCTATTATCAAAGTGAGGGAAACCACATTCTATATTATAAGGAAGTTGTGGAAGACCCCATGTTTCGATGTGGGGTGTATTTAATAACCACAAGATCTAATATCAACTATTCACCCAAGCATGAGTCATCTGATACATCCACACCAAAATATCTTTTCCATAATCTCCAAGTTTATCTCCACATATTCCATTAGACTGATTTTGATCTCGACCATCCATTTCAATCCTGATTAGCCTCTACCTTTTTAGTCATGTGGGATTTAATCTTATCCCTTCAATAGCATTTAGATTATCTCTAATGTCCCCTATTTTTTCCATGTATATTCTCCACTGACCACCAGTTCTCATCATTTAGTAGGTCAGCCGACAAATCTATTCTCCTCCAATATCAATTTCCTTTTGTATACATGGCCCCATATTTTAATCAACTCAACATATAATGTCATGGATGGTATTAATTTAACTTAACTGTTTGACTATAATGAGTATTTTATTTTCCCATTCTCATCTTCCACTGTAAGGAATGGTTATATATATTTGTTTATTTCAAGGAAATATTTGAAAAGGTTTTATTAACATTTTCAAAACCCATTAATGGGTTTATTAGATTCTCACCCTAATTTTTAAATTCTTTTTTGTACAGGATTAGTAGAATTACATTTTGATTTGAGGAGGCAATGAAAAAGAGACTATTCTATTTAGTAAATTTCATTCTATACAGTTTTTTAGAAATGGAATATTTTTATCTAATTATATATTACCTAGACATGTAAAAGGTCATATTTTTGTTAATGTGTTGTGTCATTATTCAATTTATTTTATAAAAAAATTATACACCATGTTTTAGCACCAAATATGTAAGCACATGTTTAGTTTGTTATATTTCCCATACCACTTGCTTCAGTATAAAATAAAATTATGAATGATTGAATATTTTATGTCATAATATGTATACAAGGTCCATTATAAACAAAAAACTAATAAAGGAACAACCCCACGCTTATGATCTAGATTAGGTTCTCATTTCCATGTAATTAAACAAGCATGATTTAATATATTATAAAGAAAGATATATAGAACATGAATTCAATCCATGAAATCCATCAGTGGTGTCATGAGCCCATCAAAGGAAATCTAAATAGTATCCCAAGCATCGCAATGGAAACATTTGATATATACAATATTGTCGAGTTCATCCAAGGAAACCCATAGAGTTTCTGTTGTATCACTCATGACATGGTGAATCTATTGTTGTACCATTTATCTCACTTAGGGAATCATGTATCATTCATGGGAAGAAGTAGTCATATTTCTAAAGGTTTTGTCTATGGTTTCTCTCCTTTGGAACTGATGTCACTCATGAGTATAAGAATCTGATAGAAAGAGAACATACCTTGAAACCCAAAGTATCTCTCATTGTGCATCAAGTGTTACCAACTAAACACAGTGATTCCATCCATGGAATCCTTAAAATGGGACCCATTTTCATTCTCATCCCACAAGGAATGGAATATATATATATATATATATATATATATAATCACATGACACAAGTATCCATTTCAAAACCACAGTCTTACTAATCTCTCCAAACTAAACAATTAACTCCATGAACAACAACATAAATGTATGACAAAGAAAAAGGAATTGAATAAGAGAAATGAATAGGAATAATTATTAAGAAACAAGGAATAGCATTTCATAATCACACACCATCAATGGCATCCAAAATAAGAAGCTAACATTATTTCCTAATCATAAAATTTAATTCAATCTAATAATTTATTGAATAATGGTAATAAAGGGATTATGGAATGATGTATAATCTCCCAATAACACGAACAATAAATTTAATTATAATTAAATAACCATAGAAATCCAAACAATTCATAAACAATTATGAATACCTATGTCAAGCATCAGTCATATGGAATTTAAATTATAATGTGAAGGCATACAGGTATAGGATAACCATTTTCTATCATTCAATTTATCCAATTAAAACACTTAGACACAGAATAATTAAACCTATGTTAAAACACTTTATATCATAGGGAACTTTCCATTAAGGGTTGTCATACCCATGGGGTGGCCAACAACCAATAGAATGGCCTAAGGATAGATTTTACCCCAAGGTGATATCATAGAGGGAAAGGAAAAAAATTTCGTTTATTTTTTAAAAATACTAGATACATCTCTCAAAGGATCTGGCAAGTACCTTAATGACACATCACATAAAAATCCATGAAATATGAGGGAAAATCATAGACCCCCGCCTCAATGTAGTAGAGATCTATTTTTCCTTTATCAAAACTTAATTGAACCCAAAATGGAAGAAATTATAGGATTTTTCAAAAGCCCTAAAATTAAGTCCAAATATGTCACAACAAAATAGCACAATAGATGGAAGTCGAAAATTAAAATAGTTAACTGTAGAAGGACGATATTCCTAAGGTATTGATATTACTTCCAACAATGAAGGATTTGGACAACAAATTAAGGAGATAACACAAAACCCCATAGAGAGGGGAGGAGAAGGATTCAAAATAAGTGGGAGAGAAAAATATCGCATGAATGAGGAGGGAGGATAAGAATAGGGTTAAAAGTTCATTAAGTGTAAAAGGGTAATTTCAAACTCAAACACACTACGAACGGTTCAACCACATGGTTTGGCCGAATGGGTTTGACCAAACTATGTGCCAACCATGCACCATTCACTTCTATAAGAAGGAACCATGAATGATTAGGTTCAAAATTTGACTAACCATGAACAAAATTTTTGAAACTGCTCTATCCAAAAATTTCTGGTGGTCGCACGGTTGTGTGCCCTGGGTCACAAAATTGTAGAATATTAGTTTTCCCTAGAATCATTCTTCCCATTTCCAGGAATCATGCATCGAATGATCCCTAGACACACTTGAGGACTGTTTTCACCCTTAGGAATCATTATATGGAAGTTTTAAGAAATTTAAATCAAAAATTATTGTTCCATTAAATTGATAAAATTTGGGACATTACAGAAGCTATAATTCCACTGTCCAGATTTTCATAAATAAAATTTCAATACATATTTATTAATTTGTCATAATAACAATATGTACCGTGTAAAAACACTTAGAAAAACCTAGAAACAAAGAATTCCACTTTTACCATGTCATCCAAACCTATAGACACAGTGCACACCCGAGTCCATACATTCCATCTATTTTCTAAGCCAGAGAATTGTTGATTCTATTTGATAAGAAAAATCACAATGATAAAATTTGAGGAAATTGGTGATAAAAATATTCATTTTTATATAGGTCACATCATCACTAGACATCAATCACGCCTCCATTTCCCAAGAGGCTAGTGTAAATAATATAGCATTAATTAACAAAAAGAATTGTATCCCCATATAAACCAATAATAAATGAAATAAATAGATTTATAAAAAATGAAAAACATTTGGGTTATTTAGTTATTCAAAACCCCACCATTATCTGTAATTACTACACCGGTAACTAGATCACATGAGAATTAAAATTTTGAAAAAATATACGAAACAAGAATGCAAAAATATATTGTGAAAAATGTCGCATAAATTACATAATGTACATGGAAGGGAAATTAATATATTATTAACAAAAAAGAATAAGAAACCATGGTCTTATGAATAAAATACATAGGTATTTTCATGAATAAATCCTTTAAAATAAATTATGGATAAAACATTAATATCTTCTCCCCAATCCCACAATGGAATCCAAAATAACATTCCTTATAATTTCTATATCCCAATAGGTTGTATATATTATGTCATAAAAGACCAATACTACTACACACACTTAAATTAAAATGATATTACTAGAATCCCATATATGAAGCTTTATATCCACTGATATTTCCAAATTGGTTGCGAGCACACACATACTCATTAGGAAACCACAGATAAGTCAAAACATGATTATGAAAAACAAGGTGAACTGTTAAACATTCCAACTTGTTCATATACATATATGATAGAACAATTTTTTATAAAAATGAGGAGTATAATATGGAAATGAAAACAAAAAATATTTTCTTGATATATTAAAATCCATACCAAGTATCACTTTTTTATCAGGAGGTTCATTACCCATCAACCATAGTTGGGTTTACCTGAGGCTCAATAACATAGCTGGGGGAAGAATAATTCAATAAAATGTTCCCAATAGGATATAGAATATTCTATATTTAGGGAATAATCTAATTCATTAGGGTTGTGATGGTTTGTCCAAGAGTTAGTGGAAAAGAACATCAAATTCAATAAGGAAATGGGTATAAATTTGTTAATTTGAAAGACCATTCACATTCAAACCTGTACATCCATGGATGTTATAAATGCATTAAATTTATAAGGAATATATATATAAAAACATAACCCTATAATAAATCATATAAATATATCATATAATATTCATTATCTACCATAAAGTCAAATAAAACAATAATCATGATTATTTTGGGAAAAATTAAACTTGTTTCTCTATGTTGTAGTAGTTAACATAAGAATATCACATGTTTTCATGTTAATTATATATAAGGTTTAAAAAATTTATTAAAAAAATGTTATACAATTAATTTTCAACAATTATTCAGTCAACATTAAGTGTATAACAATAGACACTAATCCTAATAAGGGAGTCAGAAGTATCAAACAAAATTAATGGAAGAATGAAGATTTATTATAATTTAGCTCGAATAAAAATATATTAGTAATTGAAAGTAAGTCTTTAAAAGTATTTTTTAGGGATAAACAAGTTATTAGGATAATTATTATATTGGTTATAATCAAATACCACTCTTTATAAACCCATTAAAGGGTGAAACATGGTATATTTATGAGAGAAAACATTTATTAAAAAGTAATGGTATTTAAAAAATTGATTTCTATATTTCAAATCTATTTTCAAAATGATCAGTACATTCATTTAAATCATAATTATTTATTATGGATTTAATCCATATTCATTAATACATAAAGAAGAATTTCATTAGATAAATACATTTTATATTTATAAATAATTTACTCCTAAATATTATTATGCTAATGAAATTACATATTATTTTCATTGAAATATTTTTCTTCAGTTACAAAGGATAAGATTTTATGTTTTAAAATTTAATAATTTATTTAATTATAACATAGTATAGTAAACTAATTTTTAATAAAATGGTCCAAAAATCATTTCATTAAAAAATAATATCATTTAATTAATACTCGAAAACATTATGTCTTATTTAGATGATAAACTAGTTTATGATATGAACACAATATAAGAGATGAGTTTTTTCCCTATACCTAGAAATTTCACCTTTCACTTATCCACTAATGAAACCCCTGGCTATTGTAATTATTGGATCATTGAGATATCAACCATTTAAGTAATGGTGAATGGATGTGACGTTATTTAAAATGAACAGAAAGTGAACTTTGGATTATATATAAATGTAAAAAAGGTGAGCCTCTTAGGATATAATGTTATTAACATATCATTTCCAAAGATAAAAACCTATGTGGGAATAACTTGGTATGCATGATTTAT
This sequence comes from Viscum album, assembly GCA_963277665.1. Classification (NCBI taxonomy): domain Eukaryota; kingdom Viridiplantae; phylum Streptophyta; class Magnoliopsida; order Santalales; family Viscaceae; genus Viscum; species Viscum album. The sequence continues at coordinate 413,480,675 of OY728119.1, read as the reverse complement.
ACAATATCATATATATAGAAACTAATAACATGGCCTAAAATAGAAGCATTTTAATGAAATATTGAAAATGATGGAAAAAAGGAATTTGGAATTTTTTTAAAAATTGTACAAAAAATGTAATAAATATCACTTTTCAAACATTAATATAGAATGGAGGTATAGACATCTATAAAAAAGGACATCTCATTTGAATATAATTTCACTATAACCCATTTATTTTTTTAAAAAAAGAACCATTTTTGTTATTGATTCAAATAACATTATAACATCTATTAGAAATAATAAAATCAACAACACATTGTAAAATAGATTGAAAAAAATTATATATTAAAGTTTAATCTTATGTTTTATAAATATATATAGAAAACGAGTGGAATAAATTTAAAAGGAATGACATTGATGTCTATCAATAGATTTTGAAAACATATCATTACCATACAAAAGCATTAGGAAGCTAACTGTAATTATGATTGGCTTTAATAAAAACCAAAAACCACTATAAAATAAATATAAGCATTATATAAACATTAAATAAGAAATAAAAAAACAACCATAAAATATAAAAAAATAATTCCAATTGAAAAATAGGTATATAACTTCATAAACCCATTCATGCTCAAAAGATCTTACGGACCCATAAAAATATTTTTATAATGAAACTCTTCCTCATGTTCCTAAAAACCATAGGTCAAAACCTAAAAAATATCCTCAAATAAAAACATTGGTGATACCATGTTAAAAACAATTATAAAATCCCAAATTTTTGTATATATATATATCCTTGAAAAAACAACAGGACGCATTTGGTATCTTCCTTTACACACAACAATGAGTTCAAATAAACTGTGATATAGTATAACTCTATAACCTAGATATTTTATTCATGGTTGTTAATAGAATTAAACAAATTATGAAATATATTTATAATTTTTTTGGATGATTAATTGTTTTAATAAAAACTCAGTTTTAATAAAATAAGTTAATTATTAATAGTCCTATGTTTTTTATGAAATTTATTTATCTACGTGAAATGTATTTTAATCTAAAAAATTATAATAATTAATATTTAAAATTTAATTAAATAAATTATAATGATAATTTATATAAATAAATAAACTAAAATCCCAATATTATTTCTATAAAGGTAATGAGTGAAGATAAAACAAATTAAATGAAAAAAGATATTTTTCTTTAAAACTATTTTTTATTTATTTAATGTGGGATTTAGTTGTAAATTATAAATAATAATTATTTATTAGTGTTTTTAATGAAATGAATAGATTATATGTTAAATAAAATATAGTCACATTCATTTGATAGTTTTTACTCGTAATGAAATGAATGTTAATTATGTTTTGTACTTAAAAACTCATTTTTCTATAAAATTTTATTCATTAATTTTTTTAAATTTATATTAAACCCAAATTAGTCTATTTATAATAATTGAAATTTTAAAAATTGAATGCATATTTAAAATCATAATTTATAAATTTTTTAACAGGGATACATTATTTTTTGTCCATAATGAATAGTAAAAATTATAAAAACTTCTTAATATAGTTATTGGTAAAATAGGTGTACAAGGGGGGGGGGGCCTAATCCCTTATATAAGGGTTAGAAATCCATTTAAAAGTGTCTATTTAATATTACTCAATGATATATAGACCATATATTATCCTAAAATATAATCATTTTCCATTATATAATTATTACACATGAGAAATACATTAATTATATCTATTTTTATGTAATTCCTTTTGTTTCCTCACCCTCACATATAAAAGGACACTACCTTACCCCCTATTAATTAATTTTTAACCTTCTTGTAGAGCCAAGACCAACCAAAACACCTTACTATGTTCCTTCCATTCATCGTAGATCCCATGGTATTTTTCTAATGCCAATATATAAGGGATTAATGTTTATACCAAAGGATTTCTCTCATATAAATTAAGTACATTTAAATTGTTCTGTTAGATTTTATTTCTCTTTCTACATTCCCCAAACTTGTTAAATACATACTGAAATAATGAATCCATTATCATAAATATATTTATATTTTATTATGATGATTGAAAAATATTTTCCCCCTATATTTTATTAAATGATAAATGAAAAATTTTATTATGTGTACAGGTGGACTACTACCTCCAAATAGAGATATTATTAATTTTCCATTAGTTCCCTAAATTGATGTACATATTAACGTAGATATTGAACTATTTAGAAATTAAATATTTATGATAATTTTGATATACATTTTATTATTAATGAGAAACTTTTATTTATCTTTAATTCATTATTTTTAATAAAAAAATCTAAAATAAATATTATGTGTTTATAGAAATTATCATATCCATGAAAAGTGTAATTCAGTTTTTTGACTGTGACTTTTATTAATGGTTATAAATATGTTAATAATTAGTATATTTTTTTTATAAAATTATTAAAACATGTAGAATATTGAACCATGGTCATATAATGAGCACTAGAACATTCAAAGAAAAACATTCATGAAAAATGAAAAAATTAACAATTAAGAAACATTGATACTAATAAAGTATTAATAATAAAATGGTTTTGAAAATACGTATGTTTAAAATATATGTTATTATAAATATGGATGTGTTTTTTTAAATTAATTTTTAAAATAATTAATAAAATATAAATGAAGATAGAATTCAAAAACATCAAGGGAGAGTTGAAGCCAAAGATTTACAAAACATTTATCATTTTTAATGGGATTGTTTATGTATAACTATATGATGATGATATTATATAAAATATATCTCAATAAAGATATAAAAATTAATCACCATTATTTATTTCTATAAATTACATGATTTCCTTTATTTTTCCACTTTATAAGTACTCAAAATTCCAAAACATTGTTTTTACAGAAAAAAACATTGATTTCATATTCGGTTGGGAATATTTTCATCCATATCCAAATTTTCTTTAAATTTTTTTTATAAATTCATTTAATAATTACATATTTTCTTAAATTTATTTTTATTCATGTTCTACATTATATTAAATGTGTAATAATATAAGTTTTATTCATTTTCCAAATAAGATAATTTTTACCAAATGTGTGAACGAAGTATTTGTTTTAACATACATTTCATGGAAAACATCTCTTAATATTATGAATGCACTTTTTTAATTATAATTTAAATTTTTTATAATAAATTTTAGTGAAATTTTTTAACTTATATTTTTAAAATTTTAATATATGAATCAATTAATTTATAAATTAATAGGGAATTTTTTCCAATAAAAATACCAGTGATATTTTATAGGAATATTTCATCTATCAAAAAATCCATGTATGTTACTCATACAGTTCTAAGGATATAATTATATGATATCATAATTGTAAATTATAATGATTTTTATTAATTATGATGATGAAATCCTTATAAAACATGTTTTACTTTCCATCTATTAATAAATGATTAAACTAAAAATGTTTTGATTCTATTGTTAAACTCATATAATTATATTTTGATTTTGAAAGAGCTGGGTCCATTATATACCTCCAATTAATTAGGAAAAGGTTAATATATTATGAGATCAATGGGTATATGTGACATTTTCCCTAGCCAAAAAATTGGTATATGGGAGGTTATCCCAATCTGAAAGTAATTACACAAATGTTTAATACTAGCCTAAAATTTTATTAATGTCTTTTTGGGTATACTTGAAAAAAGATTTATATGAATATAATTATTCCATACATTTATATTCTATTTTTAAATATGATCTTATTCTATTTTCATACTCGAATATATCATCACCATCATTGTTTATTTATTTATTCAAAGAAAGGAGAAGAGCAAGAAGAAACATGGCCAAAACATCCTAAACAGGATCCAAAGGGGTTTAAAGTGGTGCAATTCGAGGACATCCCCTCTGACAAGATTAGTCCCCTTTGGCATAAGAGAATCCACTTTCGAGAAACAGGAGACGTCGTGGCCGATGTTAGTTAAGGTTGCAAATTATTCTGCAACGTTTTTTCCCTTGCGCCAAGTATGGAAGACTTTGATACTACTATTTAGCACACCTCTGCATTTTCTGGTGACATATGAGATTGACCATGGGATAGGGCCATTTCAAGCGAAGGACTTATAGAAAATATAGGAGTCAATTTCCACCTTTGAGAGGACAATATTGGCCTCCCGATAGAGCAATAAACCAGTGAAAAATGCCTTGGCTTCATCCTGGAGAGATTATCCACTTCTGAGGTGAGTAGTGAAAGCCAGAATTATAGCACCTCCTGAGTCACGGACAACACCACCTCCTCTAATGTTCCTCGATCTTCACAAACCATTAGTGTTGAGCTTCAATCCCCCAACGGACAGAAGCCAGCGAACCCATGAAGATCTCGGACTGTTGGAGACCTGATGAGCCACTGGATTGGGAGGGAGAAGCTAGAGAATTGAAGGAGCATCACACTAGTTGCTAAATAACCTAACCAAGTCCATTAGCAAGCTCTGTGTTCTAGCAATGATGGACCTACCTGTCGATTGGATTGTTGAGTCAAAAGTCCTCTTTTGACTTCTATATCATGTTTTGGAAATCACAAATGCATTCTATCATATTATGGAATTTACAATTGTCTTCTATTTTGTTTATCGTATCGTACAAAGATGATCGTAATATCCATATCGTATCGTATGATACTAATCAAACTGATCGTACTGATCATGCAGATCGTACTGATCATGCTGATCGTACTGATCATGCTGATCGTACTGACCATATCGTATCATACAATACTGATCGTACTGACCATATCGTATCATACAATACTGATCGTACTTACCATGAAAATCGTACAATGCTGATCATACTAAATTTGAAAATCGTATTGATTCTGTTACTCATAACTTGTGTTACATTCTTGTTTCAATACTTAGTCAAAAAAACTTATTGTATATGAATCGTACTCATGTTTTTCATTTCTATATATCTTATGTCCTAACAAAATGATGTCTTTGAGTTAGTTACAAACTAATCAAAACGATGTCATTCTTTCTGTTTCAATATGACCGTTGGAGGCAATATGATCGTTGGAACCCGAGGCCTATAAATAGGAGGTCATTTGAAGCTGAGAGAACAACGATGAACGAAGAGAACGAATGAAGAGACTCTGTGAACTACCAAGATTCTAGAGAGAGACACTGTGACTTCTCTCATCTTCCTTGTGCGTTCGATCATCATATCGAGGGCTTTCAAGTAATTGAAAGACAGAGGTTCCGATTACCTACAAAATCGAGGGCTGCCGGAGATAGGCAGACAGACGTTCCGATCATCGTATCGAGGGATGCTGGGGATAGGCAAACAGACATGCCGATCATCGTATCAAGGTCTACCGGGGATAGGCAGACAGACGTGCCGATCACCGTATCGAGGGCTTCCGGGAATAGGCAGACAGACGTGCTGATCATCGTATCAAGGGCTCACCAAGGTGTTGGTGGGACAGACCCTTTATCCTTGGTGAAAGGATAACCCTTCTCTTTGGGTTAAAATAATTGTAATACTTTTACATTTCCAATGTTACTTGTATTAGAAATGAATTTGTATTGTTTCCTTTCTTATTTACATATTCAATTGTAATTGTTTCAATTACAATCATTCTATTACATATTGTATTGATTGATTCTATACGCTTTAAGATAGAATCATTCATCTGTGTATTACTCTGATTATTGTATTCATCTTGAATACAATTGTTTTACATTACATTAGTATTACAATACATCATACCTTTTTACATCCAATACAATTGTGGGTATTTGTATTTGTATTAGTTTAAGATCACTTAAACTAATCTCTTAGTTGCTAAAACTCATACGTTTTTAAACCTACAATTCACCCCCCCTATTGTATTGTTCCATCTAATAGATATACATATCTTTATATTCGATCTAACAATTGTTATCAGAGCAGGTTTTCCACTGATTTGTGTTACTAGCTTTATTTCTTTCATATTTCTTGAATACTTACTACACTAACGTGTGGAGTGGAAAAGTTTTTGTTGTATTAGATGGGAGGAATGAATATTGGTTCAATAGATAATCTGAATCCTTCTAGACCACCAATCATTGATGGGAATGATTATGAGTATTGGAGAGATCGTATGAAGACTTTCGTTATCAATACTGCTGTAGACAACTTTATAATGCTTACTCGAGGTTACAAAATTCCTGACAAAGAAGTCAGTACTTTCACCAACCAAGAGAAGTAAGAATATCAACTAAATTACAAGGTACGCAATACTTTATTATGCTCTATGACAAGGAATATATATATTCAGATATCTTCATGTGAAGCAGCCAACTGTATTTGGAAGAAATTAGAAGTCACTCATTTTGGTACATCCAAGGTTATAGAAACAAGAAGAGCAATGCTTCGAGCAGAGTATCATGGATTTGTTTTTCCTTATGGAGATGGAGTATGTAAAGTGCAACAAAGGTTTATGACAATTGTCAACAGCTTACAATCTATGGGAGAAAAAGGTCTTGATGATGAAGCTCTTGTTGATAAGATTATAGATATAATGCCAAATGAATGGGAGTCAAAAAGAACAGCTATTGATGAAAATAGAAAAGTTTCCCAGATTACTCTTGATGAACTCTTTGGAACTCTTCTACAGCATGAGACAAGAATGAAGAGAGATGCTGATTTCAACAAGAAGAAGAATGGGAATGGAAGTGTAGCCTTTGCATCTAAAGCTAAAACACCTAAAAGTCTTACAAGGTCGAAATCCAAGAAAGTTTTCATATCTGATTCAAGTGATTGTAATCTTTCGGATAATGAGTTATCCAATCTTGCTCGAAGGATGAACAAGATTTTGGGAAAGAAAGATTTCCAATATAGATTCAAAAAGAAAGATAGAAAGGATAAGAAAGATTCAGAGGTAACTTGTTATGAATGTAAGAAAGCAGGACATATAAAGCCTGATTGTCCTTTACTGAAAAGGAAAGATAGAAAGGAGAAACACTCAGAAAGAAACAAGAAAAGGTTTTATAAGACAAAGAAAGTCTTGAAAGCAAATGATACGTGGAGTGCAAGTGGTAGTGATTCCTCAGATGATTCTTCAGAATATGAGACATCAGGACAAAGGAATATTGGATTCTTAGCCAGACTACCAATTAAAGATCATTGTCTCATGGTTAAGGTACATAATGTTGAAGCTATTACAAATGTCTCTTTAAATGCAAATTGTAATGATAATAGATATTATGAATCTTCAAATGATGAATCCTCATCATCAGAGGATGATACATTACCTTCTTTTGAAGAGGTCTCTAGATTTTCCAAATTACTTGAAAATGAAAATTCTAAACTCAAAAAGAGATTTGAAAAAGCAAATTCTAGAATTTCAATCTTGACTAAAGAAGTATCAGATCTTTCTAAAGATCTTGATGTGAAAACTCCTGATTTTGAAAGTATTTTAAAAACCCTTGAAAAAGTTAAAGCTGATAAGGATAAACATTCTAAGGATCTTGAAACATTAATTTCAAAGAAAAACATTTTAGAGCCTAACTCTAGTTCAAATTAAAATGTTTTGGAAAATAAGAATTTGGTTTTAAAACTAAAGTAAGAGATTTTATCCTTGAAAAAATGCTTGTCAAACTTTACTCATGGAAAGGAAAACTTTGACAGGATGTATTCTCAAATTAGACCTTTGAGAAATCATTCTGGTCTTGTTTATACTTATTCCAAACCGGTTTTTAGTAACAACTATTTTGTTCCTCAAAAAACCTCTTTTTGTTCTATGTGTCAATGTGGAGGACACTGGAGAAGAAATTGTTCTCTTAACAAAACTCAATCTTTAGGATTTCATAAATCTCATTTTGAAAAACAAATGTGGATTCCTAAAATTCTCTTATCTAACCCTTCTGGATCCAATCAAGTTTGGATTCTGAAAATCTAATTGTTTCTTTTTCAGGAAAATGAGAAGTTTACTAATAATAATGTTTGGTAAATGGATAGTGGTTGTTCTCAACACATGACTGGAAACAAATATCTCTTTGAAAAGGTTATCAAAACAAAAGGTGGAAAAGTTACCTTCAGAGATAATGATCAAAGAATGATTGTTGGTATATATAATATTGTTTCAATTTTTTTATAAAAAGGAGATATTATTTTACAATTTATCGGAACGCAAGAACATCCTGCTTACATTTTTTAAAAACCCTTACCTTCTGATAGATTTGAATTTATAAAACAGAATCTAGGAATGATTACATTAAAATAATTATTCATATCTACTTCCTGTTTTACATCTCTAATAATAGTAAGAAACTCCTCGTAGAAAGGGGGAGAACATTTCTTTCTATGTTTTCCACTATATATCATTTTATCTTATTCCATAGATATGAGTTTTCTGTTTATCGTATTGACAATTTTAGTTTTCTCTTTATCGTATTGACAATTTTAGTTTTCTGTTTATCTTATTAAACGATCATGCTATTGAATCGACCAATGATGGTATTGAATTTCTTTTCCATCATATCGAACGATCATGGTATTGAATCGACCGATGATGGTATTGTATTTCTTTTCCATCGTATCGAACGATCATGCTATTGAATCGACTGATGATGGTATATTGAATTTCTTTTCCATCGTATCGAATGATCATGGTATTTAATCGACCGATGAGGGTATTGAATTTCTTTTCCATCGTATCGAACGATCATGCTATTGAATCGACCAATGATGGTATTGAATTTCTTTTCCATTGTATCGAACGATCGTGATATTGAATCGACCGATGATGGTATTGAATTTCTTTTCCATCGTATCAAATGATCATGGTATTGAATCGACCGATGATGGTATTGAAATTCTTTTCCATCGTACTGTCAGTTTATGGTAACAAGATTGTTTTCCATCGTACTGTTAGTTTATGGTAACAAGATTGTTTTCCATCGTACTGTCAGTTTATGGTAACAAGATTGTTTTCCATCGTACTGGCAGTTTATAGTAATGACTTTGTTTTCTATCGGCATGATGATTTTTTTTTTGTTTCCTTACGATTGTATTTTCTTTTGATTTCTATCAAAACCAATAATTACCTTACGTTCTCCGACATGTACTTTTCATTTTTTTTAAATTTTTCATTTGTTTTAATCCTAACCATTGATCTGGTTTTCTCTAATCTTGACCATAGAAGATCAACGGTCACCCTTTTTCAATCGTAGAAGATCAACGGTCACCCCTTTATCGCCTATAAATATCCCTCTCCCCTCCCCAAACCCACATTGGTTTTTCAGGATTTGAGGCGAAGCTCTGCTCCACCAGCTATAAATCTTCGTACAATCTTCTCATCGGCAGAACCTTTATGCCTCAATCCTCTGCTAACACTCCCGCCGAAATGTCTTCAAAGACTTTTACAGAGAAAGACTTTAACAGAGAAAGGTTAGTATCTCGAGACTTTTTCGATACGTACGATTCTACAATCAGGAAGATCATTTTGTTTCAAGGGTGGGAACATCTGTGTGTTGAAAAGCCTGATTCTCAAGATCTTTTTCTTTTTGATGAATTTTGTCAATTTTACAAAACTGTTTCTTTCGACAAAGACATGACTATAATATTTGCTGTGTACGATAGAAAATTGTCTATGTCCGTGAAACAAGTGGCACATTTTCTGAATGTTTCTGTAGAAGGGGATTCTTTCTGTCCATCGCGCAAACTACCAGAGGAAGTTGGTATGTTTAATAGAGAAAGTGCTGAAAAGACTTTGTTTGTTATTAATGAGGAAAAGAGAAAAGTGTCTCATCTTTCTCCAGACAATCGTTTTGTCACTTTATGGATGCAAGGTTTTCTTATTCCAAGGAAAGGGGATAGAGAAACATTGAAAGTATCTAATATTTTCATGCTTGACTATCTTGTGAATATGAGAAAAGTGAATCTCATGGGGTATGTTTTTGAAACCATTAAGAATATCAAGACAGGATGGATTAAGTCCCAAATGATTATGTATCCATCCATCCTTACGAATTTCATTCTCGAGAGTATGAAGTTTTGTAACATTCCTTTGAAAGGAAATCCCATAGATCTGAAGCCTTCTTGGATTAACAAAAGTATGATGAAAAAGTTGAATGTTTGTTTTGATCACAATTCAAAACTTTTTGTCAGAGATATAGAAGCGGAATTGGCTCAGAATCAATCGGCACCTATGCCAGCCAAAGATTTTCAGTCTACTGGTGTAACTCAAAAGTCTGATCTGCAAACCAGTTCAAAGCCCAAGAAGAAGCCGAGGTACAGTAAGGAGGTTGTAGAAAAGTGGAGAAAGGATAAGGAACAGAGAAAGGAAGGTGATCCAAAGTTCGGTCTTGACCCTGCTGAGACCTTTGCAGAAAGAGTAAGGGTAGAAGAAACTCTTTAGGCTGAAAAGAAGAAGAAGGTTCTTTTGAAAAGAAAGGCTCAGGACCTTGATGTCTCTAAAGTCTTGAAAGCAGTAGAGCAAGCTAGTGCTCAACTAACAGAAGAAGTGCACCAAGAGTCCATCGTACAGAGTCTACCTAAGAAAGGAAAACAAAAACAAGTGATGGAAGAGATAGAAGAAGTGGAATAAGAATAAGGAGACTTTATTTTAGAATTTATTAAAAGTTCAAAGATGAGTAGAGAGTAATCGGTTCAAAAGCTGAGTGAAGGTGTTCAACAAACTCCTCATGCCGATGAAGCACAATCTCCGGACAGAATGTCTTTTCAAGAAAAGAAAGGTGATCAATCCTCTCATTCTGATAAAGTTGTTGTAATTAGTGACAAAGTGGAAGAAGAAAGAAATAAGAAAGTAAAAGAAAAAGGAAAACATCCAGTTGTTGAATCAAGCAGATCGTATGAACTAGCATTGTACGATGAAGATACTGATTCAGAGCATACAATCTCTCTCATGAAGAGTGATTACATTGTTCATGTTTTGAGAAGGGTTGAGAAGACCATTCCTTATTTCCCGAGGCTGGAAGGGAAGATTGATTTTATTACTGACAATCAAAAGAAGAAGTTTGGCTCTGTAAAATAATTAAGGAAGAAAGTGTTGTCAGTAGAAGCCGATTTGAAAGTTTGTTCAGAAAGTTCGGTTGCTCATAAGAAGGCATGCAATAAGATGACCAAGTGGTCATACAAAATAGAGAGCTCAATCAATGATCATGAAATTGATATTTAAGATATAAGAAGGTTATCAAATGAGATTTCAATTTCTTTCAATAAGCTTGACATAGAAACGGTTGAAAGGTTAAATATTTTGTCTTCTCAAAGAGCTGATGTTCCTTCAGTGAAAGACTTGCAAGAGAGAATGAATGCTTTCCAATCTTCATTCTAGAAGGTTTCATCTTTCAAAGATGAAATGGTTTTGTTGAAGAATCAAAATTCTGTGTTATCCAAAGATAACAAGAATTTTCAAAACAGAATTGATACCCTTGAAGAAGTAATCAGAGTCCGAGAGGAGACTATCAGAAATTAAGATTAGATATTTGCATACCAACAAGAGCTTCTCAAAACTCAGGGTGAATCAATTTCTGAAGACAAGAAGCAGATCAAAAAGATGAAATCTGTTCTTCATGAGCTTATAAAGAAGGATAAGGAAAGAGAAAACAAATGATTGTTGAATTTGTGTTCTTTTGGACTTGTCTTTGTTTTGAAATGACTTTTATGATCCTTTTCTTTTATCCAATGTCTTGTGTTTTTTTTCTAACTCTTTCATACAATTCAAGATTACCTATTTCTTTTTGTAAATCACAAAGGGGGAGAATTTTTACAAAGGGGAGAATGTTTTATAAAGGGGGATAATGCTTTACAACACTCTTAAGGAAAATCTACGAATACAATCCTTAGGAAACTCCATACCTAAGGGGGAGTTAGTTTTATTCAATTTCTTATTCAGAAGAGTTTTCAATAACTCAGGGGGAGATAAGTTTTTTCTTGTTACATTTACTTTGTGTGTTGTGCTTTCCAAAAAAGGGGAGATTGTTGAGTCAAAAGTCCTCTTTTTACTTCTATATCATGTTTTGGAAATCACAAATGCATTCTATCATATTATGGAATTTACAATTGTCTTCTATTTTGTTTATCGTATCTTACAATGATGATCGTACTATCCATATCGTATCATACGCTACTAATCGAACTGATCATACTGATCATGCTGATCGTACTGATCATGCTGATCGTACTGATCATGCTGATCGTACTGATCATGTTGATCGTACTGACCATATCGTATCATACAATACTAATCGTAATGACCATATCGTATCATACAATACTGATCGTACTTACCATGAAAATCGTACAATGCTGATCATACTAAATATGAAAATTGTATTGATTCTGTTACTCATAACTTGTGTTACATTCTTGTTTCAATACTTAGTCAAAAAAACTTATTGTATATGAATCGTACTCATGTTTTTCATTTCTATATATCTTATGTCCTAACAAAATGATGTCGTTGAGTTAGTTACAAACTAATCAAAACGATGTCGTGCTTTCTATTTCAATATGACCGTTGGAGGCAATATGACCGTTGGAACCCGAGGCCTATAAATAGGAGGTCATTTGAAGCTGAGAGAACAACGATGAACGAAGAGAACGAATGAAGAGACTCTGTGAACTACCAAGAATGTAGAGAGAGACATTGTGACTTCTCTCATCTGCCTTGTGCGTCTGATCATCGTATCGAGGGCTTTCAAGTAATTGAAAGACAGAGGTTCCGATTACCTACAAAATCGAGGGCTGGCGGGGATAGGCAGACAGACGTGCCGATCATTGTATCGAGGGCTGCCGGGGATAAATAGACAGACGTGCCGATCATCGTATCGAGGGCTGCCAGGGATAGGCAGAGAGACGTGTCGATCATCGTATCGAGGGCTGCCGGGAATAGGCAGACAAACGTGTCGATCATCGTATCGAGGGCTCACCAAGGTGTTGGTGGGACAGACCTTTTATCCTAGGTGAAAGGATAACCCTTCTCTTTGGGTTAATTTTTTTTAATACTTTTACATTTCCGCTGTTACTTGTATTAGAAAGGAATTTGTATTGTTTCCTTTCTTCTTTACATATTCAATTGTAATTGTTTCAATTACAATCATTCTATTACATATTGTATTGATTGATTCTATACACTTTAAGATAGAATCATTCATCTGTGTATTACTCTGATTATTTTATTCATCTTGAATACAATTGTTTTATATTACATTAGTATTACAATACATCATACCTTTTTACATCCAATACAATTGTGGGTATGTGTATTTGTATTAGTTTAAGATCATTTAAACTAATCTCTTCGTTGATAAAACTCATAGGTTTTTTAACCTACAATTCACCCCCCCCTCTTGTATTGTTCCATCTAATAGATATAAATATCTTTATATTTGATCCAACATGGATCCCCTAAAATAGTGACTTATTTCTCACCAACCAGAGACACCATCAGCCAGCGAGATGCACGATCGCCCGGGCCTCCTTCTCCAGACCAGTATTACCCGAACCATGGAACCATCTCTCCATGAAGGGAGTAGCAGCCGGGCTACCAAAATAAACCCCAATAAACTCGCCGAAAGAATTCCAGACCTCTCTCACGCATCCTCCTTCAAAGAAAATATGCGCTCCATTCTCCTCCCGGTGCTCCTTGCAACAGCAGCACCTGGAAGTGACACTGATACCACACTTTTTGATGTTATCATCATATGGTATTTCATTATTCATTTCTTATGAACTCCAAGAATTATGTTGGGAATCAATATTATTTTATATTAATTTCTTGGTAAGGTTTCAGAATGTTAAGATCATGTTATCGTACAATTATGCACATTCTATTCGTAAAATTATAATTTATATCTATATTTGTAATATTACATAGCATATGAGATAACTCTTTATTTTGTTCCCTTTTCCCTAGGATATGAAGAATGTATTTTCATATGACATGTCTAAGCAAGTTTCTATTTGTGAATATATTTGTGAAAGATGATGTAGATCACTTTTTACCATTATATATATATATAATTCCAAAAAGAATATTTATTTTCATTTTAATATTTCATCATAATGGTGTATAACAAATTTCAATATGATAATGTGTAATAGTTATGTATAAAATTATTAGGCCCCTTCAGTTAGTATTAGTGAAGTGTTTAGTTATTTTCCAAACTAGGGATAAGAATCACAAACGAGAACCCTTGGGAAAATCCTCTATATAGAAGAACACTATATGCTACAATAATGTTCAAATATTGTTGACATCCAAGAAAACAAAAAAATATGGATTCTGACATGTGGATTTTCCCTTGGTTGAAATGAAACAAGGAGAAACAACTATTAAAGGGGGGATAATAGGTATTAAATCAACCATCACTAGTGCATGATGTATTGGCCTAATATTATACATTAGGATAGACACTCATAGGGGATATCCAAGTATTAATTCACTATTTCATTATAATGCATTATAAGATATATGAATAATTGATGACCATGGATGATATAGAATAAACATAACGTGTCACAAATTTTAAATAATGTGTCATGATTTTTAAATCCTATGAAATATTTTATTCATTATATGGCATCTCTAAATGATAATTATTTTTGAAAAAAGGATTTTTTTCATTGTATTCAACGGCCAGAAAAATATTGAATCACTTTAATAAATAATGTGTTGGAAAATGCAATGATATTACTACTGAGAAATAGTATTTTATGGGACATGAAAGGAAAAGTCTTATTTTTATGTTTTTTCATCTTTTTTAGTACATGATATATATAATTTCCAAATGAGATATAGTGGTAAAATGTAATATAGTGTCCTTTATGGGAAAAATAATCATCTTATTTTACTTGTTCAACTAATCCACAAATTTATAAGAAATGGATTTGTACCATTAAAAAGATATTATTCATTATCTAGTGTTCAGAGAATTAAACTTTTATATTTCCATTTTATTATTTGGAAGGACATTAACATTAATAGTGTGAAATTATAATGATCCTTAGAAAATAAATATATAATTATTATATTTTGTGGGATGCATTTGGAAGGTTATATTCTAATAATAATATTCCGCATATTCTTATTTTAAAAATGTGGAAGGAATTCCTTATTCCAATTATAATGGGTGATGATTCCATTATTGCCAATAAAGATAATTTTAACAGACTTATATGGTATATTTTGGTAATTATCATTATGCATGGATAAAACAATGAGCAATTCTTATGTGTCTTAAAACTACATCTCTAAGGGTCTTTTGTCGTACGATAATTCAATAGTTATGGAAAATATTAATTTATATGAACTCAATGTTGAAAAGAATAATATGTTCATCCATTAATAATATGGTTTTAATAGGAAACAAATGATGTAATTTAGTGGAAATTATAAGAACAAACCCCACCTAGGGAAGAAGATGATTCTTCCTTTATTCCAAAATTATTAAATTAAATATTGAGAAAATTGTCTAAAGGGGATAAGTAAATGATTTATGTGTGGAATGTAAGGTTATTATCAATTAAATTCAAGAATGACAATAATAAGTTTTCAAATTATGTCAGTTTAAAAAATGACCCACATAATGTATCCCCCCACACTCTAGTGTCTCAACTATAAATCATATGAAAATTTTGATAACCAATTCATGAGGATAATATTTAATGATTATTAAAGATATATGAATCCTCTTAATCCCAAAGAAAAAAGTAAATCTCATAGGATTTCTATTTTATATTTTTTTAAAATAATATAGTGGTGAAGAGTATAATCACCATCCACTTTATAACTTCTAATGTATTTTTTATTAGGAATCCACCCACTCATTTATATCTAATAAATTTATTAAGTGTATCACATTATAAACTAAATTAGTGTATGTTCAATTATTAATTAATCCTCTAAACGGTATGATGATAGCATATCAAATATATGATTTTTTTAAAATAATTATTATTGGAGTATGAATCCAAAAAATACTATTTTTTCAATTTTATTTTGATGTTATTTTGGTCATCAATAAATTTTTTTATATGAAAAACAAATCAATTTCCAAATAAGTGAAATAATATTAAATATTCCATACTAACATATTATTATATAATGATTTAAGGATAAGTATGGACATCCCTTATTAATTACATACATTATTTGGGTCCTGATTCCTATTCTAAGTGGTATTTAGCAATGATGGTCGTGGAGTAACTCAACATTAATGATATACCTATCATATAGAACATTAATGATTACTTTCCAAAATAATTTTCTAGTTTTCCTATGAATCATAAAGTCATGTTTTCAATATACCTCGGTCTTATATCTAAACCTAATTCAAATAATCTATGTATAATGAAACTAATTGAGTTGTAGGAAGAACAAATACTCTTAATGAATTATATAGGGCTATCTTTTAGAATATTATGTTACCATGGGGTGAGCCTACTATTCTTGAAGTATAGAATGAATGATATTATTTATTATTTAATGAGTATTAAAACATTGACATGAATTCACTCAATAAAATGAATCATCTACATCGTATTGAGGATTTTGTAGATCAATTTCATGGTTTTCAATACTTCTCAATGGTACAAATTTATTATAAAATCAATCCATTGAGGTTCCAATGTGAATATATACAAAAAAGAGAACCCCATATGGGGGTATGGACACTATGAATTTATATTAATTCCCTTTGGTTTTAATGATTCCCACAATATCATCAAGTATTTATAGAATTGATTATTTACATATTACCTTGTTCAGTTTAGGGTTATTATAGAAGAAATATTTATATATTTCAACATTAAGTAAGAGTATTTCAATCACTTGAGATCTTACTGATGAATCTATGGAAAGAAAATCTATGTGAAAAATTAACCAAGTGTGGCTTTTTACACAATAAACCTCATTTCTGGGTCATATAATATCATGTAAAGATATATCAATGGATCCATCATTATTGAATGTCATTAACAAAAGGCCTCAACAAAAAACTATGAGAGAGATCCATAGTTTTTATATTGGATTGATATTAAAGATTATTTGTGAATAATTTATCATGGATATTTAATCTTCTCACCATGTCAACTCAGAATGTATTCATATATATTTAGATTGATGAATATAAAGAAAATGTCAAATAACTGAGGTGAAGGATCGGTAGTTCACCTTTTCTCAAACTAACCAAGAGTAGATAAACTTTTTTGAATTATAAGGACACATCAAATAACTGGATATGATGTGTTATTTTGTAAAATGATATGGTGACATCTTATTTGTCATGAAAATTAATGGTTCATGAGAAAAATTTACCCTATATCATAATTTTGAAATCTGATATATATATATATACATATATATATATAGTGATCATTATATTTTAATGTATATTTTCACCTAGAGATAGTTTAATATGTGTTAGAGAAGGTTATTAGAGTTGATTAATTTTTGTAACTACTCAATACATTACTGCCCTAGGAATCTAAAAAATGTGGATGTTACATTAATATAAAAGGATCATGATAGTTTCTCTATGATTAGGATCAAAACAGATCAAATATTTATGGATATGAAAATGATGGACCTTGAAATTTTGAAGTAATGGTAGAAATTATATATCTCTCAAATTATTGTTCAAACATCTATCCATGTGATTCTTAATGAAATGAAAAATTAATATGTATAGATATAAAAAAATACAAAATGTTCATAAGATTAACATTGATAATGATGTAGTGATATGGTTCAGTAAATGAGTATGTGTCTCAAAAATACCAGATATACAGAAGGATATATTTAGATAAGAACATAGATTAACATTCTCTATTCACTATGGACGTATAAAGATATAAAAATATATTGAGGTGTATTTATTGTGAAAAAACATGTACATAGATATTGCATAGTAAATATATCGATACTTGGTATGTTAGTATGTTATGTTTGATAGATTAAAGTACAAAGAGATGTTACAACCATTACCTACACTGAAATGGAAATGGTAAAATATCGCAACTTCTTTTGTAGTAGGGCTGCCAAAAATATCTAAAGGCCATAATTCCTATTTTTTATATTCATTCACTATATGAAGTCAAAATATTTCATTACTATGCTATATTATTTTACTCTTGATCAAAAAACTAGTATATACTTTAATGATGTGGAAAGGATTCATCATGTGCAACTTTATTTAGAAAATATTAAATGCATAGCATAATAAAAATTATATCATCCTTAATATTATTCATAAAATCATTAATTTGATCATATGGAAAGGAAAAAAATAATGGTTTAGAATATATTCATAATAACAGTTACATAAATAGAAATTATCTGGAGAAAATAAAGAATAATAAATTTGAAACAGAAAATAATTATAAGCAATAGAAATTTTATCAGAAACATGAAAATGAAATAGATATATGTATATTATATATATATATATATTATTATTTTCATGGATAATAAAAACAGAATTTTAAATGATGGAAATGATTAATTTTGGATATCATGATCTCAGACATCAATATATCTTTACCATCAAGGCTTTATACCAACATAGTTTATTAATTTGTTAAGTATTCCAAAAAAACAAAATTAATAAGTTTTCCTAATTAGTTATTCGAAAAAGACTTATCGATTCATTGATGGAATATATATATAACTATTCAAACCATCATAGTATATAAAATGCATACCTCATATATTTAATTATCAATTTAATTCATATCCAAAAATATTTTTCAATAAATACTAATACAAAGTAAATAATTCAATATATCAACATTTTCATAGTCAATAAAATAACATTCATTATAAAAAAACCATATATATTAAAATTATATGGTTTTGAAATAAGAATATCCATGATAAAAATAATATGGGTATTTAAGAGAAAATTAATTTTTAATGAATAATAATTATAACAATGTGAATATTTATATAGAAATTAATAACCAAAAAATTATTGATAGACATAGTATGATAATCAATTCATTTGACATATCAACGTTAAAATAAAATTAACTCATGTGTAGAAATAAATTATATGGAACTAAAATATTTAAGTAATATTCCAAAAAATGAATTTCTTGGTAAAACTATTATAAAATTGTAAATTATGATGAAGAACGTAAAATGGTGATGGAAGTTGGAAAATATATTAACACCATATATGTTAAAGGGAATAATTCCATCAGAATTTTAATAAGGGAAATTAAAAAATGAACCCTTTACCGAAAAATAGAATTATTATATTAATACCCCGTAATAAGTAAGGATATGGTAAAATTTTCATGTTAAATCATTTAAGAAAATTGAAATTACTTTTCTTAAATAATTTATAAATTTATGGACATGGAATAACAATAATAACGATCAAAAAGATAAATTAGATCTTATTTTGTTAAAAAATATTTTTCATGATTGTAGTTTCAAAGTAAAGAAATTTTAAAATAAAATTTGGAAATAGATTATATTTAAATATGATAAGAAAAATCATTTAGTTTATAAAATATAGAGTATAATATTCCTTCATCGAAAATATGTTAATCCTAAAAATTGTGATTGTAAAATAAATCCTAACCTCATTGGTAACATTTAATTTGTAAACCCAAAGAAGAATAAAAAATAACTAAAATAATAATACTCGATAATAAATATATATCACGGTTAAATACCTAAAACTATAAACATATACACTAAAAAAATGTAAATTGGATAATTATACCAAATATATCTCAATAGATTTTGAAATCGTGAAAAAATATGTTACCTCATGTTCGACATTCATCAAAAGAGATATAACCTCCTATATAAAAATTTGAATTAATTATACTTATATACCAAAGGAAATTAAATAACTATAATTTCATACCTAATCTACCTATAACACTTAAGCACCCATTTATTAAATATTATATATAAAAGTCGTCATTTTATGGTGTTATATTTTCTATTTTTCTAGAGAATTCAGTTTCAGTAGTTCTGGTCCATTACCATTGATTAGGGTTCCATCATCTCCAAAAGGTTTATAACGATATAAATATAATATATATTAATTATATATATATATATATATATTAATTCATAAATTATATATATTGAAAAATGAATTACTCTATTCATGGAGACGGTAGGTTGTACGTATTCATGAACACAATTTTTACGTTTTGATGAGTAAAATAAATGAAATATAAATATTAATTAACATTTAAATTAACATTAATTAATAATATATTTCATATATATTTATTAAATATATCATAATTACCATCTATGTAAATAGGAAATGAAAAATTAATCAAATCACTTCGTGTGTGTGGTAGCCCACACACACGCACCGATGGCATTATCATTTTCCAAATGATTGGAAGTTATGAATATAGATATTATATTATATTTATTGTAGAATAAGTTTTTTATAAATATCATGTATAATAATTAATTCCATATTTATAACTATAATATTGTAATAATAATGCTATTTGAATTACACCACTTCTTGGAGACAGTAAGTTGTAAATATGTGTGAACGTTGTTTTCTATATCCATATGATGGAAAAGAGGTGTAAAATTAGGGTAATATAATAATAATAACATATTTTTATATTTATGATATTGGTTTCAATATTTTATAATATATATAATAGAATTTCCTTGTGTATAGGTACAAATTAAATTAAAAGTATTAGGTTAGGAGTTGCACCTCGTCATTGTGAAACCAAATTTGATTACAACATAATCCTTGAAATGATTATATTTCAGTGATTCAAAAAAAAAATTTGTCCTAGCGAAGGAATATAGGATGATATTATGGTAGTGAAGGGCCATTCTAGATTGCTCAAAATGTGAGAGTAGGAGGGGAGTATATGTGCCCTTTTATAATTGATGGGAGGAGAATTCTTGGAATTTCATAAAATATTAAATTAATATAAATTAATTTTCATAATAGAGTGGTTAAAAATTGATATAAATAAAATATAGGATGAATATAAAACAATGTTTTCTATTATAATAATAGTAATATATTTTTCGGTGATGTTTCAATACATATATATTAATTTTAACCCCTTGTTACCCATTTCTACAATTACCAAAATATCAATGTTGTTTGCTCATTAATGTTCAAGAATGTCACCCTAAAAGGAAAATTAAACCATAAATCATAAATGGATGATATATTAAAGTTAATCTCATTCGCATGGCTGAAGATAGGATTTTTATGAATTTAAATCATTTAATAAAATGTTGATTATTGCAAATTATCATTAATGTCATTTTTTGAATTGTTTTGTTACTTTGATATTAAATTCATCTTGAGAGTAATGGAATTAAAATATATAGAATTAACTCATCCAAAATATTTTATATTAATATATAAATTTTTTTATCACTATTACCCAAGAAAGTAATATTACTTGTTTTTTTGAAAAACATTAATTTTATTACTATACTAATTGAATAAATATTGTGTTGGCATTGACTAAGACTTTAATCTAATAATAAAATAAATAAAATTAAATATATATTTACATGATGAAAAACTATTTAATTTATATAATAAAAAACTAAATATGAAAATAACACATTTTAGACCCTATGAAAAAATTTCAGAGATATTGAAATCGATAGAGTGACATTTGGTATTTAATCATCCTTTAAAATACGTATTGTTCAATAAAAATAAAAAATGGAACCAATTGTCAATACTTTTGGGGATTGGATAAGAAAAGCATAAATACAATAATGAAATAATACAAAGACAAGTGTTATAAAAATTTTGAAGCCTTATCCCAAAGTATTAACCCAATTTTACCCATTCTATCCTAACCAAGGTGATAAATATATAAAAAGGTTTCTATTTATGATGAAAAAAATTAAAATGGAATTATTTTACAAATTTATCCTATATATTTTCAAATATGGAATAAATTTTACCCAATTAAATTCAAATAATATAGATAAATTAATTTAAAAACTAAAACAGAAAGTTTGATGGAAAACATTTTTTTAGAAAAATTTGTTATTAATCATAAAGATTTACTTATATTTAAATCTGGTAAAATGATGATCCAAATAAAATTAGATATATTATTCTATCTCAATTAGATATTATATAAAATTAACTCCGATTCAAAAATAGTTTAATCCTTGGAATTACATTATTTTATGACATGAAATTACAGCTTAACAAGATTCATAATTTTTCACTTTTCACAAAATAATAAATCTTCTTAGAAAAATACAAAACATTCAACCTCAGATTAAAAATTAATGATTAATAAAAGATATAGTATTTGGATTAAATTTTTTAAAAATTTTAACGGTTCCTTTAAACTCAGATATGGATCTAAAGAAAGATATCAATGATATTAAGTTTATTTAAAATATCATAATGTCTTTGGGTGTTACATGCTACCCTTATTATAATAATTTCACTTTAGAAATTTATTTAATACATTTCAAAAAAACTGATGATAATTCATAAACATCACACCCTTGAGTTCTAATGTAGAATAATAAGATTTCGGGTTTCTCCATATATCATTTACCAGATGAGAGGCCTTCTTTCAGTACAAATTGTATCTATTGTGTAGAACGTTTATGGATTTCACCTCATAAGATAGATATCTCTCTATATTTATGATCTCTAAGTTCATTATATGTGAATCATAAAGTATTTACATCATCTAAATAGTTACACAAAATACATCATGAACATGAGAGACATTTTATAAAAACACCAACCAATAATCTACCATATCAATATGATCATTAATTTCGAATGGACCAGTATTTTTAAGTATCTTCATTCCCTTATTTTAAAATCTCATAACCATATTCTAATGAGATTTTCATATGAATACTTTTTCATAATCATCAAAAAATTGATCTTAATTATTATTGTAAGCATAAAATTTTTTGTGGATTTAAATTTCAATTATATGTTTTTCAAATGATCTATGATTTTATTACATTTTTTCTACTATATAGGGTCCCAAGAGATTTTGTTATCACACTACATCCCAACATATTTGAGTTCATTACACACTTCCATATATAGATTTATAAGGAACTATATGAACACACAATTCAATGATATTTTTCAGAAAATTTTACTAATGAAAGGTGTTAATATGAATGACAATTGAAATATATAGAAAATGCTCCCAACATAT
The DNA here is from genome assembly GCA_963277665.1 of Viscum album. Classification (NCBI taxonomy): domain Eukaryota; kingdom Viridiplantae; phylum Streptophyta; class Magnoliopsida; order Santalales; family Viscaceae; genus Viscum; species Viscum album. The sequence goes on along the minus strand of OY728119.1, from coordinate 413,457,482 downwards.
ATGATAGATTAACAATTGATTATCAGACTAACCATCTACCTGAGGATGATAAGTTATATTAAAACTCAACTCTCTATTCAAATCATTCTACTGATTTCTTCTGAAAATCAATGCAAATCTTGGATCCTGATCAGATAATATTGAAATTGATATTCCATTTAATATCTCAACATCATTTATGTATAACTTGTTCAGCTTAATTATATCAAAATATTCTCCAATAGGGATACAATGCACATATTTCATAAGGAAATCGACAAAACACAAATATTATTATTCCCTTTAAATTTATTTTGGAGACTGATGATGAAATAATTGGTACTATTTTTCCATTTACATTCATTTTTGTAAAATGGTTTAAACATCCACATAGACCACTATCACAAAATATTAAATTTCCAAAACACCAATCATTAGGTTACATAATCTATAATATCCCTTTTCATATTATCCCACCTAAAAACAAATCAGATATTTATAAGTTTTTGTACATCCAGGATGAATATAGAGTGATAAGAAATTAGTTTCATCCAATATCTTTTTCATCAAATATAGTTTTGCTGGAATACGTACTCTGTTTCAGAATATTATCATTTCAACATGATCATGGTTGAACAAAAGGGCATTCCTCAAATTTTCTCTAATTCCACATCTTCCTTTTATACCTTATTAATACAATCATAGTTTAATGGTTGAACATTCATCTTAGGAATATATAACATATCCCCCTCCCTCAATATTTCATGATTTAGGCTCTCAATATTCATAAATATTGGTTTCCTTTCAATATAAATCATGGAATAACCTGCATGGTTATTCTGACATAGAGCATTAACTACCTAGTTCTCCATCCCAAGTTGGTAATGTATTGGGAAATCATAATCATTGATCAAAGTAGACCATTTTTGATAGTTCATATTCAACACTTTATGTCAAAATGTATACTTTAATCTTTTATAATTAGTATATATATCACACCTTTCACCATACTAATAATTCCACCATATAATCAATGAAAAAATTACAACATCCCACTATAAATGTTTTACTCTGTAATATATCTAAAGATTTTTCAATCTTAAAAGAGTCATATTGCTTAACCATATAATTATTCATGTGGATGCGTCATAGGTCCTTATTTTATAAATAAATATTTTTCAAAACCCCCTCTACACTATAGATCACTGTAAGAACATTAACATTGAACATCATTTTTATCACGACCAAATCCCTACAATGTGTACACCTCCTAAGTTGGAAATTAGAGAAGAGAGACAGTGACCCCCCGTGTCCCGCCTCTAGTAGGCCGCATGTTGGTTAATGGCCCCAAGGGTATAATAAACTTTAAGATGGGTGGAATTAACCTCTAAGAGAAACCCATACAAAATAGAGAGATAATATAGATCTAAACCAACCCATTCTCATATTTCAATATAAAAGAAACACAAGTACACAATATTATGTAAAACGACCACGACCATGAAGCCCAAATAGATCCATAAAAATTCCAATCTAGTAGTAACCATCATGATCTCCAACCTACTCTAATGGAAAAGTGAAACAATTTATTTAGGTAGGGTGAGTATAACAGTATACTCAGTAGGATCCTCCCTGGAGCCTTTCGTGCAAACATAAAGAAAGAATACTAAATCACAATGAACAAGTAGTGAAACTAACTCATCACCTAAATAGGTATACTATGTCCCATCCTCACAATGGCCACTCTCCCCAAGTATCTCATACAATAGAATATAGTATAATAAATAATATTGAGGGTATCCATCTACCACTTCCCCACAGTTTTCCACTTTTCCCCAATGTCAGGCATCCTTAGAATCACTCTCCCAAAAGGATAGCATGGAGACACCTAGGAGATGCACCAAAACACAAACCTCGTGCAACACACCACCACATCCACATAACCCAAATTAACTAGGTAGTTTTTGAGAACCACCACATCACTTATAACATGTATCATGTGTCGAGTATTATACCTAAAGCTAACACAGCCCATACACTGAATAAAGATCCTCAAGCCATCATAGCATGTACCAATCATACGTAAAGTAGTATATAGGAAATTATATCCATAGTACATGTCTGTAAATAACTACAAGCCATTACATCCCTCAACATACATATATGGGGGAAAATAACCATCTTGTATACCATCACATATAACTGCCAAGAGAAGAGAGTGTGGAAAATAGGGTAGTCGTCCATTCATCCTACCATCGAGATTTTGGGGAAAACACTGCCATGTCTCAAAACCATCGAGGTGTCATTTTACCAGATCGATGGGGTGGAGTAGTGTATAGATAACCCAAAATTACTTGATATAATATATCTCACAACCACACTATGGGTATTACCTCATCTTAAACTCAACTACAGCTAATGTCTCTCTGTCTACCAACATCCATTGCTAAGACTAGATATACTATAAGCACACAACCATTTAAAAGTTCTACATTAAATTACTTTATCTCTTTTATCAGTTCCTCATTAAGTTAATTATTTCTTCAACCATTATTTAACCTTTAACAATTTCCAAATTACATTTCATTAGAATCTCAACATAGATCTATTCCCTCTAGGTATATGAAAAACAAGTCCATGGTTTCTTAGAATTATAACCACATTATTTAATCCGAGAAATCTCCAACCCCAAGGGATAAAAATTTATTCATTTATTTAACAACATTACCGCATTCCATATTTTCAGGTATTCTAGGAGAACATTCTAAACTACCAAAAACATGGGAATCAAAATGGTGAGTAGATAAACTAACCTTAAAGTATTTTCCACATATAACAGAAGTATAGACTCGTCCAACCATGAGTATCTAAACACATAAAGAATGTATCATGCCCCAAGCATATTCACCTATCATGGAAGGAGAGTAACCAAAACCAACTAACTCAAGAAGTGGTGAAAGTGATGTAGATATACAAACAATAGATTCAACAAGAATTGAAATTTCATTACAATAGGTAAGCACTGCTTTAACACATTACATCATTTCTGGTGTCCTCACCGACACAACATGCATAAACGGATACATCTTGCCACTCCAGGAATGAACCACTACCAAAAAAATAGGGCATCCATACCTCACATACCACTACAACGCTCCGGGATCATCCATCTGGGGATCATGTCTTTTCTGGTCCTCCCTGCCCCATATACCACAAGTCTCATATCTAGATAATTTCACAAGTAGTAAGAACAAACACAGAAACGAGATCACATCCAAAAACTAAGGCATCCAACCGTCAAACACAACGAGCTCTCATGGATCCAAAGCATAATGAACTTGGAATTTACAATAAAGTGGGAAACTCAATCCCTACACATGAATTTTCTTTATCACACAACTAGTTCTTATTCAATATTGAATTAAAGATTCATTATTCATAGTTTCTGACTATGGGAAACCACAACAGCAAGATATCACAAGCTATCACATATTAAATAACCAATTAATTTGTCAGGAATTTAATCATTTATGAACATGCATCAAAATGATTTTTTTTATTAACCAATTCCATTATAGATAGATATTTTCATCAATTTTTAAATTATAAAATTTCAACAATAACAACCAGATTCATTAACATGCCTATTTAATATTTATCCAATAAATTCATCAATAAATCCCATATGTATTATCATTATCAATGTTCCATCAAGAACACGGTAAACCAAGCGAGGAATAGATATTATACTATCTAAAAAATCAAGAGGAATGTCATTGTCACGATATAAAGAAACAACATTGTTATTCGATCGATACCAATTCTTTAATCTAGTTTAAGTATTTAATTAGTTCAATTACAATGTGATACAAGGGATAAATCATGATATCTCTATGATTTCACGTAAAAATAGAGAATCCTTGAATCCAGTACCTCAAAAGGACAATGATGTTATTTGTATGAGAACATATCAAAGCAACGGATCATGATCACCTCTCTCACAACAACTGCATCCACCTAAGGACACCGTGTAACAACATCATGAACCAACCACCATGAAAAATATGTTAGAAACATCTAGATCACGCACCATCACATTGAAAAGAGAAGTGGGAATAAAAGGATCAATGAAACCAAAAGAACTAAGGTATATCATACCTTATATTTAAGACATATCTCTATGAATTGATGAATGGGCCTAGGGGTTTCTCCTTGATGATGGAATCCTAAAAAAGTTGAATAGAGGGTTATATGATTGCCTGGGGTCGAGGGAGAGCCACTTCAGTTGTAGGTTTTTACAAAAACTAAGCAGCTGGAAAACACATAAAACATATAGTGTTGGGGTATTACACAGTTTGTAAGCCCCTTTCACATCATGAGACCCCTAGGTTTCAGATTTCACTGAAATACACATCACCTCATCAATTTATTTTACTTTTCAGACTTTGATGTATTTCACATTATTAATCCCTCTTTCACACCATGTAAAAGTCTACACATCAAGAATATTTCCAGGGAAATCTATGAAATAGGATTTCACATCATGTAATACAATTACATGATATGTAATCCCCACCATTCTAGATTTTACTTAACCTAACATCTCTAAAATTATTTTAAACTACCTCCAAGAACTTTGATATTCAAAAACACACAACAGGTTTATCCACACATATTTGGACCCTTACATCAGATACTTATCAAAACATTCTCATCCTCATTAATCCAAAACCAACCTAAATAGGAAATAGAGACGGGTTATCTGAACAGCCACCCTGTGAGATACCTCTCAAAGCTTTCACCGCCATAGAATCTTAGCACCTCACTAGGGTAACAGGTGAAAAACAACGCAATAATGATAGATAGATCCAAAACACTATCCCAAGAGATATACCCCATGAAAGAGAGAAAGCCATAATAAGAAACAAGAGAAAACCATCTCATAAACAGAAAAGGTCAAAAGACACTAAATGAACAGTGTTACAAGAGAAGAGATAAACACCAAATAGCTTAGGGTATTAAGCACATATTCATGACACATGCTCCTAGGTACACTCCTCCATGACACCATGAAACCACAAGACATGAATCGAGGAGATATCATGCCCATGAAACAAATTATCCTCATGGTCTTAGATTTCTATAGGCCTCTCTTCAAAGTTCTCATCATCTTCAATAGAGATCTCACCCCAATCGATGACGTGAAAGTCAAAAAGAAGATAATGACGGAGCTGCGACACATGAGAAACATAATGTATTTAAATCATATGATCGGGAAGTGCTTCCCGATACGCTAAGGCTCCAACATGGTCCAAAACCGTGAAATTCCCCACAAATCCGGGTGAAAGTTTACTCACATGACCAATCCTTCGCTTACCTCAATAGGGATTCACCTCCCAAAACACGTGATCCCTAACACGAAACACTATATGTGCCCTACTATGATCGGAATATTATTTCTAGAAATACCTCAACGCCTTCATCATCTAATGAATCACCTGAAATATCTCTTTAATATTTTATACTAGTCATATACTAAGAATTACTGACTCTCTGACCCCAGTCTAGCGTAATGGATAATGGTAAGTTCAGCCCTAAAAGGACTCAAATGACACCATGCTAAAGGTGGAGTAAAAACTAGTGTATTAAGCGAACTCTGTTTGGGAAGGTTCCTCATCCATGATCCTCCAAAATCATGGACACAAGAGTGCAACTTTTCTTCAAGAGTCAAGATGGTCTTCTCTATCCGACCTTCCTTATGCATATGAAAAGCATTGTTAAGACATAGATGAGAACCAAAATCATTATGGGGACCTCTCCACACTCTAGAGGTAAAACAAAGATCTCGATATGAAATGATCACCCTCAAGACACTATGGCATCTCACCACCTCCCCCAGATATCTCTTCAACAAAACCTCCAATGAGATCAACTCTTTGATAACTGTAAAGTGGGCTGATTTAGACAAAAAATACACCTGCACCCATATACCATCATAGCCTCTCTAAGCTTGAGGAAAATAGGTAACAAAGTCCATTGATAGGTCCTCCCACTTCCACTAATGAACATTTAATGGCTTGAGAAATCCACTGGGAACACATTGCATGGCCTTCAACTTCTGGAAGACCAAACATCGAGACACAAACTTGGCAACACCAAGTTTCAACCGAGGGAAGAAAACTGACATCTCAAGGCTTGGTACACCTTCACCATTACAAGATGCCCCACTAAGGGTGAACTATGTAACTCTTTAAGACCATATCACGCATCACCAAATGAAAATAAAGCCTCCCATGAACCAATAATCCGTGTTATTCATCTTTAGACCATCCATCATTGGCCTCATCACAAAACACTCAGTCTCTCTAGAACTCCACCTGAATATCCCCCAACTAGTACATTTTCACTTTCTACACCATAGATGACTGCAATATCATCTAAAGAAGACAACCTCTACCCCAAAATTCTCATATATCCAGATGTAATAAAGAAATATCTTCCATTACTCCCTAGGTATCACCTGATTCATGCAGTGTATCATTGCATGACTTATTTATCAACAGATAGACAAAAAAATTTAACTTCCCAAATTTATACAAAATTTTGATGTCGTTATCCTGTAAGAAATCAATCCATTGACATTACTTCATGTTCAAGTCATAATTGGGGAAAATGTACCTCCAGATCATTGGATCATTGGGGACCATAAAACAATTTCCAATGAGGTAATTTCTCAACATCATTAGGGAAAACACCACTACAGCGAACTCGAGTGCATGGGTGGAATAGTTATGGTCATGGGGACACAAATACAGATACCAATAAGAAACAACTGATCTATAATACATCATAACACAACCAAACCCCATATACAAAGCATCACAAAAAACCTCAAACTGAAATCCTTCTACTGGTATACAAAGAAATTGAGCACTGAACAACCTCTCCTTCAGATACTCGAATGCAACCTGAAACTAATCCGTTCATATGAACGCCTGATCCTCCATGGTCAACATTGTTAGAGGAGTCGCAACCCGATAGAAATTAGCTATGAACATCAGGTAATAGCCTGTAAGACCAAGGAATCTTCTAACTTCTACCACAGTCTTGGGGGATTCCTATGAGAAACATTCTTCTATAATTGACGGATCCACAAAAACTCCCCACTGGGATACAACATGCCCCAAGAAACATACCTCTCGAGCCCAAAACTTGCACTTCGAAAACTTCCCAAATTTCTTCTCACAGTGATGAATTCCCAAAACATCATGTAGATTTTCTGCATACTCTAGCTCAAACATAGAGTACATAAGGATTATATCGATGAAAACCACCATGAACATATCCAAAACTCATAGAACATAGATTTCATCCAACCCATGAAAATGGATAGAGAATTTGTCACACACAATGGCATTAAAACAAACTCATAAGTCCCATGATAATAATAGAAAGTAGTTTTTGGAATATCCTCAAACTTGTCTCTCATCTGATGATATCTAGAGTACAAATCAAACTTTGAGAACCAACATTCACCCTCCAGTTGATCAAATAAATCATCAGTCTATGGAATAGGATAGTGGTTCTTCCCTGTCACTTTGTTCAAGAAATGATAATAGATACACAAATACAAACTACCATCAAACATGTTTACAAAATACACTAGTGAACCCCAGAGTGACCATTGATCTTTATACGTAGATATAGAAACCAATAAGGTTCCATACTATATCTACACATCGATAGAGGAGACACTCCTGGCTGTAGCATGATCCCAAACTCAATATCTCATCGAGGGGGTAATGCTTCAACCACATCAGGAAAGACATTAGGGTACTCTTCCATGACCCTTTGAAATGCCTACTACTAAACATCCAATGAACTCTGTATGAGATCATAAACCAGAGATTACAAGAAAAGAACACACCTATGAAAAATATGTGGGTCTCGCTTGCCAACAAAAACTACTGGCTCTCCATCGGCATTGAAGAACCCAACCTGCCTCATAATGTAATCCACAATAGCCTATAAAAAATAAAAAACATCCATGTTGAGAATGAAATCATATGGCTGTATCCAAAAACATAAGAAATCTCTCTATTAGCAGTGCTTCCCCAACACTATATGACAATATATACGTACTCTCTTATAAGTTATCTCAGCATCCAACTGGCATAGTCAACAGCAATAGAACTTTAATTCTCTCTACAATATGTCCTATATCATGTAACATTGAATATTATATTAAGGGGTGTATTGATCTATAATAAAACAAGGCATGCACCCAATTATAGAAAAACCAAAGTGAACGTCAAATGATGTTGGACTCTCAGGGCACTGGAAATGCTAAATCATAATGCTATCCAAGACCTTCTCTATGAACTCTATGAAAATACTTATGAACACCTCTATGTCCATGCTCTACTATTTGTGGATGATGAGTGTCCTAAGGATTCCCTATACCTACCCCATCTACTCTCTGATGATCTAAAAAGGGATCAACCAACTATTATTGCCTCGGATGGAAGTGCCTCAATGTATGAAACTAAAGCAAAACAACTAGCACATGTTGAAAATCTAGAATGGTTGGGAACTCTCATCATTGAAGACCTCAAAATCTATAATAAAAACAAGTTTTTGATCTATTTCTATAGGATTGAGAGTAGATTGACCTGGTTAAATGGTACTTAGAGGGTTTTTACCTACCCTTTACTAATTGGAAGCTCTTATGTCCTAAAAATAGGGAACCCCAGACCACAACTCTACATCATGAGGAATCTGGTTTACTATTGTCTTATGATGATCTGGTTCTAGATAACATTCTCTTGATTACCTTTACTCTAGATAGCACATAACGATATATCTTCATAATAAATAGGGCAACCTAGCGATGGACATCTGGATGAAAATCATGCTTTAAATACCTCACCCTGGCCTCCTCGTATAGAAAATGGTATGAATCATATCACAGAAGGTTCCTAAAATGAATTTCAAACTCTCACACACTAGAGCTCTCCTGCTGAAGGGTACATAGCTCCTAGTGACTGGCCTCCTTTATGGTCAAAGAAATAGACTCACCTTTAAACAATTTTCGAAACTCCTCCCATGAGACTTTCTACTCCTCGCGATCTCCAAGGAACAAGAACTACCACCACCTCGCTTCCCCATGCATCATCGTCACAACCAATGACACCCAATGCTCCATCGAAGAATGGATCAAACTAAAGGCTTTCTAAACCTATACAAACATGTATTTTTTGAATTAATTAGAAATGGATCCCTTATACTTATATAGATGATGGAATTTTAACTCTTAGAATGTCTCCATTTTCAACCTCTACTCTTCAATGATCAGCTATCACAACTTGCTGGAAATCATCTATGCGAACCATATGATGAAGTCGACCAAGATCCATACCTGCAAAAGAATAAGGAATTAAAATTTTTAAACCTATAATATTGAAGAAATAACATTAATTAATTTTTTTACTCATATTAGGTAAAATTATCCCAAGGTATACTAATTCAAACATAGGAACAAAGTAGAATTATACATGATCCTTTCATAGATATCTACCCTATAACTAGTATCACATCATTTAGTAGCCACTATATGTTTAATGGTCCATCCATCAGATCACAGGGGGCCATAAATACCCATTTCTTAGGCAGCCTCCCTTGTTTACAATGCTTTCTAAACATACATGACATTGTTTCCCTGCCAACCAATGAAACCTCACATATTCTTTACTCCAAAATCCATCCTATCCCTCAACCTTCCTTTGATACCACACTATAATGAACCCCTCCCCACAAAGTATACCCCTTATGGGTTGAAAATGGGAGAATATAGATAGTTACCCCTAGTCCGGCCTCCCGTAGGCCCCGAGTTGGAAACTAAAACTGAGGGTATAATAAAAATGTAGTTGTGAGGAATTACACTTTAATGGAAACATTTGAGGAATAGAGATATAATATAGACAACAACCAACCCCTTCTTAGCCTACAACATAAAAGAAACCCAAGTAAACAAAATAAAGTAAAATAGTAGAGACCAAGAATCCCAAACAGCTCTAGTAAAACCCCAAGATAGTAGTAACTGTCTAGATCTCTAACTTACTCTAACAGACCAAAACAATAGTGTATATATATTGGGTGATTATAATGGTATACTCAGTTGTATCCTCCCTGTAGCCTCTAGTGAAAAAGTAAAGAAAGCGTAATGAAGTACAGTAAGCACCAAGTGAAACTAAAATGTCACCTAAACATGTATACTATTTTCCATGTATGATAATGTCCTCTCTCTGCAAGTATCATATACATGATCATATTATATAATAAAAAACATCAAGGTTACCCCACTACCACTTCCCCACTAGGTTGCTGCTTTCCCCCTAAATCGCATGTCCTATGAATCTCCCTCCAAAAAGGCTAGCCTATAGACACCTAGGTGAAGCACAACAACATGCACCTCGTGAAACACACAACCTTGTCTACATACCCCAAAGTAACATGGTAATTTCCGTGATCCACAATTGCTCATGAGTCGTGTATCATATTTTGGGTATTATACCTCAATCTATCACATCCCATACACCATGTAAGGATCCTCAATATATCACAACCTATTAATGTCATACATATAGAAGTCCATAGGAAACTATATCCAGAATATATGAGTGAGAATAACTACAAGCCATTACTTCCCTCTAATTAATATTTGGGGAAAACTAACCATCATGCATACCAGCGCAAGTAAATACTACGAAACAAAAATATTACATGATATAATATAGTTCATAACCACACTATGTTCATAACTTCATCTTAGAATCAATTATAGTTAACATCTCTTGGACTCCCAGCTTCCACTACTAAGACTAGATATCCTATAACATGCAACTATTTAAAGAGTTACATTAAATTACATTGTCCCTTTTTATCAGTTTCACATTACATTAATTAATTATTTAACCATTAATTAACCATTAACAACATCAACATCACATTTCATTAGCATCGAAACAAATATTAATTCCCTCCATGCATAAGAATATCGATTCCATGGTTTCTCATAATTATAACCCTAATATTTCATCCCAGAAAGCTCTAAACCCATGTGTAAAACATTTATTCATTTATTTAACAACATTACCACTTTCCATATTTCCTATTATTTTAGGAAAATATTATAAGCTACAAAACACAAGGGTCTCAACACAGGGAGTAGATTAACTGCTCATCGAGTCTATTCCACCAATAACAGGAGTGTAGACCCATCCAGCCACGGGAAGCTAAACACATAAAGCACATAGAAAACCCTACATGTCATTGACTCTCTTAGAAGGAGATTAAAAATACAAGTAGTGGGGAAGTTAATGTAGATAAATAAAAAATACATTCAACGGGAATCCAACATTTATATCAACAGGTAAGCCTAGATTCATCCCATTCCATCATCTATGTTGACCTCCCCGACACCACATGTATAAACTGGTGCATATTGCAACTCATGGAATCAACTACTACAACAAAAACTGGGCCTCTCTACCCCTCATACCACAACAACTCTCCTGGATCATCCATCCTGGGGTAATGTTATATCTGGACCTCCCTATGCCATATACCAAAAGTCACATATCTAGAGCACATCACAGGAATCAAGAAAAAAACCAAGAAATGGGTTATCGACACTAAAATTGGGAATCCATCCTTCACACACAAGGATCTCGCACATCTCCAAAGCATAAGGCACATGGCCTTTACAAGAAGGTTGGAAACTCAGGCGTTACAAAGGTATTATCTTTATCACACAACCTGTTATTATTCCTTCTTGAATTAACCGATTCATTATTCATTGGTTCCAAAAATGGGAACCTAAACAACATGGTATCCCAAATTAATTATGAAGTTGATTTATCATGCCTTTAATCATTTATAAATATTCCTTCAAATGCTTCTGGTTCATTAACCAATTCCATTATACATGCATATATATATCAATTTGATCATCATAAATATGAAACAAAAATAATAAGATTCATTAACATGCCTATTTAATCTCAATCCAATTAATTCATAAATCAATCCCATATTTACATTATTTATCAATTTTACATCATGGAGATATTAATAATATAAATTCATAGATATCACACAATTTATAAAATCATGGTTCAAACCATTATTATGGTATGAAGCAACAATATCCCTAATGGATCAAAGCAACAGATCACAATCACCTCTCCCACCACAACTACATCCACATAAGGACGTCGCGACATAACAGTACCAACTAACTACCAAGAAAACTCCATTGGAAACATGGAGATCACACCCCATCACAGGGAAATGATAATTGCTAGGAAACAGAATAAAGAAATCACATGAATTGAGGTAGATCACACCTTATATTGAAGACTAATTGATTCATATTGAAGGAGGGAGATAGGGGTCACCCCTTAACGAAGGAATCCGCAAAACATTGAAGAGATGTACATCGGGTCACATAGGGTCAAGGGAGATTTGCTGAAGCCATAGGCTTTGACAAAAACTGAGCGGTTGGAAACCAATTAAAACATACAGTGTTGAGGTATTAAATAGTGTTAAAATTCTCTTTTATGTCGTGTAACCCCCATGTTTCAGTTTTAACTAAAAAACACATCACCTCATCACTTTATTTTATTTTGAGACCCCAATGTATTTCATGTCATGAATACCTATTTCATTCTATGTAAAAGTATAAAAATTTTGAATATTTCTAGGAAATCCTGTGAAATATGATTTCCTGTTATGTGATACAGTTACACGACCTGAAATTAGCTCATTACATATTTTATTAAATGAAATTATGCAAACATCTTCTGAGACACCATGAAGCACTTTAATCTTCAAAAACACAGAAAGGATTGACCCATATAGATCTGAGCCCTTACACTTCTCTTATTTGATTTATAATCACATTCATCTTTCCACTAGAACATGGATCCATTTAAAGTTAAAATGTTGACCAGATTGGATAGTATTAATAAATATCTCAAAAAGAGTCAGAAGTATCCATCCATCCTATTGAATAAATGGATCTTATTTCCTGTGATTGGACAATGATGTTTACCAATAACATCTTCCTTCAATGGATCAACCAACATACCCCCATATGAAATTATATTACCTATTATTGATACTTTTTAATGCCAAAATTAATTCATGGTTAATTTTTTATACAACATCTTTTTCATCTAGGTTTTCAACTCAATCCTCAAATATTCATCCCACTATTCATTTCTCTTAACATATATAAGGATTTAATTTATAAAGTCAAAAACAATCATATGAAGGTAATATCGAATGAATTAATTCATTAAAACCATGAAGATAGTAGAAGTAATGGTAACTCTAAATAAAATTACTATACTTTTGTAAGGAACACAACATGAATATATGGTTTTATTATGTATAACCACTTATTAAACCATAAAAAATAATATATATATATATATATATGTACAATCATGGAAAAATATAGATATCCCACTAATTTTCCAAATATATCTTCTATATGGGGTATAAAATATTTTATTTTAGAAAAAATATTGTTAACTTACCAATAATAATTAAAAATATGAATTGGCCCATATTTATACTAAACAAATATAATTACCGCTACCCATGTTAAATAAATAGTAAAAATGAACCCCTAATCTATATTATCTATTAGAATCTTATTCGATTTTTGTAACACAATCACGGATATTCTATATAGATTGTTTGAAATAAGTACAATGTTGTGTATAAATTCAATTGAAAAATCGACTACATGATTCAAGGGAGGACTATGATTTTCTTTAGGAAATAAATAATCAAAATCCCATGAAATACACATATCATAAACACTGAGTTTTGTCCAACCATATGTGATAAATATACCTCATATGTAGGTAGAAAAACTCATACGATAGAAGTAATTTCCAAAGCTATTCGGGTTCATCCTCAAATCGGTATAATATCATATGTTGATCCAAAAAATGAATATAAATTACCTTCCTTAAGAATTTATATTGGATCTATACCGAGAGATCATATCCATACAGTAAATTATCTCAAATTCATTAAAACAATTAGTGGAATAATAACATGATTTTAAAGAATAAAAATCATGCAAACGTCATTTATAGTTGAGATATAGACTTGTAATGAAATCCCTATACCATTAAAATATTTGAGTGTCAACTCAACATATAATAATTGAGTTGGTGATGTGATAACACTATCAAATTAATCATATATAAAATATTAGGTATAACCTTAATGATATAAAACCTATTCAGCTCAATAGCGGATGATAAGTTTTTGTTTCATAACATCGCTTTGAAATTCCACTTAAGTTGAAGAAATTCCATATTCTTGTCCACATCCCCTTATATTCTTATATTATAAATTACATTAATAGCTCAGGGACAAGTTAGAATATTTTTCAATCTCTTTATTGTTGACATATCAGATACTAATTGTTTCATTTTTTTCCTTGTAGTCATTAGCCAAATGACCCTTATTTCCACACAAGTATTTAATTACCACGACCATAAATTATTTTACTCAATATTTTGTATAATAATTTATAATTTTATAAATTTATTGATTCTCTTCTTCATCATTGATTTTTTATCTTTTTCATTGTTCTTATTTTACCAAATCATCTTTTAATATCCCACTAATATATAAGATAATGAATGTTTATTATCTCCCTTAATAGATCATATAGCATCATATGATGATTTTTTTTAAAATGGTTCCTTTGATAAGATATCTTATGCCAGTGAAAGGAATAATCAATATTTTATTCTGAATTATGTATGTAGTTTTTTTCAACCCTATATAATCATTTAATGTTATCCCTATACCCTACATTACATTAGTCTTTTTTATAATTTAATGTGAGTGTCTTACTATCTATTTTAGATCATTTCTCTTGATGGATATATTACTTAAATAATATCAATAAAAATATTCCCCATTATATTAATTTAATTTCATGAAACTCATTAGTGTTATGGATCAATAACCTCTATTGAATAGAACCTCCTCTAAAACAACACACTACTAGATTAACAATTTTACTTTCATTACTTCTAAATTATATAAATATATTATTGATGAAAAAATAATTTCAATTATTTACAATAGATTATTATTTTTTATAAAATATTGATTATATTTATTTATTAATTGATCCATCATATGTGTATAACAATATGAGAAAATAGATTCATCTATATGGGAAGAATTTTTCATCCTAACCTGAATCTTCTACCATATTATGGAAAATATCTACTAAGTTACAACACTAGAAATATTAACATTTTTATCAATGCATTAACAACATTTATTACAAGTGTTGATTCACTTTCTTCTATTAGGGACCATCAATAAATAATGGTTTCCACTATGCTGGCTCAAAATCATCTTGAACATTCAGTTCAAAACAACCACTCTAATGGTAATGATTCTCATCTACTATAATGGATCTTCATATTTTTCAATTATCTTATGTTCATTTAAAATATACTTCTTAAGGATTCTACCAAATTTCCTATGATAGCAAATACAGAATCTCTGACTCTAAAAACCATGATTATTTGTCTACTATATCATATTAGTATAAGATATAAAGTAATTTCTATTGAAGTACTAGTCATTTTATTATTATTTAAGAACAAAACACATATATTATTCCAATATTATGATTAAAATATGAGAAATGATGATAATAAAACTCATCGAACCCTTCATATTCTTCATAATATCCTTCTCCAAATTTTTTGTAATGTAAAAGAGAACAATTTTTATCGCATACACTCAGTAAGTGTTATATTCATTGAATCTCTCAATAGTAACTAAGGAATAATGATTATAGTATATTAATTAACCAAAAACACATATCATTTCATCTAAGACAAGATAATTAAATGAATCCATCAATAATATCCCTGTTGTAATATATATTATAATAATAAATGAAATATGAAATATTGAAATTCTAAATATTTTCAGTCATGATCTCATTTATCATGATTCCATTACTATTAGTGCCTTATAATAATTTTGTTTACTCTATGGGTGCAGATACACCAAAACATATTTAATATTTTGGAAAAATAGCTTGTCTCAAAATACCTATTTATTAAAAAAGGGGTTATTTATATATATTACCCAACCTTCATTTCATGGCCAATGAATTCAATATATATTAAATGATCAATCTAATTCATAAATAATAATCTCTATCAATAAATAACTATACTATGTAAGGAAAATATAATGTCAATATTTTCCCAATCAATCAAATAATGTTCATAGTAAAACATTGAATATAGAAAGGATAAATTTTTGTGAAATAAGAATAAACTTAAACAAATAATAAGGATATTTAATATAAATGTAATCTATAATAAAAACTAATCGCATTAAGTGCAAGTTTCAAGATAATTTTGTGGAACACAAAATTATTAAGAGATACAAGATGACCATCAATTCCTTAGTAACATTGGATTTGTTAAAAATTATTTCTATAAGAGAAATGATGAAAATTGAATTGAACGATTTAAATTATCTTTCATTGAGGATTTTTCGTTGTAAATACATTAAAAGTTTTTATGATAGGATAAATATCATCAAATAATTATGGTGTTAGGAAAATATTTTCATGTCATATCCATTAAAAAGAAACATTCATTTACACATTTTTTAATGAAAATAAAATATAACCCTTCCATAACACATTATAAAGATTATTTTGAAGACCTTTTAAAAGTTTAATTATTACAAAAAAAATTCATTTATGAATAATGTGAGTAAATAAAAAATTATTTTGAAAAAACATTTTGATAAATAGGGATAGTGAAGAAAAATATTTTAGATCAAAAGAGTAAATAAGATCACTAATATATTTAAATATTAATTTTCCTCATTTAAGTGAAAGATATCATATAATTTGGAATAATATATAGATAATACACAAATATATTGATTATAAGAAAACACAATGAATTTACCAATGATCTAATATGATATTACTTCAGTGGAAATAATTGTAATATCTGAAAATGAGAATGTAAAATAAATTGATACCTCTTTGGTAACATTTAAATTGCTACCCATTCAAATATTAATGATTAATTAAATGACTAGTCATCATGGATTAAAATAAAATCATGTTAAGAACATCTATTGGGAAATATATAGACCACATAAATTTAAATAAGTTCTTAATACAAAATTTTTCTCTTTGAAGTTTTCAATGAAGAAAAATATATTACCTCATGTCTGATTTGATTCGAAAGTGATATAACCTAGTTTATAATAAATTTGAAGTTTTTGTAATTAAATAATGGGGTAATTTATATGCTTATAATATCATATATTATCCAATTATAATAATTCAACAACCATTTCTTAATAATTCATTAAAAAATCATCGTGTCTGGGTTTTAACTGTTTAATATATCATGAAAATTTTGGTTCAATGGTTTTAGTCCTCCTACTTTTGTTTTTTCATATCATCTTATTAATGTTAATAATGATATAAATTTCATATATATTCAATATATATATTTATTCAAAAAAGTTATATGTGGAAAACATAATTACACCGTTCATATAGAACGTAGTATATGCGTATTAATAATGGATGTTTTTTTCTTTTTGACGGATGGAAATAAAGAATGGTAAATAATAACCAACATTTCCTATATCAATATTATATCATATATAACATATAGATTCAGTTAATATATCATTATTCCCATCTATATAATTTGGTAATTAAAAAAATTGACATCTCTTCATGTCTTTAGTGGTCTACACATAAAAATTGGTGATTTAATCGTCTTTCAATGCATTTAAAGGAAAAAAGTCGATATCGTATTAAAAATCTAGAAGAATTATTACGTAAAAACTATCATATATACTCATTAGTTTCATCTTTATATTCATCTAATTAATTTAGTGATGTTAACCAAATTACACCACTTTGTGTATAAGATATGCCATACTTATACACAAGTGATGTTTCACCTTTTCGAATGATGAAAAACATGTGGAAAATGAATTTTCTCAGAATAATAATAAAATTAGTATATATTTATGAAATTGGATTATTTAAATAACAATATATACTGTATATTAACATAAAATAAAAAAAATTATTTAATTTATTCTGTAAAAAGTTCTACATCTTTTTGAGAACTTTTTTTGGCTAATACATTAAGACTAGAAAGGACGTTCTTATAGAATAATCCAAAATTATTTAAAATTGGGATGGAATATAAAGTGGTATAATGATAGGATTAATTAGATATTGTATGATCAAAATTTGTGAGGAAGAAAAAAGAAGAGGTGACCTTTTATAAGTGAGGGGAGGTTCATTCATTGAATTACATAACGATTTAAGTTAATATAAATTAATTTTTCAAATAATGTGTCTCCAAATTTATTTATTAAAAATATAAGATAAATATAAATGAAAATCATCTCATCAAATAAAATTTAGATAATTTAAGGTGATATTGTAACCGTTATCTCTTAGTTTTAACCCCTCAATAACCCTTTATACAATTATAACAATATTAATGTTTTTCAATTTTAAGCGTCATGAATATAATCATAAATAGAATCATGACCCATAAATTTTTCATGGTTGGTATTTTAAAGCATATGACAATCAATTGGATGAATATAATATTTTTTTTTTGAATTTTTCAATATTTAATAAATTATTTTTTAGTATAAATTATCATTAAATTGAAATTTTGGAACTATTTCTGTAAAGGGGAAGTAATGCCTCTATATTAAATAAAAGGAAGATTAAAGTCAGAGGTAGGGGAATGGATTTATACAAGATAAAATCCCATCATTAAAATGTAAGCAATTCAGAAATCAAAACCAATAAGAATATAGTCATCATAATCCCACTCAGACTCATCCTTTAAATGACTGAAAATGTTAACTTGAATCTATCTCCTACTTGAGATGGATCTAGTTCTCATAGTGGCTTTCAAGTGTGAGTAGTCCTTCATTGGTCTTTCCTTCTTCAAAGATGTTGATGAAAAACCCTCAACAACAACCATTCCTTTATCAAAAGCATCTTAATAAGATTTTTCCTTTGACGATTCTTCATTATCCATGCCAGTCCATCTACCCCGATTTTATTAAAACTACATTGCATGTTGATTTCATCAATAAACATGTAGCATGTATTATTAGATACACAAGAAAACCAATCAGTGGAATGAGTAAACAACTCCATAAACATTTTCTCTTCATGTTCAGTGGACCTTTAGGGGAAAATATCAAGTCCTTCATTTTTATTAGGCCCATCACCATTTATTTGCATCACTTTAGTCTAAAAATGAGGCTCTTCTCGTTGATTTTTCACACTACCAGGATATAGTGTAGAATTATCCGGAAATATATTGGCACCAATAGTATTATTATACTACCAAACCCCTTGTTCTTCAATAACAAATAAATGGCCAGTAGCATCTTCTTTGCATTTGGTAATGTCCCAGAAATTCTGTATAATTTTTTTTATTATATGAAATTATTTAGAGACCTCAAAACTTGACAACACGCGATTCCGGGGCCCGGGGTGCCGTGAATGATCTGTTGAAGTTTTGTTAAGCTTTAATTAGTGCACGTAAGAAGTTTTCCTAAAAAATTGAAAGATACGTGCATGACCCTTCTCAAGGAGGCACATCTTAGGGAAACTGACTGTGAGGATCCACGTGCTCAGATATCCTCAGGACAGGCACCTGCCGGATTTTATGAAGGTGGCGAGCATTCCACCCTCTTCAAAGGAAATACCATTGTACCAGTAGCTCTATGATAGGAAGTTTTTATGGAGTTCCAAATGTACCCTCTAGTGGTACATCCTGGAGTGGTGAATATGTACCGAGATCTCACTTGTTATCAAGGGAAGACTGCACAAAGATGGCAGAAGTCCTATGACAAAAATAGACAAGGACCTATGGAGTTCCATGAGGGGGAAACATGTTTTCTTGTGAGTCTACCCTCGATGGAGACTGTGGAGATTTTTCCAAGTCGTCTAGTGACCATCGAGGTTTATCGAACCAGTTCTGATACTTCGAAAGAGGTGGCATACCACTTGGCACGACCATCATGGTTGGAGTGGGTGCACGATTTCTTCCACATATCCTAGTTGAGAAGATACGTGCATGAAACTTCTCAAGTCATCGACCTTGGAAAGTTGGACTTAGACAATGGGGAGATGTTTATGATGTTTCAAGTAGAGACTGTGGATCTATAGGAGGGGGTCCTTCGTGGGTTGTTGATGCCTCTAGTGTATATCTTCTAACAGTACGAGAACCTCCAAAAGAGCACATGGGAGTGAGAGGCTCAGATTTGTGCTCAGTACCCCATTTGTTTCCTTAGTATTTGTTGTGGCTTTCAGGGACGTAAAGCCCTAAGGTGGGGAGAATGTAATGTCCAAGAAATTTTGTATAATTCTTTTATTATATAGAATTTTTTTGAGACCCTGAAATTTGACAGTGCGTTATTTCGAGACCTGGAGAGCCTGGAATGATCTGTCGAGGTTTTATTAATCTTTAATTAGCATGCATAAGTAGTTTTCCTAAAAAAGTGGAATAACTCTTAAATAGTTACTCGGAACAGAAATCTGAGGGCACCATTGTGCTCAGGATGGTGATTTTACCCTATTCGTGACTTACGTTTACTAGGTGCAAGACTAAAGTGAGAAAACCCGAAATGGCATAACTATAACTAAAATAATTAAATAAATTATTTTATTTTTCAAATGCTTATAAATCTCAAATGGTGGCTTGGATTGAAAATATGAGACCAGTACTGAACTCGTGAGGGTATGCTTTATTTAAGTAGATACTAACTTTGGCCGACGCGGGCCACTAGTGAATGTTAGTTTTTGGCTGTAAATAAAATAGGGTGAAGATTATTTTATTGTATTATCCATAACATTTAAACGGTAACTTGAATTGGTAATCTAAGAGTACATTTGGGCTTGTTGGGGCATGTTTCACATAGGAAGAGCCTATCCATGACCGGCGTGGATCGAGGGTGACTGTTAATAATTTTCTGAAATTTTTTCATGTACGTTCATTAAACGCGAGAGCAACATTTTTTAACTTTTGAACCAGTGCTCGGAATTGAAATATGAGGGCACCGTTGAATCTGCAGTACTGGGATTCACTTAAGGAAGACTTCACATTGACCATAGTAGGTCCGAAGAAGATGTTATTTTTTGTGACTTTGAAAAGGAAATGAAATAAAATAATCTCACTATTTTATTTCTTTTCCACCAATGGACAAGTAGTAGTGTGGGAACCATGGAGAGTCAATCCATTAAATGGAATGACACTTAAAATAATATGTAACAACATTGTTTTAATTTATGAAGGTTCCTATTAAATGAACCATCATAAATTCCATGATCGTTACTTACCCTCCCCCTCTCTTATTTATATGGAGCTTGGGGGGAGGAATTAGCATAGCTTCACCAAGAGACAAAACTCTGGTAAAGTTCCGTGATGCCAAACACTTGGAGGATGGTGCCAGTTCTAGTACATGGTGACAAGCGACCCCGAACCATGAACTGATGAACGACGATTGAGCAGCATCGTTTAAGGCTTGTTACGGGGACAACGAATGCCGACACTTCCTCAAATACGAACGCACTCCGATGATCTTGAGGTAGGGGTTTTATATATGTTTGAATTTATTTTTTTTAATCCTCATTTCCTAATTTCATGATGATGATGTCCCATCAAACATGGCCATCGTCCCACCCATTAACCTTGCTTCTCTTCCTTTTATTTTTTCACATGTTATTTGTGTGTTCTTCAACCCCCTAATTTTTATTGGCACTAGAAATATGGAATTTTGCTAAGCGTGATATATGGACGTGAAGACCTCAATATAAATATCACTAATATGTGATCGTATAATTTTTCGGGATTGGAGCGAAGTCGTGGTGGATCGTGGAAGAAGAAGATGGTCGGAACCCGGTTGGCTGTGAGGAAGGAAGGGCAGCGCACGTCTGCACCACCGGTTGAAGAGGAGGCCATGCCCCATTGGTTGTGGCGGGGCAGAATGGTGGCTGTCAACTGTTCGACTACGTGGCTAAGCGGTGGCATGCATATGCACCGCAGGTGCATCAGGGGGCCGTAGTAGAGGCGGACGACGGCCAGCACCCGGCCGGCCGTTCCAGCCGGCCGAGGCACATCACGCAAGACCGCCAAGCAATCCCGTGTTCCATTAAGCTTAACCGCAGGATGCACCGCGAGGCCGCACGACTAGGCCGCACCGTGGACCGAACCAGGGGCCCACCGCAGGGTCGGACCGTAGGTGTAATGTCCCAGAAATTTCAATGTAATTTTTTTAATTATATGGTAATTTTCTGAGTCCGTGAAAATTTACGGCATGTGATTTCAAGGCCCGGTGTGCCTGGAATGAATTTCTGAACATTTTTTTTGGGTAAGTTCAGTAAACGTGTGAGTGGGGTTTTTGTAACTTATTAGACGGTGCTCAGAATTGAAATATGAGGACACCTTTGAACTCACAGTGCCGATATTCAATTAAATAGACCTTATCCTCAACCACAATAGGTCGAGGGTGGAAGTTAGTTTTTCAATTTTTTGTGGATGAATAGAAAAATAAAAATACATAAACTTTTTATTTTTCATGTAACCTCATTTTGATTTATTTTGATGGGGACCACCAGGAACCCCTCTTTAATATGGGAATGTCCCTTGAGATACCTCCCATTTAATGGTGTCAATGTAAATTAAATGGATTTCCATTCAAATTCTAAGTAATAGCATTGTAGTAATTTAGGAAGTTTTATATTAAATGAACCTTCATAAATTCCACGATTGTTACATACCCTCCCCCTCTCTTATTTATATGGAGCTTGGGGGGAAGTATTTGGCATGGAATCATCAAGCGACCATGATATGGTAAAGTTCCACGATTCCTGACACTTGGAGGATGGAGCCCATTCCAAAGAGTGGTGGTGATAGACACTGATTCCCCAAAGGAGGATCAATGATCAAGTAACATTATTGGAGGCTGTTGTGGGAATGACGAACACCGAACCACTTTCTCAACCGTGGAATTTTTTCCATCATTCATGATGTAGGGTTTTTTGTTGACATATACCCCCTTACCCATTCTTTAAGTTATTCATGATTCAAAAATTATTTGATCCCCTTGCTACCACCCTAACTCATAGGGTGAGAACCAAACGAACAAGGCCTGACCACTCCTCAATTCTTTGTGATTCTTTATATGTTCTTCATGATGGAGGATAATGGAAAAAAACATGGGCAGGGCTCATGAATTCATTTGACTAACCGTTTGTGGTTCCAGAAACCTTGGAGCAAGATAGGCCTTCTGGTATACATCACATTAGTTTTGGATAAAGTTGGGGTACGATTGGGTTAAATCGAACACGAATCTAACTGTTCCCTCAGCACTAAAAGGAAAATAACATATAGAACAGACGTCCGATTGATGCACCATCTATTGTATTGAGACAACTTTTACATTGAGGTCCTTTGGTACACTTCTTTGTGGGAATTATTGGTAGTTGGAGTAATGACCTCTGGCATGAGGAGCAGATCCTCCTGGAATCAAGCGAGCTTAGTGTAGGAACCCAGTAGCTAGATGTAAGATGAGAAAGGGATCCTTCATGGGTCTTTGATCAAAGATCCCACATGGGTTTTCTCTAGGAATCCATGTGGGAATACTCTATGATCTTGTGTGGGTCTGCTATACTAGGATCATGTGTGGGTCTGATGATGTACTAGGATCCTGTGTGGGTCTTCTGTACTAGGATCATGTGTGGGTCTGATGATGTACTAGAATCCTGTGTGGGTCTTCTGTACCAGGATCCTCTGTGGGTTTTATGATGTACTAGGATCATGTGTGGGTCTATTGTACTAGGATCAGGTGTGGGTCTGATGATGTACAAGGATCCTGTGTGGGTCTAATGATTTGAGATCCTATGTGGGCCTGCCTCTTAACAGAGTAAGATGATTCAGTAGTTACATCTAATCATCTCTACTACAGTACCTACGTTATACATAGTGTGTGCTGAGTCTTTACCGTTATGGTATTATTCTGTGTGGCATACCTGTGTGGTACTTACCTTCGTTGCGATATTTTTTTTTGTATTCTTCTGTGTGGTGTACCAATGTGGTACTTACCTTCGCAGTGATAACTTTGTGGTATTCTTCTTTGTGGCGTACCTGTGTGGTACTTACCATTGTGGTAATCTTTCCTTCGTGGAATTGTTCTACTTTGGCTAAGAGATGGGCCTTGTGTTTCCTCATGAATGAGTTGGGTAATAATTGATAACATAGGTATATGTATGGGAAAATACTGATGTATGATTGTCACTATTTTACATGTTTAGTGGTTTATCCTTTGTGGATTATGTGAGACCTTGAGGGTCTCGGGGTCCCTACTGAGTATCGTTATAATCACCCATACACAGGATTCTCCCACACCTTTTAGTGTTTGGTGTAGACGACGGGCAACGCTGATCGAGGCTGTGTGTACCAGTACTGGATGGTACCTGGAGGTGGACCATACGACATGTTGGTACGCAGAGGAGACGGGTGGACGTGGAGTGCTGAGGAGGCGATCTGTACCTACCCATCAGGTAGGAACCTCTTAGAACGACCGAGTAGATTTCTTTCTCTTTCATTTGTATTTTTTTCTGTTGTACTTTTACCTTTACTATTGGGTTTGTATTCCAGCCCCTCTTACATTCCACACTCTTTTTTCTATACAGTTTACTTGTGTTCATATCTTGTTGTGTGCTTGGTTGTGTGTGTTTACATGATTTAAAGGAAATTAATTCCTGGTTTTAGGGGATATGCCATTCGGTGCTAGTCACCATCCCATGGCCTATAGAAGGTGAGCTTGGGGTAGTAATGGAATGGGCCCTGGGAGACGGGTCTGGACAGTGGACCTCACCGCGAGTCGCACAGTGGGCCGTGGTAATGTGTTGTTCCCTTCACGGGCTGGTCCAGAACAGACCACGGCCTAGCGGGATGAGTCCTCCAAGGCCCGGGTTATCATGGCCAAACCCGGACTCGGTGGATTGACCCGAACTGGGTCGGGTTGGCCCAGGCCGGGTTGGACCGGACCAGGGCCCAGTATTACCTTTTTGGATATATCATGAGAATCGTCCGTTTGTTTGATGAATTGTCTACGACGCCAAAAATACTAGGTTCGAGACTACCCTTTTGATATACTCTGCTTCAGTTTTGGATGAGGTTAGAGTATGGCCAGGTTGGATTGGACCCAGAATCCAACCGGGCCCTCAGAGCGGAAACGTTAATAACTTACAAACAGGGCGTCTGATTGACGCGCTGTCTATTGTGTTGGGTCCTTTTTTACATGAAGGACCATTGGGTTATGTTTTTGTGGAACTTTTTGGCAGTTATAGTATGACCTATGGCTTTGGGTGCGGTTCTCCCAAGCGTGATACGTACGAAACGCTTCTACTAGATGAGACTAGACAACTGCTGACCGTTTTGACTCAGAGTGACTCGACTATCCTAGTGGGGGGTGCCTCTGTGTGACATGGAAGAACCATGGTGGGGAGTGCCTCTGTGTGACATTGCAGACCCATGGTACTCGCCAGGTCGAGTACCTCAACAGGCCATGAGGGGGAGCACCTCTATGTGACGCGGTAGACCCACAATGTGGAGCGTCTCCGTGAGACGCGGCCGACCCACATTACTCAACAGGTGGAGTACCTTAGCAGTCCAAGGTTAGTGGGAAGCGCATCTGTGAGATTCAACAGGACCACTGTACTCGATAAAGGAAGAGTTCTCCAGCAGCCAAGGTTTTTAGAATGTTACTTTTTTCTATCCCTAGAGAATCTTGTGGCTGGTTATCAGCTTCCATAGTGATCCTATGTGGGTCAGCTTCATAATTTTGTTTCTAAGAGTTTTATACATGGTGTGATATGAGTATTTATCTTTGTGATATTATTTCCTTCATGTAACAGTTTGGATTTGGGATTTTGAGTTGGGCCTCGTGTTTCCTCCAGATTTAGATGGGTTTACTCGACAACTTACGTATATGTATGGGATTGTACCTAAGTAGGGTTTTTAGTTGTTTTTATGTTATGAAGTTTATCCTTTGTATATTTTGTTAGACCTATGAGGGTCTCAAGGTCCCTACTGAGTATCGTTATACACACCCATGCACCGTTTATGCCCACACCTTGTTGTGTTCGGTGTACATGATGGACATTATTGACTGAGGACGAGGGTACCAGGACTAGAGGTAGTTCAGAGGTGGACTATAGATGATACATACTACAGAGACGACCATTTGGGAGTTATACATACCCTTCAGGTATGAGTCCTTGGTGGGTTTTCACTAGAGTTATACTCATTTTTACTTGTACTTTCATGTTTTTCTTGTACTTTACAGTGGTGATTGTATTCTAGACCCTTTTAATTTCTGAACACACCCTATTTAGTACGTAGTTTTACTTTGTGCTTGTATCCTATTTTGTGCTTAGTTGTGTGAGTTACAGGTTATAAAGGCAATGACTTCCCATTTTTGGGGAATATGCCTCTCGATGCTAGCCACCATCCCTTGGCCTATGGAAGGCAGGCTTGGGTAGTCACGATACGGGCCCCAAGGGACGGGTCGTGACACTTTATTGCAGTGTGATGGAGGATCCATCCTTTCATTTCCTTTTTTTGTATCTTCTGGAATACATAATGGTTTCAACCCTTGAAAGAACAAGAATTAAAAGTATCATTCCAAAAATAGTTCTCCTTGAAGAGTCCAATGGACATATAGTCTGAGAAAAATGCAGGTTACTTCTCATATTTAATCTGTAATTTTATATAGTAAAGATAGTAATGGAATATAAATTTTAAACTTTATAAAATATTTAAAAACTTATGTTAATCTAAAAAATCATGGATCACAATAATTCATAAATTTTTTGTTACTTTTATTATTTTTTACATTTATTTTATTTTTCTATTAATTGTGTAAATATTGTTTCATTATTATATAATCATTTATGGTTACTATTGAATCACTAAATATTAGTAAAAAATTACCATGATAAAAAACTAATTAATATATCATACAAACATTTAAAACCATAAATATCGCCTTTTTATTACCATGGAGAGATATAATAGATGTTAATGTCATTAAATTGAAATGTTTTATATATTATTTTCTTAAAATAACGTAATATTTAATATAAAAATAAGATGGAAAATGTAGACACATATTATTGAATTGAATGATAATAATTGAAATCATATCATCCAATATTATAAATGATTTTTTTAAATCAAATTCTTTTTCCCAATGTTTTTACCATCTTTACTTATTTTAATCATTCTAATGTGACAACTATTTACAAGGGTTTGTATAAAAATGAAAAAAACAAAAGGTAAATATTTAACAAACATGATCAAGATGATTCTCAAAATAGAATAAAATTTAGGGAATTAAATTCATATAATTTTTATAAATTAATTGAAAAATGAATCCTAAAAATTTAAAATACATTTTTGGAAAGAAATTAATTTTTATGCCTAAAAATTAAAATATTTCTAAATCATGTAAAATAATTGTTCTTATGTCACTAATTAGATTATTATAAATCACATGGATATTATATTTCATTAATAAACACTCCAAAATCGAATTGTATGTTTAAATTACTAGATTTAATGATAAAACATTTTAGTATTACAAAATTAAATATTTTTTCAATTCACATAAAATTTAATATTTTTTGTAAAAAATTTAGGAAATGTATACCAATGATAAAAATTGAATGATGCCAAATGATATAATTGTCACATAATAATATATTACCAATATTTTCATGGTTTTATGAATTCAGTGTTTAATATAATTTAATATATCAATTAAAATAAATTTATTTAATATATCATAAGACCTTAGGGTGTTACTGTAACATCGCAGGTAAATAATGAATAAAGCATTTTCATATTTATTAAGTTTTTTGAATTAAATATTAATTTTACTTTAAAGGGGTTGCTATGTTCGATAGCGTACCCGATACACAATAGAGTTTCATTGAAATCTTACGTTGCATACTAGTAATAAAATAATATTATTTTAAATGGTAGTTAACACGTAGCAGTTGTATTGGAAGGAATGAATAAAAATAACTAAAATATGATTATATATGTTTGTTAATTTTTTTTACATTTATCCAATAAAGGATACAGGCTTAAAATACAAAAAGAATTCAATTTTAGGCATATATACTCTATTTTTCACTAAAGGTCCACTTATCGCCTTTTCATGGCGAACCATCATTAAATATTGTTTTGGTAACTATTATAATTTATATTGGACCAAATAAAATTCTTCTTTAGAATCAGGACATCAAAATCTACTTTGTGTAAATTTTAGGTTTTTTTCCGATAAAGTTCATTTTTTAATGAATAGTGAAAATGTTGTATTTTAATTCAAAGACACTTTTTAATATAATTTATTTAGATGATTATATTATATTTTGAATTAGTTTTTAAGTGAAATTAGAATATATTTTAACCATTAAATCCAATAGTGGTCATTGGAATTAATTTCACTTTGAAATTGGACTTAAACTAGTGTCAATCTTTTGATACATATTGTTTCATAAAAACACACTATTTGTTTTGACAGCGGGAATTAATTATTAAATTAATTAATTCAAATTATATGTTTTAAATTTTTTAAAATAGAAATCATTTTTGACTTCGGAATATGAAATATAGCTTAGGGTGAATTTTTGGTATTTTTCTAAAAAACATCAATTTTTGATGAATAGTGAAACCACTAAGTGTCAGTAAAAAAAACAGATTTTTTGTTTAAATGAAACTTTACCACTTCTATGTTTTGAATTTAAAAAATACGAAATACATGGTTGTCATTAAAAATTAAAATGTGGTTCAATGGGATTAAAATAATTTTTGGTGAATAGTATCTTTTAAGTTTTTAATCGCGATTAGAGGTAATTAGTATAATTTAAGGTAAAAATAATGTTTTAATAATATGGAATGACCTTGACACATGTCCTACCCTTATTGGATGTGTCATGGCCGATCAATAAAATCCATGGGTCAACTTGAGGACCCCATGGATCCACTTTGGTTGGAAAATGTCATTAATAACTTTTTATTTAATGTTAAAATAAAAATGTCCCAAATATGTATTGTTTTGCTAAAAAATATTTTACATGGGGTTATACAAGTCATAATTTTGATTATAAATATTCATTTTAAATATAAAATGATTTCATACATAATGATATTTTTTTATAATTTTTAGGCATTAAATAAATTAAATTATTTAGGACACCATGATGATGCAGCGATTACCTCTTTACTTAACGATTTAAATAAAATGAAAACATAATGTAAAATCTAAGACCTACACATGTCAAAAACCTATTGTATGGGTGTATCTCGAACCCTTATCACCTTATCCTCGAAATGTATAATTGTGGGACCATTTTTATCCGAAAATCATTTTATAATAAAGTATCTTTCATTTTCTTTCCAAGAGTGCCCCTCCTCTCCTCTTATAAAAGGCCCCCACCTCTACCTCCTTACCCAAACCTCTCAAGCCTTTGGCTCGGCCAAAACCTACCAATTTTGTCTCTCCAAATCCCTCTCTTACTCATAGAACCCTCACTTTGGGAAGAAGTCTTTCCAAGGAAGCCTTTGAGCCCAAATCAAAAAGAGTTACTCATTTTGAAGGTAGTGTCTTCTCTTGTGTTCTTATGTTTTATTTTGCTTCTCCAACCCCCTAAAATATTTTTATTCCTTTATTTTGTAACAACACCAGTATATTAAATATACTAGGATGATTTTATGAGAAAGATTAGATCTACACTTACACACACCTTCATTTAATGGTTAAAGAGCATACTGTTTCCGTGGATGGAAAATTTCTGCCTCATGAAACGATGATTGTTCATTATTCTTATTACACCTTCAAAGGTGGCCATTAAGATGACACTATATTTTTATATGATATATGCTATGTTTATGTTTTCCTTAAACTTCTGTATTTTTCATTTATGGAATACCTTTATGTCTTCCATTATGGGTATACGCGATATCTTCATTTTAGGAAGTGCGGACTACCGCCCCCTCAAGGTGATATTATTCATTAATGCCATATGTGGGAAGTATAAAGGATGGAGTTAATGATATTATATATAACATTATACAGGAATTATAATATACCATTATGTCATCATGATTCCATTCCATAAAATACGAAATTGAAATGAAAGTATCGTTCATGCGTATGTACGGCTTACCGTCTCCATGAACGGTGTGTTTCATTTCTTACCTCCAAATGTTATGTAATATTATAAATGAATGTATATACTGTATATATATTATATATATGATATCTAAATAATGAATATAAATCTGGATAATAGGGATACATGAACAACTTGTAATTATAAAGAGTTTATTTTTTACTCAAGTACCAATGATCGTTAAAACGACCGTTATTAACGTAAATAATTGCATAGTGTTCATGACATGGTAATAAGTGATATAAAGGGAATAATAAACTTGAAAAAGTTTCTTAAGAAAGTAGAAATTAACTCAATTTTATCATTCAGGAGATTAAAGAGAAATCGAGTCACGTCGGACACGAGGTATGGGACTTCGTCTCAATCTCCTTTCATTGAGGCATATTTTGATTTATACACAACTTTATTTTATACGGTGTATAAACCCCCTTTGACTTTCACATTTATTCAAAATGAATATTTTTTATACGAAGCGTTTACTAAACGACAAAGGGAATGTTTTTTTCGTACGTATGTGGCGACAACGACTTCTCCACCGCCGTGACTATTATTTGAGTTTCGGCTTCCTCTAGAAGCCATAACCTTTTTCTTAAATGAAAAATAAATACCATGTTTTACTTCTCTTTTATTTTGGTATTGAAAATGGTTTTGATATTTTTTTATTATATCAATGTGTTGTATTGATCTCTTGTGATTGAAATGTGGAAATTTTATGTTTCCTTTATGCATGTTTTATGTGATATGATTATGTTATGGTTATTGGGCATTGTTTGTGAAGATGGGTGGTTCTATGATAATATAAGGGCGGGTGAGCCCAATATAGCTCTCAATGAATTGGGTAATGCGAAAGAGTTAAACGTTAAAGTTTCTCCAATGAGATTTAGGGAATATTCTATGATGGGTATTCCAAACGTAACCATGAGGGTTACTCCCTATGTAAGAATGTTATGAATGCATCAAGTTACCTTTAGGTCTTATGATTTCTACGATTTATTCATGATTTGATGAGGTATGTTAAAATGCTTATGTTTCATGAGTAAATAATGATTTCATACATGGACTAATGTTTTCATTTTGTAATTTTATATCCCTTACTATGATTTTTATGTGCATCCCAAGTTTTTGAAATGTTTTTCACAGGACTTAATGTGGAATATGGTCAAGGATGGGATCAAGGAAAAGTCATGCTATCTAAAACATGGAAACTAGACATGATTATTTTTAATAGTTTTTATTTTATGAAAATTTAGTAAAGGTGTCTACTTTGTAATCTTTTGAGATGTAATAGTTATGTCCTAATTCTCTAAAAATCTAAACCTGAAAAGATCCTCAAATGTGAATTATTCATTTAATTCAATATTATGTGAGGTTTAATTCCAGGGCCTTATAGTTGGTATCAGAGGTCTGTTTAGATAACTTTAGGTGTTATAATTCTATTAAATGATTATCCAAAAAAAATTATGGTCAAATTGAAAATGATATAGCATTTGAAGATTACCGTGTTTCTTTATCTAAGAAATGTTTGTTCAGAATGGATTTCTGCAGAGGAAAAAGGGAAGCAGTGCTAGGAAGGCATACCGAAGGATATAACATTCCGAATCAGCATCCTGAGGTGGTCAGAATTGGAACTGAACAGTTTATTGCAATAATGGCACAGTTAACTGAAGTGATAAATGGTGGTGGTATCCATGCACAAGATCATCCAGATCAACCACATAGGAACATGTCAGAGGTGGTTCATTTCATGAGGAAACATCCCCCATAATTTAGATGATCATCTGACCCTGTGCTAGCTGATGGGTGGATTAAAGCACTGGAGAAAATTTTCGATGTCATGGGGTGTTTAGACATTCAAAATGTTAGTCTTGCTATTTACCGTTTGGAGGGTGAAGCAGATCAGTGGTGTTTAATGGTTAAAAATATCAGGGATGCTGATGAGATTGATTCTCTCTACTTGGATGAATTCAAAGGTATGTTTCTTCAGAAGTATTTTCCTAAGGCTGTTTGACTTAGGATGGAAGAACAATTCTTGGAATTGAGGCAAGAGGGAGACTCAGTGGCTGCCTATGAAGAAAGGTTCACTCGATTGGAAAGGTATGCTCCAAATTTTATCCGAGACCTTGATAGTAAAATCAATCGTTTTTACTCAGGATTAAATCCAAAATATCGAATGGATTTAGATTATCGTGAGTTAAAAAGTTATGAAAAGCTTGTTCGATGTGCTAAGAAGGTGGAAATGGAGTTTTCCGATAATCAAGTGTTCTATAACAACCAGCAGAAGAAGAGACTGAGGTGGCAGGAGAAAGGAAAGAATTCTTCAAAAAGGTCTGACGGTAAGAAAACTAAGTTTCCAGTTTGTCATAAATGTGGTAAAAGGCATGCTAGGAATGTCTTATGAATTTTGGAAAGTGCTACCGATGTGGTAATATTGGACATAAGGTTCGTGATTGCACTGAAAAAGATCAAGGTGATGCTAAGTCCAAATTTGATTTAAAGTTAGTGAAATATTTTAAGTGCAATGAGATGGGTAACTATAAAAACGAGTGTCCGACAAAGAGTTTGAGTGATGGAAAGCAGTTAGACTACAAGTATAAAGGGTTGGTGAAATCTTTTTCAACTACTTCAGCAGATGTCGGGCCATCAAATGATGTTGTATTAGGTACTTTGTCTGTTCTTTCAGATTATACCAGTGTGTTGTTTGATTCAGGGTCTACACATTCTTTCATCTCTGAAACATTTTCTCATAAAATGGGAATACCATATCAAGAAATGACTCCTGAACATGTGGTAAAAACACCTGGTTGAAATGTTGAGGCAAAAAGAACTTATAAGAATATTCATATCCTTATTCGTGGAAGGAACCTACTTGAAAACCTTATTGTTTTACCTCTAGTAGAGTTTGATGTTATCCTGGGTATATATTGGATCTCTATTTACTATGCTAAGATTGACTGTAGAGCTAAAGAAGATTATTTTTAGAAATAATTTCAGTTTGTGTACAAGAATAAACCCTTACTGTTGATAAAATATCAAGAGTCTGAGAAACTTGTAAAATATGGAAATGAATGTTACCTTCCACATATTGTTGAAAACAAAGGAACTGTTCAGATTAATGATGTGCCAGTGGTAAATGAGTATCCTGATGTTTTTCTTGATGATTTGCCTGGAATAATACCAGAACGGGAAGTTGAGTTTACTGTTGACTTAGTTCCTGATGCTAAGCCAATTTCAAAACCCATTATCGAACGGCTCAAATTGAACTTTTATATTTGAAGGAGAAATTACATGATTTATTAGAGAAAGGTTTCATTCGACCTAGCACATCACTATGGGGTGCTCCTGTTTTATTTGTAAAAAAGAAAGATGGTTCAATGAGACTTTGCACTGATTATAGAGCCTTGAATAACATCACTATTAAGAACAAATATCATTTACCTCATATCGATGATTTGTTTGATCAGCTCCAGGGAGCTCAGTTTTTTTCAAAGATTGACCTGAGATCGGGGTACCATCAGTTGAAGGTAAAGGAAGCAGTTATTCTGAAGACTGTGTTTCGTACAAGATATGGCCATTATGAATTTGTAGTAATTCCATTAGGGCTAACCAATGCACCTTCTGTATTCATGGACCTTATGAATAGAATTTTCCATTAGTTCTTGGATAAGTTTGTGGTTGTTTTCCTTGATGATATTTTGGTGTTTTCTAAAAGTCAAGAGGAGAATGAAAGTCATTTAAGGGTTATCTTGCAAACCTTAAAAGAAAATAAATTGTATGGAAATTCAGCAAGTGTGAGTTTTGGTTGCAAAAAATTTCATTCCTTGCTCATATTGTTTCTAAAGATGGAATAACTGTGGATCCTGCAAAAACAAAAGTTGTTGATGAATGGCCAATACCCACAAATGTTACCGAGATCCTTAGTTTTCTTGGTTTGGTAGGTTATTACAGAATGTTTGTTGAAAATTTCTCACGGTTATCTAGTCCAATGACTAAGAAAACTCAGAAGGGTGTTAATTTTATATGGACAAAAGAATGTGATGATTGTTTTCAGGAGTTGAAAAGAAGATTAGGGAAGGCTCCAGTTTTGGCACTTCCTTCCAGGAATGGTGAGTTTGTTATATACAGCGATGCTTCGTTGAAGGGACATGGTTGTATCCTTATGCAGAATGATCAGGTAATTGCATATACTTCACGTCAGTTGAAAACTCATGAGGTAAATTACCATACACATGATTTGGAATTAGCTGCTATTTTTTCGCTTTAAAAATTTGGAGGCACAATTTGTATAGAGTAAAGTGTGAAATATATACCGATCACAAAAGTTTAAAGTATATATTAACTCAGAAATAATTTAACATGAGACAGAGGAGATGGATAGAATTAATCAAGGATTATGATTGTACAATTCATTACCATCTGGGAAAAGAAAATATAGCGGTTGATGCTTTGAGTCGAAAATGTAATGCTTCATTAACAATGTTACATTTGGAACGTGATGCTTTGGTTAAGGATTTGATGAACTTTGGCATAAAAGTTGTTGGTGTAGGATGTCCTTCTATTTTGTTTCAGGTATCAGTGAAATCTTCTCTATCTGACAGAATCAATCAAGCATAGAAGGATGACAATGAGTTGCAAAAAAATGTAGAGCTGGTTCAGAAGGGTAAGTTTCCTGAATTCAAAATTGATAATGATAGTATTTTGAGATTTGGGAAGAGATTGTGTGTGCCTTGTGACTCAAATTTGAAGTGATAGTTGTTATGTGAAGCTCATAGTTCTCCGTTTTCAGTTCATCATGGAATTACTAAGATGTACAGAGATCTGCTGGAGTATTACTGGTGGGATGGAATGAAAAGAGATATTGCTGATTTTACTGTGAAGTGTTTGACTTGTCAGAAGGTTAAAGCAGAGCAGCAGTTACTGAATGGGATGCTTCATCCTTTACTAGTTCAGAGTGGAAATGGGAAAATATATCCATGGAATTTGTTGTGGGGTTACCGAATACATCTCGAGGTAATAATGAAATCTGGGTTATTGTTGATCGTTTGACTAAATCTACTCATTTCCTTCATATTCAAGATACTTTCCCTCTAGATCAAGTTTCTAGATTATATCTTAAAGAGATAGTCAGGTTTTATGGAGTTCCCCTATCCATTGTATCTGATTGTGATCCCAGGTTTACTTCTAACTTTTGGAAAGTCCTTCAAAAGTCGTTGGGTACTGAATTAAATTTTAGTACAACTTTTCATCCTCAATCAGATGGGCAGTCAGAACGAACAATTTCGACATTGGAGGATATGCTACGTGATTGTTCAATGGATTATCAGGGAAGTTGGGACCAAAACCTTTCATTGGTTGTGTTTTCGTATAATAATAACTTTCATTCCAGTATACAGATGTCACTGTTTGAGGCATTATATGGGAAGCGGTGTCGAACTCCATCTTTTTGGGATGAAGTGGGTGAAAGGAAGAAAAATGGGACCAGAATTGGTAGAATATATGGCATAAAAATTTTGGTTGATTCAGAAAAGCATGAGAAATTCCCAGAAAAGATAGAAAAGTTATGCAGGCAACAGTAGGAAGGATCTATCTTTCGAGGTAGGTGATCATGTTTTTCTCAAAGTTTCACCATGGAAAAGTGTGATGCGATATGGTAAGAAAGAATAGCTGAGTCCAAGGTTCATTAGACAATATGAAATTCTAAAGAGAGTTGGATCAGTTTCTTACCGAGTGGCTTTACCTCTGAGTTTATCTCAGGTATACAATTCTTTTTTCATGTTTCGATGTTGAGAAAGTATATGCCAGATCCATCTCATGTTTTGAGCCCAGAGGTAGTTCAGTTGGAGGAGAATCTCTCTTATGAAGAACAACCAGTCCAGATTTTTGACCATAGAGAGCAAGTGTTACGGAATAAGGTAATTCACCAGGTAAAGGTTTTGTGGAAAAACCATATGTTTGAAGAGGCGACATGGGAATCTGAAAATGCTGTGATGGATAAATACCCCCACTTATTTTGATAAGTGAATAAAATGGCGAGGATGCAATTCCCAAAAGGGGGGAAGGATGTAACATCCTAGGTAAATAAAGAATAAAGCATTTTCATATTTATTAATTTTTTAGAATTAAATATTAATTTTACTTTAAGGGGGTTTCTATGTACGATAGCGTACCTGATACGCAACAAATAGTTTTTTTGAGATCTTACGTTGTACACTAGTAATAAAATAATATTATTTTAAATGGTAGTTAACACGTATCCGTTTTATTGGCGGGAAAAAATAGAAATAACTAAAATATGGTTATATATGTTTGTTAAATGTTTTTACATTTATCCAATAAGGGATAAAGGCTTAAAATACGAAAAGAATTCAATTTTAGACATATATACTCTAATTTTCACTAAAGGTCCACTTATCGCCTTTTGATGGCGAACCGTCATTAAATATAGTTTTGGTCACTCTTATACATTTTATTGGACGAAATAAAATTCTTCTTTAGAATCCGGACATCAAAATCTACTTTTTGTAAATTTTTGGTATTTTTCCGATAAAGTTCATTTTTAATGAACAGTGAAAAATGTTGTATTTTAATTCAAAGACACTTTTTAATATAATTTATTTATATGATTAGATTATATTTTGAATTAATTTTTAAGTGAAATTATAATATATTTTTACCATTCAATCCAATAGTTGTCATTGGAATTAATTTCACTTTGAAATTGGACTTAAACTAGTGTCAATCTTTTGATACATATTGTTTCATAAAAGCACGCTATTTGTTTTGACAGCATGAATTAATTATTAAATTAATTAATGAAACTTATATGTTTTTAATTTTTTAAAATATACATCATTTTTTAATCCGGAATATCAAATATAGCTTAGGGTGAATTTGTGGTATTTTTCTAAAAAACATCAATTTTTTATGAATAGTGAAACCACTAAGTGGTAGTTAAAAAAACTGATTTTTCATTTAAATGAAAATTTACCACTTTTGTGTTTTGAATTTATAAAATCTGACATACATGGTTGTCATTAAGAATTAAAATTTGGTTCAATGGGATTAAAATAATTTTGTTGAATAGTAACTTTTATGTTTTTAATTGCGATTAGAGGTAATTAGTATAATTTAAGGTAAAAATAATGTTTTAATAATATGGAATGACTATTACACATGTCCTACCCTTATTGGATGTGTCATGGCCGACCATGAAAATCATTGGGTCAACTTGAGGACCCCATGGAGCCACCTTGGTAGGAAAATATCATTAATAACTTTTTATTTAATGTTAAAATAAAAATGTCACAAACATGTATTGTTTTGCTAAAACAATTTTTACATGGGGTTATACAAGTCATAATTTTGACTATAAATATTCATTGGAAATCTAAAACGATTTCCTACATCATGATATTTCTTTTATAATTTTTAGACATTAAATAAATTAAATTATTTAGGACACCATGATGATGTAGCGATTACCACATTATTTAACAATTTACATAAAATGAAAAGATAATATAAAATCTAAGACCTAAACTTGTGAAAAATCTATTGGATAGGTGAATTTCGAAGCCTTATCAACTTATCCTCTAAATTTATAATTGTGGGACCTTTTTTATCCGAAAATCATTTTATAATAAAGTATCTTTTCCTAACTTTCCATGAGTGCCCCTCCTCTGCTCTTATAAAAGGCCCCCACCTATACCTCCTTACCCACACCTCTCAAGCCTTTGTATCGGCCAAACCCGGAACATATTGTCTCTACACATCCCTATCTTACTCTTAGAAGCCTCAATTTGGTAATAAGTCTTTCCAAGGAAGCCTTTGATCTCAAATCAAAAAGAGTTACCCATTATGAAGGAAGTGTCTTCTCTTGTGTTCTTATGATTTATTTTCCTTCTCCAACCCCGTAAACTAATTTTTATTACTTTATTTTGTAAAAACAGAAGTATCTTCAATATAATAGGATGTGTTTATGAGAATTATTAGATCTAAACTTACACACACCTTCATCTAATGGTTAAAGAGAATACTGTTTCCGTGGATGGAGAATTTCTGCCTCACGAAACGATGATTGTTCAATATTCTTCTAACACCTTCAAAGGTGGTCATTAAGATGACACTGTATTTATGTATGATATATGATATTTTTATTTTTTCATTAAGCTTATGTATTTTTAATTTATGGAATACCTTTATGGCTTCCATTATGGGTATACGTGATATCTTCATTTTTGGAAGTACGGACTACCGCCCCCTCAAAGTGATTTGATTCGTTAATGCCATATGAGGGACGTATAAAGGATGGAGTTAATGATATTATATATGACATTATACTGGAATTATAATATAACTTTATTTAATTATGATTCCATTCCATAAATTACGAAATAGAAATGAACGTAGTGTTCATGCGTACGTACGGCTTACCGTCTCCATGAACGGTGCATTTCATTTCTTACCTCTAAATGTTATGTAATATTATTAATGCATGTATATAATGGATATATATGATATATATGATGTCTACATAATGATTATAAATCTGGATATAATGGATACATGAACAAATTGTAATGATAAAGAGTTTATTTTTGACTCAAGTACAAATGATCGTTGAAATGACCGTTATTAACTTAAATAATTACATATTGTTCATGACATGGTAATAAGTGATATAAAGGAAATAATAAACTTGAAAAATGTTCTTAAGAAAGTAGAAATTAACTCATGTTTATCATTCAGGAGATTAATGAGAAATCAAGTCACACCGGACATGAGGTATGGGACTTCGTCTCAATCTCCTTTCTTTGAGGCATATTTTGTTTTATACACAACTTTATTTTATATGGTGTATAAACCCCTTTTACTTTTACAGTTATTCAAAAGGAATATTTTTTATAATAAGCTTTTACTAAACGAAAAAAGGGAATGTTTTTTTTTCGTACGTATGCGGCCAGAACAACTTCTCCGCCACCGTGACTATTATTTGTGTATTGGCTTCCTCTACAAGCCATAACCATTTTCTTAAATGAAAAATAAATACCAGGTTTTAATTCTCTTTTATTTTTGTATTGAAAATGGTTTTGATATTTTTTTATTATATCAATGTGTTGTATTGATCTATTGTGATAGAAATGTGGAAATGTTATGTTTACTTTATGCATGTTTTATGTGATATGATTATGTTATAGTTCTTGGGCATTGTTTATGAAGACGGGTGGTTCCATGATAAACTAAGGGTGGGTGAGCCCGATATAGCTCTCCAATGCATTGGGTAACGCGAAGGAGTTAAAAGTTAATGTTTTTTCGAAGATATTTAGGGAATATTCTGTGATGGGTATTCCAAACGTAACCATGAGGGTTACTCCCTATGTAAGAATGTTATGAATGCCTCAAGTTACATTTATGTCTTATGATTTCTATTATTTATTCATGATTTTATGAGGTATGTTAAAATGATTATTTTTATGAGTAAATTATGATTTCATACATGGAATAATGTTTTCATTTCATACTTTTATATCCCTTACTGAACTTTTTATGCTCATCCCATGTTTTTGAAATGTTTTTCACAGGACTTAATGTGGAATAGGGTCAAGGATGGGATCACGGAAAAGTCATGATATCTAAAACATGGAAACTAGACATGTTTCTTTTTAAGAGTTTTTATTTTATGGAAATTTAGTAAAGGTATCTACTTTGTAATATATTGAGATGTAATAGTAATGTCCTAATTATTTAAAACTCTAAACCTGAAAAGATCCTCAAATGTGAATTATTCATTTAATTCAATATTATGTAACGTTTAAGGCCAGGGCCTTATATTTACAAGTAATACCTATCATTCTCAGTTAAATTTTTAGTCATAGAGAACTATTCAAACATTAATGATATTCAATTATCATGGTCAATATATTTTAATTGAGGTTGGGATCAAGACCTTTATTTTATATAATTCCATAATATCTATAACATTTCCTCCTGAATTTAGATGGCTATGTAGAAATTCATTTATGTAAGGAAGTGTAGAAGACCAATGTTATATGAGGATGTTGGAGATGGAAATCTATCAGAATGTGAGCCTTGTAGTGGAAATGGTACAAAAGTTGAGTTATATTCAGTATTACATCATGAAAGGTATGATATCTATGAACTGAAATAATCAATGTCACATTTGACACAACCAATTGGTGGTTTTGGAAAGGGTATTCCATTGATTTTTTATAATGGAATAAGGATGTGAGAATCATAATGAAGGGAATATTGAGCCCTAGTTTTGTCGTTATCATTTATATTGTTGAGCGAGTATATATTGTATCTCATTACTTTTCCTTTACACTATTCCTTTTTGATGTTAAATATATTTTCCATGGATCTCTTAGGAGGAAGTAAAAAACCAATACATTCACATTTAATGAACCTAATAGTTGTGCTGCCAGAGCATTATCTTTCCTATTAATAACAATGAGTAAATAATCATGGATCATATAGGAAATTTGTTGTTATATATTGATACTCACTTCGTTGATGTTCCCTTAAGGAATCATAAATTAGAGGAATATACATTGGATTTTAAGAATGTAATTAAAGAGATATATCCTAGTTTTATTTTATTAGAGTGATAGAATTTCGGGGGAAAACTCATTTTATTTGGTTAGAATGTAACTCCCATAGATTTTATTTGTATTTCATTTAAAATAAACATACATTATTTGATATCTGACATAAGATGCATCTCCAAATTTAAATGAACTATTATATAGTATACCATTATCACCATACCATTGGATTGGTGGGTAATAATAGGGGTCAATACTTTATGAAATATTTATATAATGTTTTAGATGATTTTTTTATATTCGTGAAATTTTTAAAAAATTTATTTAAATATTAAGAGGAATATTTTATCAAAGACTTGAATTTTTATATATGTTAGGTATTTTTGTATAAATAACGTTTTATGAATACTATTGAAAATGGTTTAAATAAATTATTTATATAATATATAATAATAAATTAATAAATATATATATATGATTTATCTGAAGTATAGAAATGAAGATAAAATCATTTAATGGTACAAAGTGTAATTTATCTTAAAATTATTTCAAGTTTAAAATATGATTTTATTTTAAATAAATAAATAAATCATTATTGATTTGTGTTCTTAATGAAGAGTATAAAGAATATATTCAATAAAATATTTTTACATTAACATTGATAGTTTTAACAAAGATTTTAATGAAATTAAATTCTTTCTTATGCCTAAAAATAAATTTATCAAAAAATATCATTCAATTCAAATTTTTTTAGTTATGTCAAAAAATAATTTATTCCATTTCTTGGATTTTAATTTGATAAAATGGTATCATTATTGGACTGGTCGTTTTAAAATTTTGTAATAAGGACAAATAAATTTTTTTCAAAATAAAGAGTAAATACAATAAAATAATATACAGTGGATATGGTTATAAAGAGATTAATTGGGGTTAAGGAAAGATATAATGGTTATATTTCAACATAAATTTCAATTTATTATTTTTTTGAGATATTTAAAAACTATGCTATTTTAACATATATCCATGGAATATTTGTATCATTAATATTAATAAATACATAAATTGTATTTAAATAGTAAATTTAATTTTTTGTGTGTCTTATCCGTTGGTTACAAAAGGGAAACTAATCTTCTATATCATTCAAGAATTTTAAACCTTCTAGATTTCAAAATCCATGAACTAATACCTTTCTGCATTCTATACATTTTTTCCAGATCCCATTTTCATCTCTCGAGAACACTATTTGAAGTCTTAATGTTCCAGGTAATTTAGTTCTCTCAATTAAGTGGTATAACTCTTAATTTAGATCCTTTGATTTTATTTATTATTCAACCTACTATAAAACTATTTTATCCACCATAAAATTTTTATTAAAGATATTTATATATATTATTAATTTATTATAATAATGAGGCAAAAAATTTCCACTTATTCTCCATAAAATGAGAAATGAAGGCACCACTCATATGTACATGTGGACAGCTCCCTCCATGTAGTGATATTATTCAATTTCTCCCATAGTTTCAAATTAATATATATAATTATAGATTT
Organism: Viscum album; assembly: GCA_963277665.1. Taxonomy (NCBI): domain Eukaryota; kingdom Viridiplantae; phylum Streptophyta; class Magnoliopsida; order Santalales; family Viscaceae; genus Viscum; species Viscum album. The sequence continues at coordinate 413,414,990 of OY728119.1, read as the reverse complement.
AGTAATTGTATGTGATATATATGATAATAAATTAATTTATAATTCTAAAATATTATTTATATTTCTTTCCTCCTTGTCAATATAAAGTGAAAATCGCTTTCAATCATTCGTATGAATTCTTTTCTCTATGAATTCTATAATCCATATTTCATTCTAAATCATTTATAGATGGTTTTAAATATTTTTTTAATGAGTATTATAATGACCCAAATACTTATAAATGAAATTCTATCTTTAAATTTGTAAATTACTTATTATGTAATGACGTTATAGAAAAACATACATTTCTTTGGTTATAGTAGACCATTATAATTTAAATTCATTCAGATTCAAAAGATAAATAAGAATCATAACTATTGAAAATATAACCATTTTATAGTTTCCATTATGATTTTTATATATTAATATTTTTTGTAAATCCAATTGACATAGAAGAATGATGAAATGGCCTCATCCAGAAGTATCATACCCTATGAAGCCCATTTATCAGAGTACCCAAGGGATATGGAATCATTAGGGTTTTCCATGATAAAATCCTATATTATATCTAATAATTAAAATATAAGTGAGTTCATTTATGGTATAATATGATGTATATTAAGGTCATCTGCTAAATCATGTTCACTGAACCACCCCAATAAAGGGTCAATATCGAACACCATTCCCTTACACCATACAGTTTTGTAATAATGTAATATTTATCTATAATATAACAGTATGAATTGGTATATTTTTTCAATAAAATATTTAAAATATTTAACCATCTTATTATTAAATTTAAAATGAAGAAAAAATTAGTCTGATAAAATTTCAATTTGGATTCGATGAAACAAAAATTGTATTTTTTGGAAAATAATGTTGTTCAATGATAACACTATTTTCTAATGAATTCAATATTTTTGGAAATAATTTTTTTATAAAATATTTAATTTTTTTATATATATTAAAATATAAATGATAATTCAAAATTATTTAGTCAAATTTAATTTGTATAAGGGTTAGAAACTTTTATCATCATTAAAAACACATTTTTCCGATAAATGAATATTTTATATTTAAAAGTGTAAATTTTCATATTATTTGATTAATTTTTATAATATAAATATTATTTTTGAAATCCATACATCAAAAATAGAAAATAAGGATTTTTCGAAAATTTTCTGAGACATCTAATTTTTTTTGTTAATAATTAAATATGGTATAAATATAAATTATTTATTGTGATATCATAAAAAACAAAAAACTATATAATAACTACTATAAATATTATCCTAAAGAAAAATAAAATAAAATTTAAAATACCATGTTTTTATATGTTATTTTTTTTATAAACCCTTGATGAATCCTCCAATACCTATATTATATTTTCATTTTTTAAAATTAATTATTTATAAACACGCCTCACATTCACATCACAAAGGGAACTATTTATTTAGTTTTTGATTAATGGTATAATAAAATATTTAAAGACACATTTATTGGATGAAACAATTTCCAAAACCCATGGGGAGGTTTTTAGATTTGATTGTATTATCACAAAGAGTCCAAAATCTATGTCTATAAGTTAAAAAATAATTACATACTATTTTTTCATAATTACTCACCCAACCTCGAACACTTCCCCATAAAAACTCATTAAGAATTAATTTCCTATTACTTTCCCTATATAGTTTCCTCCTAATGTGATATTATTTTATTAATAATCTCTACTAAGGAATTTAGAATCACTCTCTCATGGTAAGGGATCATCTCATCCGCTCTATATTGAAGAACATTATTTATATTATTTCATTTGATTGAAAAAATTTATAGTTGAAATATGTTGTTAAACATTCGTATTATTTTCCCCTTCATTTCCATGAAATGATACAAACCAATTAACTATCATTAATCCCTTCTATGAATCTTTATATACACCTATTATTCTATAGAAATTGTCCTATTATTTTCTTTGATAAACTTTTGTAAAGTGAATACCTATCCCACATTCAAATGAATAGTATTCACATTGAAGTTATTATCAATAACTTAATGGGGAATTACATGTATTTATCCCACACTCCATAATTGTTTGATAATGTGTGATGAAAGAGTTTATTAAATTTTATGACCTTTTTGGCACACTAATGCATGTTCATAATATGAAAGTGATGGGTAGACCAAAAATTATATGTCCCTCCAATGAATTGAGTGAAGTTTTAATCTCTTAATATTACATTTATGGTTCATGGGATCCAATATTAACAACATTATGTTATGATATTTTTGATGTTATCCTTTCCTTATGCATATGATTTGATGTTTTTTATTGTTATGAAATTCCTATATTGCCTTTATATTATCATCGTGATGAGGATTTGATAATATTGTTTATGATTACTATAACTTTTAGGATGAAATAATATTATGATTTTGTAAAATGTATTACTTCCATTACCCTATGATTTCATTATTCCTTTAGTGAGAATTATTGATCACCCCTTTCTTATGTATTTCCCAATGATATATAGGGAAATATTAAATGATGTGTATATTTTACCAGTATGTTAATGAAATTATAAGAAATTTAATTGTTTCCTTATTCATGTTATTTGGTAATGTACCTAAATTACTAAGTCCCCTAGTGTCATTATATCTTCAGTGATTGTATTATTAATTATAAATCATTAATTAAGGAGTACAAAAATATGGGTTTTCATAGCAGGTATCAGAGGTCGCATTAGTTATTTTTGGGGATTATTATTATAAAGCCATAGTGAAATCCTTTGGGATAAGACTAAAAAAATGAAAACATAAATAATTTTTTTGAAATGTAAATATTTCGTGGATTCTATGAAAATAGATCATTGTCGGGATACTGCATGTTGATGTGGATCTAGAACTTTTAAACCCAGGGTTAATAAATATGAAAAGGGTGTATTGGTTTTGAATCTATTATCACATTATGAAAAACAAAGAGGTCCTACTACACTCCTGGTATGACACTCCGGTGGATAAGCCTTGGTAAATTCAAAATAACACTTTGAACCATTTATAAGGGATTAAAAATTCCCAAAATATTTTATTTGAGGAAATATATAATGTATAATGTATATTGAAACATAAAAATTTATTGGTTATAGAATATATGTCATTTATGAATTAACCATTCATTATTAATAGATTTATTTTTATGTGGTTGGTGTATTAAAAAAAATTTCCATAATTTTTCATTTATTTATTTCATTGGATGTGAATAGGAGGATCCGTGTAAAAAACAAATGGTTGAGAAATGTAATGGATGCCCAAATGACGTTACCTACCTAATGTGTGAAAGAGTGAAAAACAACTTGATAGTACATTTTCAAATAACTCATATTATAAAAATAAACATGAATCAATGGGAAAACTCACATTCCCATATTAAAGAGGAATTTTCAATAGAGACCATTATGTGACAATGCGCTAAGACAATCAGTTGAGTGACCCGACCCACCAGTGATTGCCTAGAATACATAAGGCCAATCCAACATAACCTAAATATTTCCACTAATTATCTAGAACTGGGGAAAAGTGATGATATGGAATAACATAAATTAGTTTCCTTTCCCTAGAGTACATATATTTTCACACCCAACTACCCCCATTCAACAGTGTGGTGGTATAACAAAAAAAGAAAAAAATAACTAGAGTAATCCATGCATGAAAAAACTCTAGAGAATATATCAGAATATGATATAATATAACCAAAGTGTGAAAGGGGAAATATACAAGGCCAACCAAAAATGAAATCCCAACCTAAAAAAATTCATATAAAGAAAGTTAAGAGAGACCCTATCCTGATCTCCATACTCAACCATAAAATGTGTTTAATGAACTCAAGTTTCCAAAATATATATAGAATTCATCGTTGATTTGTTCTTCATCTTTATAATAAATGAAAAATGTGGGTAAATCCCATGTGTGGGTGATTATATACATACCTGGATGGATACCCTGAAAATGAAAGAGGAAAAATAGGGATATTCGATTAAAGTAGTTAGCACATCCCTGTGAAATTGGGAAACTAAAAACATCAATATATATATATATTCTTAGAAATAAAAACATTATATAGAAAAATTTGATGTTAGTCTCACTAATCAACCAAAAATGATGAGTATTCTAGTAGCATCAAAGGTCCATTTTGTATTACCTAGCATCTCTCTTATCTATCAGAGGAAATAATTTGATAGATCAACACCTCACAATCTCTCTTCATCCTAAGAGGGTACAATCTATAGTATAGAAAATATCCTCTAGTCATATAGGATTATTCCACTTAGTGTATGGATAGATGACATGATCCTAGTATGTTATGGGGGTTCCACTCAAAGAATTAATTTCTCACGATGTATCACAATAGTGGTTTCCACTCAATGAATGTAAAACCTGAGACCTAGTACATCTGGGGTTTTCTACATGGTTTGTATTGATAGTGGAATATTTACCTAGTGATATATGAGAATTCAACTCATTGGGTTGAGGACCTATGCCATATTATGACAGGAGGTATGAATCAAATGGTATAGAACGTACACCCTAGTACCATAGGGGGCTCTACATAGAGGGTAGATGACCTACAACCAATATTTCTTGGGGATGCCTCTCAAGAATTTTTTAGAGTATAGAGGAATTACACTTGAATATGAGAAAAAATTTATTATCCAAGCCTCTCCCATATGATCCTTCTTGATCGCTATCATCGCCATGTATCGTCTGAAAATGATTTATTATTTGGGCACTCCACATCATTTATCAAAATCCACTAAAGTGGATAGAATAATGTTATACTTAGAAAAATAACCATGATAGTATACTCGAAGGAATATCTCTGAGTAAATTCTTATGATATACACATAGTGGATGTTATTTGGTAATGTATATGTTGTGTAACTGAAGATCCATTTCATGTTACCTCACATGGCCTCTTGTCCATGTCAATATCAGCACACAAAAAACATATCAATGTAGTAGTAGACTGTATGTATAGGTTTTACAGAGTGTGAATCAGTCACCTATGTCCTACCTGTGTGCTCTTAATCATGCATGTTTCCTTTGATCCATGAATGTGTAGTCTCGTACTACATGACATGACCTCCCACACAAGGTCATGGCCTTGTGAATCTGGAAGATTGAATTGGCACCTGAGGAGGGCCACTTGATGTTTGGGCTTAAGCCACGTAGTGTGTGATCCTCATCATCACATGAATCCCTAGAAATGTAGCTATGGGGATACATGTTTTGTGCTCTTGGAGTACATTTCATGTTGTCTCCTTTTTAATGAAAACCATTTATTCTTTATAAAGACCCAATATCATTTGTTTTTTACATCAATTATAGCCACTAACCAATCGAAATCATCCAAAATAAAATCTTATGATAATTAAGGAAATTTTATGGCCTCTGATGACCATAAATTGGGAATCAATAGGTTTTTCGATGAACCGTCACACCTCCTATCGATGGAGATCCAAAACTCAGCCATGATCTATGTCAAAATCACTCGAATCCATCAATATATCATGATATAATAATAAAACCCTATCCCAATCCAAACAAACATGAATTAGGGAGTTCGATCACACTCGAACCATCCTTAGAAAAGTCAAATCATGTTCTCATGATAAAATGGAAAATAACTTGAAGAATGGTGTTTATAAATGAGCATAAATATGGTGAATATTTTTTTGGACAGTGATTCATGGATTATGATAATATAAATGATATATCTAGGGTTATTAAAAAGAAAAAAAATATTTATCATATTAAATAAATAATAAATTGAAGGGATTATGTGATGTATTTAATAAACATAAATTGATAAGAAGATTAAATAACTAATCTCAACAATTAAATAAAAATTGTGTAAATCCATAATTTATGATTCATACCAAAATTATCGATTGATCATTGGAGGATAAGGTGATCTCCAATGATGAGAAAGACCCACTTAATTTGATGCATCTCAATCCCTATGGATATTATCATTATTATTTTTCTGATCTCAATTCTTCGATGAAGAATGTCAGAGTCCCATATCAAACCTCCAAGGGTTATGCAGATAACCCAATAGAATTTCAATAATTGTATAGTTAAAGAGGAAATTGGGATTTTGGGTATTAAGTGAATTATTTTAGTTTATTAAATAATTAATCCACATAATGTACCAACTAATGGTTTCCTCTTCCAAATCTTCTTCACAAACTAAATTTAAGTCATGCCTTGGGTAACCCCAATTTTCTTGATTCAACAGTGGTATCAAATTACCCATCTAAGTTCCCAAAAACCGAGATAAACCAAATAATGTGTATTTGACATATAAAATAATAAATATTTTTATAATATAAATTTTGGGATGATTGATCCTTGTAATATCATATTTTTTCATCATATGGATCCAAAAATATTCCTAAATAATTTTAAAATTTCTATAATAAAAAAACTATGTCACTGCATTCTCCCCTCATTTAATGATTTTGACTCTAAAAACCAGTACATAATTAAAAATGTGCAGATAATAATCCCACATATAGATATCTTACTCATAAGATATCTCTAGCTGGATATCATGCTTCTACACAACATGAACTAAGGGAGTGGTTTTACCTCCCAAGATTCTCTCCTGGTGATCCCGGATCTGCACTGGGTAGTCCACTAAGGAGGCTCCAAACTCAATGCCTAGATCACCCCAATCAAAAATGAATTTTAGATTGTTCATCAATCTTCCTAGATGAGACACATGGAAGATTTCATACACATTCTTCAAATAAAGGGGTATGTATATATTGCAATAAACTCACCAACCTTCTAGAAGATATTTAACAGTAAGATGAACCTCGTGGATATCATTCCTAACAGTTAAAATCTCTACAATGTTCATCTTTGGTATAGTCTAAGTAAATCATATTCTCCATTATCAAAATTCAAGGTATTATTATGGAGATATATATAACATTTCTTTATTATTGTTTTCCTCATATGCTCTTATATAATCAGACCCTTCTTTGTCGTCACCTACACTATCTCTGGCCCAACCAGATATGTTTGCTAATCTTAGTCCAGTACAAGGGTGACCATTATGGTGTCTTATAAAAGGCCTCTAATTTTCCCATATGGATTATAGATGATAAATATTTTTATAAACTAACTATAATATTGATTATTGGTCTTACTATATCTTTTATAAGTACAAGACACAATTTCAAAACATATCTTCTAACACCATGATTGTTCTCTCAGTCTTTACATTCGTCTGGTTGTGGAACACCATACGTTCACTCAAATTGGTCCTAAATTCCTCCTTTAGGACTGTCCAAATAATAATTTGAACCCAAAATCGTATTTGGAGACAATCATTAAGGTTACCCCCATGATGTCTGATGATTTCATTCACTTAAAACTACACCAAAAGCCTAACCTAACTTTTCTTCTTGATAAAAAGGAGGTGAAATAGCTTGGTGTGTTAGTCAACTATAACATATAATTCATCATGGACCATCAATGTACATAGAATACCAATTATTATTTCCATGGATATTACATTCCATTTCAACATTGGGACCTCATGAGGCTGTAGTATACCTTATTTAAAATAGTTCTTATCCTTCATCTACTAACATACGAGACACCAATAAATGAATTCAGTTATGACCCACCTCATTCCATTCCCACAAAAACTACTAATAAAGGAAATTTAATATAAATAGCACTCTAGGATGTATAGAAAATGGATAATTAAGAAATTACATCGTCACCTCTTCTCACATCATGCCTAGAACAACTATCCATCCTCAGAAATGGTTGAAAAATCTCTCCTCCCTCATGGATTCCATCTGGTGAATCCCTTATAGATATCTAGTCATAAAGAATCTTATATTCATTTTCTCCCAACCGGTTCTCTCTCATTAAAGGATGATAAAATGGAGTTATCACTATCAATTGAAGAAAATATACACCCATCTCCTCCACTATGGTTAGTAAAAAACAATCCAACTTCTTAGATTCCACCTACACCATGCGAGAATGAAACTTCATTAAAAGGGATTCTAATTTTAATTTAACATTTATTCGTGTCTAGAAAATATCAATATCACATTTTTTTAGGAAATATAAACAAAATCTATTTTGGAGGACGATATCCCTCAATATGAGGATATACATGAGGCACTAATGGTCGGAGTATACAATAGAGGAATATTCTATATGATAGTTCCTCTATATCTCTAGAGTGAATAATACTAATTCCAACCCCACATAATGAGTTGTGTAGTCCTTATTATGGGGTATAAAGTTCCTTGAACCATATCTGATAATTTCTTCCCTCTATAATATCACATAGTTGATCCCCATAAAAATGGGATCACAAAATTGTATATACTTGATGCCCTTCCCCAACACACGCAACGTAGTATCACTTTTCAAAACCCATCCTCAATTGCATGATAGATCCCTAACATTTCCCTTTATAATTAAATAGAGTCTCATTCCATTTTAATGAAGTAAAATTTCATTTTAATCTTGAAATATTTGGTACAAGAAACATATATACCCTTTCCATTCCATGAAATTTCTATAATTCTATCATGCACTTTGGAAGCTCTAAATCATGAACTATATAAATTTTGTGTAGTTTTGAAATTAATCCATTATTATATGTTATATGTATAACAATATGAACATCATGGATCTATTATTGGAACTTATACATCTTTCGAACACATTTTTTTTCCTGTATTATGTCTAGGACAATATTAACATTATCTTCATACTCCTCCTCTAACATAATGTAATTGAGTATGTCCCCAATGAAACAAAAATCCATCCACGAATGGTTGTAAGATTCGGTTTATCAATTCTATAAACACATTAACAGAATTCATTACATAGAAATCAATCACCATGAACTAATAGTGTCCTTATATACATCAAAACAATATCTTTAGAATACCAGCGTCACAACCCCTCAACATTTGGAATCTAAACCAGATATCATTCTTCGATAACTAACTCACACCTCACAACTATTCAAACAGGTTATCAATCCTTATAATGTGGTACTTTTTCTTTATCATTACATGGTTCAAGAAATGATACTCAACAAAATTCCCCAAGCTCATATTCTCCTTTTCACGAACAAAACTGGAACTATCCAGGGGGAACACATGGTCTAATGAAACCATTATCTCAATGGTCCTAAAAATGAACTCTTAGATCATGGAACTTGGTTGGTGACATATGATATGTTTTAGAAAATATCATTTTAATCATTGGGTAAAAGTCAATTCTGAATTCCATCTCCCACCTTGAAGGTATTCTAGAAATTTCCTTGGGGAAGACATCCATAAATTCATCCACTACTGAAGGAATCTATATTATCAAATAGCCCACTTCACCAAGGTATAATCATGACAACTAATAGTTGATTCGATTCATCCTCTTTCCTTAAAGGTTCACCCGGTCATCCATGAGATATCTCTCACATGTAAAGGTGATTCTCATCTCATCCATCCACATGCATGTAACCTATCTTTGATGATAGTCAATCTTGACATGAACCATTGAAAACAAGTCCATACCAAAGATGATTTCAAAATGATTCATCTTTGTGAAGAAGATGTCCAATGAAAAACTCTATCCACTGAGTGTTATCTCATACTAATAACAAATAATCGATATAAAAGAAACACAATGAGTCGGAACCTCAAGAAAATACTACTAGGCTAAGTTATCAAAGGTGTTGTAACCCAACCCCGGTAATCCTAGATCCAGTTTCTAGTACCATTACACTGTCATGATTACATATAATCAAAGCCTAAAGGACCTAAGACATTATTTTTCATAGTAAACTAGATACATAAATGAAACTTTTATTAAAAATGAATATAATAATTAAAATATTATTTTTCTCATGAAGATAATTTAATTCCCACTTAGCATATCATTGAATATATTTTTTTGTATACTTCATGGAATACTGGGGAAATGAAAAAAAAAATTGGTGATATAAAATTCTCAGTGAGGGATAAGTATAGAGGAAACAATAATTAATCAATGAACATAATCAATATAGAAAGGTAAATTGCTGAACACACAAGCCAAGTAATCAATAAACTGAGGGGGAGTGAGTGAACAATATGGGAATGTAAATGAAAAATAACCAATACCATTTAAAATAACTGAATAAGTCATAATCAATATGTGAAGGTAAATAACTGCTGAAAATTTCATTTAATCAATATGATGAGAATGAAATGCATACATAGATAATTTCAAATAAAAAATATCATGGATAAATAATAATAATAATAATGACTAAATTCTAAATTAATTTAATGATTTTTTATTGAACATCATTTCTAAGGGACCTAAAAACCTATACCATCATAATCTTTCACAAGACCATTTAAAACTAAAAAATAGAAAAACTTTTAATTCTCAAAACTAATTTGTCTCAAGAGAACATGTTGATGCATTGAGGAGATACATAATGTTTGGGCCCCACCCATCACTTAATGTTCAATGAAATTCTCATATCAACTAATCAATTTAATTAATAAACAATATGACTTAAAAAATATCTTTATTTAATAAAGATTATAAATTTATCAATATTTACCTAAAACATAAAATAACTTTCAAGGTTAAAATCATACTTTAAAATGGTATATAGTTTCAGAAATAATCATATCCATGATAAATAATGAGGATATTTAGTGGAAGTTTATTTTACAATGGTCCCTAGTAATGGAATATTTCAAGGGGACCAGAAAACAAAATCAAGGATGTGAATGTCAGTACTATCCTTTCCTAAATCCACTAAGAACTATCCTAATAAAAAATATGGATGGTATCAATACAATATGTCACATAATATTTAGAAATAAAGGGTTCTGTTCATTTATGAATTATAATAATATAAAAATATCTTTTAAAAACATTCTTTAGGAAAATAGCATTCTCATTTTGAAAAATATTTTGAAATAATTTTATTTAAAAATAAATTTAAAAAAAATTCATTAAAAATTGTCATTTTAAACATATAATAAAATATTCATATAAAAAATGGTGGGTATTTTTCTACACATCGAACAATGTAGTAAAAACATTCATTTTGTGTGTTAAAAAGCATTAAAAAGTGAATTGTTAGTAAAATGCAGAGAATATTCCATTGAAAATAATTTAAAATAAAAAAGGGTAAAAATATATTTAATAAATAATTTCTTAAAGCTTAAAAATATTTTTAAAATTCATTTTATAAAATAGGTTTTTAGAATAAAATTGGTTCTCCAACTAAAAATGGAAATGATGTAGGGTTTTCATAAAAAAATCTTAAAAAATAGTACAAAATAGTAGTGAAATGGTACTATTACATGAAAATGGAAAAGAATAAACCTTAGATAATATAATGGAAGGTTTTATTCAATAATGAACATATATATTCCATTAATGGAATTTGAATAATAAGAAATCCAGATTAGAATGAGATTGAGAAATAAACCCTTAAAAGCATCATAACATTGAAGTGAGAATTAATCAAGTAATTATTTATGTGTATCAAATATAAGTCCACATGTAATAAGTTGAAATACAAAAATAGATAGTTAAATTAATTATACACATATTCAAATAATATTAACTACAATGAGGAATTAATATAACAAAATGAAAATGAATTCAGTAATGAAATTTCATTACCACTTGGTAACTTTATGTTGAAATACACTTAGATGAAATAATTGAAATTGATATAAAAAATACAATGAATAATTAACTATTAAATATATTAAATGTAAAAAGTTAATTATTTACTCCATATAAAATAAACTAGGTTCATAACATTATAATATTCCTCAATGAAATGAAATTAAGGTGAAATTCCTTACAAATTTGTAACATTTGAATTATAATCCGCATGAAAGAAATAACATAAATTGAAACTCCAAAAACTATGAAGATAAATTTATTCATGATGTAAAATATTATAGGGGAAGTATATACACCAAAAAAAATAATAGTTGGTGTAAATGGGGTATGCCTCATGGAGGAAAAGTGAAACAAGAATCGATAACCCAATGTTTTCTTTTCTGGTGAACATCATTTAATATATATTATAATGGTTTTAAATGCGTAAATAACTTATAAAAGAACAATAATAATTTTTATAATATCATATATTATCTTATAATAATATCTTATTACCCATTTGTTAAAAATCAGTCATTATTTTCAATATTTCGAGTGTTAATTACCTAGTTTTTTATTATGCTTTGAATTCTTGTTTATTTTTTCATATATCAATCATGATTAAATCATATAAAATATTTAAAACAAAATTTAAATAACATATATATTCTATATATATGTATTTATAATAATACATAATATTCGGTTTTTGGAAATGAAATGCACCATTCATGGAGACGTTAGGTCGTACGTATGCATGAACGCTACATCAATTTCATTGTCGTATTTAAAAGATTGAAAATTAAATAATATAAATATAAATATATTATAAATATAGTATAATTATTTTATCATATATATCACATATTTTAATTAAATCATACTTTATACATTCCATTTATTGTTTGAACGAATCACGTCACTTTGAGGAGACGAAGTCCACACTCCATGAAACGGTGATATCATATTACCGTAAAATGTAATGCATGAAGTTATGATTTATATCTTAATTAAATAATAAAAAAAATATATCCTATAAATCATAAATAAACTATAAATAAATCATTATTTCTATCCTTTAATTGTGGTTACTGGAAGAACGAACGACATCAGTTTGTGAGGTACTAGTCTGCCGTACACACAAACAATTATTGTGCATCCGACTTGACAGATGTGTGTGAAAGTGTAGGTTAAAATATAATAAAAAATAAATCTCATTATATTTATTATATTGATGATATTATATAAAATTTACCTAAATATTATTTTAGGTGTGCATAAGTATATGAAAAAAAAGATATCGTTGAAGATCGTTACCTCTTATTCGGGTAACTCCTTTTGGATTATAATAAAATATTTACTTGGATATCTTTATGAAAAAATGGAGGATATTATGATGAGGGATGTTTTATGGGATAATATTGGGGTAGGGTTTTTATTACCTAATGGGATTTATAATTTAGAATTAATGGGAGGGTTGAGTGCCTTTTTATAATGGAGGAGGAGTGGCATTATTGTAAATATAAAATGTTGTACTCGATTGAGAGGCCCCCCTTACATAAATTTACTCCCATAATGAACCCATTTATAGAAAAGAGATTATACGGTTGAAAAATTTCTATAAAATGGAATTTGGATAGGTTTATAGGTAATTCCCGCTTATGTATAAGGTGTCGTCTCTTGATCAACTAACTTCTCACTTAACCGCTGTAATTAATTTTAAATACTTTCAATTATATTTTTAGTCAAACAATAAGTTGAACGAATAACAAATTATAAATTATAAGGATTAAAAATATGGAAACTATTTTCCCAAATTAAATTCATATAATTTTTAGAAATTAATTTAAAATTAATCCCATAGAAGGGACGACAAAGTGGGGTTTTGAAGAAAAAATGTTCAAATGATTGAAATGTTTTTATATAAACTTTATCTATGAAATTGATTATAATATTTTAAATTGAATAAAATTTTGTATAATTTATCTAAGGTGTCTTTAAACCCAAAATAAAATATAATTTAACCATATAAAAACATTAAATGAAAAGGTTGTTTTTAATTAAAATTTACTACCTTTCACTATTCATCAAAAAATAAAACATCACCGAAAAATAAAAAAATTACCCCTAAGATAATTTTTTTGTTCGTATTTTTTTATGATTATTGTTTCATAAAAATGTATAAATGTTACAAAAATTATATTTAAAATAGTTTCTCCATTAAAATGAGATAAAATTTCATTTTTTGAAAAATATAATTTTTATGTGTAAACTAGATTTTTTCTTATATTATGCTTATAAAATATATTGGATCAATGAAAAAATAACAAATTGAATAAATAGTATATATTATTAATTCGTATCATTCAAAAATTGTAATTAATTTGATTTCTCCTGATAAAACACCTTAGTGAGCATAAAAATTGTTCCTTTATAATGAATTGGTTTTTATACTCATTTCTAATTACATTGAAACCTATGAATTCATTTTATATTTTTTAGACCATATATTTTCATATTTTAGTTAATAATATTCACAACTAGTAATTTAATAGCTTGGTTTTAACTTATTATACATAATAATAATTTTTAATAATATATTATTATTCAGTAAAACTCTGTCTTGCATGTAACGAAAGTCATTGAAGAAAATATTCGTTTCATGAGACACAATTTAACTCATTATTTTTTTCATTGAAAGATAGAGAAGGTATTAAATTTATTTAAATTATTAAATATACCATAAATTATCGAGACTTTATATTATATTATACATTTTTTGTTGCGCTTCATACGCTCCACTGAATAAAAAGTTAATATTTTATAATTTTTGGGTTGTTACATTATTCCACATTAAATAAATTGAATCATCAAAATTTTTAATTGATCTTAGTAGTCTAGGGTTTTAATTTTGAAAATTACACTGTTGAATTCCCACATCATGAGAAGGTATAACAAAATATCATCTTAATAATGGATAATAAGAAGTGAAAAGGTCACATGGAATAGCATATAACAAGGTTTCTACATATGATAACATTGCTATAAAGTGAAAATATGGACTTATAGGAACATTATAAATAATCATAGTGAGTGACTAAGGTCAAGAATTAAAAAAATGTGAAAGGGAAAAGGAATATTGAGTGATTGAAACCCATAAATCTATGATGATTTAGAAGACCATCATTTCAGTATAAATGAAGGTATTAGGATAATATTTTTTGTTATAGGATCCTTTTCTGAATGTTGAAGAATTTTTTTATTGAAAAATATTATAATGAAATTTAAAAACATGATACATTTTAATTTCATAAGAATAATTTCATCTTCTATTTATTTTTATACAAAATTCTAATTCATCCCTTACTTTAGGAAATGTATACCCTATAATGGAATCCATTTTTATGTAATAAAATGTCCTTTTAATATATTATAATTCACATAAATAAAGTCATTATCTTTGCCTCCTAATATTTCCCAAACGAAATACTTTTAATACACTAATATCTAAACCTCAAAAGTAATATTATTGGTTCATCATAAAAATTTATTCGATAAATTGTTTGACTAAAAATGATATATTAATCAAGGGATCACATTGGCCAGTGGTAGGAATGAAACAATTATCATCCTTTAATCATCATTTTTATTCCCAATGCCATGCTAGATTTTATGGGCCATGACCAAGTATATAATATTTCCTTTTTAAAAAACTATATTTATATAATTTCCAAAATATGCAGGACAACCTTGAAATTTAATCATCAAATATCGTTTTTACTATTTTTTCCATAAAAACCAAATATATAAATACTAATTCAATTTTTTTACATATATTTCATTCCTTGTTCTAGATTTTATCCTTTAGTAGATAGAATTGACTTGGGTAATTCCCAGGTTCCTTATAGTTTAGGAAACGAGCTATAAATGGATACTCATGATAATATTTGATTTTGTCCATCATACACTTACTTTTTCCTCATTAATACCCACATATAAATCATTTCCCTATTACATTAAGACACATTACTAAGATCCCCCTTTCACATTTCTTACATGAAGGAAATCGATCCCTTTTTACTCCATGGTTCCCACCACTAGAGCTCTAAGAAACATCCATCAATCACTTCTTTAGTGAGTCATGGAATAGGTTAAGGTATATGTTGTTAAAAATATTTCATGAAAAATTATTAAACATGAACATGTCTTCTTTCACTTATAGTGACTTCTCATTCGGTTTCTCATTCTCACCACCTTTTCCTTCATGATCGATGTTAATATGAATTTGTCAGGATCCAACCATTAAATAAAACCAAAGAGAATAGTGTGAGTAACATTTTTTTAGTGAAAAAATGTATAATAATTTATAAAATGTCTAAATAATAACACCTTATTTTCAATCTAAAATGACATATGTTTATCATAGTTTATTCATTTTCATTGTATATTAAATTCTATCATAATGTTTTCCCAAGAAAATATGAATTATCCAACACATGTCCCTGTGGAGTGGAAAAGCAGGTGAGTAGTAAGGATTGTTGTTGTGTATCAGGTTATGCATGAGTCATGCCTAACAAAAATTTTCAGAGTTATTCCCCCTATGTGGATCTGTTCTAGAACCACATCTACTTGTAGTATCTTGAAAAGGGTGTATTTCTAGGAAAACCACACAATCTATATCTACACACAATTTTAGGATGTTATTATACATTTATACCCAAAGTCTAACATAGGGTTATGAGACATAATATATGTTTTCATAAATATAGATCCCATGGATTATGCTATACATCCTATGAAACCAATTATAGCAACTCAACCTAGGATGCCTGAAGCTATTGTCTACTACCATGGAATTTTCATGACTACAATAAATCAAATAATGAAGTACTTAATATATTAATAGTCTAGGTAATCCATATACATATATGAGTATTTTATTATAAATGAATAAAATAATTAAAATATTTTTTTTCTTTTTAGGATTACTTTATTCCCACTTAGCTTGTCCATTCATATCTTCCTCAGCTCATATCATGGAATCTTGGGGAAAGAAACAAAATAAGGGTGAGATAAAAAATTTAGTATGGGTTGTGTACATCGAAGAAAAACAATGAACCAATGAACATTATAAATATGTAAAGGTAAATAAAGTAACATAGATTCCATATAATTAATAGACTAAGAGGGAGTATTTAAAAAAATGGAAAGGTAACTTACTAAGAACACATGTCATTTAAAATAATTGGGTAAGGAGTAATAAATATAGAATGGTAAATAGCTTAAACATGTTCTATTTAATCTTTAATATGATAATGAAATGAATCCATAGTTAATTTCAAAGATAAAATATCATTTATAAATAATAATAATAATATTAACTGTTTTTTGAATGAATGAAATTATTCTTTTTTGGATGTCATGTCTATGAAACATACAAACTTATACCACCAAGACCATTAAAAATATGGTTTAAAACTATAGAAAAAACCAATTTAATTTTTGCAACTAATTTTTCTCATTAGAACCTATCCATGCATCGAAGGGGTACATAATGTTTGGGCCCCACCATAACTGCCTATACGAAGGATTGTACATATTAAGTAACAGATTTAATTGATAAAAAATATGCATTATCAAATATTTGTATTGAATAAAGAATTTTTATTTCTCAATATTTTCCCTTAAAATAAATTAACTATCAGAGTAGGAACCATATGTGAAAATGGTATACTATTTAGGAAATAATCATATCAATGATAAATTATTTTAATTTATAGGGGAAAGTTAATGTTCAATAGTCACTAGATAGTGAATATTTCAAGGGGAATACAAAACCGAATCATGGAAGTGAATTTCAGTGTTATCATTGGCCAAATTAATCAAATACCATCTAGAGGAATTCTAAGGATGGTATACTAACAACATATCCTAAGTAGAAAATAAATAAAGGGTTGTTATTGCTGATGAATGTAAATAATATAAAAATATATTTTTTAAACATTCTTAAGGAAAATATCATTTCATTTTGAATGTTTTTTAAAATAATTTAATAGGAAAACTATTTTTAATAATTATTATTTTTAAATTAATCTTTTCAACTTTTAATATAAGATTAAAATATATTATTGAGGGTAATTCTGTACATGTTGTTAAAGGTAAAAAAGAACATTCCATTTTCAAGGTAAAACGGTTAGAAAAGTGTCTTATTTATAAAGGAACAATAATATTAATTTGAAAAAATATGTAGAATAAAAGGGGGTAAAATGTATTTAATAAATAATCTTTATAGGATAATTGTTTATTGGATATTTTTGAAAATTTTATTTTTAGAGGAAAATAGGTGTTTTGACTAAAGAGAAAATGAAGTGAGGTTTCCTTAAAAACATTTTATAAAAGATATTGAGAAACAAAGAGTGTAAAATGGTACTGTTAATTTAAGAAGTTCATGAATAACTAGAAAAAAATATAATGGAAGGTTTTATTAGTAATTTATCATATATACTCTTTTAATTTAATTTTGAGAATATGACATCTTAATTAGATTGATATTGTAAAATAAACCCTTAAAATGAGAATAACATTGAAGTGTGAATTATTTAAAGTATTGATTATGTGCATCAATTTTCAATCCACATATAATAAGTGGAAATAAATCTATATTGTTTCAAAGGTATTTTAAAAATAATAATTTTATAGTCATGATAATGAGGATGTAATATATCCTAATGAAATAGAAATGATTGGAGAAATTTTATTACCACTGGGTGGATTTAAGTTTAAATCACATTAGATGAAATAATTCAAATTGAAATAAAAAATACTATGAATAATTAAGTATAAAAAATATTAAATTCTAATGGGGTAGTATATACTCTATAAATATGAAACTAGGATTATTATATTAAAACATGCCCAAATAAAATGAAATTGAGACAAAATCCCTTTTTATATAGAAATAGTAGAGTTATATTCCCCATCAAAGAAATAAATTCAAATTATAATATAAATAAAATGATGATAATTTTATTAATGACAAAAAACATTATTGTGTTATTATATCCCCCACCCAATATAAATAAGTGGTGAAAATGGTGTATTTATCACAGATGAAAAAGTGAGACAAGAATCACTTGCATTGCATTTCCTTTCAGGTGAACATCCAAACATCCTATTAAATGATTGTAAACATTTCAATTACTTGTAATATAACAATAATAATATTTATAATTTCATATATGATATTAATAAAATATCTCTTCACTAGATGGTTAATAATCCTTCATTATTTTCACCATTTTGGGTATCAATTGCCTTATTTTTCGAGTATATTTTGACTTTTTTTCTGTTTTTACATCAATAAATATTTAATCATCCCCTGGATATAAAACATGATTTAAATATCACATATATTTAGTATATATTTATTTATAATAATCCATTATATTTGTTTATTGGAAATAAAATGCGTCATTAAAGGAGATATTATGTCGTACGTACGCTTAAAAATTTCTTCCATTTCATTATTGTATTTAAAAGAACGTAAAATAGATGATATATATATTATTCAAATATAATTATTTTTTCTTATATATCATATATTTTAATTAAAATAATCCATTGTATATTCCATTTAGAGTGTGAACCAGTCAAATCGCTTTGAGAAGGCGGTAGTCCACAAATACACAAATGATGTTATTGTATTAACCCAAAATGTAAACCAAGAAGGTATGTTTAATATAAAATTTACATAAGAATAAATAAGTTATAACTAAAATAATTATCATTTAAAAAATATAAATACATCATTATTTTTGACCTTTAAATGTGTTAAATGGAAGAATGAATGACATCTGTTCATGAGGTGGTTGTCTGGAGTACACATGAATGATGATTGCGTATCTAATTTGATGAATGAGTGTGAAGGGGTATAAGGAATTAATATAATAAAAAAATATAAATATTTTTAGGATTTATATGATATTATATAATAATTATATAAATTTAATTTTAGGGGTGGATTATTAAAATAAACAATATAGAACATTGAATAACATTACCTCTTATTCGGGTAACTAGTTTTGGTTTATTCCAGAATAATCCGTAGGATGGATTAATTATCAAAGTTAGACTTCTATGTGTAGTTTAGGGATGTATGGGACTTATTTTTTAAGGGATATAATGTGCCATAGGGAATTAGAGGTGTGAATAAATAGTAGGGTTGAGTGCCTTTTTATATAGGTTGAGGAGTGGTATTCTTATAAATATAAAACGGTAAACACTATTGAGAGGTCCACCATACATTATATTCCACCAATAATAAACCAAACTATATAAAATAGAATATATGGTCTAAATATTTCAATAAAATTGCTTTTAGAGAAATTCCCTTGACATTTTGGCCCTTATGATTAAGGTTTAGTGCCTTATTATTCTAATTTTTCTCTTAACTGCTGTAATTAATTTTAATTAATTTCATTAATATATTTGGTAAAAACAAGTTTACCCTTATTATAAATTAAAAATTATGAAGGTTTAAAATAATTAATAAATATTTCTAAATTCCACTAAAATAAGTAGAATATTTTAATTTTAAATTAATACCACATTCAAGATTACAAAGCAGGTTTTTTCAGTAAAAATGATCAAATGTTTGAAAAGTTTTATATCCAATTTTAATGTGAAATTTATTATAATGAAATAAATTATATTAATATAAGTATAATTTATCTAATGTTACTTTAAATACAATTTAAAATATAGTTTTTCAAAATAAATAAATTATATGAAAATGATGTTTTCAAATGAAATTCATTATTCTATACTTTCAATCAGAAAATTAAACATCACATAAAAATTAAAAATAAGCATACTATAATTTTTATGTTCCCCTATAAAAAATATTTTTATTTTACTAAATAAATTTTTATAATTGAAAAAAAATTCATTCAAATTGTTATTAATTTTATTTTTTATAACAAAACACCTTTGTGAGCATGAAAGAATTTCATTTTTATTCAATTGGTTTTTATATTCATTTAAATTTTTTCAGAATATATGAATTTATTTATTATTTATATAAAACATATATTTTTATAAGTATGTTATTAATATTATTAAACTATAATTTATCAACTAGGATATGTCCAATTATATTAAATAATAATGATTTAATAATATAATGTTGTTCGGTAAAACATGGTCTTTCATGTAACACAAGTCATTGAAGAAATTTATTGTTTCATGTGATGTAACATAACTCAATATTGAGTAAATTTAGATATATATAATATCTTGAATATAAAATCAACTGTTTATAGGATATATTCCTTTATATTTTTGGTATTGAGTGTCTTACACGCCATCAAATAAAAAGTTACTCTTTTAAAATTTTCAGGCTTTCACAAATGGGGTGCTCAAAATCTAGGATAAGGGATACAAAGATGAAGGGGATGATAACCCTATGTATAAATGTAAAATGTAATGTATTTAAAATACACAAATCCTTACACATTTACTCTTTTGAGGTTCTAGTCCATAAGCCTCTATATTATGAAACATCTCACGGGCCTAACAACTAGCTTCCCAAACCATGCATGGGATTCCTGATGTTGTTAGTGGAAGTAGATCATAGGTCTATCCTACATCCAATACCTAATCCAACTTCATAATCACCATCATATTTACCATAACCACCTCCTTGGGGTATTCCCTAGTTATTCCAGGTGGATACCTGATCATAGTGATGCCTCGACCATAGGGGTTCATCCACTGGTTGCCTTCCCACTTCATAATTTTGGCATGGGAAATAATTTTCCATCTTCAATTAACCATTAAATGAATAAAATAACCCCTATATGAGCATATCTAGTCTTCTATTTTCACCCTACGCTGCATGTCCACATAACTGAGACTCGTCATAATGATGTCTCTAATGTTGAGGTCCTGCTGACTAGAACCTACAAGCTAATGTAGATGACTTAGTCACATGACACACACTAACAGTTTTAGCTACTAGAAGTACCTCTTGAAAAAATATCCCCATAACAAGTACCATCACTAGAAATACAGTATTGGTGTTGATGCACAATGGGAATAAAATATTGCATATGTATTTACGGAAACTCTGCTTGAACTTCCATACTCAAATGTAACCATACTAAAAATTGTTGGGGGAGTTCCTTGTATTGTCTATGAACAACGTAGTATACTCATAAAACTTCATAATACCCTATTATAACTCAAGAATATCCTAGTTCCAAACTGAGTAAATTCATGATGGGTACTCCTCATGAATTAGTATATAGAATTCGTACCATTAGAGTTTCGTCTCATCATGAGTCTTTATGGAAATATTTCATGATCACATATTTGATCTATGGAAAAAATAATTAATAAAAAACCATAGTATTATTTGGATCACTACATGCTTGAGGAATCATATAACATAATAAAGCTAATCTTTCATTACTTGAGGATCTGTCTTTCCATGGAACCTCAGTGGCATCTTGAACTAGAACTTGCCTAGTGTGATAATCTTGGGTAAATCAATTTCCTACCATGTGGGTATTATATACTTCTTAATATGAGGGGGTAATACTATGTACCCTCATGAGGGAATATCCTAAAACTGATTCCATGTAAACTGAGGCCTTATCACTCATTATATAATTTCCACAATTTTGAATTGGTATCATCATTGGATGTCTTTTTATAGGAATCCTGAAAGTGTTTAAGATGTTCCACTTTTAGATAGTAATATATATATATATAATTAATTATGTTCAGCCAAAGAAAGGAATATTTTATAATTCATGTATAATTGTTCCCTACAACCAATGTGTCAGTATATCGAGTTGACAAGTTGGTATTCAGGGTCCTGGATATGGATTTGGCATCTTCCCCTTCAACACTATAAGGACTCAGACTTAAAGATTACGCAATCTTGAATTAAGATAATAATTCACATAGAGGACCTTTTCAGCTTTATATATTTTGAGAATTAGGTCATAACATATATATAACAATTTGAATATTACACGTAGACATTTCTACTCAATATCCATCTGTTCAAAAAAATTAAAACTCTTAAAAGAACAGAAACATGTTTAGTTCCATGTGTTATTCATCATGACTTTCCTTTGATCCCATCCTTAACCCTATTCCACTTTATGCCCTATGATAAACATTTAAAAAGCATGGGATGATCCTAAAAATCTCAGTAAGGGATACACAGTGTTGGAAAACTGTTAGTTTTTCAAAACAATAAATAAACCATTAAAACTTTATCAAAAGTAATAAATTTTAACTTTATGAATTAGGAAATACTCTTAACTGAATAAAATCTCATTTATTTCCCTTTTGTAACCAAAATATTACAATAAAACCCATATAAATCACACATAACATATAAATTTAAGTTGGGATATAAACATACTTAATTGGAATAACCATACTCTTGACTTCCACACATATCACTAAATGGAATAGCCATATGGCCTACTATGATACCCAATGCATTGGATGTTATAATGTAACCACACATATGTGTTTATCAAAAACCCCCATATCATTTGGATTTTCATTTAACCACCCATAAAATATCGAAGTACCAATATAAAATCATGACACATAAAATATTTCAAATAAAAACATTTCAAAAATAACATTTTATTTTAAATCACAGGAAATAATTTCAAGATATTAAAATATTATATCCATTTTAAAAACCATTTTCAATATAAAAAACCTGAAAAAACAGAATAAGGTGTATCTTTTTCATTTTTATTAAAGATTAAGGCTATAGATGAAACGAAATAACGATTACAGGGGCAGAGAGGTTATTGTCGCCGCAAACGTGAAAAAAATTATTTTTTTATTTATTAAAATGATTCATAGAAAAAATATTCTATTTGATTGAAATTAAATGTAAAAGGGGTTTATTATACACCATATAAAAAAATAGGTGTATATTATCAAAATATGTCTCAATGAAAGGAGATTGAGACACAGTCCTTTACCTCGTGTCCGACTTGACTCGTTCATTCTCTAATTTCTCCAATAATAATCTTATGTTAATTTCTAATTTCTTAAGAACCTTTTTCAAGTTTATAATTAGTTTTATGTCACTTATTACATTTCTATAACAATTATTTAATTATTTGAGTTCATATTGGACATTTTGTCGATGTTCATAAATTGAGTCAAAAATGAACTTCTAATAATTACAAATTGTCCATGTGGTCAAAATTCCATTATCTCCAAAATTATATTCATGATTTAGATATAATATATATAATATATATTAATTATATATGTATTTATAGTTTTTATTATCATTTGGATATATGAAAATGAAATGCATCGTTCCTGGAGACGGTAAGTCATACGTACGAATTAACACTACTTTCATTTCATTTCTAAACGAATGATAACCAAATGATACACAGTTATATTATTATTCCATTAATATATGTAATTTTATATACATTACATAATTTCATTAACACCATCCTTTATACATTCCATGTATGGTATTAATAAGTCATATCAATTTGAATGGGCGGTAGTCCACACTTCCTCAAATGAATATATCGTATTTAACCATTATGTAATCCATAAAGGTATTCTATAAAAGAAAAATATAGAAGCATAGATACAATATAAATATAATATATATCACATATCAATATAGTTTCATCTTATTGGCCACTATAAGAGGCGGTAGTAGATAATTAAATAATCATCGTTTCATGAGGCGTAGTTCTTCGTCCACAGAAATAGTATGTTCATATCCATTATAAAAATTTCTGTGGAAGTGTAGTTCTAATACTTCTCATAAAAACAACCTAGTATATTTGGAATACTTTTGTGGT
This sequence comes from Viscum album, assembly GCA_963277665.1. Lineage (NCBI taxonomy): Eukaryota > Viridiplantae > Streptophyta > Magnoliopsida > Santalales > Viscaceae > Viscum > Viscum album. The sequence goes on along the minus strand of OY728119.1, from coordinate 413,390,412 downwards.
TTTAGAATAATGTAATAAAGAGAGTTTCGGGGGTTAGATAAGGAAAATAATAGAAAATAGCTCGAGAGAAGACGTTACCTTCAAATTGGGTGACTCCCTTTGGTTTGAACCAAAAGGATTTATTGAAGTTCCTACTGCCTAAGTTAAGGCATCTATATAGAAGAGATGGATTTTGGGAGATTTTTAGATCAGATTTTGGACGATCCAAGGGGTTGAGAGGTGTGTGTAATGGGTTATATGTGGTGGCTTTTTATAATAGGGAGGATGGACTCTTTAAGAATGTTTGAAGGTATTATTTATTATAAGATTATTTTCAGTTTCAAAAGGTCCAAAACATATTTAATTTGAATATACAGTTCATATAAAAGTTAATAAAATCATCCAATAATAATTGTAATGGCTTTTGTTTTTTTAATCCTTATCTTTGTTATTTAACCCTTTGTTAACATATTTAACTTTTACCATGTCCTATTATATATTCATATTATATAGTTAATATTTTTATGATAAAATTACAAGTGACCCAAAATGGATCATTAATGACATATTTAACATCACATCTATCAGTTTGTAGATTATTATATTTTTAGGATTATTTTATCATTTAATAAAAAGTTAGTTGTTTTAAAAACTCATTTATGTCAATTTATAAACCATTCATATCAGGAATTTTAATTAATATATAACAACATTATTATTTCTAAAAACCTTCATTAAATAAAATATAACAAGTCGTTATTATCCCTAAAATTCATTTATGGAATAAAAAGTTTCAAAATAAATTTATTTTAATATACATAATCTCATTTATTTAAAACATCCATTAATAAGGTAGTAATTACTTCATCATTTTGTCATACATAAATTTATTTAATTGACATCTAAAAATTATAAATAAAATATTATTATGTAGTAATGAAATTTTTCTCTAATGACTATTTATAGTAAAAAATGTTACTTATATAACCCAATATAAAAATTATTTTACTAAGAGAAATATGTTTATGTTACATTTTTCATAACATTAAATTAATTTTTATAAAGTGTCATTTTCACTTACAAGTGGCTCAATGGGGTCACAAAATCGACCCAAGGATTCCTATGTTCAGAACTATATCATCCAATAGGATTATGAAATGTGTTACGATAATTTAATATTATTATAATCTTACTTTTTACCTTTATTTACATGATTTACCCTTTAACCATGGTAAATAAAATATTTACTGAAGTTATTATTCATAATATCTAAAAATAAAATATACCTATTTAAAGGATTTTGACCTCATTATTCCAAATATAGAATCCATTTTTCCAAATTAATAACACATAAATTTCATAAATTAATTTCAAATTAATTCCAGTTGTCAAAACCAAAAAGCATGTTTTCAAGAAATAATAACAACCAAAAGATTGACATTTCTTTATGTCCAATTTCAAAATAAAATTACTTCTAATGAACACATTAGATTAAATGGTAAAAATATAATCTAATTACACTCTAAAACCAATTAAAAATATAATCTATCCATATAAATAAATTAGATTAAAAAGGCAGTTTTGAATTAAAATGCAGTATTTTCACTATTCAAAAAATGAACAGTATCTAAAAAATACCAACATTTCATCGAAAGTAAATTTGGATATCTCGATTCTAAAGAAAAATCTTATTTTTTTCAAATGGAACATATAAAAGTGATAAGAACTACATTTTAAATTGGTTCTCCATCAAAAGGCGGCAAATCAACCTTTTAAACAATAATAATGTATTATGCATAAAATTATATTCATTCACATTTTAAGCCTCTAACGTTTATTGGATAAAGGTAAATAAATTTAACAAAAAATTTAAATCATAAAATGGATAGTTTTGTTCATTCCCTCCAATAAAATGCATAGTCGTTAACTACCATTTAAAATAATTATATTATTATTATTTTCAGTACGCCTTATCATTGTGTGCATCATAAGACTTCAGATAAACACATTATTGCGTTTTAGGTATGCTAATGAACATAGAATCCCCTTTAAAGTAAAATTAATATTTAATTCACAATTATTAATAAATATGAAATTATCATATCTTTTATTTACCTGGGATGTTACATCCATCCCCATTTTAGAAATTGCGTCCTCAAAATTCAATTCAATTATCAAATTAATGGGATATTTATCCCTCATAGAATTTTTAGATTCCCACGATGCCACTTTAACCACATGTTTTTGTTTCCCAAAACCTTTACCTGATAAATTACATTATTCTGCAACACTTTCTCTCTATGGTCAAGAATCTAGACTGGATGTTCCTTATAAGAATGGTTCTCTTCCAACTAAACTACCTCTAGACTCAAAACATGATATGGATCCGACATATACATTCTCAACATAGAAACGTGAAAAACATTTCACACCTGGGATAAACATAGAGGAAAATAGACTATGTAGAAACTGATCCAACTTTCTCCTTGATTTAATAGGGCCCAATTATCCTTAGACTCAACTTTCCCTTCATTCCAAAATGCATCACACTTTTACATAGACAAACTTTGAGATAGACATGATCACCTACATCAAAAGACACATCCTTCCTCCAGTTATCCGAATAAAATTTGTGCATGCTTTGACTGTTCTTTTGTGCATCTAAATCAATTGAACATTTTCTGCCATCTCTTCTATCAATTCTGGTCCCATCAACTTCCTTTCACCTACTTCATCCCAAGACGCTTGAGTTTGAAACTACTTTCCATATACTACCTCAAATGGTTCCATATGTATACTAAAATGAAAATCTTTTTTATAAGAAAATTCAAAAAAATGAAATATTTTGGTCCCAAATTCCATGGTAATCCATTGAGCAAGCTTGTATCATATCTTCTAATGTCTGAATTTTTTGTTCTGACTACCCATCTGATTGTGGATGAAAACTGTAATAAAATTTAATTTAGTACCTAATAACTTCTAAAGGCCTTTCCAAAAGTTATAATTGAACCTCAGATCAAGATAATATACAATAGAGAGGGGAACTCCATGTAACCAAACTATCTCTTTAAAATACAACCGAGAAAGTTGATCTAGATATAGAGTATCATGAATAGGAATAAAATGAGAAGATTTAGTGAATCGATCAATAATAACCAAGATTTAATTGTTACCTTGATATGTCTTCAATAATCCCATAACAAATTCCATTGATATATTTCCCCATTTCCACTATGGCACTGCTAAAGGAAGAAGCATCCCTTTAGAAAACTGCCACTCTAAATCAACCTGTTGACAAGTCAAACACTTCACAGTAAAGTCAGCAATATCTGTTTTCATTCCATCCCATGAGTAGTACTACTAAAGATCTCTGTACATCTTAGTAAAACCGGGATGAACTGAAAACAGAGAACTATGAGCTTCGCATAACAACTCTTTCTTCAACTGTAAATATAAAGGATCAAAAAATCTCTTCCCAAACCGTAAAACAGTATCTTTATCAATGTTAAATTCATGTAACATACCCTTATAAACTAATTATACCTTTTTTACAACTCACTCTCTTCTTCTGCACTTTCTTAATTCTGTCTAATTGAGATGATCACACTACCACATTCCCGACTCAAATCATCCACCACTTTATTTTCCTTTCCTGGATGGTAAGGAATTGTGCAATCATAATCCTTGATTAATTCCAGCCATCTTCTATGTCTCATGTTCAATTATTTATAAGTGAATATATACATCAAACTTTTATGGTCAGTATATATTTTAAATTTTACTCCATACAGAGGGTGAAACCAAATTTTTAAAGCAAAAACAACATCAACTTATTCCAAATCATGTGTAGGGTAATTTAACTCATGAGGTTTCAACTGATGTAAAGCATAAGAAATTAACTGATCATTATCCATAAGGAAATATCCATGTCCTTTCAATGAGGCATCACTCTAGATAAAAATTTCTCATTCCCCAGAAGTCAGTGCCAGAACTGGAGCACTCAGCGATATTGTTTTCAATTCTTGAGTCAAGTGATCCAACACATTAACAAGCTGTTGAATTCTGATTCTGACTGTCTTAGGATGCTGATTTGGAAGATCATTTCTCTCAATATATCTTCACTTCACAACTACCATGTCTTCTCTATGAAAAACCATTCTGAAAAATGAAATATCTTAGGTGAAGCAACATATTAATCTATAAATGCTATATCATTTCAATCATACCATAAATTAATTTATAGATATTAATTTAACAATACCTTAACTCCTAATGTTGTCTAAACCGACCTCTGATACCAACTATAAGGCCCCATTCTTAAACATTACATAGTATTCAATTATGTAAACAATTCACATTGAGGACCTTTTCAGGTTAATAGCTTTATAGATTTAGGTAATAACATATACATAATAATTTGAAAATTAAAGGTTGAAACTTCTACTCAGAATCCATTTTTTTCATAAATTAAAAACTCTTAAAATAAAATAAACATGTTTAGTTCTATGTTTTAATCATCATGACTTTTACTTTATCACATCCATGACCCTATTTGACTTTATTTCCTCTGATAAACATTTCAAAAAATGGGTTGGGCATAAAAAGCTCAGTAAGGGATACATAATGTAAGAATAATGTTAGTTTTTCAAAATAATAAATAAACCATGAATACTTTATCATAAGTAATACATTTTACCTTTATTAAATAGTAAATAATATTAACTGAATAAAAGATCATTTCTTTACTTTTTTTGAACCAAACTATTACAATAAATCCTAATGAAATCACACATAACATATAAAGGTAACATAGGACATAAACATATTTAAATAGAATAACCATTTGGTCGACATCCACACATATCACTGAATAGAATATTCATATGGAAGACTTTCATACCCAATGAATTGGAGTTTATAACATAACCACCCATTAAGTTTTATCACGGAACAACCCATCATTTGTTTTATCATGTAAACACCCTTCAAATATCCAAGTACCATTATAAAATCATAACACATAAAACATTTCAAATATAAACATTTCACTAATAACATTTCACTTGCAATAAAAATAAATCATTTCAGGATAAGAAAATAATAAATCCATTTCAAAACACATTTTCAATAAGAAAACGGCCAGAAATAGAATAAGGTTTTTCTTTTTTGTTTTAAAAAAACATTAAGGCTTATAGTGGAAACCAAATAATTATTGTGGTGGCGGAGAGGTTATTGTCAGCGCAAACGCTAATAATTTTTTATTTGGAATTTAGTAAAATGATTCATAGAAAAAATATTCCATTTGAATGAAATTAAAATTCAAAGGGTTTTATTATACACCGTATAATATAAGGACGTGTATATTATCAAAACATGCCTCAATTAAAGGAGATTGAGACAGTGTCCCTTACCTTGTGTTCGACTTGAATCTTTTGTTCTTTAATTTTCTGAATAATAAACATAAGTTATTTTCTAATTTTTTTGAGAAAATTTTTCAAGTTAATTATTTGTTTTATGTCACTTATTACCTTTCTATGACAATTAATTAATTATTTTAGTTCATATTGGACATTTATAGATGTTCCGAACTTGAGTCCAGAATGAACTTGTTATAATTACAAACTGTTTATGTTGTCAAAATTCCATTACCTCCAGAATGATATTCATGATTTAGATATCATATATATCATATATATCCATTATATATTTATTTATAATTTTTCATATCATTTTGATATATGAAAATGAAATGCACCGTTCCTGGAGACGGTAAGTCATACATACACATGAATGCTACTTTCATTTCATTTTTTCATTTTTAAAGAGATGAAATCAAAATAATACATAGTTATAATATTATTACAGTATAATATCATATTTTATATACATTACATAAGTTCATTAACACCATATTTTATATATTCCATGTATGGTATGACCAAGTCATATCACTTTGAGGGGGCGGTAGTCCGCACATCCTCAAATGAAATTATTGTATTTACCCATTATGGAAACCATAAAGGAATGATATAAATTAAAAATACAGAGTCATAGAGAACATGTAAATATAATATATATCGTATATATATATAGTAATATCTTAATGGCCACCATAAGGGGATTTAAGTGACAATTTAAAATCATCATTTCATGAGACAGTAGTTCGCCGCCCACAGAAAAGTATGTTCATATACATTAGATGGAGGTGTGTGGAAGTGTGGTTACAATAATTATCATAAAAACATCATAGTATATTTTGGATACTACTGTGGTTATAAAATAATGGAATAAATAATGTTTAGGGGGTTAGAGAAGGAAATTAAAAGAAAAGAACTTGAGAGAAGACCTTAGCTTTAAATTGGGTAAATCCTATTGGTTTGACCCAAAATGCTTATTCATGTGACTTTTTCATAAGTTAATGATTCTAGGTGGAATAGAGGGATGTTGGGAGCTTCTTGGATCAGATTTTGGATGAGATAAGGGGCTTTAGAGGTGTGTGTTATGGGTTGTAGGTGGTGCCCTTTTATAAGAGGGTAGAGGGGGTCTTTAGGAATATTTTAAAGTATAATTTTATTATAAATTTATTTTATGTCTAAAATTATCTAAAACTCATTTCATTCGAATATAAGGTTTATATAAGTTGAAATAAAATCATCCAATATGAATTGGACATGTTTTGGATATTTTTAATCCTTATCGTTTTTATTAACCCTTTGTTAACTTATTTAAATTTTACCATGTCCTCACATATACTCATACTATATTGTTAATATATTTATAATAAAATCACAAGAGACCAAAAAATAGATCATTAATAACATTTTTAACATCATATATATCATTTATCTGAATATTATATTTTTAGGATATTTTTTTCATTTAAAAAATATTAATTTTTTTCAAAACTCATTTTGGTCAATATACAAACTATTCATATCATGACTTTTAAACAATCTATAACAACTTTATTATTTTGAAAACCAATCATTAATTCAAATATAATAAGTACTTATTATCCCTAAAATTAGTGTATGGGATAAAAAGTTTCAAAATAAATTTATTTTAATATTTATAATCTCATTAATTTAAAACATCCATTAATGAGATAATCATTACATCATCATTGACTCATAAATAAATTCATTTATTTAATGTCTAAAAATTAAACATAAAATACCACGATGTAGGAAATTGTTTTTTATTTCTAATGAATTATTATATTTGAAACTGTTACATATATAACCCATTATAAAAATTATTTTACTAAGAGATATATGTTTATGTTACATTTTCTTTAACTTTAAATTTATTTTTAAAACGTGTCGTTTTCATTTACATGTGGCTCTATGGGGTCCCAACATCAATACAAGGATGCCCATGTTCAGACGTGTATCAGCCAATAGTGTTAGAACATGTGTTAGGGTAATTTAATATTATTATAATATTATTTTTACCCTTATTTATGAGACAGACCCATTAACCATGGTAAATAAAATATTTATTGAAGTTTATGTTCATAATGTATAAAAACAAATGTTACCTATTTAAACACTTTGGACCTTCTGGTTCAGAATATAAAATCCAATTTTCTAAATTCAAAACACAGAAGCTGTATAAATTAATTTATTATTAATTCCTCTTCTCAAAACCAAAAAGCGTGTTTTTAAGAAATAATAACGATCAACAGATTGACATTTGTTTATCTCCAATTTTATAGTGAAATTACTTCCAATGACCAATATTGGATTAAATGGTAAAAATATAATCTAATTACACTTTGAATCCAATTAAAAAATAATCTAATTATATAAATAAATTATATTATAAATCAGTTTTGAATTAAAATGCAGTATTTTTCCCTATTAATTAAAAAATGATGATTGTTAGAAAAATACCAAAATTTTATCCAAAATAAATTTTGATGTCCCTATTCAAAAATATAATTTTATTTTCTCAATTGAAACATATAAAAGTGACAAAAACTAGATTTAAAAGGGTTCTCCATCAAAAGGTACTAAATCAACCATTTAAAGAATATTATAGCATTTATTCTTAAAATTGGATTCATCCATATTTTATTCCTCTAACATTTATTGGATAAAGTTAAATACATTTAAAAAACATTTTTAATCATAATATGGTTAGTTCTTCTCTTTCCTTCAAATAAAACGGCTCGGCGTTAAATATCATTTAAAATAATTATATTATTATTTTTTTGGTATGACTCAGCATTGTTTGAAACATAAGACTTAAGAGAAGCCCATTTTTGTGTGTCAGGTATGCCATCAAACATAGAATCCAAATTAAATTAAAATTAATGTTTAATTCACAAATATTAATAAATATGAAAATATAATATCTTTTATTTACCTGGGATGTTATAAACACTTTTTTCTTTTGCTTAAAAGCTACACTCTATACACTTTAACACCATTTCGCTAAGTCCTAACCAATCCCAATAAGTGAAAAACTAGAAAAACATACATAGTAATGAGCTACTATGATAACCCTCTATAATTACTTGACCCATATGGGACTTACTGATTTATGGATGGCGGGTTCTCCACAACCCCAATCAATCCTTTAAAATTTTATGGGCTTGAAATAAGTTTCAAGAAGGAATAATTTAAATGGTAGGTCTTTTCCAAGTTCATTAGTAAAAATGCACCAAACCACATCGACTAAAAAGTGAAGTGGAATAAATTAATATACAATAACACCTAGCTTATAAAATTTATGAAATACCTCTAATAAATAAATAAGAGTACGATATAATATATCCTCTTTGTAAAATAAGGAAATAAACACACAACTAGGAATGAGGTGCTGATGTGACAATAATTAGAATAAAGAAATATGAGAGTACCTAAATCTGGACCTCAATTCTCGACCACCATACATAGTCAATACTCCCGATTATCCCTAAATCTATAAATTTCAATACTGATATATTTATCATTAGCATTAGACATGATGGATGATAGAAAATACCAATAGGGTTGAGTATATACATACCAAATATGACACCCCAGAAACCAAATTAGGATAATAGAGAGATATGATGGAAGTTTTCATCCCAACATAAAGAATATTGGAGATGAAACACAAAATATAAATGATTATAAATAAATCCCGATAAAATGGAAAGGGGATTGGGTCTCACAACCAAGCCTAGGATAACGAATCTACAAATAGCTATAATAATTCATGATTGATGCCCAGCATCATCTATGTATGTATGATAATATTATATAGAGGACCCAGACATTTCCACTACACCAAATCCCAAGGGGGAAAGTTATCATATAGAGAATCCACGCCATAATTTGATAGCGGGATACCACTCAGTAGATGGATAGAGGACCCACCCCCTAGTGTCTTAGCGGGTTCCACTCAATGCTAGATGGACTTTCACCCTATCAGAATATGGGACGACACATAGTGAATAGGGAACCACCACACTAGTGTGTTAGTGGGTTCCACTCAGTACGTGTCGCTTTAGTACACACGACCCGGTGATAAAGGGGTTCAACTCAAAGGGTATCGGACACATACCCTATAACCATCGGGGGTACTACTCCAGGGTTATATAAACTATTCTTTTATATCATATGGGATACCACATGGAGGGTAGAAAAAATATACCCTAGTGCATTAAAATGGTTCCATTAAACTAGTACAATGAGTATGTGGGTCCCGCACCATGATATGACAATTGGGTTTTTTACCAAATCATATCTCATGTGATCCTTCCTGGTTACGTTTATTGTCAAGAATCACCTAAATAAGATACATTTTAGGAAAATTGGATGTAATATATCAAAATACACTAAGAGGGATTCCATTATGATTTATTTATAAAATAGCTCAGGATAGGATACTCATGGGATAAAATATAATACTAAAAAATAGAGATACATAAGGGTTAAATTATTAGGAATAGTATAAGACATATAATTGGGGGTACATTATGTGTGACCACACTTGGATTTAATGTTTTTTCAATTTAAGAAAATAACTTTTTTTCCATATAGCACTACATGATGTGTATGGGTACTACATGGAATGTATTGGATTCTAGGGTCCTACCCATAATCTCCTGGCTATACTTGTGTACTTTGGTCCAGGAATTTCTACTCTCTGAGTACATAGAATTTCTTCCCACATGGTATCATAGTTTTGTGCAACTATCACACCACATAGCCACCCAAGGAGGCTCATGTGGCATGTGGTCCCATCAAAACCTCTTATGATCCTTATCTTCTATAAAACACTATAGATATATCGAAGGGAGACTCATAGTGTTTTCCTAGACTAAATTTCTATTGAAACATTTTTCTTAGAAACCAATGTTTCAAATTGAGAATCCCATATTCACCATTTTTACTATAGATATTCCTACTAACCACTAAAATCTACCAAAGAATAAGTTCAGGTAACCTTCCTTCGATCTATACTATCAGATAGCTAAAAATAACAATCTTTAGAAACACCAATGACCCATCATGACTCTGTTGGATGATGATCCAAAGCCCATCATATATCTGTTTCTCCCTCAACTAATTCCTTCAATCCATCTCTACTCACCAACATATCATCATCCTTATCAATGTTTTCAAATCTACCACGAATCTTCAATTCCAATAATGCTCAAACCTACCCAGGTAATGCTGAATAGTGATACTTTGGTCCAAAAGGAAAGAACATGATGAACATATGAGAGAAATGAACATAAAAAAGGTGAATCCTATGATGGAAATATTTCTTTAAATTCATCATATAAATGGGATACCCATGGGTATTAGTAATTAAAAAATGATTAATAATTATATAAATGTAATAATATGTAGGTCTCATGTGAAGGATCAAAGAAAACAATATCAATAAGTTGAAAAAATAACTGTATATAATATTTCGTTCAAAAGGGTGAAAATACACAATTGACTAGTCCTACCTTAGTTATGGATCAATCTTTGGTGAAAAATTCCTTCTATAGTGATGAGTAAGACCCAATATATTTACTTTTTATTGATCCGTCTTGATGAGATAATTTTTCATTGTCTGATCTCGATATACAAATGAATAATGTCAGAGGCTCCTCCCAATTCTCTCAATGTTATGTGGCCAGCCCTATAGAATTACCATAACTAACTATCTAAAGGGGAAATAGGGTTTTTGGGTATTGAATTAATGAATTGATTTCATTAATTAATTTATCTACTAAATTTAACTAAAAATAGATGCCTCATTTGAAATTCAGATTTCAACTAATATTAGGTTGTTCCTAGGGTAAATACAATGTTCAAGATTCAAAAATGGTCTTATATTTCATGTTCTTGTTCCCAAACAATTATAAGAAAATGATTCATGTGTGTGATATAAAATATAAAATATTTTTTTAATTTAAATTTTGGGATTAATAGGACTCTATACCTCACATCATCATACTATCGTTCTACAAAAACTATCCATTGTATATTTTAATGTCTTACAAAGAAGAACTAAGTATATATATTTTGATACTTTATCAAGGAACAATCTATAAACTCCATATAAGATATCATCACCATTCATGAATTCATTAATAAATATAAGTCCATTGTTTTTTATTTATTATGTGGAAGTAGGAGCAGATAAATGATAGTTACTGACCGAAAATATGAATCTAGAGGAAGAGATTGAGTGGAATGATTTCCAAAAATTGATCTTTATAAATATTTTTCTTTTTCTCTTTGCTTTAATAGAGAGAGGTATTTCCATAGACTTATTATAGAGGAAAATAAATCCTTCATGGTGTATAATTATTACATCCCAACACAGACTTGATATGACTCCATCTTTGTTATATCCGAAAAATGTAAATTTGAAAGATTCATTAGTGGGATGAAGCTGAGACTATAAAAGAAGTTATCGATCCATGTATTTGATAACTATTTAGAAATTATATATTATACAATCAAAGGTAAAATGAGCATTAGTGAATATCAATGGTCTAATGGTTCTACAGAGGGAAAAATGATGAAATTTAATTATGGTAGTATGATGTAGAAATATCACAGGAAAATGTTTTTCTAATAATCCCCTTACTAGAATCACTGGTTGAATCATCCTGGACTATTCTTGAAAGGGTGGTCAAATTTATTAGATGATGGAAGGAAGGTACCAACCTTGTGAATAAAAATTCATGTAATCAGAAAATATGATTAAAGATCAAATTTCTCTAATCTATTCTCCCCCTATAGTCAGATGTTTCACCTACTATAAATAAGGAAAATACAGTGGTCATTTAACTGAGACAAGGGTTGTTGATAATAACTTAGGTTAAAACCTCAAAGGACTATAGAGAGGGTGATATCATTCCATCACAACTACTAAGGTGGGTTCTAAAAATGATGCACTGACAGGTATGCTATTTATTCATTCAAGGATATCAAGTGTACTATTTGATACTTGTTTTATGGATTATTTCATATGAAATTTTTTTAGTATAAATATTTAAACACCACCTCAAAAGTGGGAAGTCGTGTTATCCATGATGTAGAAAGTATTTCCAATTATTGTGGCCCATGTATATCTCTCATCCCCTATCAAAAAATTTTGGGTAGATTTCCCAAAAATACCTTTGAAAATTACTCTCTAAGAATTAAAGTGTATGTTGTGTATGTGTTAGATTTTCTAATATAGATCTAACATAATTTTCATAGAAAATGAAATCACTATCTGTATCATAAATCTCCCACCAATTATATAAATTTACAAGGTGGAGGATGAGTCTCTTTTAATATCCCCATTTAATTCTTGGATATTATTACCTTATAAGAAAGAATATCTGAATAAAATTATTTAGAATAATGAAAAGATCACCATGGAAGTTTTTCCCATTAAAATAGAACTCATATATATTTTTATTATATAATTTTATAGTCTTACACTAAGTTATGTGGTTTATTTATTAATTTCGTTCATACCCATAGATTTTCCAATATCCAAGATTCTATATATAATGTTCACTATTGTACTTGATGGTATGAAGAATAATGTACATGAGAATATGTATAATGGTTTTATATTCTCAAGTGTTTCACATGGGATTCACCAGTCCTCTTCATCCAGAAGAAGGATTCTCTAATGCATGAATTCATTGATTATCATGATCTTAACATGATCATGATAAATAAAAAATATCATCATCCATGGTTTAATGAATTTTTTGACTAGATATGGTGATCCTACTAGCAATCTAAGATATGTATTTAGTTTTTATATTATTATGTAATTGTGAAAGAGGATTATATCCCTAGTACTTCTTTTCAGACAATGTATACACATTATGATTTCATTATGATTCAGTTTTTACTAAATAGTGATATAAATATATTAATAGAGTTAATGAATAGAGTCTAAAGGGGATATCTAAAAAAAATATTCATAGCCTTTTTCGAGAACATTCCTATCTACTCCAAAATAAAGGAGGAATATGATAATCATTTTTATTCATTACTGATGAAATAGAAAATTTAAAAGTTGTATGTGAAGTGTAGAGAAAGTAGATTTTTTATATATCTTGTAACATTCATGGGGAACATTATCACTGGAAAAGTGATATATGTGGATCTTTTAAAAATAGAGTCAATTAAAAGATTTCTCAGACTATGTTCTATGAAAAAATACAGTGTTTATTTGGATTGGATGGATATTATAGTTGATTTGTGAGAGACATATTATGATTCTAAATCCCACTAAGACGACAGATTAATGAATTTTATGTTATATTTAAGGAGTTAATGAAAAGAATGATCACTCATAATTTCTCACATTACCCACTAGTGGATAAGTAATTTTGATCAATAGAGCTGCATCTCAAAAAAAATTATAATGTGTACTTATTCAATATGACTTTTTGGTATCCTATTACTCTTACCAATTGAAGATCCATGTGAAGAACTATCCATCACATGCACTAGATTTGGCATTATTGATCTTCATAATGATGATTTGGTGAGATTATCTCTTTGTAGTGATGTTTGACATATATACGGATCATAAAATAATATGTTATATATTTAGACAACGGGATCTCAATATGAACCACATATGTTGTTTAAACTAATCAAGAGTTATGATTGTTCAATCCATTATAATACTGGGATGGGGAACAAAGTGGTAGATGATCTGAGTTGAAAGGATCATATAACCCTAACAATGATGAGGATTGAAAGGGATTCATCCTTCTCAGACATAAAATGGATTTAAATTATAATAATAAATGTATCTACATCATATCTTCATCAAATAAATCCTCTTCCATCCATTATTTGGAGGGTAAAAGAGGCATTGAAATAATATTAGGTGCTCTATAGAATGGTAGTGAATATTTTGAAGTTTAAGTCATATAAATATGGAATTATATAGGATATACATGAATATGGGTAAAGAACCAGAGATAAAAATGGATATTATATATTATGTGAATATATCATTATTCTATATTCATATGTGAAGCACAATGATGTATATAGATATGAAGAAAAACTTCTAATGGGATAACATGGAGTTTAAGATTATATAATGTGAATATATATTGTTAGTAGTTTACTTAGTAGAGGCTAAACGATATAATTATAAGGTTATAAAGAAAAAATTTAATATTCTAGTATGGAAATGGGAAAATATAAAAATATCTATTTCTAGTATGACCACTCGAACATCAGAAGGCAATAATTCTCTCTTAGTAATATCAAGTTTCCATAAAAATACAACACATTACATTGTTATGATGGATTATTCAACTTTTGAGAAAATCACCATGAAATACATGAAGGAAGTGATTTCCACTATCTATTTAATCTGATCAAGATTTGAGGATGACCTCTAGTTTTTATAATATCCATTAGCATGTGTTGGATATATAGCTATGTTTCAATACTTCTTATCACCCTAAAAAATATGGTCAATTTTGAGAGAACTATTTAAACTCTATGGGATATGATGAGATCAATTTAAAATAATTTCTAATATCGTTAGATTCAGAAACATTCTCTATAATATTACTAATATAAAAGAATATTCCACTTTATTGGTGAGAATGAATCGTATAAAGAATTATGTGCGAAGAGGTGCCAGACTCTAAAATGTTGGGATAAAGTTGGAGAGAGAAATATGATGAGATAATAACATATCTTAGATTTTTTATAGAAGGTAACAACATTAAACATCACATAAAATACAGAAAACATTTGATATAAAATCTATGAAAATAATAATTGATATTACCTGGAGTTTGAGGTATGAGTAAATGGTTTCCTTTATATATAACCCTGGAGAAATATATGTTGTTTGGGATGAAGGGAAAGAATATTCCATGATACATCAATTCCATTAAGATTTTTTATCTCATAAAAGATAAGACCTATCAACCAATAGTACCTCCAATCCCATCCCTTGTATATGATTCTTTCAATTTGTCCTTCTTAGGGAAGAAAATATGGGTCCCCTCACATGTATAGAATCTAACGGTTGTAACATTTGAGAATGATCATTCAATGCGGAGAAAAAAATAAACTACATCAGATAAAAGAGAAAATTTTCTACTAAGTAAGAAAACTCACTTGGCCAAAGTACATTGGTGAACCAATTTTTTTATGAAGAAATGTGTGAACTAGGTGTTAAAATGAAACAAATATATCCACAACTATTTTTGTTAATGAAATGAAATTTATAGAAAAAAGTTTTAGAAGGGGGAAGAATGTAATGACCCTAACATTAATAAATGAAATCCCCTTTTTCAAATAGGAAATTACTTATTATGTAATGAATTTATTTGAAATTCATGCACTAAATTGTTTATTTTGGTCCATTTTAAGTTATATCCAATTAAAATTAAAAGAAAATGAAGAATCCTAACCATTGATAATATAACCATTGCAAAGTGAACATTATGATTATTATATAGTAAGGTATATGATAAATCTATTTGATACAAATGAAAGAATATATGGCCTTTTCCATAAGGATTTTACTTTAAGACATCCATCTATTAGTTCTTCCCAAAGGGATGGAGTCACATGAATTTTACCTTGACCAATAAAAATATGAGATCCATCAATTTAAACATGTGAGAAAAATATTTATAAGATAAGTTTAATATTATTGAGATCACATCCCAAACCATGTTTAATGAAATACCCAATGACTATTTCATTATCGTACACCTTACCCTTAGTGAACCAACTTGTGTAATAATTTTTTGACTATCTCAAAGTAAATAGAATTAATTTATAATTTTACTTTTAAATAAAAAGTTATTATTTTTTACCCTTAATATAATTATTATATAAATTATTAGAGGGAGTGACTGATTAAAATTATACGTTGATATGATAGAAAAAAAATTCTATTTTTACAAAATATATAGATTTAAAGAGGAAAATATTTATGAAAAATTATTGAATTTTAAAAAAAAATGTTTCTAAAATATAGCTATTTTATTTAAAAATTATTTTCATTTTCATTTTATGAATTTAGTTGACATTTTTATAGGGTCCAAAGACTGTTTTCATCTTAGTAAATGGTATTTTCCCAAAACTATATGTTTTTTTGAATTGAAAGCATAAATTTCTATATTTAGAAAATATTTTTATAAAATAAAAATTAATATTAAATAAGAATGTCGAAATTAGAATTTTGGGAATTTTTCTTTTATAAAATTTGATAAATTTTAGGGAAATTTTAATATGGATTAAATATATTTTTTGTATTATGAAATTATAAAATTCCGTAAGAGATGTAATAAATTCTATAAATAGTTTTCTGACCCAAATATATGATTCCTCTTTAAAATAATTTTTCTTTAATTTGTGTAATTTTATAAACTCTAAATGAATCCTCAAAATCCTATACAATATTTTAAGGTTTTTAAACAATTTATTATTTACATTTCCCACATCCATATCACCAAATGAATTGTTTGAAGTGTAATGGATCTTAGAAATATAAAATATTAAAAACCACCTATATTTGATAGAATGTATTGAAATACCATGATAAGGATTTTTGTTCTCATTATATTATCATATATAGTCCAAAACCTATATTTATAATTTAATAAAGAATTTCCACCACTATATTACAAATATCCACCCATCCCCCATGTCTTTATGACTCAAAACACACTTGTCACAAATTTCCTCTACCTATCCCTCTCCAACTCCCTCCCAATATGTTTCTATTCCTTTCAAAAGATCCTACCAAGCTTTTAGAGTCACCATCTCAAGGTAATGGATCCTCTCCACTAATTTATTCAAGAATTATTTTTGTATTATGTATTTGATATATAATTGTTTATAATATTATATTTTTGAACACATATATCTTAAAATCCTTTTGAATTAAATGTTACTAGGGACACTATTTAACTCTTATTAAACCCTTATATGAATTAATATATACACTAGTTATGCTTCTAAAAGTATTATGTCATTTTCCAAGATAAGAATTCATGTAGTGAATACCTATTTTAATTTACACACAATGGTATTCAAATATATGAACCTATCCTTCATTTATTGTGTAATTAATTGTATATAACCCACACTCATTAATTATGGGGTTAAATGTGATGAAAGTTTTTCTTCTATTGTTCGATGAATGTGGAATAATGACACATATATCTGATATGAATATGATGGGTGGGACCATAAATTTTTATCCCTCTAATTAATTTGGAAATTTTTTTTCTCTTGATATTTCGTGATTAGTTCACAACATATTATACTATGAACACTATGTTATAATGGCATTGTTCTTAGCCTTGACTTATGGATATGATGCCATGTTTTATGTTGTTTACACATTTCAATATTTCCTTTCTTCTATAATTTTGTATCATGATTCAATGAAAATTTTAATGATTCTCAAACATTTTATGTCTACACGATAATACTATTTCTTAACATGTGTTGATTTCATTATTATTTTCTTTGATTATTTTCAAATTGTGCCACATAGCTGAACTTTTTCATCCTAAAGTATCCCAAATTGCATTAGAGGGTTAATTAATTCTAATATCATGTTAAATGTGTACTAAATAATGTTATTTTTCCATGTTAATGTTATTATGTTGTGTACGTGATTTCCCAAATACATTGGGACTCTTTGTTTTTTGGATTGGATAATGTGTAATAAATAATTTATTAAGTTATACTAAAATATGGGTTTTCATTAATATTTTTTCATGTCAGGATTAAAATAATATATATGGGGGAACCCTAAACAACTTAATTTTAATAGAATATCCAAAAAACTGATTCATAAAAAAAGAAATATTTTACACCGAGAAACATGATTTTAAATATTGAATCATTTATAAATGATGTTAGTATTTAATAAGGGAAAAAAATAACTACGTATTAATTCCCATTGTGGGAGGATGGAAGTGCTCTTGCTTTGAGTGAAACCCTACTACGCGATCTATTGCTGCTTGAAACCTAAGAAAGATTAATTTACCTTCATGTCAATCTTCCAACCACGAGCTTCCTGGATCCTATCTGGGTGATTCATGAGAAGGAGTGGAAATACTGAAGAAAAAGGTGGTGGAAATACAGAGGCAAATAGCAGTGGAAACCCCGAAGCAAATGGAGCCATCGATGACCTCAAGTATTAGAATGAGATAAATCTCCTTTATTGAAGCCTTGATGGGTGCTAATCCTACAAAATCTCAAGCACAAAAGCCGTAAAGGTTTCAAAAAGTCGATGATGGAAGTTTCACTGTAGATTCTGACCCGGATGTGTTACAACAAAGATCTAATCTCTGTAAGTACTCAATTATGGGTCGTATTTCATATCTCAAGGGTGATAAACCCTGGTCATATGCTGATTGGAATCCCTGTATTACTGTGGTATGGGGTTTTACCAATTGGAAATTGGTGCCATTGGGGAAAGGGTATTTTCATATACTGTTTACCTTGTGAACTGGCCTTGAAAAAGTGTGGAAACTAGGTAATCTTCATCTTAAACCTGGTTTGCATCGACTTTCAGAATGGGATTTGATTTCAACCCCAATAATAAAAAAAACACTGCTCAAGTATGGGTACGGTTGAAAATTCATAACTAGTTCTTCTAGCACCGTCAAATTATAAATGATCTTTCATTATGTAGTAGTACTCCACTAAAAGTTGACCAGAGAACACTGAATGGTGAACTAGGATTATTTTCTAGAGTATTAATTGATGTGAATTTGGAAAACAATTTAACTGAATTCATTTCTTTCAATTCTAGGTAGTATAAATCTCTAGTGAAGGTTGAATATGAAATGATTCCCCCGTACTATGAGTTTTGTAAAATTGTGGGACAGTCAATACTAAATTGTAGGATTGTTCATAAAAATCCACCACAAGCAGCCTATTCTGAATGGAAAGAAGTCAAAAATAATAATAGGGGGAAAGATATTGTCCCTGATAAACCTAAAGGAACAAGGAAGATGGTGGAGAAATGCATTTACAAACCCCTTATACAAGTACAAACTGACCATGGGAACAAGAAACCATGGGTTGAGCTTGTTTATGAATAGAAAAATGAAACCATAGATCAAAATATTAAAGATGTTATTGAATCAGATGTTTTATAAATCTTTGAACATGCTAATTCTATGGAAAATTCTGATTTTCATAACCATGAAAATGATGATTTTTTTACAGGAAGAGTAGGAACACCCCCTGATTGATAATTCCAAGGAGCAGTACAACTATTCAAAACTACCAGCTCAACCTGGGAAACTGAACAGTACTGCTCATATGACTAACATTTCCCCTACTCTGTATTTTTCTAATATCAATATGTAGGACCCCTGCTCAAGTGACTGTGAAGATCAAATTAGAATGGACCCAAAACAAAAACCTCCCTTGGATAGAGCACAAGGTCAGGTATGTATTAAGACAATGGACTGTGTAGGTACTTTTAATGATTCTTTGGATATGTAGGGGATTGATTGTGGGACTGACTATAAAATTAATGTAGGTAATAAGCATCCTTTTCCTCCTAAGGAATTAGAATTGGGTAGAAAGAACACATTGAATGAAATTTCCCATGCCAAATCTGATAAGGGTCTGGTAAATCCTGCCCAGATTACTCCCTCTCACCATTCTATTACTCTTAATATTCCTGTTTCAGCTGAACCACAAAATAATAGCATTCTGCATACTGAAACATGAACCTGCATGCTCGCTCCTAATTCTAATTTTAATTCCCTCTGTGTGAAAACTAATAATATATGATGTGTTGTTTCTGTGGAACCTGTTACTCAACCTGTTTCTTCTGTATTGAAAATAGAAACTGTTTTGAAACAGCAAAATTCTGATCCCTATTTAACATCTGACATGAATATTACTCACCAAACTCCCTTCAAAATGGATAGGGTAGACACAAAAACTCCTCCAATACTGAATTCTCTTATTACTGTACAAAAGAAAAATATAGAGGCTATTTTGGTTTCTATTTCAGAATAGAATTCTGAAATGTCACTTGTCTACAACATAATCACTACCAACACTACCCCTGGGCAGACTTCAACTACTTCTAGGAATGAGACCTCCTATTTTATTTTGGAGATTAACCTTATTGATAATAAAACCAAACCAATCCCCTATCAAAAATTTAAAAGATCAAATAGGATTAAAGGTTCAGGAAAAACCAAAAAAAGGGTGCTAACCCAAAACACAAGTCAAAATTAATATTCTCTTTTGGAATTGTCAGGGTATCGCTAATGCTGAAACATTAGTTGTTATTAAGAGGATCTTAACCACTCATAAACCCAAGATTTTCTCTATCTCATAACCTAAAATAAATTTCACTTCTAACTTCAAGAACTTATTCTCTCTTAACTATGTTTTTCTAGGATCCTACAAAGATGGCTCCTCGGTAGAAACTCTATGGATTTCTATCACACTTCCCTACTAAACGTGAATATCATTTTATTTTCAGAGAAACATATTACTTGTGTATTATATTTGGAAGGGAAACACTACTTTTGTACACACTCATCTGTCAATATCTTCAAAGGAGTTTAGAGCCACTATTTATGATAATAAGCTTGGGGAAGTCAACCTGACTGGTGCAAAGTATACTTGGTATAGGAGGCATTATAATAAAGTTGTTTCTAGTAAACTAGATAGAGCTTTTGTTAATGTGGACGCTCTGGATAAATGGGATAATGTCTCTACTATCACTTTACTGATGTTGAATTCGGATCACCACCCTATTCTGGAAAATATTCACACTAACAAACCTAAGCCTATTCTTCCTTTCAAATTTAACAATGCTTGGTCTACAGATCCTGAATGTGTTTCTTTCATTAAAATTTTTTGGGATACTATGAGTCATCATCATGATTCTTTTTCCTGCATGTTTAAAATTCAAAATTTGAAATAGGCCCTAAATGGTTAGTGTAGAACTAAAAGTAAGCAAATTTTCGTTGATATCTACTCTCTTGAAAAAGAGTTGGATCAACTACAAAATCATAATACCAACTTGGATTGTAACCTCGATCCACAAACTGAAATAAGAATATCTTTAAAAGTCAATTCCCTACTCACATTCAAAGGTAATATGTGCAAACAAATTTTTAAAACCAAATGGTTAACCGATGGTGATAGAAACACTAAATTATATAATTCTCTTCAAAGAGTTAGAATGGCCAGTAGACCTCTAACTAAACTTTTACATAATTATGTGATTATTGATTTGGAGTAAGGTATCTCTAACTATGTTGTCTCTTATTTTCATAATATTTTTAATAGTCCATACATAAATATCGATCTTTGACCTGATATCATCCCAAGGATGGTGGATGAAAATGACAATTCATCTCCCTTATGTATCCCTTTGGACCATGACATTAGAGACAGTGTTTTTAGTTTAAAACCGGACATTGCTCCTAGTCCGGATGGCTTCAATAAATAATTCTTTTAGAAAAATTGGGATGTTATTCATCTTGATGTTTGTAAACTTGTGAATTCTTTCTTCTGCAATGGTTTTCTCCCTCATTTTCCTAATACTCATTTTCTTAATTTAATCCCAAAAGTGGAAAATGCATCTGATATCCACCAATTTCGGCCTATTGTGCTGATAAGCACTCTTTTAAAAATCATTTCCAAAATTCTTGCTAATAGGCTTTCCCCTATATGCAAGAAAATAGTTTCTTGGAATTAATTTGGCTTAATTAAGGGAAGCCCTATACAAGACTGTATTTTCCTTGCCTCTTAATGCACCAATTGTTTAAATAATGTTACTATAGAGGGAAAAGTTTCTATTAAACATGACATTAGGAAGGCCTTTTATACTATTTATTGGATCATTATTTTTAATGTTCTAAAAGGATTTGGCTTTAATGTTACTTTTATCAAGATGATAAAACCTTTGTTCAACTCTGCATCTATATATATATCTTGGTCAATGGCACCCACATGGGTTTCTTTAAATGCACAAAAGGGGTTAGACAAGGTGACTCGCTCTCGACAATTTTATTTGTAATTGTCGAATATTATCTCAGCAGGCTCCTTGATCATTTGGTAAATGAAAAAAAACTCAAACCTATACATGAATCCTAAAATCATAGAGTCCATAATCATCTATTATATGCTAATGACATTATATTGTTTCTTTAAGGTTCCAGAATATTATTCAAGTTCATAAACAGGCCCTTACTCACTATGAGAAAGTCTCTGGTTAGGCCATTTCTTCGTATAAATCACACATTTTTTTTGGTAAAAACATATCCACACAGAGAAAAAATACTATTACCAATGATCTTGGTATTAAAGAAGGTTTCTTACCCTTCACTTATTTGGGGGTACCTGTATTTTGGGGAAGACCAAAAACTATTTACTTTGCTAATATAGTGGATCAAATTATTAATCAACTCTATAATAGGAAAGGCAAGTCCCTCTTCAGGGATGGAAGAATCTGTTTGGTAAAATTGACCATTATCTCCAAAATGGTCTACTCCATTATGATTTATAAATGGCTAGCTGGTACATTCAAAAGAATTAACACCTGTATTAAGATCTTCATCTGGATAGGAAGTATCTTTCAAAAAAGTCTTGTCACCAGTCCCTGGGTAACCTGTTGTAAACCTTTGGAAAAAGGGGGTTTTGGTATTAAAAACATAAAGTTGTTTAATTATGCTCTTCAAGCTAGACTTACATGGAGATTAGTCAATACTGACTTGAATTCCATTGATTCCTTAAACACAGATTCCTTTCCAAACTTAGGAAGTGGAAATTAAATTATATCTCTTCCTTGATCTGGCCTTCCATTAGGTAAACTTATAATAAAATCATCGAAAACTGTAGATGGATAGTGAGAGCTGACTCTAACATAAATTTCTGTCTTGACAATTGGACTGGTGTTCTGCTGGCCTCGATGCTCTCCCCTGATTCAACTCAGGTGGAGAATAGTCACACTATTAAAGATGTTCTCCATTCCCATAGGGATAATCTCCCAGAAAATGTTGCTCAGATCATTGATAACTATCCTTTTATTAATTGTGAGGATTTTCTTGTCTGGGAACCCACTTCAAATGGTATTCTTGACTCAAAAAATTCCAATATGCAGAACTTTTTTGGATAGGAATCTAGATTTCAAGGGATAAATTTTTTCAAAAAGACATGGATTAAACCTACTAGACTCACTATAATTTGGCACATTTCTCATAAGATATTTCCCACTGAGGTATTCCTTTAATCTTTTGGTATCCAACTATGCTCTAAATTTCACCTATGTAATCAACATTTGGAGGACACTAACCATATATTTTTATATTTTTCCATAGCCTCTGCTCATTGGAAATATATTTTTTACATTTTTTATTGCAGATGGCATACCCCCGACTCAATTTGCACTCTTCTTAAATGTTGTGTGTAGCACCAGGACTCTCAGCAAGTTAATAACATTTTTCTAGCTATTATTGACGAGCTCCTGCTTGTGATCTGGTATGATAGAAATTATATTCTACACAATAAATGATCATTAAATATTAATGCACCGAAAGCACAGATCCTCATTGTGGTTCAAGAAGCTACCTCGATTCAAAAAGATCACTGCAACATCTTAGTTAGTGACTGGGAGATTTTGCACAGGATTCGGGTTGATGGAATATACCATAAACCTCTTCACACCTTTGAAGTTTTCTGGATAACGCCAATGCGAGGATGGATCAAAGTAAATGTTGATGGTGCCTCAAAGGGAAATCTCCTACCAGCTATGGATCCATTTTCAGAGATTCTGCTGGAGTGTTTCATTGGTGTTTCTTTAGAAATTATGGTATAGCTTCGTCACTGGAGGCCAAAATAATGGGAGTAATTCATACTGTCTAGTTTTCCATTCAAAAATCCTGGAAGAAACTATGTATTGAAAGTGATTCTACCACTATTGTCCAGGAAATCTGGAATGGTGTGACTCATCTTACCTGGCCTTTAATCAATCTTTGGATGCAGTGCCTGGACTCTCTACATGGTATAGACTACATTTCCACCCATACTTTCAGAGAGGCTAACGTTGTTGCTAATTCCCTTCCCAACATGGTTTTTCATCAGACCATGACCTGGATGGATACCCTCCCTCTATATTTACTTCAACTATTTGATAATGATTGTAAAAAATCCATTCTTTCCATCTCTTGTAATCCTTTCTACTTTTTTATTCAATAAAATGTGCTTTGGTCTTTGACCAAGAACCACCTTCTAAAAAATGTTAGTATTTAATAAGGTTGCCAAATTTGTTAATATGGGCATAAATATAGTTATTTAATAAATTTATAATATATATTTATTTATTTTACAATATTATACAGTGCATACAGATCATGTGATACTTGAGGTATGGGTTCTAGGTTACAATAAAAATTTCCCTATGATTTTTTATGCATAAATTTAGGAGGAATAAATTATTTGATCAATCACTCAATAATCAAATGTAATTAATTATACATTATTTTTTATATAAATTAATATTTTTCTTTTGTTTTATTTTCCATAATTATTAATAAGTATGAAAAATTATTCTATGGAAAATAAACAATTTTTTATTTAGTTGTAAAACTTTTAGTTCAATATAATTATCTCATTAGGCCTTTATGGAATTTTTATACTATTAAAATTTAAATTTTTATGTCATTTTACGACATGTTAAAGAATAAATAAATTGGGTTAAAAAAATTTCTTGTAATTTTCTAAACAAGGTACTATTTACAATTGCTGTGAATAAAATCATTAATTTAACATAAACTGCATGAATAACATTTCACAGCATCATGACTTTTCTTTTCATAGAAGCTTCATTTACCAAAATATAGGCTTATTTTCAACAAAAATGTTTTCTTTAATATTTTGAAAAAATATATATTTTATACATGATAATTATAAATGAAAATTTTATATACTTCAGGAAATATTTCATTGATCATTTAATGGTATTTTTAATTTATGATAACATTATTTGATGTCACTTATTCTTCAATGATTGTATTGTTCTATGATATAATACATATTCAATATATGGACATAAATTTATTATTATATTTATATATTGATGAAACTCATTTTAAATTCCTTGGTTTCAGATAAAACTAAATGATAATTGTTTTTATAATCATGAAGAAAAAATATAAATAGATAATGATTATATGATCGGTCATTCAATTTTATCCCTAAAATTTATTTCTAAATGTTTAATGTTTTAAAATTTTAATGGTTAAATTAGAGTTTTTCCCAATCCCAAAATATGGAGGATTATAGGTTTTCCCAAGCCTAAAAGAGGGTATATAAGAGGTTATACCAAGCCTAAAAAATGGACATAAGTGGTTGACCAAATACTACCTTGTGTTTAATGTCATGGTTGGTCACCTTCACAAATGATTTCTAGGATTATGATTATGAAAAAAATTAATACTCTATTTTTCATTTCAACATATACCATTTTTGTTCTCTAATGAATATATATTTTTTATTCCTTTATTTTTTATGCATTATAAACTACCAATATTTATTCAATGACTACTAATTACGGTCTATGAATTAATGGGATTGGGATTCAAATGTTAATATCATATTCCCTTTATTTTATCCACATATTAGGTATTATGGATCATTACAATATCTATTTTTTATACTTATTGAGCATCCATGATCCCCCATTATTACCTTTTCTCTTTCCCCAAGATATAGACAATGGTTTAAGTTATAATACATATAATATGGCCCCTAATTGTGGATAATATTTTGGGGGATAGACTATATCATTTATTTACTATTTTTTATGTATCTTGGTTTCCAAATACACTAAACCCTTATATTTATATTATTCATCAAAATTAATTGTAATGAATATTCTTATAATAAGATGTAATATTTTAGTATAAAATTATAGTGCCACCTCTAACACATTTGGTATTCAATTTAGAAAATGAAGCTAAATCCCAAAGATTAGATGTTATTTCATTATTCTGTGATAAAATAATCAATCAAATACAAACCCAAGATAGATTAATGAAATTTATAAATAAGTAGAGGGAGATATTACATTATAATGTGAGAATTAACTAACATTTAGTAAAATAAATCACAAACAATCGTTCTTTAACTAAGATTCATGTAGGCGTGGAATTTGATAACTTGATGGATCCATGGTGGCCCTTCAGAATATTGGAGGGGAAATGATATCAATAAAACCCAAATTTGGTGTGAATATCATTTGTAAAAATAAAAAAATGGCCCACTGTAACTGAAAATCCAACCTACACTCATTGCTTTGTTGTGGGATAAACTGGGTTGTCATATCCATTTTCAAGCTCAATACATACCGAATAATCTTGCATGTCATTCAAAGTGACCCCTAAAATCATTAGAATATCGATGTAATCCACTATTATCTACCCAAATCCCCATGAACCATTTATCTAATATCATTCAATATAAAAAATGTATATGATTTTCTATAAAATATCAATAATTATAATACTTATTTATAATCAAATGGTTATCTTCCATATAAAAACAATAGTTAGTCCTTGAATTATCTATTATTCATCAAAGTCTCAAAACACTCACATTAAAAAATCCACATGGAATAGGATTTTGAAAACATGTTGATTCAAATACCACATCTTCATATAGTGTATCTTCTACTTTTATAAACTATAACCAAGTAGTTTGTAGTCAGTTGAGTGTTATATTTTGGTATTATTTCTGATTAACTATGAGTAAAAAAATTATTATAGGAGAGTTTAATAATGTTTATATTTTCATTAAATCTAATGTGGAAAAAAAATTTAAATACACAGTTTTATCAATATGATTGTTCAACCTCAAAAAATAAAATTATTTCCTATTTTATATTGTGATCATTCATCATAGATAATAACTTCTTGAAGATTTTTTATTATAGCATAACTATTTAAATTTAATAGAAAATAATTATTTTTTATATATTAGAGTAAAAATTAACTTTAAATAGTAGAAAATGACTTATTTCAAAAACAAATAAGATTAAAAATAAAGTAGAAAGTTATAAAAGAATACAATACAGTGTATAGATACTTAAAGTAAAATCTTATGAAAAAAATCTATTTTCCATAACTCAATAAATAAAAATTTTATTACATACATTGAAAAAAAGATATGATAATAATTAAATAGAGATATAATACTTATTTTAATTTTACTCAAGGTTTGAAAAATAAAAAAACAACTTAGGAATTGAGATTCATAAGAATATAGTTATTAAATTTTATTCTAAAAAATAAATTTTATCTTTATAGAAAATGATCATGATATTTTTTAAATTAATATTGAATATGAAAGAATAAAATATATAATAAATAGATGGAATCAAAAATAAATTTTTAATGTTATATAAATGATATATAATCAATTTTATATATAATATAGATGAGTAAAAATAATAGAAAAAATCCATTTGAGAAGAATTTTTTTTTTATAAGGACATTTGAAATACCTTTTGATAGTAATGAATTATTAATAAAAAATTATTTTTATTAAATTTGTGAATAAAATAAAAAATATATAATAAATGAATAAGTATTTGTATGATAAATAACCTCAAATTTCTATACATTAATACAAATTGGATTAATATCTAAAATCTAAAAAAATGAAATTACAATTACGATCGTCAGAAGTCTAATTGATTATTTATTGTTGATAGTCATGTAAGGATTTTTGGAAGTGATCGAGAAAATATTTTTCCTATTTTAATAGTCATTAGGTAAATTTATGTGGAGTATTATGATTATATTTTTATGTTGAATTAATAAAATAATTTTGTCATATATTGAATAATTTATATAAAAATATATGAACTATAATAAATATACTAATAAATAAGATTGTTTTTAGTGAGATAACCTGTGATATATGATATGAAAAGAGGGTAGTTTCCAATAAAAACTCGTTGAAGAATATGTATGCTTCATCATGGGGATAGGTTTATAAATATTTATATGGTAATATTTTATTATTATATAGAATCTAGGGATGAAAAATGAATCTTTTCATTAGAAAATAAACCTTATCCTATATCACTAGAAGGTGGAATATTTCAAAACATTTACTATAATCAATACCATAGAATGTATAACACATAAAATAATATATTTGATTATACTAAATGTGGTGGTTTGAAAGGAAACTATTATGATAAATCTTGATTAAGGAAAATATCGTATTAGAAGAATAATAGTATTTAATCCTGATTTTTCTTAAAATATTCCATTAGAAAGAAAACCCTGAAACCAATTATGGACAGATGAATATTCACTGTTATATGTCCACTAAATACAAATTCTCACATATAAATAAATTTGGATATGATTAAAAGTTAATGATGGAAAAACTCAATAGTGATATAAAATGATATATTTTTCTATTTATTAATAGAATTTATCTAATTTCCTTAAAATTATATAAATATAATGATTATATAATGATTGATTTTATGGTTCATAATATTCATCAAGCTTCGGAGAAAATTAATTCACACATCTATGTGTCTTTTATTATGAGATAAATAATTTTAGTTATGAATAATTAAAAGATAGAGGAATTATATTATAGATATAAAAATTTTATAATGTATATCAGTTACAGGATATAGTTAATAAATTGTGGTATTATAGGTTTATTTGAGAAATATAATGGTTCTTTTAATTATTTCATTAAAGGATTAGATTAAATCCATATAAGTGGATTTTTATAGAACATTGTAAATCATATAATTTTATGAAAAATAATTATTTTTTAGTAGTCTAAGTATAAATCATCCACCCATAGCGACGATATATATTTTACGATCAATGAATAATAGAAATATAAAAAAGGCAATTATACAATATTTTTATGAGTTATTTCAATAATTCATTTTTAAATTATTACATAATGAAGGTAAAATGTAATGTTGATTTGGTTTATTATTTGCATCTAAATTATTCATACTGAGATGGGTGAACTGTTAGTCTACCCTATAAAACATATTTATTAAGAAAATATGGGTTTTATACTAGACTCAATGGGTTATCTAAGAAAGGGTTGTCATGGTTATTGTAATAGTGTTGATAATCATATGATTATTCCAAAAAAGTGGAATATATAAATATATACATATTTATGTAAAATTATTTATGGTATTAATTGATTATAAAGTGATCTGTCTCATCTTTATATTTGAGTAAAATAAATTCTTTTTTTTTATTTTTTTTACATTTAAATATTTGATAAATATCTTTTAGCCATTATATTTTTTATCTTACTGACTGTTTTTTATTTGTGGTTCCTAATCAAGTAAAGATATCACATTTAGAGGAATTCATTATAAAAATTATATGTTTTTTGAGATATAAACACAATGATTTGTTACATAAAAAGAAAATTAGTATTGTAGTTTCATTGAAAACCTTTAATTTCTACATAATATTCATCTTTTTTTAAATAATTCATGACATAAGTATGTATATAAATGATGAGATGAAATTTTTTTCACTTGGATGTGTTTATTTATGATATTTTTATATAATTAAATAAAACACCAGTTTATTGAGTTAATGAATTAATAATATTAATTAAAATGAATTTTGGATTTAATATTGGAGAAAAGAATATACACTTTTGGAAAATTAAATACATGTGTGTGTATTGTAGTGGCCTAAGAATTCATAATATTTGGATTTTTTTTCTGATGTAGTGATATTGTAGATGAATAATTATATAGAGATAGTATGTGAACATGTAATATAATGTTTCTAATTCATGATGACATAGAGATGTAGTTGTTCTAAGTCATTTTTAGGGTTTAATAATTAGTTATAAAATTTTATAAAAGAACATTTATGTGTAAGATTTAATATGATATTATGGATTCTTATATTTTTTTTATTTTCTAATAAATAAGTAATAGAAAATTTTGATGAACTGGGGGATGGGGGATGAGATACTCTAGTTATTTGTTATTATAATATATATATATATATATATAGTTATGGTATATTTTTTGAGCCCAAAAATTTAGTACCCACTTTTTTGTGAAGACAATGATATGGCCCTTACATGGATGACATGAAGTATAAGGACTATGACACTCTATCAAGAAGACAAAAATAAAATCTTTATTTTTCTTATGACCTCCCATTCACCAAGTGTATGATATCCTATAAAACCATATCCTAATTAAATTACATAATGACATGATCTTGTAATCCATTTTAGGCCATGGATCTCATCAATTATTTATGGAAATTGTCAATGTAATCAATATAATAATTTTCAAAGGAATTATAGACTCTTATGTGTGATACCCCCATTTTTTATTAATCCTCTAATTATTATTTATTTATATATCTTGAGGATTATTATATTGGTCTGGATGGTATTAATAACTACCATGGTTTGATTTATAATGATTTTGATTTATTAAAATCACTACGTAATAATAGAATCCATGTTTATAGTTATTTTCTCAATTGTGTGGATGTTATTATGTTGGTGTAATCCTTTGTGTGTGTAGATCATATAAGAGTGTGAAATAGAGAGTTAGGTTTCCATGGACATGGATGAGGTGATTTGGGAGTCTATATGTAGGAATATCATGCAACTCCTTCGATATAGGGTAGTTCATGATGATTTATGGTCTTGGAAATGTTTAAATAACATCAGGTGAGTTGGAAATGGTGAGAGATTGATTTTATTCAATGCTACTATAGTTTTTCTCAGGCTCTTTCATTTGATCCAAATGGGTATAGCCAAGATGGTAATGGGAGAAAATGTGTTTTTGGGGTCAAGTAGATTCCATGATTTACAAAGAAGTTTTAAAATAAAAAATCTCAGTCTCATCATTTCTTTGTCATGATTATGTTGAGATCAAATGGATTGTGAGAATTCACAATGCCACAGTCCAATGTGGGGATATCATTGTGTTAGAATTTAAGAAAAATATAATTGTTTATCTTATTTGCGGAGTTATGAAGTTTAAAAGGAAATCATGATTGATATTCATTGGGGTTGAGTATTGAATGTTTTAAATCATTAACTCACTTTGAATCCCCACATTGATCTTGGGTTCTTAGGGATTGAAAACCAAGAGGTTATCTATAGGAATTTGGGATGATCCTTTTTAATTAAATATCATTATTTGGTTTCTCATGGATAATCAAATACGAGGTAAGT
Organism: Viscum album; assembly: GCA_963277665.1. NCBI lineage: Eukaryota > Viridiplantae > Streptophyta > Magnoliopsida > Santalales > Viscaceae > Viscum > Viscum album. Next base: position 413,358,709 of record OY728119.1, on the reverse strand, counting down.
TTTTTCCTTATCATTTTCAATATGTAGTGAATTTTATTGATAAAAATGTATTGATTTGTTTATGTTGTTTGGATTTAAAAATCATTCATAAGTCATACCTGGAAATATATTTTTATGAAACTTGGTTTTGAATAAGAACGTATGGATAATGTCCATCACATATTTTAGTAAAATATTTGGTGATGTTTTGGTTTTCTAAAATTGGGATGTTCATATTTCATGTGAATTATTTCTGGAATTAGATGGAGCGTGTTTAATATTAATTTTATAGGACCCCATATTTAGGATATAGAAACCATTGATGAATATAATGGTAAAATTATATTTTTACTCTATCGGGTGATTGATTAGGATACTGGAGAAAGTGGATCCACTTGTCGGTATGTGTCTATCAGAAAGTTTCACTGAGATGTGGGAATCATTCATTGGTACTTTTTTATTACATGTGTATTTCAGTTATGTTATGGGATATTTTTTGTAAATATTGGATTCTCTAATGAATAGTGAATTGCGTTGCGATTTAACATTACGGTTCCTTAATATAATAAATATATTTTTCTCTCAGATATTTTATAAAAACTGTGAGCTAACATAATCATGTATAAGGGGTGTGTGTGGGAATCATCTAAATCATTTCTTACTTATTTGATATAATCACCCTTTTCTATAGATTTTGGTTCATATAAAGTCATTTTTCAATATAATGTAGGGTAAGGGAGGAATAGATACATGCAAGCTACATGTGATGATCCTATGGATTAAGAAGGAGTTGAGAGATTTATTTTAATCATCATTTAGAGTATTGGATTGTTCCATATCGAAAAAATTTCATTTCTTATTATATTCATTGGTGATATTAATTGAAACATTATCCATTACATCACTCGTATAATTTTTACTAGTTTTATATATTGAGTTTTTATTATTTAATAATTTATGAATAATATATATTTTTTCATACGTATTTATCTCATTAATTGTTTTTATAAAATGAAAATGCATCCCCCATTATTTTATAATTCCGTTAATCTTTTTTTAAGCCTATATTGTATGGGTGATGAACCTATGTTTAGTATCACCTTAGTATTTCCCATAATAATATGCATGTGTTAATATTTTACATATATTATTAATTTTTTATAATAGATCATTTAGGATGTTATTCATGGGGATTAAATTTTATAAAACCAGAAATATAGTTCATCAAACATTGTATGAATCAACTTTACAGACAATATCATGTTAACATAGTGTTATGAGAATGAAAAGTGTTTCTAAGAACCTCAAGGTGTGTCATAACCCCATAATCATGGTATTGAAAAATTATAGTTTGGTGTCATTAATGTGGAAGGAATAACCCCAATATGATTCAAACATTCACATGGTGTTTTATTGCAGATTCATTGGAAAATTCAAACAGGATTACTTTATAATAAATAGTTGGTTAACCATTGGATTAAAATGAGTGTTTCCGTGAATTTGTTGTCAAACTTTTATTCAAGTTTTTTTGCCTTTGGACTTAGTGACCATTATTTAATATATTAAATAAATATTATGTTTCATTTTACACTAATTTTGTATAGGTTCATGAATATGATTATAAATATAAATATAAAATATTATCAAATATGTTAATTATAAATTATAAAAATGATAAAAAAATACATGTTATTTCATTAATATGATAATAGTTTATGAAGGAGTATCTATAAGAAATATCACATGATTACTTCCTAGTTTATTCAGATATTAGTGTTTTTTTATAACATAGGAAAATATTATCTAATATATAGTTAATTTATATAGGTTTACATTTTATACTTTTATGACTTACTTTATGTATGTTTAAATATAATAATTTGAAACATGACCTAATATTAAATATAAGTGGGAGTTTCCTCTATGTGTCTTGATGAGTTCTAGTGTCTGACACTTGAGGATTACTTCCATATATTTTTTGTTTTATGATCTTCTTTGTAATGTAAACCCTTTTCCATCATAAATGTAATAATAATTTGAATCATCATTATACAAAAACATGCTTTAATATTGACTATTTAATTTATATATTCTAGATACATGATAATGAATGCCTTATTGTTAGTAAACTGTGGTATGTCTTTGTATAGTTGATTTTGGTTTAAATGAAGTATATTTAACAAATTAAAATTGGGAATATAGAGAATGTGTATTCAATTAATTTCTTAATTTGTTTCGTCACTAGAAAAATTGTTGGTTCATTGATTAATAATGAATGCTAAAATTTATAACATATTAACCATGATTATTAAAATAGGTTATTAATTAACTTACTAGTTTGGTTTTGAAATTTTTTAGAAGTTGTTTCAATTTGATCACAGTGACATGAAATTATGTTTTAAATGTATATGAAACAAATAGTTTTTTTCTCAATAGATATAAATATTTTAAAACATTTTATGTTATTTGAAATATTATGTTATTATTCTCAATTTTAATATTATCTAATGTTTTTTAGTTTAATTTATTTGTTCATTCATTATATTGAGTATTGCATATATATTATTGAATTTTCACTTATTGGGAATTTATGGAAATGTCTATTGGTTTTTTAATATTTGATTGATCGTTCTTATATTGTTTGGTTAAGAAAGTGAATTTTATATTGATAAGGTGTATTTTGAATAAATGAATTATTTTAGGAGGGAATTTTTTCATAGGTTTTCCAGATATAAAATAAATTAATTTTGTTGTTGTTTGTAAATATTTTCTCATATTTTGGATTTAAAAATTTTGTAAATATTTTTATTTTAATGGGGAATCAGGAATATAAATATTTATAGGAATACAATTATTATTTTGAAGAAAATGGTCTAGTTTTTAGAAATATTAATTTTAAAATTATAGATATTTTTCAGGTTTGTTTTATTAAATATTTTTTGAAAAATGTTTTGTTTGAATAATTTTATTGGTGGATGTGTTTTAGAATTTATTTAAAGTGTTTCGATTTCATTTTTGGGAAAAGAAAAATTATTAATAAAAAAAATGTCACTATTTTAGAAATGTGATATCATTGCATTTTATTTTATAGGCAATGCATTAACAGGGTTAAAATGTGGTGGAAACCAAATTTTGGATGCCACAATGATGTAATACTAACTTACTATGGTAGATAAATATATTGGATTAAATTTTCATGGAAGTCTATTTTATGGGTTATGTTTTTTTCTAGTTATTTTTTTAGATAGTTAATTCAAAAGATTGTTTATTATTGTGGTTATTTGGAGGGTTATTTTTGTTCTTTGATATACATGATAATGGGAAGGAGGAATTATATATTTGATGTCACTACAAAAAAACTGGGTTTAGCGGCGGTTTTGTGGCGGCGGTTCACAAAACCGTCGCTAAACATTTTCGGTGAAGGTTTCGCGGCGGTTTTTAATAAACCGCCGCGAAACATAAATTTTTTTAGAAACACCACGACCCTTTCCCCCTCCCCGACCGTGTTCCCCAAACCCTCCCCGATCCCCCCCGGCCTCGGCGACCACTGCCCCCCCCCCACACCCTCCGGCGACCCCCACACCCCCCGCACTCCCCGCGCCTTTCGGTGAAACCCGCACCCCCCCGGCGCCCCCCTCGACCACTGGCGACCCCCACGCCCCCTGCGCCCCCCTGTGCCATCCGGCGACCCCGACACCCCCCATGCCCCCCGTGGCCTCCGGCGACCCCCGCACCCCCCGGCGCCCCCTGCTACCCCTTTCGACTTTGGTAATTTTTAGTTATTACTTGATTCTTAGATAGATAAATATTTAGTTGGGAGATCTTTAATCCAATGGATTTATTAATCTGAGTGTGTCTACATAGGGTTATCCATTTCTTTTTACCAATATTGCAAGAGTCATTTATTGATTTTATATTATCTATTATAAATTAAATCATGTTACTCTTAATAATTGGTATCCTTTTCAATGAATTTATGATTTATTCAATCATTTTAGAGGTTCTTTATGGATTTTGAAGATTGTTCATCAATTAGGTTATCAGCGGTTAAAGGTTTGATCTAAAGGTGTGTCCATGATATAATTTCAAACACTATATAGTAATTTTGTGTTTTTGGTAATTCTATTTAGGGTAATGGAGAAACTGTATGTATTTATAACTTTGATAAACCATTTTTTATCCTTTTTTTATTCGGGACTATATTTATCAATGATATATCGGTATGATCATGATCCTATGAGGAGCATGAAGAATAGTTGGTTATGTTCTAAGACACATTGAGATATCATCATTTATATGCCAATATATTGAAATGTTATTTCTATAATCAATAGGTGACATTTTTTGGTCGTGAGTTCTCTAAATCTAGGATATTAGGGGATATTGATAAAGTAGAATCTATAATTTCTTAACAGATTCATACTAATATTGTTGAGATTCATATTTTCATTGAACATGTGGTTTCTTATTCTTGCATTATCTTGGAGTTTTCTCACATATTCATTAAAAATATATTATTGACTTGGAATGGAGTGAATTTTTAGTGGGATGATAAATAAAAAGATTCATTTTATGAGCTAAAAAATATATTGACATCTACACCTATTCTTATTTGACCAAAGCCAAGGATGCATTATAAGGTCAATAATGAGGCCTCCAATGTGATGTTAAGATTTATGTTGATATGGAGGAATGAGTTTTAGTAAATGGGTCTTAAAACTTATAATAAATGATAACAATTATCCAACTCATGATATTGAGTTAATCATGGTTATGCATGCCCTGAAATGTTTATGAAATTAGTTATTCAATGAGAATTTTGTGGCATTTACCAATAAAAAAACATGTAGTAAATATTTTATCATAGGGATAAAAATTTATGATAGAGGATATGGGATGAATATATTTAGTCATTTTATTTGGATTTTAATTATACTCCAAGAAAGTGAAATTTCATTATTGATGCTCTAAGTATAAATTATCAAGTGCATGTAGTTTGTTCGTCGAAAGATGAATGTAAATTTATATTACTTTTCTCAAAGATTCATTATGATGTAGTTAATTATAAAGGTCATGTCATTATAGAAACCTTGACCATCACTTTATCTTTATTTTCTTATTTAAAGAAGGTATTATTTCATATTATGTGTATTGGGTTTTCCATGAATGGTTTTATAGTATGGATTTCATACCTAGGTATATGCTTAGTGAGAATTCTCTATTGTATTTTCATGGGTGTAATTTTTTTATTGACCCTGACACCCCCACGTCCCCTGTGGCCTCTGGAGACCCCCGCACCCCCCGGCGCCCCCCACGACCCCTTTCGACTTTGGTAATTTTTAGTTCTTCCTTGATTCTTTGATTGCTTCTCATAAACGAAGGATAAGTCATGCATAGTAATTGTGGATTATTTATTTTTGTGGTTTATATATTTCTCCTACATTTATTCATGTATTCATTACTAAAAGTGAGAATATCCATCCACAATTTGAGTAATTTCTTGGAATTTATATTGAGCAGTTGGTTCCTTTGGGATATCACTTAATATTATTTACACCTCAACTCTTTCCAAGAATATAGGTATGTTCAATAGATTAAATCCCATCCTATAGACCAATTTCAATTCCAATGGTTTATTTTACAAAAATCCATGTGAATTCTCTCCCTTGTAAATTTGGTCCATAACGACATGTCTTATCATGGATAATGAATTAATTAGGTGCTTCATGTTCTGTAAACATATCCCATTGGAAACCATAAAAAATAGTTGGGTAGATAGTGTTATGATAAGTGTGTAACCCTATATTCTTATTTCTCCTCAATGAGGTGTTGACGATGTCTCTTATGGACCAGACTTGTTCGGTTGGTCTGAAGTGGTAAATGTGATCAATGAACCATATTTATTATATTATGCATACATTATGATCAATGGTTCATCTTTATTATATTATGTTTCTGTAATCTTACACTATCGTATATTTTGTGTAGGCACATTGTGATATACATGGATAAAAGCTGGATCACATTACCGAGGAACACACCTCAATATGTTAAGGGTTTGAATGAGTTTTTAGATTTTTCAATTTCTAATCGATCCGTTGAAGGGAGAATAATATGTCCATGTCCTAAATGTAAATTTAGAACATGGTTGAAGAGAGATGAATTTTATGAACATTTAATACTGAAGCAATTCCCTGATCAATATTTGTGTTGGATTTTGCATGGAGAATCAAACAATACAGAAAGATTGAGGACTTATGTTAATCCACAGAATGAGGTCCCAATTTTGTCTCCAATGGAAAATGAAATGAAAAACATCATAAATGATGCATTCGGCACTGCAAGGCACCACTATGAGAATCAAAACATGTCAGAACAACCAGAAGAGGGTGCTACAAATTGCAATGTGACAAGTGATGTTTTTGATACTGTAACACAAGAAGATTAATATTGTAACATATCATTGGATCCTCCTCTTGATTCTGTGGAGCCAAATGTAAGGGAAAAATTCAGTGAGGAAAATGAGTTTCATGATTTATTTGACGATGGAAATCAAGAGTTGTATAGTGGGTGTTGGAAATATTCAAATCTTTCATTTCTACTGAAGATGTACCATATCAAATGTCTATGTGGAATTACAAATAAGGCAATGTCCATGTGATTGGAATTGATTCATGATGTATTTCCTGAAGAAAAAATCCTAGAATCATTTTATGAGATGAAAAAAGTTGTAAACAAGCTTGGTCTGAATTATACAAAAATACATGCGTGTCCCAATGATTGTATGCTTTACTGGGGAGAGGATTCATGTAGACAAAATTGTAAGAAATGTTCTTCTTCCAGATGGCATTCAAAAGGTGATGTTGGAAGTATGAATGAACATAATTTCATGGAGAAGAAGAAAAGGAACACACCTGCAAAAGTTTTGCGTTACTTTCCTTCGAAGCCTCGATTGCAAAGATTATTCAGGTCATCAAAAACCGCTGAACACATGAAGTGGCATTCTGTAGATAATAACAATGATGGGTTAATGAGACTTCCACGAGATTCCCAATCAAGGAATACATTTTATTCATTACATCCAGATTTCTCAGCTGATCCTAGGGATGTTCGATTGGTATTGGCTGCCGATGGATTCAACCCATTTGGGACTTTGAGTACGAGTTATAGCATTTGGCCAGTTGTTTTGATTCCTTATAATCTTCCTCCGTGGATGTGTATGCAACAAACATCTTTTATCATTTCGATGATTATTCCTGGAAAACAAATGCCTGGAACGGATATTGATGTATACCTGCAGCCTTTGATTGAAGAATTGCAGGAGTTATGGAGCAACAGTGTTGAGACATTTGATGTTTCTTCTAAAACAATGTTCAAAATGCATGCTTCTTTAATGTGGACCATTAGTGACTTCCCTGGGCTTGGGAATTTATCTGGTTGGAACACTTATAGGGGTTTGGCTTTTCCTATTTGTAACTTTGATTTCGAGCCCAAACGGATACCTCACAATAGAAAATGGTGCTTCTTGTGCCATTGAAGATTTCTTGATGCATCTCATAGATTTCAGCTGAACAAATCAAAATTTAATGGTTCCATTGATCTTAGACCACCTCCAATGTTGTTAACCGATTCTGAAATATTGACATAGCTTGAAAATGTTAAAACAGAATTTGGGAAGGTTCATCATTTGACTGATAGCGGAAAACGAGTGCGAAGTGCATCGTCAAGTGAAATCAGAACGTAACAATGGAAGAAAAAAGTATATTCATCAAACTTCTATATTGGGAATTTAATTCTTTGCGCCACAATATTGATGTGATGCATATTGAGAAGAATGTATGTGATAATTTGATTTTCACATTACTTAATGAGCATGGAAAGTCGAAGGATCATCTCAATGCTCGCAAAGACTTGCAAGTAATGAACATAAAACGTGATCTCTGGCCAGATGAGAATGAAAAGTATGATCCTGCCATTTTTTCAAAGACAAATATGGATAAAGATGTGTTCCTTCGATTTTTAAAGAATGTGAAGGTATCTGATGGGTATTCGAGTAACATCTCGAGGTGTGTTTATTTGAAGAATCGTATGTTATATGGATTGAAAAGTCACGATTCACATGTTTTGTTACAACAGTTACTACCATTGGCATTGCGTACATTATTACCTGAAAAAGTTACTGCTGTTGTACTGCAATTCTGCACATTTTTTAGGCAATTATGTGAGAAAACTCTACATCCTTTACAGCTTGACAACCTACAGGAGAGGTTTGTATTGACCCTTTGTGCAATGGAGATGATCTTTCCTCCATCGTTTTTTACTGTCATGATGCATTTAACTGTGCATTTGGTTGACGAAGCTAAATTAGGAGGCCCCGTTCATTATCGATGGATGTATCCAATTGAGAGGTATTTTATTTATATGTTTCGAGTTAAGTAAAAAATATTTGGAATTTAAATAAATGAATAATATTATTCTTATTTTTCACAGATATCTTGGGCATTTGAAAGCATACGTGAGAAATAAAGCTCAACCAGAAGGCTCTATTACAGGAGGCTATTTGGCCGAGGAGTGTCTCACCTTTTATTCCAGATATTTGGATGATATTGAAACAAGATTTAATTGAGTTGGGCATGTTGACGACACATCAACTCAATATCAAATGCATCAGAAATCAAAAATATTTCCTGCTATTGGCCGATCAGTGGGGAGGACCTCATACGCGACACTGACAGAATTGGAGTTATTACAGGCACATAGATATGTGATACTGAATAGTGAAATTGCATATCCATTTATTGAAGAGTTGAGGATACAAACAAAGAGAGGAATGAGAGGCCGAAACGAAATGAAAAAGATATAACGAAAGATGTGAATAAAGAGCTGGTAGAATGGTTTGCATGACGTGTAAGTTTATAAATATTGCAATAAATATGAATATTAGTTTGACACATAGAATTTTCATATCTATTAAATTATATTTTTGTTCTTCAGATCATGAATACTGATACTCGAGCAGACATGTCAGAAGATTTGAAGTTTCTTGCTAGAGGTCCTATAAAACAAGTTAGAAAGTTCGACGCTTATAATGTGAATTGTTTTAGATTTCGTATAGTCGATCGAGAAATGGGGTTGAAAACACAGAATAGTGGTATATTTACATATGCTGAAGTGAAATATTATGGAAAGTTGCATGATATTATTGAATTAAACTACCACGAGAATTTTTCTGTTGTTTTATTCAAATGCAAATGGGTCGATATTATCAGAGGTGTTAAAAGAGATTCCTTGAAATTTACTTCTGTAAACTTCTCTCGCTTGATGGATGTTGGTGATCGTGAACTACATGATCCATATATCTTAGCATCGCAGGAAAAAAATGGTATATTATGTGAATGTTGTTTTGGATGAAGGGTGGAGTGTAGTTACTCACGTAATACAAAGAGATTTGTATGATATGGGTGATGAAGTGGAAGATTTGACCTCTGTAATGGAATTTCATCAACAACAGGAAGCAGAATTATTTGTCCATCATGATATTGAAAATATTAGTCAAGAAAGGATGAATGAAGTGGATGAAGCAATGGAGCAGGAAACCGACATGATTGAAGGGGAAAATGATTGTATGTACAATTATGTATTCATTCAGCAACCACTTGTTTCATTTCTGTAGTCATTCATTATCATTGTTATATATATTTTGTTTGTTAGTACTGGGCATCTATTATCATTTTTAATTTTTTTTCTGCATAAATTTTTTGAAATATATATTCTGAACTTAATTTTATTTGATTAAATGACAGGAATGCCAAGGAAGAAGAGGTACACCATTTCATCTACTTCTGCGACAGATGACGATCCGTCTGTCCCCACGGCATCTGAGGCAGCAGCTAGCTACATCCCTGCATCATCTCCCCCTGCACCATCTCTGACACTGTCAGTGGATGTCTCATTAGAGGATGAGTCATTGCCTCCCCCTACAGGAGCCTCAGCAGCGGGGCAGCGACATGCCCCTTCCAGTTCATCACGGACATTCTGAAGGGTCACAGTCATAGGTACAAATTTTAATTAAATTAATTTATTGCATTTTGTTTATAGTAATTTTTTTTCTAATTGCGGATGAAAAAAATGAAACCGTGTAAAAACACTTAAAAAGTTTTGATGTTTGAAACATGAATGGCGAGAAGATAGTGGTGCCATTTGATTCTTATGGGGTCCCGAAGGATGCCGTCGTAGGTTTACTTGGTCAGATTATAGGTCAGCTGGTAGCGGAGCCCATTTCCCTGCCTATTTCATATGATGATTGGAGGCATATGCCTCCAAACTGGAAAAATGAAGTTTTTGATTCTCAGATAAAGGTAATTTTATTACTTTATGGTTTAATAGAATTCCATGTTACTAATATATTCAAAATGAATTTCTGTATACAGATGTTCTTCCACTTTACCATTGCTAATGTGATAGCACGGAAGTGGACATTGAAAAATCTTGGAAAAAAATGGAAAGATTTCAAATGGAGGTTGTGGTGTGATTCCAATGATACTTCATTGACCGTGCAGAAGATGTATGAGAATCTAACCAGTGGGGTACCGAATGAACAGTGGAATGTTTTTGTCGATAGCCATCATTATGAGAAGCAGATGGTATTGAAATATATATTATTATATTATCCTCATTTTACATTTATACATGTACATGAAGAGGAGATAGATTGAATACATTACTGTTAAATTGAATTTTATTTATTTCAGGATCTCTCAAGACGGAATGCATCAAACCGGGCAAAACAAGTCATCCCGCACACTGCAGGCTCAAAAAGCTTTTCTGGAAGCCGAATGTCATTGATAATCTTTTAATTAGTTTAAATATTTATAAGACATTATTATCTATTTAACATATTTAATTGTTGATTTATCTTTGTTTAATGTAGTCACAAAGTTTAGGGCATGAAGCATCCCGAACAGAACTGTGGTTGGATATTCATAAATAAACAGATGGAAGTTTTGTTAATGAACCTTCCAGAGAAGTTGGGGTATGAAGTCAATTATTTATTATAATAACTTATTATCAGTTTTTACTGTGTTAATATATATTGATATTTGATTTATAGGTAAAAATTAAAGAAATATGGGATGTCAATCCTGAGCAATCCTACTCGCTCTCCCAGGATGACCCGGTTGGTAAAGTCCTTGGGAAGGAGCATCCTGGTAGAGTGTGCGGGATGGGTTTTGGACCCATACCATCTGAGGTCTTTGGCAGGCCATCAGAGATTTCAGCTACATCTACTCCTGGTTATAGTCATTTCATACCTGATGATACTCAGAGGGAGGTGTCTTCTCTACGAAGCACAGTTCACCAGCATGGGGATCAGATATCTGCTTTGCAGAAAGAGTTGCTTGAAATACGTCAGCATATGAGCAGATATGCCCCCGGTGGTAGTGCATCGGCTAGTGGTGAGCAGGTAAATCAAAAAAAATCAAAATCATTTAGTTTGCACACTTTTATTGGTTTTAAGTTTAATTATAAATATGAAACAATATTTAATTTTCAATATAATGTTCTTATAGGTGGCAGCAGGTAGTGGAGATGAAGGTGGAGAGGGTGACGATGCAGCATCAGATGATGAGTAGTAGTGTTGTTGATGTGTTGAAAAAGTATGAGAACGGTTGGTTTGTATATGTAACATGTATATGGCACATAGTTTCCACCAAACATTTCCATGTCCTATCATTTTTTTGATTTCTCATGATTACTTCTATGCATTTTATTTATTTATGATGTTTCATTTTATGTCTTGATTTCTCGAGTGTTGTATACATCATTCCATTTAGGCCTGTGTTTGAATTGGTACCACATCCAATGAGAATACCATATATGTAACCCATATTCATACCATTTCTACTATATAGCAGCTTTCGGGTAGCCCCATTGTGTAAGCTCGATTCATACCATAACTGATTCATAGAAGTACCTAGGTAGTCCAACTGTGTATGTCCCATTCATATCATTGTTGCTCCATACCAGCACCCGGGTATCCTAGCTGTGTAAGCCCAATTCATACCATCACTATCAAGGCGCAATGAGCCACAACACATTACACAGGCATGAAGAAATTCCCACCTGACAGGCTAATCTTAGACTATACAACCAACATACCAATTATGCTGATAAAGAACTCACGCTCTTATTGACATGGAAAGAGTGTATCTTGGAAGCCTCCCACAATACCTAAATTTAACCGTTATCAGTATAACATGAATCTAAGCATGTATACACTCTATTAAAACACCTAATATGAATCATTACAATAACATCCAAATAATCATAGTTTAACTTAACTTATCCCCCAAATAACCATGTCAATTATTCATGTTAGACTTAACAAAACACAACACTACCCATGCTTTTACATTCACAATACCAAATACAATGATATTACTAACTGAATACCAAACCACAATCCACCTATATACCATCACTATAGAACAATGTTTTTAAACTTACTTTCATTTTTTTAATGAACTCATAGAACTAGGATAAGTCCTCTCTTGGATTACATACATACAAGAAAACCCTCATCAGGTGGAAATGAGAATCACTATTTCAATTGATTAGAACACTCCAATCACCAATATCCCACGATACATCTCAATGTTACTAGTCTCTCTCAACCCTAGTTCACATGTCACATCCTATATAGGATACAACTCATGGAGAAGCATCTATGAACCCATCTCAAATATCACGAGGAAAATCATAGGCCAATATACCCACTTGAGGGTTCTCATGCATATCACAAATCCCATACCCAATCCAACTATGAAATCTAGGTTACTAATCCTAACTAGAAATCGACACACCATACTTCCCCTAAAGGATAAAGATCACATACATGCACATATATATTAATGACATTATCTTATGATAATAACTATTGTGAAAAATCAATATCATTTGGTTTGGTTAAGTATAATTCCACCAATAAGGTATTTAGGAAAACATTAGATAAGTTGTTGAAATTTTCAAAAACTCAATCCTATTTTCTTTAATGAAGTCAATAACAACTATATCATGATGCATCCCATCCAACCTGCAACATGATGACCATCATGGGATGTATACATGAAACTCTTATCTCATATCCAATGACATAACTCAAATCCTCAATAAGAATCATGTATAACCTACAAGATCATAAACCATACTCTCTCAAACACCATGAACGGTTAGCGTGTTGTCCAACCTTAAACACACGCCAATTCACAAGTTACCCATTTTCTATAGTAGGAATTAACAACCAACCCAAAACACACAACAAACCATACCATAACATACATTCTATAACTACTTAAACATCCATCTTTGGAACAAATTCTATACCCATATAAACATAATTTGTTCTATCCCATAACACAAATCCATTGTTAAAAAACCCAACCCATATCACAATCCACCCATGGATGTTATATCAGCCAACTTAGAGCATAACCAATTACATATCATTACACATCACCATGGTTAGCATGATCACATAAATTGTATCAAAATTCATAACCATTTATTATATAGAGTATTAGTGTCCATATAATATAAATCAACCCTTCTTAAAACACATAAGAAAGTAAAGAAGCTAAAAACACATATACATCTTGGGGGTCACATGGATTGGTTACTCACCAAATTGTGATACATACCTTTCCTTAGGTTAGACTCCATAACATACAACATTTTCTCATATCCTATTTTTCAATGAATACTACCATGTTATTTTTTTGTATGGTGTCTTTTATTCAATATTCTGGTATGATTTTTTTTTCAGGGCAGTGGTGTGGTAGGCGCAGAATTTTTTTTTTCAGGTCAACATTTCGCGGCGGTTTTAACCGCCGCTAATGCCTTACTGGTCAGCATTTAACGGCGGTTATACCCGCCTCTAATTCCTTATTGGTTAGTATTTAGCGGCGGTTATAACCGCCGCTAAATGTATTATGTTTAGATTTTGCGGCGGTTTTCACCGCCGCGACATAGGCACATCAAAGGGCAGAATATAGCGGCGGTTAAAACCGCCGCGAAAAAAAAGTATCATCTATGCATAAAACCGCCGCAAAATGGTCAAAAACTGTCGCGAAAAGAGGCATCTACGACGCTTTTCTTAAACCACCGCGAAATAGTAAAAACTGCCTCTAATAGATTGCCGACGCCCAATTTCGCGGCGGTTTTTCTAACCCGCCGCCAAACCCTATAGCGGCGGTTTAAACCGCCGTCAAATGAAAAAAAACTACCGCTAGGGGCCGGGTTTGTTATAGTGAGTAGAAATTATGTTTCATGGGATGCGAATTGGTAAACAAAACATGTAATAAGTGATTATGGGATGTGGGGTTGTCATTATGCCTACATAATATTGAAATCATCTATATTTTTGTAGAGTTATGTCTCTTTGAAGTTTCATTATTTTAATTTAGGTAATATAGTTGGAGCTATCATTTAATGTAATTTGATAGGAACCCTAAGAGAGTATATTTAATGTATTTTAAAAAAGATTTTCCTCATTTGAATGGGTATGGGATATGTGTTTTCTAGTAGTAGAGTCTTTATTTTTATTGTTAGGAACCATATCTCATCAGTCACCATCTTAAATATGTGAACTATTGGTCTTATCATGGGAATGTGTAAAAATTATTCAATTACAATGTAAAGATCCTATGTGGGTTGAAATTCTAAATTTTATATTTTTTTCAAGGGTATTTTTTGGATTTATAAACAACATTAAGGATTTAATGAAAATAAATTACAATGTTCATGTCCATGGATTAGTTGAAGAGTAAACTATTTTCATAGCACTATTGAGTGGTATCATTTCTAGATACCAATAGGACTTTTACTCTCTATTATTAGTGGGATGTTTTTTGATATTTGTTCATGACATCCCATTTATGTTCAATGCATGGAATTAATTTACTATACCTGACTCTTCATGATCACTTTGGATGTAGGAACCATTTCATGTATGTTTATGGGTTTCATTTTATTGAAATATTTGATCATGAATTATTCATGGCTTAAAATACTTACATGATCTTGGTATAAGATCTATATAATGAAAATATTTTTTCCATCATGTGGATTAGATTATTTAATTGTGTTACCATGTCTAAATAAGATCATTGGTTGATTTTTGATAGTTTTAAAACTATGTTAAAAGAAAATGGTTGGGTGAGATCAATGGGTGTAATGTGAAAAAAATTCACTCTTTTTGTTTTTGATCCAATTCTGATTATTCTCATATAAAGATAGCCTTGTATGAATTTTACAATATCATATTGGGATACTACATATGGTTGTGAACAATGAACACAACCCGATAGGAATTCTTTTACTACAACCAATACCTATCTCAAAGTTGGTGTGAATTCTCAACATCAAGGAACTAAGTATTTATAAAAAATTATGCATTCTTCTTGGGCGTAAATGACCTACTCTTGAAGTTAGTGTGTTTTATTACAATTCAATGGATAGTGTTTGTAATGATATGGTATTCGGTTATATCCAATTATTGTTGACCTTTGATCCTATACTGATTATCATTACCTATCACTGATACATATTTTCCATTCAGTTTGGTTGTTCATTAAATTTACCATGGGGATCAAGATTAAATAGTAGTTCTTTAGACCACCCTTTAACATAGGGTTAGAATATGAGATAATTTCTATATTATGGGAGGATCATTTCCTATGTTATATTTTTTATATATCTTCATTTATTAATTTAGGATTCATACTTATGCATTTTTAAAAATGTACAAAAACCCATATCAATCAATAAAATTAAATTTTAGGTTGTCATGGTTTCCCTAATTGTTATAGGTGGGTTGATGTTTAGTCTTGGGGATATTCCAAAGAATATTGAACATTTTCCCACATATTATAGGGAAGTTAGTTCCTCAAAGTGAGTTAAACTCCATTGTGTAGGTATTTGGGATCCAGTTAATCTAGTGTCAAATGTTCTCATGAGTTCACACAATTCTTTGGTAACATGGGATAATAAAGATAACCTCTTTCTCTATTAAAAAATTCATTTTCTATTCATGTTATATTGTGAATTTTTTTGACTATGAGGAATATTAGGAGAATGATTGTGTTTGTTACACAAATGTTTTGAGATTATGTGTAGATATCACCATCCAATTACATTCCAAGGAAATCCTAATGTTTTATATACCCTATACTAACACTACATTGTCCTGTTAAAAATAAATATATACACATAGTATTGAGTAAAAAGTGAGATGAGTTAAGCTCAAAATAGAATGTTTTCACAATTACATGAATCCCATAAAAATAACACATTAAAATATGGACCATAATTGGTTGTGTCTTTGAGTACTAACTCTATTAGTAAATTATTTTACAATAATAATGAACATTTCTCTATTGTTGCACCATAATAGATCCCATAAAGGAATTTATTTGGTTAAAATCATAATCATAATCTAGGTAATGGATATATAAAAAGAGGCAAGTTAAAATACTCAAAAAGGGAAAAAAACTCATTAATATGTCAACAATGTGTATAGATTAGATAAAAATGAGAAAACATAAGCACTGGAGGAATATATTTTTAAAAATAACATGGAAGAATAATATTTTTCTATAATTTATCATTTGAGTAGATTTAATCTCCAATGACATAAAAAATAATAAAATACTATTATGGAATCTTAATATTATAAACATGATCTGTGTAGAATAAATCGGAACATGACTTGGAAACATTGGAAAAAATAACCAAATAAATAAAAACATAGAAGATCGAGTATTCTCATCCCTAGTGACCATAACATAATAGATAAAGAATTAATATATATGAATCCCTACAAATAATAGATCATGAAATCATGCTCATAAATCCCATAACCTAAAAGATCTAAATTAAAATTTCATTCCCCTAATAGAATAATGGATCGGGATTTCATATTCCAGACACCCATTTGGGATATGTAATTTATTTTCCTTCCCCTCTAATTCTCTCCTTAGATAACATAAATTACCCAGTGAATTTGATGAATTTAATAGGAAAAACTCATATCAGGGATATATTAAACCAAAAAATCTCATAATTATAGTATATATAAAAGTTGTTCACACATAAAACCAATAAAATTCCCTATAATAAAGAATATATGTATATAATATGAGTTTTATATCATCTCTAAATGGTGTCATGTAACATGTTATTAAAATTAGTTCATTTGACACAGAAAAATTAGTGAACAAAAATGGTTTTTTATAAGTGAATATATAAGGTAATTTATAAAACAACAATCTCTATGAGTTATATCACTAAATGTTAAATTGGGAAATAGATGAGAAAAAAAGAAAATATGTTTTAGAAGAATTTTTTTTACTATGTTAACATTATTAAGTTACTAATAAAATCTAAAAAATTTTAATAAAGGTAACATGAAAAAATCATAAAACCCATATTAAAATAAATCCAACAATTGAGCCTTGAGAAATACATTATGGTTTTTCATAAGAACTATTAACTAGAAGATACAAATAGAAACATAAAATTGAAATATTTTTTTAATATTTAAAAATACCATTATTAAATTTCATATCATAAAGAGTGTGATACCCTATTAAATGGAAGAATTATAAAGGGACATTTAAATATAGAATTAAATAAAATAATTTTTTATGATACAAATTAAAATCAGATAATTTTGGTAAATGTGATCAATAATATGGATGATAAAGAGATCATTTGGAGAGTTTAGTGACTATTCCTAACATCGTCAAATTTTTTTAAGAATGAAATTCATTAAATAAATTAACTATAAAATTAAGAGGAGATAAATTTTAATAACATCATTGTATTAAATAAAAACATTTTTAAATCCATTTCAAAGAGAAATAATTATCAAACATGACATTTATTTAATTTAAAAAATCCCTTTCCTTTTATTCTAAACTTCAATGAAAGCTATTTTACCTCATTGAGAATATGAAATTTCATTTGAAAAAATTTTAAATAGAGGAATTTTGGATTTATTTTTTTATATAATGTGATAAAAATGGTTTCATATTGATCTGTATGAAGTAAAAGGGGTGGATGATCAATTGAAATTAAATATTTTAATATCCATTAAAGTTTTTTGGAACTCCCCATTAACACATGAGAAGGGTGGTATTTTTTTATAATATAAAAATTAAATGTATATATTCAAAGGTAAAATGGTTCCAATAATTGATAATAATGTATTGGGAATCTTTTATGATTCATATACCTCCCATCCACTAATATTATGAAATTATTTAACCTGATTTTGGTTTATTACTCTTGGTGAAACCCTTTTTATATGATGTTACCTTAATTACGGTAATTAATTATTTCCTATGTAATAAATTTTCTACTAATGAATATAAAATAAGAATTATTACATAATTTTTCCATAATTATATTTAGTATGAAATATATTTTATCAAATAAAATATCTTTTATTGATAAATGTAATGTTTAGTAGTATCCCAATTAACAAAAAAAACCCATATCTAGAAAAAGTGTATTTTTTGTGTAAAAATAATTTTTAGTATAAAATTTAAATAATTATTGATTTAAATTATTTTATTAAGGTTATTAATTATTATAATAATATTTATATGGCTTAAACAAAATTCCAAACCAAAATTCTTCCTGGTGGTATAATAATTTTAGAAACATTGGGAGAAGAATTAGTTATTAGAATAAAATATCAGTTATGTTTAAAAATATTGAACATGAGATTTCTAAACGAAATACAGTATTTTTAAAAAGACACCTAGATTGGTTAAAATCATCCCATGAAATGAAAAATGAATTATTAATGTTATAATTCATTCCAATATCATTACAATGTGAAAAAATATATGGAATTAAAAAAATATATTTTTCCCTATTCAAGTAAAAAATAAGTATTTTAAAATGTAATAAAATTAATAAACATAAGATAATATTTGTAACACCCCAAGATTCCATGGTAAACTTCTCTTTGAATAATACAATAGCGTGTGTTGTACGCAACTTCGAGTTCTAACACCCCACAACCAATCAAACTAACTGTTATGAATAGTAATACCTATAATTTTAAATTTTATAAATTTTATCTTTAAAAATGGTCTTCATTTTTGGATTTGTAATATCGAAATTATCCCTGGGTGAATTTCTGGTATTTTTCTGAAAACATTCAATTTTTGATAAATAGTGAAAAACACTTTTTTTTAGTTTAAAACAAAATTTTTATTTAAATAATTATTTATTTTATTTAATTTAATTTTAGGTCAAAATAGATACATAATACCTATATAAGTTCAATTTAATTCATTGAATTCAGTTTATAATAAGTTTAGATATATAAAAATTTTATTGAACTTCTTACCATCTTTTACCCACCTCCTAGGAGCATTTGAAAATTTACATAAAACATAATTTTACCATTTCTGTGAGGTAGATTTCAAAAATCCGAGAGACACGATTGATATAAATAAGTAAAATTTGGTTCAATAAGATGAAAATAATTTTTGGTGAATAGTAAGTTTTTACTTTTATTTACCACGATTAAAAGTATATAGGGTAATTTAGGGTAAAAATGACATTATTATTACCCTAACACATATCTAAATTCTATTGGATAATTTTAATTCGACCAAAAACATCCTTAGGAATAAAATATGATCCTTTAGGTCCACTTGGATTAGATTAAGACATTTATTATTATTTAATTCAAAGAAAAGTTAAAAGTGTTAAATGAAATGTTTAATAACTAATCAATTTTTAATATAGGGATACACATAAGATAAATTCAAATATAATTATTTATTTGAAAGATAAAAATATTTCCTATATAATGGTATTTTATTTAAAAATTTTAGACATTAAATAATTAAATTTCTTTATGACAAAATGATAATGCAGTAATTACCTAATTAATAACGTATTAAAATAATTGATATCATTAATATCCAAATAAATGTAATTTGAGACTTTTTATGAATTAAAAGAATTTTATAGGTTAATATGACATGTTAGGGTTGGTTATATTAATTTTTTTCGAAGTAATAATTTTTTTATGAATTTAGTAAAAACAATTACAAAATAGTATCAAAATTGACATAAATATGTTTTTTTAAAAATATTATATTATCAGTTGAAATTCTATTCATAAAAATATAAGGCTTAGCCAAAATAATTATATAATGATAGGTGTATCATTATTGAACCACTTGGGGTTCGTCTAAAAGTATATACAAATTTTATTAATCATATAATATAAAAATATAAAGAGACATGGTAAATGTCAAACTATTTAACTAAGAGTCAAATAGAAAAGATAAATTTACTATAGTAACCCAAACATGTATAAAATCTATTGGTTTAGTGTTTTTATACCCATACCCACCTTTTCCTTTAAATAATTCATTTTGTAGCCATTAGAAACTGAAATTGATTTTATTATAAAATAATATTTCTAGCTTTTCTTAAGGTTCCCCTCACCCCTTGTATAAAAGGGATCTATCCCTTCTCTCTAATTCACACCTTCAAAACCATTTGGCTTGGACAACCCAAGACCAAATACCTCCTCAACTGTACTCTATTCATCCTAGAGGCCTCTTTTAGTCAGAAATACAACCTAAAGATCCCTTTTGATCAAATAAAAATAAGGAACCCGAAGAAGAGGTAAATATTTATCACCTCTTTCAAGTTCCTTCCTTCTTCCAATTACCCTATCGTTTTTGTTTCCATTATAAAA
Source organism: Viscum album (assembly GCA_963277665.1). NCBI lineage: Eukaryota > Viridiplantae > Streptophyta > Magnoliopsida > Santalales > Viscaceae > Viscum > Viscum album. The sequence goes on along the minus strand of OY728119.1, from coordinate 413,337,942 downwards.
TAAAAAAACCAGTATATTCTATAATCTGTGATTTTATTATAAATATGGTACAACCATATTAATTATTCTATCCATCCTTTGAATGACATGTCACCATACATGCGTACGTATGACTTATGGTCTCCACGTTGTGGTGTAATTGTTATTCAATAAATTATTACTTGGATTGATATAATAATGATGTGTAATTGATGTAAATAATAAATATAACATGATAATGATTCTGTATATATGATATAACATCCAATTATATATTATTTTAATATCAAAAGAATGATATTGTCGCTCGTGCGTACGTACGGATTACCGTCTCCACGAACGTGATGAGATTCATTCCACATCATATCCATTTAAGAATAATTTTTATTAGATTATTAAAAATAATTTTTAAAGACATAATATCATTCTAAATATTAATAAGATACATCCTATCCATAATAAACAATACTTACGTAACAAGGCATACAAAAGAAAAATGAATCAGTTAACACCTGAAATGACGATAATAAAAAGATATTATTAACAAAGCAATGTTAAAAGTTCATATATGATATCATACTAATGTATATGATTATTATATAATTTAATAACAATTATTTCAAAATTATATAGGAGGTTAACCTACCCTCTACCAATGAAAAGTGTTAGGGTTAATTTCACAATCTCTTTATTATCTGAGGTTGTTTTTACGTAAGAATGTATTGGGACCTCGTTATTATCCACATCCATGTTTCTTAAAAATGTATTCCAAAACATTTTTATTATTTACAATAATGTGGGTTAAAGTCATTTACACCTTGTTTGACATTTTGTAAAATATTTTTAATGTAATCTTTCTGTCATTTTCCAAAAAAGGTACCTGATGACATTTTCTACAAAATTAAGGTAAAAATGTTTTATTAACTTATATAGTGGGTGTGGCTATTTTCTTCCATTATAACATCATAAAATCTTCCCTTACAAGATTATAATAATATTTCCAAAATAAATTTTTTCTTTTATAATTATATGAATTTTAAATTATTTCAAAATAGAAAGATGTTTTTCTCAAAAAAAGGGTTTTGATTTCATCTATGTCAACATCCTTTGATGAATTTTAAGCATATTTGAAGTTTATTTATTATGATACAAAATTTACACATCATATTGAAGGTTTTGTGATACGTTCGACTGTTGATGTGTTATTTTCATACCATTCATGGTTTATGGATAAATTATTGACATTTTGTATGCCAGTTTTAATATAAATATTTATGTGATGATTAAACCTTTTCATATGAGGAATGCATTGGACATAGTAAGTGATAGGTGGAGCCCTCTATAGCTCTTCAATGCATCAGTAGGTCTCATGAGACAAACAAGTTTCTTGGCACAAGGCCTTGACAAAATCTTATTTGTATTCTTGGCACAGGGCCTTGACTACGTGGTTATTAAGTCTGGCATTATAAATTCCATCATTATAAAAGTGGCTATTGATATTGCATGTGATTATTCGACTAGTAGAATATCCATGTGAGAAATTAAATGAAATTATTTTGATTTATATTTTCCATATTATGATAAATTTTATGTTGAAAAGGGTTTTGTTTTAGTTTTATACATTTCCTTAAATGTTTATGCTTATTTATGAAAGTTTTCGCTATATTGTTATCCTTACTGAGAATCTGAGCTCACCCCTTTCGGTATTTTATTGTTCCCAGGATGCGAGAAGTATATTATAACTAACCTGTAGAGATAGTCTTTGGGTACTCAGTGTTTTCCATGGAAACAATGTTTTTGTGGTTTTTCATTTTATGATGTAATTTAAACCTTATGAATGTATCCAGTACTTCTAAGGCTACTAAACTAATCTTCCATTTGAGACCTGATTTTTTGTGATCATGCCAATGATATATAATAATGCACCGACTCTGGGCTTCTGGGTTCTGGGTATTATAGTTGGTATCAGAGGAAGTTTAGTACAATCATTGGAATCTAGATTTAGATAAACTCTAATTATAGCACATTACCCTGAGATAGACTTTGAGGATTAGTATAGAATAACATCCTAGAATTTTGGTATTGTACATATTTTTTGAGTTTTCCAAGAAATAAATCATTGTTTGGATACGAGTAGGTGGATGCAGCTCTAGCATAGATGTACCTATGGGTAAAACATGAAAACACTGCTTTGAGCTAGACTCGAACAATAAATGGCGCACAACAACGGGCCTTGTTTCACTCTTGGTAACGACACTCCTGAGGGATATGGTTAGGATAATTCTCATTTTCATTACAAACCATTATGAAGTGTTTACGAGTATATACTTCCTCAAACATTTTTATGATTCTGGATTATATCCATAAACTGTTCAATTTATGTTATGTATTTTACATGTTTGGAATTATGTATTTTGATTCATAAACTAATCTAGTTTATAACATTGTTTAGAAATGGATCTTAGTGAAAGGAATGGAAACTGTATCAATGCACACACTCAATGTAGGGATTTCCTTCCCACTCAAGATAATTATAGTAAAGCTCGTGATGTAACTGGTGCTGATCAGCTAATCACCATACTGGGACAACTCACTCAGGTTATGAATAATAACCTTACCCATATGGAGCACCCTAATCCACATCGTGGAGGGTCAATGTTAGATCGCTTCATGAGGAAACAACCACCAACATTCAATGGGGGTATAAATCCATTATTAGCGAAGAAATGGATAAATTCCTTAGAGAAAATATTCCTCACCTTGGGGAGTAGATGAAGGGAAAAAAGTTATCATGGCAGTTTACCACCTCACTGGAGATGCTTATCAATGGTTTTCATTGATTCAAAACACAAAGGAAGATGATGAAGTTTTAAATATGGAATGGAGGGAGTTTAAAGAGCTTTTCATAGAAAAATAATTTCCTCGTGACCATCGAGTAGATATAGAAACTCAATTTCTGAGTCTGAGGAAAAAGGAGGAAGAGAATGTCGAAATGCATGATGCTGACTTTACAAGGTTATCAAGGTATGGTGCAGATTATATACGTAACCCAAGAAGTAAGATTGATCGTTTATTTGATGGTTTAAAACCATTTCTCTATCAATAATTAGTGTCACAATCTTTCTCATTGTATGAAGATATTGTCTCATGTGATATCAAAACATAAAAATAATTCTCTATGACTTACAACATTAAAGCAAAGCCAGAGAAGAAGAGATCTGCCGAACACTCTGGAAATGGAAATAAGGGGAATAATGGAAAAGTTGAATATCCATCCTATTGTAAATGTGGGAAGAAATACCTTGTTACTTGTCTGAAGGCAATGGGATTCTATTACAAGTGTGGTGAAAAAGTCCACCATGCTCGTGATTGCAAGGGGAAGAAAGAGGTTTTTTATGTTGAGTGCTACAATTTTATAGAACGGGGGAATTATGTGAATGAATGTCTTAAGAATTAGGGGAACATACCTCAAAAAGGCCAAGGGGTCAAGGCCAAGCTTATGCCATCACTACTGCTGAGGTTGAATCTTATAAAGACGTAGTGGGAGGTAATTTAATGGTTTCCTCAAGTTTAGAAAATGTTTTAATTGATTCTCGATCATCAAATTTTTTCACATCTTCCCAATTTTCATAGAAAATTAGATATTTCCTATTTGATTTAACAAGGGAGTTTTCAGTCAAAACTCTTAAGGGAAGTATCATTGCAACACATTTTTGTGAATCAGTCCCCATTAGGGCATATAAATGTTCTTTATTTGCTGATCTCATCGCCATACCCATGATTGAATTTGATATAATCCTAGGTATGGATTGGATTCCTGACCACGATGTAGAAAATTATTTTAATAAGAATGAGGTCACAATTTTTTATGATGATAAGGAGTACCTTATCTTTAGAGCAGAAAGGTCACCACCTAATTTTTATCTAGATCCACCCTTAGTAGCTCAACTAAATTCAATTATTGGGGAGGAAGAGAATGAAATAACTGTGGGTGAGTAAAATAATTTTCAAATAGAGGATGTACCTATTATGAAAGAATATGTTGATGTATTTTCATATGATTTACCTGGACATCCTCTAGAATGAGAAATTGAGTTTTTTATTGATTTAATTCCTGGATCAAGGCCCATATTGAAGACCCCTTATAGAATGGCCACTGTGAAATTAGTGGAAATAAAGATACAACTAGAGGAATTGAGTAATAAGGAATTTATTCTCCCTAGTGTTTCTCCATGGGTACCCCTATCCTTTTTGTTAAGAAGAAAGATGGATCTATAAGGTTATGCATTGACTACAGGGAGATCAATGCTATAACACTAAAGAACTAGTATCCCCTACCTCACCTTGATGATTTATTTGATCAACTTCATGGAGCTCAATATATTTCAATGATTTACCTTCGATCTGGTTACCATTAGTTCTGTGTGAAGAATAAGGACAATCCGAAAACAGTATTTCGAACTAGGCATGGGCATTATGAGTTAACAGTAATGCATTTTAAATTGACTAATGCACCCTCTTTCTTTATGGATCTAATGAATATAGTTTTCAAGGAATATCTTGATGAATTTGTAGTGGTATTTATTGATGATATCTTGGTATACTCCAAAAGATACGAAGATCATGAGAATCACTTGAGCATTATTCTAAAGACTCTTAGAATACATGAATTATATGGGAAGTTTAGAAAGTGTGAATTCTAGCTTCAAGAGATTTCTTTTATTGGCCAAATTGTCTCTAAGTATGGAATCTCTTTTGATCCTTCTAAGACCAGATAAATCCAATAATGGCCCGCACCGACGATTATAACTGAGGTACACAGTTTTATTGGTTTAGCAGGTTATTGTCGGTATTTTTTCTGGAATTTTTACTGATTGGCTAACCCATTAACCAAGCTCACACATAAAGGGGTGAATTATTTTTGGATAAAATAATGTCTATAATGTTTTTAGGAATTGATGAGAATATTATAAAATGCTCTTATATTGAATCTGCCATCGTGGAATGATGGGTTTTTTTATATCTATGGGAAAAAATGTGATATTCATACTGAGGCAGATTATTTGAGTAGAAAATATCATGGAGTTTTAAACAAGCTGAGAGTTGAAAGGGATCCCATTTTCATGGATCTAGTAATTATGGATATGGTAATCACCATGGAATGTGAAACATCAATACTTTTTCAAATGGTTTTCAAACAGTCTTTACTAGAAAGGATAAAGTGTTTCAAATCGTTGATGAAGAGTTTAAAAAGAAGATTAAAGCTTTGAATGATGGGATATTGAGTGACATTGTGTATAAAGATATAATTTTGAAATTTGGGAAGAGACTTTGTGTTCTTGATATACCTTATCTAAAGAAAGAATTATTGGATGATGCTCATAGCTCCAATTTCTCTATACACCTTGGGAGCAACAAAATGTATAGTGATTTGATGGAACATTTTTTGTGGGACAACCTGAAGAGGGAGATTTCTGATTTTGGGTCAAGATGTATGATTTTCCAACAAGTGAAAGATAGAAGGCAACAACATAGATGATTCATGCAACCTCTTCCCATACCTGAGTGAAAATGGGATTATATCATGATGGACTTTTTCATGGGGCTACCAAAGACTCCTAGAAGAAACGATGCAATATGGGTCGTTATTGATCATCTTACCAAGTCAGCATATTTTCTTCCTATAAGGGAAGATTTACCACTTGAATTTTTTTCACTACTATATATTAATGAAGTTGTAAGACTTCATAGAGTACCACTATCGATTGTTTCTGATCATGATCCATGTTTTACATCAATATTCTAGAAAAGTCTTCAGAAATCCCTGGATACTGAACTTCGTTTGAGCGCTGCCTACCACCCCAAAACTGATGGACAATGAGAATGGACTATTCAAACCTTAGAAGACATGTTGAGATCACGTTCAATTGACTTTAAAGGTAAGTGGGATCAATATTAACCACTGGTGTAATTTTCCTATAACAATAGCTTCCATTCAAGTATTCAGATAGTACCATATGAAGCGTTATATGAAAAGAGATTTCGCACACCAACCTGTTGGGATGATGTTGGCGAAATAAAACTCGTTGGCCCAGAACTTATAGAGGAAACCATGGAAAAGGTTAAGGTAATCCAAACCCACATCACAGCAGCTCAAAGTAGGTAGAAGAGCTATGCCGATACTCGATGGAAGGATTTGGAATTTCAGGTAGGTGATCATTTTTTCTTGAAGCTATCTCCTTGGAAGGGTGTTATACGTTTCGGTAAGAAAGGGAAAATTGAGTCCCAGTAACATCAGACCTTTTGAAATTCTAGAACAAATTGGGGTTATAGATTACCATTTTCCAATGGCGCCAATTCTCTCCAAAGTTCACGATGTATTCCTCGTATCACTGTTGAGAAAATAAATTCATGACCCAACGCATGTACTCACCTTTGAAGAATTAGAACTGGAACTCGATCTGTCTTTTTGCAAAGATCCTGTCAAGGTTCATTATACAAGAGAACATGTGTTGAGAAACCGGATGACTTGTCTTGTAAATGTTATGTAGAGAAACCATAAGATGGAAGAGGCAACGTAGGAACCTGAGTAACTTACGATGAAGAACCACCCACCTCTTTTTATGCAATAATATTCTATAAATTTCAAGGAAGAAATTATTTGAAGGAGGGGAGAATGTAACACCCCAAGCTTCCACGGTATACTTCTCTTTGAATAAGACAATAGTGTGTTTTGAACCCAATGTCGAGCTCTAACACACCACAACCAATCAAACTAGCTGTTATGAATAGTAATAACCACTTTTTGAAATTTTATAAATTTTATCTTTAAAAATGGACTTCAATTTTGGATTTTGAATATTGAAATTATCTTAGGGTTTATTTTTGGTATTTTTCTGAGAACTTTCAATTTTTGATGAATAGTGAAAACACTAAGTTATAGTTTTAAACCAAATTTGTATTTAAATAATTATTTATTTTATTTAAATTTATTTTAGGTCAAAATAGATACATAATACCTATATAAGTTCAATTTAATTCATTGGAGTTAGTTTATAATAATTATATATATATATAAATTTTATTGAACTTTTTACCGTTTTTACCCACCTCCTAAGACAATTTTCAAATTTGCATAAAAAATAATTTCACTATTTCTGTGAGTTGAATTTAAAAAATACAAGAGACACTGTTAATATCAGTAAGAAAATTTTGGTTCAATAATATGAAAATAATTTTTCGTCAATAGTTACTTTTTACTTTTATTTACCACGGTTAACAGTAAATAGTATAATTAAGGGTAAAAATGATATTATTATTATTACCCTAAAACATGTCCTAATTCTATTGGATAAGTGTAATTTGACCAAAAACAACCATAGGAATAAAATATGATCCTTTAGGTCCACTTTGATTAGATTAGGTGATTTATTATTATTTATTTCAAGGAAGAGTTAAAAGTGTTAAATTCAATGTTTAATAACAAAACCGTTTTTATATAGGGTTACACATAAGATAAATTCATATATAAATATTAATTATAAAGAAAAAAATAATTCCTATATAATTATATTTTATTAAAACTTTTTAGACATTTAATAATTAAATTTATTTATGACATAATGATGATGCAGTAATTACATAATTAATGAAATATTAAAATTATTGATATTATAAGTTTCCAAATAAATGTAATTTGAGATTTTTTATGAATTACACTAATTTCTAGGTTAATATGACATGTTAGGATAGGTTAGATAAATTTATTTCTATATAATAATGCTGTTATGTATTAATCAAAAACAAAATACCAAATAGTTTGAAAATTGACATAAAATAGTTTTTAAAACAAATATTATATTATTAATTGATATTGTATTCCAAAAAATCTAATTCTCGTCCAAAAGACTTATAAAATTATAGTTTTATCATTAATGAACCACTGGGGGTTCTTTTGAAATTATATAGTATGTTTATTAACCATATAATATAAAAATACAAAGAGACATGGTAAATGTCAAACTATTTAACTAAGAGTTAAATCTAAAAGATAAAGTTAATATAGTGACCCAAACCTATCTAAAACCTATTTGTTGAGTGGTTTTCGACCCATCCCCACATTTTACTTTATGTAATTCATTTTTGAGCCATTAGAAACCGAAAATTATTTTATTATAAAATAATATTTCTAGCTTTTCCTAAGGTACCCCTCACCCCTCTTATAAAAGTGTACTCCCCCTTCTCTCTAATTCACACCTTCAAAGCCATTTGTCTTGGACAACCCCTTCCCAAATACCCTCTAAACTGTCCTAACCTTATCTTATATTCTTTCCTTTAGTCATAAATCCAACCTATGGATCCCTTTTGATCAAATTAAAAGGAATATCTCGGAGAATAGGTAAATATTTCTTCACCTCTTTCAAGTTCCTTTCTTCTTCCACTTCCACTTTTGTTCTTGTTTCCATTCTAAAATAATAACTCCAGTATCTTCTATATATTTTTCATTTATTATAAATATGTTACAACCATATTCATTATTCTATCCATCATTTTAATGACGTGTCACCATACCTGCATACGTACGACTTATCGTCTTCACGTTGTGGTGTAATTGTTATTCAATACATTATCATTTATATGGGTATAATAATGATGTTTAATTGATGTAAATAATAAATATAACATGGTAATGATTCTGTATATATGATATACCATCCAATTATATATTATTTTAATATCATAAGAATGATAGTGTCGCTGGTGCGTACGTACAGATTACTGTCTCCCCGAATGCGATGAGATTCATTCCCCATCGTATCCATTCAAGACTAATTATAATTAGATGATTAGATATAATTTTTAAAGACTTAATATAATTCTGAATGTGAATAAGATACATCCTATCCCTAAAAAACATTACTTACAAAACAAATCATATAAAGGAAAATGAATCAGTTAACACCCGAAACGACAATAATACAAAGATATTATTATCAAAGCAATGTTAAAATATCGCATATGATATCATATTAATTTATATGATTATTGTATAATTTAATAACAATTATTTCACCATTATACAATAGTATAACCTACCCTCATCCAAAGAAAAGTGTTAGGGCTAATTTAACAATCTCTTTATTATCTGAGATTGTTTTTACGTAAGTACCTACTGGGACCTCTTTATCATCCACATCTATGTTTATTAAAAATGTATTCCAAAACATTTTTACTAATTACTAGACAATAGGTTAAAGACATTTATACCCTTTTTTGAATTTTTATAAAATGGTTAGAAATTAATCTTTCCATCGTCTTCCAGACATTGTATATTATGACCTTTTCGACAAAATTAAGGTAAGAATGTATTTTTTAACTTATACGGCAGGTGCGGCTATTTTCTGTCGTTATAACATCATAAAAGAATCCCTTAAAATCTTATAAGACTATTTCCAAAATAAATGTTTTCTTTTATGATTATATGAATTTTAAATGATTTCAAAATAGAATGATATATTTCTCTACAAATATTTTTGATTTCATCTATGTCAACATCCTTTGATGGATTTTATGCTTATTTGAAGTTTATTTATTATGATAAAAAACTTCCACACTGTATTGATGGTTTTGTGATATGTTTAAATATGGATGTGTCATTTTCATACCATTCATGGTTTATGGATAAATTATTGAAATTTCGTATTCCAATTTTAATACGAATCTTTATGTTATATTTAAACCTTTTCATATGAGGAATGCATTAGACATAGTAAGTGACAGGTGGAGACCGCTATAGCTCATAGATGAATTGGTAGGTATCATTAGACAAACTAGTGTCTTGGCATAAGTCCTATACAAAATTATATTTGTATTCTTGGAACAAGGCCTTGATTATGTGGTTATGAAGTCTAGCATTATGCATTCCATTATTATGAAAGTGGCTATTGATATTGCATGTGATTATTTTACTAGTAGAATATCACTATGAGTAAGTAAATGAAATTATTTTTATTTATATTTTCTATATTATGATGAATTTTATCTTGAAAATGCTTTTGTTTTAGTTTTATACATTTCCTTAAATGTTTATACTTATTTATGAAAGTTTCTGCTATATTGTTAACCTTACTAAGCATCTGAGCTCACCCCTTTCTATGTATTATTTTTCCTAGTATACGAAGAATTATATTTTGACTGACCTGATGGGATAGTCTTTGAGATCTCAGTGTTGTCCATGGAAACAATGTAGATGTAGTTTTCCACTTTATAACGTAATCTAAACCTTATAAATGTATCTAGTACTTCCAAGGCTACTAAACTAATCATTCTTTCGAGGCATGATATTTTGTGATCATGCCAATGATATGTAATAATGTACTGAATCTGGGAATCTGGGGTCAGGACGTTACAATATTGATATGATAAATCCAGAAAAAATGTTAGTTTTTTCAAATTAAAAATTAAATTTTAAGGAATTTTACTTGAAAATAAAAAAAGAAAAATAAATTGAAAATTGTATTCATAGGAGAAAGTATTTAAACATTCTTATTATTATTAAAAGTATATTAAAAATATATAATTTACTAATTTATAAATCATAATAAATTTATAAAATAATTTTATATTTAATATATTTAGTATAACAAAAAATATATCATAAAAAAATAATAAAACCACATTTCTCATGTATTTATTAGGAATAATATATGTATTGTTTATTGAATTAGGCGTCGAGATGATGTGAGACTTGATGTACAGTCTGTCTATGACTAATTTTTGAAATATATTAAATATATTAAATATCTAACATTTACATTATTCTTGAAAAGGAGGAATAAATATTAAATAGTGGATGAAATATGAAATCTAAGGCCACCATTGAGTTTAGAGCATGAGGTTTTCCCTAAGTGTGATATAACCTTAGAAAAATTCATATGTCTGGGTGGGAACAGTCAGAGGAAGATGATTAAATAAATAAATTGAATAAATTAATGTATATAATTAATTACCCTGACCTAATTTTTGATCAAAAAAATCTACTATAATCAAATATCTATGTTATGTGCAGAACCCTATAGATTTAAGAGAGAGTTTTGGAGGAGCTTTAGTTGGGGATCGATGATCAGATTGTGGACTATCAATTGATTTGCAACTAAACTCAAGAATATCACCAAAAACAATGGCAAAAAATCCATATTCACCTATAATTGAACCCATTTGAGGTACTACATAATATTATATAGATTTATTCTGATTGATTTATTCCTATGAAAAACATGAATCAATTAATCAATGGATTGGTTTTTTGATCAATCATATTGTGGGTACAAGATTATATGTGTGGATTATAGAGATAAATTGTTCAATAAATTTGTATATTCAATAATCCTTATATTTGAAATGGATCAAGACAAACCAAACACGATTTTCATCTATTTAACTATTGTTTTCTTATTGGTTTTCTCCCACCATTCTTCATATATTGATCAATGGTGTATCATTTGACCAATGATTCAACCAAAATATGGATAAATAAAATTTTATACGCCCATTTATTGGTAAAATTATTTGATATTTCATATCCAAGATCTGAAATATATGAGGGTTGTGATATGATGGAACAAGTAGTCAATCAATTCAGATTTGGGGTCTCCAGTTGCAATTTTAGCATATGATATTGAGGAAATTTGAAAAATGAGTTTTCTTGATCATTTTGGATAAATAGAAATAAAATATATGTGGGGTGGTTGATTACATTTGGATATAGATATATGTTTTCTACTAAGTGAAATAGTGGTGGTTACAGATTTGGATGATGATTAAACCTTCTGCGGGATCTGTAAAATTCTAACTGACACGACATGTATTGTCACATTACACATCATACAGGACACCCTAGTGTTGATCTAGGGTTTCAAAAAGAAGAATAATATCATATGGTGTGTGACCTCTATCACATGGATCACTATCAAATATTGTGTGATCCTTAATTTCCATCTCATTGTGTGACTATGAAATAACATGAGAATGAGTACAGGCATGGCTAACAATACAAGGACATGACCAGAAAAACAAGGACATGGCAAGGAGTACATAGTCTCTTAAACTCTATCTAATTTGACATATACCTGGGAATGGGTAAGGATACATGAGTGGGACGTGGTACAGAAGGAACATGTCATGTGCGGACTTTACACATTGTGTACTCCTTTAATGACGGATTGGATCCCTTTTACTCTTAATCTTAGAAAAGATTTGTTTTGGTGTGTTACCTTAATTCATTATATGAGGGTTTTTTAGGTAATAATGTATTATATGTAGGATTTTGATCATTAAATTGGTACATCAAACATGGATAGAATTTCTGGGATCCTTTTGTGAGGCCCAAAGTGATATCCACTACCATCATATTTTCCCATGGTGGATTTCTTGGTGTCATAATGACCAACATATTGTGGTCATTGACTATATACTTAGTGGGTTAATTCAGATTGAGTTGTCGGTGAACCCCAAGAACATTGGTAAGATCCTTATATGTGTTGCATCTATTCAAAATTATAGGATGTACTTATTATGGAGAGACTTAATGATCATAACATCTCAAACGAATTTTATGAGTGCTATTTTTAATCATGGATTGTGTTCTCTCATATGTGCTCTATGTGGAATTCTAAAGAAGGAATAATAGTTTGGCATTAAGTTTGTGACATAAATTGATATTTTTTTATTATTGTGTATATTAGGATATTCTTGTCATATGTACCGTGACATATGCCTATGATGAGATTACTATTATTCATCATGTCACATGCTTAGGGATTTCAGGGTTTCTTATTTGGTATTTCTATACTCACCCTAGTATGGTAGTTTCCTACATTTTTCATGTCTTAGACCAGACTGAGCATAGTTATCCAGCTAGATGAAGGCGTATTCTCATATCCACCTTAATAGCATCCATCACCCAACTTATATGTTATAGTTGATTTTAGTTAGATTTTATTATTCCCTTTTTCATTAATGTTCTTTTTTTTGTAATATGATTGTGGTATTTTAGATATATACATCCATGGGTTATAGTTTTTTAACATTTATACGTTGTATGGGCATGGAAATGTGGGTGTGTGTATAGGTACATTAGATTAAGGCCTCCCATTTCAGTGATATTCCTACTCACTACTGGTCTCTAGCCCCTATCCTATTGAAGGTGGGCTTTTGGTAGTCACTATTCGGGCCCCTTTGGGATGGTTCGTGATATAGTTGTATAAAGGAAGTTAGCTCAACATTTTGACCGGATCCTGGGATATTAGGATGAGGAAACACTGTAAAGTGTTTTGATTTTGCCTTTAATTCTAGGGACTCTAGTGTTGGTGTGGTGGATAATGTCTCCAAATAATGGGTCTCTAAAAACCTTCCTTTATTACTCAGTACATTTTGGAAATGTTTTTTGGGGGATAATTGGTACATGAATCATATATAAATAGGTTATGGTTTCCATTTCCTTCGTGATTCATCTCCCTAGATAAGCTTGTTGAATTTGGTACATCATATCTATTTCAAGATTCTTCTAGAACATTTTCTAGCTTAGATTCATCATCTGAATCATGAGGATGATTCCTTTGGTGATAATGATTTGGTATTGGGAACTATTCAGAAGGTGTAACCACATAGAGATGCACAATTCATGCCACCACATATTGAGTAGAAGATATTATCCCACATACCAAAAGATGTGGTACTGAGGTTGAGCATGCTTCATGATGTTCAGTGATAGAGACCCCTCGGGTTGAGCCGTGAATTTGACCCACATGCAGCTGAGGACTAGTTTGAGGCAGTGATGAAAATTTTCCATCCTCCTAGGACACTAGAAGATCATATGATGGTCCTAGAAGAAATACATTTATAAGGATATAATATAGGATAGCTTGGTTTAGTGAACCAATTATAAAATGAGGTGACCCTTTCATGGTTTCAATTTTATTTCATTTACAGAGAGGGGTTCTGTCCCGCTTTGTGGAGTTTTTTGTGCAACCAGAAGCTTGTACAGTTCCTACCTGGTAATGTGACTTTGGGTGAGTATTCATCAATGTTTATTAATGTATCTTGTAACTCAATGGATATGGTATGTGATCAGTACTTTTAAGAGAGTAAATTCGAGTGATGAATAAGAAGATACATCCAAGCAAACACGATACCTCAATTCATTCCTACCTATGTAGGGGATTTGAGAGTGTTATTTGGTGGTCAACAGATTCCTAGATTAACATAAGAAGATAGTTGGTGCATCCTTTGGGCACAAAAGAGATGATTATTTGGAAGTAAGTATATGACATCTAACTCAAGAACCATGATAGGAATATGTTTTAAGAAGTGATCCTCGTACATAGGGTATATGTTTAAAGGCTCACGGGATAGATCCAATCATCCCTAGGAGTGGTGGTTATACTCTCATGATATAAGGGGATATCTCACATGGTATTTAATGACCCATCATATGGATGAAAAAGAGATAGTGGATTTTCCTCTTTGGAAGACGTAGAGGAATTTAAATTTAGTTCTGTATGGATGAGCACACGGTAGAGGAGCTGGTAAAGCAGCTGGTAGAGAAGCTTGAGGTGGTATCCATTTTGATTTTTGGCCACCACTACCCCTTGGAGGTCCATTCTAGGCTTAGGGGGTTGGGGAACAATGTAGAGGGAAGCTACAGAAGGTTGACTCATATAACCCAAAGGCTTTGGGGATGATATAAGGTATGATATATATATTTTATACATTATTTGAATTACTAATAGGCATATGTATGATTAATTAATTTATTTCGACCTATGTTTTCAACACATATAGATTCTTATTGAGCATTTGGGTCAAACCTTACTCTAGGATACTCCTAGTGGATTTTACATATAAATAAAACTCTTCTGATGATGGTGTGACCTTACTTCTTGAGGCTATATTTTAAGTTGGGATGTCGTTATAGGATCATGATTCCTTATAATTTCATCTTAGGAATGAGATAGTTAACTACCATTAATGACCATATAGATTTTTTTAGGTGGAGGATGCATTATGTTTGCAGCAATGTAATGAGGTTTCACATTGTGGGTGAATAAGAAACTCAAATAGAGTAGGATGGACTCATTCGTAGGAGGATATAGACGATTACTAATCAGTTGGACATCATGACACTAGGTGCATTGGATTCTACGTGTAATGCCTCAACCCTAGAATCCCGGATCATATGTATTACTTTATTACATTTTCATGTTTACAAGTAAACAAATCTCGAATGACCGATCAATTTAGTAGTCTTGGAAAGCTAGATTACATTTATAATTCCCATAATATATTAAGATAAAAAATACAAACATGACACATAATAAAATAAATAAAAATTTTCCTTGATATATTATTCAATGATTTCTTATTCATAACCCAGATAAAGGAAACAAAATAAGGGTGAGCACAAACGCTCTATAAGGGTATGTAATGTAGAAACAATAATGGAACAATCAGAATAAATCAACACAGAAAGGTAGGCGGTTACAAAACATTCCATTTAACCAATTAAATGAGTTCGAAACTTAGCCATGGATATTATAACTAGTGGAATAATAACATAGAATATAAATTACGGAATACATAATGATAGAATGTTTAATTATGGATATCTAAAATATATCATCGCAACTTCATGACAAGAATCTAGTACCTTCAAGGCATTGTGTCAATAATCTAATATTGTCAAGGCTTCATACCGAGAATATAATAATGTCAATTCATTATTCCAAGAATCTAATAAATGGATAATTCCTCATAAAAACAATATAAATTTTGTCTCATGAAACCTACCGATGCTTCGAGGGACTATAGTGGGCCTCGTTAGTCAAACACTAAATCCAATGCATTCCTCATATGTAGAATAATTTCTTTATTTAACAAATAATTTAATAATCGTAAAATAACCATATTGAATAAATAATATGTTTTAATCATTAATTCCATTGTGTAGTATGAGTAACAACAATCTCTGTAGATTTTGATGAATGGAAATACCATTTAAATATCATTAAAACATTCTTGAGCAAAATAATCATTAAACATTACAATGTGTCCCATGCCATTTTCAAACATCAAAATATTAATTCCATAAGAATTAAATGTAATAAACAATATCATGAGAATCAATATATTCATGATATAACATGTCAAAATGAATTATATACACCATATAAAAGGTATGTAGTGCATAACCACAAATAAGTCTCACTGGAATGTAAGTTGAGATAAAATCACTTACTACTTTGGTAACATATGAATTGGAAGACCAAAAATTAATTATTCTAAGATTAAAAATATATATCATTATAATAAATTATACATGATTTATTATGCCAAAAGTTCTAGTAACAACACTATGCAAATGAACTAAGTTGTTTTAATGGCGTATGCTGCACAGAAATAAAAGTGAGACAAGAATCTCTTACTTTAACCCTTCTTTTATTTTGTCATCTTTATACTCTATTATAGTGGTTTAAAATATGTAAATAAATTATAATAGATCCAAACTTATGTTTATACTATATTATATCATCTTCCTAAAATATCGTATTACCATTTTGTTAATAACATTTAATTATTTTCACTATTTCAGGTGTTAATTGCGTAGTTTTCTCAAGTATGTTTTGAATAGATATTTGTTATAACTATTAAATAAATAATTATTTATTCATATACATAATTTACACCATGATTTAATTTTCATTTATATTCATTATATATGTATTTATAATAGACCACAATAATTAGAGATAATAAATGAAGTGGACCATTCATAGAGATGGTATGTTGTACATACACATGAACACTACTTTCATTTCTATATTGTATTAAAACAATAAAAAGTAAATAATATATAATTATATTATAATTAAAATATTATATCTATATCATATATATTAAAAATTTTATTTAAGCCATCCTTTATATACTATATATATAGTGTGAATGATTCACATCGCTTTGAGGGGGTGGTAGTCCACATTTAAACAAATGATGTTATTGAATTTATACAAAGTGGAAATTATAATGGTATGTGTTATAAAATAATTAAAGAAGCGTAAAATAATAATTCATATCACATATATAATATTTCAATTGAGTTTCTGTCATAATGTCCACCATGAGATGCAGTAAAGGAAAAATGAACTGTCATGGTTTCATGAGGCTGTAGTTCAACGGACATGCAAACAATATGTTAATTACCAAATAGATGGATGTGTGTGTATTTTCTGGTTGAAACAATAGAATAAAAACATCTTAGTATATTTTGGATAATATTTTTTAGATATTCATGTAATAAGAATATTTTTGGGAGAAGGGAATAGAAATCAAACTAAAGAGTTTAAGGAAAGACATTACCACTTAACCAGGACACTCCTTTAGGTTTGTACCAAATGCCTTCCCTAGATTTCTTTCTACTTAAATAAATAATTTAAGGATGAAATGAGGGATGTTTAGAATTTAATTTATTATATTGTTTCTTATCCAAAGTGGATTTATATGTGAGAGGAAGTGAGAGGGTAGGTGGCTTTCTATAAAAGATGGGAGTGGAACTCTTGTAAATACTAAATGTTATTCATTAATGGGTCGTCTGCCTTACCTAATGTGCCTCCAAAATGTAAAAATTATACATTAAATGGGAATAATGGTCAATAAAAACTTCTAAAACACAAAAATATGGGCATTTTAACAATTTGGTTTCTTATCTTCTAAGATTCTCTAATTTTATCATTTTGGTTTTATTAAAACATCTACTTTTATAGCCTATGTAATTTAACCATTAAGACTAAAATAAAGTAATCTTTATTAAATAAATATATAACAACTGAATTAATATGATATCTAATTTATAAAATATAATTCCCATGTTCTTTGGAAATTAATTTTAAAACAAATGGATATGACGCGATAAAACATTACATAAACCCAGACCATGTTTACAATGTTTTTACAATATGTGGGAAAACGTTTAATTATAAAATACAAGTTATTACATTAAAAGATAATATATATTATTTATTATAAATTAAAAAACAATTTTCATAATATATTATTTTTATTAATTTTAAATCATTTAATAAATTATAATTTATTTTAAAAAACAATAATGTCAATTTTGACATGATTTGTTTAATTATAATTTTAAAATATAAAAAAAACTATTGGAATTAAAATATATTTATTTTATAGCTATTTGAATGATATATTCATATAAACAATAATTAGAGTTAATAATTAAATCTATCTACATCACTTGAAATATTTATAGTATCATTTACTTTAGTTAATTATTAACTAAATAATCACTACGTTGGTATTTCTGAAGGATTTTAAGTAACTAAATCATCATTAAAAATTAATTAACATATATTATGATAAAATTGTTGCATTTTTATTTAAAATTGATATTTACAACTAATAATATGATGTTTTTTATATATCTCAATGTTTTATGTATGTTAAAGGTAAGGAAAGATCCTTTTCTCTCTTTCCTTACTTAACCTTTTATATATGGAAATTCCAATAAATAATTTCCCAATGAAAAATAAAACTCTAACCAATAGGTTTTTTCTACAATTATTGTCATTGAATGGTTTTTTCACAAGTTTCCAAGTCATTTTGGACTTTAATATTAAGTTTGTATTTCTTATTAAGCTTATTTTTACCTTAATCACAGTAATTAATTTTAATCACATTCACTAATCATTTTGGTCAAAAATAATGTTGATATTATTAGAGAAAAAAATTATAATGATGATTTATATTTAATTACTTTTACCAAAATTCAAATAATAGAAGTGGGTAAATTATGATTAATTCTAATCCCATAGACATGGTGAGAAAGAAAGTTTTTAATGTAAAAACATTCAAAAGTTAAATAAGTTTTATATCTAATTTAAATATAAAAATTATTCCAATGACTGAAATTGGATTAATATATATATATATATATATAATTGATCATTTTTAACATTAAAAAAAATAAAATATAATTTAACACTCATAATAATTAATCAAAATTCAGTTTTTAATTAAAATGTAGTATTTTTCACTACTCATCAAAAAATGAACCTTCCCAGATAAATAATGAAAATATACCATACACTAATTTTGATTCTCAAAATCCACAACTGAATTTTATTTTGAAAAATAAAATTTATAAAAGATTCAATATTTTGTTTTAAAAAAGGTATTCCAATAAAAAAGAAAGAAAATATTATTGTACATGCATGCTAATCCTTTTTTATATCATAATATTAACAAGGTGTTGCATATAAAGAATGGAATAAAAAATTAATTTTATTATAAAATTAAAGCATCATTATATCTTGGGGTGGTACATTCTCCCCACCTTATTTAAATTTCATCCTCACACTTTGAATTGGATATTTTTAATCAATTGTTTAATATTTTAAAATACTATTGTTGAAAACCCCATATAATAAATTGGTTTAATAACACATTTTATTTATAATAAGGAAAGTAAAATTTCATGGCTACTATAAAACTAGATAATGAAATAGGAGAAAATTACTAAAAACCAGGACACAAAAGGGAAATATAAAAAGCAATTTATGATGGAGACTGATATGGAACATGTTCCAATGAATGTTGTATACCACAAAACCATAAACTGGAGGTGTTAATAAAGGTCTTTTATATCATAAAAAATGATGATAATATAAAAACATTTTTATTTGAAGACCATTTCTTCCTATATTGTATATATTCTTTCACTCTCAAAGGATATAAGTAAATTTATGTTTCAATAAACACAATAATATCCTTTTGCTGTTCCATGAATTATTTATACTTTATCTCATAGAACATGTTTCATCATATGTTTAAGTGATGCATTAACCTCAAAACCACATCCGATGTTCAACTAAAACAATTTCATTAATGTTTATCCTTTACAAAAGATAATGATCCAACACATTAGAATCATTTCAATTATATTTAGTAGTAACCAATTTACTTTATCTATATCAATCATCTCTTTATCCAAATATCTTTATATCAATATTAGAAACTTATCTAGGTTTATCTTTCCCTTGGTGATGTGTTTTCCAAAATGTATAACTTTTTAATGATTTAGTTTTCATGGTACCATCAAACCTATGATCTAAATTTATTAATAAAAATTTATTTCAATACAATCCTTATATATTTCATAAACCATATAATGGTAACATAATCAAAAAAATACTATTACAACATATTTCTTATATCAAAATAAAAAATTACATTAATAATTAAAATTATGTTTTTTTAATAACATATTCTTGGCCTTGAACTGTTATTTTCATATTGGGTACATTTTCTTGGATTTTGGGGAATTCATTTTTGTAATTCCCCATATCCTTATAGTTAAAGCATTGAATATTAGAAAAAAAAATATTTACATTGAAATCCAAAGCACGGTGGTTTTTTTATCCAAACATGAAGAAAACTCATTTCCCTTTTAAGCATGTACAAAGGGGTTTTCTTCCAATGGTATCACATTTTGAAAAATATTATATTCCCTTTTTACCTTTATCCACATATTTCTATACTATCCTCTTCTTATCGTGTATCCCTTTGAAGCCATAAGACCTAGAGAATTATTTATTTTCCTTGATACGCATAAAAATATTTCATAGTATAAAGAAAAGGTTTGAGACACTATCACCTTTCAGAGGCTTTTCTTAAGTCCTTCAAATAAATTATCAATATTTAATTCAGTGGTTCATATTAAATTAGTAGAAAACCATGTTGAGCTTATAAAGATAGCTTCATACTTCGCAATACTTTCTTTCTCATTTAGATTTAATCTACTGAACTTTCTATTCATCTAAATGTTTGTGTCATAAAGGAAGTATTTATTGAAGAATGTCTCCTAAAAGTACTTTCATTCCCATTGATCTATTTCTTCTTAATCCATGATATTTTTTATCAATAACCCCCCTTTATGGACATCATCTCTAAAACAACACACTGAAACCGTTACCTTTTCCCTTTCACCGCATCCTAAAACAAAAAATATCTTCTCCAAATTCTTAATCCATTGGTCAAGTGTAATTTGATCTGTATTCCCACTAAATTATAGGGTCCTTTTTCACATAAATCAATCCAATATAGGAATGTATCATTTTAAAACACGTTTCTTCATATGGGAAAGGTTAAATATGATAATATGATTAAGCTTCTATTATATTTCTATAACATTATCAATTAAAATATTATCTATATTGATATCATAGGTTTGTAAATCTCTACATTTTCTATGAGTAATGAAACCATTGTTCCTTCCAAGTGATATTTCAAAATAGAAAGATATGCTAGAATAGCTAATAAAATTATGAACTATGTATAACTGTAAATATGGAATTACATAAATTAATAAATTTATTCGCAGATTATATCATAATCCTAATCATGGATTAATTATGTATATATTGACTTCTAACTCCTTCATAATGGTAGTTAATGAAAATATGAACCATCCCTAATGTATCCCCTAGGAGAGTCAAACTAGGTACGTAGCAAGGCGCATTTTCATGTACCAGGATACATTGAGTCAGGCTCGAAACACCTTGTCGGAGTTGTTCCTCCTAGGTACATCTATTCCAGAACCATGTCCACTTATAGTATCCAGAGAGGGATTTATTTCTTTTAATACTAACATAATCACTACCTTACCTAAATTGGAGTACTTTTTATATTCTTATCCTAAAAGGTTACCTTATGGTAATGTTCACGAATATATGTTTTCTAAATCTAGTTTCCATGGTTTCTACTAAACTTCATTTAATAATAATTGTAATGTCTTAACCCTAGAAGCCCAAACCCAAATAATTATTTTATTATATTGTCTTCTTTATAAGGAAAAATACTAAAGGACTAATCTGTTTAGAAGTCTTAGAAAACCATATTATATACATGATACCCATTATACATTGGGAAATATAAAAGTAAAAAAACATTATACATAATAAAATAAATGAAATGGGAACTTGAAATCATATTCAAAAAATTTTGCATAACATTGATAGAGGAAATCTAATAACGCTGATTTGAAATGCTCAATAAGGGTATGTAAACAATGAGAAATAATGAAATAGTGAGAATAAGACAACATGGTAATGTATATAATTGAAATACATTCTATTTAATCAATAACATGATACTGAAACTTATCCATGGATATTTAAATAATTTATTAATCACATGGAATATTAATAAATCAATACATAATAATGGAATGCATAATAATGGGAATCTAAAATACATCATTTATGCTTCATGACATGAATTTAATAATTTCAAGGATTCATGTGAATAATCTAGTATTGTAAATAATTTTTGATCATATTATATTAATTTCAAGGATTCATTAAAATAATATAATAAAAAGGTTCTTTCAAAACCAAATCCATATCTAGTTTGTCTCCTGAAATATAACAATTCATCGAGGGGCTATAGTGGGCCCCACCCAATACATATTAAATCCCCATATGGATTTCATTAATAAATAATTTGACTAATTTTCAAATTCACATATTGGATAAAAATATTATTCTACCAATAATTTCCCAATGGTGGATAAGTAACATCAATGGTTATTTATGATGATGAATCGAAATACAATTCCATGATCCTTAAATCATTCTTGAAGAAAATAATGTTTAATCATTACAAAGTGTGCCATACCACTTAGAAACATTTAAATAATAATTAAACATGAATTAAATGAAACATGTAATATCATGAAAACAAATAAATTCATGATATTACATATCAAAGGTCGGTATATACACCATATAAAAGTGAATTGGTATATAACAACAAATAAGTCTTAATGGAATGTATATTGGGATGAATTCACTTACCACTATGGTAACATATGAATTAGAATACCCAAAAGTAATGGTCATAAAATAAAACATTTAAATACCTTGATTATAGAATAATACATGATTTATGATTTAAAATTAGGAATTAGGTACACAACACAAATGATGTTTGTAGTGTTAATGGTTTATGCCTCACAAAAAGAAAAGTGAGACAAGAATCCCTTACCTTAAACTTCCTTTTATTTTTTGGTATGTATCCTCCTATAAAGTGGTTTAATATATGGTAATAACTTTTACCATTTATATAATCATGTTTATATTATCATATATAGTATTCCTATAATATCTTATTACCTGTTTGTCAAGAATCATTCATTATTCTCACTATTCCGGGTGTTAATCTCTAAGTATTATCAAGTATGTTTTGACTTGTTATTTATTGTTCCCAATAAATAGATAATGATTTCACAATCTATAGAATGTAAACCATGATTTAATTATCATATATATGCATTATATATTTATATATAATAGTCCATAATATCTAGAGATAAGAAATGATGTGCACTATTCATGGAGACGATAGCTCATACGTAGACATTCACACTACATTCATTTATTTAGAGTATTAAAATATCCAAAAGTAAATGATATATAAGTATATTATAATTACAATATAATAAATATTTCATATATTTTACATAGTTTTATTAATATTATCCTTTATATGTTCCATGTATTGTGTGAAAATGTCATATCACTTTGAGCAGGCGGTAGTCCACACTTCCATAAAGAATGTTATCGTATTTATGAAAAGTATAAACTATAATGGTATGTGTTATAAAAAAATTAAATAATCATAAATAAATAATAAATATAATATATATCATATATAAACCCATATTCCAACATATTTTTCACAATGAGAGGTGGTAAAGAAAAAAATGAACGATCATCATTTCGTGATTCGATAGTTCGTCTTGCATGTAAATAGTTTTTTCTTTACCCATTAGATGGATGTTTGTGTATGTTATGGTAGAAATAAAAATATAAAAACATAATAATATATTTATTATACTATTTTTGGTATATAATTATGTAATATAAATATTTGAGGGGGTGGGGATTGGAAATTTAACTAAATAGTTGGAAAGGCGTTACATCTTAATCGGGCAACTCCTTTTGGTTTGTACCAAAAAGTTTCCTTGGATTTCTTTATTCCAAAATAGTGTCTTTAGGGAGGATTTTTGGGATTTTGGTAAGTTAATTGGTCTGATCTTGGACCATCCTACATGGTTTGAGATGTGTGAGGATATTAGAGGGGTGGTGGCCTTTTTTAATGGAGGGGAAGTTCTACACTTCTAAATACAAAATGGTATTCATTAATAGAAGGTAAAACTTACCTAATGATTATAAAAATAGAAAAATATAATATTAAATATTAATAATGGTCAATAAAAATTCCATCTATACTAATATATTTGAATTTTATTAATTATATTCCTTAGCTTCTTTGATTCCCCAATTTTATCATGCACATTTTTTGTCAAATCATCTAGTTTACTAACCTATGTAATTTAACCATTAAGACTAAAATAAAATTAGAATTATTATAAAATATATATACACTTATTTATTAATATTATATGTAACCTAAAAAATAAAAAAATTCATGTATTTTGGGAAATTAATTTTAAAACAATCGTGTGTGACGTGTTAAAACACTATTTAAACCTGAACCATGTTAATGATGTTTTTATAATATATGGGTAAATATGTTAATTATAAAAGGCCTATTGGTCTATTAATATAAAATAATTAATATATATTAATAATTAAAAATAACTTTCCATAATGTAGTATTTTTATTAATTTTAAATCATTAAATAAATATCTTTTATTGTAAAATAACAATAATGATAATTTTGAAATTATTTATTTAGTTTTAATTTTAAAATATAAAAAAATATTGTAATTAAATTATATTAAGTTTCAAATAGTTTAACATGATATATTCATAAACAAAAATGATTAATGATAGTAATTCAATCAATCTACTTCACTTTTAATATTTATTGTATTATTTACTTTAATTAATTATTAATTAAATAATCAATACGTTGGTGTTTCTTAAGATTTTTAAGTCACTAAATCATATTTAGAAATTAATTATTAATTATTATGATAATATTTAATGATTTATATTTTATAAGGATATGTATAACCTAAAATATGATGTTTTGTACATATCTCAAAGTTCTATAAATGTTAAAGGTAACATGAGATCTCGTTTTATCACTATCCTTACTTAACCTTTAATATAGGTCACTTCAATTTAATAATTTTCCAATAACCAATAAAATTATAAAAAACATGGTATTTGGTCAAACAATTGGAATCCAATGGTTTTTAGACATTTTTACCAGTAATTTTGGTCATTAATATTAGGGGTTAGTCCTTTGTTATGATTAATTTTACATTAATCACAATAATTAATTTTAATCACTTTCACTAATCATTTTGGTCAAAAATTATGTTTATATTATTATAACATAAATATTATATTGACAAAATCCATTTCTTTCCAGTTTTTTAAAATATAAATCCTAAAATTGGGAAAATTAAGATTAACATCAATAGCGCAAATGTGGGGAGAAAGCAGGGTTTTAATGTAAAAAAAATCACAAGATTAATAAGCTTTTACATCTAATTTAAATATAGAAATGATTACAACAACCTAAATTGGATTATTATATTTATAATTCATGTTTTTTAACATTAAAACCAATTTAAAATATAATTTTACTCTAATAATTAATTTAATGAAATGGCAGCTTTTAACTAAAATACACCATTTTTCACTATTCATCAAAAAATGAGACATCTCAAAAAAAATAAAAACTTCACCTTAAATTAATTTTGAAATTCCAAATCTAAAAATGATATTTATCCTGAAAACTAAAATTTATAAAATTATAAAATTTATTTTTAAAAATGGTATGCCATTAGAATGAAGTAAAACTTAGTTTTGTGTGCAAGATAATCTCGTGTTCTATATTGCATAACATTAACAAGGTGTTGCGTATAAAAAAATAACAAAAAAATTAATTTTATTCTAAAATTAAAAACTGTAATGTCTTGGTGTTCTACACTATAAATATCAAGTTTCTATA
Organism: Viscum album; assembly: GCA_963277665.1. Taxonomy (NCBI): domain Eukaryota; kingdom Viridiplantae; phylum Streptophyta; class Magnoliopsida; order Santalales; family Viscaceae; genus Viscum; species Viscum album. The sequence continues at coordinate 413,311,898 of OY728119.1, read as the reverse complement.
GTGATGATGGAGTATAAGGATGTCTTTCTTGAGGACAATCTTGACTTACCTCATATTCAATAAATAAACTTCCACATTGATATAAGTCTTAGTATGGCCCTGATATCCACACCATAAAATTTTATGCCACATAAAAAGATTCATGATCTGATGGTGTGGTCGAAGGAATTTTAGAGGTTGGCTTTTTTTAGACCAAATGTTTTACCCTAGGCAGCCCCAAAATTCTTCACCAAGAAGGAAGAAGAGTTTTTGAGGTTTATTGTGTGTTATAATCACCCAAAATAGGTGAAAATAAAGTAAAAGTGTCCAATAATAACGATTCATGTACTGTTAGATAAATTTTGTGGTGTATGATGGTTCTCTAAGATTCACCATAGATCAAGATATCACTAGTGGCAAGTACAAGATGAGGATAGACTGATCATGGAATTAAAATGAAGAAATACTTATTATGAGTACTTGGAGATGCCCCTTATCATTATAAACTCCCAAGAAGTGTTCATGGGAATAATGAACTAGATCATTTATCCTTTCTTAGACCGGTCTGGGTTAGTCTTTATCGATGATATCCTAGTGTACTCAGAATCTGAGGAGGAGCATGAGAGGAACTTTAGGATAGTTCTAGAAGTAATTTGACAGGACCAACTTTATAGGAATCCCTCATAGTTCAAGATATATATTCAAGAGGTCCAATTTCTGAAACATAGTATCTTAGAAGATGGTGTATTAGGGGACCTGAAAATGGTTAGTGCAGTGTCATCTTGGGTGCCACCCAAGTGTGTGATAGATTTGTGAAGATTCCTCAGGATGTAATGATACTATAGAAGATTAATACTTGATTACCCTAGGATATAATCTCCATTGAATAATTTGACCTAAAAAAGGTATCCTTACATATGGGAATATAGGATCCAATAATATTTCTAGTATATGAGGATGAGATTTAGGAGCGCTCTAATCATGTGATTTTTTGGGTAGGGTGTCAAGTATATATTGTTATATGATGCATTAGGTACCAGTATTTATTATGTTCTCATCTATAGGTATGTAGTGATTTTTTTGGTTCACATCAGTTGATACCACATGAGTAGAAGTATGTGACCCATTATATTTAGTTATTAGAGGTAATATTTGAATAGAATATGGGTGAGTTGTTTATCATCCTCTCTATCCACAAGAGTCCCAAGAATTATTATTTTTTTCTATAAGGATATTAACCTAAGTGAGTGGTGAAGGATAGAGTTCCTTCAGGACTTAACTTAGAGATTATATATACTCATTGGAAGCGAAATGAGGTAGCATATTCTCTCCCTTTAAGATCTTTTTTTCAATTTCTGATTTGGGTGTTTGAATAGTTCTCTCATTTTATTTATCCTTAGTGTACGTAGATAGATAACTTTACTTCTAATTAATGGTTGTTACCCTTCCGATATGTTAATGAGTTATGGAGGCATAATATTATGATACCAAATGTGAGATACTACATATTCAGATATCCACAATATATGTGCCTATTCGATTATATAAATTTGGGGAGCATGTCCTTACTTTTCAAGTTAACATCATGGTACTGGTTAATTTACAAAATAAGAACCTAAGAAAGTTTGATATAACTCAAATGGACATACATCCATATTTGGAGAAGTTTTACTAGGACCCATTACATTAGTTTTTATATATTGGGATGAAGAATAGGGTTGTAGAGTTTGTCTCTCAATGCCTTACTTATCAACAAGTGAATTCTTAGCACCAAGTTCTAGTAGGTTTAGATCAACCCATTGAGTTTCCATAGTAGAAGTGGGAGGTGACATCCATAGAATTTGGGATATGTTTACCATGTACATATAGAATAAATGATTCTATCTAGGTGATCATATACTGACTATCCATGTCAGACCACATCCTAGCTATTCAAGATAAGAGTTAAGTATATGAATTTGGATTCATTTATATGTAGAAGATAGTTGGATACCAGGTAGTTCCCTCGATGATAATTTATAAACGTGATTCTTTATTCACATCTTGGTTATTAAAGAGATTACCTGATGATCTTAGGTCTCAGTTTTGTTTATGAATGATGTTTCACCACTTGATTGAAGATAACATTGTGAAGAAAATTCAGATCACTGAGTACATGATGTGGGCTTGCATGTTAAATGTTTTTCATAGTTGGGAGGATCATTGATCATTGGTAGAGTTTTCATACAACTGTAGCTACCATTACACAATAGATATAGATCCATTCAAGTCCTTATATAGGTGACTATGTAAGCCTCCACTATGTTAGACCAACATAGGACAATCAATGCTTATCTTTACATAGTCGGTGTGAGCATCTACACAGAAGGAGCGTATAATCCAGGAGTGGATGAGAATTGCATAGAACCATCATATGTCCTATGAAGAGTAATAAATAATGAATTTAGAGTTTTTTGAGGGATACCATGTGTTCTTTAGGGTCACACCTTGAGGCATACAATGAATACTTAGATGAGGTGTAAAGATATATATGAGACTCATTGTCCCATTCATGATAATCTTTAGAGATAGAGAGGTGGAGTACTACTTTTCTATTCCCCAATAGTAATATTGTGTTCCAAAAGTATTCCATGAGTCACAATTGAGGAGATATATGCACAACCTATCACATGTTATCGACTAGGGTGAGATTGACATCCAGGGTGGAGATACCTTTTCAATGTACCTGATATAGACTGGAGAACAGTTGGAGAAGATCTTTTGTGGGTGATTGATTTCCCTGGTGTGTGTCTACTGGTTTTATTTGAACCTTTTGGAGAGAAAGATGGAGTGGGACACCTAGATTCATTCTAAGTACACACATTTAATTATGTAGCATTTTATTTTGGGCTTATATGATTTTATGCCCCAATATGGGTTGAATTTAAAGGGAACCTATTTCTTTATTAATTACTATGGAATATTATATATATATTTTACATAGTAGGGCACTAAGATGGTGTGAGATTCAGAGGCTCCATGATTCCATTAATTTCTGAAATATATAAAATATATTATAAATCAAGTTTTTTTAGTTTTCATAAAAAAGTGAAATAAATACTAATTATTGGTTCAATAAGAAACATGAGTCCCCCATTGAGATCAGAGAGTGGGTCTAACCCTATGCATTATATGGCCTTCGAACGATTTAGATGTTTGGGTTGGGTGTGGTAGTGGGAAGGCATTTAAATAAATAATTTTATTAATTTGGTATATTTAATTAATTAAAATGACATGATTGTTTTATATAAATATGACACTATAAAAAATCCAAAGGGTATCCATATAACCCTAGAGATTTGTGAGAGAGTTTTGGAAGATATTACATTAGCGAGACAAGGAAAGATCATGGATCATCAATCAGCGTGTGAAAAAAACTATATAATCTTTCCAAAGATAATAAAATAGAATCATTCTTCACCAAACATTGATCCAAATAAATGTTTGATTTTGTTTTATATGGATTTAATCTAGTTGATTTATTTCTATGACAAATGCCAATAAATCGACCGATGAACTGATTCAAAAATTTATCATATTACCAGTGTGGGATTATATATAGGTATTATTGGGAGAAATTATTCATTTAATTTCGATATTTATTTAATTGTATAATGTGAATGGATCGAGCCCATCCAAAACTTGCCAAGGTTCTTTCCTCTTTTTTATGTTTATTATTTTTCTCCCACTATTCTGCATGCATTCTTTAAAAATGTTTCTTTTGACCAGTGGTTAACCTAAAATATGAAGTAATCAATTTTTGAGCAGTTGCTTCATAGAGAAATGGTCTGATATTGAAGATTTAGAAATATTAAAATTTGGGGCTCATGCGATGATGGTAACAGTAGTGTATTAGTTTGAATTTAGGGTCTTCGGTTTCACTTTCAATGTATGTTAGTGTAACGATTTGACGATACAGTTTTACCAAATATTTTGAATGTATAGAAATTAAATATCTGGTAGTAGTTGAGATTGTTCATATCTAGGTCCATATTTCCTATAAATGTGGATAGTGTTTAATATAGATCCAAACAATATGTTAATATTTAACACATTATATAAAATTATGGGTCACATAGATTGTATTTTTTCATTACATGCTATGTGGTACCCACCAAGTTGAAGAGCTACAATTTCTGTAATAAGATAAATAATACACTATATGATACCTCTATCATATGTTATGTGACCCTTACCTATCATATCAGAATGTTACTAGGAAGGTAAAAAAACATGTTCATGGACCCGATTATCCATATAGGGAAAAAAGTGAGATAGACATAGACATGACTAGGAGTACATGGTCTTGGAAATGTCGTTTACATAAACATGGGCTTGTGTCATGATATAGGAGTAGGACCCCGTACTGAAGGAACACACCATGTACATATTTTACATGTTGTTCACTTTTACAGTGAAGTATTGGATCCATTGTCCTATTCATCTTTGAAAAATATCATTAGGGTTTGTTCCCTTGATCCCATACCTGAAGGTTTAGTATGTAATTTCATCCTATACATTGGATTTTTTTCATTCAATAGGACTTCATCCTTGAATATATTTTTAGGAATCCTTTCATGAGGCCCTGAATGAGAACATCTGTTATCAAAAAATTTCTAAGTAGAGTTCTTGGAATATTCATGGCCAACAATATACAGGATTTGATCCTATATAAATTAGTTTTATCTAGATTGATTTATTAGTACATCCCATGTTTTTGGGTTTGAATATCATCTGTGTATCATTCTTTTAAGAATTTCATCGTGTAATTCTTATGGAGAGAAGTGATGATTGTGACATCTTATATTGATTCCATCAGAGCTATTTTGTTTCATGGAGTGTTTTACCTAAAAGGAGTTTTATATATAGCTTTTGACATGTAATCCTAGGCTAGTATTATTGTTGTGACTTACCTTTAGATTGTGTGTATTTATATGCATACCAGGATATTATTATTATATGGGATATGACATATACCTACGATGATATGAGTATAATTCATAATTTTATATGAATTTTGATTTAGGTGTGTTCTACTATGTATTCTTATACACATCCCTACATGGGTGTTTCCCAGATGCATCGTTTCATATATAGATGGTCGATCTTTTGACAGACTCTTAGAGCGACTAAAACGAGGCTCGACATAATGAACCACACATACTGAGGTGTGTTCCTCTTTCCACCATGATAACCGTCCTCACTCACCATACATGTCGGACTTATTTTCATTTTCATTATGGTGGGATTATATTTGGTTCTTTTTCTCTCCAATAATTGTTGTCATTATTTGATGGTGGAATTTTAGATGTATTAATTCTTGGATTATAAGTTTTTTTACATTTCCACATTCTATGGGATTAAAGATGTGTGTCTATACAAGTATATTAGGTTATTCCATCCCATGTGGGTGATATACCTACTCGGCGCTGGTCTACAACCATTGGCCTATTAGATACGGTCCTTTGGAATTCATGGTTTCGGGCCTCTGTGGGATGGGTTATAAAAAACTCATTTTTTCATTAAAAAATATAAATCCTTCTACCATAAAATGATATTATTAGTTATTTATCTATATTAATTCAAATTTTTTAATCTATTAGAATTAAAAATGAAAAAAACTATTAAAAATAGAAATGTGAGATAATATATTACATTGATAATTAAATTATTATACTATATTTACTTCTATTTACAAAACAACTAAATTACTCTATGTAATATCTAATCATATGGTATGTTGAAGTGAAGGTTTAGGGTGATAGTTCAACTCGAATGAATCCTGTGGAAATTTACAATATAATGAAATTCTTGCACATATAATTTCACACATTCCATAATTATTATATATTTGATATTGATTAGTCTAGATAAAACCCTATTGACAGGACCTCTATTCTATGGTCAAATAAGTGATACAAATAATGATGAATCATAGTATTAGATTCCATCACATCCCCTTTCAACATAGTTATCATAGTTTTCTTAATATCATATAAACAAACTAAATTAAATAATATATTATAATATTTAAATTAATATATTTCTAATTTTCAATTAATATGTTTTTCTTGTTTTCATTTTATGCGAGTGATTCCTTTGAAAAAAACTATCCAATATTTTATTTAAATTAACACAAAAGTATTACTGCCTTAAATTATTCCCCCTTAAATAAATTGTGTCTCCATTATTTTTAATCATTACATACTAATTAATATATATTATAGTATCTAAAATATATACATGACTCTTGATATAACTCCTAGAGACACATCAATCATAAAACCACAAAACATCTATTTTTTCTCAATATAAGGGTTTCTCAAATATTCCCTTTTTTACAAAAAAAATGATAAAAGTGTCTATATTTATTCTATATCATGACCCACATCATGTAATTTTATTCTTAATGTTGTCCATAAACATTATATTATTCATAAAATATTAAATATTGATATGAAATTAAAAAAAATATTCTACAAAAATATTTTTTACTCTAAGATGATTGATCCAATCCTCTTCCAAATCACATTAAATGTATTTATAAGATGGATTAAATGACATTCATGAATTATAATCACATAAATCTTTAAATATACTCAGTTTTATAGGATATATTATTTACACCAAATTTTTTTTATCATAAAATAGACAATTGAATTTTAAAAAAAACCTAATATAAGACCTAAGTATATATATATATTGTGAAAAATAATTGTACCATGAACCTCCTAATTATAATAATTCACATAAATAGTAATTTTTTAATCTAAATTTATTTTTTCCCATTTTTTTGTGGTTGTTTCTATCGATTTCCATCTTAATTCATTTGATTTATGAACTGGGTTGTGTAATTCCCAAATTTTTTACCTCTAAAACCTCAAAATTCGAGTGGATAATTTTGAATAACACTAATGTTTTCAATAATTCTATGTATACTATTACATTACCCTTGAAATCATATTATATGAGATTATATCTCAAGGTTTGTAAATAAATGTATGTTTGAGAGAATACAAGACATGTAACACCGAGTTCAAATGAACAACAAATTATGATATGAGATTTATAAACTATTCACTAAATTTGTAGGTTTGGATATTAATAAAAATATTATAATATATATATATATCAGTCCAAAAATAAAAATAACGTGATTAATTTCTTGGAAATAAGAAATTAGTTTTTATAAAATTCATTTAATGTTATAAAAATATGTTTTCTTTAAAATTTATTTTTATGTATTTTTTGATAAAATATTACAAATTAGTTATAATAGTAATATAAATGGTATCTGATAAAAATGATATCATTTTTGGAACCATTATATCCAAAATATAATAGTTTAATATTCAATGGTTTTTGATAGAGTTAATTTTTCAGTGGTTAGTGGAAGAGAATGATTTTTATTGAAAACAATTTTTTTTCAAGCCTTTACGATGACACGTTATGTAATGGATTTATTATAAAATTTTACTAGTTAATTTTTTATAAATATTATTTAATTAATATCATTTAAATTAAAAATATACATGAATAAGGAATAAGTAAATTTTTATACTTGAATGGCATTTTCGGTAAAATTGTTTTTTCTCTCTTTCTAGATTAAATTTGAAATTAATGAATGCCACATAATTATTAAATTTGATAAAATGAATTCTATATTTCGAATCAATTTGATTAATATGATTTAATATGTAAAAAATATTTTTTTATAATCAATTAGTAAAAATAATGAAAATATAGTACTATGATTAATGATAAAATGGATTTCCTAAGGTCTTAAACTAAGGGGATATGTGTTATCATTACCAAATAACGTGAAATTATAATATTTTATGAGTTTTTTCCAACAAAATATCAATTTATTGACAATTTTAATGTATTGGAAACCATTATGATGAATTTGGGTTTCCAATATTGTATTTTTTGAAGATAGGTTATATTATATTCAAATTTTAAACTATTTTTTATTCATTGCATTTAATGAAAAATTTTGGAGGTGAAATTAATTTTTGGATTAAAAATACGGAATCAATATTGATATTTGATTAACAATTTTTATTCCAAAAATTTTCCAAAAAAATTAAAAGGAAACATTTTTTGTCTTATATGTATGTTATTATTTTAAAATGTATGCTTATCACGATTAAGGTAAAAACATGTTTAATGTATTTTATCTAGTATATAAGAAATAAAATATATCTGAAAACTATATAAAATTAAATCTTTTAGTCTATTTAAAACATATAGAAACATATCATAGAATTTTGGGTGCCTTGGTTCTCCTTGAAAATACTGTGATACATATATTATTTCTTCTTTAATGTATTTCCAAATGTGACTTTCCCCTCACTTATAAAGGGAATCCCCCTACCCTATATTCCACATAAATTTTTGAGAACTCTATCTCATCCATAACATACAAAAATAACTTTCCCATATATATCGCCATATCCTATTAGTATTAGTTTGAAAATTATATAGATCGAGAATTAATTATGATGTAAAGAAAATGAGGTTTTCCAAAGAAGAGGTATAACCTTTAACTGAATATTTATTTTTTATTTAATTGTTCTAACATCTATAAATATTAATAAAACAAGCTCAAATAATATCATGAAAATATATCATAGACTAAAAATTTTATATATTAATTAAATGACTTATATATATCTCCTCTTATATCAATAGTGAAATGAAACCATTGTCATTTTGAACTATGGACTACCTCCTCGTGAACCAATGTAATTTTTCAAGAAAAAAATACTCCCCTAACTTATTATAAATAATCAATTAAGGTATTTTTATAATATTATTTAAATATTAATTATTCTTAAATATAATTTATATTATAATTTCTTTTCCTTCCATCCATGAAAAACTACAATGTCGTTCATGCGTACATGTGGATTAACTACTCCAATAAGTGATATAATTGTTTTTCATAAAACAATTACATGGATTGTATATATAAGTAAATTTTAAGAAATAATAAATCATTTTTTATATAATAATGATTTTAGAAAGGTAATATAATACATATCTTCATTCCATCATGTTTAGTTAAAAATTAATACTTTACTAATGTGTACCTATAACCAATAGTGTCCTTAATTATAAAGTAGTTTATTTTTAAAACCATAGTTTTTTGTATGTTTTAAGAGAATGTTTTATGTATAATTATTATAATGATGAAATTATTATTGTTATACATATTATGTAATAATGTTCTCTTTGATATTAGATAAAATACCAATGTAATGTTTGGCATATGATCCCAATATCGCCAAAACATTTTATGTGAAACTAATTGCTTAAGTAATTTTATATATCATCATAATAAATAAAATAACAGATATTTTTTTCATTTTATTTTTTTATAAAGGACATAGATAATTATAATATGTGTATTAATCATTTTGATAAATAATCCACATGATGATCCAAGCTCGTGGTAATGGACACTTTACTATTAAAACTTTGTTTTTAAATGTTTTAATGATATATATATTAAATATTTTTCCATCGGCTCTATATTTTGAAAAACTCAATTTTTAATTGTATTTAAATGAAGGTAAAATAATTATAAATTTAATTTTGTGTCTCTTTAAATTAATTCTAATGGTATTAAAATGTAAACTTTTAAAGTATTTTTTAAATATTGTTTTGAATTTATTTAAAAAAGGAAATATGAATTTTCTATTTTAACATATACAATGTCAATTATTTTTACCACTTCCATAATTATTATTTTATTCTTGGATTATTTTATAGGATTTAATATTCATTTTAATCAAAATTTCAACATCCCTATGTTCTAGGTACTTTTAAAATTGGTTTTAAATGAGATTGATATTTTGATATATGAAGATGTTTTTCATGTGTGAAAATGGTATTTTCATTAGTTTGATAATGAAAATAAAATATTATATCTATTATCAATATTTTATGGTTACTATGATTTTTGTATGATAATGGATGATCTTAATATTTCTCATTATGACTAGTGATCTTAATAATTCTTTCCAATGCACTCGATAATGGGATGGATTTAAACTATTTTTAGTTTATCCAATGTGATAAATGGAATTTACCAAGTAGGTTATTCCATTAATAAGTTTGATTATTATGGTTATATGAAAATGATGTCTCAAATTACATATATATATTATATTTATTTTAATGAGTTTTCCTTGAAGTATTGTTATTTAACATACTATGCTAAGGATCTTTTGTTCTAAAGGAATTATAATTCCATTTTTTGTAAAAGGGTATGGTTTTTAGAAAATATTTTCTAATGATTATCATTTCTTTAAATAAACACTAATGAATTGTATTGTTCCTTTATTTTTTGTATAATGTGATTTGTTAAAAAATGGGGATTAAATAGGATTTCATGTTAATGTAACTCGTAATTTGAGCACAATATTTATTATGTTAATTGAAAATATGCTTTCTAATCTCACAGTGTTAAAATCGACTTTGAGGTTTCATTATTCAATTTTTTGAGTCCCTTAATGATAATATTTTTCTCAAACCACATATTTTGAATGTTTTTCATAGTTTTTCAGGATGGATAAGAACACATAAGAATTCATTCTTAAATTCCTGATGGTTAGTGAGGAAAAATTATTTCATTATTAAACTTTTATATTTTAGACAAGTGGATTATAAGTAGATGTATCCACTTTGTAATATATTGAATTATTATATAATATGAATGAAATAATTCTCTACAACTCTAACTCAAAAAGGCCCTTGTGTGTGAATGTGATCCAATATTTCAATTTGATTTTATTTTCCTTAGATGGATACAATTGAGACATGTTTGTTGGTATTATAGTTATAAATTAAATTATTATGTTTTTTCATAGGATATAAGTGTGTACGTTTTGAGATATTATAGTTGGTATGTTTAGAGGGTTTAGATTAATGTTTATATTAATATTTTATTAATTGAGGTTAACTTATGTGTTACAGATACTATCGTGGGTTAAAAAGGTTAATGTTAACCTTATGATAAAAGGTATATAAACCCCTTTGAGGTTTTAGGTTATTTTCATATAAGAATATTATTTTTATCTCATGAGACATTTATGGTAATAAACCCTTGGTTTTAGTATATTTTTTAGTAAAAAGTTAATTTTAGTAATAATTATTTTATATTTTATGGATATATGTTGAAAGATATTTACAATCCTTAGGGTTAAGATGATATCTTCTGTAGTTATGGTTAATGAGAATAAAAGGGTTTTTACAAGTATGGAAGTTATTATTTATCATATATATAACCATGGTATACTAATGTGATTTGGTAACTATGTTATTAATTTTATTTTTAAGGAAGTCCCATATTTTTTCAAAATTATACGATTATGGAAAATATAATAATTTTTGGATAATATGTGATATTATTTAACGAATAAAGTTTGAATTTTATTTTTTAAGTTTATGTGATTTTATTTTTTATTTGTGGTGATTTTTGGTTTTTTACTAACAAAATAGTATATTTTAGTGTTTATATGATTATAATATATACATTTTTTATATATAAATTTATCAGTAGCCCTCATGGCGGAGGTAGAGTGGTTCACTAGTTAGGCCATATCACTATCTGGGGGAACTAGCTTAGGCTCGAGTCCTGCCAGACTCAAATAGTGTACATATTATGTATAGGTCGATTCAAATTCGTTGCTTAGCTGGGGAAAGTGTGGTGTACACTGGCTTGGTGGAGCCCCAATGGGCCCATGTGTGTTACCCTTTCACACATTTTGATTGATTATTAACGAGAACACGCTCTTAGGTGAATAGATAAGAAAACCTAATGATGAACATCGATCATTCATGGATGTCATGACTAGGCATCAGTGATTGCAGGCTCATAGTGACTCAACGGATGCATCTCACATTGATGCAAAGAGATATCGTCATAGAGGTCTCAATGCGATCTCTTTTTCAATGGAAGATGTAAATTTAATTTTTTAGTATCTCCATTTTCTGATTGTTGGGAAATTTTCCAAGAGAATACCCTCCCTCTTCTTCCATAGAAAGACCCTAGAATATATCATATTTGTGTCTTTTCATGTAGGGATACTTAATTCCTCTCTTGTGGTTTTCTGATTCACTTCTGAGAATGAATATTATAGGTTTTTGACAAAAGTTTTTTGGTCCTTTGGAGGATGTTCGATGATGGTTTGGAAATATTAAAAAAAAATAGTACTAATTTTGAGCCTCCTATTACCCCTATTTGGTCAAGTTCTCTGGTTTTCGGTTGCATTTTTTTAAACCAGAGCCTCTCTTTTAAATTAACATCTTAATTGGACAACCACTCATATTAGATTCTTCCACTAAAAATATTTCTAGACCTTCTATGGCTAAATTATGTGATGAAATTGATATATCAAAACCTATAACTTCCCACATTTGGATTAAAAATGGTGATTCTAGTTGTTTACAGGATGTAGTTTTTAAAAACCTTCCATCTTATTTCCAAAAATTCCTCTGAATTAGTCATTCCAGAAAGGAATGTTGAAAGTGGTATTTTTCTTCCCAAACACCTACACATTATAATATATTTTTGGTTAAAAATGGGACCATAAGGGGATGGATTTTGTCTCCTCCAATCGTCATGGGGATCTTGTTTAGAATATAGGTGGGCCCTCTAAAAATCCTCTCTCTCCTACAAACTCCTTTGGAGTGGATGTTGTTTAGAATTATCAATCCATTGATATGGATGAAGTGAATATTGACGAGGATGATACACCTTTTTATGATATAACAAGTGTTGTACAGCCATAACAAGAAAAGGATAAAAATGATCACTCATATTCCAGTGATGTATTATATAATAAGAATGATCAATTTTATCAATTGAATGAGTATTACTTGAAGTTGAGGGAAAGAAAGGGTAAAAAAGAAGTGGTTGAAAAAGATTATTTAATTTCTATGAGTCCCAAGAATAATTTAAAATGATTAGATTGAACTAATCTTGAATGAACAATTGTCACTAGATCCTTAAGGTCCACTAAGATTGAAAATGCAGTCACCCCACAACAACCCCTATCTCTTGAGTTCCTTATTGATTTGTAAGGCAACAGTTGTGATGATGAATTTGATCCTACTATGAGCGAATCATATCCAGTTGAGGAGGATTTGGAGGAAGAATTTGATTCATGTTTATATTAATAAGATACAATTTTATACAATAGATACAATTTTGGTGAAATTACTGCAAATACTTACCTTTAAATTATAAAACGAATGTTTATTAAGATGGTGGATGAATATAAACAAAATCCTAATTTTAATTTCTGGGATATTCAATGGAAATATTTCTTTTTTGTTATAAATAGTTTGATTCCTTGGATCTTCTTTAAATTTAGTTGTCTGGTGGCTTTTCAATTTTATCTAAGAAACTACTTTTCAAATAGTTCCTTCTTGATATTGTTGGAAAAATGTGGGTTTGGTTTTGTTATATCTATAGGTCTCTATAGATTTTGGAGATTTTGTCTTGTTGTTGTGTTATTTTGTGGAATCATATTTTTCTAGTCGTTTTTAATCTTTAATGATTAAATTTTATGGATCATGCATTTGGGGCTAGATGACGTCAGGTAGTGGAGTTTTTTTGGTGAGGTGACGGTTTGTCTGCTGCCATTTAATTTGACAAATATTCATTGGATTCCATTAGTATACGAATTGTTGATGGGATTCCCTCATTTTACCTTAGTGATCCCAATGATTTTTTTTTTCTGGATGTAATTTTTTCCCGGAATATGTGTCCTCAAGTAAAGGAGTTCACTGATAAATCATTATGTGATCATTGTTCTTGGATTCAGCAAAGTTGGAAATACATCGTCACTCGGTTGAATCATTGGAGGTGGAATCTATATATGATCAGTTTCTTCCTGGAAAAGAAGACTTGATGCTCTAAAAATTATGGATATTCAAAAGCTGAAGGCAATTCTGATCTTCTAACTCGACATATATTTATTACAAACTTACACTGTTTTTCATTTCCAATTGTTAGTTTCAAAGTTACATGGTTTTTCTTAGGTTACAACTCATCATTTTACTTTACAATAACAACTATTTAGCTCTTTGAAAGACATAACTCATGATGAAAGAGAAGTAAAGTTGTTGATGTAGTCTCAGAATTGTGAAGGGTATATCTTGGCAGGCCATATGTTAATTATTTATCAAATTAAATCTAAAAGTTGAGACTATGCTGCTTTTATCTTCTTTGTTGAGGACTTTAAATGCCACATAAGAGATTGTTTTTTCTAGATTATAGTGAAGATATTTATCCTAAGATATTTAACTAAAATTATATATATTATTCTTTCCTCCAGGTCTGATGGATACTTGATGATTTCTTGGATAGTGTCTTCAATGCAACTACTCATGGAGATAATAGACTGGATGTCAGTTCATTTCAATCATGTGTGCCACTATTTCTTTTGTTTGTTTTTTCCCTTGAGTTTCTTGGATTTCCCCCCCTCAATCCCTACTGGTGTATGTTTTTTACACCTAATTCTTGTAATGATAATTTTTCTATTAATAAAATCCTTTATTACTTGAATTGTGTGAACAATTCATGTCACCACTTTTTTAAAAAAATTATTAGTGTAAAATGTTTTTTGGAGATAAATGTTAAATCGATATCAGAAAAATATGTGGTCACATCCTTCTATTTTTTTCATTTTTAACTTAGTAAGGAATATTTTGAATAATCTTTTAGTACTTTTATTTATTGAATGATTTTTGTTAATAATTTTTGTTTCATGTTAAGAGATTAAGGATTAAGGATTTATTTTCATACAATGGATTATAAATATGGGATATTATCTTATCTTATGCTTACAATTTTGGTTTTTAATAATTTATAAATATAGGAGGAATAAATTAAAATATATTTATGGATCTTTTAATCCCTTATTATTTTTATTTTAGTATATTAGGATGAAAAATTAAACATGAGTGCTCATATTTTGGAGAAAATGATGGAATTGTGGGAGAGATTTATTAACATATGAAATTCTACATGTCATGTAGGTATATTTCGTTAATTTTGAGTCTTTATAGAAAATTAATTCCTAAAATCTATTAAAAGTGTATTTAATGAAAAATGTTATATTATTACCTTAATTTTTGATAATGAAATTGTATTTTTAAAATATTGTATATTTCTTGTTTCTTGGTCGTTTATTTTCTCATGATCATTCACTTTGCTGTGATCATTGTTCTCTATCACATTAAAAAATTATTTGGAGAATATTTTTTCCCCCCATGTCTATATTATCACATCCCACTAATGTCTTAATACATGGAAACCATGTTTTATGTTATTCTAGATGACCTACATATGATACATTAACTCTTTTCAAGACTATTTTTTATTAACCATTTCTATAATTTGGGTTTTCAAAAATGATTTTTTGTTAAATATGAAAGAATAGATTACAAAGTTCATGTACAAATTTTTTGTAAATAATATAATAATGGGAGAATATTTTAATATCTCAATATATTGAAAGTCAAATTTTTTATAGTGTATAATTCCTATAACTCCAAGCTTGAACAAAACTTTAAATGTTATTTGATTGTTATAACCTAGATATTTAATTGATAGGTATGAGTATGATTAACCCAATTATGTAATATTTTTGTATAGTTCCTACATAAAAAATAATCCATTAATTATTAGGAATTAAGATCTCAATTTTAGTAATGTAATTTTATGGTTTAAAAAATCATTTTTGTCAAAAACAATTATTATTTTTTTGACCAAATATTATAATTTTTTTCTTCCACATTTAAAAAATATATTTTTTTAAAATGATATATTTTCTTACATAATCATATTAATATTTAATTATTGTTATTTTTCTGAATTTAACCTGAATATGGATTTTTCATTGAATAGTGGAAAATACTCATCTATGTTGAAAACTATATTTTAGTTTAATGAATTAACAAAGTAACATTCTATTGTGGGTTTATTAAAAATATTTAAATAGTTCATATTTATTAAGAATAATAATATAATATATTTCCTTGGATAAAATATTATACTTCACTTTGATATAAACACAATTATATAATTAAAATAACATTTTATTAAATAATCACTTATCGTCGTGCTGTCGATGGTTAAATTTCAATTTAATTTTATTAATTTATTGAATCAAAAATAATAAAATTAATTCAAAATATGTAATCATCATATGTTTTGTAAATTTTATAAGGTCGACGTATTTTTTTCATAATGAATATTTAAAAAATTAAAATTTTCTTTACATGGTTAAGTTTAAAATAAGTTTATCTAGTGTTAAAAGTGAGATAAGTGTTAGAATTACTTAATAATTTTTTTATCCTAGTAGATGAGTGATTTTTAAACACCTATATATTTTTGTATTTAAATAATGTATTTTAACATTTTATTTTGAATTTGGAATCCCATTCTTGACTTTCGAGAACATATGTTATATTTTATTCAAATTAAACACTATCTTTGGAAAATTACATTTAATAGAATGGTTGGAAGATGAAATTAAATAATTAATTAATAAAAATTGTAAAAAAATGTATTATTTGTTTATTATGTATCCATTAAATGTTTTGGGAAACTATTTGTTAGTTTTTTTAAATGTAAAATTACTTTTACACTTAAATTAGATATTTTTCTAAAAATTGTCTTTAAGGCTTTCATTTTTTATTATATAAAAGTAATTTATTTCAATATTATAATTTGAACCCGATGAAATAATTTCAAAATTATTAATTATTATATAATGTTTTTGTATATAAACTTCTATTTTTTATCATATACTTATTTTAAAATGATAAAAAAAGTAGTTATCTTTATTATTGTTAAAATGATATTAATGTGGATTAACTAGGAGATAAGATTGAAACTGTTTCCAAAATGTGCATTAATATTATTGTCTATATAAATTTTAACACTATGAAATAGTGTCATAGAATTTTTTTCCCTATTTAATCATGATGTTATTATAATATATATATTACTTAATATTTTAGGTAATTCAATGTTTGTCTTTTCCCTCACTTATAAATGGGATCCTCATCTCTTCTCATACCTAAAAATTTAAAGAATAATATATCATAAAATAACATTAAAAATACCTTCCATACATCTCTAAACTTATCGTAGAGATATTATTTTTGGAATAATAACATCCTAGGATGGATTATAGTGTAATGAAATTTTTTTTAAGAAGGGGAACTGATTTTAAACATATATATATGTTTTATTTATTCTTCAAGCTACTTAAAATACTATTAAAATAAGGTGAAATAATACCACACATATATTCCATATACTAATACTTTTGTAATGAAATAAACTATATACATCTCCTCTTCCAACACATTGGATATCAACACCTCATTTTGGTGTATGAGGGATTATCGCCTTGAAAAGGAATTTAATTAGTTTCCCATCAACACCTCTCACAACTAGAATAATGATTAAATTAATTTACATATATTATTTTCCTAAAATATTTATAATTCATAAATAATGATATATTATCTAACTTATTAAATTTCTATCCACTGAAAAATGAATGCATTATTTGTGTGTTTGTGTGGATTACCTCTTCTATGAAGCAATGTGATTCGTTTTTCGTCAACACATCACATTTATACAATGTAAAAGTATATTTAAATAAATAATATGGTATTTATGATATATTAACTATTATAGAAATATAAAATAACATATACCGTGTTTCTATAATTTTCGTTAAAAAATAGAAATGTCACTAATGAAAACCTACAACTTATCGTCTCAACAATTGTAATGTTTTACAATTTACAAAAACATCATCCATGATTGGTTTTGAAAGTATAATTGATATATAAAAATTATAATTACATCATGATTATTATTATTATATATAATATAGAGTAATTAAATCATTCATAGAAGTCAACTTATCAAAATCATCTTGGATATATGAGTCAAATATATTCAAAACATCTGATGTGAAATTCATGGATTAATTAATTTTATATAAAGTCATGAAAAAATGAAAGGGTAAATAAATTTTAATAAGATTCTTAATCAAGTGAATAATTAACCTATTTTTATTTTTTAGGTAGATAAATAATGTACCTGATGATTCAGACTCAAGGTAGGGGTGACATTACTTTAAAAACATCATATTAAATGTCTTAAAGATTAATTTTCTAAATATTTTTTATTACATGTCCATATTCATAAAAAATCACATTTAAATTTTTTAATATGGAATTAAATAAATATAAAATTCATTTTATGTCGTCTTTAACATTATTTTAATTATTTTCAAAAGAAAACTTTTTTGTATTTTATAGAGTGTTTTGAGATTCTTTACAATATGAAAAATAAATATTTTTTATGTATATGACATCAATTGGTTTTCATAATAATATAACCATTATTTTCTGTTTCGATTACCTTTAAATAATTATTATTTTTAAAATAAAAACCCTCCTTTCAATTGGTTTTTAAATTTTAAAAAAGTGTTCTTAATGTAAAGGATATTCTAATATATGGACAATTTTTCTCTTACATATGAAAATTATATTTTTATGAGTGCGATGGTGATATAATATCCTTCATGTGTTATGAGTATATTATATTTCTCAGAAATTATTTTTAATGATGGGTCATATTTATAATACATGTGATGATGTTCAATCCTAATATACATATCTGATGTATTGGGTAATTTGATGGAGTTATCGGGAAATAGGTTTCTCCTTTTACCAAATTTGATTTCACTAGTTTGGTTATTACATTTATAAGAGTGATATTACTATCCTATCTAAATTTAACTTGATGAATTTTATATGTATCCAATAGATTTCCATTGAAAACATTTCATTTCAAAGGGCATTCCGCCAAATTTTGGGCAGAAAATTTTTTTCCCGTGGAAGCGCGGGAACCCTATAGCCATGGTTTTGGGGAACCGTGGCCACAGGGAAATGAAAACATTGGCCTATGGCCACGGTTTTTCAAACCGTGGCCATAGGCCACAAAACTGTGGTAATAGCCATGGGTTATTGCCATCTTTCAGAAAAACGTGGCTATAGGCCACAAGAACCTTAGCTATAGCCACCTATAGCCACATTTTTAAAAACATGGCTGTAGATCTGTGGTAGTAGCTCTATTTTCTAGTTGTGTTCTTTCATTTCCAGGCTAGTTTGGGTAATGGTTACAACATCCTCTTAGACATCTACCTCTCATCCTTCACTAACTGATATACCAGGCACCTTGATATATACTCAGCGATCTCGTTCTTAATATAATCCAACCAATAAAGCTTTAGGAGATCTCAATACATCTTTGTTTTTCTGGGGGAATGGAGAAATAAGAACTATGTGAAACATCTAAAAGTTATTTATTTAACTCAAGATTTGATAGAACACATAGTCTTGACCAAAATCTTACAATTCCTTCTTTGTTAACATGAAACTATGTGGATCTCCCTTTTCTGGTAGTTTCCACATTCTTCTGAATTCCCAAATCATCCTTTTGAGATTCATTTAGCATTTCAAAAAGTGATGGTTGAGCAGTCATTTGTGACATTATTGATGATTTTTCCTTCTTTATAATTCCTATGTCCATCTTCATAATATTTAATAATATTGGATCCTTTTAAATTCTCGTCAATGATAGAATTGTTGGGTCCTTCTTACATAGAGCATCCTCCACCTTGTTCTCTTTCCCAGGGTGGTAATGGACTGAGCAGTCATAGTCTCTGATCAGCTCTAGCCATATTTTCTGGTGCATATTCAACTCTTTCTATGTGAATATATACTTGTGACTCTTGTGATCCATGTATATTTCACACATCTCCCCAAAGAGGTAATGTCTCCAAATTTTTAAATTGAAGATTATTGTAGCCATCTTCAGATCATGTTTTGGATAGTTTTTCTTATGAACATTAAATTGCCTGGAAGCATAGGTAATGACTTTGTTATTTTTCTTTAACACACAACCCAGGACCTTCTTTGAAGAATCACTAAATACCACAAAAATTTATCAAATTATGGGTATTTTGAGCACTAGCGCAATGATAAGCCTCCTTTTTAACTCCTTGAAACTATATTATCATAAATCACTCTAAGAAAACTTTACTCCCTTCCAAGTTAGCTTGGTAAGAGGGTTGGACAATCATGATAAATTTCTCACAAATCATCGATAATATACAGCTAACCCAAGACACCTATAGATATCTATTACCGATGTTGACTTTGACCATCCCTTAATTTCAATTGTCTTGGAGGGATCAGTGGATATCCAATTACTTGTGGGGATATGTCTCAGAAATGAGACCTCCCTCAACCAGAACTCACAATTTCTATAATTTTCATAGAGCTTATCCTTTCACAAGGTCTCTAGTACATTTCTTTGATTTTATTCATGATCCTCCTTAGTTTTGGATTATATTAAAATATCATATATAAAGAATACCATATTTTTGTGGAAATATCTAAAGACTATATTCATCATGTACATGAAGATTTATTGAGAATTAGTGAGTCTGAAATGCATTAGTAGGAATTCGTAGTGCCTGTATCTTGTACGGAAAGCAGCATTGGGGATATCCTCATTCTTCACCCTTACATGATAATATCCTAACTGCAGATCCACCTTGGAGGAGTATTGTGTTCTACATAGTTGATTGAAAAATACATCAATTCATGGAAGATGATACTTTTTATTTATCTTTATTTTATTGAGCTCATGATAATCGATGCAATGGTGCATTGAAATATCCTTCTTCTTGAAAAAGAGGATTAGTTCACCCCATAGTGAAGCACTTGGGTGTATAATCCCTTCATCCAGATTCTCCTCTAGTTGCTTATTCATTACCTCAAGCTCTACAACATCCATTCTATATGGAATCTTCGATATTGTAAACACCCCATGTGTAAGATCAATTAATAATTAAAATTATCTTCTAGGAGGAAGACCAGGAAATTCATTGGGAAACACTTCAGTGAATACATTCCATGAATTGCATCAAATTCCACTAGAGGGAGTATGATGAGGTTCCCCAAGAAGTTAAATCCAAAAATTATGATAGGGGACAATTTATATTCATGAGAAGCAATGATTTCTCCATTTTCTATTCTCACTGACATCTTTACTTCCATGATTTGTGGTGGTTTTTGGTTTGTTCAAATAAAATTTTGAGATATAAAATAATGCATAGAACTAGAATCAAAATCTAAATTCACTATTCTTGAATGAATAACTAGTGTACCTATCAAAACTTTTTTCAGGTTTACGTCAGTGGTGATGGAAACATCTCTCCCCTACTGCCTTGGAGGTTTTTGGTTGCCTCTGAAACCCCTTGGCTTGGGGCACTGGTTTTCAATGTGCCCCAGTTCTTTGTCATTGAATCAATGAACAACACGTTGAGGGTTTAAGGGAGTGTTCATATTCTCTGTCACAGCAGTGGGTTTATTTTTTCATCAGTTAATGACCATGTTCCCTTCTCTTCCACACCTAAAGCATTTCCTCGTCCCCTTCCGAAAATTTTCCTGGTGCTTATTTACGCACCTTTGGAAAGTGGGGTGCTGTATTTTCTTAGCACCGTTGTATTTATTCATAGAACCAGCACTATTAATGAACATTCATGAAATTTTTTGGATCTAATAATATTAGGGGACTATTATGAACATTCAATATGAATATTAACTCTTAAGAATTATTGGGATCTATATTCCATTACATCACCCTTAAAATGAATATCCCTTTTCATTTGATACTTTTTATGTATGTGCATGGTCTATTGCTATGACAATGGAACTTTTTTTGAGAGTCATAGATACAGTGTTATCATAATATAATGTGAGAGTGTGATTACTATTTGGAACCACATAAATATCATAGAAAAATATTATATCCTAGAAGCTTCTTTGGCTATATCTAAATTAATTATATAGTAAGAGAATATAGTATAATCAGTGAAAACTAGATAATTTGAACTATTATATATAACACGTCCTCTAGTTATACCGAGGGAATATAATGATTATGAAATCATATTAATATAATCTGTTTGAAATGTTTAATTATTATAACCACATAAAACTAAATCTTAATATCCTCTATAAAACATAAATGTGTCCATAGGTCACCTTATATACTTACAGAAAATATTAATATAAAACTAATGTTTTCCCCATGATCAGCATGATATCATCCTACCATTGAAATGGTATAGGTATAATTAAGTCTAGTAAAAAACATTAAATACTTTACTTATCCTATTTTATAATTTTATGACATCCTAATCATTCTCTATTTATACTCCTATTTAAAATGTCACATTTTCTTTGAGTGATTTGGACCATGTGACACTAGAACCAATAGTGTCATCTATTTTTTCGTATATAATAACATTTATATCATGAAATATAATGTAACATGAATTAGTCTAAGAATCCTCATGGATCTATAATAAAAAAATCATGATAAATAGGATATTTTTGGTTTCTCCTAAGTCTTTAATGGAGAAGGAAATAATTAACTAGTCTTTAACTAAATATAATTCTACTTAATAATTTCCAATAAGTAATGTTTCATCAACATATACAACCAGGATACTGACTATAATAATAAAAAAAATACTTTTAAAAACATTGATCATATCCATTCCTAATGAAAGAAAATACATTTAAACCATCGAGACCATTAGGGAAGTAGTTGATGTTATAGACCCCTAAATTTTTTATTTAAAGGTATTATTAAAGATTCCCATTATGGACGGAAATTTTGATTTCTATCTATAAAATTTCCTAGTCCTGGTATGTTTCTATAGAAATTATAACCATGATTTAGTAAAAATTGTTGGTTGAGGAAATGAATTTTTCATAGTTAGTTACTTGATTACGTTTAAACTCTTTATACATGGGACTTATTTTTTTTAGTTACATATATTTTATTCCAATTCCATTTTTACAATGAATACCCATTTCATCATAAAGGATTTAAATCAACTGGAGAATCAAAAAGAACACAAATATGGTTCTAATATATGAAATCCATATGAGAATTCATGGATTCTATACATCATGTTTCATTTTATCACTATATATCATAATTTTAGGAAATAGGTTCATTATTATAAATCATAAATGTGTCACCCTTATGGGTTATTAGAAAATAATATAATTCTAGTTCACTTACATATCTACTATTCTTATGGAGTACTAGTGTTTTAGGAACAACTTATTCCATGGGGACCTATATAATATTTTCCTATACCAACACTTCTGTATCTTCATAATCAATTCTATTTTAGTATACTGTTCTCCCAATATCTTTCATGAGGATGTGAATAACATCCTAGAAACCACAATCTTGAATCTGCTACTGAAATCATAAACTTTTAAATTCTAGATTTAATACTGATAATTATGACCTAATGTTTTCCCAAGAAAACCATACAACGTCATAAGAAATAATTATATCACATACATTATAAAGGACCTATGAGGTTTATATTTTTAGAGATATAATAAATAATCTTACATAAACAATACCCATGTAACTAAATGAAAAATTATTCAAATTAACTTATAATTTCTTATTTCATAGAAAATCAACTCCATCATCCATATGAAAATGAATATAAAAAATAATTCATTAAACATATTTTCTTGAAAACATAAGAATAATGAAGTATAGAAATGGTGCAATCAAATTCCCAATAAAGTAAAAAATAAGAATTTAAAAGTTAATTTTACCTATGAACATGAGAAATTGATAATGGTGAGATGATATAGTCAAATTGAATTTGATAATAATATAAGAAAACATACCTATCAATTATTGAATCATCAATCATAAAATATGGAATAAGGATCTAAAATAATCATGATTAATCATAATAAATAATCATGAGACATTTTTTATTAATCATAATCAAAAGAAGAATTATAAACCTATATCAAGAATAAATAAAATGTGTTAGTATCATGGAATAACATCTTCAAAGATTATGTAAAGAACCCTTACAGAACCTTTAATATGGGATAACCATATAGTTGAATTCAAATATAATTATCTATAGAATGTAATCATTACCCAAAGCATTAGATAAATATATGGGAACACCCAACATTTAAGCAACCTCGGGGTCTCTTATTGCAATATTGGGGCACCAACCGTATAAGCTATAATGGGATCACCCGATGTAATCTAGGTACACCCATTGTATAAGATATAATGGGATCACCTGGCTCTATTTGGGAAAATCAATCATATATAATGTCTATAAAACAAAAAATTATTAAATTACACATATATTTCATCATAAAATACAAAAATATAGCTATTAATCC
Organism: Viscum album; assembly: GCA_963277665.1. NCBI lineage: Eukaryota > Viridiplantae > Streptophyta > Magnoliopsida > Santalales > Viscaceae > Viscum > Viscum album. Next base: position 413,287,508 of record OY728119.1, on the reverse strand, counting down.
ATTTAAAAGTTGATTAACCCACAAAAAATTAACGAGTTTAAATTCAATATTCTTAAAACATGATTAACCCAAGAAAAATATAGGTTCAATAATATCTATGAAATAAGGTTAACCTAGGGAAACTAAATGGGTTTAATAAAAATCTCTTTGAAGTATGGTTAAATCATGGAAACCAAATAGGTTTCATAAAAACTCTTTAAAATACATCCAACCAGTGGGAAATAAATTATTCCATTAAAAATCATTGATTCAATATTTATCCATCCTCTGAAAGAATAAGGATATTATCATTACAAAGATATCCTCTTTGAAGGATAATTAACAATATGGTTTGTTTAATTTGATGAATAGAGATACCATTAAAATATCATTATATACATTTTGATTAAAATAAAATTTTAATTTTGAAAAACAATATCTTTTTAAAAGCTAAAAATTACCATAATATTATTAAAATATATTACATTGAAAAAGACATGGAAACATAAAATTAAATCTTTATAATAATTTAAATAATTTATTAAAGAAATTATTTTTTAGATTTGGAAAAAAAAAATTTAAATAAGTTTCTTTGGAAAATTGATTGAAAACATATAAAGGAAACTTCATTAATATAATGGTCCTGATGGAGGAAAATTAAACTCATTCTTTACATTTCAAAACTGACATTCCATTCACAATTTTGTTAAAATAAAAACATTTATAGTTTAGATAATGACACAAAAAATACTATACTTCTTTAAAAAAAATAAAACATGGATAAAAATGACAGGAATTTATCTTTTGATGAATGAAAAAAATTACATTTTTTATAAATAAGTTTTTCTAAAGAAAAATGGTTTTCAACCAAAGAGAAAAAAATATATATTTTATGTAAAAAACAATTCTATGCTATTTTATACACCAAACACTAGAAAAATGGTTCCACTAATATGAATTATCATGAATAACTAAAGTAGAATACAAATAAATATATTCCTTGATAGTTATATCATATTATTTCAATATTGGGGACTCAATCATAAAAAATCCTGATAATCAATGAGATTATAACTTAAAACTATTACAACTTTGGTAACTCTAAATATAATAAAAAAGAAAGGATGACATTAAATTAGTGTCAAAATATTCATTGAATAAATAAATTAATTATTTTATATATAAATGGGTCTATATATACCCCTCATAAAATTATATTGTTCAATTACATGAAAAGATTATATTGTTCATAAAATTATAAGTTTCAAAAATGGAAAATCGAGAAAAAATCCATTTAAAAGATCATTTCATTGAAGTTTGAATTAGTAAATTAATTGATTATGTGAATAAAATAGAACTACACACAAATAAAGTGTATATAAAACCTAAAATAATCAAATTTCATTACAAAAATTAATATATCATGGCATAACCAATGAAATAAAAGTTTAACCCAGTTAATGGAAATTGAGTTAAGATATCCCTTACCTCTGACTTCTCATTGGTTTAATGTGATATTATAACAAGTATAGTGGTTTTAAAAATATTATTAACTTCTTAAATAACCATATTAATATTTATAATATCATATATGCTCCCTTTATAACATCATATCACTAATTCATTAATAATGTTTCATTATTTTCATGGTTTCATGTGATAATTGCATTGTTTTATCATTTTTGCTTTATTATAGAAGTTCCAGTTCGTTTTCATATAATATAGTTTCATAATATCCAAAATAATAATCATAAAATAATTATCAAAATTATAATCAACTACAATTTTAATACAAATCATTAATTATGGTTTACAAAAATGAAGTATATTACGATCATGGATTGGGTAGGTCATACATACACTAGAGTAATGTTTCCAATTTTCAATGATCATTATGGAATAGAGCTAATTAATATATAATAATTAATTAATGATATTAATATAATGTATATGATATTATTTCATTAAATATATATATGCATCATCCATATGGTGTAGTGATTAAATGAGAGTGACATCGCTTCGTGGAGGCTTTAGTCCACCCGTACACAAATGATGTAATCATTGTTTTGTGATAAAAAATAAAATAAAATATTATATTTTAATTATGATAAATATTACATGAATATATTAGTTATTTAATTTATATAATATATATTTGTTAACTGTATCTGTTTTATTTTCTATGTAATGTGTTAGTGCAAAATAATCACATCGCTTAACAAGGTAGTAGTCCACCGTACACTTAAATGATTATTTTATGAAACATTTGATGGAAAATGAGATGGGTTTAGTTTATTAAGTAATAAAAATAACACCTAAGTATATATATTATATTAATTTTTTAAAATATATTATAGTGGGGGTGGAAGAAATAAAAAAATTGGAGAATGTTACCTATTCGTCGGGTAACGGCTATTCGTTTGCACTAAATGAGTTATTTTTTTGATTTATTAAAATAAATTCATATATGATAATTTGAGAAAATAATTTAACTGATTTGGGTAGTGAATGGATGAAACAATTATTTTAGATGGTGTGAAGAGGGGAGGAAAGTGGATGAGAGTGGGTGGGATTTTAAAATTTTGGTGAGTGACACACCTGTAATTCTTGAAATGAATGACTTCAAGAAATTTTTTTAAAAGGTTACCGTAATTAAAGTTTCTCAAGAATAGATTATATAAGGCAAAGAAATACCAATAAAACAAATTTTGTAAAATTATTTATGTTGTTTTAACCCTTATAGTTACAGTTTAACTCCAATTAAATCTATTTTTACCTTAATCACTCAAATTAATATTTACTATTTTCAAAAAAAGGTCAAATTTTAATTTGAAATTATTATATGATATAATTTATTATTATTTTATTTATTCAAAAAAATTAAAATTTTAATCCCAAAATAGAAAAATTGTATTTTAAAATTAATCACGTAAATGCATCGAGAAAGCAGGGTTCCATGTAGAAAATGTTCAAATGCGTACAAAGGTTTTTATATAAAATTTAATCTGAAATTGATTATAATATAATAAATTGGTTTATTTTTAATGTAACTATATTAATTATAAATTAAACCCAATTTAATATTTTTATAAATTATTTATATGAAAATACTGTTTCAAATTTTAATTTTATATTTCTCACAATTCATTTAATAATTAATCTATTATTGAAATTATAAAAAAATAACCTTTATATAATTTTGAAATTATTATTTAAAAAATTAATTATATTTTTTAAAATAAACTTTCTAGAAGTTTAAGATAATAAAGTTAAAACATAACCTATAAAAGTGATAAAAAATAAGGTTTTCAAGAAATGTGTTTTTTTTTCTAACACAAGATGGTTTTATATTAACTTTATGTCAAATAATAAAAAGTGTATGAATCTCAATTAATATTTATTAATATATAATATACACGTTTAATTTAAATAAAACCGCATTATAGTTTATTTTACATAACTAAAATGAAGAAATTTTATGCACTTTAAAAATGTTTTGAGAATAATCTCATTTTTCAACCCAAAAAAAACATATACTAAAATATATATAATCATTGTTCAAATGTAATTAATTTTAAAAAATATGACTAAATAATAATTTTTTTATTCAAATCATGATAAAACATAATGTGACTTTAAAATACATAATTTATTGATAATAAAATATTTTTTTACAAAAAACCATTTTTTCACTATTCAATAAAAAAGAAATATTTACTGAAAAATAAAAAAAATATAACAAAAAGTAAATTTTGTTACTAAAATTTTAAAAATTAGGTTAATTTATAAAATTGATTTCCTAAATTTTCTAATATTAATATTAATATTTTTTAATGGATATAAATTAAAATCATTGTTGAAGAAAATATATTTTTGAAGAATAAAATTAATTTTCAAAAAATGGAAAGTTTATTTCCCAAAACATTATCAATAATTTATATTTTGTAGGATATTAATATCATAAAATAGTGGATATTATTCATACACACTAATTTAATTTCTAGGTTATATTGATTATATATATCATGGGTCTGTTATGCTCGGTGCGGGTTACTGAATACGCTTTGAAACCTAAAAATATTGAGGATCCATGTACTGCAAAAAAATAAAAGAGATTAAAATAATTTTTAAAGAAATGCATATTAACATATCAGGGATTTACTTTCTCATCTAATTTCAGTGTTTCATGTTGTATACGATATCATACATAACTTTCCTCTATTAAAATATTAGGGTGTTACATCTTCCCCCACCCCTTAATGAACTGCATCCTCAAATTTTTAAATTTATCACGGTAATCAATTGATGGATAATTGAAAATAATTTTCAATCCCAGATAAAAATGGTTAATAATAAATCTTCTTGATACAATTTAAATAGAAGTACATGGGTAATCTGGTATAACACATTCTAGGTTTCTAAATATGAGAACATATGTGGGAAGTGTTGATTTGGACGTCAAAGAAATGTATAAATAATTATATATTGTGATTTAAGTCATTTATAATAAATTTTTGATTGGTCAATGGAATTTTAAGTCCCTTGAAACTGTAAATATGTGATGATTTAAAATTCCATTTTATCCATCAGATATGAATGTAATTGGATATCATTTCTGTTTCGATATCATTTTCCTGATGTTGAGAAATTACTTTCCCATTTTTCCTAATAGAATAAACAAATATATTAACATAATGGATATAATTTCATCCTTTAGTCAATTTTGACCAAAATCATATATTTTTCTCCAAATAATTTGAGTTTATGAAGATTTTTTTATTCTTGGAGAGCTAAAATCAACTTTTAAATACCAAATAACCATAAAAGGCACTATCATGCTATTCCACCTAAATTTATAAATATACTAAAACCAATATATATAGAACATGGTAACGGAATTCCCAAAATGGATAAATATTTATATGTTACATTAATATTTAAAATCCCATGGTAATACCAAATGTTGAAACAAAATCATTCACTGAATGAATAACCCTATATCCCAAATAACGTTAACAACCTCAATATTAAAGCATGTTTTAATCTCTATGTTATCTAATAATTTTCTTCTTACATGCACATATATATAAAAATATCCTTCTGAAATAAAAATAATCAACTCATCACCAAATCGATCGTTAATCCAATAGTTATCTATAGGATAAAACTTTTTTTCTATAAATACATCAATATTCAGGATCCTATAAACACTAAAGGATTTCAATAACTAAAAACATATATCTAATTTTTTTAATTCATACATTACATAAAAATATATATATATATATACTTAGACATAATAATATTTCCTCTAAGATATCATTAATCACATTAATGTCTCATCACAAAAAACCTCACATGGGTGTCGAAGACATTGAAATTATGATCATAACTAAGCTTATATACATATTATAATGTCTATAAATATTATGATAAACAGACATGAAAAAATCTTAATAACCAATTTTATATAAACTGGCCTCTTTTACAAACCATAACTACCAATAACCTGATCACATGGATAGAATTTTGATATAAAAAAGTATAATTATATATTTGATACTAATATTTGTGACCAAATGTTTTCCCATGTAAAAAATACAACATCAAAAGGGGGATTGGATCACATATATTCCCAAGAACAATCTATGTTTATTGTCTAAGAGAATTAGAAAAAACTCCCACATAATCAGTACCCATTTCATTAAATGATTATTTAACCCACATAACCTAGATCATCTTATTTTATATTAATTAATCATCATCATACACCTGAAATCTCATATATACATAACTCCTTCAACATCATTTCCTAATCTATTGGTTAAAATGAAACAAAATAATTTTGATATTTAATTATTAGTAAGAGTAAGCATAGTCATTGATAATGGTATTTAATCAAAAAATATAACAAGTGAATAAGGGTTTGACGACATAATTAGAGTGGATCGTCAGATAATAAAAGAAGGCACACCCATAAATTCTTAAATCATCAATCACAAACATGGAATAAGACTGAAAAAATACAGAGTAATCAAAATCAATAATCATAATCCCTGTTATATTAATCTCGATCAATGGAACCCCAATAAACGTATAGAATGAAAAGATAAAACAATTTTGTATCTCGGAACATTATAATTATTTAATAATTATAGAATCTTTAAAAAATTCATACAAATGAAATAACCATAAGGTCGACATCCAATATAATTCCTCATAGAACATAATCGTTACCTAATACATTGGATTGATATAAAAAATCACCCATAATTTAAGCTATATCATGCTCTCCCAATGCTATCTGGGTGTATGATTGGTATAATCTATAACTGGCTCACGTGGTGTTATTTGGTTGCACCCATCATTTAAGTTGTACTGATCTCACATAGTGTTATCTAGGAACACTCATCATATATAACATCCAAGAACCACAACATGAATAAAGTGAATATAAAATTTCATTTTAAAACTCATAGAAAAAATAATCATTTGTTATATAAATTTAATAACCCATTGAAATGAATTGGAGTTCATTTCTGTCTTATTGAAACATAATGAACCAATGAGAAAAATGGGTTCCATGATATTCTTTTTGAATCATGGTTAATCCATGAGAAAAGATATGGGTTTCATAACCATACTTTTGAAACATGGTTAAACCGTCAAAAAGAAATTACTTCCATAAATATATATTTAAAATTTGATTAACCTATAGGAATGAAATTGGTCCCATAGAAATACATTAAAATTAATATTAATCCATCAATTTAATGAATGATAATGGCATCATTAAAAAATATCCATGTTAACGAATAAGTGGAAATAAGGGTTGTTGAAATTTACATATTGGGATACCATTAAAATATCATTAATGAAATTTTGAGGAAAATAACATTTTAGTTTTGGAAGAAATAACTTTTCAAGATATATAAATTTATAAAATATTATGAAAATAATTTTCTTTGAAAAAATCCTTGGAAGCATATAAAGTAATAATAAAAACCATTTTAAAAAATTCATGAAGAAAATACCCTTTAAATTTTTACTGACTATTTTTAAAAAATATTTAAAATCCTTTTCAATGAAAATATTCTTGAAATCGTATTAAGTAACCTTAAAAACATATAATGGACATAATGTTGTAATATTCAGTTCATGAAGTACATGTTAGAATAATGATTTCATTCAATTTTTTGGTAAAATCCAAATTGGAATTGTAAGGAAAAATACATGAATTTTCCTATAATTTATTTATTAATAATTGAGTGGGTAAATATTTTACTAATAAATTATTTTAATAATTTTGAAAACATTTTTTAAAACATTTTTAGAAAACATTGTATTTTATGAAAAATGGTTTTTTACAGAATATAAAAATATTGATGTTTTTTCTTTAAAGTCATTTCTCAATTAATTTAAGTACAAAATAGTGGGAAAATGGAACTATTGTTTTATAATATCATGATTAACAATATGATAAAAAAATTATTTACAATACTTGAGAGGTAGATCCTAATATTTCCAAATTAGTGAAATAATAATAAACAATCCTAATAATCGATGAGAATGTAACAAAAAACTCTTACCACTTTCGTATCATTGAATCGTAATCAAAATTAAATAATAACATTAAATAAATCATAATATATAATGATAATAAAGAAATTCCTGATATTTCATGTCAATGGGACTGTATATAAACCTCATAAAATAAAATAGGTTCATAACATGACATGTGTCTCAATAAATGAAAATTTATTAAAAAACCCCTTATAGATATTATATCATTGAAGTCGGGATTAATCAATTAATTATTTTGTGTTTCAAATGTAAATAAAATAAAACAAGTGAAAATAAAACATAAAATTGTCATGACATTATTAGTGACGTAGATGTTTCACTTAATGAATGGAAATTGAGTTAAGAAATCTCTTATCTCACACTTTATTTTTGTTAAACATGATTAACTTATAGTATAGGTCCTAGAACAATGTTTTTAAATTTTTAAAAAATGATAATATTATTTATAATATCATAAATTATCCTTTTATAACATATTATCAAACATTTATTTATAATATTTAATAATTTCATTGTTTTGGGTGTTAATTTCTTTATTTTATCATTCCTTCTTAGTTATAAAATTTCCAGTTATTATTAATATTATATAGTTTTTTATTCTCCATAGTAATAATAATGAAATATTTATCATATTTATACATGAATTATATATTTAATATCAATCATGAATGATGGTTTTGAAAAATGGAGTGTGTTGTGATCATAGAGATTGTAGGTTGTATGTAAGCATAAGTAACATTTCCATTTCACAATGATCATTATTGAAAGAAGGAAAGTAATATTTTATTTTCCCCTATTTATAATAGTACCATATATATCATATCATTATTTTAAATTTATTTTTATTTATATCATCCATGTGGTTTGGTTATGAAAAGAGAGTCGCATCACTTTGAGAAGGTGGAAGTCCACACTTACATGAATGATGTTGTCATTTTTAAGTATTAAAAAAAGAAATGATATATTAACATTTCATGATAATAGATATATCAGGAATATAATAATTATTTCACAAATATAATACATACTTTTTGACATTATATATATTATTTCTCATGCAAATAAACAATAAAAACAAATCATATTACTTCGTGAGGTGTCAGTTCGGCGTAAACACACATGATGATTTCGTAACCCATTTGATAGAAGAGATGAAGGATTTGGGTATTAAATTAAACTAATGAAATATTAGTGTATGGAATATATTGGTTTTATTATATAAAAATCTGTTTAAGTTGAAATTTTATGGGGTCTTGTATTGAATAAAATAAAAATGCTCGTTGAAGAACAATACATCTTCTTCACCTAACATACCTTGGTTTTCCCAATAGATACCACCTGGATTCCTTCCCAACATATCTATTTTATTATGAGATTATAAAACTATATAAGTTATTTTTTAAGGTATTTTTGGAATGAATTTGGTTTTAATGTATAAATAGTTGATAAGAGTCGTTTATTAGTGAGGTGAGTGGTACACTATGTAATTTTTTAAAACAATGGATTGTAACCACTTTTATTTCTTATCATAAGGCTATAAAAACTCAAAATTATAAATAAAATAATTTATATGGTACATATATGTATATAAAACGTATTTTTAAAAAAATTATGCCAATTTAACTATTATCTTATTATTTTAACTCCCAAAATAAATCCATTTTTTACTTTAACATTGATAATTAATTTATACTATTTTCACTAATCATTTTGGAAAAAAAAATATTTTCAACTTATTATTTAATAAAAAATATTATATTTAAATTATGGAATCCAATTTTCTAAAATTCAAATCATAAAATGGATATTTTTAATTTAAAATTAACTCTGCAAACGTGATTAGAAAGCGGGGTTTCAAAGACAAAATGTTAAAATTTTTACAATGGTTTCTATATTGAATTTCAATATGAAATTTATTAATATTAATTAAATTAGATTAATTAAAATATAATTTTACTAATTTTACTTTAAAACCAATTTAAATTTTAAGGACCTGACCATAATAATTACATATTCTTGTGTTATTGATCTAAAATTCACATTATAAAAATTTCAGGGATGATTTCAGTTTTGAGTGTTTTAGAATTAGGAAAGACTCATAAAATGTAAATCCACACATTAAAATAGGACAATTATTACTCATTATCTATTTTATTCAGAAAAATAAATCTTTTTTAAAACAAAATTTGGTTTCTCTTTGTGAAAAAGATTTCCATATTTCCAATTGATCAAATATTTTTTCCAACACTTCCTTAAACACTATTATTTTTTTAAACATTGTATGAGAATAAAATCTTACTAAGGAAAATAAAATAATGAAAATTATTCTTCCAATGAAAACACATATTAATTTTTCTAAAAAACCTTTTTAACCCCTATAATGAAATCATAATTTCAAAAAATATTATTATTATACAATTTGAAAATAAAAAGTCTTCATGAAAACTCACAGGCTGGTATATATGATAAAATAAGGTTAATTGGCACATAATGTTTCTTATAAATAATAAAAATTGAGTACCCAATGTGGCCAAACTTCGACTCTAGTGTATCCAATTCATTGGAGTGTATAACCTGACCACCTATCCTAGGTTTATAATATAACCAACACTCATTGGTTAATAACAAAACTGACATCCTTGGTTTATCATGGTACTAACCATCTTTTCATTAAAAAAGAACCACATGTATTCTTAAATAATTAAAAATTACTCTAACATAAATATATATCTAGAAAGATTACAGTTGAAGACACTCTTTTAAGAAAATACAATTTCAATTTTTAAATGACCCATTTTGAAAATATTTGCACATATAATGGAAACCAATTTCTATTAAATTAAAAACATAAAAAAACATAATGTAATATTAAATATATTATAGAGACATGTTATGGGGAAATTAAATTTATTCTAAATGTAAAAAATATTCCTTTTGAAAAAATGAACATTTAAATAATAATTTTTAAATAAATTCATTTACATAAAACCATAAAAAGATTTTTTAAAAGATTTTTATATAAATCAAAAAATTCAATTTTAAAAAAAAAAATTAATTAAAAATTAATTCATAAAATAATTTTAAAAACATGTACATGAAACCAAAATATTTAGATATTAAATCATAAGAACATTTAGAATGAGGTTTTTAGTCATAGTCCCAAACCTTTAATTTGATTCATTACATAAATTCATTATCTTCATGAATAATAATGATATATTAACAATTTACTAGATTTTGAATGTTTTAAATTTTTATTATTCATTTTATTTCACTTATTACCATATTATAACAATTACATAATTATTTACATTCACATCAGGAATTTTGACAATATTTGGTACTTGAGTCCAAAATGACTTTAGTATGTCGTATCTATTAAAATTGGTCCTTATTAAATCATTTATAGAAAATTATTAATGAAATAATTATTAATATTTTACAAAATTTATTCTTTTTAACACAACAATTAAATATTTTTATGACAAATTAACTACATTACAATCATTGAGATGGTAGGTCGTACATACGCATGAGTAACATTTCCATTTTTGAATGATAGTTATGGAATAAAGGTAAGTATATTTTTATCATTAAATATTTATAATAATATCATTAATATCATATTAATTATATAATTATACTTATATATATCATCCATGTGATGTGGTGATGAAAAATGAATCACATCACATCAGGGAGGTGATAATTCATAGGTACACACGAACGACATTACCATTATTCATTGTAAGGAAAGATAAGAATTTAAATGATATATTTTCATTCAATGATGATAACTATTTCATGAATATAATATATAAAAATTAATTCCACCTTTATAACCACTATTGAGATATGATGATGGAAAATGAATTATATCGGTTCCTGAGGCTGTAGTTTTCCACACACACAAACCTTTAATTCCATTCCCACTTAATGAAACGGGATATAGATTTATGTCATGCATGTAGTCACCCACGATTTAATAAATGGAATTTATCCATTATTATAATTATTTCATATAGTATAAATCACATAAAATCATATAGAGATAATAATAAAAAATTTATAAATTAAGAATGAATGAAATAAGAGGTTTTTTTATAAATTAAGGAACATCTACCAATAGAGTAGTAACATGACCATTGGAATAGTAACATGAACTTTAAGAATAGTAATTAATCCAACAAAATAGTGAATTCATCTTTGAAAGTATAAATAACATTTGGGTATCTTGGGGATGAAAATATAATATCATTATATCATTGAATAAGTAAATAAATATTTCAAAAATGATAAATTAAGTATTGGTATTCTTATATGTCATAAATATTTATTTATACTTTTATAATTAATATAATAATTTAAAATAAAATTAATTTTCATAAAATAAACTCTTAAATTTATATTTTGTTGTCTTCTGATTATAAGATAATTTTATGAGACCTTAGTTAATTTTTGAAACTGTCTTAAAATCAATTATAATTTTTTTTAATAATTGAATATTTTAATTAAAAATTAATTTATCAAATTTATGGAATTATTTTTATAAAATGGAGTTCATATTTTAATTATAAATGTCGAAAAATAGTTAGGGTGAATATATTTATTTTTCTGAAGTAGTTGAATTTTTGTGAATAGTGAAATACGGTAATTTATGGTGTATATATATTATAAGTTAAATAAACTATTTACTTATTCAATAATGATTTAATTACAATAATCTATAACTACCCTTAAAATTTTAATATATTTATTTTTAATTATAAAACTATTTATAGTCTCTATCAAAAAATAATAAACTAATGAATAAAATAATGGGAAAACACCCCTCTCCTCTACTATAAATACCAACCCTAGCCACCACTTTTCCTCACACCTACTAATATTTGAGTCTTGTCAAAATTATGAGAAAATTTCTTCCAAATACCCTCCCACGTTTCTATAATTTATTAGTTTCATCAAAATACTGAAACCTTTTCCCTAATGAGGTTCTCAAGGATGAGAAATTCAAGAGGTGAAATCCTCTTTCTTTTCCTTTTCATTTCTTTTAATTCATTATTATTATAACATTATCTCATCATATCCACTATCAAAAGGTGAATGATTACTCCAATATCTATTATATACAATAATTATATCATTTCAATTAAATATCCATGACCAAGAACTTTTCTATCTCTCTCTCCCTCTTATTGTAAAAATGAAATCATCGCCCATGATGTGTCGATTTAGAGACATCATAGATGATGAATTTTTATTTTACTTTAATTCCTTCAATTATGTTCATAAAACCACTATAATGGTTGCTAAAAAGTATAAAAATTAGTTAGGAACCTTTTTTTGCTATAAATTTGACATATACACACAATAATGAATAATAGAGAAAAACTTGTTTGTGATGTTTAAAAACCCACCAAAACATATAAATGATAATCACTAGCCTTTTATCTAATGATTTATCCTCAAAACACTTAAAAATGATATATATAAATATATATACATTTAAAACTATTTATTTTCATTATTAAAATATAATTTCAATTGTGGAGAATTATACCCATTCTACATAAACTTCCATACTCATATTCAAGTGAACTGATAATGAAAACAAAGAAAATAAACACTCCTAAACAGTTTTATTAAACACAATAACTCATCTAAAATGCTATAAATAAACATAATAAAACTATAATAAATAAAATAAATTTATAATATATTATGTATTTTTCAATTGATAAAATTATTTTGATTATCCATGATATTAAAGTGAATAAATAACTCAGACATAAGGTTAGGGGATTCTCGAACCCAAATCAACTTCTTTGGGATTTACCTCTTTCACTCCAATTTAAGTGTGGTTATTCCTTAAATGTTTCTCAAATATAATTTCTCTATCCTTACCTTTTATTTTATTTGATATAAAATTTTCCAATATGATTTTAAGACAAATCCAAATATTTTTCCAAATGAACTCTTCTTTCTAAAAAACACATCTTTTACTTATCTTGAGATTTTTTCTTCTTTACTCTAGATTGATTATTATTATACAAATTTTATTATTCCCTTAATATTTTAGGAACCCAAATTTTTTTTCAATAATTTATTCTTTAGTAAATTCCCATGAAACCAATTTTCTTTCTATGGGTTATTTTAGGTCTATGATTGATATACTTTTTGTGTGGAAAGCATGATTATGTAAATGTTTTGATGTCATGGGTGAGTCCGGAATTATATAGAACTATAATAAATTGTGAAATGTGATTTATCTCATAGGATAATGTGAAATATTTGTTAACATGATGCTATATTTTTTCAAAATGATAACTGTATGATTATGCATATATGTTTTGCATGAACATGATGTTATCCTTGTTCACAACTATGTGTTTTAGTTGACCACTAAGACGTAATGTTTCATTTTTATGTATTTCCACATTCCATTCATTTATCTAATGTTTCCTCAAATTATTAGAATTATTATTATACTTTTATTATGTTATGATGATGATGATTATGATCACCCCGTGTTATGTTGATCCATGTTATTATATATCCTCTTACTGGGATTTTAGCTCACCCCATTATTTGATGTATATCCTCAGGTGGTTACTTTAACTAAAGAGAACTCAGGAAAAACTAAGTATCTAGATAGTAAGGAATTAAATAAATGTTTATGATTTAATTTTTAATTTTTATATGTGGTCCTAATTTTCCCAAGACACTAAAAGTATATATCCTAGTTGTGTAATAAATTTATGTAGTTTTTCTTTAAAATTATGTAATAATCATCTGATAAAAATTAGGGTCTCTATATGTGGTTTCATAGAATGGTTTAGTTAATTTGGGAAATTGTATTATAGAACCTTATTGAACCCCTTAGTATGAGATTAATATTTGTAAGAACATAAGAAGATTTCCCAAACAAAGAGATCCTACATGATATTCCGTTAGGGTGACATTCAAAAATAGATAAATTATTCATTACATATTGATTTATGATTTTTTGTAACATTTTCTATATTAGAAAAGGGTGGGAACCATGAGAAACTAGGACAACAGCCAAATAGTGGGACAATGTAGCAATTTACTAAAGGATATCCCTAATCCCTTTGCAGGTGGAGTTCAAAATTTCATAGTAATTATTACCCAGTTCTTTTAGGCTATGAAAAATAACCTCAATAATGTGGTACATCCTCCTTTACATAATATTGAGAAACTAGATATCATGTCCTTTATACAGTAATGACCACTAACAATTAGTGGATCCTATAATCTACTAGTCATGGAATAGTGGTTCAACTCAATGGATAAGATCTTTTATGTGATTCAAGGTTCTGAGATGGAGAATGTGACTTAGTAATTTTATCATCAAGATAAATAGGTCAACCGATGGTGGTCGTTTATTAAGAAAACCAATCCAAAAAGAAAAATTGAATAGATGGACTGGGAATACTTTAAGTTATTTTTTCCTAACAAGTATTTTCCTTGATCTCTTCATACAAATATGGAGAGAGAATTTATAGAGCTGATGAAAAAGGAAGGTGAATCTGTCATGGATTATGATGAAAATTTCACATGTCTCGAAAGGTACACTTTGAGTTTTGTAATAAAAATAATAGAAAAAAATGGTAGATTCATTAGTGGGGAAAAATAAAACCTTCAAAAGGATCTATAAATTTCAGACATTGGGAGTTATGAAGATTTTGATTAATGTGACATGAAAGTGGATATAGAGTTTGGATAATAGTCTCATTTATATGGTGATTAGAAATGAAAGATAGGGTTTTAAGCTAGATGATATCATGAAAAAGGGGAGGAGAAATATCCACCTTAGACAATTAGAAAATGTGGTAGGAAGAATCAAGGGAAATACCTCAATGGGATCTGGGAATTTTATAAGTGTGAGAGAGAATCCCTCCACATTCTTGAATATTGAATTGACATAACGAAGATAGCCAATACAATGGTGGAAAAAAGATCACCATCCATAGTTCAATGCTACAACTGTAGGGAGAAAGGGAACTATGCCAACTAGTGCAGTAAACCTCGAGTCCACTACTACAAATATGGCCTTTATTGGTGCTAGAAAAGTGCTTTATCGGCACTTAAAAAAGCTCTGTTAATCGAGTAAAAGATAAAGGGGGGTACCTTTTATCAGCGCTCAGAAAAGCATTGATAAAATCACATTTTATCAGTACTAAAAAAGCGCGGATAAACAGCCCCATTATCAGCACTAAAAAAGCACTTATAAAAGGGGTCCTTTATCAGAACATTTTTTAGCTCTCATAAATGACACCTTTTATCAATTCTTTTTAAAAGTGCTGAAAAAATTTAAAAAAATTAAAAAAAAGATTATATTGTGTCTGGGGAGAATCTTCTAACAACACTTGACCCCCCCCCCCCCCCCTTCAGTGCTAGGTAGACCCCTCCTACTCTCCCGTGTGTTGCCCTTGCCCGCACATCGACCAACATGTCTGTGTGCACCTCCTTGCTTCCACCTGAACTCAAACCTGCGATCTCCCCCCTTGTAGGCCTGCACCTTTACCAATAATCCATTTTGTTTTTTTCTCTATTTAAATATATATATATTTATTCGTATATTAATATAGATTCATATTAATATTAATATATTTAGTTGTATTAATACATATATATTTATTCATTTATTAATATATATTTATATATTTATATATTTATTTAATTGTTTGTTTGTATATTAATCTATATTTTTATTTATTTATTTAAATATATAGTTATATTTTTCATATATTAATATAGATTCATATTAATATAAATAAATTTAGTTATATTAATACGTATATATTTATTCATATATTACTATATGTATATTTATTTGTATATTAATTTATATATATATATATATATATATTTAGTTATAATTTTTTATCCAAACATTTATTTGTATATTAATATATATTTATAAGATTATTTTTAAATACATTTATAAAATATTTTTTATGTATGTTTATAAATAAATGAATAAATACATATATACAATAAACGCACACACACACAGAGACACACACACACAGATATATATATATATACATATATATATATATATATTAATAAATACATATATGTGTGTGTGTGTGTGTATTTGAAAATCCATAGAATGTTAAAATGACCATAAATTCTAATCCAGAATTCTATTTCAACACTAAAACAAGTCAAATTGAAAAAAATTAAACAATATTTTATATAATATGTTGTACTGGCCTAGAGGATATCCAGATCAGAAGTTTCACCTATTTTCATGTTAAAACATTGGGGTATCCTGATTAAAAACTCGGCGTTGGAGGCATTTTGGGCATTTTGGGCCTTGAAAAATGTGACCCAAGATTTTTTTGGGTCCCTAGCACGTAGAGCTCGTCGCAAGATCTGATTTGATATACTGTAGATCTCAAATGGACACTCAGATCAAAATTTATGGCCGTTTGAAATTTGAGTTACACTTTAAACTTTTTTTAGATCTTTTATTGATTTTTTTTGATTTTTTTTTTGTCTTTAGATTGTTATTAAATGATTATTAATCGATGATAATTATGATATTTTTAATTAATAATATATTTTAAAATATTTTAAATCCATTTCACTAAATTTCTTATATATTAAATGTAATATTCTATTTATACTTATCTAAAATATATTTAAAAAATATATATTATATTTATATCAATATTAATATACTTATATAACAATATATTATTTTTCCTGATTTTTAATAAATATAAATTTTATCAGTGCTAGGAAAAAGTGCTGATAAATCCCCTCTTTATCAGTGCTACTAAAAAGTCATTGATAATGGGGACCCCATTATCAGCTCTAAAAAAAGCACGGATAAAGGGGGGTCTTTATTAGTGCTAAAAAAAGAACTGATAAAGGGTCACCTTTAAAAGCACTTTTTTTAGCGCTGTTAAAATTGCCCCTTTATCTATGCTTTTTTTATCACTGATAAAGGGTGGTGCTTCCCTTTACCATTTTTTTATTAGTGCACCTTGAGGATAATCAGTGTCATTTACCACCAAATCCAAACAATAATGAGTAGTATTACTCCATCACTACTCCTAAAGAGGATCCAAAAAATGATTTTATACAAAGAACACTTCATATTCACTCAAGAATGGAAAATGTATTATTTGATTCTGATTCTATGCATTCCTTTATATAATGAATCTTTTCTAAAACTATTGAATTGAATCCATAAAACAATAAAGTGGATATATACATAAGAATAGCTAGTGGTTTGATCATTGCAACCCATGTGTTGAATTCTTCTCATGGAGGTGTGTGTGGTAATATTATTCTAGAAAATATCATGATACTTTTCATGGTATAATTTGATGTTATAATCGAGATAGACTATATCTCATTATATAAGGAACACATCAACTGTCGGGAAAAATAAATATTCATTCATATTCTGAACCATCCCATGCTCATATACAATTGCAAGGAAGTTCATGAATCTCATTTGCAGAATCCTTCAATGGTGTGGGTTTCAATTACCTAGGAAGAAGCATACCTCACACAAATGGTTGAGTCGGAGGAAGGTGTCAACCTTAGGGAAATTCCCATTTTGAGGGAATACAATGATTTATTTTTGAATGAGTTTCCTGAAAAACCCCCAGATCATGAGGTAGATTTCTCAATATAACTCACACGTGGAATTAGTCATTTACTTTATGGGAAATCAAAAAAGTATTGCTAAGAAACCGTACATTATCAATAAAAGTATGTAAGAAGGAACCTTACATTTGGGATATCGAAAAAGTATGGTTAAACAAACATATGTTATCAACAGAAGTATGGAAGAAGGAACCCTACATTTGGGATATTAGAAATTTATTGAAGAAGAACCCTACGTTGGTATGGAATGTTATGTTTGTTTCTCAAAAGTATGGTTCATCAACCTTAATTTTGTAAACAATATCACATTTTATCAAAAAGTATGGGTCATATACCTTACATTTACAAGCTGATAAAATTATGAATTATATACCATACGTTTGAGAGTTGAAGAGAAATGTATTGATGATCAACCATTCATTTGATGAATGGATGGTCAACCTTACGTTTTGAACCTTACGTTCAGAGAATATATTCTATAGAGTTCAGCCCTACATTTGGCATCGGTGATTTAAAATATGACCTTATCGAGAAACAGTCTTCATACAGATTATTAGGTTGATTTCAAGCCAGATTAAAATCCCTAAATTTTAAAGAATTTCATTAACTAATTCAAATCTATTTATTTGTTATTCAAAGGATCGATTTAAGAGGATATTTTCATGAAAAATATTCAGGGGTGTTGTGACTTCTCTATTATTCAAACATTTTAATATTGCGATTCTAAAGGCGACATTTGGGGATCTAAATTTGAAAGGAAAACGTTTTTTATTATTCTATATATTTGTGATATTTGTTATTATATAGAGCAAAGAAAATCATTAAAAAGAAGATCAGAATAACAAGCCCTCGAGTTTTTCACTGATATGGTTTATAAAGACATTCATGTCACACAGATCTGTAGCTACCAAGATCTATCAAATTCTATTTTTATGAAGAAGATAAAAAGTGTTAAGGATTCTTATTCAACATTGAAGATATATCATGAATCCATTGTTATTAGAGTTGATGAATTTATTTCTATATCAATTGAAACTATATCGACTCAGAAGTATCCTTACCTGATTAACATTTTTTCTAAAAGAGACGATCCATCTAATGTCAGTTGTGTGCTACTGCAACTATGAAAAACAACATGAAAGTATTTTCGGACAAATACTCTGTTTATGTTGAGTATTAGGCTTCTCATACTAAGCTATGTATTTGGTTCCGTGTGTGAACCAAAAGGATACATTTTTCCATAAATTGTATAGGTGTCAACTACCTTCACTTAGTTGTGGATGGTCTATTGATAAGAGGACCAGATAGTGAAAATCACCAAGCTCGTGGAGTAGAGTGTTGGTGGAGTGAACTAGAGGCCTTCTATTCCTCAAACCACTATACATCCTTACATCCTTTAACTATTTATTTTCGGCTTCATAAACAACCTGATAAAGATAAAAGGATAGACTCGTCCATCATTATGATTCATGAAGAATTTTTAAAAGACGCAATTCACCCCCCTGTGCATATTTGGTATAACCCAATCCAACAATTCGTATATAAGGGTGGTTCTTTTATTAGAGAAATAACAAGAAGAATGTTTTATAGCATTATAATAAAATCATAATGGATGATACACAAGAGGGTATGTCAATGGTTCGATATCCCTACTTCAACGGTGCAAGGTATAGATGCTGGAAATCAAGGATGATCATTTACTTAAAGAACCTTGGATACAGAGTCTACTCGAAAATTCTAACACCCTATGTGATTCCAGAGAAACCTGAAACATCGAAGGCTGATACAGAAGAAGAGTACTACATAAACTTGAAAGCTATAAATTCTATCATCAGTGGTCTTTGACTAGATGAATTAAAAAGAGTATCTCAATGCTCAACTGCATATTAAATGTGGCAGACAATTGCAGTTGCTTATGAAGGAACTGAAAATTTATGAAAAATGATGTACGCCACAGTTAAATTGAAATTCGACACATTCGGAATGTTGGAAAGAGAAAGCATCACCTAGATGAATGGAAGACTTAAAGAAAATTTTAACAATATATCAACCATGGAAGATCCTATGAAACAAGAATATCAAGCCTTGAAAGTACTGAGATTACTACCACATATATGGAATCGAATTTCAGCAGCTATTAGGAAATTATCACCAGTCAAAGTTATTACTTTGAGAGAATTAATTGGATCCCTGATGATTTATGAATCTGAGATGGATGATGAAGTAAATGAGAATAAAGTCTATATCAAGAGAGAAAATAATGCTTTGAAAGTAACATCCCAAAAGAAGAGTAGAAAGATGAAAAATTAAATCAAAGTGAAATCAAAGAGTTCTGATTCATCTAATTTAGATGTGGAACTGGCTCAGCTAGCCAGAAAGTTTAGTAAATTATATATAAAGAAGAAGGTATTCATAAAATACTTTAAAAATGATAAAAATGAACCAAAAGAAATTAGATGCTATGAATGCAAAACGATGGGTCCCATAAGACCTGATTATCCTCAAATAAAATGGGAAAAGAAAAGGAAAATTTTCAAAAACAATGATTATCATAAGAAAGAAAAAAGATCAATGAAACCTACAAGGTTCATTTTTGAAGACTCCAGCAGCTCATCAAAGTATGACTCAAAAAAAGAATAATTGAATCTAAAATCAAAAATGTGATTTATGGCAGAAGCTGATGAGGTACAATATTATTACTCATCTGATTCTGATTCAAGTTCTAGTTGTTCAAATAATAAACATTTATCCTTCTACAATATGCTGGAAAATAAATATGATTACTTATTTAAGAAATATAAATCACTGAAAAAATATTCACACTACTATTTTAAGAAAATAGACACTCTGCTAAAACAACATCAAGAGTTAATTGAAATTATAACTCATCGAACAAAAACTGTACATATAATAAAACTAAAAAAACACTGAAAAAAGAAGTAGAAACATAAAAAATTACATCTCATATTTTTACAAACGGATACAATACACTAAATGATATTCTTATAAAAATGTGATTAAAAAGTAAAGATATAGAATAGAATGTAAAGGTGAGAAACCCAAACTATATAAGAACTATTTTGTTCCAAGTACAAAAGGTAAAATTTTGACCTACTATGGAACAAAAGGTCACATATCTAAAAACAATTATTTAAGGAAACGATAAATAAGTAGGATTAAGAAACCTTTGTTCCAAGGAATTTATATGATTCTATTGATTATAGAAAAACAATTCAAGTCTGAATTCCCAAGTCTTTGCTAGATAACACTGCTGGACCCAACAGAATATGGGTACCAAAACAATCCTTTGTCTAAATTCCATTGCAGGAAGTAGGTCACAGAAGCAGAAAATATGTTCGGTATATGGACAGTTTCTTGGTCCAAACATATGAGTGGAAACTCATCAAGATTTAGAACACTAACTCAAAAGTTTGGTGGATTAATCACATTTCGTGACAATAACAACGGTAAAATTATTGTCATTGGAACTATTGGAGATCTATAATCTGTCTCAATCAATAAAGTACTATACATACAAGGATTGAAACATAACCTGATAATAATCTCTCAACTCTTTGATGATGTTTATTGTGTTGATTTCTCTAACAACTATTATTCTATTTTTAAAGATAAATTACATTAATTTAGAGCACCTAGAACTTATAATGCTTATACCCTAGACATAAATTCCTTGTGTAAAAAAAATTAACTGCTTAACAGCTAAGATAAATAAATCATGGATCTGGCATAGAAGAATTCGACATTGTAATATATATGCTTTACATAAGTTATCTAAGAAACAATTTGTTTCTGATTTGCATAGTCTTGAATTTGGAAGTGATATATTTTGTGATGCATGTCAAGTTGGCAAGCATCACGAATCATCATTCAAGTCTGTTAACGAAATTGCTACATCTAAACCTCTATAACTTATACATATGGATTTTTCTAGACCTTTGAGAATAGAAATCATGGCTGTAAAATTATATGTATATGTATTAGTTGTTGATTATTTTATATTTACTTGGATTTTCTTTTAAAAATATAAAATTAAAGCTTTTACTATATTGGACGTTTTTGCAAACTATTCAAAATGAAAATGGTTTTAAAATAATTTCATTAAGAAGTGATCTTGGTGGATAGTTTGAGAATTGGGAATGAAATTCATTTTTCTCAAATATGGGTACTAAACACACTTTCTCTTCACGAAGAACACCTCAAAAAATGGATTTATTTAAATAAAAAAATAGAACTATTCAGGAAATGGCCAGGACTATGCTGAATGAATAGTGTTTTCTTACCTATTTTGGGGTAGAAGCTGTAAGCACGACCTATTATATAATGAATAGTTTTTTAATTAGAACAAATTTCAAGAATAAATCGTATGAACACTAGAATAATAGAAAACCTAATGTAAATTACTTTAAAGTTTTTGGATGCAAGGTTTACACCTTAAATAGCAAGGTAAATCTTGGTAAATTCAATACAAAAATGATAAATACATTTTCTTAAGATATTTTGCAACTTCCAACGATTATAGATTTTTTAATAAAAATTCAAGGATTGTTGAGGAATCAGTTCATGTGAAATTGGATGAATCTAATCCCATTGAGAAAAGGAAAGACCAAATTGATGAATCTAACTATAATTTTAACACTAGACTTGAGAACTTAATAGATGACTTTGAAAAAAATATAAATAAAATTTTCTCCTATTCATAAGAACATGACATTAAAGAACCTAACAGTGTACTACCTAGATAGTCTAGAACTTTAAAGAATCACCATTTAGAAATGGTTATATGAGACCTAGACACTAGAATAAAAACAAGAACGAATATAGGATATCGTGTTGAATTCTATACCTTTCTATCCCAAGTAGAACCTAAGACATTAGAAGAAACCTTAGTTGATAAATGTTGGATGATAGCAATGCCAGAAGAACTAAACCGGTTCAAAATAAATGAAGTTTGGAAATTAGTTGAAAAACCAAAAAAAAACTATCTAGTTAAAGGAACTAAATGGGTCTTCAGAAATAAAAAAGATGATCAAGGAATTATAACTAGAAATAAAAAAACTAGTATCAAAATTACATAATCATGAATAAGGTATAGATTATGATGAGACCTTTGTACCTGTATCTAGATTAGAAGCCATTAAGATCCTTTTAGCCTATGCATCTCATATGAACTTTAAATTATTTCAGATGGATGTTAAGTGTGACTTTTTAAATAGTTATTTATTATAGGAATTTTATGTTGAGAAACATTAGGGTTTTGAAATTCCACAAAAACAAGATTCTGTTTTTAAACATACTAAAGAACTCTATGGCCTTAAACAATCACATAGATCTCAGTATGAAAGATTATGTTCTTTTATTTTAAAAAATTATTTTACTTTTGGGGTGGTAGATCCAACAGTTTTTAATGAAACTATTAAATATAAAATTTTATTGGTTCAAATTTATGTTTATGATGTAATTTTTGGTTCAATAAACAAAAAACTTTGTGAGGAGTTTTCAAATTTAATGCAAAAAGAATTTAAAATGAGTATGATGGGATAATTAAATTTCCTTTTAGGACATCAAATTTATCAAAAAGATTTTGTAAATGTTTTTAATCAATGTAAATACCTTACTAATTTAATAAATAAATTTGGACTTGAAAGCAACAAGACATATACAACTCTTATACATACTAATATAAAACATGGTTTGGATGAAACTGGAAAATCAGTTCACAAGAAGTTATATAGAGGTATGATTGGAAGTTTATTATATCTTACTGATAGAAGTATAAATATAATTTACTCAGTATTTCATTGTGAAATATTTCAATCTAATCCTAAGTAATCTCACTTAAGTTCTATTAAAATAATTTTTCAATATTTAAATGTAATAGTTTTTCAATATCTTCTCTATCCAAAAACTTATGATTTTAATTTTATTTCATATTCAGATACTGACTTTGGAAGTTGTAGATTATATATAAAATCACCTCAAGGACATGTAACTTTTTAGGAAAATATTTAGTGTCATGGTCTAGTAAGAAAAAACACTCAGTTTCACTGTCAACAGCCAAGACAGAATATTTATCTGCAGGCAGTTGGTGTGCACAGGTTTTGTAGATGAAAAACACTCTTATGGACTTTGGACTAAATTTTAATATCACGCCTATTTTATGGGATAACAAAAGTTCTATAAATATTTAAAAAACCCTATTTAGAATTCTATAACGTATAATATTCATATCATCCATCATTTTTTAAGAGACCATGTTCTTCATAAAGATATATTTTTAGAATTTGTAAGTACTGAAATTCAATTAGCTAATATTTTTACTAAACCAATTCCCACTACATGGATTAAATTTATTAAGGGGGTTCTAGGTTTATTTATTTTAAAATGAAATTTTAATTTTAATTTTATTAATTATTTATTTTAATTATTATTTTAATCTTTTTTTAATAAATTCAACTACTAGGTTTTAGAATAACTAAAACTTTCAACTGTACTGCTTTAAATTTTTTCCATGTACTTTTTTACTTTTAAATAATGTAATTATTACAACGTACGTAATGACAAGGGAATCAAGGATATCAGAAATAGTTTCAAATTCTAAACCCATTAATTTCATTCAAAACCTTTTGAAACTGAAAAACCATACTACTCTTGTCTACCCAAACATGAACCTGTGAAACCTTTTCTCTTCGAACGTGAGAAAATATATGATAGAAATGACCAAGACAAATAAAATTGAGGAAGTAGAAACCAGCAATGTCAAGAGTCATTGCACGATAGGAAGAACGATTCTAGACAGAAAATTAATCGACCTGGAATGGTTGTATCAAACGGATCTGATGTTGAGGCAAGTCCTAGCATTTCAGAATCGCGAGCAAACTTTTAGTGGTAAAAATACAGAATTTATATAGGAGGTATTGCTTCATCACTTTTTCAAAACTATTTAATTTGGTCTGGGAGAAGAAGAAGATACAGTAATTACAAAAATCAAAGATCAAAATTTTTCTATCTCTCTTGTGGAAATCTCTAAGATATTAAACTACCCTCATGAGGGAGTTTATCATTTTTACTTAAAGAACCTTATTGATAATGTACATAAGTCTGAGTATATTATGTCATTTCTTTTTGGTTCTTCAAATGTAAGAAAAATGATAATGAAGGATCGGGAATCTAGTTAGAAGATTCTAGTTTCGTTTGTGAAAATAGGGATTTCACCTATAATGTCAGAGATGGAGATTATTTGGTTTCCTAACATGTACATAATGTATTTTTTTTAGAAGTGAAATCAAGTTTAATTTTCCAAGATATATGGTAAGATATCTCAACTATTGATGTCAACCAGAAGAATGCATGAACTACTATCCCTTTGGAAGATTCTTTTCAATAATTATCTTCAAGAAGGATATGATTAGATTGGTGGATTACAAAGTAAGATGCGAACACCTCAATTTTTTCAATGATAGACCTCTAAGGAATATTTTATTTTTATGGAGTACTGTGAAAGTCAATCTTATGCCTGTTGAGATGAGGAAGACAAGGGCTCGACTTTGGGGGTGAAACTGGCTAATTCTAAGGAAGGCATGGCAGAATCTAGAGCAAGTGGAACTTCAAGAAGATTAAGATTTGAAGTTTTTGATGCACCTATAGATGAAGGAGGACTTCAAATTGAAAGGAAGAGAGAGATTCCAAGTTGTGGGGAATCTAATCCAAGTCTATCTATTACAACTAAATATATACTAAGTTATAGATTTATTAGAGAATCTACAGTACAAGATATTTAATAACTAATAGTTTCTCAGATAGAGGAGAATTCTCAATTGGAAAAATAAATTATTCCTCAAACTATTAAAAATCCTAGAGAAGTTGAAGTGGAAAGACCTAAATCTATTCAAACTGTAAAGCATTCTGAGATTATTTAGGCGGAATTAACTCAAGAATAACCTATATAATAGGATCCAATCATAAAGGAAATAAATAATGAATATTCTCAGGAGGAGAAAGAACCTTTTAATATGAACCAAGTAGAGATACTTTCTGAAATTCACACAGAAATTATTAATGGGGATTTTTTTGTGGATGGGTCGGGGAAGGACTCGAATGAAAAAATCAGAAGAGAATCTAGTACAGAGAGTGAGTGAAGAGAAATCAGATGTCGAATCCCTACCTTTATTTTTTTGAAATACAGTGGAAGATCATATTGAGAGTCATGCACAAGGTTCCTCTGATTCTATGAATGTAGAAGTTGAGAAGCTATTTAGAAAGTTAACCAGAGTTTGATCAAAAAATGCTGCTTTGAGAAGAGCATTGGAAAAAGAAAATCAGAGATATCAAAAATTGAAATCCAATTCTATTTCAAAACAAGAAATTTATGTTTTTCAGAAGAATATGTTGGATAAAGTTTCAAATTTGAAATTTGAGATGGTAATGAAGTCAGATTTGGCAGATTTTAATATTTTCATGATGTAACAATTCACAATTGTCAGGAATTGTCAAGAAGGTACCTCAGGTACTTCACCTGATATGATATGGAGATTTCAGGACAATACAACATTAATGAGCAATACTAATGCCATATTACAGGACCTTTATTTCAATAGTACTCCATTATCTATCTTTTTAGACAACCAAAATAATTTTGTTGCATAGTTAACATCAGATGAACCCAAATAAGAAATTTTTTGAATAAGTTGACAGATAAGTTAACTATTTTTATGGAAAAAGAAGAAAGGTTTCATGAGTTCTTTATAGTCAATTTGATTGAGGATATTCATCTAAATCAAGAAAAAAGAGATCTTATTATCCATTTGGGATATGGATTAATGACGAGGCTGAGGAATCAGTTTACAAAAATCCAAGAAGTAATTCAGAGAATAGGACACTAGTTTCAAACCGTTGTTGAGCCAAACCTTGATTCACATTGTCATTAATTTTACTTATACTTATATTTTCAATAAAATATATTTCATCCCATTTTTTTGTGTTATTAATTTTTTTTCATGTACTTTATATGTTAGAAGTCTAGTAATCCCACTTCAAATATTGATAAATAGTTTATTACAGCATTTACATAAGTTTAGTGCTACATTAAAAAGTGTTATATTCCTTATTCTATAAATATTTTTTATATCACAATAAGAGGAGAAATTTGGATATACACCACATTTTTTGAGTCTTTAAAATTGTATTTTAAGATTTTGAATATTTTACTCAGGGTGGGAAAAGTCATTTTTTTCTTTCTTTCTTTGAAGGGGATAAATACAGATAAACATAAAAGGATAAATGGGGAGAAATTTTTAAAATTGATTGTTTATTTTTATATATATAATTTTCTTATTGAAATAATTTTGTTAAAATTAAATACTGTTTTTATCCTTCTAAATTATAAATTATATGAAATTAATTTTGTAGTTTAATTTCTTGGGTTTTGTGGTCATCAAAAAGGGGTAAGTTATTGAGAAAGTGTTGTTTTCAACAATACTTTATTATTATAAGTGGATATTGTTGAGAAAAATACTCCATATCTTTATGATAATTTTGATGTTCACAAATACCCTAATTTTTTATTCTAACGATCTTACTTTGAGTATATTTTAGGAAATTAATATTATTTATATTCTTATTTTTTTGAGTAATAGTAATGTTTTTTATCAGAATGAATTATTTGATAAAGTATTCAGAAATAACATTAGTGTGTTCTAAAAACAATGTTTATACCCTAAATTGAGGGTCATAGTGTAAGGATGGAATTTGTCATTTACTTTATGGGAAATCAGAAAAGTATTTTTAAGAAACCATACGTTATCAAAAAAATGAATGGAAGAAGGAACCTTATATTTGGGATATCATAAAAGTATGGTTAAGAAACCATACGATATCGAAAAATGTATGGAAGATGGAACCTTAGGTTTTGGATATCAAAAAATTATGGAAGAAAAACCCTATGTTGGTATGGAAAATTATGTTTGTTTCTCAAAAGTATGGTTCATCAACCTTACTTTTGTAAACAACCTTATATTTTATCAAAAATTATTGATCAAATACCTGAAGTTTATAATCTAATAAAAGTATGTATTTTATATCCTATGTTTGAGTGTTGAAGAGAAAAGTATGGATGATCAACCATAAATTTGAATAATGGATGATCAACCTTACGTTCTGAACTTTATGTTTAGATAATGTATGATATGCACTTCAACCCTATGTTTGGTCTCAAAAATTTAAAATATGACTTTATCGAGCAAGGGTATTTATACAGATTATTAGGACGATTTCATGCTAGATTAAAAGACTGATTTTTTAAAGAATGTTTGTTCGTGATTCAAAGTTGATTATTTGTGATTCAAAGGATCGATTTAAGAGGTGCTTTCAATGCTGAATATTTAGGGGAGTTAAGACTTCTCTGTTATTTCAACATTCAAATATTGTGATTCTAAAGGTGACATTTTTGGATCTAAATTTGAAAGGAATTTTTTATTTATTATTCTATATATCTGTGATATTTTTTTTACATAGAGCATGGAGAATCATAAAAAAATAAGATCATAATAACAAGCTCTTGAGTTTTTTCCTGCTACAGTTTAGAGAGACATTCGAGTCACATAGATCTATAGCTACCAATATCTATCGGACTCTATTTTTTTTGAAGAGGAGGAAAAGCATTAAATATTCTTATTCTACATCGAGGATCTATCATGAATCTAATTTTTGGAGTAATGGAATTTATATCTATACCTATTGAAACCGGATCAACTCAAAACTATCCTTACCAGAAGAACTTCTTTTTAGAAATAGACAATCCATCTACTATCAGTTGTGTGCTACATCAACTGTGAAGAAAAACATGAAAGTATTTTTAGACAAATATTATTTTTATGTTGAGTAATTTCCTTATGTTACAAAAATCTGTATTTGGTTATATGTATGAACTAGAAGAATCTATTTTAGCCTTAACTTGTAATGTTGTCAACTGCCTACACTCAGTTATGGATGGTATGTTGATAAGAGGACTAGATAGTGAAAATCAGAAAGCACTCGGAGTAGAGTGTTGGTGGAGTGGACTGGGGGACTTCTATTCCTTGATCCACTATACATAAATGAATCCTTTAACTATTTATTTTCAGCAGCATAAACAACCTAATAAAGATAAACGGATAGACTCAGACATCATCAAGATTCATGAAGAATTTGTAAAAGACACAATTCACCCCCACCCCCACCCCCCTTTTGTGTGTATTTGGTCTAACCCAATCCAAAATGATTCATTTTTTGAATGATTCTATCTAAGACTTAATCACCTAGGATAAAGAAACATATATTTGATAATGCACATAGCTCAACATTCTCTATCCATCATAGGAGTTCCACGATGTGTTATGATCTTTGAGAACACTTCTGTTGGGATAATATGAATAAAGAGATTGTGGATAATATATCAAGGTGCTTGATATGTAATAATGTTAAAGAAGAAAACATAATTCCAATGGGATGATGAAACCATTTCATATACCCATGTAGAAATAGAATAATGTGACTATGGATTTTTTCACCAGTCTTCTAAAAAATCCAAAAGAAATAATGCAATATGGGTTTTCATGGACCAACATACCAAGACATGCCACTTTATCTCTATTTGGGATGAACTCTCACTAGAACAACTTTCTAAGATATATATGAATGAATTAGTTATATTTCATGGGGTTCCACTCTAGATTTCTCTAGATCATGATCAAAGTTTTATCTCTAAATTTTTTGGTATACTTAAATAATATTTGAGCACTGAATATATTTTCAACACACCATGTCACTCCCATGAAAATGGCCAATATGAAATGACTTTTCAAACACTTAAGGACATTATATGAGCTATCTCAATGGAATTTAAAGTTGGATGGAATCATCATATCGCATTGGTTGAGTTCCCATACAACAACAACTACAACTCGAGTATTCATATAGATCCATTTGAACCTCTATATAGAAAGCGATGTAGAACTCCAACCTATTGGGATAAAGTTTTCAAATTAAATATACTGAGACCTGATATTTTTAAAGAGAATATCGATAAGGCTTAATCCATCCAGAAACATATCAATGCTAGAAAAAGATGAAAAAAGAGCTATGTTGAAAACCATTGAAGGGACTTTTAGTTTGGCATTGGAGATATGTCTTCCTTCGAATATCACCGTTGAAGAGATTCATTCAGTTGGAAATAAAAGGGTATCATAGACCAAGTTACATTGGCCTCATGAAGATCCTTGATCAAATAAGAGTAGTGGCCTAAAGTATTGCACTTCCACTAATTATGGATCAAATTCATGAAGTGTTTCATTTTTATCTCTTGATAATGTGCAATCTAGATCCCTCAAATGTACTAAACTCAAAAGTTGTATATCTAGATGATGATATCTTTTATGAGGATTAACCATTAAAGATTATGGACTAGATAAATAAGGTTCTACACAATAAGAAAAACCACCATGTCAAAGTGTTGTTGAGGAAAAATAAGTATGAAGAAGCAACTTGGGAACTAGAGGTAGTGATAAAAGATAAGTACCCTCACCTTTTAATGTAAAATGAAAATTCAAGTGAGATTTTTCAAAAGGGTGGAAAATGTAACAACCCAAACTTCTATCAATGGATTTTATCCCTTATTTTAATTAATTCATATAAACTAAATCACATAAAATCAACTAGAGACCACAATACAAACATTATAAATATTTAATGAATTAAATACGATTCCTTTTCCGAAATTAAGGAATCAATAAGCATGGAATAGTAACATCAACTTTGGAATAGTAATATAACACTTAGGAATCGTAATTTTTCTAATATAGTAGAACATTAAACTTTGAAATTATAAATAAATGTTTTTTATCTTATGAATGAAAATATAATATATTTATAACATGAAATAAGTAAATAAATATTTTAAAAACAATAATTTTTTTATTTTTATTTTTTTAAGTCATAAATATTTTTTTAAAATATCATATTTAATATAATAATTTAAAATAAAATATATTTACATAAAATTAAATCATAAATTAATATTTTTTTCTTACTATTATATGATAATTTTGTGATTCCTTAGTTAATTTTTGAATGTTTCATAAAATCAGTTATAATTTAAACATTGGTAATTTATCAATAAATTGTGGTTTTAATTAAAAATTAAATATCCCATCTGTATATAACTATTTTCATAAAATTGAGTTCTTTTTTTAATACTATTCATCAAAAAATAGTTATGGTGATGTTTTGGGATGTCTTTGAAATAGGTGAATTTTTGGGAATAGTAAAATATGGTAATTTACGGTATATATACATTACAAGTTAAATACACTATTACATGAGTCATTACTGATTTAATCAATATAATCTCCAACTATCCTTTCTTATTTTAGTATATTTAGTGATAATAATCAATCTATTCATAGTCTTGAGCAAAAATAATAAACTATTGAATAATTTAATAGGACAACACCCATCTCCTCCCCTATAAATAACACCCTCACCACCTCTTCTCCTTACATATTCCAATATTCTATCAATGTCAAGATTATACAAATATTTCTTACCAAGAACCTCCACAATTTATATTAGCCCTTAGTATCATCAGAATACCAAAACCTTATCCTTAAGTTTTTTCTCAAAGAGGAGAAATTCAAGAGGTTAAATCCTCTTTCTTTTCCTTTTAATTTATTTTAATTTCTATTTCTTTTCTTACTATATCCTCACCTACTAAATAAAAATGTGAATGATAACTCTAGTATATATTATATACATTAATTATATCATTTTAATTTAATATCCATCTTGAAACTTCTTTCTCTCTCTCTTTTATTCTAAAAATGAAATAATCACCCGTAATGTGTCAATTTTTCGGCGTCATGGACGATGCATTATCATTTTCCTTTAACGCCATAAATTATATTCTTAAAAACACTATAATTGTTTTTTAATAATTTAAAATTTATTTAATAACAATTTTAATATTATGGGAGTAACTTATACCCATAATAATAAATAATAAATAAAACTAGTTTGTGATGTTCAAAAAATAGCCAGAAATCTAAATGATTATCACAAATCATTTACCTAATGATCCATCCTCATAAAATTTAACAAAATTATATATATAAACATTTAAAACTATTTATTTTCATTAATAGGAGATAATTTTAATTATGGAGAATTATACTCACTCTATATACACTTCCATACTCATATTCAATTGAACTGATCAGGAAAACCCGGAAAATAAACAGTCATGGATGATGGAATTGAAACCTATAAATAACTAAAAAGGCTGTAAATGAACAAAATAATAATAAAATAGATCAAATAAATATATAATAGGTTCAATATATTTTAATTTCATGTCATAATTTGATTATATAGGATATTAAATTGAACAAATCACTCAGACATAAGGTAAGAGTATTCTCGAACCCAACTATATTTCCATGGGTTTTCCCTATTTCACTCTATTTTTAGTATGTTTATTTCATTATTGTTTCTTCAATATAATTTATATATATTTAAATTTTCTTTTTATTGATATTCTTTTTTTGAATCAAATTTTATGAAAAATCGAAATATTTTTTCAAAAGAAATATTCTTTCTAAAAAACTCATCTTTTAATTCTCTTGAGATTGTTTCTTATTCACTCAAGATTGATAATTATTACACCAAGTATGTTATTATATATTTATTATTGTAAAACCAATACTTATTAATGAATGTATTATTTATAAAATTTTTATGAAACCCATTTCTTTTCTATGGGTTATTTTATGTCCATGATTGATATATGTTCTATGTAGAATGTAGGATTATGTAAATGTTATGATGTGACAGGTTAACCATGGATTACATATAACTCCAATTCATTACGTAATGTAATGTATAACATAATAAAATGTGAAATACTCATAAACATGATGTTAAATTTTTTCAAAATTAATATGTTATGATTATGCACATATGTTGTGTGTGAATATGATGCTAGCTTTGTTCAAAAATATCTATGGTAGTTTACCACTAAGACATGATGTTTCATTTTTTATGCATTCCCAAATTAAAATAATTTATATAATGTTTCCAATAATGATTATGATTATTATAATATTCATGTGTTACGATGATAATGATTTTGCACACCATGTCTTATGCTGAATAGTGTTATTATCTATTATCTTTCGGGGATTTTAGCTCACCCCATTATTTGATGTATATCCTCAGGTTATTACGTGTACTAAATACAACAGAATGAACACTAAGACGCTATAAAATAAGAAAATAAATAAATCCTTATTTTTTATTTTTTAAATGATATGTATTACACTAATTTTCATAAGAAACTCAACCTTTGGATCTTGGGTGTGTAACATTTTTATGTTATTTATCTTAAAAATGATGTAATAATCGTGTTGGAAAAAACTGGACCTCTATAATTTCAATTAAATAATAAAATTCATTTATATAGTGGATACACAATTTTTTATATAATAATTTTATATTAAGGTTTTAGGGAAGTTGGATAATAAACAAAATAGAAACACATGATTAAAAATGATACCTCTTCTTCAAAAGATAACTTTTTCCTGACACCTTAAGACCACTGTGGATTTTGTTCAACATAAAATTTGGAATATATAATATGATGAGGGATTCAGGAAAGTTATTTTTTTGATATTTTACAAACAAAAATGGGTTTTTATGTGTGATGGATTGATGGGGTTCCTTCTATAAGAGAGGGAAGGTTCCTTCTTGGAATTTCTCAAAACATTAAAATTTATTGAGACCGTTCTAGAGAAAAAGACTTCCAAATTGAATATAAATGTATTGGGGATGAAATTTTAGACAATAACATATCACTTTGTGATTGTTTAATATTTTAATTTTTTATAATTTAGTGAATTATTAATTACATAAAAAATATTATTTTCAAATGTGATACTATTCACTACATTAACATTAAAAGGATCAATAAAACATGTAAAATTCATAAAAAAAATTTTATTGTATCCTAAACATTTAAAGGTATTTTAATAGTATCTTTTATTATAGTAATTATCAAAATTTATATTTATTTTAATATATTTAATATCATTTAATTGAATCTTATATTACTTAAATAATTATTTCATTGTTGTTGAGAAATCCAATAAGGTAATTATCTCATCTGTAAAAATTTAAATGAATTAAAATATAGAATATAAATATTTTATCTTTAAAAACATTATTAATGGAAAAACATAGCTTCTAGATGAGAAAAATATTTTTATAGTTATACTAATTGAAAACCATAATGGGAAATATTTGACTTATCATAAAAAATACTATAATGGGTTTAATATCAACCAAGTGGCATTAAATTTACATAATGTTATCCCATGTATGGAAATGGTTGAACCATACTCATACATAAAATTTGAGACACATTTTATGATAATTTCATTATCCTTATCATATTATTCTTACCCTTATTAACCAGACTAACCTTAACTATGGCCATTAAAATTACAATGTTTACTATTCATATTGTAAAAAAATTAAAAACCTGACATATTTACGATATTGAAAACATATAATTATAATTATAAAATCCATTTTTTAGAATTATAAATACACAATTGGATTAATTTATATTTGAAATAAAAACACCAAAATCCAAAGTGAACCTGTTTTTCAATAAAAATCCATTTATATATATATAATGTTTTATAAAATATGTAATAATAAAATACATTTCATGAAAAACAATTGGACTAGTTTATACTATATAAAACTAATCAAATTTTAAAATTTATTCATAACACAATTTGATAATGTAAATAAAATAAAATATTATCAAAATAAAATGAGTAAATTTCAAAATTTATTGAGAAATTTTTATTATTAGAAAATTATAAAAAATTTATCATAAGATAATTTGATATGTTGAAACAAAAAATTAAATTAATATTTTTAAATAAAATTTCTAAATCATACAAAATATATTTATATGTTATATTCATGATAATCAATAAAACCCATTTTTGAAGAAAAAATATTTAAGAAGATTAAAATTACTTTATAATATTATTATTTTATAATCATTTCCCAATTCATTAATACATAGTTGGAAAATTATATTTATTTCATAAATTATTCATTCTTATTCATACTCTCTAATTTAACAGATAGGTTATATTGTTCACGTTTAAATAACCATATTTAGTTGTTCGTTTGTGATAGAGGAGGAGTATCCTATATTCTATTGAACAAAGTGATTCCTTTTAAAAACTCTAGATGTTTGATTCCCACCCCCCAAAAAATATGAACTTTTAATTTTGATCTTAGAATAAAAAACATGGGTTTAACTATTCAAAATTACTTTTTTTAATCTCACATGATAATAAGGATTAATAAAACATCCTCTTGAGAAGATAGTAAAGGAAGTGTGAAGGTTTCTTGAGATATCGCATATTAGGTTCCCATGTAGTAAAAAATTTAAATGTAAGTGAAAAATATCTCCTAAGGACAGATAGAGAGTGTTAGATATTATGGTCATCAGATAGTTAACCATCAAAAAACATAAAACTATGATAGGTTAAATTGAAACTAATTTATGTGTAAGGAAATATAAAGATAATTATTCTTAATTAAAGATTACATTACTATATATTCTATGAACATGAGGAAAAATACTTACTTAATAATTAAAAATTCATCCTTTATCCAATATCCACCAAAAACTCATCTTTTTCTTTGAATTATGAGTATGAATTTTTCATGTCTAAAACAAAAAAATCAACTTCTACGGCTCACAAAATCTAATAAAAGAATTTATTCCTCCTATCATTACACATTAACCCAAATAATAATGGATAGTATAAGATAATATATTATTCAAAAATAAGTACCCTCAAAAATTAATTATTCATTTAAAATATTTATCAAATAATTATACTTAAAATATATAAAAAATCATATAGTTTAAGATTAAAACAAAAAAATCATAATTATTTTATCACATAGTCATCCAAAATAATTTTTACATTTATCTCAAAATAAAATGAATCACTATTAAAGTATCATACCAAAATTTAATTCTTTAAATACATAACTTAAAAGATATTTAAACAATTTCCATCAATAAACTGAATGATTATAAATCAACAATAAAATCATAAATTATTTAGAAATATAATGCAACCATTATTCCTATAATAAAATACTACAATAATCTATTTATAATATTATTATTGGGATCCCAAAATATTGAACATATTCCAACATTATATTTATCACTTAATCACAAAATCTTTTTCCAATTTCTTAGTTTTCTAGATAATAATACATATGTTCCAAAAATCAACATATTCTTCATCTATCAGTTTTTTTAACTAAAAATAGAATTATCTAACTAATAGGGACATAATTTATGCTAGTGTTAGGTGATACACCCATATCACCCTTTATTTGTGGGTTCCAAACATATGGCCTTGTTGGACCTGATGGTTTGTCAATCGTCTTATAAGTTTCTATTTTTTCTAAAACAATATTCATATAATCCATAAAAAGTTCATTAAACATCCTCAAAAATAAATTTATCAAAAAGTGCCATGATGAACCAAACAAATCATAACTTAAGTAAAAAAAATGTCTTTCTAAGACATTTTTCATATGAGAAAACTTAAAATTATAAACCCATGTCTATATCCATAACTCCTAAAAACACCTCAAAAGAAAACATCTGAATCTCTAAATTTTTCGAAACACAAATATGATAACAAATATAAGGACCCGACATAAATCATTATATATTCTACTTTTTTTAACTAGAATTAATATTCTGAAAATTCCAAGGATATATTAGGTTTATCATTTAAGATAATTTAGAAAAAATACTACAAGTAAACCCAAATATTACAAGTGGACACTTATTACTCAGTATCCATTTATTCATCAAACAAAAACTTTTTTAAATTATGATTTGGTTTATCTTTATGAAAAAAAATATAAAACAATTTCCCTTTATCTCATCTTGTCAAAAAATCTCACTAAAACCTATTAAAAACATTTTAATAGTTGGGATGAGAAAAAATAATATTAAGTAAAAAATAATAATGGAAACCATTAGACTAGGGACAACCCAAAAAAAATCATAAAAACAAGCATTTTCACACTGAAAAAGGGATTATATTTTCAAAAAGATCATTATATAACATTTTTAAAATCAATCAATATCTATGAAAACTCATTATAAATTAAATAAAATATAATTATTTAACTTAGGACATAATTTTTCATATCAATCTTAAACATTGTGTAACCAATATGGGCATCCTCTAACTCTAACATACCCAATGTATTGGAGATAATAACGTAATGACCCATACATGGTTTATCATGAAACCACTCATCCTTGGATAATAATGTAACTGCTCATCCATGATTTTTTGTGGTAAAATAAATAATTTTTTTTATTATATAACCACTCATCATTATAAAAATTTACAATAACCATAACATAAACATAAATATGGAAAGGTTCCTCCCAAAACATTGTTTTTAGAAAATGTACATTCAATTTTGAAATCAGTCATTTTGAACAATTACGCACATATAATGTAGATAAATTTATTAGGAATTATCCATATTAACATTTAAATTAATCTTCAAAATATTATCTAAAAATTAAATCTTCAAATTTAATTCTTTCTATATATGTAAAAAACATTATTTTTTAAAATGTAACTTTAATTAAGGATTTTAAAACAAAGTTCTTTAAATGAAATTTTAAAAATAATCATTATTAAAATATAATATAAAATTTTTAAAATTATGTTTTTAAAAAATTAATCTAAATATAAATAAATTCATAAAAATAATTTTAGAAATATGGACATTAAAGTGAAATATTTAGAAAATAAATCTTTAAAATATTTAAAATGAGGTGTTTTAGTTAAAGAGTCTCATACCTTTAGTATAGTTCATCATATATATCCTTTATAACATTGAATAAGAATATTTCTTAAATTATTTTCTATTTTTATAACCATTTATATGTTTATTATTCCTTTTATTTCACTTATTACTATGTTATAACAATTACTTAATTATTTAAGTAAACTTTGGGCGTTTTGAGTGCATTCAATACATGAGTCTAAAATGACGTTTGTATTATGTATGTAGTTATATTTTTCATTATTTAATCAAATATATAATAGTATTAATGAAATAATAATCATTATTATACATAAATTTTACTTTTAAATACATCCATTAAATTTTATTATGAAAAATGAACTAGGTTCCAATCATAGAGATGGAAGGCCATATGTATGGATGAGTAATGTTTCCATTTTTAAGTCATCATTATGGAAATAATTAAGTATAATTTTATATTTAATAAATGATTAAAATATCATTTAATTCATATTAATAATTTTAAAATACTTATATATATATATCATCAATCTTATTTGGTGATGAAAAATGAATCACATCACTTTGTGGAGGTGATAATTCACACGTACACATGAGCAATGTTATCATTTTTCTATGAATGTGAATATAATAATGTAAATGAAATATTATAACTTAAAAATTATAAATATCTCATGAATATGATATATAAAATTTCATTTCTTCTTTATAAATATTTTTGAGAGAAGGTGATGGAAAATTAATTATATCGGTTCGTGAGGTGGTAGTCTTCCATACAGACGAATGATTAATTCCATTCAAATTTGATGGAAGTAGAGATGAATGATGGTAATTCCACTTAAATAATTATCTATAAGTATATTTATGATATTATATTTATAATTTTTCTAAATTTTAATATGGTTTTGGGGATATTTATGAATAAAAAAATTGAATGTCTTTGTTATAAACGATACCTCTTCTTTAGACGGTCTCTATTGAATAACACCTTAAGACCACAATGGATGGTGTTATAACTAAAATATGTATTATATAATGTGAGTACGGATTCTTAGAATGTGATATTACATATATTTTTAGAACCAACATTTTGTGTAAGTGTGAATATTTGGGAATATGTGGTGCCTATTTTTATGACAAGGGTGGGGCACTCTTGAAATTTATCAATAGATTAAAATATATAAATACTATTCTAGATATAATGACTTAAAAATGGAATATTAATTAATAGGCTTTGAAATTTTTGAACATATATTTTCCCATAATTTTTATTTAATTTTTTTATATTTAACTATTTTTATAATATATTAATTTCATAAAATATCAATATTGTCAAATTTAATACTATACACAACTTTAACATTTAAAACATAAACAAAATAAGTATAATTTGTATCACCAATTTTATTTTATTCTATAAAATTAAATTTCACCTATAAGATCCATGGAGTACATTAATGATACCAAATTATATTTATTTTTATATTTTTAATATCATTTACATGACATTTCCATTAATTAAATAATTATTGCATCATTGTTGTGAAATCTTTTTAGGTTATTTTTTATTACCTAAAATTAAAAAAAAAGTTACCATGATGAATATGAATATTTAATATTTAAAAATAATAATAATGGTCAAAAATATCTTGGGATTTATACACATTAAAAATTTAATACTTATTAAAAATAATATAGTGTCAAGTTTTACTTTATTTAAATAAAAATATTATAATGGACTAATTTTATACTAATTGGAACCAAAGGGTGATAATTTCGAATCATGGATCATTTTGGTCAAAAATATATAATAAAATAAAATTTATACAAGATTTAGTGTAATTTAATAATCCTTATCATATTATTTTTACCTTTAATTACCTGATTTTCCTTTAACTGCAGAAATAAAAACTACTAAGTTTTTTATTCATATTGTCCTACAAAATAAAAGGGTAATATTTATTAATTTTAAACTTCTGATTCAAAATAAGTATTAAATTTGTAAAAATTGAAAACAATTCTGTGATAGAATTGATATTAAAATAAAACAGGAAAAATGCAATGAACCTGAGTTTTTCGAAAAAAATGTAATTTTTTAATATAAAATGTATTTATACTAAATTCATGTATAAAATAAATCTAAAAACCAATAATTGTATTATTTTAAATTTAAAGTAACTAATTAAAGTTGTAAAATAATCCAAAAAGTAATTTTACACTCTAAAAAATATAGCATTCAAAATAAATCCGGTATTTTACACTAATTATTAAATAACTATTATTTTCATAAAATTATAAAACATTTAATGATAATATATCTATGAAATGATGAAAAAGATGAAATTATATTTTTCAAATATATTTTTGATGAAGTCTATAAATTAATTGTAGTATTCATTCATGAAAGGTAATAAAAACCATTTTTAAGAAAAAAATACTTCTAAAATTTAAAATTACTTTACTATATTATTATATTCAACTAATTTACCAATACATTAATATAGAGTTGGAAAATTATAATTATTTTATAACTAAATTATTCATATTCATACCCACCAATTTAACATCTAGGTTATAATTTCCACATTTAAATAATAATATTGTGATATTCATTTATGCTCGATTTGGGGTATCTTATATGCTATAGAATATAGTGACTCTATTTAGAAAATATTAATGTTATAAAAATCAGATATAACAATAGAACTACTTTTTACATCCAATAATTTTGAATATATAATATTTAATTTATATCTTCTTCTGTATGCAACAACCAGTTCAAACAAACTGTGATATAATATTAAACATTATTAATTTAACACGACAAATATAACCTCACTATTAAATTCATGGGTTTTAATAGGATTATTTATATTATGAAATATATTTTAAGGTAATAATAAATTGATATTTATTTTCTAAATCTTTGTAATTAAACAAAAACATTAACCA
Organism: Viscum album; assembly: GCA_963277665.1. Lineage (NCBI taxonomy): Eukaryota > Viridiplantae > Streptophyta > Magnoliopsida > Santalales > Viscaceae > Viscum > Viscum album. The sequence continues at coordinate 413,246,378 of OY728119.1, read as the reverse complement.
AGTCATTTTATTCTTCACTTATATGTTTTCATTACAATGCAATATTATTTCCTTCTATGAGATAATAGACATATTTAATTTTTGACACATTCAAAAAATTCTCTTTACAAAATGATCATAATTTTTGAAATCATAATAATAAAATTATTATTTAATTAAGGCTTATTAATTGTTGAAAAAAATATGAATTTTTCATGAATACAAAAAAATAATTTTTTTTTAAAATACTGTATATTTTTTGAAATCATCAAGATGCAGTTAAAATATAAAATTTATTATACATTTTAATGAAAAATGTATGACACTATTATATAAAATTCCTAAAAAATAATTTATATCATTAAAATTATAATTTATTTTAATGATAAAAATAAAAATTATTTTCAGTGTTGACCTAGTTCTTAGATGTCACTGAAAAGTTAAATTAAAAGTCTTATGAAAAATATTTTATAGGTATAAATTATTATCATGAAATATTTATTAAATATGATTTATAAATTATTATTTGGACTTATAAATTCTATGTTTCTAGTTATATAATAAGAATCATATCAAAATTATTGTTCAATTCTTGTACAAGGCTAGAAAAGTCAAAATAACAAATTATATAATATTTCTTAACATGGATATGAGTAAATATAACCAATTAACAAATCCAATAGATTATAATTTGAATAATATTTTTATTGTTTTCAAAAATAATATATTTTAATTTTTTATATATGAAATAATTACATTAAATACTTATGTAACACTAAAGTAGTACTTGTGAAAGTATAAGAAAAATCAATAAAATTATTTTTAGAACACCAAAAATGAAATACTAAAACAATTATATAAAAAAATAACTAAAACATATCTTTATAGTATATATTGACTATAAACATGTATCGATCTTATTGTTGACAATTGTTTCCACCTGGATAAGATTTTGAGCTTTTAGACTTTTAGTTAAATAAAATCTAAACATGTCACAAATTTCTTTTTATAAAGGGACATATTTTTACTAGCTTGTCATCACTAGGATATCTGTGTCTAGAAAATAAATTTTTAAATATAAGAAATTTGATACATAATGAGAATTTAGTTTTAGTTTTTTTTATAAAAATAAGAAACATAAGTTCATACACAATGGTGATTCGGTAATTATTCATGCAATGGGACAATCAAAAAATTATATTAAAAATATTAAATATATATATATAAGGTTATCCAATAATTAAATATATATTCATGAAATGTTTAGTATATATCAAAATAAATTTATAAAATTCAACTTACTGTCCTGATGCTTTTAATGGAAATGTAGTGAATATTATCACAATTTACATATATGATATTTTATAGGATTTATTTTTTATTAATTTTTTTAGAAGTCGTAAATATCTTAATTAATAAAAAAAGGTAACATATGGTCAAAAAAATTACCACTATGCATTTATAAGTAATTTGGAAGTATTTTGATCAAGAATAGTCTTTTATATTTAAATAATTTATGAAATTTACATAGTTCCCCTCACGTCAATTATAAAAGGGTGCCTCTTACTTCACATGTTTACACCACATTAAGATATCTATCTTCCCCAAAAAATAATATTTACTCTTATACACATAATCATATAAGTAATATAAGTTATTTTCCTTCCAAATGATCAACCCTAGATCCCATAAGAATAAATATAATGGAACTATGCCGAAAAAGAGGTTCTCACCTTTACTAACTCATTCATGTTTATTTATTCTTCTACTAATATTTATATATTTTTTCTAAACTAATTTAATAAATAAAATACCATATATATATATATATAATAATTATTTATTTTTATCATCTGACAATAATCTTCTACCTTTTATTCATCTAATGAAAAATTAAATCATCGTGTTATTATACGTACGACTTACCATCTCTACAAAGCGGTATAATTAATTTTTAATCACCACTTTACATGGATGGTTAAAATTATTTAAATAAGGGATATTTGTGATAATTATGACATGATATTAATTCTTGAATATTTATGTATCAACAAATCCCCAACCATTTACCATTAAGGAAAGGTTATCGTTACAAATGGTACGTAAGACTAACCATCTCCATAAAGCGATGCAACACATTTTCCAAAATCAAAATTATATAATGGTTTTAAAACGTATTAAATCATTTAATATGATAATTATAGAGTTAATAACATTATGTGGATTTTGATTCTATATCACATGCACATGAACAAGGACATGCGTTACAAAACACATCTTAAAAAATGATGTAGTTAAAACCCAAAATATTATTAAAATATTATTAATGAATTTTTGGTAAGAAGTTATATATGGATTATATATATTATAATAAATATGAATAAGGTGTTGGTATAAATTAATAACAATCTTTGATCCATTTTACAGTTGCAAAAATAATGTTAAACCAATAGAAAGTGTGTGGTAAGGTATTTGTTCTCACTTTTATTTCAGTGGGACACATACCTTATTTAATTTTTATTTCTTTTTTTTTGCGTATATACTTACACATTGATATATTATATTATTAATATCTTTTTCTTCATGATATTTAATGTTTAATTTTATTATATTTCTTTCATGTGGATTTCGATTCAAAAAACCCATGTGGTAAGCATTTATTTCATAACCTCATCATTATCAGGGCTTGTTTAATTTTAAGTATCAACTAAGGAAAATTTATCTTTCATTTCCATGTTTTCTAATTTTTACTATAAATATATTTTTTAAATTCCCTAATGGTTATTTAAATAAAACTTTACCCTTCTTTTAATTTTAAAAAAATGTTTTCAAAGGAATCTTCCAATAGGTTTCCAAACATGGTACTTTCTGATTTTCCTTAAAATACTATGAAATGAATGTTTTTTAATTTATTAATCATGAATATAATTTCGAAAAATCATGAATACATTATTATTTGAAACTTCCTTTAAAATTTTATGAGGTTATTGTTAAAGAAATTATTTTGCTCCATATTTTCAAAACTACTTTTAAAAATTGAATTTCCAAGTGTAAAAGATATTTTTAATGAAGAATTAATGTGATGAATGTTTTAGAGTACTTTAAATAATTAATTAAAACCCATATTATTTTACCTTTAAACCAATTTTAATACATTTTAATGATAGAATACATTGAAATTTTCACTTACTTGTGATAATTGGATATTGATTTTCTCTTATATATCCATATTCTTATTTCATGGATTTTATTTTTGGCTAAGTTGTATACCATATCTATATACAATGTTACCTTTTCAAAGTATTTGATTTATTATGGAATCATTGATACATATTTAGTCATTACTCAAAATGTATTTTTTTGATAAGACATATTGATTCATGAATTAAATCTATTATTCTGATGTATGAGGAATGCATTAGGTATGTCATGATGGGTGGGCCTGGAATTCTATAGCCCCTCGATTCATCAGTAGTTCTCATGATAAAAATAATTTATCCAAAGTAAATATGGTGCTAGCCTCCAAGATTACAATTTATTTTTAATGGTATTTAAAGTGTAAATACAATGATTTTTTATATCATGGAATCCTACATTAATAATTTTCCTCATGATTAATATGTTTATTATTATCCATGAGATTTTCACTATGAAATTACATGTGTATACAAATTTTAAACAAGTTATTGATTAAATAGAATGTGTGTTTAGTTATTTACCTCCCCAATATAGATTATGAATTATCTTATCATTATATTAATGATATATAAATGGAATATATGTTCAGTAATTTTTCAATTTAGGCTGATTATCCTTATTGATTCGTGATTTATTCCATTGTACTTAACACTTACGGAGCATTAATCCCTCCCAATTATTATGTTTTATTTCTCATAGGATACCAAGAAGTGTTTAATTTTTTATATACAAGGTCAAACTATGGGAACTAATGGTTTTATCAAAGAAAATACTTTTCATTTTATTTTTTAATTGTAATGTGATTTTCAAGTAAGTGTCTGGTTTACTAAGTCTACTAAACTATTCATTCCATTAAGATGAGATTCCTTGTATCTCCTGAAAAATTAATAATGTAACCATAGGATTTTTGATATTGGAGTGGAGGTTTATACAGATAGTATCAAAGGATGTTTATTTGAATACTTGGAAAATATATTTAGAAAAACATAAATTTGGGAATATGACCATATAATTCACATCAAGGATAAATCATTGTATAGGATGAAATCATATATATTTTGGAATGATAATGTATAACCTAGGATAAACCAAAGGACTCATATATTAAGAATTTTTCATGATTTAGTAATCCTATAAATTATTCTTCATGACTATGTCCTTTATTTCTATTATTGATGTTTCCCACTATGTGTTTTTTGTTATAGATGATGGACAAACTAGAAGAAACTGGGTTAATGTATAATGTGATAGAAAATGTCGTTATGGGATACTAAATGGGGTGATTATTATATTATAGGATATTTTTATTATACCTAATAATTTGTTATGATATATGATTGACTACATGAATCTTAACTAAACTCAAAAAATAAGGTAAGGATTGATTTCTCTAAGACCTTGGGCTGAGGAGACCATAGAGGAAAGAATATTTAGTGTCCTATATGATTATAATTATAGAATAAATAATAAATTGAATGTTTTAAAGGAATAGAAATATGTTTTGGGTGTGTAAAAGGATTCCAAGAAAGTATTTTATGAGGAAAAAATAGCTAAGGAAATGGATGAGAATAATGGTCTGCCTAAGGTATATTCAACAGTTGAATTTTTTAAATGTTGAATGTATGGGAATTATGAAAATTTTCCAGGGAACACTCATGAAGATAGTTATAATGGTTATACAAGTAATGGTTTTACGAATGATGATGAAGAGACTCCAAATGACATATGAAAGAGAGGAGGAATTAATGAATAATAAGATGATGTGTAGTTTATAGTTTATGAATAAATTTGAATTATTAAATTGATTATGTATTCTGATTTCTGAATTATGTTTTAAATTTATTTTATTAATGATGTTCTAGTTATAATATCCGTCACATATATAAGGATTGTATAGTAGTACTTTTTCTTTAACTATTTTGAAGCATCAGATGAATAATTCTGGTAACCAAGAGAAGTGAATCTGTAAAAAGTTATTCTTTTGGAAAACATGTGATTAGGAAAAAAACAATAAATATATCCCTTATTTTGAAATAAATATTAATAAAATATTATTTTTGGATAATATTGGTTACCTTGAGGTGAGTTATTTGATAAACAATTAATTCATTATATATTTTGCTGCATTTTCAGAATTTATGAAAAAATGAGAGAGTTAATTATATAAAGCATGATTGTTTTCATTATAGTTTTATGGTGATTCATGTTGTTACCTTGATTTAGTAGAATATATGATAAATTTAATTGAATTTCATATGAAGAGCTACTATATGGAGGATTAATGATATGTTTATCTTTGAAATTTATTTACCTTATTCCTAAATTTGTGTATTGTTAAATTTGGATGAGTCTTAAGGTTAACTAAATAGATAATGGACTAACTATGACTTTGGATATTATTATTTGAGTTTAAATAATGATTTATCAAATTTAATAACATGTGGTAACAATATTTGTTTATAATTATTTATATGATGAAGTAATTACTTATGTATATAATGATTCATTAAAAGTGCTTCAGGGAAAAAAAATATCTTGAATAACCAGCACGTGATGTAATAAACGAAGTTGTAATAGATCAATTAATTTCAAAAGAATAATACTATTCATATGATATATAATTAAATAAAGTATATTTATTTTCTTTAATTATTTCTCTAGATTGTAAAATAATTCCTCTACTCTAGAAAATGTATCTTCAAAAAAAATGTTACGCATTTACTTTACTTACTATGAAATCAATTTTTTTCTTAACCAATCATGGATTTATAGTTTTTTGATTGTTAACTTTCTCTAGATCATGTTCTATATAACTATCTATCAGTCCATTATAATTATACTTCTCTTCCATATCCATGTTTTCACTTCCCACTTATGTTCTCCATTGTTGAATCCTAAAATGCGTTATTCTATCTGATCCTCGCACATCCCTTTATTTATTTTAATGTTCATATTTTATTGAACCTCTTTACAATGTAGGATTTCAAAAATTAATTTTCAAATTTCAAAACATAATTTTTGATGCGGAACTAAAAATTTTAAGGATTACATTTTTTGATGGTGAGTAGAATATAAAATCTTAGATTTTAGAATATATTTTATTTCATTGTTATCTTATAGTTCACAAAATACCTAGAATAAATGAACCAAGGTTTACTATTATATTTTATTATTTTAACAATATCATTATAAACTATCGTTTAAATTTGAAGGTGTAAATAGGATTAACTATATTATGAAATATATTTTAGTATCATATTCAAGAAAAATTTATTTATTAATTCTCTAGATACAAACAAACATTATTTAGTAATGTGAATTTATTCTTGATTATATGTTTTTTAATTGATTTTTATTAATTTGTATGAGAAAGTAAATATAATAAAATTTTGAAAAAACTATAAAATTTTTATGTCAAATTAAATTAAATTTTTAAATCACCTTATCATCATTAATCTATCAAAACAATTTAATAATAATATGAAAATTATAAATATTTGGTGAAAGGTAAAAAATAATTTTTTTAAATGATATAATTCATGAGATCATTAAGAAATAATTATGTTATAAGAATTAATTAAACTTTTTTGATAAATCATTTATAATATTTTAAAATTAATATTATACAAAAATAATTTAGAATATGAAAATTATAATTTATTACATGATAAATATGAAAATCATTTTTAGTGCTGACGCAATGCTTGTTTTGCTGTGGAATTTTGTTATTTGTTGTCTTATAAGTAATGGTAGAAAGGTATCAAGTATTTTCATGAAATGTTTTTAAATATTATTTATACATTATTATTTAGACTAATAAGATCTAATATTTATGTTATTTAACATGAATCTTATTTAAATGATTGTAAAATAGTTCCACACGGATAAAAAGTCAAAATAAAAAATATATTAAAATATATTGATAGGGACATGAATATATATACATCAATGGTGAATATAACATATTATAATGAGCCTAGTTTATTTATTATTATTATTTTAATTTAATTTTAATTTTTATATATGAAAAATTACTTCAAATTCATATGTAACAATGATGCAGTGCTTGTGCAATAATACCAAAACCCGTAAAATGGTTTTTTTATCACTAAAATCAAAATGACAAAAACCATTAAATGAGCCAAAAAATTAATTAATTTTATTTTTTGAGTATATATTGACAATAATCATCCATTTGTCGAATTTGGGACCTTTTGGGTCGACCTATATATGATTATTCCCATTATAGTATTCTATTTAAAGAAAAGTCAACCATGTTACAGTCCTATTTTTAAAAAGGATAATATTTTTAATGAGGTGTTTTTAGAGGATATGTTCATATATATATATATATATATATTATTTTGAAAAATAATAAATTTATCTATATCTTGTTCATTTGTTTTCAATTCTCAATGATGAAATAATTAACTTAAAGTCATACACAATGTTGACGTCATAATTATATAAGTAATGGAATAATAAAATAAATGGTATTAACAATTTTAAAAGTAAAAATGTGATATATTTAAGTTGACCCATAAATTCTATATATTATCAAGAAATTTTTATTATATAATAAAATAGAGGGATCTAATTTTACTTATTATCTTGATGTTGTTAATGTTAAAGTAATGAATAGTATATGAACTTACAATAATGATATTTTATGGGATTAATATTTTATTAAATTATTTAAAATCATAATTACATTAAATAATCATTAATAGGAAAATATATGGTCTAAAAATTCATCCCGTGTGAATTTTTAGGAAATTTGGAAGCATTTCGCTCTTGAATAGTCTTATTATATTTTATTATTTTGAAAAATTCAAAAATTTCCCCTCACCTCAATTCTAAAAGGGATCCCCTTTTTTCACTTATTTACAATACTAAGAGCTATATATAAAGAACAAACCATGCTCATTCCTCTTTTAAACATCATTATCAATTATTAATAGGTTATATTTCTTCCAAAATTCCATCCCTATATCCCTTATGAAGAGATATAAAGGATGTATTCCAAAAAAAGTTGTAATTATATTTACTAACTCATTAAACATTTTTTCATGTCCTTAATATTTCATGTATTGATTTTAAAATATATATGGAATGAATTTGAGACCCGGTTCTAAGATGGCGTGCGAATTTGAGACCCAGTGTTCCTGGAATACATATTTGAAATATATTAAAATATTATACAGCAAACCTATGCAGTTTTCTTGAAAAGTGGAATAAATTATAAACGGGTGCCTAGATCAAAAATCTAAGGTCGCCATTGTGTTTAGAGTAGTGATTTTACCTTAGGTGTGACCTAACATCGGTCAGCGCAGGTCAACTGTAAAAAGCAGTTTGGGGCATTTTTAATGAATAAAATAAATTGAGAATTTATTTTATTTATCTATTTAGTTGATGCAATGATCATTCTTATTTAAATTTATCCTTTAGGAATGGATCCATTGTTAGGATCATAACCCTAGATTTACCTAGAGGATTTTGATAGAAACCCTATAGAATTATCTCGGTCAAAACAACAGATACTTGGATCGAAGATCGTTCATGAAGGATATAGCCAGTGACAATCAGTCTTCAAAAGTCTGTGATCTAATTCCCATGAAGGATGCATTATTTTGGATTTCTTTCCTCGTTTTTAAGTCAATGAGGAATGAGATCCAACCAAATAACAGTTTGATATTTGGTTCGATCATTCCTTACAGGATGTGTTATACATTAGGGGATTTACAAGGTTTGACTGTTGAGAATTGATTTTAATTTTTTGATAATTCTTATAGGAATAGATCGAGGCTAAAATGAACAATGGTTGAGGATCATTCCTTGAATTTGTTACTTGTGTACTTCAATCCCCCATTTTCTATGTGTGTTCTACATTGTTCATTTATTTTATGAACAAATGATTGTTTTACCTTTATTTCATAGAAAAACGATCTGAAATTGAATATCCCACATTGGGACGACCTAGAGGAGGTGTAACAATTGTGGAGACAGATTAATTAGAGTGAATTGGATGAAATATTTCTTCAAATGGTTATCTATATAATCAATTTAAACTGATTTCTAAGCTAATTTAAGGCCTAAAACACCTCAATTTTGTGTTAGGGTGATTAAAGATGGTTAGATATGTATTTTTGAGGTAAACAAACCGCAGAATCAAATCCCCGGGAGTTCATCTGAAGTGCGCGGAAGAAGAACCAAGGGTTTTAGAAAAAACTCAATGATCATGGCGTGTAACGCATGGTTACGCCCCCACTATGTGGTGGATAGGGTTTTGAGATATATTTAAATTTCACTTGACATGTGACCCTGTCAAAGGACATCTAGGCCCTTCCCAGAGACTCGGCGTGTAACTTTAGAGATACACTAACACTAGTGGAGTACACAGGTTGCCTACACGGCATTTCCTCCACCATATAGCTTGTCCTAGAAAAAGTACATGGCTTACCCGATGTACTGGTACATGGGAATATCTATATAGGTTGACACCTTATACTAGAATAATTTTGGAGTACATGGGTGGACAATGGATGGAAGGACAAGGCATGTGACTTCTTCTAGATTCCATGTACCCATATTTTATATGACACTGTTTGTAATGTCACAGTCTGTTGTATACTAGCAGTACCTGGGGTCAAGGGGCACAGAGTGTGACCCTATTACACAATGTGTATACCTTTATACATGAATTTATTCTCTTTTCCTTTGTATCTTTGACATGTTTCTTATGTTTTGTTTCTTTATTGCTTCCCTCAATGTAGGTAATATTCATTTCATACTCATATAACTATGATCCCTTCAGTACGACATCATTTATAGAGTTTTTAGAATCCACCGAGAGGCCTGGAACATGATCCTCTATTAATTAATTATTCCCTAGGTATATTTTTGGTATAGATATGACTAACAACACTGGGAATCGATCATATACTTATCAAGTAAATCCAGATAGAGTTATTTGTATCACCCCATGGCCCTGGTTATGATCCTCATCTATGGTATCATAATCTCTTCAGAACTATTACTGTATCCCTCTCATGAAGGTTCCTGAAGAACAGTGTTTCTATTACATATGTCATCAATTATATTAGATTGAGGAGTGCGTTCTTCTAGATAGGTGCTTTGTATAATATTCGAACAGAATTCCTAGCATTGGTATATTGTGGTTATGAATTAACTCATACTGTGTGGTATGGACTGAGTATATCTAGATATTCTTATATGTTTTGTAGAAATATACCTGTGTAGAGATAAATGTGTTTTTACTTTGTGTATTGATTAATGGTTTTGGGGGTTCCTACTGATTATTATTATACTGACCCCTACATGGAATTTTCCAGCACGCGTCATGTCTTCTTTATATGAGAGACCATTTGACAGAGTCCTAGGTAGAGCAGGACCGGATAGTGCTTTGTGAGATTAAGAAGGATGAGGTGTGTTCCTATGGCTACATATAGTATTCCCAGTACCTTTTATTAAAATTTGGACATGTGGATCCATATATCTTTTGGTGGGCCTATATTTGGCCCAGTTTCATTTTACTTTACTTTCCTGTCATACTCTATTGGTTGGGGTATAGTAGTATGAATGAAATTTTTTATTAGAGGTTTTTACATTTCATAATTTTTGGTCTTAGATATTTGTGTGTGTGTGTATAGGTATATAGGAAATTCCCACCATGTTTTTTATTTGCATACTCGGTGCTAGTCACTGGCCCATGGCCTATTGAAGGTAGGATTGTAGAGTCGTGAAACGGTCCCTACTAGGATGGGTCATGAGAGAGTGGTATCAGAGTTGGTCGGTTATACTTTAGGACTGGGATTCTATGAGATTGGTTTGGAGAAATCATGTTAATTGTTTCAAGTTTGAATTGTAGTTTAGGGACTCTAGTGTTGGTGCAGGCGATAGACATATCCATACACCTAGACCATGATAACCTTTCTTTCGAATCAATACATGAGAACAATGGTTGAAGTGAAAATAATGATACTTGAATCATATAGTAATGGGTTGTGATCACCATGTACTTACTAATTTATCTCTCCATATATACTCATTAACCATGGTACATCATTTTTTCTTACCGGATTCCTCCGTAACACATACCAAAAACGATTCAGTAGCTCGATCACGAGGATGAACTCCTCAGTGAAGAGGTTTTGATATGGGGATCAGTTCACCAGATGTCACCTCTAGGTTATTCACTAGCTATACTACCACATATTGAGCATCACGTTGTACCTCTAGTACCAACATACGAGGAGTGCAGGCTGAGAATGCTCTACGAGTTTTAGAGATAGAGACCCCTCAGGTTCTGAGGCAAGCCTGACCTTTAGGCGGCTAAGGACTGGCTTGAGGCTGGGACCAATTTTTTTCCCCTAGTCCGGACACCAGTAAATTAGATGGTCATTCTGGAATTGAGGTATCAACATAGCTCAGTATGGTGGTGGTGGAGTTTGGATATCCAGACTCATGATGATGAAACTCTTTCGGGGAAAAAGATCGATCATCTCTTTAGATATGAGTTCTAACTAATTATGACAAAATATATGTGTATAGAGGAGCATCATCAGCTCTAAAAGGGTAGCATGATAGTGGGTGATTATTCATTGGGGCTCTCCAAACTTTATAGGTACTCTATGGATATGGTTAAAGATCAAAACATCGGGTCTCGTACCTTTAAGTGAGGTCTGCATAGATACATCCATGATAGTTTCATCCCACTATGCATTATTAAGTATGGTAGGGTTCTAGAGTGACTATTGGTGTTTTAAATCTTATTAGATGAGAAGATACAGCTGGTGAAAATAATTAGTCGATATGTAGGTGTAGAGACCTCGGTAGCAGGGAGTCGAGGTCTATCTCAAGGACTAGGAAAAAGGAGACATTTTAGGAGAAGGTCCTATGAAATTTGATCTCCAGTTCAAGGATCACGGGATGTCTCTAGTCATCCAAGAGAGTGGTGGAGTAATTCATGTGATGGTAGGGGAAATATCGAATGAGATTTTCCAACCCACTATATTATTGATATGGTGAAAGTGGATAGACCATGGAGGGAGATACAATGACATGAGCAGACAGATCTGTAGGGTGGCAGATGTGGTAGAGGAGATAGGAGAGAAATGGGTGGTGGTTGAAATTTTTACTTATTAGCACCTCCACCCCCAAGAGGTCCAAGACAGGATAAGGGATCTAGAGAATAGGGGGGGATAATTATGTGTGATTGAGTCATATGACTCAGGGGCTCCAGGAATGGTTTGTGTTATAGTCTGATTCTTTTCTACATTATCGGCAGTACTAATAGAAATAAATTCTAGTCATTCCTTTATCACCACATATCTTTTTTGTGACCTAAATATTCTAGTTGAACTATTTAACTAACCATTATTCTTGGAGACACATACTAGGGAAAACTCATTGGTCACAAATTTTTGTTGATAGTGCAACCCAGTACTATTTGGAGAGATTTTCAGTTAGATCCTATTAGTTGAAGCATTGAGGCCATATAGTGTCATTATTAGAATGTATTGGTTAACCACATTCTATGCTCAGATTAACTATTTTAGGTGAATAGTGTGGTATGTTTGTAGTGATGAATCCATGTATTCATTTTTTGGTGAAAGGGGAATCCAGGTAGTGCTGGATGAACTCATGCATAGGATGGTGCATCCTATTACTCCTCAGTTGGCTAACCTGACCCTTGGTATAGTGGATGTCATGAGTAACCAAATTCATACAGTGGTGGTGGATTATGAGAATTTCTTTAGTGAATATGTTCCAGGTTTACCTCCCCACCGATATATAGACTTCTACAATGATGTACACCACGAGATGGCACTGATATTGCACCAACATATTGGATATCTCATGCAGAGCTTCAAGATATGAGGTTTCAATTATATGTTTTTCGGAGGAGGGGCTCTGTGAGACCCAGTTTATCACCATAGCCAACCCCATTTTTGATTTCCAAAAAGGTAGATGAGATATTGAGGTTGTTTGTGAATTACTGGTTCTTAGACTAGGTGACTGTGAAGAACATGTATCCACTATTGAAGATATATGACCTCTTTAATCAGTTCAAAGGGGCACGATGTTTCTCGAAGGTTGACCTTAGATCCGTCTAACACCAGCTACAAGTATAGGATGATGATATACTAAATACAACCTTGAAATGTCGTTACGGTCATTACGAGTACTTAGTGATGCCCTTTGGAATGATGAACGCCTCACCGGTGTTCACGGGACTCATGAACTGGATCATTTAGTGTCATTTAGACATGTTCTTGGTATTTTTCATCTATGATATCCTTGTTTATTTGGAGTATTAGGAGGAGAACATGAGACAATTAATAATGATTCTGTAAGTACTCAGAGAGCACCAACATTATGGGAAACTCTTGGCGTGCCAGTTCTGGATTCAAGGAGGCCACTTTCTGGTACTTTTTACCTCATCGTATTGAGTGATAGTGGACCCAGCAATGGTCAAGGAGAAGTTATCATGGGATCCAACATAAAACGTGATGGAGGTTTAATGCTTCTTTAGGATACTAGACTTTTATCAAAGTTTCATGATTGATTTTTTTAGGCTATCAACACCTATGAAAGCTTTGACTTGAATGGGTTATCTATTCACATGTACAGATAATTGAGACTAATCTTTTCAATAGTTGAGGTAGAGTTCCATGATCACTCTAAAATTAAGTTAGGACTGTTAGTCTTCATGTTGAAGATGTGGTGGCACTGTCTAATTGGAGAATGGTTAATCATCTACTATGATCACAAGAGTATGAAGTATATCATCTCTCATAACAATCTGAACATGAGATATAGGCCATGGCTAGAGTTCATCAAGGACCATGACTTTGAGATCGTATGTACTCATAGTTAGGGGAAGATGTAGCAGATTCTCTCATCATAAGATCAAGTTCTCATTTGATTAATGATGCATCAGAGTAGTTAGCCTCATTATAGTTATCATTTGTGGATAGAGATAGAGAAAATTACCTTCAGTCATTGGTTGTTACCCCTCCACTCTTACAGCAAGTCAGGGGGGCACATCATTGGGATACTGATTGCGAGACTCTATGTGCTTAGTTATCCACAGGGCATGATTTTGATGGATATATAAAATTTATGGAGAAGGTGGTTCTTTTTAAAGGATGTATTGTAGTACCAGTTTCATTGTGGGAGGAAGGTATGCTGGATTTTCAAAAATCCCCTTTTGCGGTACATGCTAGTGTAGAGAAAATGTACCATGACCTTAAATTCTAGTTTTTATGGATGAGGATAAATAATTTAGAAGTAGATTTTGTTTCTTTATTCATTACTTTTCATTAAGTGAAGGTTGAGAACCAGGTTCTGATATATTTAGATCAACCACTTGAGTTTTCAGAATAGAAGTGAGATGGTATATTGATATACTTCATGAGGGGTTTTCCATGAACATCTAGGGGACACGATGCCATCTAGGTGATTGTTGACTGACTCAACAAGTCAGCACACTTTTTGCTATCCAAGAGAAAATTTTAGCTGAAATCATTAAACTCCTAAACATGGATAAGATAGTTTAGCTTCATGGAGTTCTATTGATGACTGTTTCATATCTTGATTCTCATTTTACATACCTGTTATGGAAGGGATTTCAGGAGGTGATTGGAACCCAGTAATGCTTGAGAACAGCATTGCATCCACATATGTATGACTAAACAGAGAGGACCATTCAGGTTCGGGAGTACATTCTATGGGCTTTCATGTTGGATTTCAGTAGTAGTTGGGAGTATTAGCAACCACTGGTGGAGTTTGTGTACACAAATAGGTATCATTTCACTATTGGTATGGAACCATTTAAGGCTTTTTATGGTCGAACCTTCCAATCACCACTTTGATGGACTGACTGAGGAGAGTCAGCACTCTTGGGCATAGAGTTGGTGCAATATATTATAGAGATGATGTAGGTAATATAAAACTAGATGAAGACTAAACAGATCCGTCATAAGTTTTATGTTGACATGCGATTAAGGCCTTTGCAGTTCAAGGAAGTATACCATGTGTTCCTATGGGCTTCCCCTCAATGTGGATTATGCAGATTTGGATAAGGTTACAAGTTATATCTAATTATTATCATCCCTTTTTAGATACTATATACATTTGGTGAGGTATCATACTGCTTCACTCTACATCCATGTTTAGATTGGGTACATGACGTATTCCACATGTCGTAGTTGAGGATGTACATGCATGACCCATCACATGTCATCGACTGGGGAGAGCCGGACATTGAGGATAGAGATAATTTTGATGAGTACCCAATGAAGATCAAGGATCAGTATAAGGTGATTATTCATGGGTAATAGATTCCTTTAGTGCATGTTTGGTGGTACCATGAGAATCTCCAGGAGAGCACTTGGGAGTAAGAGGCTCAGATACATGCTCAGTACCCATATCTTTTTTAGTAGCCTTTGTTTTATCTTTTTGGGGATGTAGAGCCCCAAGGTGGGTAGAATGTAATGTCCTATATTTTCTATGAATTGTTATTAAATATTATATGGAATTAATTCAATACCAAGCACTCAGATGGTGTGAAATTTTGGGGAATGGTGTTCCTGAAATAAATGTTTGAAATATTTTAAAATATTAAATAGCACGTGCATGCAATTTTGTTGAAAAATTTTAATAAAATCTAAAAGATGAAAGAATAATAAATAAAAGGGCACATTTAAATTTAGAGTAATAGTTTTACCTTATGCCAGCCTAACTTTATCTGGTGAGGGTCAATTGTGAAAAGTATTTTCGAGTGTTTTTAATGAATAAAATAAATTGAAATTTTATTCTATTTCTCTATTTTGTCGACAAAGTGATGTAGTGATGCTTATTCTTTTATTTAAGACTTTAGTATGGGATATAGGGTTAGGTTCTTAACCCTATATTTCTGTAGAGGCTCTGGAGAGAATCCCTGGAAAATTATCATGGTGGAGATGACAGATACATGGATTAATGTTTTTTCTTGAAGGATATCACCAAAAGTAAACATTCATAAATAGTGACAAATCCAATTCCCAAGTAGGATGTGTTATTTTGGATTTCTTTCCCCATTATTGATTTCAATAACATACTCATACTAACTAATGAATATGTTGATCTACAGTTTGATCGTTCCTTCTAGGATGGGTTGTACTTTGTGTGATTTATGGGGTTTGACTGTTGAGAAATGATCTTGATTTGTTTATCATTATTATGAGAAAGGATCAAGGCCAAAATTAACAACAGCATAAGTTTGTTCCTCATATTTCTTCTTTGTGTATTTCTCTCCTCATTTTTCTATGTGTGTTCTTCATTCAACATCACATTTCTGAACGAACAATAATTTTATTTTAGTTTCTTCGTTCAGTGATCTGAAATTGAAGATCCAACATCAGGACGTCCTAGAGGAGGTGCAAAAACGATGGTGATGTATGAATTAGAGCAAATTAGAAGAAACCATTCTTTGAGAGATTTGTATTAGAATCGATTTAAACTGATTTTTGAGCTGACAGAAAGCTCGAAACACCTAAATTTAGTGTTTGGGTGATGAAAGGATATTATATTAAGAGTTTCAATGAGAAAGGACCACAAAATCGGAACACGTGTGATCAGTCAAAGTGTGAGGAGGAAGAACCAATTGTTCTAGAAATAAACCAATGAGCACTGTGTGTAACCTGGGGTTACACAGTATGTGGACCCCATTGAACAGAAGCTAGGGTTTCAAGAGATGTTAAATGTACCATAGCATGTGACCCTGTCACATAGCATGTGACCCTCTCACATGAAATGTAGGCCCGAGAGACATGAAATGTATCTCAAGTGATACATGGACACAAGTGGAGTACACGATTTTCCGGTATGGCTTGTACTACCCCACAAATCTTGACCTAGAGCAAGTACATAGACTACCTCATATGTCGGAACACGAGAATATATACACGATTTTACACTATGTACAGGAACCTATCTAGAGTACATTTATTTCTCCGGATGGAAGGACATATCGTTTGAATTATTCTACATGTTGTGTACCCATCTTCTGGATGACACAGTTTTGAATGACATGGGTCGTTGTACACAAGTAGTACTCAGGGTCAAGGGACACAACATGTGACCCTACTATACTCCATGTATACCTTTATACATGGATTTATTATCTTGTCCTATATATCTTGTAAAAGTTTTTTATGTTTAATTCCATTATTAATTCCTTAAAGCTAGGTATGAATCATTTCCTACACATAGGACTATGATCCCCTCAGCAGGACTTCCTAGATAGAGTTTTTTGGAATCCTCTGAGAGGCTCAGAATAGGATCTTATTTTAATTATTCATGCCCTGGGTATATTCATTGGTATTGACATGATCAACTTCACTGGAAATCAATCCTCTACTTAACAGGTTAATCTAGATGGATTTTTGGTATCACCCCATGGCCCTAGTTGTGATCCTCATCTAGGGTATCATATTCTCTTCATAACTATCAACGTATCTCTCCCATAATGGTTCCCAATGAATATTACTTATCATAAGGGCATCATAAGTGAAATAAAACATAGTATTGTGTTCTTACATATGAGTGCTTCGTGGAATCTTTCAGCTGAATTACTAGCATTGGTATGCAGTGGTTATGACTTACCCTAGACTGTGTGGTATGGACTAAGTATATCTTGATATTATTGGATGTGTTTTATAAAAATAATTTTTTAGAGATGAATATATCCTTCATTTTTATTTCTTTGTGGTTTAGGGGTATCTTACTGAGTATTTTTATACTCACCCATGCATGGAATTTTCATACATGTGACATTTCTTGTGCAGATGAGCAACCTTTTGACAAAGTCCAAGGTGGACCAAGACTAGACGGTGCTTTGTGAGATCAAGTTGGTTGAGGTGTGTTCTATTGGATATAGATAGTAGTATCATTACTTTTTCATACATGTTATACTTGTGGTCACATACTTCCTTTGATGGTCTTGAATTTGGACCAGTTTCACTTTATAATACTTTCATGTCATACTCTGTTGGTAGGGATATAGTTGTATGCATGCATTGTTTTCTAAGTGTTTTTTACATTTCATAATTTTTTGTTATTGGATATTTTTGTGTGTTTATACTGGTATATAGCCAATGGCTCCCATGTTAGTCATATAACTACTTGGCTCTAGCCACCAACCCCTAGCCTATTGGAGGCAGGCTTGGGGAGTCACGACATAGGAACCACTAGGATGGTTCAGGACATATTTCTTCTTCAACGACCTCTATATATGTATTTTCCATGATAATTTATGAAATCTAGTATTATCTATATAATTATAGTGGCATGGGTTCAACATACATAGATATAACATCATTTTATATGAATATACAACAAAATACAAATGTAAATGCCTGAGGAATATAATATTTTAGTGTATCTAGAAACATGGAAACTTAAAATTCTATCCTAGTAAAATATTGTCAACATAACCACTGAAGATCATCCCCCAAAAAAATCCAACTTAAAACAATTCTTCAAAACCTTGGTAAAGGAAAAAAAATAAATTGTTGAGCTCAGATGCTCAGTAATGGTAAACAAGGGAGATATGTAATCATAACATGACCATTAGGGTATGAGATGATTATCATAACATTATAATATCATACCCTAAATATAAAATATCCTTAACATGAATCACAAAATAAATATTATTGATTTCTAAGAGATGAATCGTAATGGAATCTTGAAAATAATCCATGAAGTCATAACTTAGGAATAAGACATAGAATTTGTGGTAGACATGTAAACATATTAAATGATTTCAATATTAATCAAATATTATTCCCAATGAAATATAAGTATTATATGATCACTCCCCAATGCATCATGGTAGTAATGGTTCACTCCCATGTCTATATTTTTTGTCAAGTTTCACCCCCAAGACCATCTTAGTAGACAAATTCCTTTACTAAACTCAATTCACTCCCCATTCCATCCATGTTAGTCTCATGGGATATAAATCATTACCCAATGCATTGGAGGGAGATATAGGTGCCACCCATATCATAATAAAATCATACATACCTGTTCCACAAGATCATAAACCTTCAAATCATAACCCATGAAATGTAATGTGTATCATAAATGTGTCATCATATAATAACTTGTTGAAAATACATAGGTTTTATAATCATTTCAAAAAATAATTACTCATGACAAGAATATGATTTCATAAGCATGTGTCAAATTAAATAGAATTTTTTTCATAAAAATTTAACATGTGAAAGATAAATAGTTTTCCTAAATACATAACCAATTAAAAACAGTTTTTATAAACAGATAACCCATAAAAGAGAAATCAGTTTTATAATTATCATGCCTTCAAAAAATAAACCATTCCAAGAATGAATGTGAATGAAATATATTGATAATTTACTAGAAATTAATGATTAACACTAAATATATTTCATCCTATATGGAATATAACTTTCGAAAAATCATTTATAAATCATTTCTTAAGGAAATTATATTTTTTTATTAAAATACATTAAAATATATATCAAAACCCATTTTCTTTGAAAATAGCCTTGAATACGTATAAAAGAATCATGAAAACATTTTTCCATGAAATTAAATTGAAAAATTATAAATAATTCCTGAAACAAGTTGAAATTTTTTTTATTTGAAGATAATTTTAAAAATTATAAATAATTATTGAAAACATTTTTCTTTGAAAATAGTTTAAAAACATATAAATTGTTATTGAAATTATTTTGAAATAATTTTTATTTGAAATAACATTTAAAAAATATAATTAATTATTTAAAACATTTTGAAAAACCTTTTAAAAATACTTTGAAAACAAATGAAAAATTTATTCAATAAATTTGAAATTATTTTACTTTTAAAAATCTTTTAAAAATTATAAAGAATTCTTGTAAACATTTTGAAAACCGTTTACATTGGAAATTTATAGCAGTTGATTGAAAAAAATTTGAAAACCATTTCCTATGAAAATTTATAAAATAATATTTAAAACATTTAAAACACTTTTTTATCAGTAAACGTTTTTTAAAACTTTTTTAGAAAACAAGTTTTTGAAAGAACACATATTTTCGCCGAAGAGAGAGGTAATGTCATATTTCCTTAGAAATGATTTCATAATTATATAAAGTAAAAATGAGTTGAAATTGTTACCAATACTTTAATAGATCAATAATAACCATAGGATAATAAAATTAATGTTATTTTTATAGATGTATCACAATATTTCCTCAATGAAATCATAATCACAAACAATCTCGTTAAATGATGAGATGATATCGATAATCAATTACTAATTTGGTAACATTGACTCATAATAAAAATGAGAGAATAAAATTAAATGAATATTAAAATGTAATTAAATAAATATATTCATGATATATCCTTTTGAAGAAAATTATATACACATCATAAAGAATATAGGTGCATAACATGGCAAGTATCTCAAAGAAATAAAATTGAAACAAAAATTAATTTTCCGATTTGAAAACATTTGAACCATAAATTACATGAATTAAATTTAATATAATGGATATGTAAATACTAATAAATATATGTATAATAATTAAATAATACATTACTGTCTTGTATATACACAACAAATAAGAAATTAGTTGTGAATAAGGCCTAAGTCTCATAAGATTATAAGTGATATAAGAAAACCCTTACCTTAAGTATTGACTTTCTTGGTACACATGAGAACCTCCTATAAAATAAATATTTGTTTATTATATATCTATAAATGAACTATATTCTTATATCTAATATAATATATTATTTTGTTATTATGTTATATGAATCGTTTATTAACAAAACCATGTTAATGTTATGTTTCGGGTAGTATCTGCTTTATTTTTCATATATGTTTCCACAAGTTATTCTTGATCCTATTACTAAGATCATGATTCAAATATTTAAATAATGTAAAACATGATAAAAAATTTAAATATAATCATCATATAAATATTTATAATAATCTATAAAATATAAATATATCAAATGGAATAAATCATTCACGAAGTTTGTAGATTGTAGGTATGTAAGAATGTTGTTTAAATTTCCCTAATGTTTTAAAAGAATCAATATTAATGATATATATATATATATATTATAATTACAGTAAAATTATTATTTCATATATATAACATATACTTTTACTGAACCCATCCTTAACACAGTCCATGTAAAGTGTGAATGAATCACATCGCTTTGAGGAGGCGGTGGTCCACATGTTCACAAATGAAGTTATTATATTTACAAGGAATTGAAAGAATGAGGGTATGTTTTATATAATAATTAAAGAATAATAATTATCATAATAAATATCATATATACAATATAAATATATTATTTCCATTATAATTCCAACAATGATATGTGGTAAATGAAAATATGAATGACATCATTTTGTGAGGTGGTAGTCTTCTATACACACCAATTGTAAGTTCTTTTACCATTTAATGGAAGTGTATGTAGGTGTAGGTATAAATATTATAATTAAAAATACTTATATATTTTTGACACTGAGTATGTTATATAAGCATGGATAGTAATAATTTATGGGGTGGATAATGAAAAGAAATACAGAAGACCTTTTGGAAGGATGTTACCTATTCTTTGGGTAACTCCTTTTGGATTGAACCAAAGGGCTTCCATGGTTGGATTTTTGTAAAAATGGAGTCTTCTAGGATGATAGGATGAATTTTTTGAGATTATTTATGCATGGTTTAGATGATCCAATGTGGATTGATAGATTTGAGGAAGGGGAAGGGTGAATTCCTTTTAATAGAGGAGGAGGGGTGGAATTATTGTAAATTCCAAAACGTAAGCATTGTTGGGAGGTATCCCTTACCTCATGTGATTGAAAAATGGAAAAATAAAGGATTAAATGGGATTTATGGTCAATCAAAACCTCCACAATACATAATTAAGTTCATTATTATAACTATTTTTCTTAACTTCTTAGTTTCCCATTTTTTTCCATATCAATTTTTATTAGGGAAACTAGTTTTCTAACCAAAGTAATTTAACCATTAAGTGAAAATTAAATGAAGATTTGTTATAAAATATAGACCTAATTAATGTAAAACAGGATATCTGATTTATGATATATAAATCCTATGTTTTTTGAAAATTAATTTTAAATCAGTCGCATTAAATGTGAAAAAATTCTAATTTAACCTAAGCCATGCTAAAAATGTCATTACTATTTAAGGGAAAATATTTTCATTATAAAATATAAATATTTCCCTAAATAGTCCATATTTTATAATTATTAATATATAAAAAAAAATTTTAAGAATATATTATTTCTACTAAATTTTAATTCTTTTAATGAAACATCATTTATTATAAAATAACATTAATGTGAGTTTTGGCATTATTTACTTCATTTAAATATAAAAAATATCAAGAAAAAAATTGAATATTATTATATTAGGTTCACACCTATGTAAAATTATATTTTTATGTAAAAAATTAAATATAATAATTCTATAAACATACATTACTTTTAAAGTTTTTAATATCATTTATGTTAGTTAATTATTAGCTAAACAATTATCGCATTTGCAATTCTTTAAGCACTTAATATAAATAATTAAAATCTAAAAATTAAATATAAAATAATATTAAGCGGAAAAGTAATTTGACCTTCAAAATAATGTGTAAAACTGAACTAATGTGGATTTATTTCATATGTCATGTATTTATAAATGGTAAAGGTATGGAAGTTTCCTTTTTTGTCTTTTTCAAAACATAACCTCTTATCTAGTTCACTTTCATGAAATAAGGTCCAAATATCTCATATAATTTGATCCAAGAGGTTATATTATCTATATATGTGTATAAAATGGATTTTTTACAAGTTTCTACATCATTGTTCTCCTTGAAAGTAACTTTTCACCACTAAGTAAACTAATTATTTCTTTAATCTCTGTAATTAATTTTATTTAATTTCGCTAATATTTTCTGCAAAAATACTTATATTACATTACTAGAAATTATAAATTATTATAATTACAAATATGTAATCCATTGTGTAAAATTATAAACATAGGAGTGGTAGATATTAATTAAGAATTAATCCCACAAATGTATCATGAGAGGAGGTTTTATAAGCAACAATCTTTAAAAGATTTAAATGTTTTTATATTCAATTTCAAATTAAAATTGGTTAAAATGACCTAAATTAGATTACATGATATAAATTTAATCTGATTAAACAATAATACCAAATTAAATTTCAATTTAACAATATATATAAAGTAGAAAAAAAATAGTTCTGAATTGTAATTTAGTATATTTCATTATTCATCCAAAAATGTAGTTTTTTAGTAAAACACCAAAAATTCACCCTATGAGAATTTTAAAATTATGAATTACAAAATAAAGTTTATTTTATACCATTTAGTTTTTAATTGGTATAAAATAAATTTTATTATTGTTCATAGAATGATATAAAAAGTAGTTAATTTGAGCAAATAAAATTTTCAATCATATAATGACTTCACAAAAAATTAAATGTTTTATTATCAATATGTTATGTTTATTTAAAACCATTATAAATATTATTTAAATTTTTGTTTTTACTATTAATATTACAATTTTTTATGGCTATGTTATAACTACCTCATATAAATAATTATAATTATAAAATGTTTTTTTGTGGAAACTCAAGGTTGCATGTAACATAAGCCAAGTCAGCTTTTCCTATAGATAAATCTTATCTTGGAGTAGAAATAATGAAAACATAACTTAGCTTATCAAAAAAATAATGAATAACATGGTTCTTTAATATAATACAAGTTATATTCAGTGTCACGTGAAATGATAAATTTCAAAAGAATGAAATTAATTTGAAAATAAATATAAAAAAATCTCAGGTTGTTACATTATACCCCCCTTAAAATGAGTTTCATCCTAAACATTTTTCTGGGTTATAAGTTCAATGCTTAAAATTACATTACAAATAAATTCACATCAAAAAAATGAAAATGAAAACTTCTATTAAAAATAGAATGTTATAAACATAACAGTTACACAAAGTAACTCATAACTAGGTTTCCATATAGAAGGACATAGGTGGAAAGTGAAAACACAGACTTGGAAGAAAAATGTAAATAATCATAGATATTGATAAATATCATTGATCATATAGAGGTTGGTGATATTGGGGAAGTTAAAAATTACGAAACAATAAATTGAATAAGCATGAAAGAGTTAATTGATATGATAAAAATAATAATGATAATAGGAAAACATTTTATCTTAAGACCCTTTTTTGAAAATTTGATGAATTTTCATGAGAAGATATACTTACATAATTTTAGTAAAATAATGTTCTTTATTATGACTTGATCAATTTATGCTTCAACTCTTAATCTAATAAATTAATGATTATTTTTAATTCTTGAAACATTATCATATCATGAGATCCATAATTAGTAAGATCGGTCATTTTGTATGTCGTTATCACAGAAAAAATATTATCACCAATTTCACAATATGCATAATTTTTCATTTGGTGAGTCAATAATTTAATCTCTAAGAACATATCCTATTTTATTAACTAATCATTCCATAAATATTTAACCTAATAACCCTTCCAAAATATGAAATTTCAAAACATAACGACACTTAATTTCAAAAAAATATCTTAGTATTGATCCCTTGAATATCATAATGTATCTCTTGGTTATGGAATACAAAACATGTTAAAACCTTCATCATGCATTCTATTGAAACAGGGTAATTATCATAAATAATTAATAAAAACATGCATGTTTCTTATTACAAATATTATTTCATATATTCCTTAAAATAAAAAAAATTAAAACTCCATTCACGATAGAAAAAAATACATTGCCAAAAAAATCCTTTATCACTTCTTCGGTAATCATTAATATCTAATTTACATATTTATATTATTTAAATCATTATCTAAATATTATTATCTTACCATGAGGATAATATTAAGGTTTTTATTTCCTTATTCAAAATTCCACATTTACTTTAAATCAGATTTCTAGTCCATCAAAAAAATTCAAGAAAATATTGTAAATCATTAGAAAAAAACATAAAATGAACATTATTTATATATTTTATAATTCCAGAATCCAAAAACATAAACGCTTAAATTATTCCTTTTAATAATTAATCCATTAACAAGGATACATAATCATATTATATAATAACACTTTCCTTTAATATTTCACCTATAGTATATCATCATCAGTAATATAACCATTACTCGTTCCTCCTTGTTGATTCTCTACATGATCTTTCCACATTATATATCAATTTTCATAATGACCATTTATTACTATCTTAAAGTATTTGACCATCAATTATGTATTAGGGAGTCCAATATTCCCATACATTACATTAGTTTAACTCCTCAATTTTATATTGCATTTACTTTATTGGTGTCTTTATTATTCACATTCAAAACATATTCGTGTTCCTCAAAGACATTCACTTTCATTATTCTTTATAAATTATTTACATAAAGTAAAATGGGTCTTATCTTCTTGATGGTATTTATTACCCAAAATCTCTGTAAACTATTTACTTCTCTTCTTTGGTGAGTCCAAGAGTTGGTTATAGTACACATTGTTAATCATATTCTGTTAAAAATAATTAGGCATGTTCACAACATCCTTTACTCTAGTGATCATCCCATTTGACTGATCATCATCAATTTTTTTCCACATTGAACACTAACCCATTTCCTTCTTGTTCATATGATTGAATAAATCTAGAAATCATAGTGTGAGAAACACTTATCATAATAGAAAACCACATAATCAACAAAAATCACTAACAGGATGTCTAAATTCTAACACCTAAATTGATAACTATGAAACCTTAGGCTTCCCATTAGAGAAATCCCTATACATATCCTTAGAAATATCCTTATGGGTATCACAAAATTTTTATCATCCTAATTTTCATGTTTTAAATAATCCCATCATTTGATACCAACTATAGTGTCCCGGTATTAACATATATGGATATTATATTATTTTTTGTTAATATTTAGAATATTATAAAAGTACATGATCAAGGCCCATAATAGTTTAGGGTTATTAGACAAATGGAAACATAATAGTCCATCCAGGTGAAAGACCTTCAATGTCTCCTTTGATGATCTTCCCAATCATTACTCCTACATAAAACCTTTCTTTATAACTAGGGTAAGGAAACATAAAATGGGGTGATATTATTCAGTCTGTAAGGGTGAACAGAAGATATATGTAAAAAAAACATGAGCATAACAATATTATAAGATGATCATAACATTAAAATATCATACCCTACATATAAAAGATTATAAACCTGAGTCATGTAATATATATTGACATTTCATAATACATGAATCATAAGGTAATCAATATAATAAGACATGAAATCATAACATAGAAATAATACTTAAAATTTTTAGAATACATATAAATATATAATATTATTTACATAGTAGGAAAGTCTTATTTTCATGGTTTTCTAAGTAGTATGGGTTCACTCCCCATATCTTATTGGTTTTCATGCTTCACTCCCACGACCCATTTAGTAGTCTAGGTTCACTCTCAAGAACATATTAGTGGATGAATTCCTTTACTGAACCTAGTTCACTCCCTGCTCCAACCATGTATTTCTCAGGATATATAAATCATTACTCAAAGCATTGTAGATAGATATAGTTCCTACCCATCTCCTAATGTAATCATACTTATGTGTTTAGAAAGATCCTAAAGAATCGTATCATAACCCCTAAAATGAAATTGGTATCATAAACATGTAAACAAATACTAACCCTTAGAAAATATCTGTGTGTAATATTAATTTCATAAAATCATAACCCGTAAAAAGAAAAAGGTATAATAAGCATATAACTTATTAAATAGAAATGGTTTTCATAATCATACAACCCATGAAAGATAAAAGGATTCATAAATATTTAACCCATGAATGAGAAACCTTTTTAATGAACATTGAACCCGTGAAAGAGAAATGGGTTTCATAAAAATCATTCCATCAAAACATAGAGAATTCAAAGTTAGAATTTTAAGGGAACCTTTATATCATTTCCTAGAAAGGCTTTAGTAACACAAAAATATTTCATCTTATATGGAACATAATATTTTATAAATCCATTATAAATAATATCTTGAGGAAAATATTTTTTCTTTTTAAATATAATTTTTTTAAAATAAATCATTTTGAAAACCATTTTCATTGAAGATAACCATGGATCCTAATAAATGAAACTTCAAAGAATTTTGAAAACCTTTTTCCATGGAAATAATTTTAAAAATTATAAATAACTATTGAAAACATTTTCAAATCCATTTTCTATAAAACAATAATTTAAAAACATTTAAAGAATGACCGAAAACCATTTGGAAAACCTTTTTATTCAAAAATACATTGAAAATTTATAAAAAATACTTGAAAATATTTTGAAAACATTTTTCATTAAAAATAATTGGAAAATATATAAATTATTCTTCATAATTTTTTCAAAAATTCTTTCTTTTCAAATACATTGAAAAAAATTTGAAAACCTTTTTCTCTGAAAATACATTGAAAACATATAATGAATAATTGAAAAAAATTTGAAAATATTTTATCCTAGAAAATTATAAAAGTTTGAAAACATAAGGAAAACATTTTTAAATTAAAAATTATAAAATAGGATTGAAATAATTTTAAAAAAATCAAAAAAAAAATCAAAAACATTTTACGGAACACGATTTTTAAGGTACAAATATTTCTGACCGAAGAGAGAGATACAGTAAGATTTTATTAACAGGTTTCCAGAGGTAGGTGCTCATTAGTTGTGACATTGAAACATAATAGATATTTCATAATAACATTACATTAAACATAAACTATCGTGAATTAATTATGATTATGATATAACGAGTGAAATGAGATTAATATACACCCTATGGTTAAATATAGGCACATACCATGGTATGTATTTCATAGAAGGAATATTGAGACAAAAATTACATTACTGATTTGGTAACTTTTGAACCATAAAAAAATTAAAGAAATGGAGTCAAATGGATATATAAATATCCATTAATTCATGTATAATAATAATATAATACATTCATGGGAATTCTATATACCACACAAAAGAAATGAGTGGTGAATAAGTCATAAGTCTCACAAAATAAAAGTGAGGCAAGAAAACCCTTACCTTATGTCTTGAAATTATTTGTACATGTTAAAAACTCTTATATAATATATATAAGTTAATTATAAATATAACATAAAATAATAATATTATATCTAATAAAATATATTGTTTTATTATGACAGTATATTACCTTTTTATTATTAACTCTATGTTAATGTTAAGTTTCACGTAATATCTGTTTGATTTCTTCATATATGTTTTGACTTGTTATTCTTGATCCTCTTACATGGACCATGATTTAATTATTTATATAAATTAAAACATTATATAAATATCATCTATAATTAGTATTTAAATATTTATAATAATATATAGAATCTATAAATATGAAATAGAATACATCATTCAAGAAAAAGATAGGTCGTATGTACCCAAGAATGATGATTCTATTATCTTTTCATTTTGAAAGAAAGTAAGTAAATGACTGTTTCCTCTATAAATTGAGATAACAATATTGACTTAAGGTTCAAACATTCCAAGTGGTTTCTAACGGGTTTTTTCGTAGAACTGGAAACATCCAATGATTCTATATCTATTCGGACCTACATTCCAAAGGTAGGTGCTCATTAGTTGTGAACTAATGCGGATTAAGAATTTTCATTGGGTGAGAGGATGGGAGGTCAAACTCATCACACCTTTTTTATGGGAATTATTGTCTACTCCAGGACTCTCTTGATAGATTTATGTTATGTTCATGAATCCTTATTAAATTACCAAGTCTGAAAATGATCTTTCCTTTAGATCTGACAATCAATGATTAGTTTGTAGGAAATTTAGAGAATCTTTTATATGTATTAGAGGTTCTTCATCGATTGAGAATCATCTTTATTTGTTATAGATTCTTATTCAATGGTATCCTTCAACACATTAGATAGAAATATCTTAGTCATTATGATAACCATACTGGTTTTAAAGCCACTCAGCGGGGAACTTGAAGTTTATTGTCATTCAGAAGGAGAAGGATTATTTCAGAGTTGGGATCATACCTGCAAATGTGCTACCTACGTATCCTTTGTTTTAGAAAATAAATCAGAACCCACATAGTTAGAGTAAATAATAATGAGGTTTATGCATGATTGAAGGCTCAAATAAAGATGACATAATTACTTTTACACTCTAAGCTCACGTGAGTCATGCTCGGTTTGAGAAACAAGAGGTATTGGTAAAACCAGACAATTGTTCCATGAATGATGCAATCATAAGAAAAAATGTGGCACTTATGTATGTATGACTACCCAAATAGATACATATCGGGACTTATTTCAGAGAAGAAGTCCAAGAATAGGGTCCATAAAGGTATAAGTGCTTTTATGGAGATTTGGATACTCTAACATGGGGATTACTCCTGATGAAGATGCCAAAATTAGGAGGGTGAATTGGGGATTACTCCTAAGGAGGATGCCCAAATTAAGGGAACTTGAATATTGGGGCTTAATCCATAAAAGGAGGCCCGAGTAAGGGGAATTATGACTAGTGCTTACTCCCTAAATGGAGGCCCAGGTTTATGGGAATTTGGAATATGGGGATTACTCCTAAGGAGTATGGCCATAAATTTATGAACATTGGGCTTACTCCTGAAAAGGATGCCCATAAATTTAGGAACATGGGGATTACTCCTAAAAAGGAGGCCCAGTTTAAGATAACTTGACGACTAGGGCTTACTCCTTAAAAGGAGGCCCAGGTTAGAGAACTTGAGAATTGGGGCTTATTCCTAAGAAGGAGGCCCAAATTTTGGAAATTATGATTGGGGCTTACTTCTGAGAAGGAGGCCCAGGTTAAAGATCCTCTCATCTTAAAGGTTGAGGTTGAATGAATGAAATCTCTCAACTTAGTGACTTGAAGATATGTAAATCACTAGGTTTTGAGAGATGTTCCACAGAATTCCTTTTAGGTAAGGAAACCAATAAATGAACCTTGTCATAAATGACTTTTAAGAGGGTTTTGAAGGCTAAATATTAAAGAGGAGAGGTGGATTTGAAGAAAAGAGGTTAATAGGTAGGAGGGGCACCCAAAAAGATGTAGGTGCATAGGTCCTGCATAGGTGCGCAGGTATACCTGTGCGGCACATGAGTATCGGCGCGACGATTGACCAAAAAGGTAAAACATGGGTGAGGCTTGGCTCAAGCCCTTAGTATTATCCCCAGGGACTTCCAAAAGAATGGTTCGCAAGTTCTATTGAAGGGATAAGGCAGCGCGCATGTGTCTTCATTTCCCGTAAGGGTTAGACACTTAGGCGCGCAGGTGTTGAGGAATTTCTACACTTAGTCCTTATTTCCCCTATTTAGAGCTTCCTTTATAGGTAAAAAATTACCTTACAAGTGTTAGGAAGACTTATAGAAGAGACTAAGGTTCCAGGAGCTTAAATCTGGCTTTTGGAATTTGTCATCCTTAAAATGGGGGCCCACAAGGGGTATTTATAGGTAACTGAAGACCCTGGGATAAAATCAAATAGGGCACGCAGGTCACCTACGTGCCCAATATGTGGCGCGCAGGTATACCTATGTGACCATGATGAAACCTTCATGGACCATATTTAACCAAATACTTATTCATGCCTTTGTCAATTTTTTATGTTTCTTCAAAGGATGAACCTCTTTATGATAAGGTATTTCCCTTTTTCAGTCGTTAGACTCTGTGACGGAAAGGAGTGTCAACAAAAGTCCCCCCCTTAGATTTGGATCCGAAATGAATGAGGATGTGACACTGAGGTAAAGAAGAAAACCAAGGAAAGGTGGCGCACAGGTTCTGATCACGCACAAATCAGCGGGTAGGTAAAAGGAGCGCAGGCTTCAGCGCGCAGTGGAGCGGTCTGGCCTATAAATATTTGCCTCATTCTCACACAAATCACCTGGCTCTCAAACATTTCCGCTCTCGCCGCTCATGTTTCTTTCGTCATTCAGGTTTCCAATTTTCCATGGTTTTATTGCTTCTTTTCTGTGTTGCGCTGCTATAGAGGTATTTTGTCCTGCGCGGTGATACCTGCATGCCAAAACCTACGTGGCACAGTTACACCTGTGTTCCAACATTGGACTTGCGCGCCTTAATGTCTTAGCCATTTTTTCGAATTTCTTCAAAAAAATTGAATAATTAACTTACATAAGAGTTAATTTATTCGACCTTTGTGCAGATTCAATGGCTTCTTAGAAGAATTAGAACAGCTGATGAACTGGCGAGCTAGTGGATTGATGATATGATGAACATTGTTGGCCATGATTACAATGATATCTGCGATAGCACTCTCCCAGATTTGGCCAAGTACTTGAACAAGTATCATCTTAATTTTTCACAGAGCATCTACTTGCCTCTGTATGGCCATGGTCATCTTTTTGGATTCAACGTTCTAGATGCATAGAATTATATGCTCGAGATGCAGCAGCACTGATACTCCTCTATTTCGGTTATACTGTGCATTAAGAGCAACAAAAATGGTGTGAGCTTTCAAATTTTTCCTTCATGCCATTTCCTTGCACATATGAAAATGGAAAACCATGGGCTGATATGTTTTCCGCTGCCGGTTGATGGAGAGAAGGATATCATGACATTAGAAACAATATCTGAAAAGAGTACTCTCTCCAAATGGATCTTTACTTCCAACGCTCCATTCTCAAATCCATGTATCCATCTTCCAAGTTTCTTGGATAGAAACAGAGCCACTGTTTGATTAGCAATAAAATTTCTCAAACCGCACTCAAGAACATTCTCTTACAATTGTTTTAAGAAGAGCTTGTATCACTACATCTCTTATTGTATCTAGTTGAATGAATGAATTCCATGTGGTTTTTGATGAAGCTCGGGATGCCATAAATCAAATGAAGAGTTATGTTGAAAGGCTCTTGTAATTCTTGAAAAAGAGAAGAGAATCCAATATATGGATGTCCTTATAACTCTTGTTCATCAATGAAAAACACTTTCATCTTCAATCATTTGTGCTTGCCTTCTTTTTCTACCTGCTCTAAATTTTAACCTAGGCCAATGGGCCTAGTAAGAATAGTTTTATTTTTTTACTAGGACTATAAAAATAACCCTACAAACTTTGAATCTTTTAATTTCTCAATATTACCTAAATCATACAAAATGTATGTTTAGTGAGCTGGGACTTGACTTTTTTTCAGAGGTCCCTTGTCTTTTGTGGGCAGTTTAAATTCATGCACGTCGGACATAAAAAGGCAAATGTTTAAGGTTGAAATATCATTGACTGAATGGAATAAAATCGACTCAATTCCTTGATAATTTATCTGAAAACATATTACCATATTCATGTATAAGGGAAAATATGTAAACTATGACTTTAGAAATTTTTAATCTGAGGAATGATATGAAAAAAGGGCTAAAAGGAATTAGAAGAAGTATTTCCCAAGAATGAAGTTACCACTATTTAACAAACCTGTTAGGGGGTTGAATTATAAAGGGCCGCTTAAGGGAATTGGCTGTATAGTCAAATAATAGCATCATTTGGCTGACAAGTCCTTTATATAGACTAATTATGCAAGGCCGCCTAAGGGAATGTGTTGTATAGTCAGGAAAAATAACTCTCAGAAATTTTACCTTTCTATTGCTAAAAACCCAGTGAATGTTTATGGAGATTCAAATTTTCCAAAGCATAGAGTTTTCTATATGGGGAGAGGTACTTGAATATGGAGAAGATATTTCCAGTCAAGATTGTCTAATAACTGGATGAATGTCACTCCTATGAAGGTATGACCAAAACGTAGGGAGGGGAAATATAAACAATAGACTTAAATACTTTTAGATCATGAAAAAGAATATGGGAAAAATATGTTAAGGATGGATATTTTTGCGGATCCCTACATATTATCGTTATGAAAAATAAGAAAAAAAGAGGTTTTATTCCCATGAATGAAGTTACCACTATTTGAAAAACCCGTTAGGGGGTATAATTATACAGGGAAACCTAAGGTCATTGGATTCATAGTCAAATAATAGAATCTTTTGGATGACGGGTCCGTTAGGTAGACTATTTATGCAAGGCCGCCTAAGGGTACATGTTGCATAGTCAGGAAAAAGAACTCTCGGGAATCAGACATTTTGTGACCAGAAGTCAAGAAAAGGGTTATGGAGATCTAGAAGTATTTAATTTTAGAAGTATGACACATAAAAATGGGAATTGTTCAATGCATTTAAAGATACACAGACCAATTCTAACCATAATCATGTTGTGGCTGGGTCCTGAATTGAGATGTAGGATATCACTGCATATCTCATTAGAGTGATAATCAAGCCAAATGTAGTTCTTGAAATACAGTTTAACATCATGTGGTATGTGAGTATAGGAAATCTTAGTTTAAGGTCATAGAGCTTGGGCCAAGGGGGACTTTTCAACCAAGGGACTGAAAGTGGAATTTGGGGTTATGCCCATTGATTTGGGGCTAGATTCGAGGGAATCTTGAACGTTCCTATGTATCCCATAAGGATGGGAATCAAGCCGCACGTAGTTCTTGAAATATACTCTGTACAGATTTGGTTTGTACAAGTGAATGGTGAAAGGGGACTTTAGTGCAATGATGGTTTGAACCAAGATAAAAGGTTCGGGCATTGCCATGTATGCACGTAGTCTTTAGAATATAACATGATTGGAGATCAATGTAAATAATGATTCCATCTCAGGTGAGGGTGTCAAAGAATGTTGTAGTTTATTTTCATACAAGACAAAAGTGTTGTACATTTTAACGTCATATAGAAAGTTAAAAGGTGAACCAATGTAAAGATATTGATTCTGGGGGTGGCTTCACAAATCAACATCGTATGAGATGGAGGTGAACCGATGTGAAGAGATTGATTTTGGGCTTGAACCTCAGGAGGTTGCCTACGTACCTAGCCTAGAAGGAAAGGATCAAAGTTCGCGTAGTTAAATTGAAGAATGAATTGGTGATCATGTTTTGTTTTAAGGACAACGATCTAAAAATAAAGTGTTGGGACTTACGCATGGTTAGCAGCCTAGATAGGGTGTTATGGTTGAATTTTACTCTAAGCTCACGTGAGTCAGACTCGTTGTGTGAAACAAGAGATAGAAACAACCTTAGCGATGCACAGTTTAATGTCATGTAGGTCATATGAAGGGACTATGCAGTTTAAAGTCTTGGAGTGAGGACTATTGGTGCTGCACAGTTTAGTGTCATGTAGTAGGGACAAAATATAGTTTAATGTCATGTAGGATGTATTAAGGGACTTTATTCAGTTTTACGTCATGTAGGATGAATGAGAAGTAAAGTTTAACATCATGTAGGACAAATATAGGGATACATTTTAACGTCATGTTGGACGTGAACACAGTTTTGCATCATGTTGGACAATAAGGGTAATGTACAGTTTAGCGTCTTGTAGCTAAGATGATGGGGACAATATAGTTTAACGTCATGTTGGACGAAAGGGGGACTGTGGAGTTTAATGTCATGCAGTAAGTACAAAAGAGGAAACAGTTTAACGTCATGTTGGACGTATTAGGGGCTTTTTCATAGTTTAACGTCATGTTGGACGATGGAACAGTTTAACATCATGTTGGATGTAAGGGTGACAACATAGTTTAACGTCATGTTGGATGATGGGGAGAATAGTCTAAGGTCATATGAATAGACTGACGATTATGTGTTTTAATGTCTTGCTGGACGTATAAGAGACATTTTCATAGTTTAACGTCGTGTTGGACGATAGTGAGAACAGTTTATGGTCATATTCATGGACTAGTGACTATGTAGTTTAACGTC
Organism: Viscum album; assembly: GCA_963277665.1. Lineage (NCBI taxonomy): Eukaryota > Viridiplantae > Streptophyta > Magnoliopsida > Santalales > Viscaceae > Viscum > Viscum album. The sequence continues at coordinate 413,211,215 of OY728119.1, read as the reverse complement.
TTGCTGGACATATTAGTATTTGTGTTACAAAAAATACTTCTTCATAAATCTGGCATTGGTTGGAGTCGTGATGAGTTCTCCATCCATTGTGATTAAAGAATAATCTTTATTAGAGTAGACCTTCTGTGTTGAGTAAGGTCTGTCTCACTTTGGCTCATGCTTGGGAGGTTTATTTCCTCGTATCATTGGAGTTCTGAGAACCAATACCAATTCTCCCTGAAAGAATGAATGAAGATGAACTTTTTTGTTGAAAGCTTGTGTTATTCGATTCTGATAGACTTCCATGTGATGCAGGGTGTACAATCTTTTCTCATATAGTCATTCCAATTCATCCAATCGCTTTTGGGATTTTTCATCTGTAGATGACTGGTCACAAATTGCTGCCCTGAGTGAGGGTAATTGAACCTCAATGGGCAAGACTGCTTCTGTTCCATATATCATTGAATATAGAGTTGACTGTGTTGCAGTGTGGGTGGTGGTCTGATAATCCCATAAAGCATGAAAGAGTTTATGAGGCCATAATTTCTTATCTTTATCCACCATCTTTTGCAGTATGTTTGAAAGAGTCTTGTTGAAGGATTATATTTGGCCATTGTCCACTGCATGATACCGATGGGAATGGTTGGATTTGATGTTGTATTCTTGATATAATTTCCTTACCTCGAATGAACAGAATTTGGTGCCATTGTCCATCAATATGGTATGAGGGACACTAAATCTGGTAATGATGTTAGACTTGATGAAGCTAACAATGAATTTATAACTGACTTCTTTGAGAGGTATTTCCTCTGCCCATTTGGAAAAAAAGTCAGTAGTAGTAAGAATGTACTTAAACTGCATGGATGTAGCTGATGGATAAGGTCCCACTATATCCATTCTGCATGTGGAAAATGGCCACAAGTATTAAGTTATATGAAGCAACTCTAGGGTTGATGAATGAAGTTGGCACATACTTGGAAAGAATGACACTTCTTTGTGAAATCAACACAATCTTGTGTCATTGAAGGCCAAAAGTATCCAAGCCTTCAAATTTGATCAGATAGTCTATGTCCGGACTGATGGGCACCACAAAATCCTGCATGAACTTCTTTCATGATAGCCATTATCTCTTCATCGTCAATGCATCTGAAGAGAATTCCATCAAAACCTCTTTTGTACAGAATTTTCTCTAGGTGATCTGGGCTGTCATAAAGAGTAAAATTGACCACATGTCGCCGGATTTGTTCTTTCCCGGCTCTATCAGGTAGAATTGTTCCCTTTTGAATGTATTCCCTGATAGGTTTCATCCATCCTGTAGTATGGCCATATAGTTCAGGAATGGGTCTAATTTCATTGATTTCCTCTGTTCTGGCTTGAACATAAGGTTAAATTGTACGAAGGTGGGCAATACTGATGGTTGTCTTGTCCCGATTTGGATCTTCCAGAGCTGTGGCTATATTAGCCAGTGCATCAGCATGGGCATTTTGCGATCGTGGGACATAATAAAATGTCGGTTCCAAAGGGAATTCCACCATTAACTCTCTAACGTAATCATCCAAAGGGATTAGTTCTTCTTTTCTGATTGCATAATCCCCATTGACTTGTTTGATTACCAGGTCTGAATCACCTTTCACCTTTAAGTGATTCACTTGTGATTGAAGCGCCAACTCCAATCCTGCAATGAGAGATTAGTATTCTGCTTCATTATTTGTACCACCTTCCCACAATGAAATGGAATAGGGTAGCATTTCCTTTTCTATAGAAATGAGCACAATTCCTAAACCAACATTATTGAATTTAGGATCCTCCATTTTCTTCCCTGTTGGACATCTGGAAGCACCATCAAAGAAAATTTCCCATTTTTGAAGATTATATTGAATAGAGAAGACTTCCTTATCAGGAAGCTCAATATCTGAAGATGTATCTTCTACTGAAGGGTGTTCAGCAAGGAAATCATCCATAGATTGGACTTTTATTTCCTTTTGAGACACATATTTGATATCAAATTGCTGAAAAATAACTTCCCACCTTTCCAGACGTCATGTAAGCATTGGAAGACTAAGGATAAATTTGAGAGGGTTATTATGAGATTCCAATCGGACCTCATGATGTTGCAGGTTGTGTATCAACTTCTGAAATGCAAATAATGCTAGGCATCACTTCTCAATACATGAATATCGGGTTTCTCCTTCAAGCATAGTCCGAATGAGATAGTAGAGGCTATTTTCATTCCCATCATCATTCTTTTGGGCAAGGAAGGCACCTAATGATCGCTCTAAAGCTGTCACATAAAGTATAAGTCGCCTTCCTTCAATAGGTGGCCATAAAACCGGTGGGCTCAAGAGATATTTCATGAGAACATTTAATGCTTCTTTATATTCTTTAGTCCACTTGTAAGTGACTCCCTTCTTCATCAATTTGGTGAAGGATGGACTTTTTACTACCAAATTGGAGATGAAACTCCAAATATATGCTAAGTTTCCTTGAAGTCCCCTCAATTATTTCAAATTTCGAGGTGGTGACATACCAAGGATTGACTTTTTCTTCTCAGGATCGACTTTGATACCTCGATGGAGTACCAAAAAGTCGAGAAATTTTCCTGAGGTTACCCCAAAAGAACATTTTAAGGGGTTCATCTTCAAATTTTGTTATCGAAGTTTGTGGAATATGACTTCCAAATCAGCCAAGTGATTAGAACGTTGCCTGGATTTAACCAAAAAATCGCCCACATAACATCAACAAACTTCCCTAAAAAGGTATTGAAGATACGATGCATGGCACACTGATATGTTGCGCCTGCATTCTTCATGACAAAGGGCATTACCTGATAGAAAAACACAACCTGAGGGGCTCTGAAGGATGTAGATTGTTCATCTTCTAGATCCATTCGGATTTAATTATATCCAGAATATCCATAAATGAAGGAAAGTGCTTCATAGCTAGTTGTTTCATCAATTAAGAGTTCTGTTATTGGAACTGGAAAATCATCCTTTGGAAAATGCCAATTAAGATCTCTAAAATCAATGCAAACTCTAATTTTTTTGGCCTTCTTTTTCACAGGGTTAATATTAACCAACCATTTGAGATATTGAACTTCTCTGATGAATTTATCTTTGATATTATTATCCACTTCAGATTCAATTTTTGAAGCATAATTTGGGTGTGTTCTTCTTGCAGCTTGTTTGAATCCTCGATGTTCTTCTAGGAAACCCAAATGATGAGTAGCAACATCAAGATCAAGACCTGGAATCTCTTTATTATTCCAAGAAAATATATCTCGATTTTTCTTTAAAAATGAAATATGCATTTCCTACTCTTCAAGAGTAATGACCACACTAATTAATGTGGGTCATGGATCTTCTTTTGTACCCAGATTTATTTCTCTGAGTTCATCCACAGTGGTAGAGATACCCTCTTCAAATACTGGAGAAGCATCTCTGAGGTCTTCCTCTTCTTCTTCAACATGTGTTACTTCTTCTGTTTCTACATGAATAGTAGATGATGAAGCGGAATTTCCATGATCATGAGAGATGTTAAAATTTGAACATCTTGACGAAGAGGCTTCCATTTCCAACCCTATTGATGATAAAGGGTCTTCCTTGGGTAATAAATAGGAGATTATGGATTGAGAATTAACATCATCGTTCACCTTTGATATTTCTATAACTTCTTCTGTCCTGGTTGGAAAAGTATAGACTTTCTGGATTTCAGTGGATGAAATGAAGACATCTCCATTTGATCTTTCATCATTGCTTGGTGAATCTCTAATTTCTCCCATGTTGTCTGGCTTGATTTCCATAATTAATATTATGGAAGTTTCCATAAGAGTATTTGGATTCGGGTCTATCCTGTCAATTTGATTGATAGGTAACACATAATCTGTACTCACAAGTGTGAATGGGTTTACTGGAATCTTTTCCAAACCATATGGAGCATTAACTTTGGTAACCTCCCTTGTTGTGGATTTCTCCTTACCCTTCTGGTGATAGAATTCTGACTCAATGTATTGAGATTCACATGTTTTGAAGGGGGAATTATCACAATAAAATGTCCCAATTTGACCATCGAAACAATATTTGACACATTGATGGTATGATGAAGGGATAGATGCATGTTGATGTAGCCAAGGTCTTCCAAGAAAAACAATGAAGGTTGTATCGTGATCAGAAACCATGAAATCTGAATTGGATACAGGGTCTCCAAACTGAGTTCTGAGTGAAATCTCGCCCAGTGGTTCTTGTTCGTTTTTATCATATCATTGTAACATCAAAGTAGAAGGAGATAAATCAGATTCTATGAGTCTCAATTGACAAAGTGTATGAATAGGGATGAGGTTGACTCCTGAACCATTATCAATGAAAGCTCTTCGGATGTCTACAACATTGACCTTTCCAAATAAGTACAAAGGTCTAATATGTCCATGCCCGACATAATATTCATTTTTATCTATAAGAGATATCACTACATGGCATTCTGCAGGTCCATTCTATATTTTTTAGAATTCAGCCGCAACAATTTTAGTTTCGAACTCCTGAGGACTTGACAAATCCTTAATGAGTGCCTCCCGAAGATCCTTGGATAGATTCAAGGCATCCAGAATTGATAACTTGGCCAGTACTTGAGCCAAATGTTTCAAGACATCAAATTTGTGATCAAAGTTCTATGTTTCCCAACAAGAAGATGTGGTTTCATAGGTGCCATAGAAGTTGATGCTTTGGAAGTAGATGCATCTTATATCGGGGTATGAGTTGGAAATACTTATGGCATTGGAAGAATAGATGGAATAGGTCTATTCATATGCTGAGAGGAAGAAGGAGGAACCTCTAACCGATCCTCCAGAATAATTGTGTTAGGACTGAATCTGCTATTGGTGGAAGAATTTTCATGTTCTCGTTGAGCACGCTGAAGGGCTCTGCCACGAGTTTCTGTTGCATATATAGTTCTAGCAGGGGTAGAATTGGAATAGTGGCTTCTAGGATATCCATTTCTTCCTCTGTATCCCAGACCTCTGGACTCCCTCTAATTCCTCTATTTGATACAGGTAACTCGGGTTCATCAGGATCGAAACTGTGACTGGAATAAGGATCTGTTAAGGGAATCATGTTAACAGAACCAATGATCAACTCTTCATCTGATGAATACTATGCATGATTAGCCAATTTAGGCTGTGCCATTTGGTGGGATGGTACCCGTGTCTTTGAAGTAGAAGGCATAAAATCTGCCAGAGTCAAAGACAACATGGGATTTGACACTATCTCATCTTCTTCTGACTGTTCTTCTTTCTTTGAATTAGGCCGTTTCTTCAGGTATTTTCCTTTTTCGGAAGAGGGTTTTGGTGTGGCATTCATAGTATGAGACACAATTTTTTTCTTCAATTGCATTCGTAAAATTGAATTTGTTAGGTTGATAGTTTTTCTGAACTTCCAATCATCATACTTCTGTACATTTTTTCTTTTGACTTCTTTCCACTGACCATGTTCCTCTAGATTTTTTGCAATAACACGAGATACATGAGCTGAAGAACCTTTCAGTTTGACTTGTCCCAGGTCCACCATATTTTGCAGAAGGACTTTGAAGACAAAACACTCCTGAATATGATGCCCCAACATCTGATGAAATGGGTAATAGTTTGGACGGTCTTCATATCTTTCCTTGTTCGGCCTTTTGGGCCTTGGAAATTGAAACAAATTATTTTCCAGAGCCGAAATGAAGTAACTAGGAACATGTTCATTTCAGAAAGAATAAACTTTTCTCTTTAAATCCTCAAATTGTTTCCATATTTGAACTCTTTGATCATCCTGATGAAACGGCCTCTGTTGTTGATGCTCATGAGGTGTATTCCTTTGATAAGATGATGGATTTGAAGTAGAAGAAGGTGTAGGTGCTTGTTTAAGCGTAACTGTAGCAGTATCTTATTTACCCATTCTCCTTCCTGAAGCTGATGGAATTACACGAGATTTATCCTTAGTCTTCATAATAGAGTCTTCAATCTATTGAGTGATTGAAGTAAGGTCTCGAAACCCTCCTGTGTATTTCATAGGGATCAATGGTGTGTGTAACTCATCATGCAAATTTACCACATAGATTGGAAAAAATTCCTCTTGAGGGAGTGCTAAGATTAGGGAATATGTTAATCCATTCCAGCGAGCAATGAAATCTGAAACCCTTTCATTCTCCATTTTCTTACAGTTTGTAAGATCCAAAACTATTGTCTTTGGAAAAGATAAGTTGAACTGAAGAAGTAATCTTTGGCAGAGATTCTCCCATCTGGTAATTGACTGGGATTTCAAGTTTGAATACCAAACAAAAGAAGGTCCTTGTAATGACCGTACAAAACACCTGATCTTAATTGCCTCTTATTGATGAGGGGTTCCAATCATCGGATCACAATGAGAAAAAAAATGTGTTAAGCATTTCTATGGGTCTCCCAAACCGTTAAAGATTGGGAATGTGGTACTTGAAAAAATTTGATGGGGTATGAATTGCATCAACCCATTCAGGGTAGGCTCTTTTCTTTGGTTGAACCGGCACACGTTTTCCTTCTATAGCTTCCAACCGAGCTTTTAATGACTCAATAGTAGTTATTAACTTTTGAAAAACATTCGTTTGAGCTTGTACCTATGCAGGTGCAATAACTGGAGTTTGGAAATATGTGGTGGCTGGTACTGCTACTGATGATAACACCACCAGTTATTGTTGCACCTGACCCATAGGATTAGACCTGTGAGGGTGTATTGATAAAGGATTATATTCTTGATCCATCTCAGTAGTCGCAAAAAATTCCCTTAGCTGACTAACTTCAGCACGCTTAGGAGGAAGACTACCTTGAAGTATTTTTGTATTCAACCTCCTCAACTCCTTCATTTCCACCTCTTGTAGTGTGAACCATTCCTCTAATGAGAGTTATTGGCCTTCTCCAGAGGTAGGGTGGAATACAACTTGACTTTTTTCTTTCCCCTTGTTGGACGCCTTTCAGAGAGGGGGAGTGGGTTACTAGAAGGAATACCATGATTCTGAGTAATCCTTTGATTTTGTGTACACACAACTTCTTCATTTGTGTCTATGCGTACAACTTCTTGAGCAGGAATTTCTTCATCTGATCTTTCTGAATGAGCCTCATATGGGGGATCAGAAACAATGAAATTGATGTCATTAATTGATGCATAACGCATTGCATCACTTCTATCAGAATTTCTGTGATACTATATTTTTCCATGTCCTTGATGAAACATTGTCTTTTGTTGATTTGATCCTTCAGGAACTTCTTGACGAACCGTAATTTAGATGGAATCTTCTGATAATTCGGCTTTACGTTCCTCTTGTGGCTTCTTCCCTAATCGAGGGAAGACTGAATTTCTCTAAGAAAGAGATTGAGGATTTGAAAAAGTACCAGTCGGATGGAATGGGTTTGTTCTTGTTGTTCCTGATCAACTCCTCGAATCCTATTTGTTGATTATGAGGGTTGGGTTAAAAGATTCCACAGTCTAGAAATCTGGTGTGGCTCTTGAGTTGCTATATCTAAGACTTTATTAAAATCTCTCTTGATCTTGCAGACTTTAGTCCAGAAATTGGCTGGATGCATCAACCTATATCCACTCAAATCACCTGTCTCAAATAAACACTGGATGATTTTCAACACTTCTATCACTTGATGATGTGCACGCTCTTAATGAGAATCATGTTCGATATTCTCGTTTGCCTGATACAAGAGTAATTCGGCAACTTGTTCTCTATATTCTTTATTTTGAGAAGAACTAGTTTAGACATGTTCTTGAGCAAGCATTTGATTACAAACAAATCCAATTGGTTGTGGCCGGCCATGGGCAATAACATTGCATGAAACCATTTTCAGCGGGCTATGTTGGCTAGTGAGTAAAGTGAAATGTAGTTCTCCATGAACACCCCATCTTCTGATATGAATACTAGATGGGGAATTGGCAATTAACTGGAACAATCTTCTTAATGCGCCAAGGCATGAATGCTGAAGGGCTCTCTGCTGCTTTTTAGCCTTTGGATATTGAGAAACTGAGAGAGATTCCAAGTCAATTTGGTGTTGTAACCCTTCTATTATATTGAAATGATATTCATATTCATCATAAGATAATATTTTATTTTTTAATTGACAAAACTTTTTCCACATGTTGAGATGAATATCTTGAATACAATCTTCCGTCAACATCTCTAAAATGTCATACTGAGAGTCAGCCAATGGCCAAAACATGACTGGAACTTCACCATTCACCAGTTGTTTTCTCATATTCAGTGCTTCCTCTTTATCATTCAATGAATATTATTCTACTAGATTAGACCAATGTTGGTGCTTCTTTTTTGCTTCATCAGATTCAACAATATTGGTAGATAATTCATTTATCAAATTAGAAGATGCATGACTCAGGGGTGGCTCAGAGAATGACCTACACCCCGTGCTATCTTTTAGTTGAGAAAGTATTTCACCTGCTATTGGTAAAGCATCAGACATGACTAGCTTCACATTTGAAAGTGCCTCAAGGTAAGATGGATTTCATGTCACTGCATTTTCCATTGAAGAATTTTCTAGGAAATGAAAATTACTACTGTGGAGAGGACTTTAGAAGGTAAATTAATCATCATGGGGAGGACCACCATGGTGGTTTACAGAAAAAGATGAAACATTTTTCTCCCTGATCTTCTGGCCACGCAGAGGGTTATCGTGACTCTCATTTGAAGATAGTACTTCAAGATCGACCAAACTGTCATGAAGAAATCCTTCATGAGGAAGTGTCTGATGCAGACCTTTATAATTAATGTTCCCACTATTGGGAATTGAGAGAGTAGAATCTTGAGTTGCAATAGATAATTGTATGAGTGCATCAAGAACTCCAGCATCGAGTAAAGAATTATTATTGATTGGACCTTGATTTCTTGACTGTGTTGGACAGGTCTTCTTATTAGATGACTTCTTACTCACATTAGGAACCACTTGTTGATGAAAGTGGTTATTATGGGCAGATGTATGTGCCTGCTCAGGAGAAAGGATCAGGTTAGACTGATTATCTCCACTCAAATCAAGTGTATGTGCTTGACATGGTTGTCCGTATGACATGGGGGAGTATGCCCCACAACCCTCTTGGACTAGAATAGAGGTGTGTGTCTATTCCGGAGTGAAATTTTGATGTGTCACTCCATTGGTAGGGATAGATTTTCATTTCTTTCCCTGTGATGCTGCTGAAGATGTTATAATATCCTGGCAGGCATCCAGAATATTAGCAAGGATTTTCTTCTTCTCTTTCACCATTGACAGAATATGCTTGGTGACTTCAGCTGCCAGAACGGTGATATACGTCCATTCCATGCTTAGAGTTGGTGTGTGTTCCTACTCCTGTCCTCCTTTTCCTATCATTGAATTCTGAGAGTACTCATGTGTGGGGGAAGAGAGTTGAGTCTGCCTCCTGTTTTTCATTGGGGCTTTCCAATTGACTTCTCTGGGTGCTACTAAAAGAGTCTGTTGGTTGTCTTGATCAATACTAGTAGGTGTATGTGCTTGCTGATTGCACTCCGCCGAACATGGTTGATGAACTTCCTTCAATATTGGAAGATGAGACTGTTAGCAGGATTAATGAGTGTAAGCAGTTGTATGTGCCTGTTTACCAGTTGTCAACACATTGGGTTGGTGGGATTCATAGTATGTAGTCAGAAGAGTCTACTGACTATCTGGTGATTTATAAATAGGTGTATGTTTCTTTCTATAGTACTCCGCGAGAATCTCCTGGAAGGAATGTTGGGTTGCTGCCAAAAGATTCTTCTAGACAGTGATATTAAGACGGATGGGTGTGTGTACCCGCTCGTTGCTTTCCACCAAGTTAGGTTGGTGGACTTCTCCGAAAATGGCATAGATAAGAACCTACTCACTATTGGCTAGTCGTTGCCTCTGGTGGTTCGTCTTTCCTTCTCGTGTTCAAGGAACCTGATCCGAACACCTGGAGACGACACCCTCATCATGTGGAGGGTGCACTGTCGCAAGAGTCTGGCAGTTATTGTTGTTGGGATCCCTCGATAAAGACTCTTGTTTCCATGAATTAAGGCCTTAAGTGACCTTCTCATTCACCTCCCCAGAATATGGGAGGTATTGGTGATTACATTCTGGGGATAACTACCCAAAACGGTTGGAAACGGTGGTTGGAACAACCTACTTCTTGATTGTTGGTCGTCGCTATCCGGACACCCAAGGTAAATTATTTACTTGGAGGGCTTGTCGAGTGGCCTCTAGAGTCGGAATAGTACCATTTTGACGGTATTCCATAACCAGCGCATTTGATACCCAGTGTTGAAGACACTGAGTAGGTGATATCATCCTTAGAGAGGATGAAGATCCAGTAGGAGTAGCAGCAGAGGCATTCACGTCTGAGGTATTCACAGGTGTGAACTTTAGAGAAGCCATTTATGTAACGTAGAAGATCTTGGAAAAGATTGCATGTTTGATATAATAGACATAATTAAGATAAGTTCAGCCACTACATCTTTTGGATGAGCACATATGTTATTGATTGTTTTGTTGGCCCTCTCATTGATTTTTAATAGGGGCCTTACAAATAATTAAATCATCATTTTAACTTGGTTAAGGATTCACGTTGGGTTCACCATTTTTTGTTTCCTCTGGAAATTGGGATGAACATATTGAATTAATCTTTAAACATTCCAAGATGTTTCTAACAGGTTTTTTCCTAGAACGGGAAACATCCAATGATTCTATATCTATTTGGACCGACTTTCCAAAGGTAGGTGCTCATTAGTTGTGAACAGATAAGGCTTAAAAAATATGTATTGGGCGAGGGGATGGGAGGTCGGACTCATTACATCTTTTTTAGGGTAATTATTGTCTACTCCCGGACTCTCTTTATAGATTTAAGTTATGTTCGTGAATCCTTATTAAATTACCAAGTATGAAAATGATCTTTCCTTTAGATCTAAAAATAAATGATTAGTATGTATGAAATTTAGAGAATATTTTATATCTATTCAAGGTTCTTCATAGATATAGAATCATCTTTATTTGTTATAGATTCTTAGTCAATGGTATCCTTCAACACATTATATAGAAATCTCTTGGTCATTATGATAACCATACTAGTTTTAAATCCACTCAGAGGGGCACTTGAAGTTTATTTTCATTCAGAAGGACATGAATTATTTCAGAGATGGGATCTTACCTGCAGATGGGCTACATACGTATCATTTGTTTTAGAAAAGGAATCAGAACCCACATAGTTCGAGTAAAGAATAATGAGGTTTATGCATGATTAATGGCTCAAAGAAATATTTCATAATTACTTTTACACTCTAAGCTCACGTGAGTCATGCTCGGTGTGAGAAACAAGAGGTATCGGTAAAACTAGACAATTATTTCACAAAAGATGCAATCATAAGAGATGATGTGGGGATTATGTATGTATGACTGACCAAATATATAGAGATCGGAACTTATTTCAGTGAATAAGTCTAGGAACCGGGTCCATAAAGTTATATGTGATTTTATGAAGATTTGGATAATCTAACATGGGCCTTAATCGTGAGGAAGATGCCCAAATTATGAGGGGACATGGGGCTTACTCATAAAGAGGATTCCCAAATTAAGGGAACATGAAGACGAGGGCTTAATCCTTAAAAGGAGGCCCAGGTTAGGGGAATTATGGCTGGGGATTACTCCTTAAAAGGAGGCCCAGGTTTAAGGGAATTTGGAATTTTGGGCATACTCCTAAGGAGTATGCCCATAAATTTAGGAAGTTGGGGCTTAATCCTAAAAAGGATGCCCATAAATTTAGGAAATTGGGGCTTACTTCTAAAATGGAGGCCCAATTTAACAGAACTTGAAGACTGGGCATAATCCTCAAAAGGAGGCCTAGGTTTTGGGAATTATGACTGGGGATTACCCCTTAAAAGGAGGCCTAGGTTTAAGGGAATTTGGAATTTGGGGATTACTCTTAAGGAGGATGACCATAAATTTTGGAACACGGGGCTTACTCTTAAAAAGGATGCCCATAAATTTAGGAACATGGGGCTTACTCCTACAAAGGAGGCCCAGTTTAAGAGAAAATGAAGATTGGGGATTACTCCTTAAAAGGAGGCCTAGGTTAGGGAACTTGAGAATTGAGGCTTATTACTGAGAAGGAGGCCCAAATTTGGGAAATTATGATTGGGTGTTACTCATGTGAAGGAGGCCTAGGTTAAAGATCCTCTCATCTTAAAGTATGATGTCGAATGAATGAAATCTCTCACCTTAGTGACATTAAGATTTGTAAATCACTAGATTTTGAGAGATTTTCCACAGAATTCCTTTCAAGTAAGGAAGCCAACAAAGGAACCATGTCATAAATGACTTTAAAGAGGGTTATGAAGGATAAATCTTGAAGAGGAGAGGTGGATTTGTAGAAAAGAGGTGAGTAGGTAAGAGGGGAACCCAAAAAAAAAGTAGGCGCACAGGTCCTGTGTGGGCGCGCAGGTCCTGGTCACGAAGGTATACCTGCACGACATAGGTGTACCTGCGCGACGGTTGACCAAAAGGGTAAAACATGGGTGAGGCTTGGCTCAAGCCCTTAGTATTATCTCAAGAGACTTCCAAAAGAATGGCGTGCAAGTTCTGCTGAAGGGATAAGGCATCACGTAGGTGTCTCCATTTCCCATAAGGGTTAGACACTTAGGTGCGCATCTGTTGATGAATTTCAACACTTAGGATTTGTTTCCCCTATTTAGAGCTTCCATTCTTGGTAAGAAATTACATTATAAGTGTTCGGAAGACTTCCAGAAGATACTAGGGCTCCAGGAGCTTAAATTTGGCTTTTGGAATTTTTTGCCCTTGAAATGGGGGGCCCACAAGGGGTATTTATATGCTTCTAAAGACCCTAGTTGAAAATCAAATAGGGCACACAGGTCCCCTACGCGCCCAATATGTGGCACGCAGGTATACCTACGCAACCATGATAAAACCTATGTGTCCCATCTTTAACAAAATCCTTCTTCATGCCTTTGTTAATTTTTGATGTTTCTTCAAAGGATGAACCTCTTTATGCTAAGGTATTCCCCTTTTTCAGTTGTTAGACTCTGTGACGGAAAGGAGTGTTAACAAAGACATATATGTATGTACATATATATATATATATATCATATAGGTTTTCTAAACCTATCCCTATCACATTCTATATAAAGTGTGGAAGAATGAAATTGCTTTGAGGAGGCATTAGTCCACACATCCACAAACAAAGTTATTATATTAACAAAAAAATATAAAGCATGAATGTATGTTTCATATAATAATTAATGAATCATAAATACATCATAAATATCATTTATATAAAATAAATTTAGTATTTCCATCATTGTTCCAAACCAGGTTAAGTGGTAAAAACGAACGACATCATTTTGAGAGGAGGTAGAATGTCGTACACACAAATAGTAATTTTGTTACCAATTTGATGGATGTGTGTGTAGGTTTAATTAGAAACCGTATAATGAAAACAACTAATTATTTTCTAGATTTTTATGTTACTATATAATCATGTAAGAAGAATAATTTATTGGGTGTAAATTTAAATAAAAAAAGAGATTGTGGAAGGATGTTACCTCTTCTTTGGGTTACTCCTTTCAGTTTTCACAAAAGGGAATTCTTGGTTGGATTTATGACCAATGTGATTATTCTAGGTTGATATGATGGATTTTTTAATCTTATTTTGTAAGGGTTTTCATGAGACAATGTGTCTTGAGATGTGTGAGTAAGGGTAATAGTGAATGCCTAATTATAGAGGAGGATAGGTGGAATTCTTGTAAATACCAAAAATTAAACAGTATTGGGAGGTGTCCCTTACCTCACGTGATTCAAAAATGGAAAATTAATTTACTAAATGGGTTGTTTTATCCATAAAACCTCCAAAAACCCAAATAAGTTTATTTTTATAATTTTTTTCCTTGAATTCTATGTTTCCCCACTTTAATCATTTTGGGTTTTACTAAGGTAACTAGTTTGGTATCCTAAGTAATTTAACCATTAATACTAAATTAAAGAGAGATTTATTATAAAATATATACTGAATTAATTTTAAATATGGTATCTAATTTATGAAAAATAAATCCCATGCGTGTTTATAATTAATTTTTAAACATGGTCGTGTCAGGCACAAAAACACTACTTTAACTAGAACTATGATAGCAATATTTTCACTATTTAAAAGTGAATATATTCATTACAAAAGATAAATTGATCCACGAATAGACCATACTTGATATTTTTTAACGTTTATAAATATTTTTTATAATAAAGTATCTTTAGTAAATTTTAAGTAAAATAATAAAATATCATTAATTATACAATAACATTAATGTCTATTTTTAAATTATATACATAATTTAAATTTAAAAAGCATAAAGAGAAAAGAGGAATTTCAATATATTAATTCCACAAAATTTTACCATCATACAATAATCTAACAAATTAAAGACAATAATTCAATCAATTTACTTTACTTTTTATATTTTTAAAAACATTTATTTTAATTATTTATTAACTAAATAATTACCATATTTGGAATTCCTTAAGTAGTTAATCTAAATAATTCATAAATAATAATTAAATATAAATTAATATGAGTAAAAAGCTCTTTTACTTTTAAAAATAATGTTTTAAACTGATCCAATGATGATTTAATTCCATATCTAACAACTTTAAAAATGATAAAGGTAAAGAAGGTTCCTTTTTTCCCTTTTTTCCTTAATTAACTTATTATCTTGGTATCCTTCATGAAATATTGTTCAAATGACTCATATAATCCTGTAAAAGAGGAAATATGGTGTAAGTGTGGGAATCATATAGCTTTTTTACAAGTTTCTATTTCATTTTCATCGTAAGAGTAAAGTTTAAATGCTAAGTAACCTAATTTTTTCCTTAATTGTTATAATTAATTTTAATTAATTTTACTAATATATATGGAAAAAAACTATGTTTAAATTGATATAAATTTTATAATATTATGATTCGATATATGGAATACAATTTTAAAAATTATAAACAAAAAATATAAAGAATTTAATTTAAAAGTAATCTCGTAGACGTGTCATGAGGGCAGGTTTTTTAAAAGAAAATGTTTAAAAGTTTGATATGTTTTTATATCCAATTTCATTTTGAAATTGGTTACAATGACCTATATTATTTTAATTCATTAAAAGTTTATCAAATTTCACTTTAAATCCACATTAAAATGTAATTTAATTAAATAAATTTGATGGAAAATAGATTTTGAATTATAATTCAGAATTTATCATTATTCATCTAAAAATGAAGTTTTTCATAAAAAATGAAAAATGAAAAATAAGATAATATTTAAATTATAAATTAAAAAAATGAATATTATTTTATGAAGTTCAATTTCTAAATTTGTTTGAAATTATTTTTATTATTGTTCACAAAATGACATAAAAAGCATTCCATTTCAAAAAAATATTATTTTCAATCATATAAGGACTTTATGAAAAAATAAATATTTTTTATTATAAATATTGTTTATTTGTATAAAACTTTTATAAATAATATTTAAAAAATATTTATTAAAATTTATATCAATATGTTTAGTGGATATGTCATAACTATCGCATTTAAATCATTATAAAAATAAAATGTAGTTTCCTAAAAACTCAGTGTTGTGTGTAACTCAAGCCAAGTTAGTGTTGCATATTGAAAAAACTTATATTTGTGTAGAATAAAATTAAATCATTACATGGTATAGCATAAAAGGAAATAATAACATTTTCTTTTATATAACATGTGTTATATTCTATGTCATGGGAAATGAAAATTATCAAAAACATTTAACTAATTCAAAAAAATATTTCAAACAATATTAGGGTGTTACAATAATGATATTTCATTAGGATAATGAGGTAACCATATTCAACCATTTATTCATCCAATACAAAACAAATCACCACGTGTGAGTACAAACAATTAACCATCTCCATGTTGTAGAGTAATCAGTTTTCCACCACTACATTACATAGATGATTATAATGATAGAAATAATATATATATATGGTACTTATGAAATGATATTAATTATTTAAAATTAATGTATGATACATTTCCATACCCATTTACCATTAAGGAAATGATAGCTTCACTCATTTATACATATGACCAACCATATCCATGAAGTGATGTGACTCATTTTCCATAACTAAAATTTAATAATGTTTATAGAAATGTATTAAATCATTAAATGTTATATATATATATATATATATCATTAATAAAATTTTAGAGATGATTAATCAATATCCCATGCACATGAACCGAAACTTATGTTTCAAAACATGAATGAAAAAATAAAGTGGTTAACACCCAAAATAATGGTAATAATGAAATATTATAAATTAACATGTGGTAAAGTCTTATATAAGAATTATATATAATATAATAAATATTAATATGGTTTTTTTATAAACTAATAAATTTCTTTGAACAATATTACATATAATGACCAAATTTTTTAAACATATTATTACATGATGTTATGCATAATTATCCATGAAATACAAAAATAGGATAAAAAATCCTAGTATCTTTTGAAAACTATTTAGATAATTAGAAACAAATTAAACTATAATTAAAAAATAAATTTATTAAACCCCTTAATGAGCTTCTAAAAACCTTTGATATCTTATAGGTGGCCATGATTACATGGTGAAATACATAAAAAAAATGAATGAACTAAAAACCCAATATGAAAATAAACTTGAGGATAATTTATATAACATGAGTTAGAATTCATAACATGATAACAATAAAGTAGTGGATCATGAAAAAAAATTGAATAATCACATACATAACATAGAATCATAATACTATTTGAATATTGGAATGTGGAAATAACTTATAAAATGACATAAACATGAGTCAAAGCAATCTTCTATGACTATATCACATGGTGGAAAATGTCCCATAATGGATTAGGTTTACTCTCTAATCCCATATATGATGCCTCTTAAGGATAAACATTACCTAATTCATTAGTGTGATATTTGGGAGAACTGTTCATAATGTTTTCTTGAATATTTATTCCACAATATTTAATCATACATAAGGAACAAACAAAAGGTTTACCCATGGAATGGAATGTGTTTCATAATCACGTCATAAGGTATTAACTAAAGGGTGTATCAAAAATGGTATCCACAAAAGAATGTATTAGGGAAAAGATTAAAGATTCTTTATAGAGGATAAAGGAATATTTGTTTGTATAAATCTAGAAAGGGACTAAAATATTTTTCTTGATAAAATTCCATTTTTTAGAAACATATAGATGTTTATAAATAAATTATGGATTGTACTTGATAATTGGTACAAACTGGAGAACTTACCTCTAATCTGGTTTGCTTATTAAGATGAATTGAGAAGGGAACCATTTATAAAAGTTATTTCCACATCCAAAACAAATTAATTGATATATATAAATATGTTTGGAACATATACACAATTTAGGATATTTGTATAAGCATGATGATGAAATTCATTTGGGTAAAGGGAGAGAAATTGTAATCCCAAATGAAAAAATATAGGTTGGAAGACATCCCTTACCTTATGTCTAAATTCATTATTCACTTGCACTTAATATCCTAGATAATAAAATTATATTCACATAATAATTATCTTCTGTCACATTCTATATGTATTTTATTTGTTATAATTTTATTAAGACCATTTATGACCATTTCAATGAGTGATAATATTCGATTTCATCATTTTGGGAGCATTCGATTCATGGTTTCAATGGTGTCCCGCTTCTATAAAATTATGTAATTTCTTATAAAATTGAAATAATTATATATAAGTCAAGTCATATAGTATTAATAAATTCCTATATTCTTAAATGTTACCGTATATCATCTTTTTTTCTATTATTTGGATTATTCATTTGATAAAACAATAGTGATAATTGTTCAGTTTTTTGGTGGGTTTTCTGAACATCATGAAATAGTTTAATTTTATTGATTATTATATTAAATTATTAGTTCTGAAACATGAAATATTTAATTATATACATAATAAAATTGGAAATTACCATAATAATGTTTTTATGACTATCCTTAAATGTGTTAATTAAAAATGAAAAATCATTATCCACAGAGACAATTAACCATCATAATTTCGATAGTGGATTCATTTCACTGAATAATAATAGATGAGAAAATAGGTGGATTGTATATATTCCATTATAAATATAAAATAATAGTATATACATGATACTTGAGTTATTATGATTTTATGGATGATAGAGGATAGGAGTAAGAATAAGTAGAAATTAAAATGAGATATATGGTTTAAGAAAGATATCTCCTGAATATCACATCCTTGAAGGACCCCTTATAAAACATGTAATTGTTAATTCATTGATAGTAGTATCTCTTATATGTGTTTAATAGTCTTCATATTATAATTGGGAATAATATTAATAGGATACATGGCTTAGATAGTTTGAGGAGAAGGGGAGGTGATGAGTAGTATTTATAAAGGGAGAGGGGTGTTTTTTATTATTTTATTCATTAAATTATTATTTTTTCTCAAGAAAATTAAATTTATGGATTACTAGTAATAAATACACTATATGATTTAAGAGAGATAAAATTAATGTGTTATTACATCATCCATGACTCAAAAATCCATGTATTTAGATTATAATTTTGAATACTTTAAATTATCATATATAACTTTTTACCAAAACATCAACTATTTTGGTAAAATATAAACAATTAATCATATACATTTTTCAATGTGTGTATTTCAAATATGAAATCCCTTTTTGGAAAATAATTTTCAAAATACGGGAAATTTAATCTTTAAATAAAATAATTATATATTCAAAAAAAATACTGATTTCAATATAACCATTGATTTCATGACCAATTGACTATTTAATTACAATCCCATTAAATTATATTATAATTATAATATATCATAATATTAATTTTTGAATTTATTTATTGAAATAAAATTATCTTTTAAATAATTATACTAATTATAAAATTGTAAATAAACATTTATATTTTACAAAAATACCAACACCTAATTTATCATTTTTGAAACATGAATTTACTTATATAATGAAATAAATATATCATTTTTTTATTTAAAATATAAGTAAATTTTATTTTATAATTTCATATGTGAAGTTAAAATTCTAATTTCCAAAAATTCTATTTCTAACAGTCATTTTACTATTCCAATTGTATGATTTATAACGGTTATGTATGTTCCAAACTTCCATAAATACAACTTAATTAATTCATTCATAATTCACTTAATTTATCTATCTTGGTCATATATTTTTATATTCAAAATTAACATCATATTATTAACATTATTTCTCATTTCTACAGCTTTTTTCATGAGTGTGGCCATTGTACTGAACTGAGAAGATCCATATTTTCCCATTCTTATTATCTAATTTTCTATTTAATTTTTCATAGTAATATTTGAAATTTTCATTGTTTAATTTTATAACTAATGTATCATTATTTATTTATGAGAATATCTTTTTTATTGGTATCTCTATGTGATGTGTGTTTTTATGACATTATAAGAGAAATTCCATTGTTAAAATTATGTGTCATTATATTTTTCACCCGGTATGAAATTTTTCTCTCAAAATTTTATTTTACATGTTAAGGTTAAAACATGTGAGGATATTTATCCTTCATCACTTTTTTTTGGTTCCCATAATGACTCTTCATACTTATAGTTTTCCTAATATACCTTGACCAGATGAGTGGTATTTTATATAGAACCATGTCTTAATGGCCCAAAATCCTCATCGTCTACTCTTTATAAGGGATGTAATTTTCTAGATGTTCCCCATTCATGTCAATTACATGTGAGAGATCTGGTATATACTCCCCCATGAGGGATACGTTGAATATATCATGTACTTGATTCATGTTTGGTTGAAGAGAATGTTCATAGGAGACAACTCTGACACGAACCAAAATCTCAAAGGGTCCAATGTACATGGGACTTATATGTCCTTTCTTACCAGATATCCTAACCCTCTTCTATAAAGATAAGTAGAGGAATACCATGTCACCAAACCCAAACTGTTAGTCCCATCATTGATTATTTATATTGTACTAATTTGAAATTTGGAAAGTTGGGATATACTATTGGATGGTCTTCACCATTTCTTCAATTTACTCGACCATTTTAGGTTATAATATCTTATGTTCTATAACTTCATCCAAACATGAAATTTTTCTACATCAATTCCCATAAAGTGACTTATATGTGGAAATTTGAATTATAGAGTGAAAATAATTATTATAAGATAACTCGACTATTTCAACATATAGATCCTAGAATCATTTTAAGTCCATTAATCATGATCTCACTATGAATTTTAGTGTCTTAATATTCTACTGAGATTGGCCATCAGTTTGGGGGTGATAAGTTGTACTAATGTTCAAACAAGTATTTAGATCATGTTGGTCAATTTTCTAGAACAAGGAGGTAAATCTTGGATAAAGATCATATATAATCGTTAATTTTAATCTATGAGGCGCACCAATTATATTAGTAATATCCATGAAATTTAGCCGATTAATAATTCCATTAGAAACAAAATTAAGTGAGAAGTCTTTTTAAGTCAATCTATAATGATCCACATAGAATTACTTCCTCTATATATCTTCAGTAGTCCAGTTAAAAATTCCATAGTGATGATTTCCCATTTCTAAGTTGGTATAGGTAATATTTATATCATTTCCTTAAACATTTTCCTTTCACCATTTAATTTCTTACACTAGAATCATTGATATATATACAGTTATTTACATATTCATATTGTAACACCAATATTTTCTTCAGAGATTTTGATAAATGTTTATTCTCAATGGGTGAATATTGGAGGTTGATCTATTTGAATACTTTATAATATTTTCATTATCTCTATATTGGATGGTACACATAGTCATGACCCAAGTCATACAACTCCTTCTTATTCAATATTAAACTCTAAGGATTTCCCTTTTGTTATAGCTTCCACATTTTTCTTAATTTCCCTATTACTTCTTTGAGAGTCCATTATCTTCACTAGTATAGGTGTTTTAGAAATTAGTTATGAATGGAATTATGATGTTCCTTACAGTATGATTCTAAATTCCATCCATTGTAATTCTAAGAATGCTTGATCCTTCTCAATTCTCATTATTGGAAAAGATGAAGGATCCTTTCTACTAATATCATTTTCTGCTTTATTTTCTATACTATGATAATAGTGGATTGGGAAATCATGATATTTTATGATATCAAGCCATATTTTCTAGGTAATCTTAATCTCCTTATATTTTGATATATATTTGATGATCTTGTGATTAGTATATACCTCGCACTTCTATTATAGAGATAATGCCACCATATTTGTAATGTAAAGATCAAAAGTGCCAATACCAGATCAGGAATGGGGTATTTTTTTTCTAATGACATTTTATATACATTGAGTCATATAATACCAAATTATCATTTTTCATAAATAAGATTCCTAATACTTTCTTTTAAACATTAATTTATACCCTAAAGAGTTCCCCACTTTTTTCCAGTGAAATTACTACTATATTGTAAGCCTCTTTTTCAACTATTTAAAGTTGTCTATATATTAACTGGTCTAAAAAATATTTCTCCCATATATTCCATCTTGATTAGTGGGTTTTTAAATCATGATAAATTCTTCACAAATCTTCAGTAATACCCAACTAGTTGAAGAAAAATACTAATCTTTGTTACAGATGTTGGTCTAGGACACTCCTCAATTGAATTTGTTTTTAGATGGGCCCATAGATATCCCATTTTTAGTGATAAAATCCCCATATAATTATACTTCCTCCATCCAAAAACAATTATTTCATGTACTTTTATATTTTTTTCTCTCTTTACAATTTCTTTAGAAGTGTATTCAAATTACTCTCATTATCCTCCTTTCATAGGGATTATCTCATAATATCATCTCTAAAGACTAGTGAAAAAGTTGAAGGTAATATTAAAAAGATCGATTAATATGTCCATGAATATTTATAGAGAATTAGTGAGTCCCAAATTCATCACTATGAACTCAAAGTTTTCATAACTTATTTTAAAGGAAATATTTATAATATCTTCCTCCCTAACATTTAATTGATAAAATCCTGACCAAAGGTTCACTTTAGAGAAATACTTGAATCCATGTGGTTGATAAAATAAGTAACCTATTTGTGGTAGGGGATACTTGTTCTTTATTTTGATTCTATTTATCTCACAGTAATCAATACAGATTCACATCGATCCATCCTTTATCTTGATAAAGTGGACTGGTGCACCCAATTGTGAAGAAATCGGGCATATAAAACCATTCTCTATATTATCCTATAAATATTTCTTCAGTTACTACTAAAAAAGGGTCTCCATCATGTGTTTATCCTTTTATATAAGCTGAGATCTAGGTACAATATCAATTGATAACTCGACATATAGATTAAGTGGAAGAATGGGCAATTATTCATGGAAGAAATTAGTGTAGTCTCTTATAATGACATTAGTTCGAGCATGATCCTCTATATTGTCTCAATAATTTTAGCTAGATATTATTTATAAAAATAATATAATATCAATAATTCATATCATTATTCTGAATAATATTTATCCTTCTCTTTACACTTTTTTTGAATTGGGGGATTTCTTCGGATGAGAAGAGTGATCCCACTTTCCCGCCAGTTGATTTTTGATTTAAATAAAGATATCCAATCCATTCTCAATGTACAATCAAAATCCACCAAAGGATATAAGATGATATTTTATGGGAGGTTTAGTTCAAAAAATTTAACTAGGGAGGAGTTATATACTTTTGATGGAATAATTACCCTATTTCATATTATCAAATATGACTCAACCTTCATATTTACAGGTGGTGTTTAAATAGTTCAACTAAACATGCATGATATGATAGCATGCACATAAGCAGAATAAAATAGTATATTTTCTATTCTTGAAATCATAACCAATGTTCCTATCACCACATCATTTTTATGATCCACCTTAGCACTAGTGATACCATGTCCCATTCCATGATGCCTTAGAGGTTGTTGTTCTTGATTGCCTCCAACAACCCTTCTATTTGGGCATTAGATCATATAATTCTCATGTTCCTCATAGTTTAAACACTACACTATAGGATGAGTTCTGATCTAAACCATACAATCATATTCCATATTAATGGTATTATTCAAATACCTTAAGAAATAATTATCTTGATGTCTCTCTCTTCCAATTTTGAAGCATCTCTTAATTCCCTTTACATAGTTATTAGGATGGTTCATCCCACACTTTTGACATGTGGGATGTTTATTTATATTTCCTTCATTGGAATTATCTATTGATACTCCCATATTGAACTCTATTTTTATCTTTTTATATTTGATCTCAAGATAACATTGAGAGTCATAAATCTCTATCTCATCCTTTGGGGCACCTCAGATAACCTCCTTGTGGAATTCATTATGTTGAATCACCATGGTCCTTCATTGAGTCAGATTAAATCTACTAAAGAAGATATCCACCATAATTTAAATGTTCATGATAATGAAAGAGGGTTATCCTAAAATCCATGTAAATTTTCACTTATACACTACAATATATTCATCTTCATTTTTCTTCAATCTGATGAACCTACTATCTATCTTGGTGAGTGTTCGGGAAATTTATTTATTGAAAAATATTTTCATGAATCCTTCCTAATATATGGAATCAAGTTTTTAACTATACTTTATGTTTTTCATTATTTTCCATCACTGATCGGCTTCCCCATCAAAATGATAGACCACTGGTATGATTTTATCTTCTTCTGGGAATTTGAGAAGAGATAATATATTCTCAATGGAGTTAATATATTGTTCAATATTGACGGGATCAGAAAAAATGATATAGATATGAGGTCTTTATTGCATTAAATATTTCAATACAAATTTATCATTATTGTGAGAAGGAGGGAATTCTAAATTATTCAGGTAATTATTCCTAACTTGATCAATTTCAGTTATAAATTTCATGAAGTTATATTCTCTCATTATAATTAGATTTTGAATTTTATTTGGGAAATCATCACATTTCCAATCATATTGGTTATTAGCAAGAGTTTTTATATTTCCTAAAATTAGATAAACAAAGGAAACAAATAGAGTTCTTTATTACATATCTAATTATCATAAAAAAGGAAACCATAAAATTTGTTGGAATAACTTATAAATGAAAATTATATCCTAACTTATGATTCCATAAGATTCATCATAGGTTATTCATGTTGATATAATTATCCCCAAGGTTATTAATAAAGTATTCTACTCTTAATCCTCCAAAATATATAGACTATTCCTATCATTCCAGCTATAAATACTCAAGCCTTTCATACATACTATTAAATTATTTTGACAATTATCATACATGAAATTCAAAACATAGATCGCAAATTATAATGTCTTTGGAATAATATATACATAATTAGAAAACATGATACTATAATCAAAACATAAATTAAACTCCAAAATTGCATCTTAATGACCTTTTATCTACTATAAATTCATAACATAACCTAGGTATATACATTTAAAAAAGGGATAATATAAAAAAGACCAATATGGGAATAAACATGCGAATAAATCACAAAACATGAGTTAGAAGGAAGAACATTATACCATAAAAGGAATGGATCATGAATAAAAATATGGAAGAATAATATATAGAATATGGAATCATATAATCAAATAAATATTGGAATGTTGAAGCCACATATAACATGACATAATCTTGAGTTAAAGCTAACTCCAAAGACTATCTCGCACGGTGGACAACGTCATAAAATAGATTAGGTTTACTCTCTAATCTCATACCTGACATATCAGGAGACTAAACATTTCCCATTGAATTAGAGAACTATCTGGTCACACCCATTATAACATTTTAATGAATATATATTCCAAAATATGAATTCAAACATAAAAAATAAACATAAGGGTTACCCAATGAATGAAATTGGTTCCGTAATCATGTTATAAGGCGTAACTAAATGGTGTATCAAAAATAGAATGCATGAGATAAAGGATTAAATAATTTTTGGAAAATCATAAAGTGATAAATAATAATAGATCTTGAATAATAATTTCCAAAAAAAAGTGAATACATGAAAAAAAGATTGTATGAAAATTTAGAAATTTGCAGCTTCAGTGTTGTTCAAGGGAAAAAATTAAAGAGTAATAAAAAAGGAAAATGAATATCTTCTTCTATAAAATAAAAAATGAACTGAAATATTTTTCATGCTAAATTGGGATAATTTATAAAAATATTTTTGTTTTAAAATATTTTTTTGACTATAATTGAAATTGGGTATGAAACATAGATGCTCCCTTTCATCGGGTTTGGTTATCGATAGGAATTAAGAAGTGAACCCTTTAAAACATGAATTTTCCCATAAGAGAGAGATAGATTGAGATATATAATTTTATATGGAACATATAAAAATAATTTATGATAATTATATAAGAATAATGAAGAAATAAATTGGATAATAGAGATAAAAGAGTAAACCTAAATAAAAAATGGAGGTTTGAATTGATCTCTTACCTTATGCCTGAATGCATTGTGCACTTACACTTAATGGAATCGATAATAAAATTATATTAATTAATAATTTAATTAAAAAACATTTATATATTTATTTTATTTATTATTATTTTATTATGTTTATTAATGAAAATTTTATTGAGTTTTAATGTTCAATTTCATCATCTAGGAGTGTTTGTTTAATGGTTTCATGGTCATTTCGCTTGAATAAAATTATGGAGGATTATTTAAAATGGGAATAATTATCCATAACTCATGTTATATATTATTAATTCACTTAAATAAGTTTAAATAGTCTCGTATATTTTTTCAGAATGATGACCATTCATTTTATAAAATGTTAATATTAATTATTTAGTTTATTTTTGGAATTTTTTTCGACTACCACAAACTAGTTTCATATTTTTAAATATTATATTTATATGTTATTTATAGAAAATTAAATGAGTTATAATATAAATATTACAATATTATGTAATCAATAAAATGGTTTTATATACATCATTAAAAGTGTAATAAAAAATTAAATGACTTTATCCACGGATATGATTAACCACCATAATTTGGTCAGTGGTTTTAATTCATTGAATTAGAAGAGATGAAAAGGGTGGTGGATAAAATATATTCCATTATAAATATAACACTGCAGTATAGTAATGAAACTATAATTTTTATTATTTTAAGGATAAAAGTGTTGAAAAGATGGTACAGTAAGAAATAAAATTAAAAGAGATGGTTTGAGAAAGTTTCCTCTTGAATATAACCTCCTTGAAGGACCCCGTAAGGAACATAAAATTGGTATTTTGATGAGGCCAAAATATCTTGGAAGTTGGTAAGAGGATTTTTAATGAAACTAGGATTAATATTGACTTTATATAAGGCTTAGAAGGAGTTCGGAAAATGGGTGGTGAGGTTTGGTATTTATATGGGGAGGAGAGAGTTGTTTTTTATTATTACCCTCATTAGTTTATAATTTTGGCTCCAGACTAACAATAGTGTTGATTCTTATTACTAAATGCAAGAAATGGTCCATCATAGTTCTAAGAACTGGGTGATTCCATCCCAAATTACTAAAAATTTCACATATTTGGATTATAATGTTAAATACCATAAATTATCATATTTCATTATTCACAAAAAATCAACTATTGTCGAAAAATACAAAAAATTCACCTGGATGATTTTTCAAAATCTAGATTTTAATAGTGGAATTCATTTTATGAAAATAATTTTATAAGAATGGGAAACTTTATTTTTATTTAAAATCATCATTTATTAAAAAAACAAATTTTAATATTTTAATCGACCTTTTTACCCATTGAAAATTTTATTAAGGTCACATAAAAATATCATATATTTATAATAATTTATAATATTAAATTATGAAATAATTTTATTATAATAAATTTTATTTTAAATCATTATATAAATTATAAAATTGTAAATAAACATTTACATTTTACAAAAATATAATGAAATAATTCAAAATTTATAAAATATTTATTTACTTGTACTATAATATAATAAAATAATTTTTTAATTCATAAGATACCTAAATTTTATATTATACCTTCATAGGTGATTCTACTATTCTAACAACTAGATTACGATTTATAATGGTGATATTTCTCTTCCTACGGTCATATTTATATCAATTATATTTGTTTTTAAATTTATATAAATACAAGTTATTTCATTCATTCATCATTCACTTATAGTTTCTCTCAAGGTAATGTTTATTTACCTTCAAAATTAAAATTATATTACTAACATTATGTTTCATTTATACTTCTATTTTCATGAGTGGATTCAATGTAGTGGATCGAGAATATAATTTTTTTCATCTATATTATCTTACTTTTTATTTAGGGTCCCATTGTAATAATTGGAATTGTCATTGGTTTACTTGATGACTAATGTATCAATATTAATTAATGATAATAATTTTTATTATTTTCTCTAGGTGTTTTATGTGTTTTATGAAATAATAAGGGAAATATAATTGATAAAATTCCAGTTTTTTATAATACTAGAGGCTAAATTACATCCAACTAAAGGAAAGATAAAGGTAAGGTATTTTCAGCTGACTTTTGTTTTAGCATGACACATGCCTTATTAACCAATATATTTTTTCTGCATGGTATTTAAAGCTGTATTTGATGTTAATTATTTTCTAAGGATTTAAAATAAAATAATCTCACTTTGTACGAATTTATTTCATAATCTAATCATTATTCATGATTATTTATTTTTAAGTCTCAACTGGGGAATATTTCTTATCCATTTCAATGTTTTCTAAAAGTGTTTTCAAAAATAATTTTTCTTTTCTCTTATGGATACTAAATTTCTTCTTTAATCATGTTTCACTTTTTAAAAAATGTTACCAAATTAGTCTTCCTCTTGTTTTCTAAATAATGTGATTTTTTATTTTTCTTACAAAAATCTGAAAATAATTTTTTCTAAACATATACGGCATGAGTTGAATTTCTTACCATCATGATGCTTTAATTACATAAATATTGCATTACATGTTTAGAAGGTTATTTTCAGAAAAAAAAAATTCATTCATATTTTAAAATATTTAATTTAAAATGAATTTTCATTTGGAAATGATATTTTTACACAAATAATTCTTAAAAATAATTTATAATACTTTTATTCATTAATGAAAACAACAATTTATTTTCCCTATTCACTATTTGGTATATGTTTTAAAGATACCATACTTTGAATTATTCATGTACTTGTGATCATTAGATATTTTATTTCTCTTATATATCCATATTATTTTATCGTAGATATGATTATTTCCTAAGTTGTATAACATTGTTACATACAACATTTCATTTTGAAATTATTTGATTGACTTGAGAATTATTGATTAATCTATATTACTTACTAAGAAAATATATTTTGTTTAGAAGGAATGTTATATCATGAATTAAATAGATTACTTTGATATATGATGAATACAT
The DNA here is from genome assembly GCA_963277665.1 of Viscum album. Classification (NCBI taxonomy): domain Eukaryota; kingdom Viridiplantae; phylum Streptophyta; class Magnoliopsida; order Santalales; family Viscaceae; genus Viscum; species Viscum album. Next base: position 413,182,613 of record OY728119.1, on the reverse strand, counting down.
TTTTCATAGATTGATATATGTTTTCTGAAGTAATATATCCCTTCGATGCATCGGTAAGTATAATAATAAAAATCATTTAGACAAATTTAATTGGGTGTTAGCCATCAAGATTAAATTATTTGTTAAAATGAATTGACATTGTAGATACCATGATCTCTAATATCATGGAATCTAATATTTTGAATTTCCCTTATTAAGAATCATGTTGTTATTATCCAAGATATTTTTACTATGATATTATCCATGGATTCTGATTGTTCACATGTTATTGATTAATGGGATGCATGTTGAATTATTTACCTTTCAATATTTATTATGAATTACTGTATCATGATATTTATGTTATTTGAATGGAATGTGTCTTCAGTTATTTACCTTTCCATATTGACAATGCTTATTGATTCATGATTTCTTTCATTTTATGTAACCCTTAATGATAATTTGATCTCAACCCTCTCTTATATTTTATATTTTTCAAAATACTAGTAAGTGATTTATGATTGACATATAGGGTTATACTAATGGTGTTAATGGATTTATTAAAGAGTATAATTTTTTTATTTAATGATTAAAATATTTTGTAAATTTTGTGTACTTTTCTATTTTACCGATACGAATAAATAATTTGGTCATTTGGGATACAAGTTTTTATATATTATAAAAATGTAATAAATTAACCATAGGATTCGGGCTACTAGAGTCAAGGTATTTATAGTAGGTATCAAAAAAAATTTAGTAGATACCTTGGAAACTAGACTTCAAATAACAATGAATAGGTAATATAACTCTATGTATATCATTGAAGAGAAGTTTATTTATAGGATTCCATCCTATAGATTTGGTAATGGAAAAGGATAACCGAGGTTAAAACTAAGGACTCATAGATTGAGATGAAGTTTTCCTGATTTATAAATCCAATAAATTATGTTTCTATACTATGTGATTTATCACTAGGATTATTGTTTCTTACATTGTGCTCTATGGTTTTAGTAAATGGATGAAACAATGAGAAAGAAGGTTTATGATGAGTGAAATATAAAAAACATTATTTTCAATCAAATTGGATGATAACTATAGTAAATGATATTTTTATTCTTCCCAATCTTTTATCTTGATATATGATTAAAAACATGCACCTAACTAACTCTCTAACTCACTAAAGATGGGAATGATAGTGTTTACAAAGAGCTCGGGTGGAGGATACCATGGTAGAAACAAGATTAATTTTCATATATATTGATAATTGTAGAATAATCACCCATGTGAATATATTAGAATAATGAGATGATTTTCTGTTTGTATAAAATAAGGACACAAAGAAAGTTTTTTGGGGGGGAAAATAAATGTTTTGTTTAATGAAATAGATGATGATAATGGTCGCTATAATGTACCATCCACATTTTATTATTTGAAATGGGTATTGAATGGAAATTATGAAAATTAATGAGGTAAAACACATTTAGTGAATTAAAAATGTTCTCCAAGTAATAGTTATACAAATGCTGATGAGGATACTGCAAATAAAATATGACAGGAAGGTGGTATTAATCAATAAGAGAATGAAGCATAGTTGACGGTTTAAGGATGAAGTGGAATGTTTAAAGATTTTTAATTTCAATTAAATAATTGATTTTTAATATTATTTTATTAATGATGTTTTGGTTATAAGACTCTTGAGATATATAATTATTTTAGTATAATAATTCTTCTTTAAGTATTTAGAAGCATGTGATGAATAATACTAGTAACCAAGAGAATTAATTCTGTAGAAATTTGGTATTTGGGAAATAAAATTATATGTGGATGATAACATAACATATGTTCTCTATATTAAGATATTAATGATAATGATATGTTTATTTGATAGTATTGGTGACCCTAAAATGTCTAGATATTTCATGAAAAATTAATTCATTATATATTTTACTTCATTTTTGGATTTATGAAAAAATTAGAGAGTTAATTCTTGAACGAATTGATTTTTTTCATTATGGTTTTATGATGATTCATGTTATTACCATGTTTTAACAGAAAATATGATCATGTTAATTGAATATGACATGAAAATATAATATATGAAGATTAATGATAGGTTGATTTTTGAAATATAATGACCATGTTATTAAATATTTAGAATTTTGAATTTGGATGAGTCTTAAGGTTAACTACTTGTGGAATGGATTAATTTTAATATTAGATTTTATTTTTAGAGGATAATGTATGATTTTTCAAATTGGATAACCTATAATAACCATTTTTTGATAAATATTTAGAGGATAAAGGATTTACATTTGTATCTCATGATTCATTAAAAGTTCTTTAGGAATATAACATCATCTTGATGATCTAACACCTAGTGTAAGAAAGAAAGTGGAGATAGATCAAATCACTACCAAAGTATGTGTTTTTTATTTGGATATGGAATGAAATTAGGTATCTCTATTTTCTTGTGTTCTTTTTATATATAGTATAAAATTTCTATACTGTAGGGAAAGTATTTTGTAACAAAAAAATTATCATTTTACTTTTCTTACTAAGAAGTCTATGGTCTTTTTAATGATCACATATTTACAGTTTTGTGATGGTTTAATTTATCATCATCTTGTTTTTTATCACTTTCAATTAGTCCATGATAGTTAGTTTCATTTTTTATATCCTTGTTTTCACTCCCCACTTACATAACCATATATGGAATACTATTATGAGTTATTTCAGATGACCTTCATAATTCACTTTATTTCTTTTAATGTGGAAGATTTATTGACCCTTTTTATGATGTGGATTTTACCAAAAGGAATTTTAAAATGTCAACTCTTTCTTTTCCAATTGAAAATTAATATTTTTAGGATTCAATTTATTTATGGTGGAAGAAATTTAACATCCCAATATTTTAGAAGATATAATATTTAATTTATATACTGTGGTTCTTGAAACACTGAGCTTAATGAAACTATGATTTACTTTTAAATATTATTTTTTAACACAACCATTATAACCTCATAGTTAAATTGGCTTTTGTGAATAGGATTAAATATATTATGTAATATATTTAAATATTATATTAAATAAATATTAATTTATTAAGAATTAGTAAATAAACATAAAATTTTTAGTAAAACCATTTTATTATTCAGTAATAAGTTTTCTTCAAAATTAGATTTTTATTGATTCAATGATAAAATAAATGTAATTAATATTTAACACATTTTGAAAATGTATTTGAAAAAATTAAACTCATTTATAAAATAATCATATAAAAATTATTCTATAGTTAAATTGTGAAAAGTTTATTCAAAAGTTGAAATTTTTTATGAATAGTAAAAAATATAGTTTTTAAAAAAATATAGTACACTTTCTGAAATCATCAAGAAATATTAACAATATGAACTTTTATTAGACATATGTAACGAATCGTGAATGATATTATAATATAAATATCATAAAAAAATAAATTATAACCTTAAAATTATATTTTATTTCATGATAAATGTGAAACATATATTCCGTGTTGACGCCGTGGTTGCAAAACACTAGAAAAATAAAATTTAGTGTCCTATAACTAATAATTGAGAGCTATAAAATATTTTAATGGAACTTTTATTAAATATTATAAATTAATTATGATTTCAAATAATAAATTATATTTTTTATGTTATATAAAAAGATTATTATTCAATTTGTGCAATTCATATGCATATCTAGAATAATAAAAATAACAAATTAAATAACTTGTCTTCACATGGAAATTAAAAAATATTTTAATGAAATAATTTAAAGGAATATATGGAAAATAATTTATTTATTTTTAGGATATTAATTTCATTTCATTTTTTATATAAGAAATTAGTATGTTTAATGGTTATGAAATATTGACGTAGTGTTTGTGTGAGTAGAAGAAAAATCAATAAAATGATTTTAAAAACTCTTAAAAGAAAATCATAATAACAATTAAATGATTCAGAGACTTAGAAAAATATTATTTTTTGAGTATATATTGAACCTTATCATAAAGGGTTCTAATTTATGATCATTTATTTCCACTATGATAAGATTATTCCCATTGAAGTATTTTATTTATAAAAATCGCACATGTTACACTATTGTTTTTAATAAGGGTAATATTTTTCAAAAGGTGTTATCTAGAGGATATTTTTTATTATAAATAACATATTTCAATATAAGTTATTTACAACATCATTTTATTTAATTTTAAATTTTTAGTAAGGAAATAATTAAATTAAATACATACACAACAATGATATAGTAAGTATTTAATTAATAAAATAATAAATTAAATGATATTAAAAATAATTAAAGTAACATATTGTTAAATATTTAAGGCTATAAACTAATTCTCTTGATTAACATGAATTTGTTAGGATATAATAAAATAATTATTTATAATTTGACTTATTGAATTGATTTTTTCAGGTAAATTAATTGAATATTATCAAAATTGATAATAATGATATTTTATGGGATTAGTATTTTATTAAATTTTTTAAAAATAAAAAAATCAAATAATTCCAAAGGGGATTATATGATATTGATAAAATACACCTCCTAATCAATTATTTTTTATTTTGAAGAATTTGGTTTCATAATTGTCTTTTTGTATTTTAATATTTTTGAAATTCTAAAAGTTCCCTTCAACACAATTATAAAATTGAACCCCTTACTTTACATATTTTCACCACATTAATCCATATAGATTGACCAAAACCTAACCATTTCACTTATAAAAAACATTATCTATGTTTTAGTGGTTCGGGTCCTTCTAAAAGGCCATCTCTATATCCCTTAATAATAGATCTAAGGGAAGTATATCTAAGAAGAGGTAATAATTTTTACTAACCTTTCATGTTTATTTCTTAAACTACTATTATTCATAATCTCTTCCAATTTAATTTAATAACTGATCTATCATATATATACTGATATTTTATTATGATTAAAATAAAACCATATTTCAATGATGGATATTATGGATATATGGTATAATTATTAAATGATATAATTTCTATAAAATTAATGTATTATCCATTTCCTAACTCATTCACCAATAAGATAATGATATTGCTGCTCGTGCATACGTACGACCATCCATCTCCACGAAGCGATGCCACTCATTTCCCCTAACCAATGTTCAGTAATGGTTGTAAAAATGTATTCACTTATTAAATGATAAAATTATTTAAATAAAAACATTTGGTGATGATGAATCTATATACCATACACATGAACCAGAACTTATGCGACAAAACATGCATGGAATAATGAATCAACTAACACCCAAACAATTGTAATAATAAAATATTATTAATGAACTGGTGGTAATATGTTATATAAGGATTATATATAATATAATTAATATGAATATATTTCTATTATAAATCAATACCATGCTTCAAACCATTATACAAGATGTCAAATTACGGTCGACTAAAGGAAAGCCCAATGTAAAGGTTTTTGTCTCAATTTTATTTTATTGGCACACATGCATTATTCACTACATATATCATTTTTTGGTGCATATTTTTCCCATTTGATATATTGTATCATTATTCTCATGGTATTTAAGGTTTCATCTAAAATTATTTCTTTCATTGGGATTTCCATTCAAAAGAAACCCAACTAGTATGGGTTTATTTAACAATCACATTACAATATGGGATTATTTATTTTCTAGTGTTAGCTATGGAATATTTCTGATTTATGTCCATGTTTTGTAAAAATGTTTTAATTTTTTTTAAATATTCTATAATTCAAATTTATTTTCATTTTTACACTTTTTTACTTTTTAAATAATGTTTAAAAAGAAATCATTCTATCATTTTTCAGAAATAATTATTTTTTCATATAAAAAGTTTAAAAATATTTCCTTTTAACTTATATATAATGAACCTAATTTATTATAATCATGATTTAATAATGATTTTAAGTTTCATTTAAAATGTTAAAAGTTTATTTTCTGAGAAAATTTTTTCTTAAATATTATCATATCTTGTTTTATAATTTGTATCTCAAAGTGAAAAATATATTTTTACAAAAAACAATATTTATTGATATTTTTCTTGTAGTTTAATTATTCTATTGAAGAAATATTTATTTTATATATTCACAACTATTTATATTTTTATTTATACCATTCATTGAAACATTAACTTATTAGAGATCACCAGATATTTCATTTCACTTATATATTTATATTCTTATATCATGTTTATGATAATTTCCTAAGATATATACCATTTAAACATGTGATATTGCATTTTAAAATTATTTAATTGGATAAGGGATTATTGATAAATAAATATTAATTGCATAATATGGATATTTTTTGATAAGGAGTATTTATTTATTAATTAAATCAATTATTTTGATATATGAGGAATGTATTAGGAATGTCGTCATGGGTGGGGATCGGATTTGCATGTCTCCTCAATCTATTAGAAGGTATAATGACTAAAATAAGTTAGAAAAATTAAATGGGGTTTTACCCATCAAGAATAAAGTAAATTTTGAAAGTGCATTCATGTATTGAAACCATGATGTTGGAGATCATGTCATCCAATATTATGAATTTTCCTCATTAAGAATTCAATTGTTATTATCCTTGATTTTTTCACTATGATATTATCTATGTATTCGTATTGTGAACATGTTATTTTAAAATGAAATATGTTTTCAATTATTGAGATTTACCTATTGATTATACCATATCTTATCATGATATTAATGTTATTTAAATGAAATGTGTATTCAGTTATTTACCTTTCTATATTGATTAGGATTATTCATTAATGATTGTTTCCGCTATACTTAACACTTACTAAACATTTTTATCACCAAATTATCAGTTTTTATTTTTCCTAGGATACTAGGAAGTGTGTTATGATTGATATTATTAGTAACTCTAAGGGGAATAATGTTGTTCCCAAAGAAAAAAATTCATTTATTTTATGTTTAATATGTAATGTGAATTTCAAGTAAGTGTATAATTTAAAAACATTATTAAACTATATAGTCAATTAAGATGTGATTAATTGTATGATATTAAAATATAAAAAAATAAATACTATATTTTGGATATTGGATTCTGGGTCTTTATAAAAATTTAATTGAAAATATTGTTTTGAATTAAAATTCAGTATTTTTCACTATTTATCAAAAAAAATCTTTTCAATGAAACTCAAAACACATAACCCAATAATAATTTTACAGAATTATATAAAAATTATTTTATTTTATAGTGTAATTTGTTTTGAATTTTAAAAAACTAAATATAAAATAAAACCCACAAACTTGATGAAAAAGCGGGTTTTCTATAAGTGTATTTTTTTCTATTATAAGATGATTTTATATTAACTATATGTATAATTATAATTGTAGTTTGTTACTTAATTATAATTTTTGGATATATATTATAAACACATTATTTAAATAATTCCACATTAGGGGTCATTTTAATTAATTAAAATTGAGAAACATTTTGTCTCTTAAAACGGTTTTCATAAAAATCCCATTTTTAAACCCAAAAAAATTATATAATAAAATAGAATGTAATGATTATTTAAATTTAAATAATTGGATTAAATATAAATAAAGAGTATTTATTTCACTGGATATCATTTTCAAAACATAATGTTACATTTAAACGGCATAATTTATTGAAAAGAAATGACTTTTTTACAAAAATATGTATTTTTACTATAACTCCAAAAACAATATTTTCCTAAAACAAAAAACATTTCCCCCAAATTATATTTTGATATTATAATTTATAAAATGAAGTTAATTTTTTCAAATATATTTTATAAATGTTCTAAAAAATAATTATAATATTTTTTCATGAAAAAGAAATAAAAATCATTTTTGAATAAAACATATTCTTAAGAACTAAATTAATTCTCTAATAATTGATTCATTACAAACTAAATATTTATCAACAATTTATATTTAGCAGTACATATATATATATTATAAAATATTAAGTACTATTTATTCCTTCTAATTTAATATCTATGTTATAATGGTTATATATATCATGGGTTTTTTAAACTCGGGGTTTCATGTTGAATATGCCATCGAACATAAAAATGAAATTGTTTCATGTACCGAAAGATATCTAAGAGATTAAATTTATTACAAATTAATAAATATAAAAATTACCAATGGAGTAAAATTATCATATATGTTCATTCTTTCATTTCTCTTACACTATCAAACATAATTTCATTCTTTGAAAATCATGGGGAGCTATAATGTGATCCCTCTCATGAAAGATATCTTGTCTTGCAATAATCACATTTATGTCTCAAGTTCTATGTAGATAGTATCCCACATATTTATTATAAAACAATATAAAGATAAATTTCATGCCCTTAGGTGATTTTTTTCTTGATATAGCCCTTCTTAAATACTTAAATCCTAAACACATGTGTGTAACCAAAAAAATTGACTTCCATAAATTTTTCTGTATGGAGTTCAATTTTCCACCTGAGTTGGTACTTGGATAAGAATGTTCACTACATCATGTGTCGAATTTTCCTAAAAGGATAATGGTATATATTCATGAATTATAATTGACACTGACATATTATGTATGGTATGGTTCATTATTTTATTAACACCATTCCACATTGGTGCAAAATATAGAGTGGGTAGGGATAGAATCCCAAATTACCATGGAATGTAAAAATATTATTATTAAATATAATATGGCCCTTCATTAGATAGAAGATTATTTATCTTCTTCTCTTTTTTATTATCTATTTCATTCATGAATTTTTTGAATTTATAAAACAACACAAATTAATAAGTCATCCAGTCAATATAACCACATCTACGTAAGTCATCATTAATAGTTATAAAGATAGAGTATCCACCTATAGATTCTACTAGGAATGGACCTCAAACATTAGTTTTTACATGTCCTTGATGATATGTATATCATTCACCCTGGTAAAGAATGATGGGTTGGTCATATTCTCTGGAAAAATAATATTTCAGGTGGTCTTATATCAAATAAGTATAAATAGAAATATTGATAATGCTTTATCAAACAATTTATGTATATGTGACTAATATTGAGATTCCATAACTTTTAATTATATATTTAGTGTGAACTTGATTCATTATCAATTTCTAAGAATTGGATATTGTAATTTAATACATAAATACCAATATTAGGTTTTTCCATACTGTAAAAAATATTGTCTGTCTAAACAATGAATTCATTATTTCCAAATTTAAAAATAAACCCATTGATCTGAAGAAACTAATTAGGAATGAAGTTTTTAGTAACACTAGAAAAAAAATAAAAAAAATTAAAACCAAAATCCTTCAAGTCTATATTGTAAGTTCATTTAATCCTTTATATAAAATATCAATTCCATATCCATTGGTAGCTCAAATATCCAACTCACCCCTAGTAGTATTTAAGAAGATACATGGATCATATATTTACATATAGATTTTATCACCATAAGTGTAATACAATACCAGATAACTAGATTTATAATGATTAAAATTGATAAGGAAAAGACCACTAGCCCCCCATTCTTTTTGGCATAGTTATTCTTCCATTGGATGAAATTTCCATGTGAAAAAAATACTTATTTTTTTAGTAAACTACCTATAAATATTATTCTTCAAGTAGGTATACTACTCAAGAGATTTATACTTTGATCTATTCATGGGACCTTTTTCATTATTCCTTCTAATAAGGGATCATCCTTAAATATTTCATAATCTGGACTTTATTCAATAATATAAAAAATTCTAAATTGAGGATATATTATGTTTAGAGCATTATAGAATCAGTCCATAACTCATTCATAACAAAACCATAATGATACAAAGTGTAAACTTCTGAATAGTGTCTATTTTTTCATAATCTATAACATTTAAAATAAAGAATTATCACTTTTATGAAAACTCTTCCTGACATTCAACATGAAATATAAAAAATATTACTCATACTTAAGTCCAATAAAAACATTAAAATACAAGGGGCGATCATAAAAATCTCATTAAGGTATATAAAAATCTGGAAATAGTTATTAAATTGATAAACACTAAAACCCATGAAAACATTATCATAAAGTAATACTTCTCACTCTTAATAAGTACTAAATACTTTTCATTAAAAATAATATTATTTACTACCTTTCTCTAATATAAATATTTCCATAAAACCTATATAAATAGTATAGAATAGATAATGTTAATTTGGGACATAATTATACTTAAATGGAACAATCATGTCGTCGACTTCCATCCATGTCACTCGTACAAATGGAATAGCCAAAAGACCAACTTCTTTACCCAATGAATTGGATTTTATAATGCAACCACCCATCACTTGTTTATCATGGAACCACACATTATGTTTTTATCACATAACCACCCATAAAATTTACATGTACCAATATATAATCATAACACATAAAGGCATTCAAATTTCAATATATCATTCTTAAAATTTCATTCGCATTCGTATGAAAACATTTTAGGTTATTGAAATAATCAATCTATTTCCAAAACATATTTTAAATATAAAAATACCCTAAAAAGTAAAATAGGGGTTTCTTTTTTTGAGAATATGAAGGATTATAGAGGAATCCAAATATCGCATAATGCTCTCGATGGTAGAGAAGTTTTTGTCGCCGTATAAGTTAAACAGAACATTATTTTTATCATTTGTAAAAATGTTCCACATAAAGTACATACGAAATATGTCTTTTAAAAATCACAGAATGAAATTAAAAATTGACATAAAATTTCATTTAGATTTTATTTATATCCATATAAATATGTATAATAATATCAGGAATATCAACATGGAGAAAAATATGTTATAATTAAATCTTTAAAAAATCAAGGAATCTCATACCACATTGAACATTTAAATATTAATCCCCATATGATAATAAATTTTAAAAAATTAAATGAAATGATAATAAATAAATTAACGACATGAAAAGTCATGGGTTTTATATTCACCTAATAAAATGTGGGTGTATAACATCAAATGATACCTTAATGAAATGAGATTTAGATGAAGTCCCTTACCTTGAGTCTGGTTCGTCATGTATGTTCTTTGTCTTCATGATAAATATTCGTTAATTATTTAATTTCATTAATACCATTTTCTTATTTATTTTTCCTTTTATATCACTTATTATCATGTTATTAATATTACTCAATTATTTAAGTTTACGTCGTATTTCATGTCTATATTCGGTACATGACTCCTAAATGAATTTGGTAAGATGTTGATAGAAAAAGTTTATATTAGTACATAATTTCCAAAATAATATTCATTATATAATAATCAACTTTATAAATCAATTATACTATTAAATCATACAATTTATGAATGGTTATGAAAAATGAAAATGTTATAATCATGAAGATTGTAAGTCGTACATACACATGAGTAACATTTCCATTTCTCAATGATAATTATAGAGAGAAGGTTTTTATTATTTTATCATTATATAATGATATTAATATCATTAATATCATATTAATCATTTAAATATACATATATATTTTATTCATGGGATGCGGTGATTAACAACGAATCATATCACTTCGTGGAATTGATAGTTCACACATACACACGAACGACGTTATCATTATTATGTGCATTGAAAGTAAGAACATAATTGATATATTATTCACTTATAAAAATAAATATGTCATGAATATCATAAATAAACATTAATTCCATCAATATAACCAGTTTTGAAGGACCATAATGGGAAATGGATTATATCAGTTTGTGGAGGTGATAGTTCCCAAATACGCACAAGAAATCAATTCTTCTCCCATTTTATAGAAGTGTAGATGAATTTATGTGATTATATTAACATAATAAAATATATTATGTTTAGGATACTATAGTTATTATTTCATAATGCTTTAATATGATTTAATGGTAGTGGAAGAAGAAATTAAATTGAAACACTTAAATAAAAACGATACCTCTTTTTGAGGATATTTCCTTTGATTGTAACCTTAACACCTCTAAGGATATTGTTCTGAAAAAAAATAAGTCCTCTATAATGTAGGAATGGATTATTGGTTGGAATTTATAGAGATATTTTCTGTACCAAATTGTTTTTGAAGTGTGAATAAATGATAATAAGTTGTATCCTTTTATAAGAGAGGGGAGGAGCACTCTAGTATGTTTTCAAATTATTTAATTCATATAAATTAATTTTTGATTCCAAATTTCTCAGAAATGGATTTTTTAAAATCATTTATTATGGTGGGTTGTATATCATTCATCCATCAAAAATTAGATAAATTTTTTACTTTTTTTTAATCCTTATCATTTTGTTTTAACCCTTATTAATTCTTACCGTGATATCAGGTAATTTAAACTTCAACAGATGTTATAATTATTATAAAATGACAAATGACCAAAAATGAGTCATTTATGATATTTTTAGACTTATAAAAATGAATTTTTCATAATTTATAATTTAATAAATTTTATATCATGTAATAAATAGTTTTTTATTTTAAAATATCATTAATGTCAATTTTGAAACTATTCATTATTTGACATTTTAAAAATACCATGAAAACTGGATATAATAAAATAATTTATTAACTTATCCCTAACATGTCTTTACCACCTTAAAAATAATTTATGACATCAATTATATAAAATTATATTTATTTTAGTATTTTCAATATCATTTTTTTGATTCTTCCATTAATGAAGCAATTACAGCAAAATCATTGGGTCACCATTTAGTTTAAAAATTTATTTCCTAAAACATATGAATAAATTAACATAATGTAGGTAAATATTTTATCCTTATGAAGACTATTTATAGTTTAACATAACCCTTATATGACCACATATTAAAAATATTTTACTTGTTAAAAACAAGAGTGTGACAAAATTGACTTTTCACTGAATAAAATACTATAAATGTATTGAAGTCATCAAAGTGGATCTAAGTGCTCAAAAAATAACCCCAAGGATAATTTTGGAATAAAATAACTCATCCAATGAAATTTGGAAAAGTTTTATTGAATTTTTTTAACATTCTATAATATTATTTTTACAATTTATTACCCGATGTACCCTTAATTGGGGTAAGAAAAATAATTACTAAAGGCACTATTTATATTTTTTAAAACTAAGTTGATCATATTATAATACAAATATCATACTTATTACAAACTTTTATGTATATTTCTCAAAATTAAATTCACGTAAGTATCTAAATTAAGTTTAATTCTAATCCCATAGACATGGTGAAAAAGTTGGTTAAAGTATAAAATGTCCAAAAGTTTAATACGTTTTTCTTTCCAATATCAATGTGAAATTGATTCTAATGAAATAAATTGGATTAAATTATAAAAAAATAAATTAATTATTCCTTAAAATCAAGCAAATATACAATTTAACACTGTAAATAAATTTAATGAAAAGGTAGTTTTTAATTAAAATGCATTATTTTTTCACTATTCACCAAAAAATGAAACATATTAGAAAAATACCAAAAAATAAACAAAAGTAAATTTTTATATTCCTATTTTAAATATTGGTTTTATTATTTATAATAAAAATTAAAAAATTTAAAAAAAATCTACATTTAAAACATGTGTGCCATCAAAAGACAGCAAAACTACCCTTTTTGAAAAATATTTCTTTTATTGGTAAAATTGTGTTTGTTCTTATATCATGTATATATAAAACATGATATGAATGATAAAAATTTAATTAAATATTATATATATATAATTAATTAATATAATCCAACAAGAGTGATTTATTAATTTATTGATATAGAAAACACGTTTTCATATTTAAATAGTTTTTTAGAAAAACTTTTCCCTTTATTTTAAAAAGTGTTTTACATTAATTTATAAATAATTGTTCACAAAATAATCAATTATATATACATTTTAAACAATATTTTCATAATTATATTAATAATTTTCATTCCCACTATTCTAATGGCTAGGTTTTGAAGGAAATGTGTAAATAATGATATTTAGTTATTTAGTTAAACTCGATGTGACATGTCATGTATGATGTCAAACATAATCATTCTTTTTAAAAAATAGATATGGATGTTAAATTCCTTTTTTATCCACTATAAATAATTCAGTTTTATCATGCCTCATGTCCTTAGCATCCCAGTGAATGAGATTAAGGAGTATCGAAATAAACTTCTTGTTTTTTCTCAAGATATAATACTTAATAAAATATGAGAATGATTTACATATGGAGGATAAAATGAGATATGTGTGTATCTAATCAATGAATTTAATTACTTAGATGCCCAATATCTCTATGTAACCAATATTGTGTTCTATAATAGTCCCAATAAACACTTATTGTCCAATAATGCATGTAAATAGTTCATTAGGAATCTATTCTCTATCTTGTCTCGCCCTCTATTAATAAATATCAAAAAGGTGATACATCATGGTATACAAAACCATTTAATTATTCTTCTTTAGAATTGCATTGGTCATGGAATATCTCATGAAATAATAGACAGCTATGGAATCATATAAATGTTTCTTTAATAGAGGTAGTCTTTCATCACTAGCTTATTCTACAAGCACTTCAAGAATAGTGTTTTTCAGAAAATATAATATTGTTTAGTAGTATAAAATAAAAAATAAATACCTTTTACATTCGTTTAAATTAGTCGTAGTAATAAGGTTATCATTATCATGTAGGGATTAAATTGGTGCAGTTGAAGTGATAGTTTTTGTTTTGATAATTCAAAAGGGAATATTTTTAGTACTCTAAATAATTTATAAATTTATATAATAAATAAAACTATTAATGTCAAAATATTTAATTAAAACCTAATATTTATAACTATTAGTTTCAAATTGTATTATTTAATTATTATTTTTGTGTAAATGATCTATATACCCCTTTTCACATCCCAGAGGGAGGTATGTTAAGCTATAAGAAGGTAATTATATAGGTGTAACTTTATAACTATAGTAACTTGCATTTCTTTGATATGATGAGTAGAATCCCCAATTCTAAAATACATAATTTTTTTCCGTAACACATTGACTAATTTTTTCCCTACGAATCATAAAGGTGATCAACCCTTAATTTGAACTATTTTATGTCAACCCAAAACTCAAGATACAATTTCCCCAAAAATTTAAAACACCCCAACAGAGGTTGGTCAAGAGCATTAAAATATGTTTTGACTCCTACCCAAGAAGTGGAAGGATATAATGAAGTCACGTATATTAGATTGATTTATTTTCATCATTCTATGTAAATTTCCAATTTTATCATTAATACCTAATTATTAATATTATATGGATTTTTTTCTTTGACTAACTATGCATATGATAATGTTTATACATAATCCAATATATTTTAAAGTTAACATGGATGCTTGTAAATAAATAAATTTATGTGACCAAGTAAAAAACATCCATAATATATTTAACCATAAAACATTATATAATTCGAATAATAATTATGGAATGATGAAGATAGTTTTTTTAATGGTAATTTTAAATAGAATATGATAAAATAATCATATAATATTGGGAACAACTATGTGAACAAAGAATCGTTTCATGTTGTATAATTCCACCTATCTACCCAGGTACCTTTGGGATTGGTTTCACCTTAAATAAAAAAATTAACCACATTCATTCTCTTATAAGATCCATCCAATACATAATCTTTTTATCAGACATAGGTGAGCAGGATAATATGAATAGTTAATAGGATATACATTAATGGAAAAAATGGGAACGTCAACTCATACACAATGAGAGAAGGGATGTTCCAAATTCTAACAATTTAAGTTAAATTAAAAAGGAAACAAGTCACATAAAAAATAAATGCCTTTTACATTCTTTTAAATTAGTCTTAGTAATAACGTTATCATTATCATTTAGGGATTAAAGTGGTGTGGTTTAAGTGATAGTTTTTGTTTTGACATGGGAACTAGTTTCCAACCCATAAAATCTAAAATAACCTTGGTAACATCTAAAGTGCATCATCAAGGGGTACTACTACCCCATCCTCACCATGAAACCATACCCCAGATCCACTATCTGAGGAAATCAAAATGATTATTGAGGTAGTGTCTTACGATCAAGATGGGGAGGATGCTTTAGTGACTTTTTATGGGAACATCTAGAATGAATCGTTGAATCTTTCCCATTTTTATGATCAACATAAATCTTTACATACTACTGAAAACAATGATCGGGAAGGGGATTTCTCTTATTACCTTACTATAAGGATTCATAAACCAAATTTCATATATAAAAGGCTCTTGAACATGTGAAATAAATCATAAAATTGATCCCTTTAAATAGTATATTCTGGTATAATGCTATCGAGGAATCATATGAAGCTAATCATATTGGAATCTATCATAATAATTTAGAGTTTTTGTATAAGGTTGTCTATGGTATAGATGTTTAAATGGTAAATTGTAAGGATGACAAAGATTAATTTGGTAAAACACCAAAAGGGGGAAATATGAAGGAAAGGGGTAAAAAGAAACGCGGTCATGGAAATGGACCAAAGATAGAAGGGAACTTAACATGGATCCAATACCATAACCAAAGAATCTCATATATTGGAATTGTGAAGAGCTAGGTAATCACCCAATGGCCAGATCCATTATACAATACATCATGTCATATAAACCTATTCTTATTAGACATATATCCAAAGATGTTTTTTGAGAAATTTAAGTATTTCAAGTTGGAATCACATGGATATCTCATTATTTCCCATTATTTGAATGATATAAATATGAACTATATATGGTTCATCACCAATTAAAACAATCATGTCCTCGCATACATGAGGATTGCACAAAGTATTTTAGTGTCCCTCAACTACCACGGTCACAACCACTATGTCTCTTTTTTATATGACTCTACATCATATATAAAAATAATGATACTTTCAAAAGATCTTGATACATTATTTGGTAGCATAAGATCTAAATGGATTTTTTTAGGGGATTTAGACGCTGTTTTTGAATCCTGATGATAATATTGGACTAAATTTCAACCAAGAATCCTCAATGGAATTATCCTCATAAATCAACTAAATTAACCTTGTTTAAGTGACCGTAGTTGGATTTGATTTCACCTAAAATCGGTACACAATGTATGGAATACAAGGAACCAAGTTGGATAGATTCTTTTTTCAAATGGGTTGTAGTAGTGATACTTCTGGTGTCTCGGTATTTATCCTCTCCATACATAATTTATTTAATAATCCACTCATTGTTGATATTACCACCTGACTTGCATGTTTATCATCACTTCATTTATGATTTAAAAATGGATGGATTCAAATCCCTTCCTATAGAGAGAATATTCTGGATTCATATATGTTATAATCCATTGGTTTCCCACCACAGACCATTGCTAGAAAAAATAATCATTCCAAATTAATTATGAGATGTTCGAGTAGGAAATAATTTTCCTAGATATATCATTATATTAAAATAGATTATGAACATATTTCAAGCTATCTAATTAGGATCCATCATGAGAATATCCCTTCAAGAGAGGAAATACATTCTCTTTCTAAGATGGATGAACTCTTAACATTTAATGATATGTTGGAATGGAACCAACTGAATACTAAATGGATTAAATGTGGTGATAGGAATTAAAAATTATTTCATATAGTGAATTAGGAAAATAGATTCCAGGAAGATATTAATTCCCTAAAAATTAAGGGAAATCTTCAAATTTCTTGGAGTGAAAAATATAATACTGTAGTTGAATATTTTAATGGAATTTACTCTGATGATGGATTGGAAATCACACACAAATGATTGAAAACATTATACAATTAATTCATGATTCAAAAAATCATGCCATCAACATGGAACCCTCCAAATAGAAAGTCATGAAATCCCTTTTCTCCCTCAATATAGAGAGGTCAGCTAGACCAAATGGGTTCACCAATAAATTGTACATGTTTTACTTGGATATTATGTATTATTAAATGACCAATGTAATCAGGGAATTATTCAATGATATATATATACCTTTTGGTATCAAATATAATTTTATTTCATTGATACCAAATAAGTAAAATAATAATTAATTCAAGGATTTTAGGCTAGTTACCCGTGGGAACACAATTCCAAAAACCATAAGTTCAATTATCATTCTTAGAATGGGTGAAATTATTAAGGATAATATCACATCATATCAATTTTTATATTTCCATTGTAAGAATATTCAAAGACTCTTATTTTCTATGTCAAAAAGTGTGAACATCATAAAAATGAAAGCAAATCATGGGAAGTTTTCTCTTAAAATTAACACCTGCAAATATTTTGTACTCTGAAATTGAGATTTCTCTTCGTTGTTCTTAAAAAATATGTCTTCTTCCAATACCCCATTATATTATTCAAAACTATCATTAGTTATTCAAGGATATCTATCCTAATAAATGGATCTTTCATGGGGTAATTCCAATGCACCAGCACCCTCAGATAAGGGGATCCTCTCTCAAGACTTTTGTTTGTGATTTTTGAGGACTATGTGAGATAATACATCACTAAAATATATCATTTTGGTATTTATAAAAAAATAAATTTGGTATGGACAATTATACCCCATCACATCTTTTTTATGCAGTTGAAATCATCTATTTTGGGAAATCCATGAAGAAAACTATTTATTCAATGAAGTCCTTATTTTCACATTATGAATCATTGGTTGAAGAAGCTATCAATTTAAAAAAATCATTTACAGGTTTTAGTTATGGAATTTCAATTGGGAAAAATGGAATCTCTAGAACATTTGGACTGAAAGGGGAGTCCCTCCCATTCAAATATATTGGTGTTCCACAATTATTGGGAAATGTGAAAAGTAACATTGTTGGGGAATATGCTCTAGTATCATAAATCAACTAGTTATGTGGAAGGGTAATTTCATGTCAAAAGCTGGAAGGTTGTTCCTTGTCAAATTGGTTATCACCTCTATGTTCGTTTACTCATTTTCTCTCTATATATGGTTGAGATGACTAATTAGTTACATACAATGCATGATAAGGAACATCATATGGATAGGATCAGTATATGAAAGGAAGTAGACAACTACTTCTTGAAAGGAATGTATTAATCCCATTGACTTTTGGGTCCTTAGAATCAAAGATCTCTAAATATTCAATGATATTATAATCAATAAAATCACATGGATACTATTTAATTATAATGAAACTTATTTTCATTTATTATCAAACAAGTTCAAAAAGAGGCTATTTAATGGGCATCAATCTAATATTCTATCATCTTTTGGATATCTATCAACCACTCTATCATAGATATCATGCAGTGCACAAGATGGATGGTTAACAGACCATCAATTATTAATTTCTAGATCACCCCATGTCTTGATAGTTCCCTTAAAAACTAATTATCCCCTCATAAATAGAGAAAATTTCCATTTGTGATCTATAGTATAACTTAATCTTGTTGATATTATTCAATTTCAAGATGGAATGGAGATTCAAATATATAACTTTATGGATGATGGTACTCTTATTTAGAGTCCCAACAAGAATATCTAATTCAACATCAAGGAATACTACTTGATTAAGTGTGATGTTTCTTGTACACCACCAAAATGGCTATTTAACATCAAGGTATCATTCATACAGCCCTCAATATTTTTTCTATTATTGAAAATCTAGAAGAATAGGTTTCCTACACAAGACCAACTAAACAAAGCTAGACATTATATGATTTTGGCCTCTAATTTTTGTATAAGGTCTAAATAAACAATTCATCTGCTATTTGTGGAGTGTGAAATTACCCATATGCTATTAAAATATGTTATTTTCCTCTTCAATGTTCACACAAGTACATACATGAAGATGTATGGTTTGTTTATACACATTTGTAAGTATATACATGGTGAGAATATCCCTCACCTCTACATTGCTTCCATGGAATCCATTTGTACGTTCATTTGGGAAACAATGAATGTAACAATGTTTGACAATATTCCTCCTTCCACCAATGTGAGGATGTTGGCCTTGCATACGAATTTTCAGGATACTACAAAGGTATAGGAATGTGTACTACAATACATAATCACATATCTGAACATTTTTAATTCACTCTTTATTATAGTAAAACCAACGAAACCCCAAGTGATGATATACATTTTCTGGATCCCTCTAATCTATTCTTGGATGAAGGTGAATGTTGATTCTTCCCCCTCTAGAATGGAAGGACGCTCAGTATGTGGAGGTGTATTTTGTACACACTGTGTCTTTGTTAAAGACTATTTTCACCAGATAACGGTACATGAAATTTTATAAGAAGTAGATATTTGTTCCATGATATATTCGGTAAAGCATGTCGTCCACGAAAATTGGAATCCCCTATAGATTGGTTCAGAATCAGAACTTGTTGTTCAATACCTAAAAATAAGAACTATAAATGTACCTTTGAGAGTGGTTCCTCATTGTATTTACTATCTCAAATAGGTAAATCACCTTCACTTCATGGTTTCACATGTATATAGGTAAGAAAATTATGTGGCAGATGCATTGTCAAAGAGAGAGATAATAGAAATGAGAACCATAGGGTTATACAGTGATCCTCAGACTATGCACCTATATTTGATTGAATATATGAGTGGAATACTACTAATTATGTTACCCCATATTAATTCATAGATTCCATATTTTACTTTTTATTCAATAATTTTTAGGGCCGAATCTCTCGTCCCTATAATTTCTTAGTAAAAAATTTATTCGCTCTAAACATGTACCTTAGAGGAAACATGACGATGAACCATCTAAACTAAACAGAATATATTATATTTATATAATTTTTACACATGAGAAATCTTGAATACTTGTATTATCATTTAATTAAGTATCATGTATGATTATCCTGAATGAAATACATAACACATGATATTTACATCGAATATTGTTTTTTAATGTGCAATATGTAATCATTTTGTTACAACATAAACAATATATGTTATTTTCATATTACGATAGTATTAATTTAAAATTTAATATATATACATATATATAACCAGTCACATGGAATGTATTATTCAACAAAAGGAAACATAGAAAATATATCAATAAATCTTAAATAGTATTAATGATTAATTTTAAAATTTTCCTAATTAGGTAATATAAACTATGTGTGAAATAAAGATACACATCATGTATAGTTCATTAAAAACTATCTACATCACATGCCTTAGAATATGTTATGTTGTCTTGTTATGGAAATTAATTGGGTGGATGACATGTTCATGGGATATATGTGATGCGATCTCTTAAGTTAAATAGTTACCAATGATTTTGGTCATATAAAATTACATTTTCATTTTTTTTACTAATGAACTACATTCCAAGTACACTTTTTATATTCCATGTAGTCCAACTAAACCTTTAATTTGGTGTCCCATCTAATACATGATGTATTAAATATATGCAATATGTTATAGATTCGTATTCTATAAATTAATTCTTGTGTTATCTTAGTGCATTAAACATGGTTGAATGGCCTGTAAAAATGGGATAATTTCTTTATACACATATGATATATGGGCCAAATCCATGGAACCACTAGATGGTTACTTTAAATTTTCATTATTCATAGTCAAATTTTTTATTGAATATATTTTCTTAAATGAATAGTAGAAGATAATATCTCATTATTTGGATTAAGTATACAATAAACATGAATTGACAACTAATTATACATGAAATATTAAATAAATTATCTATAAATTATTATAAATTATTATGGAGAAGCTATGATATAACATGAAGGATATGAGAACCTTATAATAGAGTATGTGTCTTTCCCAACTCATATTTCTTTCATAATTGATGAAAAGTGAAAGATGTACATAAATGAATAACATAATGAACAATATTATTGAATAAAATATTAATTTACCTGATAAAATGGAATCTAAAAGGTAGGATAATAAAATCAAAAAAGTACTTATTAGTTTATCATAATATAGAATTACCTTGTTTTGAAATCATTCTTCATTGATGATTCAGGAAACTTTTCTACATCATACCATTGCAATGTCACATGAATCAACTGTATATTCCCTATAACAATTATATAAATATTTATAATTATCTCCTGATCATCATTATTGGAATATTTGGGTGCTATCATGGTATCTCCAAACACCTACATCATTCAACCTATATCTCCACAATAATAAATTCCAAGAAGCATTTCAATTAGTCTATATTTTATTAAGAGCAGTGGAGGAGGAGAATTTATCTCCATTAAAGATATTTTTCTTAGAGAGGTTCTCTCTAAGGCTTGATATGATTCATTGGGGTTATTGTGAATAACAAACATTGTGGCTACCATTATGGATTGAAATAATATAAATGGTTTAAAAATTAATAGGGTTAGAAAATAGTATGTGCATATGTGCGGTTATTATTTCATTAATCCCCATAAAACAAAATGGCAGTATTTGTAATATTAATATTATTTAATATAAACATGTGAAAAACAAGTGAGTTTATTAAATTATATTTCTTGAATGAATTGTATAAAAAATTATTCAAATAATATTTAACATATAGTATTTCTCACAAGATCATCAAACTCGATCTTCCATTCCTAGAAGATATTTATCTGTATTTTCATAATCGGGATTTATTTAATAAATAAATTTATCTATATAAATATCCAAAAAATAAATATATAATATTTTTAAAAAATATAAAATATATATTTATTAATTATTATATTATGAAAATATTAACACGAATAAATTGTGACTAAATTTTTATGATCAAGAAAAGATGAATAATTATTGGACAAAATAATGGAATAAAATTTATTGAAAATTCTAATTAATAAATAGTAAATAATATTTAATTGATGTTCTAGATACCCTAATTGTGTGACCCTCTAATAAAACTTTCTAGTGGCATTGGTCTTAGCCAATAAAATCCCGTGTTTATTTTCTAGAAACATTCTGTGTCACTAAAATAGAGAGAAATTAATATACTAATGACCTATAACCTCAAATATAACCTTACTACGTAAAATTATCCCTTTATTATGATACCACTGATAAAGAAAGTTTCAGGCCGTTGTCTTCAACCTATGTACTCAATGTCTCAATGTAATGCCCCGACCCCAGTTACCCAGAGTCGGTGCATTATTGCGTAACATTGGCATGATCCCAAAAGATCAAGTCTCGAAAGACCGATTAGTTAAGTAGCCTTCGAAACACTAGATATATTCATAAATCTTACATTACATCATAAAGTAAAACAAAACTACAAAAAACATCTTGTCTTCATATCCCCTCATACTATCCCTACAGGTTATTCATAAAATACGTCTTCACATCCTTGAAAAATTAAATCATTAAAAGGGGTGATCTCAGATTCTCAGTAAGGATGATAATATAGCGGAAACTTTCATAAATAAACATAAACATTTAAGGCAATATGTAACTAAAACAAAAGCCTTTTAAACTTGAACATCAGCATAATATGGAAAAGGTAAAATGAAATAATTCCATTTACTTATTCACGTGGATATTCTACTAGTTGAATAATCACATGCAATATCAATAACCACTTTCATAATTATGGAATGCATAATGCGAGACTATCATAACCACATAGTCAAGGCCTTGTGCCAAGAATACAAATAATATTTTGTCAAGGCCTTGTTCCAAGACACTAGTTTGTCTCATGAGACCTAACGTTGTATTAAAGAGCTATAGCGGTCTCCACCCGTCACTTACTAAGTCCAATTCATTCCATATATGAAAAGGTTTAAACATATCATAAACAATAACATAACTGTATCACATAAAACATGCATAAAGGAAACATAACATTTCCACATTTTCATCACAAGATACCAATACAACACATTGATATAATAAAAACATTATCAAAACCATTTTCAATACCAAAAAAATGAAAAGTAAAACATGGTAATAATTTTTCATTTAAAAAATTTATGGCTTCTAGAGGAAGCCGAAACTCAAATAATGGTCACAACGGTGGAGAAGTCGTTGTCGCCGCATACTTACGACAAAAAAACATTCATTTTTGTCGTTTAGTAAAATGATTCATATAAAAAGATTATTTTTTCATAAATGTAAAAGTCAAAGGGGTTTATACACTGTATAAAATAAAGTTGTGTATAAAACAAAATATGCCTCAATGAAAGGAGATTCAGACAAAGTCCCTTACCTCATGTCTGACTTGACTCAATCATTCTTTAACCTCCTGAATAATAAACTAGAGTTAATTTCTACTTACTTAAGAACCTTTTTCAAGTTCATTATTCCATTTATATCACTTATTACCATGTTATGAACATTATGTAATTATTTAAGTTAATAACGGTCGTTTTATCGATCTTTGGTACTTCAGTCAAAAATAAACTTCTTATAATTACAAGTTGTTCATGTGGTAAAATATCCATTATATACAGAATTATATTAATTATGTATATATCATATATATCATATATATCTAGTATATATATTCATTTATAATATTACATAACATTTAGAGGTAATAAATGAAATGCACCGTTCATGGAGACGGTAAGTCGTACGTACGCATGAACGCTACTTTCATTTCTATTTCATATTTAATGGAATGAAATCATAATGATATAAAGTTATATTATAATTCTAGTATGATATCATATATAATATCATTTACTCCATCCTTTATAAATCCCACATATGGCATTGACGATTCAAATCACTTTGAGGGGGTGGTAGTCCGCACTTCCTAAAATGAAATTATCGTGTTTACCCATAATGGAAATCATAAAGGTATGCCATAAATTAAAAATACAGAAGCATAAGGAAAACATAAAAATAATATATATTATATATAAATATAGTGACATCTTAATGGCCACCATGAGAGGTGTTAAAAAAAAGATTAAACAATCATCGTTTCGTGAGGCACTAATTCGCCACCCACAGAAACAGTATGTTATTTAACCATTAGATGAAGGTTTGTGTAAGTTTAAATCAAATACATCTCAGAAAAAACATCCTATTATATTTAACATACTGGTTTTGTTACAAAATAAAGTAAAAAAATAGTTTAAGGGGTTGGAAAAGAAAAATAAAACAAAAAAACATAAGAGAAGACATTTCCATAAAATTGTGTAACTCTTTTTGATTTGATCCAAAGGCTTCCTTGGGAAGACTTCTGCCCAAAGTGAGGCTTATATGAGTAATATAGGGATGTTGAGAGGCTATTTGGGCAGATTTTTGCTGAGAAAAATGGATTTGAAGGTGTGAATAAGGTGGTAGATATGGGGGGCTTTTATAAGAGGAGAGGAGGGGCACTCTTGGAATGTCATGAAATGTTACTTTATTATATAATGTTTTTATGATTTTAAATGTCCCAAAATTATATATTTCTAGTATAAGGTGATACTGGTTCTAAATATACTCATACAATAAGTTTTTGACAAGTTTAAGTCTTATATTTTACCTTATCTTTTCATTTTATTTAAATAGCTCATTAATGAGGTAATCGTTGCATCATCATTGTGTCATAAATAAATTTATTTATTTAATGCCTAAAAATTATAAAACAATTACCCTGATGTAGGAAATCGTTTTATATTTCCAATGAATATTTATAGTTGAATGTTTAACTTATATAACTCCATATAATAATTGTTTTAGTAAAACATCACATATTTGTGACAATTTTATTTTTACTTTAAATAAAAAGTTATTAATGTCATTTTCTTACCCAAGTGGCTCCATGGGGTCCCCAGGTTGACCAATGGATTTTCATGGTCGGCCATGACTCATCCAATAAGGTTAGGACAAGTGTAAAGGTAATTTCATATTATTATAACATTATTTTTACTTTAAATTATACTAATTACCTTTAATCGCGATTAATAAAACTTAAAAGTTACTACTCACCAAAAATTATTTTCATCTCATTGAACAACATCTTACAGACTAAGGACAACCATGTATGTCGGAATTTTGAAATTCAATTCACAGAAGTGGTAAATTTTCAATTAAATGAAAAATTAGTTTTTTAAAAACCACTTAGTGGTTTCACTATTCATCAAAAATTGAAGTTTCTCAGAACAATACCAAAAATCCACCCTAAGCTATAATTGATATTATGAATTAAAAAATAATTTCTATTTTACAAAATTACAAACATATTATTTTCATTAATTGATTTCATAATTATTTCCCGTTGTCAAAACAAATAGCGTGTTTTTAAGAAATAATATCAATCAAAAGATTGAAAAATGTTTATTTCTAATTTCAAAGTGAAATTAATTCAAATGACCACCATTGGATAAAATGGTAAAATTATATTCTAATTATACTTTAAAACCACTCAATAGTATAATTTATCACTATAAATTATTTTGATTAAAAATGTTGTTTTTATGTATTTTTCACTATTCATCGAAAATTGAAAGTTCTCGGAAAAATACCAAAAATTCAACATAGGCTTATTTCGATATTCCAAATCCAAAAATGAAGTTCATTCTGAAATATAAAATATATATAATTTCAAAACGTGGGTATTACTATTCAAAACGGCTACTTTGATTGGTCACGGTGTGTTAGAACTCGAGGTTGCGTACAACACACGCTGCTCTATTAGTCAAAGAGAAGCATACCATGGAATCTTGGGTTGTTACATTCTCCCCTCCTTAAATAAATTGGGTCCTTGTAGTTTTAAATTGTTCTTCGAAAATAAAAGGTTGAAAGTAGAAAATACCTTTGTGGAAAACCCAAATCGGAAATAAGGATAATAAAAATATAACTTTAAAAGAAAGAAAGATAAGTAGAAAGGTCACTCGAGATAGCCAATACTAGGATTATATGAAAACATGGATATGAAGGAGAAACAAACCATCGAGATCTGATGGAGAGTTGTAGAAAACTGTATTAGGAGGAAGGTAACTACATGAAAATTAAAAACATGTGATTGGTTAAATGGTCTTTGATTCCCCAGTATGAAAAGTTAACCGACAACGTTTTTGTTTTAAATTACCTTTTATAAAGTTGAGGAATTCATTTTGGAGATTTACTAAGAATCTAAGGAAATATACTTACTTGTCATGTAGACTTTCATTCTTCAACAAATTTTTACCACAAACCTATCATTCACTCCAAAAGGTATTAGAATTCAAAAATATTATATTTATCCTAATCGTACAAGGTTCCAAATATTAACACATACCATTTAGATTAGGAAAACTATTTTGTAATAACCAGGGAATTATTGTAGGCTAGTGGTAGGTAATAAAGGCATGTCGCACTATGGTTGTGGGTTTGATTGCTACATCTTTTTCTAACGCGACGGGCTATCCCCCGACCTGCAGGTTGTCCTTTTCCTAAAACTGTAGTATGATAATATTCCAAAAATAATCTTCATAAATGTTTAAACCTTATACAATACTACCCAAAGTTAAAATTAATCCATTCAAGCCTTTATATTTATCCAAAATACCTCTGTCCATACATTCTCTAAAAGGTCTCTAAATTCCAAAATCAATTCATCAGATTCCCCAAACAAAGTAAAGTTTCTCTTATTGTCACATACTAAAAATATGATTACCTTCATCATATTAAAACCTTAATGAAATAACAAGTACTGCAGTACAATACTTATATATATCACATTATTCTTATAACCTTAATATAGTTCTTGAGTCGAAAAACACAAATACAATAATTATTCCACTTCATCTGTAGTAACAACAATGCTTGTCCTTGCTCCCTTGTCATTTTCTGAGGTAAGTTTCCTTGGCGCTTAGGTCATTCATTTGTATAATGCCCCATTTCTCTACAATTATTGCATTCAACATTGACAGCCTCTTTCTTTCCCTTGCAATCACGATCCTGGTGACATTTTTCTTCACATTTATAACAAACTCCCATTACTTTTAGGAAAGTACCAGGGTGATTCTTCCCACAATTATCGCATAATGGAAAATCCTTCTTTCCCTTTTTCCCTTTATCTTTCTCTTATTCTACCGTTCTCTTCTTCTCTTGCTTTACGTTATTGTCATAAGATTTAGAGAATTACTTTTCGGTCTTGATAGAACACGAGACTATATCTTCGTACGTTGAGAAAGATTATGATACTAATGATTGTTGGAGAAATGGTTTTAACCCATCAAAGAAACTATCAATATTACTTCTTGGGTTACGTATATAATCTACAGCATGCCTCCCTAACCTTGTAAAGTTATCCTCATACTTTGCAACATTCTCATCCTCATTTTGCCTCACACTCAGAAATTGAATTTCCATATCTGCTCGATGGTCACGAGGAAAGTATTTTTCTAAGAAAAGATCTTTGAACTCTCTCCATTACATACTTGATACTTATTCATCTTCCTTTTTATTTTCAATCAATGACCACCATTGATCAGCATCTCCAGTGAGGTGGTAAACTGCAATGATAACCTTTTCCCTTTCACTACTCCCCAAGGCATTGAATATTTTCTCTAAGGAATTTATCTATTTCTCAACTAATATGGGATTTGTAATTCCATTGAATTTTGGTGTTTTTTTCCTCATGAAGCGGTCTAACATTGATCCTCCACGTTGCGGATCAGGGTTCTCCATACGAGTAAGGTTATTATTCATAACATGAGTGATTTGTCCCAGTATGGTGATAATTAGATCTGCACCAGTTGTATCACCAGCTCCACTATAATTATCTTGAGAAAGAGGGAAATCCCTACATGGAGTGCGTGCATTGATACGGTTTCCATTCCTTCCACTAGGCGCCATTTCTAAATAATGGCATAAACAAGATTAGTTTATGAAGTAAAATACAAAATAAAAAACATGCAAAACACCTAACATGAATTGAACAGTTTATGGATATAATCCATAATCATAGAAATGTTTTCCTTGAGAAAGTATATACTCATAAACCCTTCATAATGGTTTGTAATGAAAATGAGAATTATCCTAAGCATATCCCCCAGGAGTGTCGTAACCAAGAGTGCAGCAAGGCCCGTTGTCATGCACCAGTTCCCGTTTGAGTCTAGCTCAAAGCGGTGTTTTCAGGTTTTACCCCTAGGTACATCTGTACCAGAGCCGCCTCTACCTACTTGTATCTATACAAGGATGTATTGCTCGGAAAACTCACAAAATCTATATAATACCAAAATTCTAGGAAGTTCTTCTATACTAATCATCAAATTCTATCTTAGGGATATGTGCACTAATCAGAGTTTTTCTAAATCTAGCTTCCAAGGTTAGTACTAAACTACCTCTGAAACCAACTGTAATGCCCCGACCCCAGTTACCCAGGTTCAGTGCATTATTACGTAACATTGGCATGATCACAAAAGATCAAGTCCCAAAATACCGATTAGTTTAGTAGTCTTGGAAACACTAGATATATTCATAAGTCTTACATTACATCATAAAGTAAAACAAAACAACAACAACATCTTGTCTTCATATCCCCTCATACTATCCCTGCAGGTCATTCATAAAATACTTCTTCACATCCTGTAAAAATTAAAACATTGAAGGGTTGAGCTCAGATTCTCAGTAAGGATAACAATATAGCGGAAACTTTCATAAATAAACATAAACATTTAAGGCAATATATAACTAAAACAAAAGCCTTTGAGACATGAACTTCAGCATATTATGGAAAAAGTAAAATGAAATAATGTCATTTAATTATTAACATTGATATTTTACTAGTCGAATAATCAAATGCAATATAAATAACCACTTTCATAATGATGTAATGCATAATTCCAGACAATCATAACCATATAGTCAAGGCCTTGTTACAAGACTACAAATAAGATTTTGTCAAAGCCTTGTTCCAAGACACTAGTTTGTCTCATGAGACCTACCGATGCATCGAGGAGCTATAGCGGGCTCCACCCGTCACTTACGAAGTCCAATTGATTCCTTATATGAAAGTTTTAAACATATCATAAACCATAACATAATCATATCACATAAAACATGCATAAATGAAAAATAAAATTTCCTCATTTCAATCACAAGATATCAATACAACACATTGATATAATAAAAACATTCCCAAAAACATTTTCAATACCAAAATAAATGAAAAGTAAAACATGGTATTTATTTTTCATTTAAAAAAAGTTATGGCTTGTAGAGGAAGCCGAAACTCAAACAATCGTTACGGGTGTGGAGAAGTCGTTGTCGCCGCATACGTACGACAAAAAAACATTCCTTTTTATCCTTTATTAAAACGCTTCGTATTAAAATATTCCTTTTGCATAAATGTAAAATACAAAGTGGTTTATACACCATATAAAATAAAGTTGTGTATAAAACAAAATATGCCTCAATGTAAGGAGATTGAGACAAAGTCCCTTACCTCATGTCCGACTTGACTCGATCGTTCTTTAACCAACCGAATAATAAGGTAGAGATAATTTATACTTTATAAATAACCTTTTTCAATTTCATTATTCCTTTTATATCACGTATTACCATGTTATGAACATTATGTAATTATTTATGTTAATAACGGTCATTTTGTCGATCTTTGGTACTTCAGTCAAAAATAAACTTCTTATAATTACAAGTTGTTCTTGTGGTAAAATATCCATTATATCCAAAATTATATTCATGATGTAGATATTATATATATCATATATATATATAGTATATACATTCATTTATAATATTACATTAAATTTAGAGGTAAGAAATGAAATGCACCGTTCATGGAGACGGTAAGTCGTACGTACGCATGAATGCTAATTTAATTTCTATTTCGTATTTAATGTACTTAAATCATAATTATATAAAGGTATATTATAATTCTCGTATAATATCATCTATAATATAATTTAATCCATCCTCTAGGCATCCCACATATGGAATTAACGATTCAAATCACTTTGAGGTGGTGGTAGTCCACACTTCTTAAAATGAAATTATCGCGTTTACCCATAATGGAAATCATACAGGTATGCCATAAATGAAAAATATAAAAGCATAAAAACAACATAAAAATAATATATATAATATGTAAATATAGTGACATCTTAATGGAAACCATGAGAGGTGTTAAAAGAATATTGAACAATCATCATTGGTAACATCTAAAGTGAATCATCAGGGGGTACTACTACCCTATCCTCACCATGACACCATACCCCAGATCCACTATCTAAGGAAATCAAAATGATTATTGAGGCATTGCCTTACGATCAAGATGGGGAGGATGCTTTAGTGACTTTTTATGGGAACATCTAGAATGAATCATTCAATCTTTCCCATTTTTATGATCAACATAAATCTTTACATACTACTGAAAACAATGATTGGGAAGGGGATTTCTCTTATTACCTTACTATAAGGATTCATAAACGAAATTTCATATAGAAAAGGCTCTTGAACATGTGAAATCAATCATAAAATTGATCCCTCTAAATAGTATATTCTGGTATGATGTTATCGAGGAATCATAAGAAGCTAATCATATTGGAATCTATCATAATAATTTAGAGTTTTTGTATAAGGTTGTCTATGGTATAGATGTTTAAAGGGTAAATTGGAAGGATGAAAAAGATTAAGTTGGTAAAACACCAAAAGGGGGAAATATGAAGGAAAGGGGTAAAAAGAAACATGGTCATGGAAATGGACCAAAGATAGAAGGGAACTTAACATGGATCCAATACCATAACAAATGAATCTCATATATTGGAATTGTGAAGAGCTAGGTAATCACCCAATGGCCAGATCCATTATACTATACATCATGTCGTATAAACCTATGCTTATTAGATATATAGAGCCAAAGATGTTTTTTGAGAAATTGAAGGATTTCAAGTTGTAATCACATGGATATATCATTATTTCCCATTATTTGATTGATATAAATATGAACTATATATGGTTCATCACCCATTAAAACAATCATGTCCTCACATACATGAGGATTGCACAAAGTATTTTATTGTCCCTCAACTACCAAGGTCACAACCAATATGTCTCTTTTTTATATGACTCTACATCATATATAAGGAGAATGGTACTTTCAAAAGATCTTGATACATTATTTAGTAGCATAAGATCTAAATGGATTTTTAGTGGATTTAAACGTTGTTTTTGAATCCTAATGATAATATTGGACTAAATTTCAATCAAGAATCCTCAATGGAATTATCCTCATAAATCGACTAAATTAACCTTGTTTAAGTGATAGTAGTTGGATTTGATTTCACCTAAAATCGGTACACCATGTATGGAAGACAAGGAACCAAGTTGGATAGATTCTTTTTTCAAATGGGTGGTAGAAGTGATATTTCTGGTGTCTCGGTATTTATCCTCTTCATACATAATTTATATAATAATCCTATCATTGTTGATATTACCACCTGACTTGCATGTTTATCCTCACTTCTTTTCTTATTTAAAAATGTATGGATTCTAATCCCTACCTATAGAGAGACTATTCTGGATTCATAGATGTTATAATCCATTGGTTTCCCACTACAGACCATTGCTAGAAAAAATAAACATTCCAAAGTAATTATGAGATATCCAAGTAGTAAATCATTTTCCTAGATATATCATTATATTAAAATATATTATGAACATATTTCAAGCTATCTAATTAGGATCCATCATGAGAATATCTCTTCAAGAGAGGAAATACATTCTCTTTCTAAGATGGATGAACTCTTAACATTTAATGATATGTTGGAATGGAACCAACTGAATACTTAATGGATTAAATGTGGTGATAGGAATTAAAATTTACTTCATATAGTGAATTAGGAAAATAGATTCCAGGAAGCTATTAATTCCATAAAAATTAATGGAAATCTTCAAATTTCTTGGAGTGAACAATATACTACTGTAGTTGAATATTTTAATGGAATTTACTCTGATGATGGATTGGAAATCACACACAAAATGATTGAAAACATTATCCCATGAATTCATGATTCAAAAAATCATGCCATCATCATGGAACCCTCCAAATAGAAAGTCATGAAATCCCTTTTCTCCCTAAATATAGAGAGTTCAGCTAGACCAAATGGGTTCACCAATAAATTGTACATGTTTTACTTGGATATTATGTATTATTAAATGACCAATGTAATCAGGGAATTATTCAATGATTCATATATACCTTTTGGTATCAAATATAATTTTATTTCATTGATACCAAATAAGTAAAATAATAATTAATTCAAGGATTTTAGGCTAGTTACCCTTGGGAACACAATTCCAAAAAACATAAGTTTAATTATCATTCTTAGAATGGGTGAAATTATTAAGGATAATATCACATCATATCAATTTGTATTTTTCCTTGGTAAGAATATTCAAAGACTCTTATTTTCTATGTCAAAAAGTGTGAAAATCAAAAAAAGGAAAACAAATCATGGGAAGTTTTCTCTTAAAATTAACACCCGCAAATATTTTGTACTCTGAAATAGAGATTTCTCTTCGTTGTTCTCAAAAACTATGTCTTCTTCCAATACCCCATTATACTATTCAAAACTATCATTAGTTATTCAAGGATATCTATCCTAATAAATGGATCTTACAAGGGGTAATTCCAATGCACCATCACCCTCAGATAAGGGGATCCTCTCTCAAGACTTTTGTTTGTGATTTTTGAGGACTACGTGAGATAATACATCACTAAAATATATCATTTTGGTATTTATAAGAAAAATCAATTTGGTATGGACAATTATACCCCATCACATCTTTTTTATGCAGATGAAATAATCTATTTTGGGAAACCCATGAGGAAAACTATCTATTCAATGAAGTCCTTATTTTCACACTATGAATCATTGGTTGAAGAAGCTATCAATTTTAAAAAAACATTTGCAGGTTTTAGTTATGGAATTTTAATTGGGAAAACTGGAATCGCTAGAACATTTGGACTGAAAGGGGAGTCCCTCCCATTCAAATATATTGGTGTTCCACAATTATAGGGAAATGTGAAAAGTAACATTGTTGGGGAATATGATCTAGTATCATAAATCAACTGGCTATGTTGAGGGGGAATCCCCTGTCACAAGTTGGAAGGTAGTTCCTTGTCAAATTGGTTATCACCTCTAAGTTCATTTGCTCATTTTCTCTCTATATATGGTTGAGATGACTAATTAGTTACATACAATGCATGATAAGGAACATCATATGGATAGGATCAGTATTTGAAAGGAAGTAGAAAACTACTTCTTGAAAGGAATGTATTAATACCATTGTGTTTTGGGTCCTTAGAATCAAGGATCTCTAAATCTTCAATGATGTTATAATCAATAAAATCACATGGATACTATTTAATTATAATGAATCTTATTTTCATTTATTATCAAACAAGTTCAAAAGGAGGCTATTTAATGGGAATCAATATAATCTTCTATCATCTTTTGGATATCTATCAACCACTCTATCATAGATATCATGCAGTGCACAAGATGGATGGTTAACAGACCATCAATTATTAATTTCTAGATCACCCCATGGTTTGATAGTTCCCTTAAAAACTAATTATCCCCTCATAAATCGAGAAAATTTCGATTTATGATCTATAGTATCACTTAATATTGTTGATATTATTCAATTTCAAGATGGAATGGAGATTCAAAAATATAACTTTATGGATGATGGTACTCTTATTTAGAGTCCCAACAAGAATATCTAATTCAACATCAACGAATACTACTTGATTAAGTGTGATGTCTCTTGTACACCACCAAAATGGATATTTAACATCAAGGTATCATTCATACAGCCCACAATATTTGTTCTTTTATCGAAAATCTAGAAGAATAGGTTTCCTACACAAGAACAACTAAACAAATCTAGACATTATATGATTTTGTCCTCTAATTTTTGTATAAGGTCTAAATAAACAATTCATCTGCTATTTGTGGAGGGTGAAATTACCCATATGTTATTAAAATATGTTATTTTCCTCTTCAATGTTGACACAAGTACATACATGAAGATGTATGGTTTTTTTATACACATCTGTAAGTATATACATGGTGAGAATATCCCTCACCTTTACATTGCTTCCATGGAATCCATTTGTACGTCCATTTGGGAAACAATGAATGTAACAATGTTTTACCATATTCCTCCTTCCACCAATGTGAGGATGTTGGCCTTGCATACGAATTTGCAGGATACTACAAAGGTATATGAAGGTGTACTACAATACATAATCACTTATCTGGACATTTTTAATTTACTCTTTATTATAGTAAAACCAATGAAACCCCAAGTGATGATATAAATTTTCTAGATCCCTCTAATCTATTCTTGGATGAAGGTGAATGTTGATTCCTCCCCCTCTAGAATGGAAGGACGCTCAGTATGTGGAGGTGTATTTTGTACACATTGTGTCTCTGTTAAAGACTATTTTCACCAGATAATGGTACATGAAATTTTATAAGAAGTAGATATTTGTTCCATGATATATTCGGTAAAGCATGTCGTCCACCAAAATTGGAATCCCCTATAGATTGATTCAGAATCAGAACTTGTTGTTCAATCCCTAAAAATAAGAACTATAAATGTACCTTTGAGAGTGGTTCCTCATTGTATTTACTGTCTCAAATAGGTAAATCACCTTCACTTCATGGTTTCACATGTATATAGGTAAGAAAATTATGTGGCAGATGCATTGTCAAAGAGAGAGAGATAATAGAAATGAGAACCATCGGGTTATATAGTGATCCTCAGACTATGCACCTATATTTGATTGAATATATGAGGAGTGGAATACTCCTGATTATGTAACCCCATATTAATTCATATATTCCTTATTTTACTTTTTATTCAATAATTTTTAGGGCTGAATCTCTCATCCCTATAATTTCTTAGTAAAAATTTATTTGTTCTAAACATGTACCATAGAGGAAACATGACGATGAACCATCTAAACTAAACAGAATATATTATATTTATATAATTTTTACACATGAGAAATATAGAATACTTGTATTATCATGTAATTAAGTTTCATGTATGATTAAACTGAATGAAATACATAACACATGATATTTACATCGAATACTGTTTTTTAATGTTCAATATGTAATCATTTTGTTACAACATAAACAATATATGTTATTTTCATATTATGATAGTGTTAATTTAAAATTTAATATATATACATATATATAACCAGTCACATGGAATGTATTTTTCAACAAAAGGAAACATAGAAAACATATCAATAAATCTTAAATAGTATAATTGATTAATTTTAAATTTTTCCTAATTAGGTAATATAAACTATGTGTGAAATAAAGATACACATCATGTATAGTTCATTAAAAACTATCTATATCACATGCCTTAGAATATGTTATGTTGTCTTGTTATGGAAATTAATTGGGTGGACGACATGTTCATGGGATATATGTGATGCGATCTCTTAAGTTAAATAGTTACCAATGATTTTGGTCATATAAAATTACATGTTCATTTTTTTACTAATGAACTAAATTCCAAGTACACTTTTTATATTCCATTTATTCCCACTAAAAATTTACTTTGGTGTCCCATCTAATACATGATGTATTAAATATATGCAAGATGTTATAGAATCGTATTCTATAAATTAATTCTTGTGTTATCTTAGTGCGTTAAACATGGGTGAATGGCCTGTAAAAATGGGATAATTTCTTTATACACATATGATATATGGGCCAAATCCATGGAACCACTAGATGATTACTTTAAATGTTCATTATTCATAGTTAAATTTTTTATTGAATATATGTTCTTAAATGAATAGTAGAAGATAATATCTCATTATTTGGATTAAGTATACAATAAACATAAATTCACAACTAATTATACATGAAATATTAAATAAATTATCTATTAATAATTATAAATTATTATGGAGAAGCTATGATATAACATGAGGATATGAGAACCTTATAATAGAGTATGTGTCTTTCCCAACTCATATTTCTTTCATAATTGATGAAAAGTGAAAGATGTACATAAATGAATAACATAATGAACAATATTATTGAATAAAATATTAATTTACCTGATAAAATGGAATCTAAAAGGTAGGATAATAAAATCAAAAAAGTACTTATTAGTTTATCATAATATAGAATTACCTTGTTTTGAAATCATTCTTCATTGATGATTCATGAAACTTTTCTACATCATACCATTGCAATGTCACATGAATCAACTGTATATTCCCTATAACAATTATATAAATATTTATAATGATCTCATGATCATCATTATTGGAATATTTGGGTGCTATCATGGTATATCCAAACACCTACATCATTCAACCTATATCTCCACAATAATAAATTCCAAGAAGCATTTTAATTAGTCTATATTTGATTAAGAGCAGTGGAGAAGGAGGATTTATCTCCACTAAAGATATTTTTCTTAGAGAGGTTCTCTCTAAGGCTTGATATGATTCATTGGGGTTATTGTGAATAACAAACATTGTGGATACCATTATGGATTGAAATAATATAAATGGTTTAAAAATTAATAGGGTTAGAAAATAATATGTGCATATGTGCGGTTATTATTTCATTAATCCCCATAAAACAAAATGGCAGTATTTGTAATATTAATATTATTTAATATAAACATGTGAAAAACAAGTGAGTTTATTAAATTATATTTCTTGAATGAATTATATAAAAAATTATTCAAATAATATTTAATATATAGTATTTCTCACAAGATCATCAAACTCGATCTTCCATTCCTAGAAGATATTTATCTGGATTTTCATACTCATGATTTATTTAATAAATAAATTTATCTATATAAATATCCAAAAAATAAATATATAATATGTTTAAATAATATAAAATATATATTTATTAATTATTAAGTAATGAAAATATTAACACGAATAAATTGTGACTAAATTTTTATGATCAAGAAAAGATGAATAATTATTGAACAAAATAATGGAATAAAATTTATTGAAAATTATAATTAATAAATAGTAAATAATATTTAATTGATGTTCTAGATACCCTAATTGTGTGACCCTCTAATAAAATTTTCTAGTGGCATTGGTCTTAGCCAATAAAATCCAGTGGTTATTTTCTAGCAACATTCTGTGTCACTAAAATAGAGAGAAATTAATATACTAATGACCTACAACCTCAAATATAACCTTACTACGTAAAATTATCCCTTTATTATGATACCACTAATAAAGGAAGTTTCAGGCCGTTGTCTTCAACCTATGTACTCAATGTCTCAATGTAATGCCCCGACCCAAGTTACCCAGAGTCGGTGCATTATTGCGTAACATTGGCCTGATCCCAAAAGATCAAGTCTCGAAAGACCGATTAGTTAAGTAGCCTTCGAAACACTAGATATATTCATAAATCTTACATTACATCATAAAGTAAAACAAAACTACAAAAATATCTTGTCTTCATATCCCCTCATACTATCCCTGCAGGTCATTCATAAAATACTTCTTCACATCCTTGAAAAATTAAAACATTAAAAGGGGTGAGCTAAGATGCTCAGTAAGGATGACAATATAGCGGAAACTTTCATAAATAAACATAAACATTTAAGGCAATATGTAACTAAAACAAAAGCCTTTTAAACTTGAACATCAGTCTAATATGGAAAAAGTAAAATGAAATAATTCCATTTACTTATTCACATGGATATTCTACTTGTTGAATAATCACATGCAATATCAATAACCACTTTCATAATGATGGAATGCATAATGCCAGAATATCATAACCACATAGTCAAGGCCTTGTGCCAAGACTACAAATAAGATTTTGTCAAGGCCTTGTGCCAAGACACTAGTTTGTCTCATGAGACCTACCGTTTTATTGAGGAGCTATAGCGGGATCCACCCGTCACTTACTAAGTCCAATTCATTCCATATATGAAAAGGTTTAAACATATCATAAACAATAAAATAACTGTATCACATAAAACATGAATAAAGGAAACATAACATTTCCACTTTTCAATCACAATATATCAATACAACACATTGATATAATAAAAACATTATCAAAACCATTTTCAATACCAAAAAAATGAAAAGTAAAACATGGTAATTATTTTTCATTTAAAAAATTTATGGCTTGTAGAGGAAGTCGAAACTCAAATAATGGTCATAGCGGCGGAGAAGTCGTTGTCGCCGCATACTTACGACAAAAAAACATTCCTTTTTGTCTTTTAGTAAAATGATTCACATAAAAAGATTACTTTTTCATAAATGTAAAAGTCAAAGGGGTTTATACACCGTATAAAATAAAGTTGTGTATAAAACAAAATATGCCTCAATGAAAGGAGATTCAGACAACGTCCCTTACCTCGTGTCCGACTTGACTCAATCGTTCTTTAACCTCCTGAATAATAAACTAGAGTTAATTTCTACTTACTTAAGAACCTTTTTCAAGTTCATTATTCCTTTTATATCACTTATTACCATGTTATGAACATTATGTGATTATTTATGTTAATAACGGTCGTTTTATCGATCTTTTGTACTTCAGTCAAAAATAAACTTCTTATAATTACAAGTTGTTCATGTGGTAAAATATCCATTGTATCCAAAATTATATTCATGATTCAGATATCATATATATCATATATATCTAGTATATATATTCATTTACAATATTACGTAACATTTAGAGGTAATAAATGAAATGCACCGTTCATGGAGACGGTAAGTCGTACGTACGCATGAATGCTACTTTAATTTCTATTTCGTATTTAATGGAATGAAATCATAATGATATAAAGTTATATTATAATTTTAGTATGATATCATATATAATATCATTTACTCCATCCTTTATAAATCCCACATATGGCATTAACGATTCAAATCACTTTGAGGGGCAGTAGTCCGCACTTCCTAAAATGAAATTATCGTGTTTAACCATAATGGAAATCATAAAGGTATGCCATAAATTAAAAATAAAGAAGCATAAGGAAAACATAAAAATAATATATATTATATATAAATATAGTTACATCTTAATGGCCACCATGAGAGGTGTTAAAAAAATATTTAACAATCATCGTTTCGTGAGGCCGTAATTCACCACCCACAGAAACAGTATGTTCTTTAAC
Organism: Viscum album; assembly: GCA_963277665.1. Lineage (NCBI taxonomy): Eukaryota > Viridiplantae > Streptophyta > Magnoliopsida > Santalales > Viscaceae > Viscum > Viscum album. The sequence goes on along the minus strand of OY728119.1, from coordinate 413,142,458 downwards.
CATTAGATGAAGGTTTGTGTAAGTTTAAATCAAATACTTCTCAGAAAAAAAATCCTATGATATTGAATATTCTGGTGTTTTTACAAAATAAATTAATAAAAATAGTTTAAGGGGTTGGAAAATAAAAATAAAACAAAAAAACATAAGAGAAGACATTACCATAAAATCGGGTAACTCTTTTTGATTTGAGCCAAAGGCTTCCTTGGGAAGACTTATGCCAAAAGTGAGGCCTCTATGAGTAATATAGGGAAGTTGAGAGACTATTTGGGAAGATTTTTTCTGAGAAAAATGGCTTTGAAGGTGTGAATAAGGTGGTAGATATGGGGGGCTTTTATAAGAGGAGAGGAGGGGCACTCTTGGAATGTCATGAAATATTACTTTATTATATAATGTGCTTCTGATTTTAAATGTACCAAAATTTTATATTTCTAGGATAAGGTGATACTGATTCTAAATATACTCATACAATAGGTTTTTGACATGTTTATGTCTTATATTTTACCTTATCTTTTCATTTTATTTAAATCGCTCATTAATGAGGTAATCACTACATCATCATTGTGTCATAAATAAATTTATTTATTTAATGACTAAAAATTATAAAAAAATTACCCGGATGTAGTAAATCGTTTTATCTTTCCAATGAATATTTATAGTTGAAATTTTAACTTATATAACTCTATGTAATAATTGTTTTAGTAAAACATCACATGTTTGTGACAATTTTATTTTTACTTTAAATAAAAAGATATTAATTTCATTTTCTTTCCCAAGTGGCTCCATGGGGTCCCCAGGTTGACCAATGGATTTTCTTGGTCGGACGTGACTCATCCAATAAGGGTAGGATAAGTTTAAAGGTAATTTCATATTATTATAACATTATATTTACTTTAAATTACACTAATTACCTTTAATCACGATTAATAAAACTTAAAAGTTACTACTCACCAAAAATTATTTTCATCTCATTGAACCACATCATACTTACTAATGACAACCACGTATGTCGGATTTTTGAAATTCAATTCACAGAAGTGGTAAAGTTTCAATTAAATGAAAAATTAGTTTTTTAACTACCACTTAGTGGTTTCACTATTCATCAAAAATTGAAGTTTCTCAGAACAATACCAAAAATCCACCCTAAGAAATAATTGATATTATGAATTCAAAAATAATGCCTATTTTACAAAATTCCAAACATATGATTTTCATTAATTGGTTTCATAATTATTTCCCGTTGTCAAAACAAATAGCGTGTTTTTAAGAAACAATATCAATCAAAAGATTGAAAATTGTTTATTTCAAATTCCAATGTGAAATTAATTATAATGACCACCATTGGATAAAATGGTAAAATTATATTCTAATTATACTTTAAAACCACTCAATAGTATAATTTATCACTATAAATTATTTTTACTAAAAATGTTGTTTTTAAGTATTTTTCACTATTCATCGAAAATTGGAAGTTCTCAGAAAAATACCAAAAATTCAACATAGGCTTATTTCGATATTCCAAATCCAAAAATGAAGTCCATTATGAAATATAAAATATATATAATTTCAAAATGTGGTTATTAATATTCATAACGGCTACTTTGATTGGTCGCGGTGTGTTAGAACTCGAGATTGTGTACAACACACGCTGCTCTATTATTCAAAGAGAAGCATACCATGGAAGATTGGGTTGTTACATTCTACCCTCCTTCAATAAATTGGGTCCTTGCAATTTTAAATTGTTCTTTGAAAATAAAAGGTTGAATGTATAAAATACCTTTGTGGAAAACCCAAATCAGAAATATGGTTAATAAAAATATAACTTTAAAAGAAAGAAAGAGAAGTAGAAAGGTCACCCGAGATAGCCCATACTAGGATTATATGAAAACATGGATATGAAGGAGAAACAAACCATCAAGGTCTGATGGAGAGTTCTAGAAACCAGTATTAGGAGAAAGGTAACTACATGAAAATTAAAAACTTGTGATTGGTTAAATGGTCTTTGATTCCCCAGTATGAAAAGTTAACCGACAACGTTTCTGTTTTAAATTACCTTTTATAATGTTGAGGAATTAATTTTGGAGATTTACTAAGAATGTAAGGAAATATACTTACCTATCATGTAGACTTTCATTCTTCAATAAATTTTTACCACAAACCTATCTTTCACTCCAAAAGGTATTAGAATTCAAAAATATTATATTTATCCTAACCGTACAAGGTTCCAAATATTAACGCATACCATTTAGATTAGGAAAACTATTTTGTAATAACCAGGGACTTATTGTAGTCTAGTGGTAGGTAATAAAGGCATGTCGCACTATGGTTGTGGGTTCGATTGCTACATCTTTTTCTGACGCGACGGGCTATCCCCCGACCTGCAAGTTGTCCTTTTCCTAAAACTATAGTATTATAATATTCCAAAAATAATCTTCATAAATGTTTTAAACATATAAAATACTACCCAAAGTTAAAATTAATCCATTCCAACCTTTATAGTTATCCAAAATACCTCTGTCCAGACTTTCTCTAAAAGGTCTCTAAATTCCAAAATCAATTCATCAGATTCCCCAAACAAAGTAAAGTTTCTCTTATTGTCACATACTAAAAATATGATTACCTTCATCTTATTAAAACCTTAATGAAAAAAACAAGTACTTCAGTACAATACTTATATATATCACATTATTCTTATAACCATAATATAGTTCTTGAGTCGAAAAACACAAATACAATAATTATTCCACTTCATCTGTAGTAACAGCAATGCTTGGTCTTGCTCCCTTGTCCTTTTCTGAGGTAAGTTTCCTTGGCGCTTAGGTCATTCATTTGTATAATGCCCCATTTCTCTACAATTATAGCATTCAATATTGACAGCCTCTTTATTTTCCTTGCAATCACGATCCTGGTGACATTTTTCTCCACATTTATAACAAACTCCCATTCCTTTTAGGCAAGTACTGGGGTGATTCTTCCCACAATTATCGTATAATGGAAAATCCTTCTTTCCCTTTTTTCCTTTATCGTTCTCTTTTTCTACCATTCTCTTATTCTCTTGATTTACTTTATTGTCATAAGATTTAGAGAATTACTTTTCGGTCTTGATAGAACACGAGACTATATCTTCGTACGTTGAGAAAGATTATGATACTAATGATTGACGGAGAAATGGTTTTAACCCATCAAATAAACTATCAATATTACTTCCTGGGATACATATATAATCTGCAGCATGCCTCGCTAACCTTGTAAAGTTATCCTCATACTTTTCAACATTCTCATCCGCATTTTGCCTCACACTCAGAAATTGACTTTCCATATCTACTCGATGGTCACAAGGAAAGTATTTTTCTAAGAAAAGATCTTTGAACTCTCTCCATTACAAACTTGATACTTCTTCATCTTCCTTTTTATTTTCAATCAATGACCACCATTGATCAGCATCTCCAGTGAGGCGGTAAACTGCAATGATAACCTTTTCCCTTTCACTACTCCCCAAGGCATTGAATATTTTCTCTAAGGAATTTATCCATTTCTCAGCTACTAAGGGATTTGTAATTCCATTGAATTTTGGTGTTTGTTGCCTCATAAAGCGGTCTAACATTGATCCTCCACATTGCGGATCAGGGTTCTCAATACGAGTAAGGTTATTATTCATAACATGAGTGAGTTGTCCCAGTATGGTGATAATCTGATCAGCACCAGTTGTATCACCAGCTCCACTATAATTATCTTGAGAAAGAGGGAAATACCTACATGGAGTGCGTGCATTGATACAGTTTCCATTCCTTCCACTAGGCGCCATTTATAAACAATGTCATAAACAAGATTAGTTTATGAAGTGAAATACAAAATGAAAAACATGCAAAACACCTAAAATGAATTGAACAGTTTATGGATATAATCCATAATCATAGAAATATTTTATTTGAGGAAGTATATACTCATAAACCCTTCATAATGGTTTGTAATGAAAATGAGAATTATCCTAAGCATATCCCCAAAGAGTGTCGTAACCAAGAGTGCAGCAAGGCCCGTTGTCGTGCACCAGTTCCCGTTTGAGTCTAGCTCAAAGTGGTGTTTTCAGGTTTTACCCCTAGGTACATCTGTACCAGAGCCGCCTCTACCTACTTGTATCTATACAAGGATGTATTGATCGGAAAACTCACAAAATCTCTATAATACCAAAATTCTAGGAAGTTCTTCTCTACTAATCATCAAAGTCTATCTTAGGGCTATGTGCTCTAATCAGAGTTTTTCTAAATCTAGCTTCCAAGGTTAGTACTAAACTCCCTCTGATACCAACTGTAATACCCCGACCCCAGTTGCCCAGGGTCAGTGCATTATTACGTAACATTGGCATGATCACAAAAGATCAAGTCTCAAAAGACCGATTAGTTTAGTTATCTTGGAAACACTAGATATATTCATAAGTCTTACATTACATCATAAAGTAAAACAAAACTACAACAACATCTTGTCTTCATATCCCCTCATACTATCCCTGCAGGTCATTCATAAAATACTTCTTCACATCCTGTAAAAATTAAAAAATTGATGGGGTGATCTCAGATTCTCAGTAAGGATAACAATATAGCAGAAACTTTCATAAATAAACATAAACATTTAAGGAAATATATAACTAAAACAAAAGCCTTTTAAACTTGAACTTCATCATATTATAGAAAAAGTAAAATGAAATAATGTCATTTACTTATTAACATTGATATTCTACTAGTCGAATAATCATATGAAATATAAATAACCACTTTCATAATGATGTAATGCATAATTCCAGAAAATCATAACCACATAGTCAAGGCCTTGTTCCAAGACTACAAATAAGATTTTGTCAAAGCCTTGTTCCAAGACACTAGTTTGTCTCATGAGACCTACCGATGCATCGAGGAGCTATAGCGGGCTCCACCCGTCACTTACTAAGTCCAATTCATTCCTTATATGAAAAGTTTTAAACATATCATAAACCATAACATAATCATATCACATAAAACATGCATAAAGGAAACATAACATTTCCTCATTTCAATTAGAAGATATCAATACAACACATTTATATAATAAAAAGATTACCAAAAACATTTTCAATACCAAAATAAATGAAAAGTAAAACATGGTATTTATTTTTCATTTAAAAAAAGTTATGGCTTGTAGAGGAATCCGAAACTCAAATAATCGTCACAGCTGTGGAGAAGTCATTGTCGCCGCATACATATGAAAAAAAAACATTCCTTTTTATACTTTAGTAAAACGCTTCGTATTAAAAGATTCATTTTGCATAAACGTAAAATTCAAAGGGGTTTATACACCATATAAAATAAAGTTGTGTATAAAACAAAATATGCCTCAATGTAAGGAGATTGAGACGAAGTCCCTTACCTCATGTCCGACTTGACTCGATCGTTCTTTAACCTACCGAATAATAAGGTTGAGATAATTTATACTTTCTTAATAACCTTTTTCAATTTCATTATTCCTTTTATATCAATTATTACCATTTTATGAACATTATGTAATTATTTATGTTAATAACGGTCATTTTGTCGATCTTTGGTACTTCAGTCAAAAATACACTTCTTATAATTACAAGTTGTTCATGTGGTAAAATATCCATTATATCCAAAATTATATTCATGATGTAGATATTATATATTTTATATATATCTAGTATATACATTCATTTATAATATTACATAAAATTTAGAGGTAAGAAATGAAATGCACCATTCATGGAGACGATAAGTCATACGTACGCATGAATGCTAATTTCATTTCTATTTCGTATTTAATGGAATTAAATCATAATTATATAAAGGTATATTATAATTCTAGTATAATATCATCTATAATATCATTTACTCCATCCTTTATTCATCCCACATATGGCATTAACGATTCAAATCACTTTGAGGGGGTGGTAGTCCGCACTTCTTAAAATGAAATTATCGCGTTTACCCATAATGGAAATCATAAAGGTATTCCATAAATTAAAAATACAAAAGCATAAAAAAACATAAAAATAATATATATAATATATAAATATAGTGACATCTTAATGGAAACCATGAGAAGTGTTAAAATAATATTGAACAATCATCGTTTCGTGAGGCAGTAATTCGGCACCCATAGAAATAGTATGTTCTTTAACCATTAGACGAAGGTGTGTGTAAGTGTAAATCTAATAATTCTAATAAAAACATCCTATTATATTGTATATACTTTTTTTGTTACAAAATAAAGGAATAAAAATATTTTAAGGGGTTGGAGAAGCAAAATAAAACAAAAGAACATAAGAGAAGACATTACCTTAAAATCGGGTAAGTCTTTTTGATTTGAGTCAAAGGTTTCCTTGGGAAGACTTCTGCCCAAAGTGAGGCTTCTAAGAGTAAGAGAGGGAAGTTTATAGAGTATTTGGGTAGAGTTTGGATGGTAAAAATGGCATTTATGGTGTTAATAAGGCGGTAGAGGGGGGGGCTTTTATAAGAGGAGGGGAGGGGCACTCTTGGAATGTCATGAAATGTTACATTATTATATAATGATTTTAGGATTTTAAAGGTCTCAAAATTATATATTTCGGGGATAAAGTTATATGGGTTCTAAATATACTCATCCAATAGGTTTTTGACAATTGTAAGACTTAGATTTTACCTTATATTTTCATTTTATTTAAATCGCTCATTAATGAGGTAATCGTTGCATCATCATGGTGTCATAAATAAATTTATTTATTTAATGCCTAAAAATTATAAAAAACTACCATGATTTTGGAAATAGTTTTTTCTTTCCAATGAATATTTATAGTCAATATTTTAACTTATATAACTCCATGTAATAATTGTTTTAGTAAAACAACACATCTTTGTGACAATTTTATTTTTACTTTAAATAAAAAGTTATTAATGTCATTTTCTTACACAAGTGGCTCCATGGGGTCCCCAAGTTGACCCATTGATTTTATTGGTCGTCCATGAATCATAAAATAAGTGTAGTACAAGTTTAAGGTAATTTCATATTATTATACCATTATATTTAATTTAAATTACACTACTTACCTTCAATCACGATTAATAAAACTTAAAAGTTACTATTCACCAAAAATTCTTTTCATCTCCTTGAACCACATTTTACTTACTAATAACAACCAGGTATGTTGGATTTTTAAAATTCAATTCATATAAGTGGTAAAGTTTCATTTAAATGAAAAATTAGTTTTTTAACTACCACTTAGTGGTTTCACTATACATCAAAAATTGAAGTTTCTCATAACAATACAAAAAATCCACCCTAAGATATAATTGATATTATGAATTAAAAAATTATGTCTATTTTACAAAATTACAAACATATAAGTTGCATTAATTAATTTCATAATTTATTCCCGTTGTTAAAACAAATAGCGTGTTTTTAAGAAATAATATCAATCAAAAGATTGACAATTTTTTTGTCCAATTTCAAAGTGAAATTAATTATAATGACCACCATTGGATAAAATGGTAAAACTATTTTCTAATTATAATTTAAAACCACTAAATATTATAATTTATCACTATAAAATATTTTGATTAAAAATGTTTTTTAAGTAGATTTCACTATTCATCAAAAATTGGAAGTTCTCGGAAAAATACCAAAAATTCAACATATGCTAATTTCGATGTTCCAAATCCAAAAATAAAGTCCATTATGAAATATAAAATTTATATAATTTCAAAAAGTGGGTATTATTATTCATAACGGCTACTTTGATTGGTCGTGGTGTGTTATAACTTGAGGTTGCGTACAACACACGCTGCTCTATTATTCTAAGAGAAGCATACCATGGAAGCTTGGGGTGTTACACTCAATGATTTAAATTTCAAAAAATAATCTTACCCATAGATTACCAAGGCCATGGATTTATTTATTATGATTCATTCCCATGAATGGTCCTGAGAAAACAATATATATTAAAGAACAGATGAGAAAATATAATCTCACATTATTTATTAATGAAATATTACTCCTTATGCACCAAATGTATCTTACCATGTCATGAACATATATTTTGATGGTTTTCATCAATACATAAAATAATATAACTAATATTATAAATTAATTATAATATTAAATTAAACTGATTAATACACACAAATTAAGATAGGAATGCCCAATGTCACATATAGAAGTGTATTTCCAACTACTGCTTTGTGTTCTCATAATCTCCTGCACTGACAATCACCAAGGGTTTACACCATTTAATGGTTAATAAAATTCATATGAGTCTCTACCCATTATATATTATATCATTTATATCAAGCAAAATTATATATTTTGGTTATTGAATATATATTTAAGACTAATATCATGGAACTTCAGGGTTCTCATTATATTTGGGAACTTCTTTGACCTTTCAATGTGGTAGTTACTCTTATGACATTATCACATTATATATTATGAATAAGAATAATCATTATGTGATAAGTTGTTCATTATTTTTTAAAATAATGAATACTAGTTATCAAAATTTATATTGAAATATTTATAAGGAACCAAATCCAAAAAATTGTGCTTAAAACTATTTTTTTACAAGTGGATTGTAATTTTGATAAATATATATGAAAAAAAGTATTTTTTAAAGTGATAGGGATTAATTTATTAATAATTATTGTTTGAATCCTCCTTGATGTATTATATAGATATTTGTTTTTGGTTTGGATGAAGTGTTGGAAGCTATTTTTTCTTTGGTTGACGAGGTGTTTTTTTGTGTATTCCTTAAGAAAGTTTTGATGATACCCTATCAATATATAACCATGTTTGTGGAATAGTTTCAAGTTAGGTTCACTATTATTTTTTACATCTCATAATATATATGTATCTTTAATAATTTTAGTATTTTAGGATTTATATCAGTGAACACTTTTAAAAGGGTTTCATTCATCCTACTGTTTCACCTCATTTCATTCTATTGTTATTTATAATGAAATCAGATGGTATGGTTTTTTAGTTATAGTCTATTATTATTTTAAATATGTATTAGTAATGTAATTTTATTCTTCACTGATTATTTTTTATATATTTGTCCAGTTTAAGGGGTATATTTATCTCTAAATATACAATATATGTTATATAAATCCTTATAAGATGTTTAAGATAGAATATACCCCAAACATTTGTTTATTTTTTTTATTAATTATAAATAATGTTCCAAGTTAGGTCATTTTGTGTAAAAACTCAAATTTTATTGTGTTATTTATAATTTTTACTTAAAAATATTCCCCTATTGAATTTTTTATGTTTTCCTTTATGAAATTATAATATATTCATTATCATTAAAAGGTAAAATTGATAAAATAAAATCTATATTGAAATTTAAAAAATGATATTAGATATATGGAAATCTATTAAATTATATGTTTTATACCAATTAGGTAAATTTTCTTAATCAGGTTATGCATGAGATAGGTGTGGCACTGGATCATTCAAATATTAATGATGTTGTTTCATTGGTGACTCCGGAAAATGTTTCATAAGTTTGTTATTTCCTTGCTCTAACTTGTTATTAAAAGTAGTTTCTTTTAGAATTAGATTATATTGAAACCCATTTGATTTATTTAACTATGATAAGTAAACATTTAATTTAGTTATATATATATATGTCAAGAGGATATTATGTTCGAGAAATATAAGATGGAAAATTCTCTTATTTATTTTCTCATTAAAGTGTTTGCAATCGACTTATGGTTTATGCCTTCCATCATAGATTGATTTGTGTCCACATACATCAAAGAGTAGTGATCTACTGTTTTATTGGTATTTCTTCAATAATTATGGAAAATATTCTACCATTGTTCATTAGTTACTAGAATTATTGTTTTCATTAATTTTATGTTGTCATTACCTCATCAGTGATCACTTTTTGGTCTCCAAGGATGAAATTTTATTTTTGATATATTTTCTACATGACTACTTTAAATCTATATTTGTGGTGCTGGATGAATTATTATTATAATTATTAGTATAAGATCTATTTTACACTATATATAATTAATATGATTATATATAATCTATTTATGAAATAAGAGGGAGTTGATGTTAGTAAGATCATTTAATGTATAAGGGAATATATAGGAGATCTTATCCACACATATTGATATTTTTTTAGTGAAAATTTATTTATGTATCTGATAACCATAATGTTATCCTTAGCCTTGAATGTGGAGGATTCATAGCTTGGGGACCTTGAGGTAGTGGTTTGAAGGTTCATGCATGTGGTTCAGGGAGATATACTAGAGTGATTGTTAATGTATGATAAATATCATGTGTTATATCATGGGAATCTATTTATTCCATTTTTGATGAGATTAGTGGTTCAACTTGATTTTAAAATAAAACCATTAGAAATGAATCATCAAATTTTTTTGATGTACAATGATTCAGAGACTCTACTTCTATCCCAATATAAAGAGCTCAATGGATGGGTTTAGGTCCTAATATATGGTTTTTGTTAATGTGGAAGTAGAGAAGCATACTCCTTGTGTATTTCCATGCCACTAGAGTTTAAAAAATAGAAATGGGAGTACTTTTTTATATATATTTTTATAAATTTTCCTTTATCTAATAGAGAATATAATTCAATAATGGTGATATTGGATTGGTAAATTATTTCATATCATTTCTAAAAGATCAATATTCTATGGGTCATGTATTATTTATAATAGACATATATGGAAGTTATAATATTGAATCATGTGAGTATATGGTTGAAATTGTTTTATCATAGTTCACATTTTACTTAAAGGGACTCAAATGGTATGTTTATTGAATTTTTTCTATTATTTAATACTATTTTTTATCCTTATATAGATGGAAAGATAGTGTAGATGATTCAAAAAATAGAGATAATGTAGTGAGAATGTGTTTTTTTATCTTAGGGTTTTTGTTTGAAGAATATATATTTGATTGATTCATCTGATTACAAAATTTATCACTCCACCAATAGTATAGATCCATTTAAGTCGTTGTGTGTGGGGCCTTGGAAATATATATTATAAAATACTGAGGATGGAGATACATGGATAGTTATATTACATTAGGTATAGATAACGACATTCATGATTCACATTATCTAGTAGAGGATGAACGGTACTTACGATTATTAGCTATTTTAGGGTGTTAATTATAGGATACCTCTATAAAATTATGTTTTTATCATTTATTCATGAAACTTACTCAAAATAAAGGGTAGTGGGGGTTTTATATTGAGAGAAACTTGTCTCTTAACATCATTGTACCATTGTAGACGATGGATGAAATTTTAATGGTTGTTTATGTATTATATCTTATAAAAAATTAATAATATTCATAATGTATTCCATATTTAATCTCTCCATTATTATCCTAAAATGACTCATATTTTATAAGTTTTAAGGATTTCAGTGTTGAGAAGGATACAACACTCTTGGGGAACCCTATTTATATTTGATGTCGAAAGTAGATGGTGTGGTTTGGTGACATTTTTTCATTAGTTAAAATATTTCAATTCAATTATTTCTTATAAGTGTGTATATAGGGAATAATTTTTCAAGGCATGTTGTTTAATATGAAATTTCATGGCGTAATACTCAGTTTTGTGGTGTATTATGGGGTTTCATAATCTTCTTATTAGATCATTATTATTTCTACTGTTTGATTCTAGAATGAATAAATTTTTTATGTAAAGAATATTTATTTATTTATATGTAATATCTATATATGAATAGATTTGTTCCCAATAATTAATATAAGAGAAACATTTAGTAAAAATTTTGAAACTAGGATGGGAAATATTTAGTGTGAACCCTTTGGATGACTTTATATATAGGATAAAATCCAAATCTATTGGTAATGATCTAGAATGAGATAGGTTAAACCTAAGGTGTCATAATAGGATGTGTTGTAACTTATCTATTATTTAAATGATTTTTTAGTATTATATGGTCTTCCACTGTGATTATTGTTTCATATATTATTCTTTTCCGATATGTTCAATGCCTACAACCAGAAGTAATCATGATAATATTTAATGTGATGGTAAATGGAATGACTACCCTCATGAACAACAAATTGAAATAAGTTATTTAATGTGAAACCTTATTATTATGTATAATAAAATATCTCATTAAATGATTAAAATTATAAAAATTGATGTTTCTCATAAAACAGTAAATGAGATAAATAGGTTGTTTCATAATGACTTTGAGAAAAATAATCTTCAACACCAAAATTTCTAGAATATAGGAATAATCACTCAAATGAATGGCTCAAATGAATGGGAAGATTCTTTGAATATAGAAAATAAGGACATAGGGAAAGTAATTTTCAAGGAAAATGACATGTTTTGTTAATGAAATGGATAATAATAATGGTATTTTTAAGGTATCATTGATATTTTAATGTTATAATTTAGTAATTTATGGGAAATATGAAAATTTATGTCTTAGGGAAATATTTGGAGAAAAGAATCAGTAAGTTTATAAGAGTTATGTTTTTATCTATGATTATTAAGTTATTAAAAATTATATATGAATTTTATGGGTTGTTTTAACAGTATTGATTATGTTTAAATTATTAAACACGAATAAATTGAGGATTAATTAATATTAATACATGATTCTTATTTTATATGTGGTAATTATGTATTGGGTAATTTGATGAGGATGTATAGTTAATTGTTTTAGAAGAAAGTGTTATTATTTATTTTTATGTATAAGGATTCTATATTTATGTTGTATAAGTATTTTAATCCATTATATTATGGATATAAAAAACATGAAACAAATATGGATGGTATAGTAGTAGTTTTTCATTAATGATTTGAAATAATATTTTGAATGGTGCTGATATCCAAGAAAAATGACCTAGTGGTGAGGTGATATTTTTAGAGAATACTTGATTTCATGAAATATAACCCTTATTATATTAGTATTATTGATTAAATAATGTTTATTTAGTAAAAAATAGAAGAATTACATTGAATATGAAAATGAGATAGTATTGGTTACCATGAATATGGTTAGTGATTTGATGAAAAAGTAATTCATTATGAAGTTTACTAAATTTTCAAATTTGAATTCGATAACATGAGATATTATTTAAAGGTAAAGGGGGAGTTATTTCTTGGATGCAGTCATGTTTTAATTAAGGAATTATGGGGATTTATTTTGTTCCTATGTGTTCAAGGTATTTATATATGATTGAAAGAGTCGATTTATGTCGAATTAATGATAAGTTGTTTTTAAAAAATTAGTGACATTATTCAAAAATTATTGTATTTATAAATTTGGTTACACATATTTTGGAGGATAAAAAGGGTTGAAAACCTATTTAATGTATTGAGTTGAACATTAGATATTATTATTATAAGTTAAAGTATGATTTTCCAAATTGGATAACATGTTCTTACCGTTTTTGTTTTGGTAAATGTTTAGAGGCTAGAGGAGTGACCTATGAATCATACGAATTGTTAAAAAAAATTAGTGTTTTATTTATATATAAAAAATTATTTCTAATACCAATAACCCGGTCTAATAGATGGAGTAAATATTTATCAAATCACAAAAAAAGGATTATAGTGTGCTTATGATATGAGAAGAAATTATGTGTCTATATATTCTTGACTGTTTTAACTGGATAGTAAAAGAATAACATTAATTTATGAAAAATACCTTTAAATAAAAAAATTCCCTTCTCTTTTCTTACATTGAAATCAATGGTCATTTAATCAATCTCAGATTTAAGGTCTTGTGATGGTAAAAATTATCATGACCATGTTCTCTCTCACTATCTATCACTCCATATGCATAATATATATATTTTATTTACATATTTTCACATACCACTAATTATTAATTAGTTCAAAACCAAGTTACCTATTATTCTATATTTCCTTCATAATACACCTTCCCTCATTCCAAGAAGAAGATTTAATAACCAGTTTTATGACGTGGGTTTTCCCTAAAATAATTTTCAAATGTGAATATGAACATAAGAGTAATATGAAAGGCTATAATTTATTGAATGTTGAGAATTTAACCCCATGATATTTTAATAGATTAAAATTAGGTTTGATAGCATATATGACACACAACACCAAGCCTAAAAAACAATTAAATATTATTATATAAATATGATCATTATAAACTTGACACTAAAATTTGTATTTATGAGTAGTATTAAACAAATTATGAAATTTATATAAAGAAACTTATAAATAAAAATGCATTGATTAATTATTATTTAATAAGTTCTCAATTTTTAGAAAAGTTATATTACGCTAAAGAAATTTTTTTTCTTCAAATACTGATTTTTGTTTATTTTTTTTTAGAAAATAATATAATTAATTTTGATAACTTACATAAATTTTCTTTTATAAAATTGATATCATTTTTTAAATCAGAATATCAAAATTATCTTTTGGTGAATATTTGGTATTTTTTGGGCATTTTTTGTTTTCAATTAATAGTGATAAATATTGATTTTTATTGAAAATAGTATATTTATTTCAAAAATTTACCAAGCTGCATTTCAATTAAAAAAATTTATTGGTAAAATTAATTCTATTATATTATTTGTATTTATATATGTTCTTTGGTATAAATTTATGAATTATATTGGTATGGATATATTTATATACATAAAAGTAATATCTCTAAAAAAATTATTTTCATTGATGCTTTTTATTAAAAAGAATTTTCTAAATTATAGGTATTTAATTTAATAATATAGATTCCATATTTAAAACATAGATGTTCAAATATGGTAAATTGGTCCCTTTTATTTTTGGTAAATTTGAATTGTAATCGTGGAAAAATTTATCACATTAGTATGAGTTTAATAGAGTTAATGTTGATTACAAATAATTAATAAGTACATAATATTGAATCCTAATTCTTATTGTATTAATTTAATTATACCACTATCATTTTATGCTCGAAATATATTAGTTTAATGGACACATTTTTATGAAAATGAAAAATATTTTATTTAAATCAAAAAAAGATACAAAATATCACTCTCTTTGTTTTAAATTTCCTTGATGTGTTCACATAAGAACAAAAAATACTTATTAATGAAAAATAATTGTATATATTTTAATAAATAATATATATTCATCATGAAAAATTATTTATAATTTTTAGGTATTATATAATTACTAAAAAATATTACACAACACTAAAATAGTATTTATTATATTAATTGAATAATTTATTAATAATTTTGAAAATATTAAAAGAGAAATAATTTGAGTATTTTAGAGTGTTCCAATAATATTAATGTCTCTTATGACATATCAGTGATGTTTTAAAATATTATATTACAATATTAACCTTTTATTTATGTCTTTTAAGTCAAATTAAATAAATAGTGTCAAGATTGATAATAACGATCTTTTATCAAATCATATTGTATTTAATTATTAAAATATCATAAAAATATTTAAATTATAAATGCATAATATTATGTATCACTCCAGGTTTCTACTAACTAGCCTTTTCATTATACTTTTTATGTATATAAAGTATATATGTGGATTTTGGGAGAATTTAGAGAACTTGTCGAGTGTTTTTAGGGATTTTATATAGGTGCACAATTGGTTCATGGTTTGGAAAAACCATGAAACACATAAATGAAAACATACACAATGAGATAAGGGACTAAAGGGATGGGGAACAGGTTATGAATGGTTTGTCCAAACGATATGGCATCCATGGAGAAACAATGAAATTTGAGATAGTCATCTTTGGCATGGGTGGAACATGTTTTTGAAATATTGTGAGTCAACCATCCATGATTCATCCTTGAGGTAGTTGCTTGCACAAGGTTGTTTCATGATTTACCCAATCGTGCAACTAACTATGCATAAGTTAAAGATGATATCCTAAAATTGTGGATCTCACACACTGTTTTCTCTAACTCCTCCATTTTTCTTCCTATGTAGCCCTAACTCAATATTCTATCTTCCCAAAAGTAAATTAAGCTTCTCCCATCAATCTGGAGGAGATATAATGGCTTCACATGGTGTTTTGAAGCCAGATCCTCAAGATAAGTGGTCATTCTTGGTGATTTTTTTTAGATATACTTCTCTATCTCCCTCGATTTCTTAGACAAACATTACTATGGTCATATCTAAGATATTTTATTCTCGATATGATTATATTTTTTATGTTTTATGATAGTATAATAGATCTAATATGGGTTCATAGATATTTAACCTGGTTTTGTTGGTGTTTTATGTTGTTTATCATTTTAACTAATTTCTCAAGGTAGGTGGCTTCACACTCGACTCCTCTATTTAGAAATTGATGCATTAATTTCAAATTGACTATTTTTCTTGAAATTGGTTATGAAATTGATATGAATTTTTTGTTAAAAACCCTCTTGAGTGAATGGTTTGGAAAATGGTAAAAATGTTGTTTTGGTTAGAATGTGTATTTGGTAACATGATTTTAAAATGAAAATTTTAAAATGTTTGGTTTTTTTCTGCAAGGAACAAAATGGGTTTCCATAAAAACATGTTTATTGAAATGGGTTTGAATTCACATGGGTTTAGAATAGTTTTTACATGGTTGTTTAGTGTTTGTTTATATGCATTGGGATAGATAAGGGTGTGAAGTACCACCTTAGAAAGGTTGGTATGGATATAGGTGTGATGTACCACCGTCAAGGTGGTTCACTAAGTGATGTATTAGTGAAAGGATAACTCACTAATCATGAGTATATTGAGTACCACATTTTATACATGGTTTAATGTGTGGTTTTTTGGACCATAATGGGTTACGTAAAAATAGAACTTGGGATATGGTTTCAGAACATTGTTTAGTTTCTTTCTGTGGAAATTTTGGTTATCATGAGAAAAATATTTTATTGGAACTTTTTTATATTTTGATATAAATTTCTTTCAAAATGTTTTTTTTTATAATTTTTTTTTATGAATGTTCTAACTTGTTCTATCCTGGAGGCATGAGTAGTTAAGTAATTTGTGGAAAACCAGCTAGGAATTTATACTCGCTCCTTCTTTGGAACTTTTTTGATTTTGAAAATATTGTTTTTTTAGAAATAGTAAAAGGTAAAGTATCACACATATTTAGCAGTACTTCATGATATGTGGAGTGTTTTTTGGATTTACCGCATGAATCTTGTTAAATCATTGGACTTGTAGTTTTCATTGAGTTTCATTAGTTTTGTAGTCTTCCACGGGGTACTTTGATATTGTTGTATTCTGTTTTGGTACATGGTTTTAGTTTTATTTTGATAATTAAAATATTGAGTTGTCTTTTATTTTTATCATGAATCATATGTGGTTTATTTGGTTATGGTATGTTTGGTTATATGCTTGTTCTTAAAGGGAAACTCATCCACTACAGGTATTAAATACCGTTAGAATTTATTACCATCCTTTGAAATCTTGGGCATATTCCTTAAGGTCATGTTACATTCTATATGTTTTTCAACCCATTGAGAAAGGGTAAGAGGTTAAAATTGGTATCAGTTTTTTCAGTAAAAAATATATTTCAGACAAGTGTTATCGTCTTGGTCCTTCCATTTTTCTAGAAAAAGTGGTCCTTGACTTGGTATTGGTTGTCAGTCTTGGAGTTGAATTCATTTGGTTATATTCCTTGAGTTGGGATCATGGAGAGGAGTGAAATTGTTAGGAATTGTAATATAGATCATAAAAAGAAGTAGATGCCCTTTTCATATAGAAATTCTACTAACCAAGTAGTTTGGTACATAATTATTTTGGAGACACTTAAAGGATTTGGACTCTTATTGTCATGGGTTTAGCCAATGAGGCAAGATTGAAATACATTAGAAGAATGAAATCCCAATAATACATCATATATCTTTTAGAGTAATGATTTTTGATTTTGTGAGATGTGTTGATTTTTGAGAAATATTGAAATTGTTTTCAAATGAAAGACCTTGAAAATAGAATGATTGTGGTTTTTTAATATAGTTTGATTTTCAAAAGAAATTTAAAATTTTCCAAAAATGGTGGAAGATGGTAAAAGATTATTTTAAAAAGAAATGTTATGATTGTGTGATGTGGTAGAATTTCAATTTTTAATAGTCTAGTTGATAGAGAGTGTGACTTATGTTGTTTTTTAGGTTTCGAGAAAATGGTATCATATAGGTGTCATAGAAACCAACTAGAATAAACTTCTAAGAATATGGTTTCGACTAAGCCACCATTGAACCAACCACTAATTCAATGTATTGTCCAAGGGTTTCAGGTTGTAGACACAGGGAACTAGAGAGATCAGCCAAGGCATGTGGATCATTAATTATAATTACAGGAACATAATATACCAACCTTTAGGGGTGATTATAAATTTTAGAAGGTATAGGTGTGGCTAAATAGGATGAATCTTATCTTTGATTTCATCATCAAACAATCAGAGATGAAAGTCAAGCCGGTGATGCACTTAATGGAGGATCATTTACGCCAGTTGTGGGATTTAGCAATTCGTGATAAATTGGACTAACCTCTTTCTTTAGAGGATATTAAAAAAAAATTAGCAAAAAATTATATCCTCACTTGTCTAGAGTAGAAATAATAACATAATTATTCATCCTAAAGCAGAAAAATATCTCAATCATTGATTATGTGTCTAAATTCATGAATTTAGGGTTTTTTACACCTAAAGTTTCTTCTAGTGGATCCTTGAAGGAACACACATTTGAATAGGGACTAATGCAGGAGATTCATTCAAATAATGTTGTGCTTTATATTAGGGATTATATCGAGATGTTCAATAGAGAGATAGTGGTAAAACAGGGAATCTCAGCAGCTATGGGAGGATGAAGTATGTTGATGCCCATAGAAAATGGTAGGAAATATATTGTTGGGAGAAATAATAATAGGTAAACCAATTTAAAAGGTGGGAGCTTGAATCAAAATAAAATGGATGGATCAAAAAACCATCCTCGATGACCTAAGAGTAAAGCGGGATGTTTCTAATGTGGTTTGTTTAACCACCTAAAGCAAGAGTGTATAGAAAAACATAGATCATGACACAACTACAATCATAAGGTGAATATTCAGTTCTGTTTTCATAGTGATCCGAGTTCTGGTGCTCAGGACACTTATTAAGTGTCACATACATCATATAATTTGTTAGTGAGAGGGTAACATAATACCTGTCATCGACAGAATAGATCCATCCATGGTGATTTCATGAATACCATGACTCCTCAGGAAGTGCAATCTAAATACGGTAATAAGGAAAACATTTTTATGATGAAGTAATTATATAGAATTGAGCATATTATTTTTGATGATCATCCAGGACCGTCTATGTTTTCAGGGATGATTAGTTTTAATTCTACCCTTATGAACATATTGTTTTATACTTGTATATCCCATTTATTTATTGTTTCTCGTGTAGGTTATTTTTTTCATTTAAAAGTCGATGTGCTGTATTCTATGATTAAAATTCAAACACCTCTTAGTCAAAGAGAATGTAGAACATTTTTGGATAGAACACATTCTATAACTCTTTATAGAGTTGAGATAAAATAGGATTTATCTATGTTTGAGATTTAATTTTTTGATATAATCATGGGAATGGATTGGTTGGAAATATTCAAAAATTATATTTAATATTATACCAAATAGTTCAGTTTCATGACTGAAGATAGCAACGAGAATATATTTTGATGAGACTATAGTGTAAAGACATGTACAACGAGCTTCTTTAAACCAGAAATTGGAATGATTTATTACTAGTTGGTAGCATTTTCTTTAACATAGATAAATGATATTGAGAGGAAAAAAATTTACAGTAATAGTGGATTAGTTTGAAGACGTGTTTCATGAAAATTTCTTATGGATTACACATATAAGACAAGTGGGGTTTATGATTGATCTCCTTCAAGGGAATAATATTATTTTAATTTTGTATTATTGAATGTAACCCATATAATTAAGGTATCTAAAAGTAGAGATAGAAGATCTATAATAAAAAAATTTCATTCGGCCTAGAATTTCTCCCAGGGCAGCACCGGTCATGTTTCTGAAAAAGGTGGAAATAACTCTATGGTTGTGTATGGATTATCATAAGATTAACCAAGTTATGGTAAAGAATTAGTATCCACATCCATTTAATAATTATATGTTCGATCAATTAAGAGGATCTCAGTGGTTCTCTATGATCGACTTGTGATCCATATATCACCAAATGCGAGTTTAGAATTAGGATATTCAAAAGAATGTTTTTAGAAGAAGATATATCCATTATGATTCTAGAGTAACACCTTTAGGTCTTATAAATACTCCAATGGTCCTTATAAAATTAATGAATCATATATTTTATAGATATTTATATACTTTTATGGTGGTGTTTGTGGATGATATATTGGTGTATTGAATGACAAGGGCTAATCATGACTAACACTTTACAACAGTTTTGGGAATCTTGGGAAATAATATGTTGTATTAAAAATTATAAAAGTGTGATTTTTGGATAAAATAAGTAGAATTTCTTAACCATGTAATATTTAAAATAGGAATTTCTATCCATCTAGAAAATATAGAGGTTTTAATATATTAGAAACCACCGAATTACCTCTTCGAGATGCATAGTTTTCTCCGGTCATATGGTTATTACCAAGGATTTTTTTGTGATTTTTCTTGACTGGACTCACCTATAAAAGCTTAGAAAAATAATAATGTTCCCTTACAATGGGATGATGAATTCCAAAATTATTTTCAAGAGCTTAATTTTTTCATTGCATCATAACAAATATTTATTTTTCTAGAATCATGACAAGGGTACGTTGTGTATTTTAAATTTTCAGAATTAGGATTGGTGTGTGTTCTCGTGAAGGGAGAACATGTGGTTTCATATGGATTAAGGTAGTTATGAGTTCATGAGAAAAACTACCCAATGCATGATTTGGAGTTAGTTGTTGTAGTCCACGATTTGAAAATGTAGCATCACTATCTCTTCGATGAGAAATTTACTGTGTTTATGGATCATAAGATCTTGAAGCATATTTTCTCATAGTGGAATGTAAACCTAAGACAAAAAATATGGATGGAATATCTCCAAATGTTTGACTTTAACTTGATGTATAACTCGGGTAAGGTAAATTTGGTGAGAAATGCATTAACTAGAAATTCATATGCTCTATTGGAAAAGGGTCTTTAGAAAAGTGACAGTTGTTGTTAATGATAACATATATGATCTTGGAATGAGAATACCTAGTTGATGTTGCGGCTTTCCTTCCAGTTTATATGGTTCCTAATTTGGTGACAGTGGTTAAAGAGTCGCGAAAAATCGATGCAGAATGTGTGGCGATTAAGTAAAAACTCAATGGTTGGGAGACCATTGTGGGTTGGATGCTGTATAAGAGTTTTTTTTGTTCATAAATACAATTATTGTACCTACGGATTCAAGAATAACTTATTCATACTTACCCCATTCATCATGGGATATTCATCATATAATATAAAAGATGTATAAGTCATTAAAAGCATAGTTCAGTTACAATGTTATGAAAAGTTTAGTGGATGATTTTTTTTAAAGATGATTAACTTGTCAACAAGTTAAGGAAGTGAATAAGTGACCTTCATGTATGTTGAAATATTTACCTATTCATTTTTTAAGTGGGAAAAAATAACTATATATTTTTAATATGTCTTTACATAGTGATATGAAACATTATAATATATGGTTGATAGTGGATCGGCTCAAAAAGACAGTTCATTTCAACCCTATTCTTGAAACTCCAATGGTGGAGTACTTGTCAAAAATATATATCTAAGAAGTAGTAAATATGAATGGAATACCAGTTACAATAGTTTCAGATAATGATCTGAGGTTTACATCTTATTTTTGGAAATCCATACATAAATCTCTTGGGACTCAATTGAATATTAGTCTAATGTATCATCCTCAGAATTTTGGTCAATCTGAAAGGATGATATAGACTTTAGAATACATGTTTTTGGTTTTTTGTAATAGAATTTGATGGATCATTGGAATAAAATAATCCATTAGTGGAGTTATCATATAATAACAGTTATATGTCCTTGATACGAATGGCCCTGTTTTAATCATTGTATGGGCCTCCTTATCATTCTCTGCATTGTTTGGTGGAATATGATGATACATCACTAGTTGGGATGAGCCTTTTCCAAGAAATAATAGATAATATTTAGTTGGTTAGGAAAAGGATGGAGAAGGATCACGGTCTTAAGAAATCATATTCACATCATCACCAATGTCCATTTTCATTCGCGGTGAGGGGTCATGTGTTCTTGAAGATCTCTCCAAGGAATGGTCATCATTTTTTGGGAATCATGTCATGTTACCTCCTCGATAAATAGGCCCTTTGAGGTACTAAAATAGGTTGGCGGGTTGGCATATCTGTTGGAATTTCCATCCTAGTTTAGTGTAGTGTATAATGTGTTTCATGTGTCTCAGTTAAAAAATTATCATCCTTATCCGGACCATGTGATTCAATGGGATCATGTGGAACTAGAGTCAGATACTTTGTTGGTATATTTTCTGGTGTAGATTTTGGATAGGTAAGATAATGTCTTACATTATAAAAGCATTGGACTAGTGTGGGTTTTGTGGAAATATGGTCAGATTTAGGAAGAGACATTGGAATGAAAAAAGGAACTAAAAGAGTATGGTCCAGAACCCTTTTGTAGCAGTGATGGTTTTCTACAATCTGGGGATAGAAAGGCTAATGGTGGGGGAGAATGTAGAACCCCCAATTTCAAGTATGTAAACCTTTATTTATGATTTATAAGTACGTAAAGTTTATGGGTGTAGTTTGAGAGAGTTTAGAGAACTTGTAGAATTGTTTTGGGGATTTTCTATAGGTTCACAGTTTGGGAATCCCATGAAACACCTACAGTAAACCGGATACAATGAGACAGGGGGCTAAAGGGAAAGTGCAAGGGTTGCACATAGTTTTTCCAAACCGTGTAGCATCCAAGGAGAAAAAAAGAAACTTGATACTATGGTCTTCAAAATGGTTGGAGCATGGTTTGTAAACCATGAAATCCAATCATGCAAGTTTCATCCTTAAAGAAGTGGCTTGTTCACATTTATTGTACAGTTTTCCTAAACATTTGACTAACCATACACCAGTTAATGATGAGATCCTAAAACTATAGATCTCACACATTTTTGTCTCAAAATATCCTTATTTTTCATTTATGTGTCCCTAACTCGATATTATCTCTTCCCAATGGTTAACGAAGCTTCTCCCATCGATCTGGGGGTGATCTAAAGGAGTCCCTTATTATTTTGAACATATATCCTCATAGTAAGTGATCGTTCTTGGTCATTCTTGGTTCGTTTTCTGAGATATACTTCTCTCTCTATTGGTTTCTTATATCTACATCCTCTATGGTTATATCTAATATAGTTGATGCCAAATAGGTTTATATTTGTCTTGGATTATGATAGGGGAAGATATCTATGATAGGTTTGTGTATATTTGACCTGGTTTCATTGGTATTATTCAGGTCGTTTATTTTTTCACCAATTTATCGAGGTAGGTGGATTCACTCTCGACTCTCCTATTTAGAACGTGAAGGATTGATTTAAAAATAACTATTTTGATTGATTTTTTTGTGAAATTTATGTAAATTTCTTTTTAAAACCATTCCTGAGTGCCATTTTGGAAAATTGGGAAACATTGTTTTTTAGTTGGGAAGTTTATTTGGTAACTTTATTTTAAAATGATTATTTTAGAATGTTTGGTTTGTTTTTTTGTATGGAACAAAAAATATTTCAATAAAAATGTTATTTTTGAAATTGTTTTGAAAAAACATAGGTTTGTAATGTGTTTGGCAAGGTTGTTTGATGTGTGTTCATATGCATTGGGAGGGATATAGGTGTGAAGTATCTCCATTAAAAGGTTGCGACAGATATGGTCATGATATACCCCCATGAAATTTTTTCACTAAGTGATGGATTAGTGTAAGGATGATTACCCACTCATGAGTATAGGGAGTTATAGGTTTCATATATGGTTGAATGTGTCATTGTATGGAATAAGATGTGTTATTCCAAAATATTAGATGTGATATTGTATTAGAACAATATTTCATTGCTTTCCTTGGAAATTTTGGTTATCCTGAGAAAATTGTTTTGTTGGAACTTATCTATATTTTGATATATAAAATTTTAGAAATTTTTTGGAATAATTTTTTTTATATGAATGTTCTAACATTCACTATATAAGTGGTGTGAGTAGGGAATTAATTTAGGGAAAACCTAATAAGTTTTACTACTCACCCCTTATTTAGAACAATGGTTCTTTTGCAGATGTTGTTTTTCAAGACATAGGAAAATTCAAAATATAACACATATTTAGAAGTAATTTGTGATTCATGGTATGTTTGGTGGATTAGGATAATGGGTATTTTTTGAACTTTGGATATGTAGTTGTCTTTGAGTCTTGATGGTTGACCTAAACTATCGTTGAAGTCGGTAAAAGTTTAAAATTTATATTCCTACTAACTACTGTATATGTGGCAAGCAGGGTCGAACCCACAGGGAAGACTATTTTGGCCACTACTTTCTAAAAAAAACTCAGTAAGCTCCACTGTTGTCAGCTGTGGAGTAGTTTTCTTATCTTTTTTTATATCTTTTAAATTTTTTTATGATTTTATAATCTGCAACGTAAAACTACAATTCCTTTGAAAAACTTGTTCTACCGTCACTAAAACAGAATACAACTGAAAGAAAAAAAAATGCAATGAAGAAAATAAGATGCTGATAAAAGACAACAGTAAAGAATTCTCGGGGTTCATTCTAGTCTACTGGTTTAAATTATTTTTCCTTTTCATGTAAAAGTACTGCTTCGTACCACTAAAAAGAGACAACTTACTTCCCTCGCCAGGAGTTAAGTTGTCGAAATTGTTCAACTTAGAGTTCGCCACTCCAAGAAGTTCAACTTCAGACAAATGAATTAAAAGAACATCAATACAAACTCACCGTAAGTAATGAAGTTTTAATTACAAGCTGATTATTTAAAAGTTGATTCCATAATCGAACTCGCCAAATGATTACAGAGTTCAGAAAATTTAAATGCATGTGGTACAAAGCAGATGAATGAAATTAGATTTGATCTCGCCGATCAAATCTAATCACAGAAGAATTGGTTAATGAGAAGGAAGAAAAAGATGCCAGTAGAGCTAGAACTTTCCCCAAACTAAGAGACTTAGCTAACTATACTATTCATTATCACAGCAGTCATAGGAAACAATTCAGAAACAGAGTACAAAAGTTTAAATCGTGAGGGAGAAGGAACTCCCTAAAAATGCTCTGCTCCTAAGTTCCTGGACTGCACTGCTCAGCATTGTTCCTCGATCGTCTCTCCACCGGTAAGTGCATGAATGCCTCCGTCCATGAATGTGTCGCCTTTTGAATCCGAATGCAAGCCGCCCCAAAAACGCTGCTTGATCTGCTTAAATACTCTCTGTCATCCACTACATGTCACCACATGATTCCACCGACTTCATGTTTTACTCACGAACGCACCGCACACGTGCGTTTTTTCGCGACCGACACGTCGCGCGAGTTTTTCCTTCGTAACTAACTCCGAATGAGTTAGTTGCACATACTTGGACATAAACGTGACTCCTGAATGAACCTGTCATGCTTTAAACAAAATTAAATAAATAAAACACAATGAGTGTTAACTAAAATTTTAAAGTTATTATTTAACTTTACTATTATATACTAATTAAAAATAATCAGAGTTAAATATTAAAAAGTTCATCAAAACGCTACTAATTTAATTAAATTAATAAATATAAATACTAAATACTAAATTATTTTAGTGTATCATATTTTAACTAAATCATTAAAAAGTGACACTATAAGTATAAAAGTAATAAATTTATAACATAGATTGTATTAGTAAATTTTATTATTACTACATTAAGAAATTAAGTTGCTCGTTTAATTTATTATTGAGTTAATTCTCATTCAGTAATTAGAATTAATTCTTAAGTTTTAAATAATTTAAAAATTATATTTTGTAGTTTATTTATAATTATTTTTATCTAAATTTATACTTTTAATAGTAAATTAATTAATTATTAGAACTTATTATTAATTAAGTCTTAAATTTTTCATTCTATAATTCATCCATTTAATAAAATTATAAATGGTTTAAATTGAAAATTTTAATAAATTATTTAATATTGACTTGACTAAGTTAAAGAAGCTTTTATGAAAAATTAATTTAACATTAACTTTTCCTTTAACTTTTTTCTTTTCTTTTTGTGTTTAATTTTTTTACTTTACTTTTCTTCTTTTGACTTATCTTTTATTATTATATGTTTGTTTGTTTATTATTATTATTTATTTTTATTTTTTTAATACTCTCTTCTCCTCCCCCAAATCGGCGCACAGCAGGGGGAAGGGTTTTGTGCTCTGCTTCTTTCTTGCAGAGAAGCGATGCGGCAACCTCCAACAGCACCAGGGGAGCAGCTCGGCTACTCCTCAAGACGTCGCGGCATCTCGGAAAGCCACCTTTTGCTTCTTCTTCACCACCAGAGGCGGAAACCT
This sequence comes from Viscum album, assembly GCA_963277665.1. Taxonomy (NCBI): domain Eukaryota; kingdom Viridiplantae; phylum Streptophyta; class Magnoliopsida; order Santalales; family Viscaceae; genus Viscum; species Viscum album. The sequence goes on along the minus strand of OY728119.1, from coordinate 413,115,885 downwards.
CCTCATCAGCACGCATGAAGACCCTACTACACAGTTCATCTTCAGACAGGTCGGGCATCCCCTTTCTTTAGTGCAGTGCACAAGTGGTAGAGTTCCATTTCCTTCCTCAAGCTGGTCATCGTTGGTCTATCTTCCAGAGTTGCAGCAACCTCCCCCTTTAGATCAAGGTGGCAGCTTGAGCTCCTATCTTCCATTGGCATCCAGCAACCGCGCACAGTAGAAACACAAAATCACACCTCCTCCGGGTGGTGGCGCTACGGTACTTCCCTCCTCCAGCAATGGCGCGATGTGGTCTTCCTCTACTCCGCGGCAGCTCTCGGCCCAGCTACAGTAGCATCCCACAATAGCCTCCTCTTCGGGTTCAACTCCGTTACAGTGTTACTCGTGGAATCACATTGTCTCTTGTTCACTACCGTAGCCCTCGGTCCTGCGTCAATTTTCGATCTGCAGGAATTGAGTCTCTAGCTCTACTGTGGTTGAAAAATCAGCATCGGAAAAATGAGTCAATGCGGGTAGCAGTAATGGTGAGGAGCAGAAAACTTGAGTAACAGTGAGGATTTCAGTATGAGTTATTCTGACGGTGAGGTTTGAGAGATGAAGCAGGGGATGTGACCTATCGGTGAGGTGGAAAAACGAGGGATATCAGTGAGGATGCCTAAACAGTGAGAGTGAGGTCACAGTGAGGCTGGAAAAGGGACAGTAGGGTAGAGATAAATTGGGTAATAGTGAGGTTAGATGAAATTTGATAACAGTGAGGTAAAGGAAAAATTAATAGTGAGGTTGCTAAAGCAGTGAGACAGTAATGGGTAATGGTGAGGAAATGGTAGGATATAACAGTGAGGTGCGGGTAAGATGGTAACAGTGGACTTAGGCTGAAATAGTGAGGAGGTTACTGTTATAAAAATAAAGAGTCAATGTTACAAATAAATTAGAAGTTACCGTTAGAATGCTAAGGGTAAGGTGCAGGGCATTGTCTAACAGTGAGAGAGCTACTGACAGAGGGAAATAAAAGGAGATGAAGCGCAATAGTGAGGTGGTCACTGTTAGGTGAAATAATGAAGCAGGGTTCACTGTTAGGCTTGGAAAGGGACAGTGTTAAGCTAACAGTGAGGTTTGAGATGAGTTTGCATAACGGTGAGGTAGAGAAAGTAAGTGGGTAACTGTGAGGTAATGCGGCGCAGGGTCACCGTTACAAAACAAAAGCTCACTGTTATGCAAAAAGAAATAAAAGCTCACCGGTACCCGGCAAAAATAAAAAGGGTCACCGTTAAATCTAAAATAATATAAAACGTGACCTTCAAAAATTAATTTGTACTAAAAATTAAAACTTTAAACAATATAAATATGAAGAATGAAAATAATTAATTAAAGATTAGTATCATAAATTTATAACAGGATTTTTATTAAACCTTAAAATATTAAAACCATACCTAAGATTATTAATTGACAACACTTAAGCTAAGAACTGAATAATTATTAAACTAAAATAATAAAAGAATTACATTGAAATTACTATATAAATTAATTAAAGATTACCAGCAGATGAAAATTAAAAGCATCGGTAACCCAATAAGTCACCGCAAGCTCTTATCTACCTCACTGGTAGACTAAATTCAAAATTCGGTGTCTTAATAATTAATCTACATACATAAAATAATATAATTAATGCTTAATAACTCTTAATTAATTAATTAATTAACTATTTTAACACATATAATTAAAAGAGAACTGTTTAAATTAATTAAAAACACAAATTATTTACTTAAATGACTAGTAGGTGATTAAACACATAAAATAATAAAATTAACCTATTCTAATGTAACTTAATTAAAAGATTAAATAATAAAATAAAGTCTATGTTAATTAAATTGAATTACATAGATTAAATAATTGTTTATAATAAATATTAACTATTATAAAGTTAAGCAGATTTAAATTAACCAAACTAAATAAGACATAATTAGAGTTGAATAGTTTAGTAAGATTAAAATTATCAATTTAAAGACTAAAAAATACATAATTAACTATAAAAAAAATGATTAATTAACATATTTAGCGATAAAATTACAAAAGTGAAAATATTAATTAAAAAGTGTCAAAATAATTAATTAAATTGATAAAAATTAAATAAAAGATGTGGCAAAACTACGTTAAAATAGAGCCACATCAAATTCCCCAACACTTAAACATTGTTTGTCCTCAAACAATCCCATGTTTTATTCTCTTTGAAAAAAAATGTGAAATATACAAATCAGCAATGTTCGGAGAAGTTTCAACAGAGGACTCAAAAAGTGTGCTTAGGCTATTGAACACATACCTCAAATAAAGTCTCTCCTAGAACCACTACTCAAAGGGAACTCAAGTAAACCATGAATCATCCATAAATGAAGGTGTCCTGCTTCATATATGACTCTGCCTAGTGACTTACTTAAATTCAAGCTCAATCTCTAAATTCAAGAGTGATAAAAGGTAAAATGAAAGTGGAATCAAAACCTTAACAAAAGGAACTTTGTACTTTGACTAATCCCCTTGGTTCCAAAATTAAAACATAGATATTTTTTTTTTTTGAAATCACTTTATTGATACAACCCAAATGACTCCCATATAAACCAGTTGTCCCCCTCTTCATCTGGAGTTCATTATTCCCCTCACCTTAATGAATTCATTTTTGACCTTAGACACTTTATTTATTTTTCCCAAGCCATGTAATTTGTGCCAAGCACTGTGCAATGCACTTATTCAGAGTGTACAGAGGGCTTATAGTAAACAGAAACGCACCCAGCATCTAAGGTCTCAGAGATTCACCGTGGGATCCCAGATGCCCAGTATTACTCCAGTTTCAAAAGATTTATATAGAAACCATTTACATTGACTCAATAAAAATGATCATTTTTATAAATTAACAGAATGAAAAGGCTCCTCGGATAAAAGTCAAACTTCCAGTACCTAAAATTATGATCTTAAATCCACTAAAAGATTTCCCATATCACTCTCAAAAGAAGTTCCTAACCAAAATTCATTAAAACACTAAACAATTCCACTCAGCAATCATCCACCAACACTCATTTCAGACTCAAAGCAAGACTCAACTTCCAATCAAGCACCATCCTAAGGCAAGACTCATTTGAGTGCAGTGTAAAGACTAAAATTGTGAAGAAATTTTTTTGAAAAATTTTGACCATTTTTTTGACAAAAAGTTTAAAAGCAGTGGGAATTGATGAGCATTACAATTAAACACAGTTTATCACAGTCAAGAATTGACCCCCTCCCCCACACTTAAAAACCAACTTTGTCCCCAAAGTTGAATTCTAAATATGGAGAAGAACAATTAATCAATTTAAGGTTCAAAATAGATTTTCAATTTAGTAGATTATAAGAAAAGTATAAAGGTCTCAATGAAGTTCAAAATTTTATTTTGCCACAATGAATAACTTACAGCAGGTTCATATCCATACACACATTAAAGTGACAAAGATTTTCATTAAAGCTCAAAAGAATTATATAATGTGTGGGTGCACAATTAATTGGGTGTAAGCATTTTAACAGAGTTCAATAAAATGTTCAATATAGCAGATAAAGTTCATGCTAAACACCTCAACGAAACAAGAAGATTCAAATGATCAGCAGCATGTACTCCCCCCCACACTTAGTTTCATGTAGTGAAAATGTTTTATCACAATGCAATTCAGTTTTTTAAATCAAGGAGGCTCATGCAGATTTTTAATTCATTAGTTACACGACATGTAGCAGAATCTTATAATACAAGCAGAATTTTAAGCAAAAACAGAATTTTAATAACCAAAACAGGAGCAGAAAAATAAGTGCAACAAGTTGAAGTACTTCCCTGACTAATCTCTTGTCCAAAAATGACCATGGGAATTCCACTCCATAAATGACAGAAGCATCATTCCTAAAAACACAGAGTATATAGACCAGGAACAATTATCCAGCAAAAACAGAGCATATATAAGCATACAAAGCAGCACTTTATTCAAAGTAAAATAAGAACAGAACAAAAGTAAAAACAAAGAAAGAGAATGAGTTGTCTCCCATGAAGCACTGAATTTAAAAGTCTTCAGTTAGACTTTATTTAATCACAATTTTTTATTTATTAACAAAACACAAACCATGGGTTGCCTCCCATGCAGCGCTAGGTTTAAACTCTCCAGCCAGACTTCATTCAAGAACAGTGAAAGCAGCCAAACCCTTTGGCTGCCCCTAAAAATAGAGTTTCAGTCTTTTCCCATTAACCAACATGGGTTTATTCTCTTCACCAACTATTTCCACAGCTCCATTCTTCAGAACTCTCACAACAGTAAACGGTCCAGACCACTTAGACTTCAACTTCCCAGGAAAAATTTTAAGTCTAGAATTAAAGAGGAGAACCTTCTGTCCAGATTTGAACTCTTTAGTTTGAATGATAGAATCATGAAAAATTTTAGTCCTCTCTTTATAAATCCTTGAATTATCATAACTCTCTCTCCTAATGTCATCAAGTTCACTCAACTCAAGCAATCTCCTCTCACCAGCACTCTTAAATTCAAAGTTCAGAGCCTTAACTGCCCAATATGACTTATGTTGCAACTCCAAAGGTAAATGACAACATTTCCCAAACAACAGCCTATAAGGAGACATACCTATTGGGGTCTTAAAAGCAGTTCTATATGCCCATAAAGCTTCATCCAGTTTAAGAGACCAGTCTTTCCTAGAGTTTGACACAGTTTTCTCAAGAATTTGTTTTAGTTCTCTGTTAGAAATTTCCACTTGTCCACTGGACTGTGGATGATAAGGAGTACCAGTTTTGTGAACACAACCATATTTTTTCATCAAAGATTTAAACTTGTAATTCTTAAAATTTGTTCCATTATTAGTAATAAAAGCTCTTGGTACTCCAAATCGTGTAAAGATATTCTTTTTCACAAATTTTATCACACTATTTGCTTGATTGTTGGGCAGAGCTACTGCATCAACCCACTTTGACACATAATCTACAGCAACAAGAATGTACTCATTCCCATGAGATGATGGAAATGGACCCATGAAATCTAATCCCCAAACATCAAAAATTTCTACCTCCAAAATACCCTTCTGGGGTAACTCCTGTTTCCTACCCACATTACCCAGCCTCTGATACCTATCACACCCAACCACAAAACTCCTAGAATCCTTAAAGAGGGTAGGCCAATAGAAACCAGATTGCAGGACTTTTTGAGCGGTCCTCTCACCCCCATGGTGACCCCCCAAGGTGAAGAATGACAACTTTCAAGAATAGAAAACATCTCTTCCTCAGGTACACATCTTCTAAGAATACCATCAGCACACCTCCTAAACAGTAAGGGATCATCCCACAGATAATATTTAAGCTCATAAATGAATTTCTTTCTTTGATTATTAGACAGATTTTTGGGAATGACACCTACTGCCAAGAAGTTGGCAAAATCTGCAAACCAAGCAGATTGCCTGACTGAAACAGTGAGCAGTTTTTCATTAGGGAAGGAAGAGTTAATCTCCCTATGATTTTCAGATTCAAGTTGAGTAACAGGAAGCCTAGATAAATGATTAGCAACTAAGTTTTCAGCTCCCTGCTTATCCCTAATCTCTAAGTCAAACTCTTGTAACAATAAGATCCATCTAATCAACCTGGGTTTAGTTTCCTTTTTAGACAGCAAGTATTTTAAAGCAGAATGATCAGTGAAAATTATGACTTTTGAACCTAACAAATATTGTCTAAACTTTTCCAGAGCAAAAACAACAGCTAACAACTCTTTCTCAGTGGTAGTATAATTCTTTTGAGCATCATCTAGTAATCTACTAGCATAGTATACCACATGCAATCTCTTATCCCTCATCTGTCCAAGGACAGCACCTACAGCCATGTCACTAGCATCACACATAAGTTCGAATGGTAGTTTCCAATCAGGTGCAGTGATGATAGGTGATGTAGTGAGTTTCTCCTTAAGCAGATTAAATGATTTCAAGCAGTTTTCATTAAAATTGAAAGGCGCATCGTTTACCAATAAAGAACACAAGGGATTAGTGATTTTAGAAAAATCCTTTATGAATCTCCGGTAGAAACCAGCATGCCCTAGAAAACTCCTAACACCCTTAACATTAACAGGAGGCGGCAGTTTTTGAATAACTTCTATCTTCGCAGTATCAACTTCTAAACCTCTCTTTGACACTTTATGACCTATCACAATACCTTCAGTAACCATGAACTGGCATTTCTCCCAATTTAGCAAAATATTGGTTTCAATACATCTCTCTAAGACTAACTCAAGATTTCCTAAGCAAGTATCAAAAGTACTCCCCACTATAGAAAAGTCATCCATGAAAACTTCAATGATTCTCTCGATCATATCAGAAAAGATAGCCATCATACACCTTTGAAAGGTGGCTGGAGCCCCACACAACCCAAAGGGCATCCGCCGGTAGGCAAATGTTCCAAAGGGGCATGTGAAAGTAGTCTTCTCCTGATCCTCTGGATCAACAGGAATCTGGTTGTAACCAGAATACCCATCCAGAAAACAGAAAAATTCATTTCCAGCAAGCCTCTCAAGCATCTGATCAAGGAAGGGCATAGGAAAATGGTCCTTCCTAGTGGCTGCATTAAGCTTCCTATAATCAATACAGACTCTCCATTTTGTGGCTTTCCTAACTTGGACTTCTTCATTTTTTTCATTTTTTACTACAGTGAAACCTCCCTTCTTGAGGACAACCTGGACAGGGCTGACCCAAGCACTATCTGAGATGGGGTATATCATTCCAGTATCTAACAGCTTGATTACTTCCTCTCTCACAACTTCTTTCATGTTTGGATTTAATCTTCTTTGACATTCTACCCTAGGCTTATGATCAGGTTCCATAGGAATTTTGTGCATACAGAATGAAGGACTAATTCCCTTGATATCAGCTATCGTCCAGCCTATGGCAGATTTAAACTTTTTCAAAACATTCAACAGTTTTTCTTCTTGGGTTTCATTTAGTTCAGCAGAGATTATTATAGTAAAAGTAGAGTTCTCACCTAAAAATGAATATTTCAGATGGGAAGGGATGGGCTTCAGCTCAAGATCAGGTGGTACTACACTCGAAGGAAGACTCTTAGGCCTGGGAGGTCCAAGATCTTCAACATATTTCTTGTGAGGAGTATTAAAAGGTGAAAGATTTTCAATTTCCAGTTCAGATTCAGAGATAACAGTGCTACTGTCCAAGGTAGGCAGTACACTATCCAGACTTTCTAAATTTGAATTCAGCAGTTTAATCAAAGCAGAATCATCTAATTGTCTTAACAGTTCTCCTTCAGTATCATCAAAGTGCTCAGAAGTGTTGGTGTTAACAGAAACACCCTCAATTTCATTCAGAAAACTCCTAAGTTCAGCAACATAAGACTCTCCTACAACAGGAACTGGACAGTTGTCCAGTTCTGGAAGATTTTCCAGTTTGGCTGTTACAACAGAATTTTCAGCTTCTAGAACAGATTCACAAAGATTTTCAGCTTCACAAATTCTTTCTTCAACAAAAGAATGATTTTCAGATTTTTCAATGAGTTCAAGTTGATTCTTATAAGAACATTCAGCTTCAAGAGACTCAATTTTTGAACAGTTTTCAGAGTAAGTTGGTTCCTTAATATTTTTAAAAACATTGAACTCTTATTCTTGCTCACCAATTTTGAATATCAGTTGACCCTTAGACACATCAATGACAGCTCCACCTGTGGCCAAGAAGGGCCTACCCAAGATGATAGGTACCTCTTGATCACACTCCATATCTAGAACAAGAAAATCAGCAGGTAAGAACAATTTCCCAACTCCAACTAGTAAGTCATCTACTCGACCTATAGGATGAGTAAAGGATCTATCAGCTAACTGTAGTATGACCGTGGTAGGTTGAAGATCACCCATCCTCAACTGTCGAAACAGTGAGTATGGGAGCAGATTAATGCTAGCACCTAGATCACACAAACAATTCAACTGACCTGAATTACCTAGAGTACAGGGGATGACAAAGCTACCTGGGTCTTACAATTTTGGTGGGATTTTCTTTTGAATCACAGCACTGCACTCTTCAGTGAGGTTGTAGGTAGCAAATTCTTCAAGGGTTTTCTTGTTTGAAACAATTTTCTTCAAAGATTTCAGGTAAGATGGGATTTGAATTAAAGCTTTGATAAAAGGGATGTTCACTTGAAGATTAGAAAGAAGACCAAGGAACTGAAGAAGTTCAGCCTTGGTATTACTTTGAGGTTTCAGTTTTTCAGGGAAAGGGATGGGTGGGGCAAAATTTTTCAGAACAGTAGGCATGTCCCTCACTTCTTCAACAACCCTTTCTTTTCCTTTATTTTTTTGATTTTTAAAACAATATTCATCTTGATTTACAGGTGAAAGGTTCAGATTCTCATCATTTTCGACATCTTTCTGTGAATTTCCAGATTTTGAACAAAGCAGATTTTCATTTGCAGATTCAAACAGTTTCTCATTTCGAGCATTTTTTACAGTTTTTTCAGCAACATTTTGAGTATTCAGCCCACTCCTAGTAACAACATCCATGATATTCTCCCTAGGATTCAGTTCAGTGGTACTAGGCAACCTACCCTTATCCCTAGAAGTCAAATCTCTAGCTAATTGGCCAAGTTGTGTTTCCATATTCTACATTCTCACATCAGTTTGCATCTTGTCTGACTCATATTGACTTTTCTGTTTATTAAGTTGAGTCATTTACCTTTCCTCTTGTGAGTTTATTTTATTCAATATCTGATCCAATTTAGAAGACATTTGATTATCATTACTTCCTTGAACATTTGAAGACTCTCCCCTTTGTTGACTTTGAAAATTTGGTCTTGGTTGGTTCTGATAATTAGGGGCAGTTTGTTGCTTAATAATACCTTGATCTTTCCATGACAAATTTGGATGGTTCCTATAGCCTTGATTTTAATTATTAGAAAATGGATCTTCTTTTTGAGGCATCCTAGGACCGTAATTAACAAAGTTTGAGGTTTCAGATTGTTGGGCAATTAGATCAACATTAGGACAAAAACATTCAGAATGCCCAAACATACCACATTGTGTGCACTGTTGTCTAAGAGATTGATACTGATTCTGGTTTTCAACTTGGTTAACAGATTGTTTTGAATTCTGGTTCATTAATGTTTGAAGTTGGTTAGTGATTTCAGCTAGTTGTGCTAGAGTTTCATTCATTGAACCAATATTTGAATTGACAGTTCTATTAACTCTTTTTCTTCTTGAATTCTTATGTTGAGAATTAAGGGCCAGATTATTGAAAATTTGTCTCAACTCTTCATCAGTTTTATCATTGTAATTACCCCCAGCAGCTTGATCCACTAAATTCTGACCAGAGGAGGAAAGCCCTTCATAGAAGGTGTCCATAAGGAGATGTGAAGGGATTTGATGATGGGGACACTACCTAAGCAGATCCCTGAATCTATCCCAAGCTTCATGGAAAGCTTCTCCATCCTCTTGATAAAAACTAGTGATTTTAGTTCTAAGTTCTCCTTTTAATCTTTGGGGATAAAATTTCATAATGAATGATTTATACACTTGATCCCAATTCTCAAAAATATTTTCATCTAGACTTAAAAACCAATTTCTCGCATTCCCTTTAAGGCAAAAGGGAAAAACTCTCATCCTTAGTTCATTTTCAGTGAGTCCTAAAAGTGGAAGTTGCTGCACAGTATTGTAGAAATCTCTAATGAAGGCCAGAGAGTCCTCATTAGAGAGCCCATTGAATGCAGGCAGCAAAGATATATGTGACTGTTTTAATTCATAGTTTTGAGCTCTAGGACTTAATCTAATAGATGATGGGTTTCTTGAAACTTGAGGGAGTTGGAACTCTCTCATCCTAGGCCTTTCATTTTCATCTAACAGTTCTGGTTGGTTATGGAAATTATTATGTTCAGGGATTCTGTTTTCTTGATTTTCCATTTCAATTTTGTTCTTCTTTCTTAGAGCAGCTAAGTGTTTATCTAGTTCAAGGTTTAGAGGCTCTAATCTGACACCAGAGTGTCTTGTGCTCATGCACTCAGTAATAGACAGTTTCAGCAGTGAAGACTCAAAATGCTAAGTAACAATTTTTATTTAAACTGTTTTCAAATTTTTCAATCAATTTTTTTTAACAGATTTTTAAATTTGTATTTTTTTTAAATGTTTTCTATTTAGAAATGGCTCGTGCCTTCCCCGGCAACGGCGCCAAAAACTTGACCTAAACTGTCATTGAAGTCGGTCAAAGTTTAAAATTTATATTCCTACTAACTACTGTATATGTGGCAAGCAGGGTCGAACCCACAGGGAAGACTATTTTGGCCACTACTTTCTAAAAAAAACTCAGTAAGCTCCACTGTTGTCAGCTGTGGAGTAGTTTTCTTATCTTTTTTTATATCTTTTAAATTTTTTTATGATTTTATAATCTGCAACGTAAAAATACAATTCCCTTGAAAAACTCGTTCTACCGTCACTAAAACAGAATACAACTGAAAGAAAAAAAAATGCAATGAATAAAATAAGATGCTGATAAAAGACAACAGTAAAGAATGCTCGGGGTTCATTCTAGTCTACTAGTTTAAATTATTTTTCCTTTTCATGTAAAAGTACTGCTTCGTACCACTAAAAATCGACAACTTACTTCCCTCGCCAGGAGTTAAGTTGTCGAAATTGTTCAACTTAGAGTTCGCCACTCCAAGAAGTTCAACTTCAGACAAATGAATTAAAAGAACATCAATACAAACTCACCGTAAGTACTGAAGTTTTCATTACAAGCTGATTATTTAAAAGGTGATTCCATAATCGAACTCGCCAAATGATTACAGAGTTCAGAAAATTTAAATGCATGTGGTACAAAGCAGATGAATGAAATTAGATTTTATCTCGCCGATCAAATCTAATCACAGAAGAATTGGTTAATGAGAAGGAAGAAAAAGATGCCAGTAGAGCTAGAACTTTCCCCGAACTAAGAGACTTAGCTAACTATACTATTCATTATCACAGCAGTCATAGGAAACAATTCAGAAACAGAGTACAAAAGTTTAAATCGTGAGGGAGAAGGAACTCCCTAAAAATGCTCTGCTCCTAAGTTCCTGGACTGCACTGCTCAGCATTGTTCCTCGATCGTCTCTCCACCGGTAAGTGCATGAATGCCTCCGTCCATGAATGTGTCGCCTTTTGAATCTGAATGCAAGCCGCCCCAAAAACGCTGCTTGATCTGCTTAAATACTCTCTGTCATCCACTACATGTCACCGCATGATTCCACCGACTTCATGTTTTACTCACGAACGCACCGCACACGTGCGTTTTTTCGCGACCGACACGTCGCGCGAGTTTTTCCTTCGTAACTATCTCCGAATGAGTTAGTTGCACGTACTTGGACATAAACGTGACTCCTGAATGAACCTGTCATGCTTTAAACAAAATTAAATAAATAAAACACAATGAGTGTTAACTAAAATTTTAAAGTTATTATTTAACTTTACTATTATATACTAATTAAAAGTAATCAGAGTTAATTATTAAAAAGTTCATCAAAACGCTACTAATTTAATTAAATTAATAAATATAAATACTAAATACTAAATTATTTTAGTGTATCATATTTTAATTAAATCATTAAAAAGTGACACTATAAGTATAAAAGTAATAAATTTATAACATAGATTGTATTAGTAAATTTTATTATTACTACATTAAGAAATTAAGTTGCTCGTTTAATTTATTATTGAGTTAATTCTCATTCAGTAATTAGAATTAATTCTTAAGTTTTAAATAATTTAAAAATTATATTTTGTAGTTTATTGATAATTATTTTTATCTAAATTTATACTTTTAATAGTAAATTAATTAATTATTAGAACTTATTATTAATTAAGTCTTAAATTTTTCATTCTATAATTCATCCATTTAATAAAATTATAAATGGTTTAAATTGAAAATTTTAATAAATTATTTAATATTGACTTGACTAAGTTAAAGAAGCTTTTATGAAAAATTAATTTAACATTAACTTTTCCTTTAACTTTTTTCTTTTCTTTTTGTGTTTAATTTTTTTACTTTACTTTTCTTCTTTTGACTTATCTTTTATTATTATATGTTTGTTTGTTTATTGTTATTATTTATTTTTATTTTTTTAATACTCTCTTCTCCTCCCCCAAATCGGCGCACAGCAGGGGGAAGGGTTTTGTGCTCTGCTTCTTTCTTGCAGAGAAGCGATGCGGCAACCTCCAACAGCACCAGGGGAGCAGCTCGGCTACTCCTCAAGACGTCGCAGCATCTCGGAAAGCCACCTTTTGCTTCTTCTTCACCACCAGAGGCGGAAACCTCCTCATCAGCACGCATGAAGACCCTACTACACAGTTCATCTTCAGACAGGTCGGGCATCCCCTTTCTTTAGTGCAGTGCACAAGTGGGAGAGTTCCATTTCCTTCCTCAAGCTGGTCAGCGTTGGTCTATCTTCCAGAGTTGCAGCAACCTCCCCCTTTAGATCAAGGTGGCAGCTTGAGCTCCTCTCTTCCATTGGCATCCAGCAACCGCGCACAGTAGAAACACAAAATCACAGCTCCTCCGGGTGGCGGCGCTACGGTACTTCCCTCCTCCAGCAATGGTGCGATGTGGTCTTCCTCTACTCCGCGGCGGCTCTCGGCCCAGCTACAGTAGCATCCCACAATAGCCTCCTCTTCGGGTTCAACTCCGTTACAGTGTTACTCGTGGCATCACATTGTCTCTTGTTCACTACCATAGCCCTCGGTCCTGCGTCAATTGTCGATCTGCAGGAATTGAGTCTCCAGCTCTACTGTGGTTGAAAAATCAGCATCGGCAAAATGAGTCAATGCGGGTAGCAGTAATGGTGAGGAGCAGAAAACTTGAGTAACAGTGAGGATTTCAGTATGAGTTATCCTGACGGTGAGGTTTGAGAGATGAAGCAGGGGACGTGACCTATCGGTGAGGTGGAAAAACGAGGGATATCAGTGAGGATGCTTAAACAGTGAGAGTGAGGTCACAGTGAGGCTGGAAAAGGGACAGTAGGGTAGAGATAAATTGGGTAATAGTGAGGTTAGAAGAAATTTAATAACAGTGAGGTAAAGGAAAAATTAATAGTGAGGTTGCTAAAGCAGTGAGACAGTAATGGGTAATGGTGAGGAAATGGTAGGATATAACAGTGAGGTGCGGGTAAGATGGTAACAGTGGACTTAGGCTGAAATAGTGAGGAGGTTACTATTATAAAAATAAAGAGTCACTGTTACAAATAAATTAGAAGTTACCGTTAGAATGCTAAGAGTGAGGTGCAGGGCATTGTCTAACAGTGAGAGAGCTACTGACAGAGGGAAATAAAAGGAGATGAAGCGCAATAGTGAGGTGGTCACTGTTAGGTGAAATAGTGAAGCAGGGTTCACTGTTAGGCTTGGAAAGGGACAGTGTTAAGCTAACAGTTAGGTTTGAGATGAGTTTGCATAACGGTGAGGTAGAGAAAGTAAGTGGGTAACTGTGAGGTAATGCGGTGCAGGGTCACCGTTACAAAACAAAAGATCACTGTTATGCAAAAAGAAATAAAAGCTCACCGGTACCCGGCAAAAATAAAAATGGTCACCGTTAAAACTAAAATAATATAAAACGTGACCTTCAAAAATTATTTTGTACTAAAAATTAAAACTTTAAACAATATAAATATGAAGAATGAAAATAATTAATTAATGATTAGTATCATAAATTTATAACAGGATTTTTATTAAACCTTAAAATATTAAAATCATACCTAAGATGATTAATTGACAACACTTAAGCTAAGAACTGAATAATTATTAAACTAAAATAATAAAAGAATTACATTGAAATTACTATATAAATTAATTAAAGAGTACCAGCAGATGAAAATAAAAAGCATCGGTAACCCAATAAGTCACCGCAAGCTCTTATCTACCTCACTGGTAGACTAAATTCAAAATTCGGTGTCTTAATAATTAATCTACATACATAAAATAATATAATTAATGCTTAATAACTCTTAATTAATTAATTAATTAACTATTTTAACACATATAATTAAAAGAGAACTGTTTAAATTAATTAAAAACACAAATTATTTACTTAAATGACTAGCAGGTGATTAAACACATAAAATAATAAAATTAACCTATTCTAATGTAACTTAATTAAAAGATTAAATAATAAAATAAAGTCTATGTTAATTAAATTGAATTACATAGATTAAATAATTGTTTATAATAAATATTAACTATTATAAAGTTAAGCAGATTTAAATTAACCAAACTAAATAAGACATAATTAGAGTTGAATAGTTCAGTAAGATTAAAATTATCAATTTAAAGACTAAAAAATACATAATTAACTATAAAAAAATGATTAATTAACATATTTAGCGATAAAATTACAAAAGTGAAAATATTAATTAAAAAGTGTCAAAATAATTAATTAAATTGATAAAAATTAAATAAAAGATGTGGCAAAACTACGTTAAAATAGAGCCACATCAATGGTTTTGTAGTCTTCAACTGTGCAATTTAATATTGTATTCTATCACTTTGGTACGTGGTTTTAGTTTGATTTTGATAAATGAAATGTTGATTGTTTTTTATTTTTTATAATACCTAATATGTGGTTTATTTTGTTATGGTAATTTTTTTATATGTATTTTATAAAATGTAAAATTTTCCCCCATGTGTATTGATGTCTTTCAACATTTATTGCTTTCCTTTGGCATCCTGGGGATGTCACTTAAGGCCAAGTAACATTACACCGCCTCCACATTCCAATGATAAGATGAGGTATGTTACATATTTTATTCTCTAGAATGATATAAATGGGTCATTTATGGGATAATTGTAACTGTATATGTAAAAATTCCAACCCTTTAATATTGAAAAATTTTATATCGTAGTTAAAATTAGTTTTGGTGTAATTTGGGTTAATCAAAATGATATGGTTTAAAATGGAAAAAAACTAGTATAAATTATATTTTTATATGGTATTTCAACCTTATCCAACAATATTTTTAATCCATGTCCATTTTGAGGCATTTCTCTTGAAAAATAATTTATTATAACATAATCATTTGGGGAATTGTAAAAGTGTGGCAGAGCCCATTTATAAAAGGGAACCTAATCCATGACTTACTAAAGCATATTTTATCCTTCTATATAAAAATAGATGTAAAAATTCATCTTCTAAAAATAACTATAAACTTTCTAATGGTTCTTTAATTCCAAAAATACCAACCCTATATCCCATTAGAGGTGATCTAAATGAGTCGTTTCAAATAAGAGGAAATCACCTTAACTGATCACATTCATTTATACTCTTCTTTACATTATATAATTATATGGAATTTATAATAGAATAAGAAATTAATTAATATAAATATTTTTAAATTTTATTATTATTTTTAAAACATCATTATACACCCTCCTTCTATTAATTATTAAGTAAAATTATTTTTCATGCGTCTGTACAGTCTATCGTCTCCACGTTGAGATACAATCCGTTTTTCATCACTATCATTTATATATGGGTATTAGTAAGGGAAAAATATTTAAATATTATATTTATGAAATAATAATACCTCAAGAATTATATTTTTACATCTAACAATTCACCATAAAATCTTTTGGAAAATGATAATGTTGTTAGTGTGTACGTGTCGACTAGTGGTTCTGTAGAGAAATTTGATTCTTTTTCCATTTTTATTTATCATGAATTTTAATAATGAATAAATTTATGAATATATATGACATTTTTTATATAATAATTTTCTTATAAAGGTGAAATAATATTTAACATTATTTCATTCTATCTTTTGAAAAATGAAAAAAAAAATCAAGTGTATGTGCGTCTTAGCATCTCTATAAACATTGTAATTAATATTTCGACATCTATATTTTATGGATGAATATAAATATATAAAAAATGAATATATATGGTATTTATATAATTTTTAATTTTATTAATTTTATGATATCAAGATAAATGTATAGGGGTCGTAACTACTAAACAAAAATACTCATTATAACTGAAATAGTTGACACCGAGAAATAATTATTTTAAAAAAGGAATAATTAATAAAAGGGGATGTTGAAATGTTATAAAGGGATAATATATAATATTATAATAATGAAAATTAATCATTCATTGATTTATGATAAGAATAAATTTATTAAATAGGTGGTTATTTTTCTTCTATAGCTAGGATAACTCAAGGTATGGGATAATCATATCACTTTTATTTTTGTGGAGAACATATCTTATTAACTTATTTTAAAATTTTATGTGGGGTATATACTACACAAACAATTACTTTATGATGATTATAATGAACATTATGGGTATTTTTATATCTATATATTGATATTAATTTTATTATACTTATTATTAAAAATTTACCAATGTGTTATGGATTTTCCCATATTAAGTTCTCAAGTGATAGAAAATATGTTTTAAAGTAAAATTGTCTTCATTTATATCTCCATACAAAAAAACTTTTTCTTTTATATCTTTATTTTTAAATATTATATAAATATAGTTTTATATATTCTACTATGATTGTGTAAATTATTATTTTCACATGTTTAAAGTTTTAAAAAATTGTTTAAAAATTAATATTCTTATTATTTCCCAGAAAATGTACTTTGTGACTTTTTCAAAACTATTTTTGAAGGAATGTTTTTGAAATTATATAACAAGAATTATTTTATTTAATTCATTAATAATCCTTTTATTAATGAATACATTATAATTTTACATTTTTCTTTACAAATAAAATTATTTCCATTATATTTTCACAATTTTTTATAATTTATTTCAAAATAGAATGTTTAGTTTCATCTGTAATGTTTTAATTAACATTAAATTGTAGTTCTATTCATCAACGGAAAAACCCCTTGATTTGAAATTTTCTTCAATGTTGATATCATACAATGAAACCATACTTTTTCTTTATCTATATGGTTTATCAATATGTTGACATAATGTTTATGAGACCTATTTATTTTCCATAGGATAGGTTATGATTAAATGATGAAATGTTTATAAAACAAATTTGTTTTCCATGGGTTATGAAATGATAAACTTTTTATGAAACCCATTAGTTTTCATGAGTTCTTATATGATGAATGGTATGTTTACTTCTATCACACATTTGTATGATTTTTGTTATATGATGGTTGGGACCTATTTATCTCTCCAATACATTGGGTAAATATTGATATCCAATGAGGTAAAGAGGGTTGGAATGGGGAGTGAACCTAGTTCGGTAAATGAATCTTTCCACTATGGTAGTATTTGGAGTGAACCCGGACTAGTATGATGGTTTGGGGAGTGAACTCATTCCACTCTGATGTTCTTAACAATTATCTTTGATGAATACGGAAATGACATTAAATTCTTTTTTGTACAACAAAAAATTATGTCTTATTCTAAGTTAAGGCTCTCTTTTCTTATGTTATTTGATTCATTCATGATACATATCTCGTGAAATACCATGATTTATGACATGACATTGGATTTTGATCTATGATATACAATGTATGGATTTAAAATTCTAATCTCATGTTCTCACACCCTTATAATCATTTTTGGATTATATGATAATTTATATCTCCCATTTTTCTTATTTGCCATTATAAATTGCCCTTTATTATGTTTCCTTTCCTAGGTTATGAAGATATAATTTATGTATGACATTTCTAATAAGGGTGATAGTTATGATGATCTAGGTGGGTGATTATGTATAACTATTTTGAACGAGTTCATTATTTTTCCATTTTTTCATGGATACTAGATCTATATGATTCTGGCATGGATTTTTATGTTATATAGTAAATATTTATCTATTTAGATATAATATTTATGTATAAAAATTTTGGGTCACTATAGGTTACCCTAAATCTGAAGTTATGAATAATTGTCTCCCTAGTGATAAATATGGGAGAATGGTCAACCTCAACAAAGGCTAGGTCAAATGGTCTCTATAGTGAATATCGAGGAAGAATAGACTCGCAAATGGAAGGATAATAAGAATGGTGTCAATAATTTGAGGATTGGAGAAATTTTTACCCTAAAATTGAGGCAAGGGAGAATGGTATCCCTTTTTTGGGTGATTAGATGGTCTATATCCGACTATGGGACCTCAGGGATCCTTATAAAATTTTAAAAAAGTATTATTCCCTCATGTATAGTTAGGGTGACTGGAAACCATATTTTTTTAAAATAGATTTCCTATTCGTATTCATATTCTAGTAGGTTTGTATTGGTCTCTCATAAAGGCCCATTTATATTCGAGTCCAAAGGTAACTATTTTTCCCTCTTCCATAGTTGATTCTCCTAATTTTTTAGATTATCCTTAGTTACCTGGAGGGGAGTATGAGACTAGTGATAGTATGTATTGATCATCATATTCCTCTAAAAAAATTAATGCCTCTGAATTACGACCATGAGTTTTATTTATAGAGTGAATGTAGGGATATTTCTAGGGATAGGTTGTGTGTGATGGTGGTGATTGAGAGAATGATTAAAGAGAACTGTAATCATGCGACACAGGACCCAAGTGATTGATAATAGGGCTTGGGAGGTGATCGAATGACCAGCCTGGGTGAGTCTACATGGAATACTACAAGAGTATTATCTCAACGTGGCCTGGGGAAATTTTTTAGATCCCTATGAGAGACATCATTTATGTAATATATTTAGTTTATAAATATTTCATGTTCACATAGAAAATCTCTTTTTCATTTATCCCTTCCCATAAATGGAGTTCCAAAAAAATCCCCCATTATAGATTTGTCTATATTGGAATAAAGATAAAAATATTTTATGGTGAACATAAATTTTTTTTAATGTGTAATTTCAATGGTATTGGAATTTGCCTATAGGATTGAAAACACATCATTCATTCATGTTTAAATAGATTTATTATAACAATCCTGTTAGCATCCTAGTTTACAAACTAGTCTACCACGTGATAGCCATAAATTTAGGTTTAAAATATATAAATACCCATTGGTTCCCCCTTATAATATGAATTTTATTTATCGTAATAAATCCTTGAAACTCCACACTCTCAGTTCACTTAGGTCATCCGTGCTATAAAAGGTCAATATATGTGTCTCATAGCTTGCGTTAGTCCTTGTATTGAACACATACAGAGGGTTGGAGTGAAATAACATGACGAAGGATATAGGGAACATAAACTAAATTAAATATTAATATTGAACCACATAGTAAAATTAAAGAACAATGAACTAGGGTGAAGCACTAGGGTGAAAACCCTTCTCTGTAGAATCTGTTGTCGTAGCTTTTTCACTTAAAAAATGTGATCAAGTTATTTGCACTAACTTATTATTTATTACTGATCCTTGAAGATTTTTCATGAAGAAACATGATGTAATGGAAATTATTTATTGTTACTAACATCAAGGATATATAATATATATTTATGGTATGGTAGATAATAGCAGGGAAGACAATCGATACACACCATATATGTCAGTTTATCAAAAATCGTTGTAAAATAATCATCATGATTATTCAAATTCAGTATTTCTTACACTTAATGGAAATTACATTTGATATTATTTTGAAACTATATTTATAGACACTAATATCCTATACTCAATTAGTTCACAATATTCTCACATGGGGAGCTATAACATTTAAAAAAAAATTTGTAGGTCAATTAATGGGAATATCCCACTATACATAATCTTCATCACATCAATGCTGATCCTAGAAATTATGATAATATATTTGAGACTATGACATATTTATATTCCTCAATAATCTAATAAAATTCAATGGATCAAGTAAATTACTATGTAAAACAATAAGATTGACACCCTAGTGTATTTTTAATGAGAGAATATATTTGAGAATTCTAGGTCCACCAAATATATCTCGAATTTTAAAAGGATTTGAATGTATGAAATATCTATGAATACATCCTAACTACATATAGAGACATTAATATTAGTCATAAAATTATCTCTATTATCACCAACCTCTAGTGTCAGAATAAAAATACCTTCCATGTAGTTTATGAGGATGTGGGGTTCAACCAGGGGGAAATATACAAAATTTTCTTACTGGTGATTTTTGATCCCATGTAAAAAAAGTTTCTACCTCCCAAAAAACTTTTAATAAACATCTACAGCCTTCTGAATTGAATCAATCCATGCATAAAATGTAATTCATCCTTAAAAATATATTTTTTCTTATGGAATGTTATTAGTTTCAAGGAATGAATAGAGACCATCCTTATTAAGAAGGGTGAAGGACTATCACACGCATAGCCTATAAATTTCCTAAAACTATATAAGAAAGTAATCGTAAAAATCTACTGGATTATTTTAGAGATCGACTAGTTAATGTATAGGGTTATAAAATTCAAACCTATATCACTTCTTTGACCTTACTAGCAGCATTTTTAGCCATGTTATTTAGTGTATATCAATTATAGATGCGATATTCTCTTAATGGTGTTAGTATAATCACATTAATATTATAGATAATTCTTGTATAATGAGATCATGATGGAATGGATGTTCCAATTCATTCATGAATATATTGGTTTCAACTAATATAGTACCCCTGGTTTCTGGTATATATCCATTTCATTGTGTTTTTATGGATATAAAGTATAAGGGGAAATGTTGGGAGTGTTTGGTGAACTATCAAAATGTTTGGGGGGCTAAAGGATAGGCTCATGAGCTACACATGATTTATCTAAACCTTGTCAAAATGATAGGATAAACTGTGTTCGATAGAATGATTGAGAAAGATAGCTTCAGCATGGTGTGTTCATAGCTAAGGAGACAGTGTGAGGAGGTCATGTGAGGTTCTTTCTAGATAGTATCTAATTCATCGTTAGAGGAATGTTTTTTTAACCATGTTAACTAAACATGGACATCGTCCATGAATTTTAGCCAGTTGTTATGAGGAACTAGAGGGATGATCCAAGGAATGTGGACCATTCCATCCAGTTCATGAAGTAGAATCCACACATATTCTAGGGAGATTCTAAACCTAACAAGGCTAAGGTGTGGCTTAGTAGGATGAGACATATCTTTGAGTTCATCAGCACACCGGTGGAGCTAAAGTTCAATATAGAGACATATATGCTTGAGGATCTTGCACGCTAGTGATGGGAACAATTATTGCATTCTAGATAAGATCAAGGCCTTACTTGGGAGGATTATGAGGAATTATTTAATAAAAAATTCTATCCTCACACATTAAAGACCTAGAGGATGATAGACTTGTTTATCCCGAAGCATGAGATTCTCTCTATCGTAGATTATGTAGCTAAATTCATGTATTTAGTATGATTTTTACTATAAGTTGTGACGAGTGCGTCCCTGGAGGAATGCATCTTCAAATCGGGGCTAAGGAGGGAAATTTGATCAAAAATTGTGGTTCTCTGTATTAATGATTATATAGATATGGTAAATAGAGTGGTGGTGGTTGAGCGAGGAATATTAGGAGTTATGGGAGGAGGAATTATGATGATCCCTACTAGAAATGGTGGAAACCCCAATGTTGGGTGCAAGAGAAGAAGAGACACCTATTTACAAGGTGGGAGTGGGAATCAGAATCTGACAGCCAGATCCATAAATCTTCCTCCACAACCAAATATCCAAGTCGTATGCTACCAATGTGGGCCCTTTGACCACATAAAGCAGGAATATAAAACACCACCAAGATCAGGACCAATTACAACAAGATGCTACATCCTAAGTGATTTTATCACAGTAATATGAGTATAGGTGCTTGGAACGCTTCACATGAATCATAGACATCATATGCTTTGACAGTATGAGGACAGCAGAATTAGTCTCATCAGTAGAGAAAAGCTACCCATTGTGATTCTTGGAATACACTGACTCTTCAGCAAGTTCAATCTCATCAAGGAAACAAATAGAAGAGTTCAGCGATGAAGCAACTATATGGAGTTGAGGAGATAATTGTGGATGATCAGGATGGACCATCTATAGTGAGAGGTATGATTCTTTTGAATTCTACATTCGTGGAAGTATTATTTTATACTATTTCATTGCATTCCTTCATTTATTCTGGTGTTGTTTACCTACTATGTTTAAAACCTGAAATTATTCCCTCTGTGATAAAACTACAAAATCCTCTCAGGGAAAGAGAATTTCAAGCCTTTGTGTGTAGAGATTATGCTATAACGATTGATGGATATGAGATGAAATGAGACTTCTTGATGTTATAGATATATGTCTATAATTTAATCATGGTTATGGGTTGGATGACAATATTCAAGCCTTACATCGACAGTTAGTTTCATGACTGAGGACAGCATTGAGCATCTCTTCACAGGAGAGAAGGTTGTGAAAAATGATGCAACTGAATTGTTGGTAGCAGTGGTGGGAATGATCTCTTACAATTTTACAACGTTGAGTTTTCCATTTATAGAATAGATCCAGTATGTTAGTTTTATAACATTAGTGGATCAATTTCTAGATTTCTTTTCCAATATATTCATAGGGTTACCACCTATAAGGGAAGTGGACATTATGATTGATCTCTTTCCGAGGATGAGTCATATTTCCCTTCTGTCTTATAGGATGGAAAAAATAGATTTAAAATAATTTAATATTTAGTTAGAGGATCTAGAAAGCAAGGGTTTCATTTTTTCAAGTACATCTTCATGGGAAGTCCTTGTCTTGTTCGTGAAGAAAATTGATGGAACTCTTTGACTGTGCATCGATTATCATAAGATTGACCAAGTTATGATAAATTATTAGTATCCACTTCCACACATTAATGAGTTGTTTCATCAATTAAGGGGAGCTCAGTGGTTCTTTAAAATTGAATTGCGATCAATATGTCATCAATTATGAGTTTGGAAGGAATATATTCTAAAGAAATCCTTTAAAAGAAGATATGGCCACTAAGAATATTTAGTCATGCCTTTCAGTCTCAAGAATAAAACAGTAGTATTCATGGATTTGATGAATCAAATATTTCAGCAATATCTATACTCTTTTGTTGTGTTGTTTGTAGATGATATCTTGGTGTCTTAAAAGACAAGGGATGAGCATGAGGAACACATGGGGAAAGGGTTACAAATATTGAGAGATCATCGTTTCTATAAAAAACTATCTATGTTTGATTTTGGGATATAGGAGGTACGCTTTTTTGGCCATGGTATTTCTAAGAAATGTATTTTGGTGGATCCTAAAAAGATAGAAATTGTGATCTTGTGGAAACTTCAGAAGAATGTGTTTGAGATATGAAGTTTTCATGGCCTAGTAGGTTATTACTGACGCTTTGTGTGTGAAATGTCATGGCCAGCCTCGCTAATTACTGATTTGAAAAAGAAGAATGATCCATTCTAATGGGTAGAGGAATTCCAAAAGTCCTTCTAGGAGATAAAAGTTTTTTTTACTTCTGTACCTATCTTGATTTTTATAGAATCAGGATGGAGATAAGTGGTGTACTATGATGCTTTGAGATCAAGGTTAAATTTTTTATTATGAAAGGTTATAATATTGTGGCTTATGGTTCATGGATGTTAAGAGTTAATGAGAAGAATTACCCAACACATGACTTGGAATTAGAAGCAATCATTCATTCCATGAAAACTTGGCATCATTATCTCTTTGGCGAGAAATTTACTATGTTTACAGACCAAAAAAGCTTAAAACACATTTTCTCATAGTGATATTTGAACCTAAGGAAAAGGATATGGATGGAGTATCTAAAAATGTTTGACATTGACTTGATGTATACACTAGTATAAGGGAATTCTGTGGCAGATGCATTGAGAAGAAAAACATATGCACAGTTAGCGAAAGAAGATTCATATGAATGGTAGTTGATGTTGGTCCTAGTAGACATGCATGTCGAATGTGAAGACCAAGGTGATTTTTTGGTTTCCTTTTCAGTTATTCCAATTCCGGGTTTGGTAAAGATGGTCATAGAGGCACAAACGTCTGATAATAAATACCCAGTAATTAGTTTAAAACTCAATGGTGGAGAGACCATTGAGGGTTGGAAATTTATGGGAGTTTAGTTTTGTGTTTTAGTGATCAGAGGGTTGTATTTATTTATCTTCAATAAAAACTCCTTCATTATTACCACCATTCGAGATGGGATGTACATCCAGGCACACAAAAGATGTATAAGGCGTTGAAGGTGTAGTTTTGTTGGAGTGGTAGGAAAAAGGAAGGGTACCGAGTTTGCCTCTCGGTGCTTAATCTATCAGAAGGATAAAGCAGAACATCAGTGACAGGTAGGTAAGTTGAAATCTTTACTTATCCTGGTGTGTAAATGGTAGAATATAGTGATGTATTTTATTACAGGTCTCCCAAAAACGGTTCAGAAACACGATGTCATGTGTGTGATAGTGGATCGTTTTACCAAGTCAACCCATTTCATCCTAATTCGTGAAACTCATACAGTGGAGGATCTTTCCAAAATATATATTCAATAAGTGTTAAAGAGAAATGGAATACTAGTGCCAATAGTCTCAGATAAAGATTCAATGTTCATATCTTGTTTCTGTAAATCCTTACAGAAGTCCCTTTGCACTCTATTGAATATGATCATGGCATATCATCCTCAGATGGATGGGAAATCTGAACGGATGATACAGATGTTTGAAGACATGTTGAAGGCTTTTGTGATGGATTTTGGTGGCTCATGGGAGGATTACATACCCTTAGTGTAGTTATCATATAATAAAATGTATCATTCCTTAATATATATGGCTCTATTTGAAGCATTGTGTGGGTTTCTTTTGCATTCTCCACTATAATGGGTGAAAATATGTGAATCATTACTAGTCGGTATGAGGATTCTATAAGAAACAATATAGAAGATTTAGATAATCATAAATAGGATGGAGATGGCTCAGATTTGTCAGAAATATTATGCATATCATCATCAACGACCGTTGTCATTTTTCATGAGTGATCATGTGTTCTTGAGGATATCTTAAAGGCTTGGACATCGTAATTTTGGTAAGTAAGGAATATTATTTCCTTAACACATTATCCATTTCAATATAATGGAATACGTTTGAGAGGTGGAATACCAGTTGGAATTTCCACTGTGGTTCAGTTCAGTGTATAATATGTTTCACGTATCTTAGATGAAAAATGTATCTGCTTGATTCTGAACATGTGATTAGATGGGACCACGCTGACCTAGAGACAGATTCTTTATTGGTACATATCCTAGTTTAGATAGTGTATATGAAAGATAAGGTCTTTTGTGGGAAAATCATCAGTCTTGTTTGGGTTCTATGGTATCATGGTTGGATTCAAAAAGATACTTGGAAATGCAAGAATTTGATTATACAGAAATGGTCGAAACTCTTTTACGGTAAGGATGGTTTTCTACTTTCTTTAGATAGAAAGAAAAATGGTGGTGCGAATTTAGTACCCCCCTATTTCTAGTATGAAACCCTTTATCTGTGTTTTTATGGATAAAAAGTATAAATGGGAAATTTTGGAGAGTTTTGTGAAATTTAAATAAGTTTTGTAGGCTAAAGGAGTGGTGTATGGGCTGTGAATGGTTTATCCAAACCGATGCACACCTATTGTGCAGCATGGAAAAACAAATTTTATATTCCCTAATTATAGTCAAGTGATTAACACTAGGAAATCTCTCAAATATTAGTGCACAAAAAATAGGTTTTCACTTTTAAACGATGGTAAAAATATAGTTCTTTTAGAATAAATCAACAAGAAAATGATTGAAATGATGTTTAAAATTCAAATGGTTTAAAACTATGATATTAAATAGTTAATTAGGTTGGGTTTAGTTTTCCAATTGTAATGATATCCTTATTCAATTTAATTCATACCTCTTCTTATGAGTTGATTAAAGCGAGTTTCCACAATCGATTCCTCTCACTTCCTTAGTGAAATTATTATGGTGAGAGAAAACCTTATCAATATCTCAGTTTGGTCAACTCTTCATCCATGAGAAAAATATTTTTATTGCATATCCTAAATTGAAATGGGAAATACTCGATCATGTCTTCTTTATCCAAAACAATCAAGAAAATACACTACCCCTTTGACATGTACTGACGATCGTCAAGTACTTAACCACCAATCCATGGTCTATTCCATTGTATATAAACCAAAAATTAGTGGAGGGAGATTATTATTATTGAATCCAAAAAAATCAATTAAGTAATTGAAATTCAAGAATGATCTCACTTTATAATGAAATATTCTATATGAAAGTGAGAAAAAAATTGATGAAGAAAGAAATTTCATTCACTTATGTCCAAGAAATCAAGCATTACAAATAGAAAACCAACCCTTACCGAATCACTCAAAATATATACCTCATCATGGTAAGAGTAATTGAGATGAATGTGGAAGAAGAAGGAATTAAAAATCTATAGAAAATAAATGAAATAAAATGGTGAAATCCAAAAATTTCTCTTTCTAGGTGTCCGAGAAGGAATGGGATGGAATGAGATGCTTTAAGATGGAGGAGATCCCCTCCTTTTATAAGTAGAATTTTTCCCCCAAAGGTTGACACATTGTAGCCCCAATAAATGAAATGTTCATGCATTTCACCCTAATTTAATGTTGTTCATAAATATTTTGGTCTTCTATCATCAACATTTGAATGTATTTGGACCTGTATTCTGAGATTTATACTCATTTTACTCTAACAATTTATTATATCAAGTCAGACTCTCCAAATTGAAAACCAATAAATTAGAATGACTTAATGAACATTAAGAAGGAAAATTCATGCATTTAAACCTTCATGAAAGATGTCCAAAAATGGTTTTCTCATCCACCCACAAAATTTCATAGTAATTGGGGCCACCATAAATGAGATAGGGACCCAAAACCAAAAATTGACAGATCTATAAATTGTTTTCATGGGCTAACTTGTGAGATTCTTTTGAGCTTCCATATATTTGATTCGTCCTTTGGTCAACAAGGATGAAATTAATCCACAGATGTGTATAATCCTGAAAAAAATAATTTTTCAATTTGTATTAATATAGATAATGTTATGGCCAAAATACAAAAATAATTTAAATTAGTTAAAAATCCGAAATTAACCATTTTTACTATTAAGCTCAAAATTCCCCCAATATCATAAAATGTGGAAATTTATCTTAAATTAACACTTTAGTAAGATTTTAAACAATGAAATTCAATGTAAATTTATTGGAAATATTTTCTCTATTTATTACACCACACTCAGCACTTGGACTCTTAGACAAGTAAACATCAAAATCAAATCAAATCAAATCCAAAACACATACCCATGATATCTACCAAATCCACACTAATAAACAGAAAAGATATCATGCCTCACCAAAAAAACTATTTAATGTTATCCATTTAGATTATTTATTATATTTCTACTTCATTTCTAATCCCATACACAAAAAGCACCTACCTCTCATGAATTTTCTCTCACATAACAAATGTAAATGTTCAACAAGGCTTTTCTCATCCAAACTCACACAAGAGTCACAACAGTCTTGATAAATTCCTAATTCACCCCTCAATGTGAGTCAAGGATATGTTTTTATCATGAAAATTTTTTATGGTTTCTCTGTGGCTTTTGGTTGGTAGGATATAGATGTTAAAAATTATAAGGCCAAAAAAGAAGGTCTTATCTCTTTTTGAAGAAAAATGGTAAGATTCTAATTTTCACTAAAGTATGGTCTCCTTCTCTTCCCCTTTGTAGAAAAAAACTCCATCATCATGAAAACTCAAGGAAATTTCATTAAATTTATCATTTCACCATCAAATAATTATTCTAAAACATTTTTTTATTAAACCATCCAGATAGGCACAACTTTATTTATCATTAAAGCTCCAGAAAGGCACAACTTTTAAAAAAATGAACTCTTTAATTGAAACATCATCTCTTAAACATTTAATTTTTCACCAAAATTATTACCAAATGAGTTAGTACACCACAATACATCCTTCCCCATACTTAAGTTCAACTAGATCATGGAATTTCACTTCAATATTAGGTCAGATAGAGAAAATTTGATTGTAATGTGGCTAACCTAACATGGTTTTCATTTCATATAAGGGATAAATGGATTAATCTATAAGGTAAGTCATAATAAAAAGGATTATTTTAAAAATGGCGATTAAAACCAATTAAATACCTCAATAATTTAAAAAAAAGTTCCTCAAAACCACAATTTTTTATAGGAATAACTCAAATTCTAGGTAGAGAAAGCATGGTCTAGTTATCTAAATAAATGAGGTGAATGTAAATAATATTAAAACAATGGTAAAGAAGCCTCATAGTAAAGTGACTTAAAAAATAAAGACAGTGATATTTGGCCTGGGATTTAAAAATCAGAGTATTTTTTATGAAATTATAAAAGATTTGAACTTGAAACAATTTCAGTTCAGCATTCATTTAAGATCAATTTCATAGAATATATTGGTTCGCTCATTTACATGGGTTTCAAAAATAGAAATGATAATAATTTCAGCTCAAAAGTTTTGAAAAAATACAAAATTTTAACGATAAACACACAAATATCTGAAAAAAAAATTATAAAAATAGTAAACAAAACAACAAATGAAAATGCCAAAATAAAAAAGTTCACTTTCCCACCCTTAAATGATGCAGTGTCCTTAGGGAATTACAATAGATTTAATATATAATAATAATTGAAAATTAATCACAGCAAGAAAGAAAATGTAAATGAGAAGTACAACCTGATGGATTTTATTGATAAATATGTTGGAGTAGTGTGATCTCCTCCACTAGATCTGATGGCAGGGTCCCAAATAATTTATTCAACCTATGACCATTAACAGTGAATGGATCCTCTTCTCCATCCTTTTTAATATTCACGGCACCAAAATCATGTACATGAGTAACTATAAATGGACCTTCCCATATGGAACGAAGTTTACCTGGCATTATCTTGAGTATTGAGTGAAATAACAACACTTTGTCTCTAATATAGAAGTATTTTGATTGGATCAACTTGCCATGTGACACTCTTGTTCTTTCTTTGTGAATCCTATAATTTTCAAATTCTTCCCTTATAATTTCATCTATCCCTTGAAACTTCAATATTCATTCCTTCCCATCACTTTCATGGTCCAAATTCATCTTCCCCACAGCCTAATATGCCTTATCGTTCAATTCCATAGATAGG
Organism: Viscum album; assembly: GCA_963277665.1. Classification (NCBI taxonomy): domain Eukaryota; kingdom Viridiplantae; phylum Streptophyta; class Magnoliopsida; order Santalales; family Viscaceae; genus Viscum; species Viscum album. Next base: position 413,086,730 of record OY728119.1, on the reverse strand, counting down.
TGGAAGCTTTCCCCATAAAAAAGCATATATTGACTCATTCCAATCGGGGTTTTTTAGGCTATCATGTAAGCCCATAAGGTATACTCCAAACATTGGATCCAATCATTCCTATTTGGATTAACATTCTTTTCCAAAATTCCTGTGATTTTCCTATTGGAAAATTCAGCTTTCCCATTAGTCTATGGATGATAGGGAGTTTATGTTTTATGATGCACCCCATACTTCATCAAAAAAGTCTCCATTATAAAATATCATAAGTAAGTCCACTGATCACTGATGATTGATCTAGGCACTCCAAACATAGAAAATATGTTATCCCTGGAAAAATCACAGACAACTTTAGCATCATCAGTCATAGTGGATTTTGCTTCAACCCATTTGGAAACATAATCAACTGCAAGAAAGATATATTAATTTTCAAATGAAATCAGGAAAGGTCCCATAAAATCTATCCCCTGGACTTCAAAAATGTCACAAAAATCAGTGGATTTTGATTCATTTCTTATCTCTTTGAAATATTTCCTAAAAACTAACATTTTTCACACATTTTTCAATATTCATGAGAATATTTATAAATGGTGGGCCAATAAATTCCAGATTCTAAAACCTTCCATGATATCCTTTGGGGTCCAAAGTGGCCTACACAAGCTAATGTGTGACAAAAGCAATGACATATTTAACTTCCCTTTTAGGTAAACAACTTCTTATTACATGATCATTGAAAATATTTCAAATCAATGGATCATAAAAAATGTAACACCTAGATTAGCTTTCCGTTTTTGAATTTTTTGAGAATTAAAATGAGATGGGACTATATATGTTACAAAATAATTGACCATGTCATCATACCAAGGCACTTATCCTTTAATCAAGTAAAACTTCTGTCCTGAAATTTGATCATTCAGTGGGTCTATTATGGAATTTCAGTTTTAGAAGTGTTTGGTTGTCTACTTAAGTGATCAGCCACTTTTTTCTCAGATCCCTTCTTTTCCTAGATTTATATATTAAACTTCTGTACTAGTATCATTCATCTCAATAGCCTAGAATTATCTTTATTCATCAATTACCCTAGATCTTCATGATAAAACAACACAATGATTTTTGTTCCAAGCATATATGATCTTAATATTTATAAAGAAAAAATAACTACTAAGAAATCTTTTTATGTGGTTATGTAATTGAATTAGGCCACATATAAGGTTTTTAAGGCATATTAAATGACTTGTGGCCTACCCTTAATTCACTGAGAAAGGACTGGTCCAACTGCTTGGTTGGAAGCATCACAAACTAGCTCAAATGGTTCTTCCCAATTTGGTAGTTGCATCAAAGGTGTTGAAATCAATATCTTATTCAACTCATCAAAGGATTCACTACATGAACCATTAAAATCAAATCAGCATATTTAAAAGGTAATATATTGAGAGGGAGAGAAATATTACTAAAATATTTGATAAACCTCTTGTAGAATCTTGTATGTCCTAAAAATTATCTAATATGTTTCACACAAGTATCATAAGGAAATGAATTTATCACTTAAATTTTTTATTTATCCACTTCAATGCCATTTTAGGAAATGAAATTCCCAAGTACAATTCCTCTTTCAACCATGAAATGGCACTTTTTAAAATTTTAAACAAGATTTTTTTCAATGCAGGTTTTCAAAACATTTTCAATATTTTTCAAACAATGATCAAAAGAATCTCAAAATAACTGTAAAATAATCTAAGAAAACTTCAAAGAAATTTTTAATGTGATTATAAAATCTACTTACCATAAACCTATGAAATGTACCTTGAGCATTACATAATCTAAATGGAATTCTTTTATATGAAAATTTACCAAAGGGACATATAAATGTCATATTCTCTTGATCCTCGAGATAAATGGGTACCTAGAAGTAACCAGAAAATCCGTCCAAAAAAATAATTATTTCGCCCTGCCAATATCTTTAATATCTAGCCAATTAAGGGGATGGGGAAATGATCTTTCTGAGTGACCAGGTTCAATTTCCTAAAATCAAGGCACACTCTCCGGGTATTTTGAATTCTCATAGGGATTAACTCATTCTTTTCAATCCTCATAGTGGTCAGGCTAGGTTTTTTAGAAACGACATGAATGGGGAAAACACACTATGAATCTGAAATGGGATAGATGATCCCATCTTCTAAGAGCTTCCTGATCTCTTTCTTTGCAATCTCTGTCAATGTGTGATTCATCCTCCTTTGTGGTTGTCCAACAGGTTTGGAATCACTCTCAAGAAAAATTCTCTGTGAACGTATTTTTGGGTTTATTCCTGGAATATCACCTAATCTCCACCCTATTTCCTATAATTTCTCTCTTAAAATCTCAATTAAATATTTTTCTTGGGTTTTAGATAGATTATTTGCAATTATCACTAGTCATTTATCTCATTCCCTAAGGTACACATATTTCCAATCATTGGGGAGTGGTTTTAATTCCAATTCAGGGGGATTCTCAAGGAATGAAATTAAACCAACGTTCCCAACATCCAAATTTATTACCTCATGCACATAAGAAACCATATCATCTTCTTCATTAATCAATAAATCATCAAAAAAATCAAATTTTACCTCTTCTTCCCATAGAAAATAGAAATCTCCCATGTTTTGGGAATTCATATGTTTATTAATGGAAAAAATATGTCTTAAGTCTATGAATCTATGGAAAATACCTGATTATTCAATGGGTTTAGTACCGACATCATGGGAGAGTTCAAAGAAGGATTGATTATATGATCGGTGCCTCATGGATTCAAAAATGTTGAAGTGGATAGTGCAATCTCTAAATTCCATGGTGATTGTACCTTCGTGGACATTGATGATGGTTTTGGATATCCTTAAGAAAGGTATCCTCAAAATTATAGGTGGGTGTGATGAGCTCCTATATTCTTCCATTTTTATCACATAGAAGTCATATGAAAATAAGATAACTTTGACTTTCACCAGGACATCCTCTAGAACTCCACCTGGGAAAATTGTTGATCAGTTTTCTAGTTGGTCCACCACTCTTGTGGACTTTAAGTCTCCCATCTGCTAAGGATAGTATATTGAGTGAGGTAATACGTTAATTGAAGCACCTATATCACACAAATAAATAGATAAATTTAATAAACCAATGGTGCATGGAATTGAAAACCTCCATTTATCTTGACATTTGGTTGGAATCTGTAGTGTGATAAGGGCTGAGACACTTCTCCCCAAGTTTATTCTTTCATTCCCATGATGTTTTCTCTTTTTGGTGCAAATATATTTCAAAAAAAATCCATACCATGGAAATTGTTTGACTACTTCAAGTATGGGGATATTGATTTCCACTTTCTAAAAGGTGTCTAGAATTTCTTTTTGAAGCATTTCTTCATGTAATTTTTTTGATTCACTCGTTCTTGATGGAAATGGTGGGGGTAAGTCTTTCTACTCCCTTTTTTTCTTTTCATTGGTGTTTATTTTCTCTTATTCCATGTCTTATCCTTATCCTCCTCTTCATTTTCTTCTTCTTGGTGGATTTTCACAGGATTTTCAGAATCTTCAACATAATTCTCCCTCAAAATAGGTGGTATTGTTTTAGGTTCAAGGTTGGCTAGAGGTGGGAGTTATTTTCCACTTATTATTAGGATTGCATTGAAAATTTCTTTAGGATTTTGTATTGTATGGGAAGGTAGTTTTCTTGGGTTTTGGACATGATTTCAACAAGACATCCTATAGTGTCTTCTAACTAATCAACCTTATCCGTTAATCCCTAATACTTGGATTATAGTTATTCCTTAGATGGTTGTGTGATAGTGTATGATTTCCCATATTTATTTCATTGGAATGGTGGTGGCCTAAAGGATTGTTTTTTTTTTGAATGGTTGTTTATAGTATTGTTGGAAAAGAGGGGGGTTCTGGTATTGTTGTTGTTGGAAATCAGGTTGACTGGGTAACTGGTTAGGATTGAATGATCTCATATGGTTTTGTTGGTTTCCATATCCTTGTTGGGCTTCAGTTTTATGCGGTTTATTTTGTTGGAATTGTATTGGTTGGAAGACTACAATGCAGTATTCTTTCCCATGTATCTCAAGACACCCGTCAGTATAATTAATGTAAGAATAACATAAACCGCATACCTAAGTTGAATCTTGTTGTCCATTTTGTTAAGTTACATCTATTTTATGGAATAACCTTTCAAGGTCATAAACTTTTGTTCCAATCATCGTAGATGAATCATATGATTTTACCTCATGTATCCCCCTTTTTCATGTACCTCTTGTTCCAAATTGTTGCATGTTTTGGGCAATCTTCTCAATCATACCTCAAACATTATAAGGTTACTTTTCGATGAGATCTCCTCATCATGAGGTGACTATAATATTTCGATCATTTTCAAGAAGTACTTTATAGGAGAACACAATGAATTTGTGTTCCTTCATTTCTTGATGCGGACATCTAAAACATATCTTTTTGAAATTCTCCCAATACTCATAGAGGGTCTCTCTAGTTTATTATCATATGATGTAAATCTATTTTTTGATGGAAGTGCACCTTGATATGGGAAAATATCTCTAGATAAAGAATCTTTTTAAATCCTCCCAGTCACTGGTATCCCCTATTTGTAGATTGTACAACCATTCTTTAGCTGCTCCTTCATGTGAGAAGGGGTATGCCCTCCATTGAAATTGGTCCTCAAGTGCTTTTCCTGGCCTAAAGCTAGAGCAAGTGAAGCTGAATTCTTTCATATACTGTCATGTGTCTTCTCCTACAAGTGCATGAAATTTTGGAATCACATGAATCATATTAACACATAATTCAAAATCATTTGGTGCATCAGGTGTAATGAGTTGGTTATTTTCAATGGAAAATTTAGGTGCACATAGATCACGTAGGGTTGGGTTGAGATTTTCAGTCGTGATTTCAAGTTCAGAGTGAACACTAATAGTTTCACTTTAATCTGATAGATATATTTCCTCAAATATTCCTTGTAGGTTTCATTTTCTTGGTTGGGTTAATGTTTTTTCAATTTTTGAATCAAATTCAATTAATGGTTCTTTTGATTTGTCGGTCATTCGATTTTGAAAATATTTTTTTATGTTGCACTGCCTCCCCAGCAATGGCTCCATGCTTGATGAACACCAATCTTGGGGTGTGGAATAATAATTTTTATATTCCCTAAGTGTTTTCTTGTGATTAACCATAGGAGGTCTCCTAAAGAGGAGTGCACACAAAATAGTTTTTTACTTTTAAATGATGGTAAAAATGTAGTGTTTTTAGAATAAATCAATACGAATATGATCGAAATGATTTTTGAAATTCAAATGATTGAAAACTATGATATTAAAAGGGTTATTAGGTTAGGAATGGTTTCCCAATTGTAATTTTATCCTTGTTCAATTTAATTCAACCATATTATTCTGAGTTGATAAATGTGAGTTTCCACAATCGTTTCCCCTCACTTCCTTTGTGAAATTGTGATGGTGAGAGAAAATTGTACCTAGATATCAGTTTGGTCAACTCTCTATCCCTATGAAAAAGAGTTGTACTAAAAAGCCTCATTTGACTGGGGTAATACACGATTTGGTCTTGTTTATCCAAAACAATCAATAGCATCCACTACCCATTTTAGACATACTATCGATCGTCAATTACTTCACCACTAATCCTTGGTCTACTCCATTGTATATAAACTAGAAATCAGTGGAGGGAGATAATGATTATTTACCAAGACAGAAATAAATAATGGAATTAAAATTCAAGAACAATCTCACTTGATAATAAAATCCTCTATATCAAATTGAAAACAACTTTGAAGAAGAAATAAATTCAATTCAATTATTTCCAAGAACTCAAGCATTACAAAATAGAAAACCAACCCTTCCTGAATCACTCAAAATTTTTACCCCTCCATGGTAGGGGTAATCATTATTAATGGGGGAGAATAATAAATTACAAATATATGGAAAATAAATTAAATAAAAGAGAGAAATATGAAAATTCCTCCTTCTTGGTGTCCCGAACTGAATGGGATGGAATGAAATGCTTTGAGACGGAGGAGCTCCCCTCCTTTTATATACAAAATTTGTCCCACAAAATTTGATGCATTGTATCCCTAATAAATGACCACTTCACATATTTCACCCTTCTTCAATGTTGTTCATAAATATCTTGTTTTTCTCTCCTCAAATTTTAGCATATTTGGACATGTATTCTGAGATTTATGCATGTTGTACTCTAACAATTTATTTTGTCGAGTCAGACTCTCTAAATTAAAAAACTATGGATTAAAATGACTTAATGAGCATTATAAATTCCAATTCACACATCTGATCCTTCATGAAAGATATTCCAAAACATATTCTACGTCCACCCACTGAATTTCACAACAATTGGGCCCACCATGAATGAGTTAGGGACCCCAGCCCTAAAATCAACAGATCTGTAAAAAGTTTTCATGGTCCAACATGTGATATTATTTTGAGCTTTGATATGGTCGATTCAGATTTTGATCAAGAATGATTAAATAAATCACCAGATGTGTAGAATCCAAAAAAGAAACAATTTTTCAATTTGTATTAATTTAAGAAATGTTATGGTCAAAATACTAAAGTAATTTAAAATTGTTTAAAATCCAAAATGGGACATTTTTAATATTATGATCAAAATACCACCAATAACAAAAAAAATGTGGCAATTTATCTTACATAAATACATTGGTTGGGTTTAAAACAAAGAAATTCAAATTAAATTTATTTAAAATATTTTCTCTATCACAAACTATTTGGAAATGCTAGAAGAAACCATGTGCAATAGTAGGTTTGAGGTAGAGAGCTTTGGAATAGTGTGTTCATAGTTAAGGACACTGTGTAAGGAGGCCATGTGTGGGTCCTTCTAGATAGTAGATAATACATGGTTAGCACAGTTTTTTTCTAACTGTGTGAACTAACTGTGTGCATGGTTAAAGTGATACCATAAAAAGTGGATCTCAAAAATTCTTGCCTCTAAACTATTAGTTTTTTATACTAAGAGGCCCTAACATGGAATTTATCTTCCTTTGAGATATAATAACCTCTCCCAAGTAATTTGGAGTCAATCTAAATGCTTCCCTTGGTGATTGAAATCTAGATTCTTGAGTTATATGATCTTTCTTCATCGTTCATGATCAGTTTCTTAGATCTACTTTTCCTCTCCTCTTGGTTTCTCAGATATACACTTCTTATGGGTAGATATACGAGTTTTTATGCCAAATAAGTTGAGATTTGGAGTTTATATTTCTAGGATAAGATATATAATGTAGTTTTGTGAGGAATCAACCCAGTTTTATGGATTATTCTTCGTCTTTTGTGGGTTTTTGTCAAAACCATTGAGGTGGGTGGATTCTATCATGACTCCTCTAACTAGAATTAAATGTATTAGTTTTAGAGTGATTAAATTTAATGAACTTTATTGTGAAATCTTGATGAAATTCATGGAATAAATCTTCTTTAGTTATGATTTATCTTTTTTGTGAAATTGTGAAATCCTGATGAATTGTTGTGAAAATTGATTTACCTTTTTCAGTTTACAATGGATGTTTTAAATTATGGATTTTTTGGAATTTCTAAATGGTTTTTTGAAAATTTTGTTTTCAATAAAAATGGAATTTTATTTAAGTGGTTTCTCTTGGGGATGGTTTTGATGGATAATAGTTTTCATTAGAAAGGTGATTTTATTGAAAAGGAATTTTTTTGAATGGTCCTTAGGCATATTAGTGTGTGAAATCATATTTCATTTCTTGGGATCGGTGGAAATATGACCTTATACCTAGTTCCAAAGGTCAAATGGCACATGTTATATAATTACCTTATTAAGACATGGTAGATCGACAAGAAACTACTCATGAGTATGGAACATTCAAAATGAAGCATGTGTGGTTGATTGTGTGGATGTGTGGAATGTATTGGGTATGCTAAAAAGAACATTGAGAAATGGTATTAAATATTTGTTTAGTTATTTTTCTAGAAAAATAACTTGCTATAAAATTGGTTTCAACTTCACTTGTATGCTTTTGGATGCAAATGGTTTTCGAGACTTGATTATATTTAGTTATAAACCATTTTTAGAAATTTTTTATATAAACTAATTTATATAAATTTTTCTGACTCTTCTATCCAAGTGGAGTGGGTAGGGAAGTCATTGGGGAAAACCTACTGAGTTTTATACTCACCCCTTCTTTGTAACTTTGGTTATTTTATAAATGCTATCTTCCGGGACAGGGGAAAGGGTAACATATCACAATTTTTTTGCACCACATTGTGGTACAAGTGATGTTTGGTGATCTTGGAGTATGGATCTATGGGAGCATGGAGAATTATGATCTTCTTGGATTCTTTAGTAATTTATCCTCTATTTACTATAATACTTGTTTTTTCTTCCGCAATTGCACACTTTGAAAGTGTTCTAATATGAATAATGTAGTTGAGTTATCTTGATTTTATTCATGCATCATATAGTGAGCTATTTGGTCATGGTTTGTTTGGTTAGTGGTTTATTTATTAAATTTTAAATCATCCCACACTTGTATTTGAAACCCATTTCCAATTATTTCCAACATTTGGCATCTTGGGGATGTCTCTTAAGTCCAGGTAATTACTCATTATACTATTAATAAAATAAGAATTAGTAGGTCATTACAACTAACCCTTTATAAGGGGACAGATCCTTTATTTATTTAAAGAACATTCCATCTCATAGGGGAATAAGTTTTAGAACATTTTGAAGTCAATAAAATGAGACCTTTTGTTGAGGTTCTATATGGAATATTCTAGTTGTATATTCATATTGTATCTTGTTTTAGGACATTACCTCCAGAATTTGATAAAAATAAGAAATCTTGTATACTACACTCTAAATTTTACTTTTCTTCATGTGAATTTCCTATTACTTGAGATATTTATAATTATGGACTTTCATTCTATGAAAAAACCATATTTCATATTACTTATATGGGACAGTTCTTTGGCATCTTGTGTTGATTGGAGAATTACTAGAAAATTATATATCCCATTAATAATTACACATGTTGTTTTGGGTACGCATAACATGGTTTTGGTTTTATTATCTGATTTCTAAATAGAAAAGCACAATGTGGTGTCATAGAAGCTTTGTAGCATGTTGGATCATAAGAATACTCATGTCATGGTTTAGCTTCAAGACTAAAATTCATTTCTTGGGATTATTTCTGGAAATTATTTATCTATAAAATCAATATATCCTAACATAATATTAGCAACCAGTGTCCCAATTTTCATATCCTCCAATGACATATACAAATGAAATATCGTGATGGGGAAGGAGAGTATGAAGAAATAAATATAGGGGTGTGCCTGATTCTTCATGTTTTTAAAACCCGAAGGTTGTTTAGGAACCAACAAAAAAAAAAGGGAAAATATAACTAGTAGTTGGTTTTTATTATCCCAACCTCTAGTCATAATGTGTATCCCCCATATATAATCAAATTCCCGTGAAATAACTAAAAACTAAGTATTTTAAGTCCTCCTCACCTAATGTAATGTGTCCAGTTAGTGTCCTTTGATATGATATATATCAAGAGTCCATTTGGTTCAAGAGGAGAAAACAGTCTCTTATTGGAAACTAAGATATATGGTTTATCCTTAAGCATCAAATTTGGATTCCTAAAATCAAGATAATAAACACATCATGAGATTTTAATTTTGATTTCATTCCCTTCACTATTGGAAATTGTACCTATACCCATGATTTTGGGAAAAACTATGGGTATAGGTTACCCTATCCCCACGGTGTTGGGAAAACCGTGGGTATAGGCATTTTTTGATAGCCTATACCCATGGTTTGGGGAAACCTCGGTCATAGGCTACCCTATACCCATGGTTTTCTCCAAACCGTGGGTATAGGATATCAAAAAATTCCTATACCCACATTTTTCCCAAAACCTGTGGGTATAGTCGTCGGATAAAAATACCTATACACACAGTTTTGAAAAACTGTGGGTACAGGTTTCCCGTGTGTGTGCGGGAAATTTATTTTTTCTGTGGGGACAAAAAAAAATTGGCAGGAGTTCTATACCCAGAGTTTATTCATCTATACCCATGGTTTAAATAAATATATTTAAATATATATATATATATATATATATACATATTTGTGGTGATGGGGTAGTGGTAAGGAAGCTCGTGAAAGGAGAAGTGGTCGCGAGATCAAATCTCGTGGGCCGCTATTTTGTAAAATATGATATACCCACTATTTCTAAACCATGGGTATAAAGTTATGACATGGTGGAAAAACCTATACCCATGGTTTTTTCAAATTGTGGGTGTCGTTCATGGACCTATACTGATTCCACTAATGACCATGGTTCCCTAAACTATGGGTATAGCCTATACCCACGGTTTTGGGGTCTATGCCCATGGTTTTGAACCGTGGGTATAGGATCATTTTCCAGTAGTGCTTGATAGAGGGGAATAGTATTAAATTATTGTAAATGTTGATCATCGACATTGATTATAGCTTGGACATAGACATAGGATCCATTTATTAGTTTCTTGAGAAATCCCAAGATAGATAATGGGACAACCCTATTAATCCATAGGATTTATGTTCCTCATTTTAATATTCCTTAATAGATAGTTAATTCAAATAGTCCATGGTATATTTTGTTGAATAGAGTGGAAGTGATACCACAAACACTGATTTCTCCCAAATACAATGTCATTGTCTCACTAATATATATCAAATTTACAAGTGTTATAGTGGAAGTGTAGCTTTATTTTAGTCAATATGAGATAAAAATCATGCTAGAGGTATATCATTATCATGTACTCCCCTGTATTATTATAATAATAATGAGAGTACACCCCTAACACAATTAATAGGGTTAAGTAAAGGTGATTTGAAAAGTCCCATTCTCTACACATTCTCTCTTGAAGGAGAGGCTAGTCATTTAGACAACTTATAATCATTTTTACACATTTAAAATTTCATATTCAATTAAATAATATTTAAAATTTATGATTATAGAATGAAACTTCTATAGGAGTCCAAAGGTAAACTTTTAAAAAGATAATGATGAGATCTCATATAGGACCAAGGACTCTATTGCTATAATTTTTATTCCTTCAGAAGAAGATGTATCTATATTGGGGGTAATCTTGTTATAGAATAAATGTCGATGAAATTATCCCGAAACACCTTACCAAATAAGTGGGAAGAAGGAATGGGTATAGTGACAAAAAAATGATGATTTGATACCAAACCTACTATGATTGATTCTTACAAAAAACCATTTTATTGTAAAGAGTCTTCAAACATTATGGATGATATCTTAGAATCCATGTATTTTGATCATTGATCCATAAAATTTAATATAATAGTGAATTAGTGTTTCTCAAAGTGGGATATTAACCTTCTCTGGTCATTTATCTCTCTCAGATGTGCATGTTCATTACAATGAGGAAAATATTTTATATTGAGTAATCATGGAGTATTTCGTGGACATGCTCTAAAATAAGATATAAATTCCCTCATAGAACCTACAAATGGGGTTATAATAATCCTTGATGTTCTTCTATTGTTGATGTGAATATAACTATCGATAGAGATACTCAGTTAGGTTAGTGAACCGATGAAATTCCTACTGTGGATGTTATCATGTTAATAGAAAAAAGTGAGTATTATCATTTTTATCCCCTGAACTAGTTTGATCCATCTAAATATTTTTTTTCTCATATATCTCATAGTATAGCTAACACATTTGGGAGTGATGAATTTAGAAGGAAACATCCCAGTCCACTCTAGATATGTTGAGTGTAAAGGAACATCAAATATAGAACTACTTTATGCTTTTATGTGGTGAGAGAATTATATCATAGAATATTCATTCTTCCTTGGATGTGCTTATTTGGTTTTTGATAGAGGAAGAGAGTACCAATGTAGTTTGTAGGTGGTTGAGTTAACGTTAAAATATACCAATGTATTACCCTAGGTTTTTAAGAATTATGTTATTTTAATAAACTATATTCTTATAATTCCAACCTACTATATTTATTTTTTCACAATAATTAACATAGAATATGTAATAAATCATAAAACATTAGAATTAAACTAACAACATTTAATTCACTAATACTAAAAATTACAACAAAGTAAAATGAAACTATGTATTACACAAAATTTATTATTACTCTCCATGGATTTTTACATCCATTAAAATTTAATAAATTAAAAGTGTAAAATTAATAGAAAATGATAATATCATCAAAAATATGATATCTCCAAGATTACCTTTACCCATGAGGGTCACCAAATACTAATTTAATCTTATAACATTTAAAATAATCATGGATGGAGAACAAATATTGTGAGATCAAAAATAAAATATATGGAAATGAGAAGATCGACATAAGATGTGTGTGTAGAATGAATGAGTTTTTCAAGGAAATATATTAGAATAAAATATTTCTTTTATAAATATAGTCACGGGTATTATAGTTGTTGAATATTTAGGTTTCCAATGGGTATAATGATGTTTTTTATTGTTTGTAATAAATTTAATATAATATAATTCACCAATAAAATATAAATAAATAATAATAAAATCTTAAAAATATATATGTATATATATATCGGTTAAGTATTAAAATTGTTATTTTTATTAATATATGATATAATTTTTTTATAAAATAAATTTAGATATTAATATGAATATATTATTAAAATTAAAATTTTAAAATATAAATAATAAATTTTAATTGTATTTTGAAATTAATATTTAATATACAAGAAATATTTTTCAAAAAACTTCTTTCTCTTAATGTTCTTTAAATTTAATTCTAATAAATTAAATTGTTGATATTTAAAATTTTATTAGCTATGAAGTAATTTATTAACGTTTTTAAATTTTAAATATATACAAAATAATATTTAGAATTATTATGGTTTAAAAATATATTTTTTCAATAAAAATAGTTTTCATTTATATTTTTTATTTTCTAAAAAAATTAAAATTAATTTTTTCATTTTCATTAGGTATAAAGAATATTATTTTCTAAATTTATTTTTTTCATATTATAGTATTAATACAGTGTGAATTGCTTCAAAAAAATATTTTTAGTGAATAGTGAAAATATATTTTTTAAGAAAATAGTAGAATTTATTACTCTATTGAGGATTAGGAATGATGTAAACACATATAATTTATTTTTTATGATCAAATATGTATTTAAGGTCTAATAAAATAAATTTTTAGTTGATAAGACATTGGATTAAGATTTTGGGAACTAATGTTTTATTTAAAAAGACCAATCCTTATCATTTCTTTAATGTAATGTTATATTGCTATAATTTTTTTAGATTACTTCATAAAACACATAAATTTTTTTATATAATAAATAAATTTTCATCATTAGAATAAACAATGTTGATAATTTTATATTACCCAATATTTTTGTGAAGAAAAAGTCACTTTTTATGAAAACTAGTCTTTACCCATTAAATATTATAATTTCATAATTGAATTATCTTGAACATAAATATTTAATTAGATAAAATGGTTTTGATATTCTCAATCAGAAGGTAAATATTATTTAATTATGGTACTACTATTTTTACATAATAAAATTAAAAAATGTAAAAAACTCCAACTATAGTAAAAAAATAGAAAAAGTGAAAATTATAAGATTAGAGGAGTTAAAACTTATTTAATACATTCGTGAAAATGGATGGTTTAGGTATTATTAAAATTATCACATCCTATAGTAAATTATTTTCCATTTTGGATTCATTATGATAGGTGAGACATGTTCTCTCTTTATATTAAGTTGATATGTATTAAAAATATAATTCTCACTACTTATAAAAGGCTTCTCTAACCAAACATTCAAGACCATTCAAAAAATTCTGTTTACATGTTAAAATATCCATCATTAATTTATTATTGAATTAATTTTCACTTAATGTTTCATTTTCTCAATAGAATATAGCTGAATCCCTTAATTTCCATGTATTCCTCCAAGGGAAATCTCATGTCCTAAACGTGAGTACTAATTTTACATTAACATCTATTCTTTTCAATATTACATTCCAAAAAATATCAGTCCCATATAAAGAATTTTTATTTCAAAAATACTGTAATTATTCTAGGAAAATAACTTTTAATCTTCATTCCCTTTTCCATTATGAATATGAATACATCACCCGTGCATGTAAGGAATTTCACCTCTACAATGTAACATATATTATTTTTCATCTACATTATTTATTATTTATTAAAACTAATTAAAATTGAAATAAAAAAATTAAACAATTCTACATTATATCATTATAATTTTTTATAATGGTATTATTAAATAATACACTACATTTATAACCATACTCATCCATTAATTATGGTATGTTTGGGTTTTTTCTTATCTAACAACCCACAAATAAAATACCATAAAATAATATAATGGATGAATATTAAAACCTAATTAATATAAATATATGATATAAATAATTAAATTTTTATTTGAATTTTTTCTTTAATGATAACATTATTATTACACTCATTAGTTAAAAAACAAATGTTTTCACATTAAAAATCACTAAAACACACTCATCTTTTTCTCAAACTTTGTGGATTAAGAACAAAAATTAAATATAATTAATTTATAAAACTATAACTAATAATAAATATCTAATTCTTATACATTGTATAATCTTGGAATGATTATATTTGGTATTAGAATAATATAAAACACCATTATTGCTAAACCTATTTAATACTATCATGTTTTCTCAAAACCAATATGTAAAATAGATAATAAAAAGAAAATAATCATATAGAGAAAAATTTTAAATAATGTTTATAGATGGGAATATGTTTTTGGAATAGTTTTTCAAGATAGTTGTTTTTTTATATAATAGATTCATGATCTTCATTAGATAGATAGAATTAATATAAGGGGTTTATTGTCTAAAAGAACTTTTCATTAGACATATTCCACATTATTAACATTGTTATCATTATTATGGGTTTATTATAGAATAATGGGTTTATTTTACTATATTATTATAATTAAAGGTATTTTAATATCCTTATTTTGTTATTTATCTAATTTACCTAAAATCTAAAAATAAAAAATCTCTATAGTTTTTTGTTAACACAAGTCCCTTTACTAAGTAATAATTAATGTGTTTTGTCTTATATTTTTAAATATCTTTTTATTCAACCCTGTGATTTTTTTTCATTATATGTTCCCTTTCCCTATAGAGAAAATTTTTACATTGATTAAAATCTTCTTTATCTATGAATTTTATACCTCTAAAAAGAATATCTTTATTGATTATAATTCTAACCCTCCATTGTGATGTTTTCCCATCATAACTTGTATTTTCCATTCCCACAAATAACATAGATTATATTTTAAAACCCAATTATGTGTTATCTCATCTAACCATAATTCTTTCCATATCATCCTTAAAAAAGAAAGTTTTTCATTTATTTATTATATTGTTCTTCAACATAGATATTTCAAAATATTAAAGAGGAATTTCATCCTTTCAAAATAAAATGTTTTATCTTCCACTTCATATTTCATTTGATAATGATTATGAAAATTAAACGGTACATCATGGATGTTGAATTTTCAAAATTAACTATTTTTAAAAGCTTCTACTTCACAATTTTGAAAAAATAATGTCTTTTCCATTATCTATTATTGAATATAAATTTTAAATGTAATTTTTTTATAATGATTCAATTTACCTTTTTAAAACAATTTTTTCTTTTAAAATGCATCATTATTGACATTTGATTCAAAAAACTTAAAGGAGTATTTCTTTTCAATTTTTGAAAAGTTACTTTTTTTAAAATCAAATTTAAAGGTGACCAGTAAAATAATCACTTAATATAATGTTAATATAGTTTGTTCATAAAAATAATTTAACATTTTTCTATAATTTTACTCTTTATCTCTTTTTGAATTGTTTTATTTGATGTTATTTTTCATGTCTCGCTATCTTAACAATACTATGAAAAACTCATTTAGGGTGATTAAATTTTGGGAATCTACTATTTAGATTCTCGATTCCATTTTTAGATATATTATTTGTAAATGGTGGGAAATAAAATTTTCATTTGAAAGGATATTTATAATTTCTTTGATGATTTTTTAAGTGAATAATATTGTCACAAATAGGCCCAGGTACCCTAGAAACATGATAACCAAACTAATATTGTCAAGTCCTGAAGAGAATTTCTAATACCCACATATTGGTGACTAGAAATTAGAATAATAAAATATAAAATTTGTAAATAATTTCCCTAACAATTAAGGAAGATGGATAAGATTGTAATTTTGTATACAAAAGAAACTCGATAGGGAGAAGTGTACTAGAATTAAAATAGGTATACCAACCCAAAGGTACACCAGTAAGGTTCCAGAAAATATGGTAAAATCCCAAGTCCCAATAGATACAACTCCCCAAGACCAAGGATCAAAAGATAATACCACCTCCTAGTGGCTCCTTACCCTTTCTCAAACATGGAATAAGGTAATATAAAAACACTCAAACCACAGCTAGGTTGTGATCCAAAATCATAGTACAGTCTCACCAAGGATTCCATAATAAGAAGCCAATATTTGATTACCCAAATAAATCATTCAATTTTCAATTAACAGATTTAGAATTTAAAAATAAAATTTAATAAAATCACTTTTTACATTTCAAGTATTGGAAGTAATTTATATAGATGGATTAATGCACTTTTATATAAAATAGTTTATATAAACTAGAAGGCATGATTAAGATTTTACAATAATGAAATATATTCATTTCAGATAAAAATAAGATATCAACATGGTCATATACCTAAGGTGTGATATTTCTCATATAAGGGACTCCATGCACTGAAATAGTTTACATGACATTATGTATACACACATTCCCATTGATACTGACCATGTAGTATTCATCACTATCCTAAAAATTATTTGATTGTTGAAAACGTATTCTTAGTGTTGTAAATCATGGAGTGTTTTCTGAATAACTCACTAACTTCCCAAGGCTTTCATGTACTCTAATATAAAAAAAATATGGTCACATTATTATTAGACTTTTTAAAATAAAATTCAACCCATTATTCATTTCAAAAATACCAATTTTTCTTTTAAAAACCAAAACAGTCTTCTAATCAAAACCATTCCATTTAAAGATAAAACTAATGGGTTTCTATAAAATTAAGTTCAAGCCGTTTTTATCACATATGAATTTGAAATAAATTCACAATTCAAGTTCATAATTCAATTTCTAAATTTAAATTCAACAATTTAAATCACCCTATTTAATTCAGAAAATTAAATTCTACAAATTCCATCAATTTCACATATACACCCCACTTCAATGGAATTGGAAGTATTTACCAGTTTAATCCTAAATATCTGATTATTAATACAAATCCCCCAATTCAATGGAATTTCGTTTTTAATAAATTGATTTAATGAAATTTCGAGTAATTGAATATAATTCAAACAATTGAAATTAAATCAAAAAATTTAGGGTTAATATAAATTGACCATCAAAATGGAACCAACTAACATGGGATCATGGGATCTTAAAACTCTAAACCCTAATCAAGATTCTCCAAAAAAAATAACAAATGAAAATGGGATCTGGGAATCACTATTAAATCTAAGACCTAAACATAAAGGATTATATCCTCCAATCAACACGATGATCTGTAAAACCCTAGGGATTAAAGAGGAGATTGTGAGAGAGAGATAGATCTAAGAGTGGAAATCTACTAGGAGAAGATCGAACATCATTCTACAAGATTAAATTCTCTTATTGAGGGGTGTAGAGGGGCCCAAGCTTCTCTTGGGATCCTCCAAGGATGAAAAAATTGAATGGGGGTCGTTATAGGTCCCTCTGAAACCTAATATTTTGGTTTCGAGAATCTAAAACATAATTTCAGTTTAAAAAAACTCATACGCATGGTTAGAAGGGAAGATCCACGCAGTTTAGAAAAAACATGCACCATTTCCATGCACCAATTTTCTATAATTTCATGGTTTTTCCTAATTGGGCACATTGTTTTTCAAACCGTGCACTATCCATGAAAAAACCAAATGTCCAAGTTTTCATTGTTTCCACTAAGATGGAACATGATTTGGGAAAAATCTGTGTCAACCATGAACTAGCCTAGAAACATTCAAAATATCCAAAATTTATAATGAAATAACCCTTACGAAAACCAGGACAATGAATTGTAAAAATAAGAATTTAAGAATACATTTAAATAGTAACAGGATGTTACAACCTCCCCAGCATAGAAATATCTTATCCTTGGAAATCCTGCTGAGAAGCTTCCGTGCCAAAAAGACAAGGAAAATGCTCCACCACCAGCGCCTCCCTCTCCCACATCTCATCATTATTAGAACTGTTCTAATAGATCACTCAAACAGAATTTTTTATCCTCCCATGAAGTAACATGGTTTCAGAATCAACTATCCTGACGGACCATTCAGTAACTGATAAATTAGGTTCGACCTCAACATCACTCCAACTTAGAGTGTGGATATATCAGATTGATACTTTCATATATGAGATACATGGAACATGTTATGTATCAAATTTATCTTTGTTGGATGTTTTAAATGGCAAGAAACATTCCCCACCCACCCAAAAACTTAAAATGGGATGAAAAAATAAGAGTAATCTTCCCTTACCTCCCAATTCATTGATGATCTAAATGGGGTCAATCATTCAATAACATGTAATAACCAAATGAAAATTCCAATTTTATATGATAAAGATCAGTATAACATTTATACTGGCTATGAACCATCAACATTATCTAATTAATCAATACAATATTTTATTTCCTATATTAGACAATTCTTGGTCTAACCAAGGAACATTACCTGATCTATGACCAACACTATAGATAGTATAAATGGAAGAAGTAAAATCCCTCAAAAGGATTCATTCTAATCATGGATTTGTAACCTTTTGTTATTAGAAAACTTAACCATACTTAGATGGTTATTCCAATCACCAATAACATTAAGAATGTAGTCATATATCATATCCTCCGGAATTTGTATAACTCTTTCTATCTAGCCATAAGACTTCAGATGGTTTTCTATACCCAAATGAACCTGAGATCCGGGTTCCTCATAAAGTCCTCTCCAAAAATGAGAAGTGAAACATAGATCCCTATCAGAGACTATAGCATAAGTAACTCCATCAAACTGAACAATCTATTTCTTAAAAAGAATTTCCAACTCCTCAACCTTCATTGAGCCAAAATTTTCTATCGATTGATCAGAACCCATATCAAATTATTCATTCTATGCATACATGGAAACCCAAACAAAGATTCCATAGAGATATAATCTCATTTTCATGTTGTAACTGGAAGTGGATGAAGGATTAATGTTTTTTTGTGCTCATCCATGAATTTTTTTCAGGTATAACAATGAGGAAAAATACAGAAATTCCACATATCATACATGACCACTAGAATTTCATCATCATTTCATAAAACATCTTCATCATTCCTAGGTTTACTGACCATTGGGAGTTATGGACATACCCCCACCACAGTTTTCCTTACCTCTAATAGTACAAAAAAACAATTCTGATAGCATAGAAATCACTCATTGGATAATGACCTATCAAGTATGGTCCCCCACTATAAAGAGAGTCTCTAATGCTATAGAACTCATCCTCAAGATTATAATCCTAAATAATCATCTTGAGAATAGGGTATGTCAAAAGAAAACTGGCCAAAGAAAAACATTTCCCTTAATTCCCAAACACCAATATGCATATGTACAAAGATCTCCATTATGTTTCACTCTTTTAATTATTCATTCACTACCTAGTTTTGACATTTCCTTCTCAAATAATTTGTGATTACATTCCAATTCCCCGAGGTATAGGATATTTCAAAGTTGAAATATTTCATGTATTCCACCCAACACCTCTATAGGAGGTTCAAATCATTTTTTAAAGAAGATATAACTCATCCTTTTGTGGTTAGAAAATATAGTAAACATTTCTCAATAAAGGTAATTATGTCAAATCTTAAAGGTGTTAATCACATATTCTTATTCAAGGTCATGTTTTGGATAATTATTCATCTATAGCCTAATATAATTAGACCCAAAAGAAACTACATGATCTCCATGTATAAGAATGCAACTGAAACCTGAACCCGATGCATCACAGAAGACTACATACCCATGCCCGACCTATGGTATAGTCAGCATCGATGTTTTAATAAAAATAATTTTCATCTCAATAATAGAATTTTAACATTTCTCGTCCCATGAAAAATCTAATACCTTCTGAGTTAGAGGATTCTTCGGATAATCCAAGCTTGATAATCCTTTGACAAACCAGTTACAATACCCAGGTAAATCCAAGAAGCTCTGAATCTTGAAAACATTTCTTGGTTATTCTCATGTCATAACATTATCTAAATTTTTAGAACCAACTATGATCCAATGTTCTAACACCATGTTTCCCAAAAATATCACTTCCTAAATCCATAAATCTCACTTTTAAATCTTTTTATAATGTTTGTGAGTTCTCAATAATTCCATAACATCTATCCGATGACGTACACGGTCTTCCCCAGACATAAGGTAGATGAGGATGTCATACAAAAAGACTAAAAAGTAGGTATAATGATACTCAAGTAAAATAATGTTCATTAAATCCATAAATACTTCCATAGAATTGGTTAGACGAATAGGCATGGAAAGGTGATCATAATGGCCATAGCTTCTCTCAACGGTGGTTTTCGGAACGCAATATTCATTTATTCTCAATTAATGGTAACCAGACAAGAGATTATTCATTGAGAACCACTTATCCCCCTTAAAATGATCCAATAGTTCAACAATATGAGGAAACATAAATTTTTTCTTTACCATAACGTGATTGAGTTTTTAGTAGTCAATACAAAGGTTAAGGGGGACATCATCATTCTTAGAAAAGGGAATCAGCACCACCCAAGGTGAAGCACTATAGTGTATAATACCTTTCTATAAAATATCATCCAAATAAGTCTTCATCTTATTAATTTATTCTAGTTCCATGTGGTAATAAATAATATATATTCGTTCAGCACTATGTACAAAGTTGACAGGGAACTATACCTCACATACCAGTGGAAAACCATAGAAGTTGGAAGGGAAAAATTCGAATAAAATCAATGACAACTAGATTAAGATCACCACTCATAGATTCTCACTCCAAGTCAAAATAAAATAATGATATTAATTTTCCCAAATTTTGATAAGAAGGGTCGACCCTATTAAACCTTCAGTCCCATTCTCCTTGGAAGACACGACACACACCATTGGGTGTTCTGATGGAGTCTCGTTGAAGATAACAATCAATTAAAGATATATTGAAAATTATCCAATCTAAACTGAATATGATTTCAAGTGGTTTCATGTCAAGAAACAAAAAACACCAAGAAATCTCAACATATGATAGAGAGAAAACACAAGCAGGGTTTCAGAGACCCTTCTCTCTCTTCTTACCAAGTGGTGTAGTAATATCCATCAAATAAGATAAAATGATTGTAATAATATTAAGCAGTTTGACAAAACAAATTGAAATAAATGAGTGAGATGTTACAATATCAAATAGATCAGTCACTAATGATGAATCTATAGTAATGGTACCTCTTATAGTTTCTAGACCTATATCTTCTTCTTTTGGATACTCTTACACTATGTGAAAATGATTTTTTCACGATGCCTATGGTTGGAACCCATTTATCCATTAAGAATATAATTTCCCCATAGTTTTTGAATGTGTTGATGATCTCATGCCCTTACAAGGAGTGGAATAAACATGGAATAAATTTTTTATGTAACCTGAGAGTTTTGAGGAGCCACATACCTTGGGTGCCTTGGTGAAAACCCATATAGAATTATTATGCATTCCACAATGGTATAAAATCCAAGGGCATATTCTATGTGCTACTATATATATATAACCCGTACTATCGAGAAATTCCATGACAATCATCATTTTCCCTCTTTACCTTAGAGGAAAACACACTACCACTAGGAGGAGATAAAACTTCTGACAACCATGACTTTCCTTTCAGGTCCATATCTACCATCAATGATCTATATAGTACGTTATAATAAGAAGGAATATTTAGTAAGAAAACATGAGAAAAAATATTAGATCATTATTCTAACTCAAACCATTCAGTATTCATCTTCTAGTTCAATATTATCTCTGGTGAAAACTGTACTAGATCATCAAAATGGTTTTCATGCTCTATCAAGATCCTATATTACTTCTCAAGCATGAAAAATCAATAAAATATTCCAACACCATCAAATTTGTATAGAACTCATAGTTGAAAAGATAATTAATTTCTTTCCACTATAAACACTCATGTTTCTTCTCTATTATAATTGTGTCCCACCATATTCTTCTCGTTCCATCCAGAAAGGTGGAAAACATTACCTTGATTTTGTCAGATGTATCTATGAACCCAAAAAAATTCTAATTCATGTTCAAAAATTCCTCATCATATTCAATATCATTGGATACTTTGAATGTTATTGGATTATGGTGAAGGAAATCATGAGAATTATTCTAGATGTCATCCCTTTGTGGTTCCGCATCAGTATCCTATATGGGGACTAGTGGTGGTGCATGTCCCATTTCAGGGACGGTAAGCATAATCACCTCAACTAGAAAATGGTCCATGAGAGTATTCACTCACTAAGGTTCACTAATATCTTCCTCTTATATCCGACTTGAACTTCTTCTCAGAGGAATGGTTCTATACAACATTATAATTCAATATATTTATACTCAAACCAAGAAACAAGGGAAATAAACCCAATAGATAGAAAATAAGATTTTTATTTCAATCTACCCAAATAAATGGAAAGGAAAATACTAGGACTGGTGATCAAGACATCATTCCCTAACCACCCTAGGTGACATAAGGTTCTTTATGCTTAGAGATGGCTTGAAACTCAGTCTTAACTACCTCCTATGTCATGATAGAATTACACAAATGTATGTTGTCATAAAGACAATAACCTCAAACAAGAGCTCTGATACCACTTTATCATGAACCATTCTAAGTACTCGGGTAAACTGATAATTGAGAAAGTCCTAACATGACCCGAGGGGTGTTTTTGAGCCCCATTGGCTGGTGACTAGAACTTGGAATCATATAATATGAAAGAGGGAATGAATTTCTACAAATATCATGTATTAAATAAAATTAATTCTGTATGAATACAAATTAAATTCTACATGGTGAATTATACCATAAGTAAAATAGGTAAAACCCTAAAGGTACATCAATAATGTACTAGAAAATTGAGTAAAATTCCAAGTACCAACTGATTTAACTCTCCAATCCCAAGGATCAATATTTATTACCACCTATAGGTGATTCATTACCCTTTCCCAAACCTAAAATAAGGTCATCTATAATCACCCATAAGCATAGGTATTATGTGAGCTAAAATACCAGTAGGGTCTCACCAAGGATTCAATAATAATATAAAAACACTTAATTATGTAGCTAATTCTTTAATTTTCAAATAAACATATTTTTATTTAAAAATATTATTTAAATCAATCATGCTTTATATTTAAAATGATGGAAACACTTTAAACAAATTTATTAGAAAAAAACTTTATAAAAAATTGTTTATATAATTCATATGACATGCATAATAGTTTAAAATAATGGAATATATTCATTTCAAATAAAAACAAGAGAGAAACATGGTCATATGCAAAAAAGGTACCATAGTTCTTGTATTAGGGACTCCACAAACTAAAATAGTGGACATGGCATTATGTGTTCAAATGAGCCCCTTGATATTGACCAAGGATTAATCATCATTGTTCTATCAGAGATTTCACTTCTACAGATGTATTGTTTGTGTTGTAAATCATAGATTTTATTCCGAATAACTCACTAACTACAAAAGGATTTCATATTCTCTAGTAACAAACAATGATGAGAAATTTATTTTAAGACTTATCAAAATACCATTCATCACATTATCCTTTTAAAATATGCTAATTTTATATTTAAAAACAAATATATTATTTTAATTAAAAACATGAACTTTCAAGATAAAACCAATGGGTTTCTATCAAAATCATTTTAATCCATTTTTCTGACATAAGAATTTGAAATAAGTCCACAATTCAATTTCACTATTTAGATTAAAAATTTTAAATCCCAAAATTTAATTCCAAAAATTAAATTCCACAAATTCCATCAATTACACAAGTACACCCCAATTCAATGGAATTGTTGGGTTTTTTATATTTCATGCCTAAAATAAAATTTAAAATATAAATACCTAAATATAATAAAATTGGGTTTTTAATAAACTAATTGAAATTTACTTTAAACAATTGAATTTTTATCAAATAATTGAAATTATATCAAGCAATTTGTGGTTAATAAAATATTTCCATCACAACATAACCACCTACCTTGGGATCACTGGATATTGAAACTCCAAACCCTAATGAAGATTCACCAATGAAGAAATAGAAAATGAGATCTAGGAATCACACCTATATCCAAGATCCAAAATATAGGGGATTATATCCTCCAGTCAACATTGAGATCTATAAAACCCTGGGGATGAAATATGTGATAGTGGGCGATAGACAATCAGTATAAAAAACCTATAAATAGAATATAGAACATTTTTCTTCTAGTTTAAGTCACTTCTAAAGGTGTATATAGGGGTAAAAAACTAATATTGGGAGCCTCCAAAAACGAATAAACCTAATGGGGTTTGTACAGATTTGTGGGGTACCAAAAAGAGGAGTTTTAATATTTTAAAACTTAATTTGGATTAAAAAACCACATACTCATGGTTAGATGGATAGAGACAAATAGTTTATAAATATCATGTTCTCTAGTCATGTTCCCCTTTTCTCTAAGTGCATGGTTTTTCTTACTGTGTGCTTTCCATACAAAAGCTACACTATCTTAGCATTTACAATTTTGATTGAGATACTTTATGGATTTTGAAATTTTTTTCCAAACTATGTACTTTCCTAGAAACATTGAAAATTTAAATAATTTCTCCCAAAATTAACATGAACAAAACCCAACTAAATTAGGATTAAAATATGGGTTCAATAATTACTTGAAATAATAATAGTATGTTACACATAGTTTTATGGATTATTTATGGGTGGGGACCAATAAATCCATGTAATTTAGTAGTTTTTTATATATCTCAAGATATAATAATATTTGTGGTACTCATGATAACATTATTCTTTATTTACAATGTTGTCTATTTCTAGGTTCATGTTATGCTTTCTTCACATGATCATGTGTGGAACTTATCAGGTAGGGATGTGCTCACATGATTATGGGTATCCATTTTTGTGCATGTAATTTTTGTAATTAGTATGGATGGGCATGCCCTTGTAATGTTTTGATCAAATGATTATTCTTAGGAATGATCACATATGGATTTGAACACAAAATACATCAAGGAAATGACTGTGTGTAGCTTTGTTTATGTTTTTTTTTGTAACATGATCACATTTTCTTAATTTACACTGTGATGGGGTAATATACTTATACCAAGTTTATATTTCTTATGCATATAATTATTCCCCATGTTCTATGTTTTTTTATCACACACTTCTAAAATTGTGTATGTTTTCCCTTTTAGATTAAATGTCATTTCTTCATGACTACTATAGAACTCTTATTGTTCCATGTTATTTTAACAATAGATTTATCTCATGATATTGTTTGATCATATTACTATTATCTAACCATTAAATATTTATTTTTCTATTAAAAATAATTCTAGATCACCCCTTTCTTATGTTTTTATTCCAAATTTTATTATGAAGAGTATAGCATAAAATATTTCTAGAAGGGAGTCTAGTAAATTTTTATTATAGTGAAATGATAACATGTTTTGAAAAAATATATTGAATATTTAACATGTAGATAATGGAAATAAAACTAATGTTCAGGGGATTGTGATATTATTTATGCATTTTATTTATTATATTAAGGGAATTATTAAAAATAAATAAATGTTATTATAATTTTTTATCATATATAGTTCTTAATTAACGTTTATTTACCACTAGAATTGAGACATCGGGCATAAAAAACATAGTTTGGTATAAAATAATGGTTTCACTATATTTTAGGATTATTTCAATCATTTTTGGGAAAAAGATACTAGAATTTTAATGAAAATTATATGGATAACTATATGGGATAAGTCTTAGTATAATATAACATCAAGAATATTTAGTAAATACAAAAATGTGTTGTTCCCCTTGAAATAACATATATTTCTGGAAACTTGAATTTTTATGTGGTTGTTATAAAGATTAACCTAAGAGTAATCACTCTAAAAAGGATAGTTTCCAATCAACTAAATCTTCACTCTATTCTAGGATGAGTGGGCCCAAGACAACACACTTTTTTAAATACACTAAATGGATATAAATTGGTTAATCACCTACTATGATGGGATTATTTCCTAATTACATATATGGATTTGAATAAATTACATTATATAAGACAAATTAATATATCTTTTTATGATTTAATAGAGTTATTAGATTAACTATTTATGATATAATCACAAAGACTGAAATAAAGGTTTCATTAGTGAAGATATCATAGTATTGAGTATTCATGTTGATATATTATTTATTCTAATTCTATTAGATATTATCATAATAATCACTGATTAGATATTTGTTTGGATATTTGAAATTTAATATTCAAATATGGATTGTATGTCTCTAGAAATTACTAAGACTTATTTATAGTGGCATATTTTGAATAAATGTTCCATAATCATAATATATTTCTATTATGAAGGAAAATATATTTTTCTAGTATTATCTAGGATATAATGATTTGAATCTATTAGAATCTATATATTGGGAAATAAAAAAAAATTATATACCATCAGGTATTATTATTTTTAATTGATAATTAAAATTTGGAGGATTAAATTTCTTTAGTGGGGTAGGGGTGGTGGATAATGTTTCACACTAGGTATTTAGTAAGCATATTCATTTGGAAAACTATATCTTCATAATTAAATTCATTGTCTCAATTAATTAAATGGAATTGAAAATGATTTTCATATTTATCATATAATATATTAATTTAACTAAAAACACTTTATTATTTCATAATAAAACATCATAAAGTGATAAAATTATACAACATGTTACACACTATGTATTGTTACTAACCATGGGTGGGTACATCTTTTAAAAGTGTAAAAATTAATAGGGGAAATATATATAAATGAATAAAATATCCAGAGCTAATAGATCACCTATATTATCTTCACTAATTAGGATCACCAATACACAATGAAAACCTATAATTATGAGGACCATAATTATTGTATACATCAAATTTGAGTCCTAAAATAAAAAAAATGAAAAATAAAACTAAGACATAAAAATTTTTGTTTGAATGTATGTATTTAGTATATCTATATATAAGAAAAAAAAGTGATCAATATAAGTATTATAATAAAAAATATTATGATTTTATAAATATTTACCAAATAGGTATACTGATGTTGTGTATTGTTAGTATTAAATTTAAAATAATATATGTCGGAAATGAAAAATAATGAAAAAATATAACATTTTAACAATTTAAAATTATATCTTTCTATGTGTGTTTTTTATTAAAATTATAATTTTTAAAGTATGATAAAACTTATTTATGAAATATAAAAATTTATATTAATAATATTAAGTTATTAAAATTACATTTTCAGAATATAAAGAATTATTTTAACTTTATATTATTAATATTATTTAATATAATGTTAGTATTTTTCAAAAAATAATTTTATTTTAATGTTTTATTTCTTTTTTTTAATTGAAATTTTTGGTGTCCTATGATATTCATTTTGTGACTTAGTAAAGTATAGAAGTCTTACTATAAAATTTATGGCCTTTTCCCTTAGAAATTTCTATGTTTTCCAACACTATCCCTTCACTGAATGTGTGTGCAGTTGGTCTATTTATCATGTCATTTGATTTTATAGTAGGTTTGTTTTTTTATTGTGAAATTTTAATTTATACATTATGTTGGTCTATTTTTGTGGTTGGATGGTTTTTTCAAGCATTTAGTTGGTCTTTTCATATGGAAAGTTGGTTTTTTCTTATTTTTAGTTATGTTTTTTGTTTAGTCGGTTAGTTTTTTCAATTGATTATTTGGTTTTCTCATAGTGTCACTTGATCCATTTTTGGTCACTTAGTTTATTTGAATAGTAGGTTAGTTCCTTCTTGTGTTCAGTTGGTTTGTTAATGTGTCCATTTGGTTTCATCTTGTGGTTAACTAGTTCTTCTGGTCAGTTGGTTCCTTCTTTCTTTCTGTTATCCACTTCATATACTTAGTTTTCTTGAACAATGTAATTGGTCACTTATCACCATCTATTCAATAGTTTTTCAAATATATTAATTTATTATAATACTTTCATTATTCCTGAATGAAATGAAAAATTATATATATATAGTAAAATTTTGGATTTAAATCTAAAAATTTTAAATAAAAATCCATTTGTGTAGATTAAATCTAATATTTTAGTTCCTTAAAACTCATGGTTTTAAATTTTGTTTTTGTGATTTTTAATTGGGAATTAATTACATGAAAATTAATATGAAATAATGATTTTGTAAATAGTAAAAGTTATTCTAGTACCTATATCAAGAGTCCTAATGAATGAGATTTACTCTGTTCAAATATATTAATGTTTCTTATTTCTTTGAATGAAACAAAACTATATTTTTATCATCAGAGTTTTATACTATTGACCCAGTTTTCTCTTTGTAATGTTTCCTAGAATATTCAATAGTATACTTACTAAACAAATATCTATAAATGTGTCATATTTGAGGTAGGATCATGTTTTAATTTATTATTCCACCATTTTTTATTTTTTGTATTTTTTTTAAATCTCTTAAATATGTGATATTTAGTTGATCATTACATCTTTTTTCACCTATGTTTGGTTCATTATGTTTTGTATCATTATTTCTAGGTTGGGGATCCTTATTCACTATTATATTATGGATTTATGGAATTAATTTATTTTCTAATGGTTGGGTGGAATAGATTAATTATGGTATATAATGAATGAAATAAATTTAGATTCCAAAGAAAGTAGTGTATTCACATTTTTTCTATCTATTTCCTAGATATTTTCCATTATTTTCCCTTGAAACATATAACATGATTATGATATATATGTTTTGGATACTATGGATTTTATTCCATTAAATGTATTAATAAATCACATAATAATTTTCATTTAAAATCACTAATCATTATAATCTTAATACATATATTTATCTTTGAATTTTTCATTCATTTAAAAATTGATCAGTGTGAAAATTATTATGCATTTGAATATTATTTTATTTGAATGATCAAATTAAATATATTTTGGTAAAATTTTTAGTTTCAAAATTTATTATTGTGTTCTTTTAGTATGATAGTTTTATGATTTGTGTATATGTAGCATTTATTGGGTTTTTATGAAGATGGTGGTGAAAAAAGAATATGTGATATGTGTTACTAATAATGAAAGTATGGTGGTACATAATTGGTTGTGATGATAATATGATGGTATTAAGTTTAATTAGATTTTTTAGTAACCTAGTTTTGTGGAATAATAAGTTGGTAATGATGAGAGGGTAATGGTGTGTTCTATACCTAAACAAAAGTGCCCGAAAATTTAGAAGTGTACAATTTATTAATGTGTCAAATAATTATAAACATGATAGATTAAAAAAGAAATTTAACGGTAGATGTTGGTTAATTTTTATTCTTAAAAATTTTAAACATAAAAATCATTAAATAATGTATGGTTCATTTTAATACAATAATTTTAAATTTTGGATGAATTTGTAATTGAATGAAAATAAATTGCGGGTTGTGTGTGTGTTATTTTATATGGTGGGGTGAATAGAGGTGGTGGTAGTGTGTGGAAACATTAATATAGTGTTGATGAAAAGTTTAAAGTGATGATGTAATTATATGAAACCTTTAGGAAATAAATTTTTTATTCATAATTATTTATATGTATGTGTGTTTTTTATTTAAATTTCATGTTTATAGGGATTGTACCCATGTCACGTACCATATCATGAAACCCAAATATTCTAGGGGTGTTTTTCAAATATCCAAATGTTTAATAATGGTTGGATGATTACCCCATATACCATGCACTTCCTTTTTTAGTAGTACATGGAAGTGGTACCCAGTTATTGGTGATTACCAACTAATAATGTTTTAGTTTGTAGTGATTCTTGATGTTGAGAGAATGTGATATATTGATTTCCTCTTACTATATTATCTTAGAGTGGGTAGTTACTATAATGTATTGGAATAAGATATAAGTTATCATATCCCAATGGGCCAAATAGTTTAGTAGTCATAGTAAATAATAAATATTTTTGAACATCATATTACATTTGTAAACAGGACATATAAAATACTGAAAGTATTTATTCCAAATACCTGAACAAATTTAAATATTCCTTATTCATATCCCAAGGACTATAAAATAAATAAGGGGCTAGCTCAGATTCTCGGAAAGGGATACGTATAGCAGAATCTATCATGAATCATTAATTTATAATAAATATAAATGGGTAAATAAAATAATAACGTGGAATTTAATTAATAAAATTAGCATTAGGAATAATTTCACAAGAATAGATGAAGACCAAATTATGAAATATATATATTCACATAATCTTGAATCTAATAATTGGATAATATCACTATACTAACATCATTTATTATAATAAATAAATCCTCAATGAGATAAATGATTAATATTTGACATCATTCTCTCTGACATCATGGTATATATAATGTAGCGACATTTCACCAAGACAATTTAATACTATGGTTAATGACCCATTTAATGTGATCTTATTGATTTTTGTAATGAGGTATGTCGATGAATAAAAGGGATATATAATTTTTTGGCCCTATCCATTAGTTCAAGTCTAATTAATTCCTCATATATCTGATGATCAATTTAATTCTTGAAAAATATTCCTAATCAATAAATGTTTTTATTTAATAAATAATCTAGAATATAAATGTTTACCTAATCAATCAAATTACTTTCAAAGTAAAGCACATTATGTTGAAATGATATATGGTTTATATAATAAATATATCCATGATATGTAAAATGGATATTTATGGGAAATATAATGTGAAATTATTATAATAATGTTAATGTTTTAATGGAATGTTAACTAATACAAAAATTAATCAAGAATGTGAGTTTCAATACATTCCCTATTCAAACTGATCATAAATCATCAAGAGAAGGAATTTGGATGGTCAGACTAAAAAATATCCATATTGGGGTATAATTAAAATTTATGGTAATTTTTGTTTATGAATATATATACAAAAATGGATTATTAAATCATTACATAGAAAAATAAACTTTTAACGTTGAAAATAACTTTTAGATACAAAAATAATAATAATTAATATCCATAAAAACTTTTTCATGAAAAAATTGTTGAAAGCATGTAATAGAAGTATAAAAAAATGATTAGTCATGAAAGTGGGAATATTTACCCCATGGAAAGAACATTAAAATAAATATTCCTTTCTTATTTTTGGTAAGAATTCAATAAGTACATTCTTTAGAAAAGGAAATGAATATTAATTTTAATTTTTTTTATATTAAAACATTGTAAAAAATAAATTTAATAAATAATTGGAAAATATTAATAATATTCATTAAAACATTTTTTTAGAAATATGGACATGTAAGAATAATTATTTTTGACCAAAAAGTGATATAAAGTTGGATTTAATTAAAAAAATATTTTCTCATTAATTCTAAGTACAAAGGAGAGTAAAATGTTACTTTTAAAATAAAATTTCATAAAATAACATAATATAAGAAAATTTAAGGTTTTAATTATAAAATTATGAAATAATTTCTTTAAATGGAATTCAAACCTTAAAACCTAATTCAAATGAGACTAAAGTATAAAACCTCACCACTTTGGTGACATATAAACCATAACCCCCATGAAAAGAATAATTTTAAATGAAACATTAAATACCCTGAATACATAAATATTCATGATATGAAATTTCAAATGGTTTGTATATAAACCACACATTAATAAATAGGTAAGTAATACCAAATAAATCTCAGTATACTGAAAATTAAGATGAAACCCTTTAAAAATACCATACCGTTTATGTGAGGATTAATAAATGAATTGAATATGTGTATAAAATGTAAATAACTATAAAACAATTTTGAATAAAAATATTATTATAAAAATATATTACAAACATAATATTATAATATTGAATAGAATGAAGATGTAAAATACCCAATGAAAATAAATTGAGTAATGAAATTACATATAAATTGTTAAATTTCAGGTCAAATTCCCTTAGATGAAATAATATTATCTAAAACATAAAACATAATTTATTGTGATGTATTTATGATATTACACATGAATTGGATGTAAATACACCTTATAAAGTAAATTAGGTTCATAACAATAAAATATTCCTCATTGATGAAAAATTAATATAAAATATATTTCCTCAACTTTCAATTTAGGTAAATGTGAATTAACCTCCTATATAATGGATTCAATCATGATATTTATTTACTTTGTAACCATATTAATATTTAAAATTTGATATATGATCTTCTTATAACATTTTAACACCCATTCATTAACAAAATTTCATTATTACAATTATTTTGGTTGTTAATTACATTGATTTCCCATGCATGTTTTGTCACATAAGTTTTTGTTCATGTGAATAAGATAATGATACATAACAAAAATAATTATTTTAATATTATAAAATGAATTTTTATTTATTGGTTTCTTTTTTGAACCAATTCTATAAATTTTGGAATGGAAAATTAATCACATCACTTTGTGGTGACGATAGGTCATAAGTACGCATCGGTGATGATATCATTCCCATAAAGGTTGAATGCTTAATTAAGTGGATGATATATTAATTTTCTAGAATTAGTAACATTTCATATGAATCATATATATTCATTGTTTTTAAAATTAATTCTATCCATGAGATTTGATGATGGAAAAAATACATCGGTCCGCGAGATGGTAGTCCTCTATAGAGAGGAGTAATGAATTTGTTTATTATTTGATTTATAATGGGAGGGATAAAGGTTTTTCCATAAACATAATAAAATATTTACATATATTAGATACGTTTTTATTATATTTAAATTCATAATACATGTTTTATGGTGGAAAATAATAAATAAAAAAGGAAGGATCTTAGTGAAGATGATTTCCTTCACAAAGAAAACCTCATTGAAATCTCATATTATGGTCCCTTGGATTAAAATTATTAGAAGAACACAAATTCACTCTCAACTAAAGGGACTAAAAAATTGATGAATAATTGGTTTGAGAAAATTTTAGGTCATTCCAAAGATCCATCACTAAAAATATAATTTTGAAACATTATATTCTATTTACCTCTAAGCATACTAACTTTTACCATTTTTTGTTTTCACCATAGTAACTGGCTTTTTAACATAGGTAATATATCATTTTATCCTAAAATTAAATAATTCTTATTACAATAATTAAACCCACATATTTTAAATATGAAATCTAATTTAAAAATAAAAATTAAATATCAGTGGGAAATTATTTTTACCTCAAATGCGTTTAATAAAGAATTCACATTTTAACAATAATTGTTCTAATTAATTTTAAATACTATTATTATTTATTATGACAAAAAAATTAAGTTTAAAATATTACCTAAAATTAATTATTATGATTCCAAATATTGTATACATTTTATCAGATTCAAATCAAATATTTATAAAAATTTAATTTAAATATAATCAAAAAAATCTTGTCGAAAAATAGTGTTTCAGAAATAATATTTTTCAAGCCTAATATAATATTATATTAAATATATGGGAAGTAATAATCATTAGATAAAATTTAATTCTTATATTTATATATATATTCCAAAAATTTCTCTAAATCATTCATCATTAATTTTAATAACCCTGACCCTAGTAGCCCAGAGTCGGTGCCTTACATTATTACATTGACATAGATAAAAAATTTAAATCCCAAATGACTGAATAGATTAGTAGTTTTGGAAAACTATATTACATACATGGTTCCCATATTATATTGATAAAATTAAAATAAAATTATTTATATATATATATATAAACTAATAAACTACATCCTTGATAGTGAGGGGTGCAAGATTTGGAATACCATGTTAGAAAAGTTTGTACCATGTCAATGTCATTAAAAATATTAAAATGATGGTTGTTTCCTCTGGAGATTTATCCCCAAATTCCCCATTTTCATCCACACTCAGGATTTCCAACCCTAGTCACCTACAACCTCATTTCCCCCTTAAAACTCCATTTTTTGGTGGATTAAGTGGGAAATTTCCTAGAAACACCAAGTAAGTCCCTCGTTTATTGATTGCTTCCTCTATTATAGGGTTTCTCTTCTTATTTATTTGGGTTTCATATATTTCCCTAGTTAGGTGAAATATTTAGGGTTTGATCTCGGTTCTTAGGGTTCAATATTTATTTTTATGGTTCGAGCATTACTTTATAGAGTTCACTTGAGGTGTGGTTGTGGGTTTTCACCGATTTCTAGAAGTTTCTACATTTGAGGTAGGTGGTTCCATGATTAAACATTATTTAGTGATTTCTATATGCTTTATTTGGTTCTTGGTTGTGTTGTATTCATTTTTATGATCTTTGAAATGTTTTTTTGAATGGTTTTAATATGTGTAGGGTTTGAATATTTTTTTCTATGGGAAATTGGTTGTTTTCAAGTGTGTTCCTCTATTGTTCTTATTGAATGTGTTTTATTAATTGAAGAAGTGGTTTAATAAGTTGTATAAGTGGTGAGAAATATATTTTAAAGTGTAATTGGTGTGCATTTTAATTTAAAAGTGGGTTTTATTATAAGAAATGGTGGCTTCATTGGTGTGTTCACATTACTTGTGTGTTCATATAAATGTGGTGATACATATATGACATGAGAAATTGAAATTGAGGGAAAATGGAATCCTTAGTGACTATGTGGGAGGACTATGACAAGTATTCTAGTTGGATCTATGGGGAAGAGAAATGGTTCTTTATAATATTATTTATGATGCAACACTAACTAAACTATGAGGATTGGAGACCATAAAAATTTTGGATAGATTCCTCTCTAGTGTCTCATGCACGACGATGATGATCAGTGTGGTTGTTATACCACATTTTACCATGATATGAGGTAACTAGTATTCTACTATATTTAGTTCCTATAGGGATTTCCCATTACATAGTGATCTTTTGTGATATTGTACTTACCATCGGCATGCAGTACACCTTATTATTTATTTCAAAAGAAAATCATTAGTCCCTTTAAAGTGTTTTTCTATAATAATTTTTCTAAATTATCTTTTTATAAAACATGAATATTAATTTCTATTATAATGTTTTGGAAAGTAATATCTTTTATTGGGTGGCATCCTACTAGTCTTTGGATCACACCATGCATACACATCAGGGGGTATATAGATATTTTACTGTTTGACTCAGGTAAAGGCAAGATGTATACACATGGTGGTTCAGGTTTCTTGTGGTCTTCCTCATGTAATTTTTTGCGGTGGTGGTTAAGAGGGTGAGGTCCCTATTATCATATAGTGGTTTCTGGATAGTTTTTGTTTCTTTTTTATTGTATCTATTTTGGTTTTTTTCTAAAGTTGTAAAACCTTAAATCAAAAAATTGTTATACCTTGTTTGGATTTGGCTATTTATCATTGTGTTATATATTTATATTGGTTATTATTGCTTATGTAATGAATGAAACCATTTACAAATAATATTGGGATACCCAAGCACTACTTTCCATCCCTTAGGGATCAGTAATTCCCTTAGGGCCATGCCACAGACTGGGTCGGGAGTCTAGTTGGCTAAAACCCTTGATTGGTTTGTGACAAAATGGTATTAGAGCTAGGTTATGATCTTTTGTGTTAAGTTATTTTTGGATTTCTCTGGATAGACTGGATCTAGGATTTTCTAGGATTGAGGTTCTTATTTCAAGTATGGTTCTTGGCCAGCACACCTCATGAAATATCTCAAGTCACCCTGGGATGTTGGGATTTATTTTACTTCCCTTCAAGGAGATACATGTGGGTTATAGACTGTATATGGACACTATGTGGGGTGGAGTGGTTTGGTATTTTTATCTTGTTATTGATATATATTTAGTTGTTTTTTAATTCATTGATATGTTTTATATTTCTTATTATTTCTGAAAATTTTAATATTTTTCATTGACAGTTGTGTTGATAGTTTTATTCGTGCTTGTTGCTTGTTATAGAAAAATGATTCCTTAGGTAAATCCTGTGAAACTATAGGAAGTGGCCAAAGAGGGTTCTCACTCACCAACTGATCAGAGACTAGTGGAATATGTGGTTCAGGATGTTCATTATTTTAATCAGAGAGTGGGATCTGGTCCTTCTCTAATTAGAGAAATTGAATTGTGTCTGGGAAAAGGACAAAAATCATGAGTTTCTCAAGAACAAGCTTCTTATTTATAAGGAAATATAAAACCATAGGAGGTGGGGAATGGATTGATATGATTGATATGACTTCTGAATTTCTTGATAATCCTAGAGAAATCTAGTTGAATGGAAATACATTATTTATAGAAGGTCCTAGTTAGAGGTGGTGGGACTTCGTAGTTCAAACTAGAAAGAACAAGAAGATGAGTTCGAAAGATTTCAAGATCACTTTCAACAAATAGTATTTTTCAGAGGTATTGGCCTATGATAGGTCCTGGGATTTCATGGACCATATCCATGGAGATTGTAAAGTTACAGACAATGAAAATATCTTTTCAGAGTTGGTACGGTATGTACTTGAGATAATTTATAATGAAAAGATGAAGGTTAAAAGGTTAAAAAGTGGGTTGTGGCCAGAATTTTATTCTCAGGTATTTCTATTTAAGCTAAGGACCTATTCTGAAGTGGTCGATCATGCCATGATGGAATAAATTGATCGAAAGGGGAATAATGGTTCCCCTAGATCAGTTTCAGTAGTGGTAATTGGTAGTTCATATGGGAAGATTAGGAAGCAGGATGAGTAGGAGAGGAAGGGAGGTGCTAAATCGTTCCATCATTCCTGACTGTCATCATATGTAGATTATGATGCTAAATTGGTTATGTTTCATCAGTGTGGGAAGTCGGGGTTTTTATAGTTGAAATGTCTATATCCACCCATATCATTCCATCAGAGTGGACGTATGGGACACTTGCATAAGTTTTTTAGGGCCACACATTCTTATCAGGGTGGTATAGGATATGTAGCTCCCAGGGGAATTTCATCCCAGTCAGAGCTCTCTAGGATAGTGGGTTCTTGTTTTGGTGGCCATGGAGGTTTGACTAGATAATCTTATGGGTATATTTAGTTTAGGGTAGAACTATAGGCTAGTGATCATTCTTAGACTCAAGCAAAGACAAATCGTCTTCATGTTGTAGATCAATCAACAGCGGGAATAGAGTAAGGGCATGTGATAGTTCGAGGTAATATTTTTATTACATCATCCTTAGATATTTTGTTTGTTTTTTACAGTTGATTTAGTTTCTATTATCTCTACCTGTCTCATGGATGTGTTATAATTTCCAACTGATCTTATGTCTTATGTGATGGAGTTAGTAATTCTACATGGTAATAAGAGAAAGCAATGTCAGTGTCTCAATCTTATACACTCACCATGTCATGGGTCGAGTTGGAATGGGATTTCCTTGTTCTATATATAGAACTCTTTAAAATGGCCCTTGGAATGGATTGGATAGTGTTCATCAAGGTACACATAGATTTTTTATAAGCAGAAATTGACTTTCATGAAACCTGGTTGTAGTGCCCAGGTTTTTCAGGGTAAATGGGATCGTCGGTCGGGTCGAGCTGGACCTCCACTCTCGAAATCAGTTAATATCATTTTTTTAGTTATCATTACTCATATTGGATGATGGCAGTGGTGCTTATTAAGGTAGATTACCTCATGTGGTGGATGATTTCCTAGAGGTTTTTCCAGAAGATTTTTTGAGTTTTTGTCCAAAGTGGGAGGTGGTTTTCATCTGTGCATTAGCACTAGGAAAACAATTGATATGTCATCCCTTATACCGTATGGACCCAAGAAGCTGAGGGAATTAAGGATACAGTTCAACGATTTTAAATTTAAAGGATTAATTTTCTTGAGTGTCTCTACTTGTCCTTCCCCATTACTAATTTCAAATAAGGACAATGGAACTTTCCAATTATGCATTGATGATTATAAGTTAAATAAGGTGACCATCAAGAAAAATTATCCCTTTCCCTATATGGTTGATTTTCTCAATCAGTTTAAGGGGGAAAGGTGGTTCTCAAAAATTAACTTAAGCTATGTTTAGTGAACAAACCCTTCCAACATAGGTACAACCATTATGAGTATTTGGTCATGCCTTTCTGATGGATGAATGCTCTAGTGGTCTTCATAGAACTTATTAATAGGGTATTCCATCAGTATCGTAACTCATTTTCTGTGGTATTCATGGATGAAATACTGGTTTATTTTGGATGTGAGGAAGACTATGAGAGACATTTGAGGATCATGTTGGGAACTCTTTAGAATAATTTTTTATACACCAAAATTTCTAAATTCTCCTTCTGGACTAGGAATGTGATGTTTTTGGGTCATCTGATCTTAAAATGAGGGGTTTCCGGGGACCCTATGAAAATTATTGAAATAATGTCATGGGAGAAACCAAATAATGTGTTTGAGATTATAATATTTATTGGATTGGTAGGGTATTATGTGCAGTTCTTTTAAGACTTCTCTCATCTTGATTCTTCCATGATGGTGCTCACCCAAAAAGGGGTGAAGTTTAAATAGAGCCAAGAATGTCAAGTGTCCTTTGAGGAGCTTAATAGGTGATTGAACACCACTCATCTTTTATTTTTTATAGAATCTAGAAAGGGCTATATTGTGACCCATAATGTATGGGACTTGGTTTTGTGATGATTCAGGATTACCATGTTCTAT
Source organism: Viscum album (assembly GCA_963277665.1). Classification (NCBI taxonomy): domain Eukaryota; kingdom Viridiplantae; phylum Streptophyta; class Magnoliopsida; order Santalales; family Viscaceae; genus Viscum; species Viscum album. Next base: position 413,047,563 of record OY728119.1, on the reverse strand, counting down.
ATTATGGTTCCCTCCAGCTCCGACAACATGAAATTAATTTCCCAACCCATGGCCTGGAGTTTATAGCAGGGATGCAGGTATTGAAGAATTGGTTCCATTATCATTTTGGGGATATATTTCTAGTTTATTATAATCAAAATATGATAGCCTATATTTTATCCCAAAAGGAATTTAACCTGGGGTAGTTCCATTGGTTTGAGTTTATTCAAGGTTTTGAAATTCATAAAGTTTATACCCTACGAAAAGAAAATGTGGGGGCAGATGATTTGAGAAGAAAAGTTTCGATACAAGAGTTTAGAATGTCCAGTGATGAGTGGAAGTTGATGGGATGTTTTTCATAGATGCACCGGGAAACCAAGGAGCATAGTGGAGGTTTTTTTTGGATATTTTGTAGCTGACACCATTTATTTTAGATTTGATTCAGCGGTAGAATCCTAGTGATGAGTTATACCAATTTTCTATATAGTTTCAGAATTGTGGGGAGATCCCTTATGATGGTTTGTTGACTCGAGAAGGAGTTTTGTGATTTAATAGTCGCTTTGTGGTGTCATTATATATTAGGAAGGTGGTGATGTGGGATAGCCACCAGTCATAGTGGTACGTTCATCCTGGTTCTACCAAGATGTATTATGATGTGTTTCGACAGTTCTGGTGGCCAGATATGAGGAAGGATGTGGTTTACTTCATATCTAGGTGTTATATGTTTCAGTAGATTAAAGAAGAGGACAAAAGACCCTTTAGGTTACTCCAACCACTACATATTCCTACCTGGCAGTGGGATGAGATCACTATGGAATTTATTGTTGGATTATATCATACACCTTGGGGAAATAATTCCATTTGTCTAGTGACTGATCATCAGACTAAATCCTCTCATATCATTCCAATAATATATTTAGATAATGTAGATGAGATGGACCTATTATATGTTTAGTATGTTGTGAGGCTTCATGGTGTGTCATCGATAATGGTTTCTGACTAAGACCCCCATTTTACCTAACAATTCTAGGAAGTCCATCCAAAGGAAATGGGGTCTCATGTCATGTTGAGTATGGAATACCATCCTCAAACGGATGGTCATACAGAGCGGGAAAATTAAGTTTTTGAAGACATGCTCTGGGCATGTTTCTTGGATTTTCAATGGTTCATGGGATAACCATTTTAGGGTTTTTGGATTTTTCATATAACAATAGTTACCAATCCTCGATTCAAATGGCTTCCTTTGAGGCAATTTATGGTCAGCTATGTCGGTCTCCATTATGTTAGGATGAGGTAGGTGAGACCTCATTATTAGGATAGATCCTTGTGAAGGAAATGTTTGAGAAAGTAAATATGATCAGGTAGTGGTTATTGATATCTCAGTGTTGATATAAGTCTTATTCCAATTATATAAATTGGTCTTTGGGGTTTTCTTTGAGTAAATGGGTGTATCTGAAAGTGGAATCTCTCTTGAGTCGTCATCATTTGGGTAATCAATGGAATCTAACATTATGGTGTCTCAGGCAATTTAATATTACCGAACGAGTTGGTAAGGTAGAATACAGGTCATATTTAATGTCACATCTGACATCAATTTATGATTTATTCCATGTATCCCAGTTGAAAAAGTATAACATAGGTCTGCCTCATGTGCTAAATTGGGAAGAGTTAGAGTTGGAGCGAGGTTTTTCTGTCTTTGAATAGCCAGTGTGGATTGTAGATTTCCAAGATAAATTGCTTTTTGGGATTTATATTCTACTAAATTGATCCTTTTTAAGAACGGTAATGATGTGCATGAGACATGGGAGTGGAAATCTTGTGTTGAAGAAGTGCACCCATTTTTATTATTTAATCACGCTTCGAGTAGACTTTCCTGGGGTGTAAATTTTACATAGTGGGGAGAATTGTCACATATATATTTTCATTTTTTGGTATTTTTATTTTTATTATTAGTCCTATTTTTATCCTAGATTATTTCTAGATATTTTGTTAAAAGTTGGATTTTTTGGGTTAACGGCTTATAGTGAAAGATTGGGACATGGTTGGGAAAACTGTGTGCCCTTACCAAGGAAACTGTGCAGCCAAGTGTCATTTTAGAAAAAGGTGATATTCATTTTTGGTGAATGGTTTATATTTCATGTGGGAAAACTATGTGGATATTCACTCTTTTAAAGTGATGGGTGTATAATTTTCTTCATGGTTTGGAAAAAAGTGCGGGAAAACCATGTTCCATGTCCAGGTCATTAAAAATCTTAAAATTACAATTGTGTCCTCTCAATAATTAATCAAAAATTTCCTATTTTCTTCCCTAATATGGATTTACATCCCTAGGTGCCTCCAACCCTCCTCATTTCTCCCTCAAAAATCCATTTTTTGTGTATTTTTTGGAATATCTTCAAGAAGCTCCAAGTATGTCCTTTATTTCTTGATTTCTTCCTCTCTTCTAGGGTTTATCTACTTCTTTCATGGGGTTTCATATATAAAGTTGGTTGGGTGGTCTATTTAGTGCTATATATCAATTATTAGGGTCCAACCATGATTTTTATGGTTTTATCATTCTATTATAAGGTTCTCTTGGGGAGTGGTTGTGGTTTCATGCTGATTTCCAGATGTTTCTACAATTAAGGTAGGTGGATCAATGCTTAATGATTATTTGGTGATTTTGATATACTTTCCTTGATTCTTGGTTTTGTTATATTAATTACGTATGATTTGTGAAATTTATTTTTGAAGGGTTTAAAAATTTATATGGTTTCAAATTGGTTTTTTTGTGGTAAATTGGTTGTTTTCAAGTGTGTTTCATTATTGTGATTATTGGAGGTGTTATATAAAATAACCAAGTGGTTTAATAATTTTTTAAAGTGGTGTGAAAGTGTGTGTGTGATTTGAAATGAGTTTTTTCTTATGATAAATCAGTTTTCAATTTGTGTGTTCCCATTTATTATGTGTGCATGTAAATTTGGTGATACATATATGGAACAATAAATAGAAATTGAGCATAAAGGGAATCCATGGTGACTAGTTGGGAAGACTAGGACTAGTATGCTAGTTGGATCAGCAGAGCCGAGGCCTTGTTATTTATAACAGGATTGAAGATACAACACTGAATAAACTATGATGATTGGAGAGCACTATAATTTTGGATATATTCCCCTATAGTGGCTCGTGCATGAGGACAACAATCATTGTGTGTTTCATGCCACGTTTCACGAAGATATGAGTTACCTAGTGTTCCACTATATCTAGTGTCTATAGGGATTTTCCATGACATAGTTCTCTTTTTGATATCATATATACCACCATAATATGGTTTACCTTTTAGTATATTTAAAAATCAAAGCATGTTTCCCTTTAAAGTGTTTTTCTATAAGAATGTTTCCAAATTTTCTTTTATAAAACATGCATGTATATTTGTCTTATAATGTTTTGGCATGGAATATATTTTTTTGCGTGTCATCCTACTAGTATTTTCCTCACAAACTACATACACATTTGGGTTTATAGATACCATGTTATGTTCAACTCAGGTAAAGCCATGATTTATGGAGATGGTTGTTCAGGTTTCTAGTCGTATTCCTCATGTAGGTGGTGGTGGTGGTGGTGGCTTGAGGACGACGTCCCTCTTATCATGTAGTAGTTTTGGGGTAGTTTGTTGTTCATTTTTTATAGCTACTTTTTTTGTCTAAAGTTGTAAAACCTTTAATCAGGAAATTTGTATGCCTTTTTTGTATTTGGTTATTTATCCTTGTGTTGCCTATTTATGTTGGTTATTTATGCTAATATAGTTGGGTGGAACTATTCCCAAATAATATTGTGATACCTAGACAATAGTCTCCATCTCGTGGGGGTCAGGAACACCTTTTGATCCATTCCACATACCAAGACGAGTGCTGGGTTGGATGGCACCCCATCTTAGTTCTGTAAAAAACAAGATAACTTCAATGTTAAGATCTATTTTCCAGATAGTTTAAATATACTAGGTAAAACCCCATCTCATTTGATCAACTAATTCATCCCATGAGACTACCAATGCATCGAGGGGATATTAGTACCAAATCCCCACCTTTTCTATTGATCCAAATCATTCCTCATATATCTAATAATCTATTTAATTCATAAACAATGTACCTTATCAGATATTTATATTGATTAAAGGATACATATTTAAAAATATTTCCCAAATAAATGATATATCAATTAATGTAAAAAACATTTTTTAAAATGTTATACATTTTTGTAATTATTCAGATCCATCATACAATAAAATGTACATTTAATAAAAAAATAATATCCAATGTAAAATTATTACAATAAATTGATTGTCTCCTGATAAAATTAACAATCACAAAACAATTTAATATTGTTCAATAGCTATTATAACATTTTAATTTTAAAGAAAATTCCCCTTGGATAAAATAATTCAAATTATAACTTAAGATACATGAATAATGAATTATTATTTATAATACATGCCTTGGGGAAGTATATAAACCATATAAAAGTGAATTGGTGAATAATAACATAAAGGACTCAATGGAATATAAATTGAGATAAAATTCATTACCTTATGCTTTGTTTTACATGAACACCCATTAACCTACTATATAATGGTTTTAAGAAAATTATTAAATTATTACATAACAATATTAATATTTATGACTTCATGTATGATTCTTTTATAACATATTATTTCCTGTTCAGTATTAACCATTCATTATATTCATAATTAATAGTGTTAATTGCCTTGTTTTTCAAGTATATTTTCCCTTGATGTTTTCATTCCAATTTTTTTGATCATGAATTCACCATATACATAATTTAAAACTTGTTGAAAATATCATATATATTAAATATATATTTATTTAGATTAATTAATAAAATTTGGTGATAGGAAATGAAATACATTGTTCATGGAGAGGTAGGGTGTACGTACACATGAATGATGATTCCATTTTCTTATCGTATTGAAAGATAGAAAATTAAATGAAATATATATATATATTATCTTTTAAGTATGATTTTTTATTTATTATATATTATATATGTTTATTAACCCCATAATTACTATATTCCATGTAAAATGTTAATGAATAACATCGCTTCATGAGGCAGTAGTCCGCCATACACATTAACGACATTATCATATTCCTAAAAAATTGAAAGAATAAAGGTATAAGTTATATAATAATTAATTAAGCATGATGATATCATAAATATCATAAATATAATATATAGAAATTATTTCCATTATTATTCCCAGCCTTGAATGGTAGTAATGTAAAAATGAATGACTTTTATTCGCGAGACAGTAGTTTTTCGTACACGAGAATGATGAATTTATAATCCATTTGATGGAATTGTGTGAATTTATAGGAATTACCCATTTCTAAAAATGATATCATAATATTTAAGATACTAGGATAACTATATTATCATTATATAAAAATAATTTAAGTAGGTGGATAAGGACATAAAATAAAAAATCTTATAGAAAAACATTACCACATCTTTGGGTATCCTCATTAGGATTGCACTAATTCATTACTATGTTGAATATATTCCACAGATAAGGATTCTATAATGAGGGAAAGGAATTTTTTAAGTTAATTTTGTATAGGTTGGATGATACAAATTTATTTAGAGGTTTTAATAAGGTAGGGGAGTGATATCTTTTTTATATTGAATGAGGAGTGGCATTTCCATTAATAAAAAACACTATTGAGAGGTATCCTGTTTGTCTTGTGCCTCCAATAATGAAAATTGTTTAAAAAAACTTTGGGATATGGAATAAATATATACATAAAATGGGTTTTTTACAAGGTATGGTTCATTACTGCACCTTATCTTTTAAGATTAATGACCAAGTAAACACATTTTTACCATAATCAATTTGATTAACATTAATTATTTTCTATCATCACTTTGGTTAAAAATTTCATTGAACTTATTAGAAAGGAAAAATTATTATGAATAAAAATATTTAACCCATTTTTCTAAATTCAAACTACATTATTGGAAAAAAAAGTAATTTAAATTTAGTCATACAGAAAAGACAAGATTGTGTGTTTTTAATATGAAAACGTTCAAAATATTACTATGATTTTATATATAAATTCAGTTTAAAAATTATTATAATCAAATAAATTGGATAAATATATATATATATACATATATATATATATAATTGATGTAATTTTTCTTTAAATAAATTAATTAAAGTTACTTAACATTATAAAATATTTAGATTAAAAGTTAGTTTTCAAATAAAATTCACTATTTTTAACTATTCATCAAAAAATGAAACTTCTGAGAAAAATATAAAAAATTAACCCTAAACTAATTTTGAAATTATTTAATCATAAATTAATATTATTTTTTAAAATAAAATTTATTAATGTTCCAAATTTAGTTTTAAAATAACTGTTACATTAATAGGTGAAAAACTACCATTAGAAAATTCTTCTTTTTATGAGTAATATTATATTTATTCTTATCTTATGCCTATTAAATCTTTTAGATGAATTTAAAAAAAATTATATAATATATAATATATAAATTTTATTAATACAATCCATTAATATTAATAATTTTAATTTATCAATAAAAATTCATGTGGCGGATAAAAATAGTTCATATAAAAACATTTACTTTATTTTCAACTGGGTTTTATATTCAATATTAATTAATTGGAAATTTATTAATTCAACCATATATTTTCATAATTTAGGTAATCTTATTAATAACCACCAATTTAATGGCTTGGAGGTAATTTTCATTTTAATTAATAATAGTATTTGGTAAGACTTGGTCTTGCGTATAACGCAATCCATCGAAGTAATACATCATTATGTGTAATGAAAGCTAACTCAGTATCCCATGAATTGAAATATATAGATATATATTGATATTATTTAAAATATTAAATATATATTTTTTTGTATCAGTGTTTTATAGGTGTCGCATTTCTTACACGTTGTTGAATGGAATTTTATTCTTTGACAATTTTTAGGTATTACATTCATCTCTCCTATAAAAAATTAATACTTGAAATTTTAGGGCTATTTCATTTTAAAAATATGTGTGTCTTTATAATTCATATTTTACTCTAGCTCTAACTTTTTTTCTTCTATTTTTAGATTCATCAAGAGTACCTTTACCAGAAGATTCATCGGTTTCCTCAATAATTTCTCTATGGTATCAAGAATCTTGTTGGGTTCTTCGTGGTATGATAGATCATGTTCCAAAACTATTTCATAAGAGGTTATAATATGTTATGTGTATTACATATACTTTCTTATAAATGATACATGGAACACATCATGTGTTTTTGATAAGTTCGATATAATTTTCAAACAATTGGAGGAAACTCCAATTTGTTTAATAATTTCAGAGGGTTCGATGTACCTAAGTATCAGTTTCCCTACCATAATGAACCCTATAAGACCCTTATATAGTGATACTTTTATAATGGTATGATATTCCACTTGGAATTCAAATTCTTTCCTCCATTTATCAGTAGAAACCTTTTTTCTACTTTGATTTTCTTTAATTTAATCCCTAATAACCTTTACCTTCGTTGTTTTCTCTTCATTATGTTATGGGACAATGAGTTTACTTTCACCAATTTCATCCCAAAAAAGTTGGAGTAAGACATCACTTTCCATATAATGCTTCATATGAAACCATTATTTTAATTTAATGGAAGCTATTATTATAGTAAAACTCTAACATTGGAAAATATCAATCCCACGTACCATGAAAGTCAAGTAAGAATGACCTCCACACATCTCCTAAATTTTTTATAGTCCCTTAGAACTATCACTCAGTATGAGGATGGTATGAATTAGTCAAATAAAGATTAGTATCAAGGTCCTTCTAAAGAATATTATATATATTTTTTAAATCACATATCATGGTAACAAAAAATAGATATATTTTATCTAATAATTATTTCAACTTCATTAATATAGAGACTTTTGAGTCCATTAAGAGTTAAATCTTACCTTATAGCAAGAAAATATGAATATTTGATCAGGTGATCAATGATAACCCATGTTGAATCATTCTTTGTATAATTATTTTGTAGTCTTATGATAAATCCAATTATATTTTCATTTCATTTCTAGATAGAAATAATAATAGGTTTTATGACTCCACTAGGATGCTTCATCGCAACATTAACTTATTGAAAAACAAAAAATCTGGACACATATTATGAAATTTCCAACATCTTTTTATCCCACCAAAAATGTTCCTTTAAATAATTATACATTTTTGTGATATCTAGGTGTATTGATAAATTTGAGCTATTTTTGTTGTCCAAAATTTCCATTTTTATCTCATTTTTTTATGGGACACATAATTTACTTCAAAATTTGATAACACCATCATCAAAAATTGGGTCTTCTAATTTCCCAATATTCATGTCTTTAATCTTCTTCTCAATGTTCTCATCATCAGTTTGGGAAATATTTATCTTCATTAATAAATTTTCTTTTTCAATAATTTGAAAAATGATCGATGTATCTTTTTCTATAGAAATTCACATATCTATGTTTACCATATCCATGAACATAGTATCCTTCTCAATCTTAATTTGGGTTAGAACTCCATGATCCTTCCAACTCAATTCATCATATAACTTATTGTCTTTTCCTGGGTGGTACTGTGTTAGGAAATCATAATCATTGAGTATCTAGATCTATCACATTTGTCTCATATTTATCAATTTCTTTGAAAAATGTATGTTAAGCTTTTTTATCTCTATATATATCATATATTTATCTATTGATATATTTTCTACATATATTAGAAGTGAATATTCTGATTTCCAACTCAAGATCTTGTGTTAAATAATTCAGTTCAAGATTCCAAAATTTCCTTGATGTATATGTAATAGCATTATCATTTTTCATTAGGAAACTACCAAGACCTTTTATTGATGTATCAATATATATCATAAATCCATCACATCAAGATTATAGATTCATAATCATTGCATTGAAAAATATCATACTCAGATCATCAAAACATTATTCACATTCCCTTTTCCTTACAAACTTAACCACTTTATGTGTAAGACTGGTTAATGGGGTGTCCAATTAAGAAACATTTCTAATGAATCGTAGATAGTAACCTACCAAAATAATGAAACTATATACCTTAGCTATTTTTTTTGGTGTAGTTCATTCTCTAAAATCCTTTTTCTTTGTGGGATCAACTAATATTTAATTTTTAGAGAAACTTTGTCCATGAAAATAAAATTCTAGAAGCCATAAATCAGAATTATTAATTATTCCATATAACTCATTCCATATAAGAGTCATAAGAATGATCTGTAATTAATTCTCATAAAACCCATTTCTTTTAGAATACACTCAAACATCATCAATAAATACCACAAAAAATCATATAAATATTCCATGAAAAGTCTATTTATTAGATCTATAAAAACATATGGTGATTTATTCAATACAAATGAAATTACTGTAAACATGTAATTCCTAGACCTCATTCAAAAAGTTTTCATCAGAATTTCTTCCTTCTTTACTCAAAATTGGTGATACCCATAATGAAGATCAATATTTGAAATATTATTGGTTCATTGAAGTTTATTGAATAACTCATCAATGAAATTCATATGATACATGTTCTTTATCATAATTTCATTGAATTATATATAATCAATTCATAACACCATTGATCCATATTTCTTTATAACATAGAGGACAAGGGCTCCCCATGGAGAAACACTAGGGAGCATAAATCCCATATTACCTAAATCCTCTAGTTATTTCTTCAAATCCAAAAAATACATAGTTTCTATTATATAGGGAATATTTGAAACTAGTCTTTTATATGGGATAGAATCAATTGAAAACTCATCATTACACTCTTGGGGGTGTCCAGGAAATTTCTCTAAAAAGACATCAATGTATTCTTATAAAATAGGAACATATTCAATTTTAGGATTGCCCTATTCATCTATAGATGTTTATTTCTTATCATCCCAAATAATATCATTCAGTAGAGATACAGGGGTTGGATCTAGATAAGAATAATATGTTGATGTTTCTAATCTAAATATAATGAATTCTACATATTCCCCAAAAATTGTGATTTCCCTTTTCTTACAATAAATGTTTGCATCATATTTTTAAATACAGTCCATTATAAGGCTTATATCGTCGTAAACCATAGGTATTATAATATTTTAATCAAATATAGAATTTTTATGTGTCATAATGGGAATTTTCTAACTAATCATTTTTGTATTGAGACCTTCCTTATGATTTTTGACTGACAACACCATTATTAAATCAAAAGTTAAATATCTAATATTCATAGAAAACTGGGTAGATATAAAAGAGAGTGATGATCAAAAATAAAATAAATAATTATCACAATGTCAATATAGGATAATAGTTTCCTCCAACAAATAATTCTGTGCTATTATTTCTACCATAGTTATGGAAGATCTTGATCTTATTCTCATGTCCTCTTCTATTGAGGAATAACTTGATGCTTGGGCATTGGTGTGATTAATGATCCATTTCTCTATAGTTTAATCATTGAACGCCATTTCTTTGATTCAACCCCTTTCATTATTATTCTTGGTGACCATTGTTTCTATAAGTATAGAAACTCAATATCCCTTCAAGCATTTCCCTGGGTGATTCCTTTCACATATCCAACATCGTGGAAATTTCACAATTTTATTATTATTTTTTGATGCATTACCTTTATCTTAGTTCTAATATAAACACTTCTTCTCCTGGTTTCTAGATAATTCCTTCTATATATTTATGTTTCATAAAACTATTTCATTATATGATTAAAAATTTAGGTACACCATCAATATTGGTATATTTTGATCAATTCCATCAAAAAATGGCCAATATTGCACTCTATTTTTTGTTTGTAATCTATCATATACCTAGATAACCTTATAAAGGTATCTTCATAATCTATGAAACTTTATTCATCATTTTTCATTATGTTATGGAACTTTATATTTATATCAATTTTTCCCTCATTAGGGGAAACATTAATGAATAACTCATCATTAAAATATTTTCATTCCATGTGTTCTATTTCATCCTCCTCCCAATTATCTTGGTTCAATAACCACTATTGATCAGTTTCACATTTGATAAAATATAATGAAAATGTAACCATTTTTTCCCACATCCCAATCGCAAAAATGTATTCTCCAATACATAATCCATTTCTAAAATACTATGGATTTTTAGTCCGACAAAATGATGGGGGATTCCTTCACAAAAAGTGGTCTATCATAGGAGAATATCATCATAGATTAGGTTTCTCGATCTATGAAAGGTTATTTTTCATAACCTAGTTAAACTGCACTAATATATCCATGATTCTATCCATTCCAATACTAATTGTATTGATTCCGTCAATAGGTAAAAATCTACATTGTCCATGAGTATTGATACCATTATTCCTTCTAGGTTCCATTTCTAAATAATAGATTTTACTAGATTAGATCATGAAATTATGAATTTTAAATCATTATATATAACTCCAAAATAATAGGATTTTATTCTATATATATCCTCAATTTCCATTATAGGGTCATTCTCTTTAATCTAGGTTTCCCAAAATCTAGTTCCCATGGTTTCTACTAAATATCCATTGAAAAAAAGTCTAATGACCCAACTTCAGTAGCCCTGATAGGGTTCCTTACTTTATTAAATTAGCATAGATACAACATTAAATCCCCAAAGGACTGAATAGTTTAGATGTTTTGGAAAACCATATTACATAAATTTTAGCCATATTACATTGTGAAAATGAAAATAAAACATAATACATAACAAAATATAATTAACTGCATCCTTGAATACTCATTCAAAGATCACTTCTTCATTACCCGGAGAAATGAAAAAAATATATGAGTGAGATAAAATGATCAATAAGGTTTAAATATATTGAATCCTATCATGAATCAATAATTAATAATTAATATGTAATGGTAAATAACTAAAAGCACATTCCTTTTAATTACTAGATAATTTATAATCAGAATGGAAATGTAAATAATTGAACACACGGGCCATTTAATCAATAAGATGAGAATGAAATGCATCCATAGGTTTTTCATATTGAAATTTTCATGAAGAAAAATAAATAAAATCTAAATACAATAAATTCTTAATTATTGGTCTTCATGTTTCCTAGGAATATGATACATTTACCATCATGATTTATTTTCAAGATAGTTTAAAAATATTGGGTAAAAACACATCAGATTTGGTCAACTGATTAATTCCATGAGACTACCAATGCCTCAAGAGTATATCATTATCTAGACCCCACCTGTTTATAAAGTAAAAAACCATTCCTCTATCATAAAATAATATATTTAATTCATAATCAATATTCTTTATCTATAACCATATTGAGTAAAGGATAAGGAGTTTTACGATATTTCCCCAATAAATCATATAAAAATAAAAGTAAAAACTATATATAAAATTTGTATAATATTTAGTAAATAATCATATCCATCATATAAGAGTATGGAAATTTAATATAAATTTAAATTCCACTGATAAATGATTACAAAAAAGTGATTGTTTCATGTGAAAGTTAACAATCACAAAAGAAAGTGATATTACTCAATAAATTTTACCACATGGTAATTATCAATTCAAATTCCCTTGGATGAAATAAATCAAATTAAAACATAAAATACCTTGAAAATTAACTATTTATGGTAATACATGTAAAGGGATATTAATACACCATGTAAAAGTGAATTGGTTCATAATATAAAAGAAGTCTCAACCAAATGTAAATTGAGACAAAATCCCTTACCATACACTACCTTTTAGTTGGACACCCTATAACCTCTTATATAATGGTTTTAAGAATGTAATTAAATTATTAAAAAACATATTAATATTTATGACATCATGTATGATTATTTTATAACATATTATAAACTATTTATTAAAAACATTTCATTATTTTCATCATTTTTTGTATTAATTTCCTTTTTATGTATATTTTGAATTTTTTTGTTCCACTTACTATAATAATGATTTCACCATCTCCATAACTTAAAAATGATAAAGATTTTATATATATTTAGTAAATATAGATTTATAATAATCCATAAAATTTGGTGATATGAAATGAAATACACCATTCATGGAGATAGTAGGTCGTACGTAAGCATGGACGATGTTTCCATTTTCTTATCATATTGAATAAGAGAAAAGTATATGATATGTATATATATATTATCATTTTAGTAGCCTTTATCTATCATATATATCATATATTTTTATTATAACCACCCTTAATATATAGAGACTAGGTTATTGACCTGTAAGACTTTATAATACTTTCAAAAATATTTATGAATCCAGGAACTAAGTTAGAACAGGAATATAGGGCCCAGAGAACCTCGGCCTGGTGATTTTAAAACTATTAAATATATTTTTTCATGTGCATGCAATTTTATTTTAAAAGAGAATTAACTCCTAGTCAGACTCTCAAATTAGATTTCTGATCCCACCATTGAGTCTAGAATGTTGTGTTACCCTAGGTGTGACATAAATTTGTCTACAGCAAGAGTTTTATATGGGGTGTTAAATGGTGGTTTAATTAATAAAATAAGAATTTAATTAATTAATTTAAAACCTAACTGAATACTCACCCCTCCCCTTATATTGGTGATCCCAAACCCAAAAGAACCACACCTCCTATTCACCCCTCTTCTCCCCTTTGGAGATGAGTATAAAATAAGATGAATCAACAAAATTAAGTGACATAGATCCTTTTTTCTAGCATATATCATCAATATATCGAGAACCAGGGTCATCCAGGAACCATTCTTCAACCGAATCTTAGATGTTTCTCCCTCGAGGTAGGCAGTTTTGATTTTTCTTCTTGATCCCATTATATTTACATTGTTCTATGTTTTTAGATACTAATGGGGTTTCTTTATCCTTTCTTGGTAGATCTATGAATTTTGGGTTGAATCGGGGCTAATTGGGAAATTTTTTAAGGTGATTCCCAACAATAATTACCATCTACACGGTGTGTAGTTTAGTGTCACATCTCATATATCCCTTCTTATTTAGGGAACATTAACTTTTGGTATAACATGCCTTGTATCGAGGTTACATTACATGTAGTTACCCATTCTGTGTGGCTTTGGTACATGGCTTGGGAAGCTATGTGAAAACACATGGTCATGTACTAACACACGGCCAAAGTACAAGGACATGGGGTCCAATACACATACATGGATAAACTACATGTCTAGGGGACAGGTGAAGCAGAACACACCATATACCTCTACATGGGTTGTAAACCATATAGAATGGATACACTTTCAAGTGCTCAGTCAGGATCATACACCATGTGTGCTCCATTTTATGTCATGTACTCCGTATGGATCTCCTTGATATATTCCACCTTCCATATATTCTTCTCTGTGACTCAAATTCAGGCTTTTGGGCAGCCTATCCTGAGTGGTTTTTCATGTATAATGTGATGGTGTCATCTTTTTTGACATAATATATATGAGTTGGATTGTTTTAATCAATATACATGTGTAGCTGTGAAAATATTGGGTAGTGATTAGGTTGAATCACTGATCCGATGTCAGGGTTAGTACCTTCCCATTTGACATTAGGATATGGTTACACTAGACTCTTTAGATCGGTAGAGTGGTGATCCCTTATTGAAATGTGGTGTGATTCCCCTACTCGTGATGGTGGAACTACACGAAGTATGATAAGTGTGAAGCTCCTCTTAGTGTTTCTTGGTTGATACTGGAGATTGTTGTGGGTATTGAAGAGAGATGCTGGGGATGGTACTCCCATATGGGTCTAGGTAGCAGGATTCCCTTACCTATTTACTTTAGTAGAGATGAGACTCATCACATCGTGGGCACCAGTTATTTTACCTCTGGGTAGTTCTTTGAGATGAGTCATGGTTTGGAATAGCTTTGGACTCACAAGGAAGAGAAATACTTTCCCCACAAGGATGAATCCTTATTATGTGAACTATAAAAGTGCGGAAAAGTTAGTACTAGACAAAGTGGATACTATGAAAGTGTGGTGACTGAGTTCCTTATACTTTGGTGTTCAGGTAAGACATGTGGGATATTAGGCATCGTTGATGGAATTCCAAAACTATTGGTACACCTCTAATGGTTTAGGGTGTGGGTTCACCGTATAGTTAATAAATATGGACAGTGCTCCCAGATTGTTCTAGGGTACGAGCCCTCCATACTTGTTGGCTAGATAGAGTAGTAACTCCCCTGTCATACTAGGGTGTGGGTCCTCTATCCATGGATTCGGTACTCCCCTAATGTAGAAAGGTATGGGTCCTCCATATATTATGTATATATTGAGTGGGTACTCCCGTATCGTGTTAGGGAGAGGGTACTCTATTCTAGGATTTGGTACTCCCATTACATACCAGGGTGTGAGTCCTCCATGCATATTGTTTTGGAATAGTTGGTACTTCCCTTCCATGTCAGGGAGCAGGTTCTCGGGCCTCAAGTCAGTACTCCCTTGTCATATCAGGGTGCGGGCCCCCTACAGAGAATGATCTATAAGAGTTGATTCCCCATGTCCTACTTAAGTGTTGGTCCTCTAGTTACAGATTGGTTCTCCCCTTCCAGATTAGGGTGTTGCTATTTGATCTATAGAGTGGTACCCCCTTCATATTGGTGTGTAGGTCCTCCATTCTCTGAGTTGTACTCCCCTATTGGATTAGTCTGTGAATCCTCCATTATGGAGTAGTAATCCCATGTCTCAGAGAAGTAGATGGGAGAAGGTCCTCCATTAGAGTTGCATCTCCCTCAGCTGAGGGATACAATTATGAGAAGTGGTCCCCTTCACATGATGTGAATGATACCTATATTGGATTTTGTGCTCCCTAGACAGATCATGGTGCGGTCCACCCCTTATCTAAGTAAAAGAGTTTTCATAGGTAAGTTAGGATCTAGTAATCCCTCAATTATGGGGAAATATCGAGGTGTAGGTCCCCTCATTACCTATTATAGTAAAGATGTAAGTAGTGAATGTTTTAGAGCACTGGTCCCTTAACTGTTGGGTAGTGGTTAGGAGTTGGCATCTCCACCTGGTTTCCATAGCCTTGAGTAGAAAGAAGGTTAGAGATGGAAGAATCTCTATTGTTGGGCCCTAGATCTGGAATATATAGTTTTTTTCCAATGGATCACATTCTCTCGGATGTACCATTCATAATGGTGTGGATGTTACTGATGGAGTGTATCTCTTGGACAGGTGTCATTTGGGATGTCAAATCTCTTGGAGTGTGTCCTCCTGGTTTTTTGTTTAACTTTAGAGACATGAATATAATCTTGTTACTGGATATGAGGTTGAAATATCCTGAGATATAGAGTTTGTTACAAGAATATTTGGGTGATGTATAGGATCCCTTGTGGTGTTGTCACATTTTGGGTTGACACCCCTTGAGGATTGAGTATAGTTACCACTTCTATGACTAAACCTTACTTTGGGTTACATTAATTCTATGTGAGGCAATGATGCATGGGGTATTCCACATACATTATGTGATTATATTCTCATGGTTGGATGAGTCCTCTATCATTCTATAGGTAGTGAGACTCAACGAGAAGTTCGTCATCTTATCGTGTCGAGCACCTTGTGTTTGGAAGAGTTCACATTCACTCTTTTGTTGGGTTGAGATGTGAGGTGAATTATTTTCCTTAATCCCTTGTTGGGGATTCTTCTCTGACTTATCTTACTATTCATGTAAATACAATGATGATTCAAGGTTTAGTTTCTCTCTCTATGGGGTTCCATCTGGATAGGTCGAGCAGACTATCGTCGTTCAGTTGTACCCTTTATTTTTGGGTTTGTGGGGTACCTATTGAGTATCTTTATAATCACCCTTGAACGTTGTTTTCTCCTGCATATTTAGAGTCTTGTAAAGACCATAGGACTTTTGATGGATTCCATAGAGGAGATGAGGCAGCCAAAGCTTAGCCAGCTAGACCAACCGAGGTGTTTACTGGAGCAGGCATGAGGAACTTTCCAGTAGTTACTTTTGGAAGTAATCCCCTCCTTCTGAGCAGGTCATATGCTTTTGTAGTTTTATTTTAGTGGGTGATTGTTTTTTACTTTTTACTTTAGTACTTATGTACTCTAGTTTGGGATAGATATATCCATGCATTTCATTTTTAGATTTTTAAATCTCTACACTGTTTCATTGAGGTTTTTGTGGGTGGATGTGTATAGGAACTTTAGGCAAAGGCCACCTCAAGTTTAGTTATGAATTCGACGCTTGTCACTATCCCCTAGCATATGGAGTCTGGCTTGGGTAAGTTGTGGCTCGAGACTTGTCTTTTGTCTATTCATGAAAGAGTTGTATCAGAGGAAGTTAATTCGTTGGAAAATTGTTTGGACTTTTCTCCTTAAAAAGATTTTCTTTGGTCACATAGAGACAGTTTTAGGATGTTTCAAGTTCAACTATCAGGCTAGAGGGTTTAGTAGAGGTGTAAAAATCAACATATCTATTCACTAAGATATTGATAACCTAGTTTTCAACTTGGTACATTAAAACACTGGTCACATGGAAAATAAATGTCAAATGAATCATATAATACTAGTTTTTGGATTTTCTTTCCTTGCCTTTCTTGATCCAGCTCCCCAAATATACTCTTTGATTGTGGTCTGTCTTTATTTAATTATAGGATTCCTCCATCAAACCATTTAGATATTATTCCATGGTGTGATTATGATTACACATTTCCCCGTTATAAGGCTTCATTGTAGGGCATTGATTCGAAGGCGTTACCTCCGGGTGGTCCACCGGTAGTGCCACCACCCACTGAGAAGCTGTTTGTGCCAGAATTTTAGGATGAGGATGTGCATAGACTGAGTGTGTTTCATGAGTTCCATAGGTAGTGACATATGGTGTACCGGGGTGATCTAGACCCCCAGGAAATATATGATTGGGTCGAGGTAGTCACGAAAATTTTCTGCCTGGTGAGGACACATCTAGATCAAATGGTTGTCCTAATGGCGAGCCATTTTCATGGTTCGGATGGGCGATGGTGGAGTTTAGTAACACAGTCCCACAATGAGGCGATGCTCACATGGGTAGAGTTAGACTGACTATTCAGTGAATAGTTCTACCCAACGGCGATGAGATCTGTACGTATCCAAGATATTTTGGTGATTACATTGGGTTACATCACTATAGAGGAGTTTCTCACGAGGTTCAAAGACTTATCATGATACTCCCTTGATATGGTTCGTGACCCTCATTTCAGAGCATAGACCTTAAAGAAGGGATTTCACTCATAGATCAGGGTGTCTATGATTCCTCTATGAATTCCCACCTATACTAGAGTGCTAGAGAAATCTTTTGTAGTATAGGGCTTTCTATAGGAGGAATATTTGGATGTGTCCCAATGTGGTAGTAATGAGTTTGAGGCATCTACAATAGATAATAGACATAAGGTGATAGGATCATGGAGTAGGAGGCATAATCATGCCCAAACTCAGGCACATGGGCCTATAGCGCAGGAGCAACGCTAAGGATCAGTTCAACCAAAAGAGAGGCATTGTTATTATTATGAAGTTTGGGGACATCTTATGTGAGATTGTCTAACCTATCATGTTGTTGAGAGGGGTTTGTATGATGGGCCACCCTAGTAGAGGAAGTTCTTGGAGTAGGGACTTCCTTGGGATAGCAGATGAGGCGGAGGAGTTGGGATGGAAAGAGGAGGTGGTCCACGCAAGGCTCAGGGAGCAAGAGGACTTACGAAAAGAAAAATTACATTCTATAGAGTTCTTTAACTCTGAATCTATGAGGATAGATAGACATACACCATGTTTCCTTTAAAAAAATTTATCTATAAATTATTAAAAATTGTCGTGGATACTCTTTTCTTTCTGCTTCATGCTCAAGGTTTGAACGAGGGTGACATGGGGTTTTGGTAGATCCCTGTGTTGGTGTTGTTCGACATAGCTTGAAATTCATGAGAGGGAGATATCCTTCCACCACCAAGATATGTTTCTATGATGCAGGTAAAACCATGTGGGTGAGTTAGTTCCACCCAAAGAGGATAGTGTCAAGATGTTGTGGATTAGTCTCTTTGACTTTTTTGTTTAGGGTAAGGTTCTTGGAATCATTCTATATAAGTAGAGTTAGAACATTTGATGTTTCCATAGTATGAATTGGTTACCTACCATCCGTACTTATCTGGGATTTCACTGGTGGGTGTGGCGGTGTTTTTGGTTTTTGTTACTATACTTCTAATAGGGACAAAGACTTTTGGGGCATGTCATGTGCTTTCCATGTCTATATTCTCAAGGTTGGATGATTCTAACTTCCTCTATTGTTTGTTGGTACCCTCTCTTTCTTGGAATCAACCTTGAACACAAGACTCTTGAGGAAGTAATGACATAGTTCATCCATGGGTTTATGTAAACATTGGGTCTTCATCAGCATCTACATCAGGTTAGCAAGGTGGTGTACTACTAGACCCTATGATTGTAGATGGATTGTGGTGCTTGTTGTTTTCCCACCTATCATGGCTAATGGAACTTGTGCCCATTTGTTTCACGATGTTGACCTAGTAGAAGCTAAATGTAATAGTGGTTTTTCTTCAGTGATTCCCCTAAGTTCATAATTGGAACTATCATAGGAACCCTTGGTGAGCTCTCTGGCATGAGTTACACTATAGAGCTCAATTTTTTTCCCTTATTCCTAGAATATTTTCTTTTTGATGACTAATGGTTTTGAAGTTGGTAGTGACGTAGAGACCTATTTTTTGACTTGTGAGACTCTAGAATATTTTCAAGAATATTTTTGAAGCCCTGAGTTGAGTCGAAATAGGAATTTAGGGCCTATAGAGCTTCAAAATAAGGATTTTAAAAATATTAAATATAATTTGTCATGCACATGATGTTTCATTTAAAAAGAGAAATAAATCTTTCTTGGAGTCTCATATCAGATTTCTAAGGCCATGGTTGGGTCCATAAAGTTTTTTTACCCTAGATTTGACATAATGTTGTTCACACTATAATTTTTGGATGGGGCGTTAAATGGTGGTTTTTTTAATTATATGATAATTTAATTGATTAATTAAAAACCTAACCTAATACTCACCCCTCCACTTGCGTTCATTCACCCAACCCCAAAAGAGTGACACCTATCATTCTACCATCTTCTCCCCTTTGTAGATTAGTGGAAATGAAGATAAATCAATGAAACAAAGTGCCACTAATCCCCATTTCTGACACAGATCACCAACAGATAGAAAACCAGAGCAATCAGGGTATTGTTCTTTAACCTAAGCATCAGTGTTTCACCCTTGAGGTAGGAGGTTTTGATTTTTATTCCCATTCCTAATAATTTTTCAATGTTCTAAGGTTCTATATCCTAGTGGAAATTTTTGTTGATCCTGCTAGGTATATCTATGAATTTTAGGTTTAATCATGGGGAAGCATATGTTTTTGAAGGTGATTCTAGACTAGAATTACGATATATATGGTATGTATTTCAGTGACACACATTTTTCATCCCTTTCTCTTTGGGGAAGAAGATATTTGGGGACTAAAAACCATGTAATGAGGTTATATGCCACGTTGTTCCCCAGTCCATGTGGTTGTGGGAGATGGATTGGGAAGTCATGTGAAAACACATGGTTGTGTACTAACACATAGACAAAGTAAACAGACATGGGGTCTGGTGCATGGATATAGGTAAACTAGACATTTAGGGGTTGGGTGAAGAAAAACACGCCATGTGCCTTATGTACACACTATGTATATATAAATGGTTTGGAAATCATGTAGAAAAGATACACAACTGAGTTATTAGGTGGACTCAGATGTCGTGTGTGCTCTAGTTCATGTCGTGTACTCCTACAATATCTCCTTGAGATCTTCCACCTTTTTTATCTCCTTCTATGGGACTCATATTTAGGATTTTGAGCATCGTATCCTGAGTTTTTTCCCCCATAGAAGATGATGGTGGCATCTATATCTATGTATGAGGAACAAGGTCTCCCATTTCGATCAAGACTCTTGTGTAGGAGTGAAAATCTTGGGCAGTGATTAGGGTAAATCACTTGGTTGATGTCAGGGTTGGTGCCTTCCACTTAGACATTAGGATGTGGTACCTTAGAATCGTTAGACTGGTATAATGGTGATCCCCTACTGGAATAGGGTAAAAGTCCCATACCCATGATGGTGTTACTACACGATGTTTGATAAGTGTGACGCTCCTCTTAATGGTGCTTGACCAATACTATAGATCGTAGTGGTTCTTGAAGAGAGACACTGGGACTAATACTGCCCTGTGGAACCATAGTGTGGGTTTCCCTTAACTGTTTTCTTTAATAGATATGGGACTACACACATCATGGGCTTGGGTACTTTTACTCATAGGTAGTTCTTTGGGATGATACATGGTTTAGAATATCTTTGGACTTATGAGGAAGAGGAATACTTTTCCCACCGAGACACATCCCTGTGACGCGACCTAAAACTATGCGAGAAAGTAAGTGGTGACCAAAGAAGATAGTATCAATTTGTGGTGATTGAGTTCCTTATACATGGGTGTTCTGGGTAGACACATGGAATGTTGGGTATCATTGATGGAATTCTGAATCTATTGGTACTCCCCTAATGATTTAGTGAATTGGTTCCCTATATCGTTCTTAAGGTTGGATAGTGCTCCTCTACTATTCTAGGGTGCGGACCCTTCATACTTGTTATCTATATAGGGATGGAACTCCCATATTGGACTAGGGTGTGGGTCCTCTACCCATGGAGTTGGTAATCCCCCGATGTACCAGGGAATGGGTCCTCAATATATGACATATAGATAGAGTGGGTACTGCCATAACATGGTTCGGTACAGGTCCTCTATTCTAGGATTAGTTACTCCCATGTCGTTCCAGGGTGTGGGTCCTCCATATGTGTTGTTCTGATAGAGTCGATACTCCTATTCTGTTTCAAGAGCTATTCCTCATGCTTGGGGTTGGTACACCCCTATCTTATCAGGGTGTGGGTCCCCCAAAGAGAACGAGATGGCAGAGTCGGTACTCCCTTCTCCTATCAGGGTGTGGGTCCTTTAGCCACTGAGTGGTACTCCCCTACCATGTTAGGGTGTGGTTCCTTGATCTGTGGAGTGGTAATCCCCTATCATATCAGGGTGTGGGTCCTCCATTCTCTGAGTGGTGCTCCCCTATTGGATCAGGTCATGGGTCTTTGCTTATACAGTAGCACTCCCCCATCTCTAAGTAATAGTGGGGAGCGGGCCCTCCATTGAAGTTTTATCTCCCTTGGATTAGGTTTATAGTTACAAGGAGTGGTCCCCTCTGATTGATGTGAACAATAATTAGATAGGATTTAGTGCTCCCTCAATGGACTGAGGTATGGGTCACTCTATAAAAGAGCGACAGAGGTTTTGGGGGTCATTTAGGAGCTAGTACTCCCTTGACCACAGGGTAGAATCAATGTAATGACTACCCTCATGAACAACCAATTGAAATAAATTATTTAATGTGAAACCTAATGATTATGTATAATCAAATATCTCATTATATGATTAAAATTATCAAAATAGGTGTTTTTCCTAAAAAAATGAGATATAGATGTATTTTCATAAATACTTTAAGGAAAAGAATATTCAACTCCAACATGTTTAGAATATTGGAAGAATCACTCAAACTAATGGATCAAAGGAATTGGAAGATGCTTTGACTATGGAACATAAGTACACAAAGAAAGTAATTTTCAAGGAAAATGAAATGTTTGGTTAACTAAATGTTTGAGAATAATGGTATCACTAAGGTATAATTGATAGTTTAATGTTTTAAAGGATGAATGTATGGGAAATTTTCAAATCGATGTCCTAGGGTGACTGTTCGAAAAAATAATTGGTAAGGTTATAAGAGTAATGGTTTTATCTGTGATTATGAAGAGACTAAAAAATATATATGAATTTTATGGGTTTTCTTAATAGTATTGATTATGTTAAAATTATTATGAATGAATAAATTGAGGGTTAATTAATATTAATACATGATTTAGTTCATTATTCCTAAATTTCCTTGATGTATATGTAATAACATTATCATTTTTCATTAGGAAACTACCAAGACCTTTTATTGATGTATCAATATATATCATAAATCCATCACATCGAGATTGTAGATTCATAATCATTGCATTGAAAAATATCCTATTCAGATCATCTAAACATTATTCACATTCCATTTTCCATACAAACTTAACCACGTTATGTGTAAGACTCGTTAACGGGGTGTCCAATTAAGAAAAATTACAAATGAATTGTATATAGAAACCTACCAAAATAATGAAACTATGTACCTTAGTAATTTTTTTGGTGTAGTTCATTCTGTAAAATCCTTTTCCATTGTGGTATCAATTAATATTCCATTTTTAGAGAAAATTTGTCCATTAAAAGAAAATTCTAGAAGCCATAAATCACAATTACTAATTATTCCATATAACTCATTCCTTATAAGAGTTTTACGAATGATATGTAACTAATTCTCATGAAACCCATTTCTTTTAGAATACACTAAAACATCATCAATAAATACCACAAAAAATCTTATAAATATTCCATGAAAAGGCTATTTATTATATCTATAAAAAAAATATGGTGATTTATTCAATCCAAATGGAATTACTCTAAACATGTAATTCCCAAACCACATTCAAATAGTTTTCATTATAATTTCTTCATTATTTACTCACAATTGGTGATACCCATAATGAAGATCAATATTTGAAAAATTATTGGTTAATTTAAGTTTATTGAATAACACATCAATGAAATTCATATGATTCATGTTCTTTATCATATTTTCATTGAATTATATATAATAAATTAATAACCTCATTGATCCATCTTTCTTCATAACATAGAGGACAAGGTCTCCCCATGGAGAAACACTAGGGAGCATAAATCCCATATTACCCAAATCCTCTAGTTATTTCTTAAAATCCAAAAATCCCATAGTGTCCATTATATAGTGAATATTTGAAAATATTATTTTATCTGGGATTAAATCAATTGAAAACTAATCATTACACTTTTGGGGGTGTCCAAGAAATTTATGTAAAAATACATCAATGTATTATTATAAAATAAGAACATATTCAATTTTAAGATTACCTTATCCAACTATAGTTGTTTTTTTCTTTTCATCCCAAAGAATATCATTAAGTAGAGATACGGGGGTTGTATCTAGATAATAATAATATGTTGATGTTTCTACTCTAAATATAATGAATTCTACAACTTCCCCAAAAATTGTGATTTCCTTTTTCTTACATTAAATGTTTGCATAATATTTTGAAATACAGTCCATCATAAGGCTTATATCTTTTTCAACCATAGGTATTATAATATTTTTATCTAATAGAGAATTTTTATGTGTCATAATACGAATTTTCTGACTGATTATTTTTGTATTGAGACTTTCCTTATGATTTTTCACTGATAACTCCATTATTAAATCAAAATTTAAATATCTAATATTCATAGAAAACTAGGTAGATATAAAAGAGAGCGATGATCCAAAAAAAATCATTATCCCAAATTCAATATAGGATTAATTTTTCCTCCAACAAATAATTTGGTGCTATTATTTCTGCCATAGTGATGGCAGAGCTTGATCTAATTCTCTTATCCTCTTCTATTGAAGAATAACCTGATGCTTGGGTATTGGTGTGAGTAATGAACCATTTCTCTATATTTTATTCACTGAACACCATTTCTTTGTTTCATCCCCTTTCATTCTTATTCTTGGTGACCATTGTTTCTATAGGTATAAAAAAATCCATATCCCTTCAAGCATTTCCCTTGGTGATTCCTTTCACAAATCCAACAACGTGGAAATTTCATAATTTTATTATTATTTTTTGATGCATTCCCTTTATCTTAGTTCTAATATGAACACTTCTTCTCTTGGTTTCTAGATATTTCCTTTTATATATTTATGTTTCATAAAACTATTTCATCATATGATTAAAAATTTAGGGACACCAGCACCGTTCGTATACTTTGATCAATTCCGTAAAAGAATGGCCAATCTTGCACTCCATTTTTTGTTTGTAATCTATTGGATACCTGGATAACCTTATAAAGGTAGATTCATAATCTATAAAACTTTATTCATCATTTTTCATTATGTTATGGAACTTTATCTTTATCTCAATTTTTTCATCATTAGGGGAATCATTAATGAATAATACATAATTAAAATATTTTCATTACATGTGTTCTATTTCATCCTCCTCCCGATTATCTTGGTTCAATAACCACAATTGATCAGTTTCCCCTTTGATAAAATATATTGAAAATTTAACCCTTTTTTCCCACATCCCAATCCCATTAATTTATTCTCCAATACATAATCCATTTCTAAAATATTGTGGATTTTTAGCCAGACAAAATGATGGGGGATTCTTTCACAAAAAGTTGTCTATCATATGAAAATATCATTATAGATCAGGTTTCTCGATCTATGAAAGGTTATTCGTCATCACCTGTTAAACTGCACTAATATAGCCATGATTTTATCCATTCCAATACTAACTATATTGATTCCATCAACAGGTAAAAATCGACATTGTCCATGAGTATTGATATCATTATTCCTTCTAGGTTCCATTTCTAAATAATAGAATATAGTAGATAAGATATTGAAATTATGAATTTTAAATCATTATATTTAAATCCAAAATAATAGGATTTTCTTCTATATATATCCTCAATTTCCATTATAGGGTCATTCTCTTTAATCTATGTTTTCCAAAATCTAGTTCCCATGGTTTCTTCTAAATATTATTTGAAAAAAATTCTAATGACCCCAACCTCATTATCCCTGATAGGGTTCCATACTTTATTAAATTTTCATAAATACAAGATTAAATCCCCAAAGGACCGAATAGTTTAGAAGTGTTTTAAAACCATATTACATAAATTTCATCCATATTACATTGGGAAAAGTAAAATAAAACATAATACATAATAAAAGATAATTAAATGCATCCTTGAATACTCATTCAAATATCACTTCTTCGTCACCTAGGGAAAGGAAAAAATATATGAGTGAGATCAAATGATCAATAGGGTTTAAATACACTGAATCATATCATGAATCAACAATTAATAATTAATATGGAATGGTAAAAAACTAAACACACATTCATTTTAAATAAATGGATAAGTTATAATCAGAATGGAAAGGTAAATAATCGAACACACAATCCATTTAATCAATAAGATGAGAATGAAATGCATCCATAGGTTTTTCATATTGAAATTTTCATGGTTAAAAATAAATAAAATCTAAATACAATACATTCGTAATTATTGGACTTCATGTTTCCTAGGAACATGATACCTTTACCATCATGATTTATTTTTAAGATAGTTTTAAAATATTGGGTAAAAAACACATCAAATTTATTCAACTAATTAATCCCATGAGACTACCGATGCCTCTAGAGTATATCATTATCTAGACCCCACCTATTTATAAAATTAAAAAACCATTACTCTATCATAAAATAATATATTTAATTCATAATCATTGTTTCATATCATATATCCATAGTGAGTAAAGGATAAGGATTTTATGATATTTCCCCAATAAATCATATATAAATCACAGTAAAAACTATATAAAAAATTGTTATAATATTTATGAAATAATAATATCCATCCTAAAAGAGTATGGAAATTTAATATAAATTGAAATTCCACTGAAAAATGATTACAAAAAATGATTGTTTCAAGAGAAAGTTAACAATCACAAAAGAAATTGATATTGCTCAATAAATTTTACCACATGGTAATTATCCATTCAAATTCCATTGGATGAAATAATTAAAATTAAAACATAAAATACCTTGAAAATTAACTATTTATGGTAATACATGTAAAGGGATATTAATACATCATGTAAAAGTGAATTGGTGCATAATATAAAATAAGTCTCAACCGAATGTAAATTAAGACAAAATCCTTTACCATACACTTCCTTTTAGTTGAACACACTATAACCTCTTATATAATGGTTTTATTAATGTAATTAAATTATTTGAAAACCATATTAATATTTATGAAATCATTTATGATTGTTTTATGATGTATTATAAACTGTTTATTAAAAACATTTCATTATTTTCATCATTTTTTGTATTAATTTCCTTTTTAAGTATATTTTGAATTTTTTTTGTTCCACTTACTATAATAATGATTTCACTATCAACATAACTTAAAAATGATAAAAATTTCATATATATTTTGTAAATATATATTTATAATAATCCATAAAATTTGGTGATATGAAATGAAATACACCATTCATGGAGATAGTGGGTCGTACGTAAGCATGGAAAATGATTCTGTTTTCTTATCATATTGAATAAAAGAAAATTATATGATATATATATATATATATATTATTTCTTTTTATCCTTTTTATGTCATATATATCATATATTTTTATTATAATTGCCTTTAATATATAGAGTCTCGGTTATTGACCTGTGAGACATTATAATACTTTCAATAATATTTTTGAAGCCAGGAACTAAGTTAGAACAGGAATATGGGGCCCGTAGTTCCTAGGTATGGTTATTTTAAAAGTATTAAATATATTTTTCATGTGCATGTAGTCTTATTTTAAAAGAGAATTAACTCCTGGTCGGAGTCTCAGATCAGATTTTTGAGCCCACCGTTGAGTCCAGAATGTTGTATTACCCAAGGTGTGACATGAAGTTGTCTACAAAAAGAGTTTTATATGGGGTGTTAAATGGTGGTTTAATTAATAAAATGAGAATTTAATTAATTAATGAAAAACCTAACCGAATACTCACCCCTCCCCTTATATTGGTGCTCCCAAACCCAAAAGAGCCACACCTCTCATTCACCCCTCTTCTCCCCTTTATAGATGAGTATAAAATTAGATGAATAAATGAAATTAAGTGAAATAGATCCTCATTTCTGATATAGATCATCAACATATCGAGAACCAAGGTGATTCGGGAACCATTCTTCAACCGAATCTTCGACGTTTCTCTCTCGAGGTAGGCAGTTTTGATTTTTATTCCCGATCCCATTATTTTTAAATTGTTCTGAGGTTTTATATCCTAATGGTGTTTTTTATCCTTTCTTGGTAGTTCTATGAATTTTGGGTTGAATTGGGGCTAATTCAGAATTTTTTTTAAGGTGATTAGACACTAGAATTACCATCTACACGGTGTGTAGTTTAGTGTCACATGTCTTGTATCCCTTATTATTCAGGGAAGATTAAATTTTGGTACAACATGCCTTGTACTAGGGTTACATTCCATGTAGTTCCCCAGTCTTTGTGGCTATGTTACATGGCTTGGGAATCCATGTGAAAACACATGGTTGTGTACTAACACGTGTTCAAAGTACATGGACATGGGGTCTGGTACACAGACATGGATAAACTACATGTTTAGGGGTCATGTGAAGCAGAACACACCATGTACCTCTACATGGGTTGTAAACCATGTATAATGGATACAATTCTAAGTGCTCAGTCAGACTCACACACCATGTGTGCTCTATTTCATGTCATTTACTCCTGGTGTATCTCCATGAGATATTCCACCTTCCATATATTCTTCTTTGGGACTCAAATTCAGGCTAGTGAGCAGCCTATCTTGAGTGTTTTTTCATGTAGAATGTGATGGTGTCATATTTTCGACATAATATATATGAGGTGGAATGTTTTAATCAATATACTTGTGTATTAGTGAAAATATTGGGTAGTGATCAGGGTGAATCATTGGGCCGATGTCAGGGTTAGTACCTTCCCATTTGACTTTAAGATGTGGTTCCCCTAGACTCTTTAGATTAGTATAGTGTTTATCCCTTGTCGAAATGGGGTGTGATTCCTCAACCTGTGATGGTTCAACTACACGAAGTATGATAAGTTTGACGCTCCTCTTAGTGGTGCTTGACAGATGCTGGAGATTGTTGTGGTCACTGAAGAGTGACGTTGGGAATGGTACTCCCCTATGGGACTAGGTAGTAGGATTTCCTTACCTCTTTACATTAGTAGATATGAGACTCCTCACATCGTGGGCACTGGTTATTTTACCTCTGGGTAGTTCTTTGGGATGAGTCATTGTTTGGCATAGCTTTCGACCCACAAGTAAGAGAAATGCTTTCCCCACAAGGATGCATCCTTATGATGTGAACTAAAAAGTACAGGAAAGTTAGTACTAGACAAAGAGGATACTATGAATGTGTGGTGACTAAGTTCCTTAGACTTGGGCATTCAGGTAAGACATGTGGGATATTGGGCATCATTGATGGAATTCCAAAATTGTTGGTACTCCCCTAATGGTTTAGGGTGTGGGTTCAACGTATAGTTAATTAATTTGGACAGTGCTCACAGATTGTGCCAGGGTACGAACCCTCTATATTTTTTGTCCAAATAGAGTAGGAACTTCCCTATCATACTTGGGTGTGGGTCCTCTATCCTTGGATTTGGTAATCCCCTGATGTAGCAAGGTATGTTTCCTCCATATATTACGTAAAGATTGAGTGGGTACTCCCATATCTTGTTAGGGAGAGTGTCCTCTATTCTAGGATTTGGTAATCCCCTTACATACCAGGGTGTGAGTCCCCTATGCATATTTTTCTGGAACAGTCGGTACTCCCCTTCCATGTCAAGCAATGGGTTCTCTAACCTAGGGTCAGTTCTCCATTCTCGTATTAGGGTGTGGTTCCCCTACAAAGAACAAGTTGTAAGAGTCAGTTCCCCATATCCTACATAAGTGTTGGTCCTCTATTCACTGAGTGGTTCTCCCCTTATGGATTAAGGTGTTGGTATTTGATCCATAGAGTGGTACCCCCTTCATATCGGGGTGTAGGTCCTCCATTCTCTAAGTTTTACTCCCCTATTGGATTAGTGTGTGAGTCCTCCATTATGGAGTAATACTCCCCTGTCTCTGAGAAGCAGAAGATAGATGGTCCTCCATTAGAGTTGGAGCTCCCTCAGTTGAGAGATACAATTATGAGAAGTTGGCCACTCTACATGACGTGAATGATACCTATATTGGAGTTTGTGCTCCCTAGACGGATCAAGGTGTGGTCCACCCCATATATAATTAAAAGAGTTTTAATAGGTAAGTTTGGATCTATTACTCCCTCAACTATGGGGAAATATCGAGGTGCAGGTCCCCTCATTACCTATTATAGTGAAGATGCATGCAGTGAATGGTTTAGAGAAGTGGTCCCTTAACTGTTGGGTAGTGGTGAGGATTTGACCTCTACACTTGGTTTCCTTATCCTTGAGTAGAGAGAAGGTTAGAGATGGCAGAACCTCTATTTTTGGGCAGTATATATGAACTATATAGGTTGTTCCCAATGGAGCACATTCTCTTGGATATACCATTCAGAATGGTGTGGATGTCCCTGATGGAGTGTATCTCTTGGAAGGGTGCCATCTGGGATTTCAAATCTCTTGGAGTGTGTCCTCATGGTTTTTTTTTAATTAAAGACTTGAATATAATCTTGTTACTAGATATGAGGTTGAAATATCCTAAGACATAGAGTCTGTTACAAGAATATTTGGGTGATGTCTAGGATCCCTTGCGATGTTGTCACATTTTGGGTTGACACCCCTTCAGGACTGAGTATACTTACCACTTCTATGACCAAACCATACTTTGGGTTACTTTCTTTCTATGGGAGGAAAAGATGCATGGGTTATGCTACATACTTTATGTGATTAGATTCTCATGGTTGAATGAGTCCTCTCTCCTTCTATAGGTTGTGATACTCGATGAGAAGTTTTTCATCTTATCGTGTCGAGCACCTTGTGTTTGGACGAGTTTGCATTCACTCTTTTGTTGGGTTGAGATGTGGGGTGAATTATTTTCCTTACTCTATTGTTGGGGATTCTTCTCTGACTTATCATACAGTTCATGTAAATCCAATGATGATTCAAGGTGGAGTTTCTCTCTCTATAAGGTTCCATCTAGCTAGGTCGAGCAGACTATCGCCTTTCAGTTGTACCCTTTATTTTTGGGTCTGTGGGGTACCTATTGAGTATCTTTATAATCACACTTTCATAGGGGTTTCCCCTGCATGTTTGGTGTCTTTTGAAGACCATAGAACTTTTGGTGGATTGTATATAGGAGATGATTCAGCCAAATCTTATCTAGCAAGACCAACCGAGGTGTTTACTGGAGCAGGCCTGAGGATCATTCCAGCAGTTACTTTTGGAAGTAATTCCCTTTTTATGAGAAGGTCAGATTCTTTTGCAGTTTTATTTTAGTGGGTGATTTTTCACCCTTTTTACTTCAGTACTGATGTACTCATGTTTGGGATAGATGTATGCATGCATTTCGGTTTCATATTTTTATATCTCTACACTATTGCATTGAGGTGTTTGTGGGTGCATGTGTATAGGCACCTCAGGAAAAGGCCACCTCAAGTTTAGTTATAACTTCAACGCTTGTCACTAACCCCTAGCATATGGAGGTGGGTTTGACTAAGTTATGGCTCGATACCTCTCTTTTTTCTGGTCTTGAAAGTGTTGTATCAGAGGAAGTTAATTCCTTGGGAAATTTTTTGGGCTTTTCCCCTTAAAATGTTTTTCTTGGGTCGCATAGAGACAGTTTTAAGATGTTTCAAGTTCAGCTCTCAAGAAAAAGGGTTTATTAAATGTTCAAAAACCAACGTATCTATTCACTATGACATTGATAACCTGATTTTCAACTTGGTACATTAAAACACTGGTCATAGGGAAAATAGATGGCACATTAATCATATAAGACTGGGTTTTGGATTTTCTTTCCTTGTCTTTCTTGATTCATCTCCCCATATATACTCTTTGACAGTGGTGTGTCTTTATTTAATTATAGGATTCCTCCACAACACCATCTAGATAGGATTACATGGTGTGATTATGAGGAAACTTTTCCCTGTTATGAGGTTTCATTGTAGGGAATATATTCGAAGGAGTTACCTCCAGGTGGTCCACCGATAGTGCCACCACCCACTGAGAAGCTCGTTGTGCCATTAATTTAGGATGAGGATGTGTGTAGACTGAGTGTGTTTCATGAGTTCCATAGGTAGGGACCTCTGGTGTATCGGGGCGATCTAGACCCCCAGGCCATAGATGATTGGTTCGAGGTAGTCATGCATATTTTATTCCTGGTGAGGACACCTCTCGATCAAATGGTGGTCCTAACGGAGAGCCATTTTCATGGTTCGGATGGTCGATGGTGGAGTTTAGTAACACAATCCCATAATGAGGCGATGCTCACATGGGTAGAGTTATAGTGACTATTTAGTGAATAGTTCTACCCAACCATGCTGAGATCAGTACGTATCCAAGATCTTTTGCAGCTTAGGTAGGGTAACATCACTATAGAGGAGATTCTCACAATGTTCAAAGACCTGTCGTGATACTCACTTGATATGGTTTGTGACCCACATTTCAGAGAATAGACATTAAATAAGGGATTGCACTCAAAGATCAGGGTGTTTATGATTCTGCTATGAATTCCCACCGATATTGGAGTGCTTGAGAAATCTTTGGTAGTATAGAGATTTCTATAGGAGGAATATTTGGATGTTTCCCAATGTGGTAGTCATGATTCTAAGGAATCTATAATAGCTAAAAGATAGAAGGTGATAGGATCACGGCGTAGGATGCATAATCATGCCCAAACTCAGGCACATGGGCCTGTTGTGCAGGAGCAACGCTAAGGATCAGTTCAACCAAAAGAGATGCATTGTTATTATTATGAAGGTTGGGGACATATTACATGGGATTTTATAACCTACCATGTTGTGGAGGGGGGGTTGTATGATGGGCCTCCCTAGTAGAGGCAGTGCTTGGAGCAGGGACATCCTTGGGATGGCAGATGAGGCGGAGGAGTTGGGATGGCAGCAGGAGGTGGTCCACGCTAGGCTCAAGGATCAAGAGGACTCAGGCAATGAAAACTGTATTCCATAGAGTTCTTCAACTCAGAAAATATGAGTATATATAAAGGTACACCATGTTTCCTTCAAACTTTTTTATATTTAAATTGTTAGAAATTGTCATGGATACTCTTTTCTTTCCGCTTCGTGCTCAAGGTTTGAACCAAGGTGACATGGAGTTTCGGTAGAACCCTGTGTTGGTGTTGTTCGACATAGATTGAAATTCACGAGAATGAGATATCCTTCCCACACCAAGATGTGTTTCTATGATGCAGGTAAAACCGTGTGAGTGAGTTAGTGCCACCCAAAGAGGACATTGTCAAGATGTGTTGGATGAGTCTCTTTGACTTTTGTGTTCAGGGTAAGGTTGATCAGTGGAGAGATTTTCTTAGAATCATTCTGTATAAGTAGAGTTAGAACATATGAAGTTTCCATAGTATGTATTGGTTACCTACCATCCATACTTATCTGGGATTCCACTAGTGCGTGTGGCGGTCTTTTTGGTTTGGGTTACTCTACTTCTAATAGGGCCAAAGACTTTTGGGGTACGCCACATGCTTTATATGTCTAGATTCTCAAGGTTGGATGATTCTAACTACCTCTCTTGTCTGTTGGTACCCTCTCTTTCTTGATTTCAACCTTGAACACAAGACTCTTGAGGAGGTCATGAGATAGTTCATTCATGGGTTGATGTAAACTTTGGGGCTTCATCATCATATACGTCTGGTTAGAAAGGTGGTGTACCGCTAGACCCTATGATTGTAGATGGATTGAGGTGCTTGGTGTTTTCCCACCTATCAAGGCTAATGGAACTTGTGACTGTTTGTTGCATGATGTTGACCTAGTAGAAGATGAATGTAATAGTGGTTTGTCTTTAGTTATTCCCCTAATTTCATACTTGGAACTAGCACAAGAACCCTTGGTGAGCTCTCTGGCATGAGTTATAGTGTAGAGCTCAGTTTTTTTCCCTTGTTCCTAGACTATTTTCTTTTTGATGACTAAAGGTTTTGAAGGTGGTAGTGATGTTGAGACCTGGTTTTTGACCTGTAAGACTTTCGAATATTTTCAAGAATATTGTTGAATCCATGAGCTAAGTTGACATGGGAATTTAGGGCCTAGAGAGCTTCAAAATGAGTATTTTAAAAATATTAAATATAATTTGTCATTTACATGATGTTTCTTTTAAAAAGAGAAATAAATATTTCTTGCAGTATCAGATAAGATTTCTAAGGCCATGGTTGGGTCCATAAAGTTTTTTTTACCCTAGATTTGACATAAAGTTGTTCGCACTACAATTTTTGTATGGGGTGTTAAATGGTGGTTTAATTAATTATAAGATAATTTAATTGATTAATTAAAAACCTAACCTAATACTCACCCCTCCACTTGAGTTCATTCACCCAAACCCAAAGGAGTCACACTTATCATTCTACCATCTTCTTCCCTTTGGAGATTAGTGGAAATAAAGATAAATCAATGACAAAAAGTGCCACTAATCCCCATTTCTGACACTGGTCAACAACAGATCAGAAACTAGAGTAATCAGGGCATCGTTCTTAAACCTAAGCTTCAGAGTTTCACCCTCGAGGTAGGAGGTTTTGATTTTTAGTCTTGATCCCATTCATTTTTCAATGTTCTATGGTTCTATATCCTAGTGGAAATTTTCATTGATCCTGCTATTTATATCTATGAATTTTAGGTTGAATCATGGGGAATCAGATGTTTTTTAAGGTGATTACAGACTAGAATTACCATCTACAGGGTATGTAGTTCAGTGACACACATTGTTCATCCCTTTATGTTTGGGGAATACGATATTTGGGGACTAAAAACCATGTACTGAGGTTATATTCCATGTAGTTCCCCGATCCATGTGGCTATGGGAGATGGATTGGGAAGTCATGTGAAAACACATGGTTTTGTACTAACACATGGCCAAAGTAAACAGACAAGGGGTCTGGTACACGGATATAGGTAAACTACATGTTCAGGGTTTGGGTGAAGAAAAACACACCATGTGCCTTATGTACACACTATGTATTTATAAATGGTTTGGAAATCATATAGACTAGATACATGACCATGTTCTCAGGTGGACTCACATGTCGTGTGTTCTCCAGTGCATTTCATGTACTCCAACTATATCTCCTTGAGATCTTCCACATTTTGTATCTCCTTCTATGGGACTCATATTTAGGTTTTTGATCATCCTATCTTGATTGTTTTCCACCATAGATGATGTTGGTGGCATGTATTTCTGTGTATGAGGAACAAGGTATCCAATTTCAATCAAGACTCTTGTGTAGCAGTGCAAATCCTGGTCAGTGAATAGGGTAAACCACATGGTTAATTTTAGGGTCGGTACCTTCCACTTCGGCATTAGGATGTGGGTCCCATATAATATTTAGACTGGTATAATGGTGATACCCTGTTATAATAGGGTGCAAGTCCCCTACCAATGATGGTGATACTACGCAATGTTTGATAAGGGTGACGCTCCTCTTAATGGTGCTTGACCAATACTAGAGATAGTTGTGGTTCTTGAAGAGATACGTTGCGACTAGTACTAACCTATGGAACCATAGTGTGGGTTCCCCTTAACTATTTTCTTTAGTAGATATGGGACTACACAAATCATGGGTTTGGGTTCTTTTACTCCTAGGTAGTTCTTTGTGATGATACATAGTTTAGAATATCTTTGGACTTATGAGGAAGAGGAATAATTTCCCCACAGGGACACATCACTGTGACGTGACCTAAAACTGTGCGAGAAATTAAGTGCTGGCCAAAGAAGATAGTATCAATTTGTGGTGATTGAGTTCCTTATACATGGGTGTTCATGGTAGACACATGGGATGGTTGGTATCATTTATGGAATTTTGAAACTGTTGGTACTTCCCTAATGATTTAGTGCATTGGTTCTCTATATCGTTCTTCAGGTTGGATAGTGCTCTTCTACCATTCCAGGGTGCAGACTGTCCATAATTGTTAGCTAGATAGGGTTGGAACTCCCATATTGGAATAGGGTGTGGGTCCTCTACCCATGGAGTTAGTAATCCCCCAATGTACCATGGAATGGGTCCTCAATATATGATGTATAGATAGAGTGGTTACTTCCATAACATGGTTGGGTACAGGTCCTCTATTCTAGGATTAGTTACTCCCCCGGCGTTTCAGGGTGTGTGTCCTCCATATGTGTTGTTCTGATAGAGTCGATACTCCCATTCTGTTTCAAGAGCAATTCCTCAAGCTTGGGGCCGGTACACCCCTATCTTATTAGGGTGTGGGTGCCCCAAATAGAACGAGCTGGAAGAGTCGGTACTCCCTTATCCTATCAGGGTGTGGGTCCTATATCCATTGAGTGGTACTCCCCTACCATGTTAGGGTGTGGTTCCTTGATCCATGGAGTGGTAATCCCCTGTCATATCAGGGTGTGGGTCCTCCATTCTCTGAGTGGTACTCCCCTATTAGATCAGGTCATGGGTCCTTGCTTATAGAGTAGTACTCCCCCATCTCCAAGTAGTAGTGGGGAGTGGCTCTTCCATTGAAGTTGTAGCTCCCTTGGATGAGGTTTACAGTTACAAGGAGTAGTCCCCTCCAATTTATGTGAACAATAACTAGATAGAATTTAGTGCTCCCTCAATTGATTGATGTGTGGGTCAATCCATACAAGAGCGATAGAGGTTTTTTGGGTCAGTTAGGAGCTAGTACTCCCTTGACCATAGGGTAGCATCAATGAAATGACTACCCTCATGAAAAACCAATTCAAATAAATTTTTTAATGTGAAACCTTATGATTATTTATAATCAAATTTCTCATTATATGATTAAAATTATCAAAATATGTGTTTTTCCTAAAAAAATAAATGAGATATAGAGGTATTTTCATAAATACTTTAAGCAAAAGAATATTCAACTCCAATATGTTTATAATGTTGGAATAATCACTCAAATGAATGGCTCAAAGGAATTGAAAGATGCTTTGACTATGGAACATAAGTACACAAAGAAAGTAATTTTCATGGAAAATGAAATGATTGGTTCACTAAATGGATGATAATAGTGGTATCCCTAAGGTATCATTGATAGATTAATGTTTTAAATGATGAATGTATGGGAAATATGAAAATCAATGTCCTAGGGTGAATGTTCAAGAAAATAATTGGTAAGGTTATGAGAGTAATGGTTTTATCTATGATTATGAAGAGGCTAAAAAATATATATGAATTTTATGGGTTTTGTTTATAGTATTGATTATGTTAAAATTATTATGAATGAATAAATTGTGGGTTAATTAATCTTAATACATGATTCATATTTTATATTGTAATAATTATGTATTGGGTAATATGAGGAGGAGGTATAGTTAATTGTTTTAGAAGAAAGAATTGTTATCGATTTTTATGTATAAGGATTTGGGATTTATGTTGTAGAAGTATTTTAATCCATGATATTCTTGTTATAATAATCATGAAACAAATATGGATTTTACTTTAGCAGTTTTTCATTAATGATTTAATAGAATATTTTGAACGGTTCTGGTATCAAAGAATAGTGACATAGGGGTGAGGTGATATTTTTATAGAATACTTGATTAAAATAAATATAACCCTTATTATATTTTTTTTATTGATTAGATAATGTTTATTTAGTAAAAATAGAATATTTACATTGAAGAAGAGAATGGGATAGTATTGGTGACCATGAATATGGTTAGTGATTTGATGAAAAAGTAATTCATCATGAAGTTTAATGAATTTTATTATTTTTATTTGATAACATGAGATATTATTTAAAGGTAATGGTGGAGAGTTGTGTCTTGGATGTATGTATGTTTTCATTAAGGAATTATGGTGATTTATATTATTTCCATGTGATCAGGGTATTTATATATTATGGAAAGAGTCAATTTATGGAGAATTAATGATAAGTTGTTTTTAAAAATTTAGTGACCTTATTAATAAATTATTATATTTCATAATTTGGTTACACGTATTTTAGAGGAGACTAATGGTTTAACACCTATTTAATGGATTGAGTTGAACATTGGATATTATTATTAGAATCAAAAGTATGATTTACTATATCGGATAACATGTTCTAACCATTTTGGTTTTGGTAAATTTTTAGAGTCTAAATGAGTAACCTATGAATCATATGACTTGTTAAAATATTATTTTATTGTTTTATTTATATATAAAAATTTATCTCCAATATCAATTTTCTATTGTAATAGATGAATAAAAAATTTATCAAAGCACAAAAAAGGATGATAGTGTGCTTATGACATAGGAAGAAATTATGTGTCTAAATATTATTGAGTGTTTTAACTGGATAGTAAAAGAATAACTTGACTTTATGAAAAATAAATTTAAACAAAAATGTTTTATATTTGATTTTATTATATAGAAATCAATAGTCATTTAATAAATCCTAGATTTATGTTCTTTTGATAGTTAAAATTATCATGACCATGTTCTTTTTCACTATCTATAATTCCATGGCCATAATATCTATCATATATTTCTATATTTTTACTTCATACTAATTATTACATAGTTGGAAACATACTTATGTTTTATTCTATATTTCTATCATAATACAACTTCCCTCATTTCAAGAAGAAGACTTAATAACCACTTTTATGATGTGGGTTTTCCCTAAAGAAATTTTCAAATGTAAATCTGAACACATGTATAATATTAAAGGGTATAATTTGTTTAAGGGGGGGAATGTAACCACATGATATTTTAATAGAATAAAATTAGGTTTGATAGTGTGTATGACACGCAATACAGAGCCTAAAAACAATGAAATATTGTTATATAAATATGATCATTATAACCTAGAAATTGAAATTTTTATGTATGAATACTATTAACAAAATTATGAAATATATATAAATAAACTACTCAATAAAAATCATTGATTAAGGATTATAAAATAAGTACTCAATTTTCAGTAAGGTTATATACTCTTTAGAAATATTTTTTCATAAAATACTAATTTCTTTTTCTTTTTTTGATAAAACATTATAAATAACTTTCATAAATTATATAAATTTTATTTTATAAAATTTATATCATTTTTGAAATCAACATATCAAATTTATCTTTGGGTGATTGTTTAGTAGTTTTTTTGAACATTTTTTGTTTTCAATGAATCGTGATAAATATTGATTTTTATTGAAAAATGTATATTTGTTTCAAAATTTTACAAAGCTACATTTTCAATTTAAAATGTTTTTATAGGTAATATTTAGTCTATTATATTATTAATATTTCAATTATTTTATTTGGAATCAATTTATGAATAATATTTTTATAAATACATTTTTATTCATAAATGGAATATTTCTGAAAAAATTGGTTTCATTAATTTTTTATATTAAATAGAATTTTACAAATTATAGGTATTTATTTCAATTAAATAGATTTCATATTAGAAATATATATGTTCTTATATGGTAAATAAGTCCCTTCTATTTTTGGTAAATTTGAATAGTAATCGTGGTAAAATTTATCAAATCAATATAGGTTAAATCGAGTTAATTTTGATTAAAAATAATTAATAAGGACATAATATTTCATCCTAACTATTATTGGATTATGTTAATTATACTAATATAATTTTTTGATTTAAATATATTAGTTTAATAGACACTTTTTTGTGAAAATTATTTATATTTTATTTACATCATTAAGAGATACAAAATGGCACTGTCTTAGTTTTAAATTTCCTTAATGTGTTCACATAGGGACAAAAATTACTTGTTAATGAATAATAATTGTAAATATTTTAATAAATAAAATATATTCATCATGGTAATTTATTTATAATTTTTTGGTATTATATAATTACTAAATATTATTACACAACACTGAAATAGTATTTATTCTCTTAATTGAATAATTTAATAAATAATTTTATAAATATTAAAAGAGAAATAATTTGAGTATTCTAGAGTGTTCCAATAATGTTATAGTTTAATACGACATATTACTGTTGTATTATAATATTATATTATAATTTAAACCTTTTATTTATGTCTTTTAGGTCTAATTTAATAAATAGTGTCAAAATTGATAATATTGGCATTTTATCAGATTTTATTTTATTGAATTATTTAATGATCATAAAAATATTTAAATTATAAATGGATAATATTATGTATCACCCATGGTTTCTAGTAACTAGCCTTCTCTTTATTCTTTTTTAATTATGTAAAGTATAAGGGAAAAGGTTGGTAGAATTTGGACAACTTGTTGATCTTTTTTAGGTCTTTTCTATAGGTGTACGGTCTGGGAAAAATGTGCAACACCTACAGGAAAACATGCACAATGAGACAAGGGGATAAAGGTATGGGGCACAGCATTTGAACGGTTTTTCCATGTCATGTGGAATTCTCATAGAAATAGTTCAATTTGAAAGAGCTGTCTTTGGCATGGCTGAAACATAGTTTGGAAACTGTGGGAGTCGACCATGAAATAATCATCCTTGAGGTAGTGGCCTGCACATGGTTAGAGCATGGTTTCCCAATCTATGCGACTAACTGTGCACGAGTTAAATATGAGATCCTAAAATTGTGGATCTCACACATTTTTTCCTAATTCCCCCATTTTTATTCTTATGTATCCCTAAATCAATATTTCATCTTCCCAATAGTAAATGAATCTTCTCCCAATGATCTGGAGGAGATCTGAAGGCTTCCCTTAGCAT
Organism: Viscum album; assembly: GCA_963277665.1. Lineage (NCBI taxonomy): Eukaryota > Viridiplantae > Streptophyta > Magnoliopsida > Santalales > Viscaceae > Viscum > Viscum album. The sequence continues at coordinate 413,006,850 of OY728119.1, read as the reverse complement.
TTTGATGTTGGATCCTCATGATAAGTGATCATGGTGATTTTTCATAGATCTACTTCTCTCTCTCCCTTAGTATCTTAGACCTACATTCTCTATAATAATATCTGAGATATTTTAATATATATATGATTATATTTGTCTTGTTTTATGATAGGATAAGAGGTATAAGATGGGTTTAGGGAGATTTAACATAGTTTCATTATTTTGTTTTGGGAAGCTTATCATTTTCACCCATTTCTCAAGGTAGGTGGATTCACGCTCAACTCCTCTATTTAGAACATGAAGCCTTGATTTCAAATTGACGACTTTTCATGAAATTGTTTGTGAAATTTATATGAATTTATTGTTGAAAATCCTCTTGAGTGACAGTTTTGAAAATTTGGAAACATGGGGTTTTGGTTGGAAATTTTATTTGGTAAGATGATTTTAAAATGACAATTTTGAAATGTTTGGTTGGTTTTTCTACATAGAACAAAATGGTATTCCATAAATATTTTTTATTGAAATGGGTTTGAACACACTTGAGTATAGAATGGGTTTGGCATGGTTTTTTGGAATGTGTTAATATGCATTGGGATAGATAAGGGCATGAAGTAACCCCATATAAAGGTTTGTATGGATATGGGCATGAGTACCCCCATCAAGGTGGTTCATTAAGTGATAGCTTTGTGAAAGGATAACTCACCACTCATGAGTATATGGAATTCCATCTTGCATACATGGTTGAATTTGTGTTTGTATGTACTAGAATGGGTTATGCCAAAATAGAACTTGTGATATGGTTTTATAATATTTTTTCATTTCATTACTTGGAAATTGTGGTTATCTTGAGAAAAATATTTTATTGGCACTTGTTTATATTTTGAAATAAATTCTTTTAGAAAATGTTTTATATAAATTTTTTTATATGAATGTGCTAACTTGTTCTATCCTAGTGGCCTAAGTTGCAATGTCATTTGGGGAAAACCTACTGAGTGTTTATACTCTCCCCTACATTAGAACGTTATTGATTTTATAACTGTTATTTATTAAGATATGGGAAAATAGTAAAGTATCACACATATTTAGAAATACTTCATGATAATTAAACAATTTGGTGGATTTAGAGCATAGAGCTTCTTGAAGCTTTGGGGTAGTAGTTTTCTTTGAGCCTTGTTGGTTTTATAGTCTTCTATTGTGTACTTTGATAATATAGTATTCCATTGTGGTACTTGGACTTAGTTTTTTTTCATAAATGAAATGTTTATTTTTCTTTCATTTTAATCAAGCATCATATGTGGTTTATTTGGTTATGGTATGTTTGGTTAGATGATTGTTATTAAAGGGAAACTCATCCCCCACATGTATTGAATCCCTTAAGCATTTATTTCTAGCCTTTGGTGTCATGGGGATGTTTCTTAAGGCCAAGTGACATTCCACCACCTTTTCAATAATTTGATAAGGGGTACGATGTTAAAATTGGTATTAGTTTTTTCGGTCAAAAAATCAATTTTAGACTGGTGTAATCATCTTGGTACTTCCATTTTTCAGGAACAAGTGCTCATTGACTTATTATCAGTTTTTGGTCTTGGTGTTAAATTAATTCTGGTCTATTCCTTGAGTTGGGATCATATAAAAGACTAAGATTATAGGGAATTGAAATGTATATCATAAAAAAAAAAGTATCAAACCTTTTTATGTGGAACTTCAAGTTACCATGGAGTTGTGTACATAAGTGTTTTGGAGACACTTATAGGATTTGGACTCTAATTTTCATGGGTTTAGTCAATAAGACAAGCTTGACTGGTATTAGAGGAATGAAATCCCAATAAGACTGCATATATAATTTAGAGTAAGGATTTATTATTTGGTGTAATGTTATGATTTTTGAAAAATTTTGAAATTGATTTTAAATGAAAGACCTTGAAAAGTGAATGATTGTCATATTTTGAAAATGGTTTTATTTTAAAAACAAATTTCAAATTTTTTTAAAATGGTGGAACATGGAAAATGTTTATTTTAGAAAACATTGTTGTGATTTTTTGATGTGGTATAATTTGGAGTGTTAAGAGTCTAGTTTATAGAGAGTGATAATTATGCCATTTGTTGTGTTTCTAGAAAATGGTACTTGGTAGGCATAATATAAACAAACCGAAAGAAACTACTAAGAATATGGTTTCAACTGAGCCACCTTTGAACCAACTACTGGTTCAAATTATTGTCCAAGGGTTTCATGCTGTGGACATAGGGAACAAGAGGAATGATCCAAGGCAATTGGATCATTAATTATAGTTAAAGAAATAAAATCCACCCACCTTTCAGGGTGATTCTAAACTAGAGAAGGTAGTGTAGCTGAATAGGATAAATCATATCTTTGATTTCATCAGCATGCCAGTAGATCTGAAATTCAATATGGTGATGTAATAGCCAGAGGATCTTGCACGCCAGTGGTGGGATTTAGCTGTTTATGATAAATTGGACCATGGTCTTGCCTGGGTGGATTTTAAGGATTTTTTAAAAAACAATTATTTCCCCACACCTCCAAAGTACAAAGTACGATGTAATTAATCATCCTAAAGTAGTAAAATATTTTAGTAATGGATTATGTGTATAAATTCAAGAATTTAGTGTTCTTTTAACCTAAATTTTCTTCTAATTCATCCTTGAGGGAACACATATTTGAATTGGGACTAAGGTAGGAGATTCATTTAAAGAATGTTGTGCTCTGTATTATGGATTATACAAAGTTGGTCAATAGAGAGATGGTGGTTGAACGGGACATATCATGAGATTTGGGAGGGTGAATTATGTCGATACCCATGGGAAATGGTGGGAAATCTAATGGTGGGTGTAAGAGGAAGAGGTAAACCAATTTCCATGGTAGGTGCATGAATCAAAATCATATGGATGGATCAGCAAACCTTCCTCTATGACCCAAGAGTAAATCAAGATGTTTCCAATCTATTTCTATTAACTACATAAATAGAGAGAGTATGGAACAACCTAGAGCATGAAACAACTGCAATCATAAGGGGAATATTCAATGCTATTGTCAAAGTTCAACATGTTCAGGTGCTCAGGAAACTTCTTAAGTGTCACATAAATCATATACATCGAAATTGGAGTTTATGATTGATCCTATTTCAGGAAAAAATCATATTTTCATAATGTCTTCTAAAATGTAACCTATAGAATTAAGGGAGATAAAAGTGGAGTGGGAAGATCTAGTAAGAAAATTTTTCATTCGGCCTTTCATGTCTCATCGGGCAGCACCGGTATTGTTTCAAAAAAGGTGGATGTAACTCTATAGTTTTGTGTGTATTATAGTGTGATTAACCAAGTTTTGATAATGAATCGGTATCCACTTCCACTTATTTATGATCTATTCAATGAATTATGAATTGCTTAGTGGTTCTCTAACATTGACTTGCAATCTAGATATCACAAATTGCGAGTTTGTAAAGTGGATATACAAAAGATGGATTTTAGAAGCAGGTATAGAAATTATGATCTTGGAGTAATGCCTTTAGGTCTTATGAATTACCTAGTGGTATTTATGGCATTGATGAATCATATATTTTAGAGATACCTAGATTCTTTCATGGTGGTGTTTTTGGATGACATATTGGTGTATACAATGACAAGGTTTGATCATGAGAAACACTTTGCAATAGTGTAGGGGATATTGGGAGATAATATGTTGTATTAAAAATTATCAAAGTGTGATTTTTGGATATAATAGGTGCACATTCCTAACCATTTATCTCTGAACGAGTCATTTCTATTCATCTAGAAATGATAGAGGCTCTTATCTCTTGGAAATCACCAAATAATATCTTGGAGATACACAGTTTTCTCAAATTTTATAGTTATTATCGATGCTTTTTTTGTGATTTTTCTAGACTTTCCTCGCCTATGAAAGATTCTACAAAGAATAATAATCCCTTCTAATACGATGAAGATTGCAAATATTATTTTTAGGAGCTTAAAGATTACTTTAAATCAGAACCAATTTGGATTTTTCCAAAATCAGGAAAAGGATATGTGGTGCATTGTCAATCTTCGGGATTAGGGTTGTGGTGTGTTGTCATGAAGGGAGAACATGTGGTAGAATATGGATTAAGGATGTTATTATTTCATTATAAAAACTAGGCAACACATGATTTTGAGTTAGTTTTCGTTGTCTATGATTTGAAAACATGACTTCATTATCTCTTTTGTGAGAAATTTACTATGTTCATAGATCATAAGATCTTGAATCATATTTTGTCACAATGGTATTTGAACCTGAGACAAAAACGAAATATGGAATATCTCCAAATTTTTGACTTTGAATTGATGTATAAACAGGGTAAGGTAAATTTGGTGTAAAATTCATTAATTAAAAATGCATATGCTCATTTGGAAAAGGAGGCTTTACACAAGTGGCAGTTGATTTCAATGATAACATATATGTACTTGGAATGAGAATACCTTGGTGATGTTTTAGTTTTCTTTCCAGTTTCCATGGTTCCTGATTTGGTGATAGTGGCTAAGGAGTCACAGACAATCGATGCTGAATGTGTAGTGATGAAGTCAAAATTCAATGGTGGGGAGTCCATTAACAGTTGGATGTTGGATGAGAGTTTTGTGTTGTGGTTCAGAAATCGAATTCTCATACCTATGGCTTGTCAAGAACAAATTCTTCATACTTAATACCATTCATCATGGGATATTCATGCAAGAATACAAAATATGTATAATAGATTGAAATCATAGTTCTGTTGGGGTGGTATGAAAAGGTTAGTGGATGATTTTTTTTAGATTCTTAACTTGTGAAAAAGTTAAGGCAGTGCATCAGTGACCAACATGTATGTTGAAATATTTACCTATTCCTTTTTTAAAGTGGGATAATATAGGTATGGGTTTTTTAAAAGGTCTCCCCATAATGATTTTAAAACATGATTCTATATGGTTGATAGTGGATTGGATCAAAAAGTCCGGTTATTTAATCCCTATTCATGAAACTCATATGGTGGACTTCTTGCCAAAAAATATATATCTGATAATTGGTAAACCTCATATCACTATTTGACATTATTATAACTGATAAGTGGTGAATAGTAATGGAATACTAGTTATAATAGGTATAGATAGTGATCTGAGGTTTACATGTTATTTCTATAAATCCATACAGAAATACCTTGGGACTTAGTTGGATATGTTTACGACATATCATCCTCAAAAAAATGGTCAATATGAGAGGATGATATAGACTTTAGAATACATGATGTGGGCTTGTGTAATGGATTTTTATGTCTCGTGGGAAGACCATGTTACATTAGTAGAGTTATCATATAAAAATAGTTATCATACCTTGATACAAGTAGACCTGTTTTAAGAATTTTAAGGTCATCCTTATCATTCTCCACTTTGTTGGGTGGAAGGAGGTTATGGTACACTATTTGGGATAATCCTTGTCCAAGAAACAATAGAGAATATTTGGCTGATTAGGAAAATAATGGAAATGGATCAGATTCATCATAAATCATATGAAGATCATCATTGATGGCCATTTTCATTCACAATGATTGATCATGTGTTCTTCAAGATCTCTCCAAGAATTGGACATCATGATTTTTGGAATCATGTCATGTTATCTCCTCGATACATACACTACTACAAAAATGGGTTTCCAGATTACCCCCTTTTATCAGCGTTAAAAAAAGCTTTGATAAAGTGGGTACCTTTATCATTGCTAAAAAAGTGCTGATAAAGGGCACTTTTAACAGCGCTAAAAAAGCATGGTTAAAATTGAGCCTTTAGTAGCGCTTTTTTTAGTAGCACTCATAAAGGGGAGATTTATCTTCACTTTTTCCTAGTGCTGATAAAGTTTATATTTCAAAATTAATAATTTTTTATTAAAAATTATATATTTATATATAGGTATATATATATTGATATAAATATAATATATATTTTTTAAATATTTTTCAGATATGTATAAATAGACTTTTACATTTAATATATTATAAATTTAGTAAAAATGCCTATAAAATATTTTAAATAATATTATTAATTATTAATTTTATAATTATCATCAACTAATAACCATTTAATAACAATTTTAAGAAACAAAAAATCAAAAAATAATAATAAAAGTTCTAAAGTAAGTTAAAAAAGTAACTCAAACATCAAACAACCATAACTTTTGATCATGGTGTTTTTTTGAGCTCTACAGCATATAAAATCGAAGACTATGAAGAGATTTATGTGTTAGTGACCCAAGGGAATATTTTATCACATTTTTAGTGGAAAAAAGGCCCAGAAGGCCTCTAAAACTAAGTTTTTAGTTGGGATACCCCGATTTTTTAATAATCAAACAACTATAACTTCTAATATGGATGTCTATTAGGAATTTACTACATATAATATCGAATATCATTTCATGTTATTCTATTTTACTGTCTTTAGAGTTGAAACAGACTTCTGGATTAGAAGTTATGGTTGTTTTAACATTCTATGTCTTTTCATATACATATATATATGTATTTATTTGTAAATATATATGTGTGTGTGTGTGTGTTGTATATATATATGTAAGTATGTGTGTATGTATGTATGTATTTATGTATGTATGTATGTATGTATGTATGTATGTATGTATGTATGTATGTCTGTGTGTATGTGTGTGTGTATGTATGTATGTATGTCTGTATGTATGTATGTATGTATGTATGTATGTATGTATGTATGTATGTATGTATGTATGTATGTATGTATGTCTGTCTGTCTGTATGTATGTATGTATGTATGTATGTATGTATGTATGTATGTATGTATGTATGTATGTATGTATGTATGTATGTATGTATGTATGTATGTATGTATGTATGTATGTATGTATGTATGTATGTATGTATGTATGTATGTATGTATGTATGTATGTATGTATGTATGTATGTATGTATGTATGTATGTATGTATGTATGTATGTATGTATGTATGTATGTATGTATGTATGTATGTATGTATGTATGTATGTATGTATGTATGTATGTATGTATGTATGTATGTATGTATGTATGTATGTATGTATGTATGTATGTATGTATGTATGTATGTATGTATGTATGTATGTATGTATGTATGTATGTATGTATGTATGTATGTCTGTATGTCTGTATGTATGTATGTATGTATGTATGTATGTATGTATGTATGTATGTATGTGTGTGTGTATGTATGTATGTATGTATGTATGTATCTATCTATCTATCTATCTATCTATCTATCTATCTATCTATCTATCTATCTATTTATCTATCTATCTATCTATCTATCTATCTATCTATGTATTTATGTATGTGTTTATTTATTTATTTATAAACACACCTAAAAACATATTTTATAAATGTATTTAAAACTAATGTTATAAATATATATTAATATACAAATAAATATACAGATAAAAATTTATAACTAAAAATATATATATTAATATATATTAATATATATTAATATATATATATATATATATATGAATAAATATATATATATTAATATAAATAAATATATTAATATTAATATGAATCTATATTGATATATGAATAAATAAAACAATATATATATATATATATAAATACAAATATCATTAAATAGAGAAACAAACTAAATGGCTTAGTGGTAAAGGTGCATCCATTCAAGGGGGGAGGTCTTGGGTTTGAGTTCTAGTGGAAGAAAGGCCGTGCAGGCATGTTGGATGGGGTTGCACGGGCAGGTGCAGTGTGCGGGGTTAGAGGTAGGGGACTCCGCTTAATGCTGATAATAGGGGGTCAAGCATTATTAAAATCTCCCCACAGTAATATATTATTTTTAACTTTTTTGTAATTTTTTTTACTTTTATCAGCGATTAAAAAAGCACTGATAAGATGTTTCTTTTATCAATGCTAAAAAAGGCATTGATAAAGGGACTTTTTATCAGCACTTTTTTAGTGATGATAAATGGGACCTTTATCTGTGCTTTTCTGAGAACTGATAAATGGGGCCCCCTATCTTCTCTTAGATTAATAGCGGTTTATAGCGCTGTTAACACCCTTTTGTAGCTCTGATAAAGGCCATATTTGCAGTAGTGATATTCCCTTTTGAGGTTCTAGAATAGTATGGTGGGGCGGCATATCTATTTGCATTGCCACCCCATTTTAGTGTAGTGTATAATTTGTTTCATGTATCTCAGTTAAAAAATTATCATCCTGATCCTAACTATGTGATTTTATGGTATCAGATTGGACTAGATTCACATGCTCCATTGGTATATATTCCAGTATAGATTGTGGATAAGTAATATAAAGTCTTTAGTTGCAAAATCATCATACTAGTGCGTTTTTATGGAAACATGCTCATATTTAGGAAGATACTTGGTAATATGCAAATGAATGGGAATATTATTGTCCAAAACTATTTTGGAGCCTCGATGGTTTTCTACTTTCCGGGGATCGAAAGACCAGTGGTGAGGGAAAATATAAAACACCCCTAATTTCTAATAAGTAAACCTTTATTTATGATTTTTTAAGTATGTAAAGTATATGGAGGAGTTTGAGAGAGTTTAGATAACTTGTGGATAGATTTTGGGGATTTTCTGTAGGTACATAGTTTGGGAAACCCATGAAATACCTACAGGAAACCGCACATAGTGAGACAGGGGGCTAAAGGGAAGGCACATGGTCTGCACACAGTTTTTCCAAACCATGTGGCATCATAAGAGAAACCATGGAGCTTGAGACTATTTTCTTTATAATGGTTGTATCATGGTTTGGAAACCGTGCGAGCCAACCATGCAAGTTTCATCCTTAAGGCAGTGGCTTGTGCATATTTAGCGCACAGTTTTCCTAACCATATGACTAACTATGCATGGGTGGAATATGAGATCTTAATACTGTGGATCTCACACTTTTTTTCTATAAATCCATATATTTTCCTTCTATGTGGCCCTAAACTCAAAATTAACTCTTCCAAAATATCAAGTAAGATTCTCCCATCAATTTAAAGGTGATCTGAAGGCTTCCCTTATGGTTTTGAGTCTATATCCTCATAGTAAGTGATTGTTCTTGGTATTTCGTGATGATGTTTATTATAGATACTTCTCTCTCTCTAGGTTTCTTTGATAGACATCCTCTATGGTTATATCTAATATATTTTATTCCAAAAATTATTATATCTAGCTTGGTTTATGATAGGACAAGGGATCTAAGATGGGTTCGTATAGATTTAACCCTGTTTTTTTGGAATTTTTTATATCGTTTATCAATTTCTCCAAATTATTGAGGTAGGTGGATACACACTCAACTTCTCTATTTATATCAGGAAGTCTTGATTACAAATTAATTGTTTTGATTGAAATTTTTTGTGAAATTGGTATAAATTTCTTTTTGAAACACTTCTTGAGAAATAATTTCGGAAATTGGGAAACATGGTGTTTTAGTTGGAAAGTGTATATGGTAACTTGATTTTAAAATGATGATTTTAAAATGTTTGGTTGGTTTTATTTAGTGGAAAAAAATAAATAAAAATGTTCTTATTAAAAAAAATTGAACAAAATTGGGTTTGGAATGGGTTTATCATGGTTTTTGAGGTTTGTTCATATGCATTGGGATGGATAAGGGTGTGAAGTACAACCTTCAAAAGGTTGGAACGGATATTGGTGTGAAGTACCCCCATCAAAGTGGTTCACTAGTTCATATCTTAGTGAAAGGATGACTAATTACTCATGATTATAGGTAGTTCAGGGAATTATACATGGTTGAATGTGTGGTTGTGTGGAATGAAATTGGTTATTCCAAAATAGCATATGTGATCTGGTTTTAGAACATGGTTTGCTTTCTTTCCTTGGAAATTTTGGTTCTCTTTAAAAAACTATTTTATTGGAACTAGTTTATATTTTGACATAAACTATTTTAGAAATTTTTTGGAATAATTTTTTTATATGAATGTGATAACATGTTCAATCTTAGTTGTGTGAGTAGGGAATTAATTTTGAGAAAATGTACTAAGTTTTAGTACTCAACCGTTCTTTGTAATTTTGGGGATTTTGAAAATGTTCTTTATCAAGACATGGTAAAAGGTAATGTATATCACATATTTTTAATTACTTTGAGATACATTGTATTTTTAGTGGATTTGGGGCAAGGATCTTTTTTGAGAATTGTATTTTCAGTTTTCTTTGAGTCTTGTTGGTTTTGTAGTATTCCGTTATGTACATGGATATTGTAGTCTTTCACTGTGGTACTTGGTTTTAGTTTAATTTTGATAAATGAAATGTTCAGTTTTATTTCATCTGTATCATGCATCATATGTGGTTTATTTGGTCATCGTATATTTTTTTATAAGTTTTATCTTAAATGGAAACTTTTCCCCCACATGTATTGAAGCCTTTCAACATTTATTACTAGCCTTTGGCATCTTGGGTATGTCACTTAAGGCCAAGTAACATTCCACCTCTTCATCATCCCAATGAGAATTGTATGGAAGTTACATATTATATGACCTAGAATTATATAAATGGGTCATTTATAGGCTAATTGTAACTGTATATGTACAAATTGCAACCCATTAATATTGAAAAAATTTATATCGTAGTTAAAACTAATTTTAGTGAAATTAGGGTTAATCAGAATGATATGTTCTAACATGAAAAAACCTCATATAAATTCTATTTTTATATGCTATTACAACCCTATCCAATCATATTTTGAATCCATGACCATTTTGAGGCATTTCTCTTGAAAAATAATTTATTACAACATAATCTTTTGAGGAATTGTAAAAGTGTTGCACAGCTCAATTATAAAAGGGAACCTAATCTATGACTTACTTACACATATTTTATCCTTATATATATAACTATATGTAACAATTTCTCTTATAAACATAACTATACACATTCTATAGGTTCTTTAATTCAAAAAATACCAACCATGTATCCCTTTATAGGTGATCTAAAAGAGTTGTTTCAAAGAAGAGGAAATTTCAATAACTGATCACTTTCATTTATACTCTTCTTTACTTTCTAAAATTATATATAATTTATAATAGAAGAATAAATTAATTAAATTCAATATTTTTTTATTTTTAATGATTATTAAAACATCATTATACACCCTCTTTCCCTTAAATTTTAAGTGAAAGTATGTTTCATGTGTTTGTATAGTTTATTGTCTCTATGTAGCTATACAATTCATATTTCATCAACATAATTTATGGATGGGTATTATGAAGGGTAAAATGTATAAATATTATATTTATGTAATAATTATACTTCTATAATTATAATTTCACATCTAAATATTTACAATCCAATCTTTTGAAAAATGATAATGTCGTTAGTGTGTACGTGTTGACTACCAGTTCCACAGAGCGATGTGATTCTTTTTTTATTTTTATTTATCATGGATTATAATAATGAATAAATATATGAATATATATGAAATATATTATATAATAATTTTCTTATAAAGGTGAAATAATATTTACCATTATTTCATTCTATCTATTGAAAATTGAAAAAAAAAATCATGTGTACGTATATCCTACCATCTCCATGAACATTGTAATTAATTTTAATACATCTATATTTTATGGATGATTATAAATATATATTCAATTAATATATATGATATTTATATCATTATTAATTTTCTTAATTTTATGGAAGTATGATAAATTTAAAAGGGCCATAACTACTGAACAAAAATACTCATGATTATTGAAACAATTAACACCCTGAAATAATGATTTTAATAAGGAATTATTAATAAAAGGGGGTGTTGAAATGTTATAAAGGGATAATATATGATATTATAATTATAAAAATGATTCTTTTATTTATTTATTATAAACATAAATTTATTAAATAGGTGGTTATATTTTTTCTTCATCTGGGATAACTCATGGTAAGGGATTATCATCTCACTTTTATTTTTGTGGGGAATGTATCATATACACTACTTTTTAAATTTTGTGTGGGTTATATACTACACAAAAAAATTAATTTTAGATGATTATTATAAAAATTATATAGATTTTCATATTAATATATGTATATTAATTTTATGAAACTTTGGATTCAAAAGTTACCAAAGTGGTATGGTTTTTATATCACAATCTCATTATTTTTGGGATTCATTATGAATATGCCTCTGAGGATAAAATATTATAATCTACCAATCAAGAAATTATTACTTATCTTATCTTATAGTTATTTAATTAAAATATCTTTTTTACTTCCATTTAACCATATTATTGACTCAAGAGATAGAAAATATGATTTAAAGGAAAATTGGATTCATTTCTATCTCCAGAAGAAAAAACTTTTTCTTCCATATCTATATTTTTTAAATATTCTATAAATAAGGTTTTATATATTATAATATGATTTTTTAAAGTAATTTTTTCACATTTTTAAAGATTTAAAAAAATTAATGTAATATTCTTATTATTTTCCAGAAAATGTACTTTGTGGATTTTCTAACAACATTTTGTAAGGAATGTTGTTGAACTTATATAACAATAATTATTTCTCTTTCATTCATTAATAATCATTTAATTAATTAATATACTATAATTTTACATTTATATTTAAAAATATAATTATTTCTCTTATATATTCCTAATTTTTGATAATTTATTTCAAAATGGAATGTTTAGTTTCATCAGGAATGTTTTAATAAAAATTTAATAGTAGTTATATTCATACAAGATAACAACCCTTTATTTGAAATTTTCTTCAATGGTGATATCGTACAATGATAACATCCTTGTTCTTTATTTGGATGGTTTATCAATATGATGACATAATTTTTATAAAACCTAATTATTTTCCCCAAGATATGTTGTGATGAAATGATGAAATGTTGATAAAACCATTTTCTTTTCCTTGGGTTATGATATTATGAAATTTTTATGAAAACTATTATATTTCATGTGTTTAAATATGATGAATGATATATGTTCTTTTGTCACACATTTGTATGATTTTCATTATATGGTGGGTGGTACATATTTCTCTCTCCAAGGAATTGGGTAAATGATGATATCCCATGAGATAAAGAGAACTAGAATGGAAAGTGAACTTAGTTTAGTAAATGAATCTTTCCACTGTGATAGTATTTGGAGTGAACCATGACTATTATTTTGGTTTGGGGAGTGAAATTGTTCCACTAAGATATTATTATCAATTATCATTGATGAATAAGGAAATGATATTATATTCTTTTTTGTACACCAAAAAAAATATGTCTTCTTCCAAGTTAATGCTCTCATTTCTCATGATATTTTATTCCTTAATTATTTATATCTTATGAACTACAATTATTTATGACATGACATAGGATTTTGATCTATGATATAAAATTTATGGATTAAAATTTCTAACTTTATGTTATCACACCCTTATACTCATTTTATGCTTATATGATAATTGATATCTCCCTTTTTCCCTCACTAACCATCATAGATCACCCTTTATTGTGTTTCCTTTCCTAGGTTCTAAAGATAGGATTTACATATGATATTTTTAATAAAGATGATAGTTATGATGATCTAGGTGGGTGATGATGTAGAACTATTATGAACCTGTTCATTATTTTTCTATTTTTTCAAGGATACCAGACCTATGTGATTTTAGGAATAATGGTCTCCCTAGTGATAAATTTGGGAAAATGGTCAACCTAGAGGAAGGATAGGTAGAATAATATCAATATTGAATATTTAGGAAGAATATACTCCATAATTTAAGGATAATAATAATGGTATCCCTCATGAGAGGCTTGGTAAAACCGTCACCCTAAAATTGACGTAAGGGAGAATGATGTCCCTTGGGTTGGGTGATTGGATAGTCTTCAGTCGACTATGTGACCTCTGAGGTCCTTGGGAAATTTAACAAAAAGTTTTATTCCCTTGGTTAAGTTAAGGGATACTATAACCTAATTGTTTGTTAAAATAATTTTCCTCTCCGTATTCATCTTCTAGTAGGTTCTTGTTGGTCTCTCACAAAGGCCCCTTTATATTTCAGTCCAAATATAACTATTTTTTCCATTTTCATAGTTGATTCGAGTAGGTTTTTTGATTATCAATAGCTACATAGCGGGGATTATGTGACTAGGGAGAGTATATATTGAAGATCTTATTCCACTAAAAAAATAATGCCTCAGAATTACGACCATGAGTTTTATTTATATGGAGAAAGTAGGGATGTTCCGAGGGAGAGGTGGTGTGTGATGGTGGTGATTGAGAGAATGATTAATAAGAACTATTATCATGTGATATAGAACCCAATAGATTGATAATAGGGCCTAGGGGGGGATCTAGTAACCATCTTGGGTGATTCTATATGGAAAGCTACAAGATTATTATCTCAGTGTGGCCTAGGGAAATTTTTGAGATCCCATTGAGAGACATCTTGGATGGGAAATATTTAATTTATAAATATTTCTTGTTCACATAGAAAATCACTTTTTCATTTACCCCTTTACAGAAATTAAGTTCCAAAAAAAATCCCCCCATATAGTTTTTTTTTTATTGGAGAAAAGATGATAAGATTATATGGTGAACATAACATTTTTTTGGAATGTTTAATTTCAATGGTATTGGAATTTTCCTATAGGATGGAAAACACATCATTAATTCTTATTTAAATAGATGAATTATAACAATAGTGTTAACATCCTAGTTTATGAACAAGTCTAGCATGTGATAGCTAGAACTTGAGGTTTAAAATCTCTAAATACCAGCTGGTTTCCCCTTATTTTATGAATTTTCCTTTTAATTGTAAGAAATCCTTGAACCTCCACACTCTCGGATCATATAGTCCATTTGTGCTATACAAGGTGAATTTATGTATATCATAGATTGTGTTAGTCCTCACATTGAGAAAATACTAAAGGGTTGGGGTGAAAGAACATTAGAAAGGATCTAGTGAAAAATAACTAAATCAAATCATAATAATGAAGCACATAGGAAAATTAAAAGATCAGTGAACTAGGGTGAGACACTAGGGTGAAAACCCTTCCTTATAAAATCTTTTATCATAGCTTCATCACTGGAACAATTTTCTCAAGTTATTTACACTAACTAATTATTTATTATTAATCCTTACACATTTTTCAGGATTAAACATGAGGGAATGGAAATTAATAATTATTCATAACATCAAGGATACTTACTATATATAGGATATGGTAGATAATTGTGGGTAAGACAATCGATACACACCATATATGTCAATTTCTCTAAAATAATTGTGAAATAATCATCATCAATATTCAGATTCAATATTCCTTCCACTTAATGGACATTACCTTTTATAGGATTTTGAAATTCTATTTATAGACACCGATATTCCAGATGAATATATTGGTGTTAACTAACCCTTTATTAGGGGAATGATCCCTTCTCTCTTTAAATACCATGTCAAAACATAGGGGCATAAGTGTTATCAAATTTTAACTTTTATAAAATGAGCAATGTTTTTGAGGTGTTGTATGGAATATTCTAGTCGTATATTCATATTGTATATTTTTTTAGATCAATATCTCTATAATTTGATAGAAATTATAAATTGTGTATCCTATACTCTAAATTTAACTTGTTCCATGTGAATTTATTCTTACTAGAGAGATTTATGATGATGGAAATGCATTCTATGAAAACAAAATCATATTACTTATATGGGACAATGCTTTGGCAGCTTGAGTTGATTGCGGTATTATTAGAAAAATATATATCCCATAAAAAATTACACATATGTTTTTGGGTATATAGAACATGGTTGTGGTATTATTATTTGATTTCTAAATAGAGAATAATACTACAGTGTCATTGAATATTTGGATCATGATGGATCAAGAGAATACTCATGTCATGGTTAATCTTCTAAACTAAAATTCATTTCAAGGGATTATTTCTGGATATTATCTATATAGAAAATTTATATATACTAACACAATATTAAAAACTAGTGTCCTTATTTTCATAGCCTCTAATAAAATAGATAATGGAAAGAGTGTGATGGGGAAGGACAATATGAAGACAAAAATAGAGGGGTGTTCTAGGTTATTCATGTTTTCAAAACCCAAAGGTTGTCTAGAAACCAACGGAAAAGAGAGAAAATATAACTAATGGTTGATTTTTGTTTTCCCAACCTATGGTCATAATGTGTATCCCCCATATAGAATCAAAGGACCATGAAATAACTAAAAAATAAGGCTTTGAAGTCCTCCTCAGGTAAGGGAATGTGTCTAGTTAGTGGACTTTGAGATGATATATATCAACAGTCCATTTGGTTCTAGAGGAGAGAACAATATCTTATTAGAAATAGAGACATATGGGTGATCCTTAAGAATCAAATTAAGATTCCACAAATATAGATAATAAACACATCGTGGGATTTTAATTTTGATATAATTCTCTTTATAGTGGGTAATATTGTTCATTTTTAAGAAATATTGATCATGGAAATTGACTATAGGTTGTCTCTATACATAGGATCCCTTTATTGTTTTCTTAAGAAAAAATGAAATGGATAAAGGTATAACCCTTTTAATCCATCGGATTTATGTTTTTATATTGTAATATTCCTCAATAAAGAGTTCATTCTGATATTCCATCATATATTTTGTTGAAGATAGTGGAAGTGACACCACAAACATTGATTTCTATCGAATACAATGTCACTGTCTCGCTAATATATATCAAATTTCCTAGTGTTATAGTGGAAGTGGAGCTTTATTTTGGTCAATAAGAGATACTAATCATGCTATTTGTAGATTCTTCTCATGTTCTCCCATATCGTATTTTAATAATAATGAGATTACACCCCTGAAACTACTAACAGGGTTAAGTAACAATGAGTTGTAAAGTACCTTTCTCTACATATCATCTCTTGAATGAGAGTCTAGTCATTTAGATAACTTATAATAATTTTTACACATTCAAAAGTTATCATTCAATTGAAAACTATTTGAATTTGAGGATAATAGAATGAAACCTCTCTAAGAGTCCATAGGTAAATGTTAAAACAATAATGAGGAGATCTCATATAAGACCCATAAATCTATTGTTATAATATTTCTTCCTTCAATTAAAGATGTGTTGAAGTGGGGGTAATCTTTTTGTAGAATAAATGTTGATGGAAGTAACCCTAACCACCTTCCCCAAATAAATGGTAAGAATTAATGGGTATAATGGAAAAACCCATGATGATGTTATACCACACCACTAAGTTTCATTATAACAAAAATGACCATTTTGTTTAAGGATTATTGAAACATTATGGATGATATCTTTTAATCCATGGATTTCGAATCATTGATCCATACAATGTAATGTAAGAGTGAATTGGTCTTTCTAAAAGTGAGATATTAACCTCCTCTGATTGTTTATCTCTCTTAGATATTCATGTTTATTATAATGAGGAAACAATTTTCAGATTGAGTAATCAAGGAGTTTTTAGTGGACATGCTATAATAGATGATATAAATTTCCTCCCAGAACCTAAAAATGAGATTATAAAAATCCATGAAGCTTCTTCTATTATTAATGTGAAGATAACTATATAAGGGGATACTCAATTAGGAAAATGAGCTGATGAAAATTCATACTATGGATGTTATTATGTCAGTAGAAACAATTGAGTATTATCATTGTTCTCCCCTAAACTAGTTTTATCCATCTAAATATTTTTCCTCGTATCACTTAGAGTTTAGATAACACATCTGGGAGTGATGGATTTAAAAGGAAACTTCCAATTCCACTCTATAAGTAACTTTGAGATGGATTATATCCTCGTATCAGGTGAGAATATAAACTGGAATAGGTTAACATTAACTTCAACCAAAATACACATTGATGTACTTAGAAAAATATTTGGAAATAAATTTTCAGTACTCTTATAGATAAGTTGAGAGTAAAGGAACATCAAATCTAGAACTACATTATGTTTCTATGTGGTGAGGGAATTATATCATAGAATATTCATGCTTCCTTTGATGTGCTTATTTGGTTTTTTGATTGAGGAAGAGAATACCAATTCCATATGCGAGTGGTTGAGATAACTTCACAATATAACAATGTATTACCCTAGGTTTTTAGGAATCTTGTTATATCAATAAACTATATTTTCATAATACAAACCTACTATATTTATTTTTTTCACAAGAATTAACATATAATATGTAATAAATCATTAAATATTGGAATTAAACTAACAGCATTAAATTCACTCATAGTAAAAATTACAACAAAATAAAATGAAACTATGTATTAAACACAATTTATTATTACTCGCCATGGATTATTTCATCCTTTAAAAGTTAATAAATTAAAAGTGTAAAATAAATATAAAATGATAAGATCATCAACAATATGATATCTCCAAGATTATCTTCACCCACGAGGGTCACCAACTACTAATGTAATCATATAATGTTTAGGATCATCATGGATGGAGAACAAATATTGTTATATTAGAAATAAAATATATGTAAATAAGGTCAATATAATAAGTGTGTGTATAATGAATGAGTTTTGTAAGGTAATATATTGGAATAAAATATTTATATTATAAATATAGTTATTGGAAATATAGTTGTTAAATATTCAAGTTTCGAATGGGTATAATGATGTTTCATATTGTTTGTAGTAAATTTAATATAATATGATTTAACAATTAAAAATAAATAAATAAATATATACTCTTAGAAATAATATTTATATATATATATATCGGTTATGTATTCAAATTGTTATTTTTATTAGTTTCAGATATAATTTATTTATAAAATAAAAATAAGGATATTAATATGAAGGGATTATTAAAATAAAATTTTTCAAATATAAATAATAAATTTTATTTTTATTTTGTAATGAATATTTAATATAGATGAAATATTTTTCAAAAACCTTTTTTATTAATATTCTATAATTTAATTATAAGAAATTAAATTGTATACATTTAAAATGTTATTATATGTAAAATAATTTATTAACATATTTTAAATTTTAAATTTATTCTAAATAATATTTAGAACACTTATTTAAAAATATATTTTTTCAATAAAAATATTTTTCTTTTATATTTTTTATTTTCTAAAAAAACAAAAATATATTTTTTCCATTTTCATTAGGTATAAAGAATATTATTTTCTAAATTTATTTTTTTCATATTAGAATATTAATAATTAATGGAGTTTTTCAAAAACAATTTATTTTTAGTGAATGGTGAAAATATATTTTTTACTAAAATAATAGTATTTATTACTCTATCAAGGATCTGGTGTGACGTAAAAACATATAATTTATTTTTTATGATCCAAAATGTATTTAAGGTGTAATAAAATAAATTATTATTTGATAAAACGTAGGATTAACATTTTGGGAACTAATTTTTTATTTTAAAAAGAAAAAAAAGGAAAACCAGACTTTGTCATTTCTTTAATGGAATGTTAAATTGGTAAATTTGTTTTGGAATTACATTTTAATACACATAATAAAAATTGATAATAAATAAATTTTCATCATTAAAATAAATAATATTGATAGTTTTACACAACCCAAAAAATTTGTGAAGAAGAAATCACTTTTTAAAAAACTAGTTTTTACCTATTTAATGTTATAATTTCAAATTTGAATTCTATTGAACATAGATATCTAATAAAAAAGGGTTTTTACATTATCAATTAGAAGGAAAATATTATTTAATTTTGGTACTATTATTTTTACATAATAAAATTTACAAATGTAAAAATTCCAACCATAGTAAACCCAAAATGAAAAAGTTAAAATTTTAAGAATAGGGGACTTAAAACATGTTTAATACATGAATGAATATGAATGTTTTGGGTATTATTAACAATATCCTATCCCACAAAAAAATTATTTTCCATTTTTGATTCTTTATGAAAGGTGAAAATTTTTCTCTCTTTATATTAAATTGATATGTATTAAAAAACATAATTCTCAGCATTTTTAAAAGGGGTCACTCACCAAACCATCATGAACATTCAAAAATTTCTTTTTACTTGTTAAAATATCAACTATTTATTTCCCATTTAATTAAATTTCACTTAATGTTTCATTTTCTTAATAGAATATAGCCTAATCCCTTCATTTCCATGTAGTCCTCCTTGGTAAAACTCATTTCCCCAATGTGAGTACTAATTTTCCTCTAAAATCAATTGTTTTCAATATTACATTTCAAAAAATATCAGTCCTATATAAACACTTTTTTAGAAAAAAAATAATTTTATTATTCTATGAATATAACTTTTAGCCTCATTTAAATTTTCCATTATGAATATGAATACAACACCCATGCATGTAAGTAATTTCACCACAATAATATAACATATATTATTTTTTATCTAGTTTATTTTTTATTTATTAAAATGACTTAAAATTAAAATAAAAAAATTAAAAAAATTATACATTATATCATTATGATATTTTTATAATGGTGTTATTAAATAATAAATTACCTTTATAATCATACTCATCCATTAATTTTGGTAATTTCAGGTTTGGGATGGTCTAACAACCAACAAAGAAAATATCCTAAAAGAATATAATGGATGACTATAAAAAGATAATTAATAAAAATATACGATGTAAATAATTAAATGTTGATTTGATTTTTTTCTTTAATAGAAACATTATTATTACACTCATTAGTTAAAATACCAATTTTTTCTCTTTAAAAACAACCAAAACGTGCTCATTGTCATTTTAATCTTTTTGGATTAAGAAAAAAAATATAATTAATTTATAATTTTATAACTAATAATAAATACTCAATTATTGTACATTGTGTAATTAGGGAATGATTATCTTTGGGATAAGAATAATATAAAACACCATTATTGCTAAACTGGTTTAATACTATCAAGTTTTCTCATAACTGATATTTAACATAGATAATAAAAAAATAATATTCATGCAAGAAAAAATTATAAATAAAGGTCATAGATATGAATATGTTTCTAGAATAGTTGATCAAGATAGTTTTATTTCTATATAGAAGATTCATGTTCTTCATTAGATAACCAGAATTAATATAAGGGGTTTATTGTCTAAATTAAATTTTCATGAGAAATATTCAATATTTTTTACATTGATATCATTATGATGGGTTTATTATAGAATAATGGGTTTTTTTACTATATTATTATAATTGATAGTATTTTAATATCCTTATTTTGTTATTTATCTAATTTACCTTTGATCTAAAAATACAAAATCTCTATAGTTTTTTGTTAACTCAAGTCCCTTTGTTAAGTTATAATTCATTTTGTTGAATTTATTTTTTCAAATATTGATTTCTTCGACCCTATGATTTTATTTCATGATTCTTTCCCTTTCCCAGAAGGGAAACTTTTAATATTTATTTAAATCATATTAATCTATGAATTTCATACCCATAAAAAGAATATCTTTATTGAGAATAATTCCAACCCACCATTGTGAATTTTTCCCATCATAGTTTGTATTTTCCATTCCCAAAAATAACTTTGGTTATATTTGGAATCCCAATTACGTGTTTTATCATCTGACCTTAATTTGTACCGTATATTCATTAAAAAATAATATTTTCTTTTTTTATTATTTTTTCTTCAACATAGATATATTAAAATTTTAAAAAGTAATTACATCCTTTCAAAATAAAATCTTTTATCTCCCACTCCATTTTTCATTTGATAATGATTATAAAAATTCCAGGGTACATTATTAATGTTTCATTTTAAAAATTAACTATTTTCAAAAGATTCCACTATATAATTTGGAAAAAATAATTTGTTTTCTATGATCTACTATTAGAGATTAATTTTAAATTTAATGTTTTCGATAATGATTCAATTTACCTTTTTGAAACCACTCTATATTTTAAAATTCATCATTATTGACATTTGATTCAAATTTTTTTAAAAGAGTATTTCTTTTCAATTTATGAATAGTAAATTTTTTGAAAATCAAATTTAAAGGTGACCAGTAACATCATCACTTATTCCATTGTTAATATAATTTGTTCAAAAGAATAATTTAAAATTTTTCTAGAATTTTAATCTTTATCTATTTAGGAATTATTTTATTTGAAGTTATTTCAAATGTCTCACTATCTAAACATTACTATGAAAAACTCTTTTAGGGTGATTAAATTTTGTGTATCTATCATTTAGATTCTTGATTCCATTTTTAGATATACTTTTTTTAAATGGTGTGAAATAAAATTTTCTTTCCAAGGGATATTTATAATTTATTTATTTATTTTTTTAAGTGGGTCATATTCTCACAAACTAGCCAAGGTACCCTAGAAACTTGATAACTAAGCTAATCTTGACATGGCCTAAGGAGCATTCCCAATCCCCAAAGATTGGTGAAAAGAACATGGCATAATACAATATGAAAGTGGAAAAGAATTTCCACAACCATTGCAGAAGATAGATAAAATTATTAGAATTCCTACAAAAGAAGCTCTATAGGGAGAAGTGTACCATAAGTCAAATAGGTAAACAAACCAAAAGGTACATCATTAAAGTACTAGAGAATAGGATAAAAGCTCAGGTCTCAATGGATACAACTCCCCAAGACCAAGGATCAACAACTACATTCACCTCCAAGTGGCTCCTTACCCATTCTCAATCTTGGGAGAAGGTAATCTACATACACACGAACGCATAGATAGGCTGTGAGATAAAATCACAGTAGGGTCTCTTCAAAGATTCCATAATAAAAAATCTAATATTTTATTAACCAAATAAATATTTCAATTTTCAATTAAAAGATTTAATATTTCAAAATCATATTTAATAAAATCAGTCTTTACATTTTAAATAATATAAATATATATATATTAACAAATAATTTTAATTAAAATAGTTTATATTATTCAGAAGGAAAGCTTAACATTTTAAAAAAATGGCATATATTCATATCAAATAAAAATAATAGATAAACGTGGACATATGCCTAAGGTATGATATTTCTAGGATAAGGGACTCCACACACTCAAATAGTTTACACGAAATTATGGCTACACATGTTCCCCTTGATACTGACCAAGGAGTACTCATCACTATCCTAACATGTATTTGATTACTGCAAATGTATTCTTAGTGTTGTAAATTATATAGTGTTATCTGAATAAATCACTAACTACCCAAGGCTTTCATTTACTAAAATAAAAAACAATTATGGGAACATTATTATAAGAATACTTGAAATAAAACTCATCACATTATCCATTTTAAATATACTAATTTTCCTTTTTAAAATCAAAATGGGGTTTTAATCAAAAAAATTCCTTTTCAAGATAAACCAATGGGTTTTTATAAAAATAAATTCTATCCATTTTTATCACATAATAATTTAAAATCAATTCAAAATTAAATTTCATAATTCAATTTCAAATTTTAAATTCAAAAATTTAAATCCCACTATTTAATTCAACAAATTAAATTCTAAAATTCCATCAATTTCACATGTACACCCCAATTCAATGTAATTGGTAGGTTTTCCCAATTTTATTAAAAATATATGATTACAAATAAAAATAACCCAATTCAATGTAATTGTGTTTTTAATAAACTGAGTGAAGAAATTTCAAGTAATTGGATGTAATTCAAACAACTGATATTAAATCAAGCAATTTAGGGTTAACAAAAGTTGACCATCATAATGGAAACAACTACCTTGGGGTCATGGGATCTCAATACTAAAAACCCTAATTAATATTATCTAATAAATAATAGTGAAAATGGGTTCTTTTAATCACTCTTATATTCTAGATCCTAAATAGAGGATATTTGATCCTCCAATTAATATGAAGATCTATAATATCCTAGGATGGAAGGAGAAGATTGTAGGAGATAGAGAACTAGGAGAGGAAACCTATTGTGAGAATATCAAACATCATTTTCCTATCTTCAATTATCTTATGGAGGGGTTTAGAGGGTCCAAAATAGCTCTTGTGATCCTCTAAGGAAGAATAAACTGAAGGAGGGACATACATGTAACGCCCCGACCCTAGTTACCCAGAGTCGGTGCGTTATTGCATAACATTGGAATGATCACAAAAGATCAAGTATTGAAAGACCGATTAGTTTAGTAGCCTTGGAAACACTAGATACATTAATAAATGTTACATTAAATCATAAAGTGAAAAACTAAAATAACATAGTCTCCATTTTCCACACTCATATCCCCTTCAGACTATCCCTGCAGGTCATTCCTAAAATACTTCTTCACATCCTGGAAAAATTAAAACATTGAAAGGGTTGAGCTCAGATGCTCAGTAAGGATAACAATATAGCAGAAGCTTTCATAAATAAACACAAACATTTTTGGAAATGTATAACTAAACAAAATCCTTTTAAACATGAACTTCAACATAATATGGAAAAAGTAAAATGAAATAATGCCATTTACTTATTCACATGGATATTCTACTGGTCGAATAATAACATGCAATATCAATAACCACTTTCACAATGATGGAATGCATAATGACAGACTATCATAACCACATAGCCAAGGCCTCGTGCCAAGAATATAAATAGGATTTTTTCAAGGTCTCGTGCTAAGACACTAGTTTGTATCATGAGACATGCTGATTCATCGAGGAGCTATAGCGGGCTCCACCCGTCACTTATTAAGTCCAATGAATTCCTCATATGAATAGGTTTAAACATATCATAAACCATAACATAATTGTATCACATAAAACATGCATAAAAGAAACATAACATTTCCACATTTCAATCACAAGATATCAATAAAACACATTGATATAACAAAAACACTTTCAAACCCATTTTCAATACCAAAATAAAATAAAATTAAAACTTGGTGTTTATTTTTAATTTAAAAAAAGTTATATCTTGTAGAGGAAGCCGAAACTCAAATAATTGTCACGGCAGTGGTGAAGTCGTTGTCACCGCATACGTAAGAAAAAAACATTCCTTATGTCATTTAGTAAAAATTCTTCGTATAAAAAGATTCCTTTTGAATAAAAGTAAAAGTCAAAGGGGTTTATACACCGTATAAAAGAAAGTTGTGTATAAAAAAAAATATGCCTCAATGAAAGAAGATTAAGGCAAAGTCCCTTAAAAATATAATTTTTTTAAATAAAATATATTCACTATATATACACATAAATAAAGTATAAATACATGATATGACATAATAATATCAGGACATAATTTGAAAATAGGAGATTAACCCAAAGAATAGAAATTGGGTTAAGAAGTTACCTTACAAAGATCATTTTTTTAAATAAAATATATCTATTATGTTTATTAACTATATGTAAAAATAAAGAAAGTATAAATACAAGATAGGACATAATAATATCATGAAGTAATTTGAAAGTAGGAGATTAACCCAAAGAATAGAAATTGGGTTAAGAAGTTCCCTTACCTCGTGTCCGACTTCACTCGACCATTATTTAATCTCCTGAATAATAAACTAGAGTTAATTTCTATTTTCATAAGAACCTTTTTCATGTTCATTATTCCTTTTATATCACTTATTACCATGTTATGAACATCATGTAATTATTTAAGTTAATAACGGTCATTTTGTCGATCTTTGGTACTTGAGTCAAAAATAAACTTCTTATAATTACAAGTTGTTCATGTGGTGAAATATCCATTATATCCAGTATTATATTCATGATTTAGATATCATATATATCATATATATCCATTATATACATTCATTCATAATATTACGTAACATTTAGAGGTAAGAAATGAAATGCACCGTTCATGGAGACGGTAAGCCGTACGTACGCATGAACGCTACTTTCATTTCTATTTCGTATTGAATGGAATGAAATCATAATTATATAAAGGTATATTATAATTCCAGTATAATATCATATATAATATCATTTACTCCATCCTTTATACATCCCACATATGGAATTAACGATTCAAATCACTTTGAGGGGGCGGTAGTCCGCACTTCCTAAAATGAAATTATCGCGTTTACCCATAATGGAAATTATAAAGGTATGCCATAAATGAAAAATACATAAGCATAAGTAAAACATAAACATATTATATATCATTTATAAATATAGTTACATCTTAATGGCCACCTTTTAAGGTGTTATATGAGTGTTGAACAATCATCGTTTCGTGAGGCAGAAATTCACCATCCACAGAAATAGTATGTTCTTTAACCATTAGATGTAGGTGTGTGTAAGTGTAGCTAGAATAATTCTTATAACAACATCCTAGTATATTTAGGATACTGTTTTTGTTACAAAAGAAATGAATAAAAAGAGTTTAAGGGGTTGGAGAATCAAAATAAAACAAAATATCATAAGAGAAGACATTACCTTTAAAACGGGTAACTCTTTTTGATTTGAGCTCAAAGTCTTCCTTGGAAAGACTTATTCCAAATGTGAGGCTTCTAGGAGTAATAGTGGGATGTGGAGAGACAAAATGGGAAGGTGTTGGCCGAGCCAAAGTCTTTAGAGGTATGGGTAAGGTGGTAGAGGTGGGGGCCTTTTATAAGAGGAGAGGAGGGGCACTCTTGGAAAGTTTTAAAAGGATAATTTATCATTAAATGCTTTTCTGATTTAAAAGGTCCCAAAATTATATATTTCGAGGATAAGGTTAGAGGAGTTTTAAATCCACCCATACAATAGGTTTTTTACATGTTTAGGTATTAGATTTTACATTATCTTTTCATTTTATTTAAATCGTTAAATAATGAGGTAATCGCTGCATCATCATGGTGTCATAAATAATTTAATTTATTAAATGTCTAAAAATTATAAAACAAATATCATGATTTATGAAATATTTTTATCTTTATATGGAATATTTATAGTCAAAAATATGACTTGTATAACCCAATTTAAAAATTGTTTTAGTAAAACAACTAATGTTTGTGACATTTTTACATTAACATTAAATAAAAAGTTTTTAATGTCATTTTCCTACCAAAGTGGCTCCATGGGGTCACCAATTTGACCCATGGATTTTATTGGTCGTCCATGACTCATCCAATAAGGTTAGGACAAGTTTAAAGGTATTTTCATATTTTTATAATATCATTTTTACCTTAAATTTCACTAATTACCTTTAATCACGATTAATAAAACATAAAAGATACTATTCACCAAAAAATTATTTGAATCCCATTGAACCAAATTTTACATCCTAATGAAAACCATGTATGTCATATTTTTTAAATTCAATACATAGAAGCGGTAAAGTTTCATTTAAACAAAAAATCAGTTTTTTAACTACCACTTAGTGGTTTCACTATTCATCAAAAATTGATGTTTTTCAGAACAATGCCAAAATTTCACCCTAATCTATAATTGATATTACAAATTCAAAAATTGTGTCCATTTTACAAAATTCCAAACATATAAGTTGAATTAATTAATTTTATAATTAATTCTCGCTGTCACAACAAATAGCGTGTTTTTAAGAAACAATATATATCAAAAGATTGACAATTGTTTATTTCCAATTTCAAAGTGAAATTAATTCTAATGACCACTATTGGATAAAATGGTAAAAATATATTCTAATTATACTTTAAAATAACTCAATATTATAATTTATCACTATAAATTATTTTGATTAAAAAAAAAATTTTAAGTATTTTTCACTATTCATAAAAAATTGGAAGTTCTCGGAAAAATACCAAAAAAATCAACATAGGATAATTTCGATATTATGAATACCAAAATGAAGTCCATTTTAAAATATAAAATTTATATAATTTTAAAAAGTGGGTATTACTATTCATAACGGCTACTTTGATTAGTCGCGGTGTGTTAGAACTCGAACTTGCGTACAATGGAAGCTATTGCATTATTGAAAGAGAGGCGTATCGTGGAAGATCAGGGTGTTACATTCTCCCCTCTTTCAATAAATTGCATCCTCGAAATTTGAAATTTTTCTTTAAAAATAAAAGGTTGAAAATAGAAAATACCTTTGTGGAAAACCCACATCGGAAATAAGGTTAATAAAAATATAACTTTAAAAGAAATAAAGAGAAGTACAAAGGTCAACCGAGATAGCCCATACTAGGATTCTATGAAAATATGGATATGGAGGAAAAACAAACCATCAAGGTCTAATGGAGAGTTGTATAAAACAGGATTAGGAGAAAGTTAACTATAAAAAAATCACAAACTTGTGATTGGTTAAACTGTCATTGATTCCCTAATTGGAAAAGTTAACCGACAACATTTTTGTTTTAAGTTAACTTTTATAAAGTTGAGGAATTTATTTAATAGATTTACTAAGAACGTAAAGAAATATACTTACTTGTCATGTAAACATTCATTCTTTAATAAATGTTTACCACAAACCCATCATTCACACCAAAAGGTAATAGAACTCAAAATATTCTATTTATCATAATTGTATAAGGTTCCAAATATTAACACATACCATTTAGATTAGGAAAACTATTTTCTAATAACCAGAGACTTCATGTAGGCTAGTGGTAGGTAATAAAGGCATATCGCACTATGGTTGTGGGTTCGATTCCTGTAGCTTTGTCCGACGCAACGGGTTATCCCCCGACCTGTAGGTTTTCCTTTTCCTAAAACTATAGTATTATAATATTCCAAAAATAATCTTCATAAATGTTTTAACCTTAAACAATACTATCCAAAGTTCATCTTAATCCATTCCAACCTTTATAGTTATCCAAAATACCTCTGTCCAGACTTTCTCTAAAAGGTCTATAAATTCCAAAATCGATTGTATCATCAGATTCCTCAAACAAAGTAAAGTTTCTCTTATTGTCACATATAAAAATATGATTACCTTTATCATATTAAAACCTTAATGAAAACAAAAAGTACTACAATACAATCCTTACATATATCACATTATTCTTATAACCAGAATATAATCCTTGAGTCCAAAAGCACCAATATATTAATTATTCCACTTAAACTATAGTAATAGCATAAGATTGTCCTTGATCCCATGGCCTTTTCTGAGGTAAGTTTCTCTGAGGCTTAGGACATTCATTTTCATAATGCCCCATTTCCCTACAATTGTAGCATTCAACATTGATAGCCTCTTTCTTTACCTTGCAATCACGAGTTTGGTGACCTTTTTCTCCACATTTATAAAAAACTCCCATTCCTTTTAGGCAAATACCAGGGTGATTCTTCCCACAATTATCTCATAATAGAAAATCCTTATTTCCCTTTTCCCTTTATTTCCATTTCCAGATTGATCAGAAGATCTCTTGTTTTCTTTCTTTGCTTTAAAGTCATAAGACTTAGAGAATTCCTTTTCCAACTTGATAGCACACGAGACAATATCTTCATATGACGAGAAGGTTTGTGAGACTAATGCTTGACGGAGAAATGGTTTTAACCCATCAAAGAAATGATCAATATTACTTCTTGGGTTATGTATATAATCTGAAGCATGCCTCGCTAACCTTGTAAAGTTAGCCTCATACTTTGTTGCATTCTCATCCTCCTTCTGCCTCAGACTCAGAAATTGCATTTCCATATCTGCTCTATGGTCATGTGGAGAGTATTTTTCTAAGAAAATTTCCTTAAACTCCCTCCATTCCATACTTAATACTTCTTCATCTTACTTTGTGTTTTGAATGAGCGACCACCATTGATCGACATCTCCAGTGAGGCGGTAGACTGCCATGACAACCTTCTCCCTTTCACTACTCCCCAAGGAGTGGAATATTTTCTCTAAGGAGTTTATCCATTTCTCAGATACTAATGGATTTGTACCCCAATTAAATTTTGGTGGTTTTTGCCTCATGAGGTGGTCTAAAATTGATCCTCCACGTTGCAGATCAGGGTTCTCCATGAGAGTAAGGATATTATTCATAACCTGAGTGAGTTGTCCCAGTATGGTGATAAGGTGATCAGCACCAGTTGTATCACCAGCTCCACTGTAATTATCTTGAGCAAGATGTAAATACCTATATGGAGTTCATGCATTGATACAATTTTCATTCCTCCCACTAGGCATCATTTCTAAACAATGGCATAAACTAGATTAGTTTATGAATCAAAATACATAATTACAAACGTGGAAAACACTTAACATAAATTGAAATATTTATGGATATATTCCATAATCATAAAAATGTTTTCTTTGAGGAAGTATATACTCATAATCCCTTCATAATGGTTTGTAAAGAAAATGATAATTATCCTAAGCATATCCCTCGGGAGTGTCTTAACCAAGAGTGTAGCAAGGCCCATTGTCGTGCACCAGTTCCCATTCGAGTCTATTTCAAAGCGGTGATTTCGGGTTTTACCCCTAGTTACATCTGTGCCAGAGTCGCCTCTACCTTCTCGTATCCAGAAAGGGATGTATTGCTCGGAAAACTCACAAAATCTCTATAATACCAAAATTCTTGGAAGTTATTCTATACAAATCCTCAAAGTCTATCTTAGGGCTATGTGATCTAATCAGAGTTTACCTAAATATAGCTTCCAAGGTTAGTACTAAACTACCTCTGATACCAACTGTAACTCCCCGACCCCAGTTACCCAGAGTCGGTGCATTATTGTGTAACATTGACATGATCACAAAAGATCAAGTCTCGAAAGACTGATTAGTTTAGTAGCCTTAGAAACACTAGATACATTCATAAATGTTACATTACATCATAAAGTGAAAAACTACAATAACATAGTCTCCATTTTCCAAACTCATATCCCCTTCAGACTATCCCTGCAGGTCATTCCTAAAATACTTCTTCACATCCTGGAAAAATTAAAACATTGAACGAGGTGAGCTTAGATGCTCAATAAGGACAACAATATAGCAGAAGCCTTCATAAATAAACACAAACATTTAAGGCAATGTATAACTAAACAAAAGCCTTTTAAACATGAACTTCAACATAATATGGAAAAAGTAAAATGAAATAATTCCATTTACTTATTCACATGGATATTCTACTGGTCGAATAATCACATGCAATATCAATAACCACTTTCACAATGATGGAATGTATAATGCCAGAATATCATAACCACGTAGCCAAGGCCTTGTTCCAAGACTACAAATAAGATTTTTTCAAGGCCTCGTGCGAAGACACTAGTCTGTCTCATGAGACCTGTCGATGCATCGAGGAGCTATATCGGGCTCCAACCGTCACTTATTAAGTCCATATTAATTCCTCAAATGAATAGGTTTAAACATATCATAAACCATAATATAATCGTATCACATAAAACATGCATAAAAGAAACATAACATTTCCACATTTCAATCACAAGATTCAATAAAACACAATGATATAATAAAAACACTTTCAAAACCATTTTCAATACCAAAATAAAAGAAAATTAAAACTTCGTATTTATTTTTCATTTATAAAAATTATGGCTTGTAGAGGAAGTCAAAACTCAAATAATGGTCACAGCGGCGGTGAAGTCGTTGTCACCACATATGTAAGAAAAAAACATTCCTTTTGTCTTTTAGTAAAAATGCTTCGTATAAAAAGATTCCTTTTGAATAAAAGTAAAAGTCAAAGGGGTTTATACACCGTATAAAAGAAAGTTGTGTATAAAAGAAAAATATACCTCAATGAAAGGAGATTGAGACAAAGTCCCTTAAAAATATCATTTTTTAAATAAAATAGATTCACTATATATACACATAAATAAAGTATAAATACATGATAGGATATAATAATATCATGACATAATTTGAAAATAGGAGATTAACCCAAAGAATATAAATTGGGTTAAGAAGTTCCCTTAAAAAGATCATTTTTTTAAATAAAATATATCTATTATGTGTATTAACTATATGTACACATAAAGAAAGTATAAATACAAGATATTACATAATAAAATCATGACATAATTTGAAAGTAGGAGATTAACCCAAAGAATAGAAATTGGGTTAAGAAGTTCCCTTACCTCGTGTCTGACTTCAATCGACCGTTCTTTAATCTCCTGAATAATAAATTAGAGTTAATTTCTATTTGATTAAGAACCTTTTTCATGTTCATTATTCCTTTTATATCACTTATTACCATGTTATGACCATTATGTAATTATTTACGTTAATAACGGTCATTTTGTCGATCTTTGGTACTTGAGTCAAAAATAAACTTCTTATAATTACAAGTTGTTCATGTGGTGAAATATCCATTATATCCAGAATTATATTCATTATTTAGATATCATATATATCATATATATCCATTATATACATTAATTCATAATATTACGTAACATTTAGAGGTAAGAAATGAAATGCACCGTTCATGAAGACGGTAAGTCGTTTGTACGCATGAACGCTACTTTCATTTATATTTTGTATTGAATGGAATGAAATAATAATGATATAAAGGTATATTATAATTCCAGTATAATATCATATATAATATCATTTACTATATCCTTTATACATCCCACATATTGCATTAACGATTCAAATCACTTTGAGGGGGCGGTAGTCCGCACTTCCTAAAATGAAATTATCGCGTTTACCCATAATGAAAATCAGAAAGGTATGCCATAAATGAAAAATACAGAATCTTAAGTAAAAAATAAACATATTATATATCATATATAAATATATTGACATCTTAATGTCCACCTTTTAAGGTGTTATATGAGTGTTGAACAATCATCGTTTCGTGAGGCAGAAATTCACCATCCACAGAAACAGAATGTTCTTTAACCATTAGATGTAGGTGTGTGTAAGTGTAGCTCGAATCCTTCTTATAAAAACATCCTAGTATATTTATGATACTGTTTTTGTTACAAAATAAATGAATAAAAATATTTTAAGAGGTTCGAGAAGCAAAATAAAACAAAAGATCATAAGAGAAGACATTACCTTTAAAACGGGTAACTCTTTTTTATTTGAGCTCAAAGGCTTCCTTGGGAAGACTTCTGCCCAAAGTGAGGATTCTAGGAGTAATATTGGGATGTGGAGAGACAAAATGGGCAGGGTTTGTCCGAGCCAAAGGCTTGAGGGGTGTGGGTAAGGTGGTAGAGGTGGGGGCCTTTTATAAGAGTAGAGGAGGGGCACTCTTGGAAAGTTATAAAAGGTTACTTTATCATAAAATGCTTTTCCAATTTAAAAGGTTCCAAAATTATATATTGAAAGGATAAGGTGATAATATTTCTAAATCCACCCATCCAATAGGTTTTTTACATGCGTAGGTATTATATTTTACATTATCTTTTCATTTTATTTAAATCATTAAATAATGAGGTAATCGCTGCATCATCATGGTGTCATAAATAATTTAATTTATTCAATGTCTAAAAATTAGAAAACAAATATAATGATGTAGGAAATCTTTTTATCTTTATAATAAATATTTATAGTCAAAAATATGACTTGTACAACCCCATTTGAAAATTGTTTTAGTAAAATAATTAATGTTTGTGACATTTTTACTTTAACATTAAATAAAAAGTTTTTAATGACATTTTCCTACCAAAGTGGCTCCATGGGGTCCCCAATTTGACCCATGGATTGTCTTGGTCGGACATGACTCATCCAATAAGGTTAGGACAAGTGTAATGGTATTTTTATATTTTTATAATATCATTTTTACCTTAAATTTCACTAATTACCTTTAATCGCGATTAATAAGACATAAAAGTTTCTATTCACCAAAAAATTATTTTAATCCCATTGAACCAAATTTTACATCCTAATTACAACCATGTATGTCAGATTTTTGAAATTAAATACATATAAGTGGTAAATATTTGTTTAAATGAAAAATCAGTTTTTTAACTACCACTTAGTGGTTTCACTATTCATCAAAAATTGAAGTTTTTCAGAACAATGCCAAAATTTCACCCTAAGCTATAATTGATATTCCAATTTCAAAAATGATTTCTATTTTAAAAAATTAAAAACATATAATTTTCAATAATTAATTTTATAATTAATTTTCGCTATCACAACAAATAGCGTGTTTTTAAGAAACAATATATTTCAAAAGATTGACAATTTTTTATGTCCAATTTTAAAGTGAAATTAATTCTAATGACCACCATTGGATAAAATGGTAAAAATATATTCTAATTATACTTTAAAACAACTCAATAGTATAATTTATCACTATAAATTATTTTTATTAAAAAAGTTGTTTTTAAGTATTTTTCACTATTCATAAAAAAATTGGAAGTTCTCAGAAAAATACCAAAAAATTCAAATTAGGATAATTTTGATATTATGAATACAAAAATGAAGTCCATTTTGAAATATAAAATTTCTAAAATTTTAAAAAGTGTGTATTACTATTCATAACGGCTACTTTGATTAGTCGCAGTGTGTTAAAACTCGAACTTGCGTACAATGCAAGCTATTGCATTATTGAAAGAGAGGCGTGTCGTGGATGCTTGGGGTGTTACAATACAGGTCCGTCAGGAACCTAAAATAGTGATTTTGGGAAATAAAAAACATAATTTGATTTTTTAAAAACTCATATGCACAGTTATCTGGGCAGAGCCACACAGTTTAGAAATCATATTCACCCTGTCCAGACCCCCCTTTTCTAAAAATTCATGGTTTTTTCTAATTGTTCACATGGTTTTTCAAACCTTCCACTTTCCATGAAAACCCCAAATGTCCGAGTTTGCACAATTTTCCACTAAGATGGTGCATGATTTGGGAAAAATGTTTTCTAATTGTGTACTAGCCAAGAAACATTCAAAATATCAATAATTTATAATGAAATAACCATTTGCATAACTCAAAAAAAGAATTATAAAAATAGGTATTTAAGAATATCAGAAAATGGTAACAGGATGTTACAACCTTCTGAACATATAAATATTATATCCCCAAAAACCCTACTGAGAAGCTTCCATGCAAAAAAGATGAGACAAGTGCTCCCTCATTAGTGTCTCCCTCTCCCACATATGATGAATATTAGAACTATTTTGATATAGCACTCAGATCAAATGTATCATCCTCCCATGAATTACCTTGGTTTTTGAATCATATATCATGACTCACCATTCGTTAATGGATAAATCAGGTTTGACCTCAAGATCACTCCAACATAGAACATGGATGGATCAGAAATATAATTTCATAGATAAGATACATGGAACACGTTATGTATCAACATTATCTATGGTGGAAGTGTTAAATGGTAGGAAACATTCCCCACTCACCCAACAACATTAAAAGCGATGAAAAAAAAGAGTATCAATCTTACCTTACATTTTAAGTCGTTAATGACCCAAATGGGGTGAAACATTCAAGAACACATGGTAACCCAATAAAAAATCCAATGGTCTATGATAAAGATCATAATAATATTTATACTAGATATGAACCATCAACATTCTCTGATTAGTCAACATAATATTTTCTTTCATATATTGAACAAATCTTGGTCCTGCTAAGGAACATTCCCCACTCTCTGACCAACACTATAGATACCATAAAGGGAAGACATAAAAGTTCTCAAAATAATTATTTATGATCATGGATTTTTACTATTGTTATAAGAAAAATTGACCATCCCTAGATGGTCATTCCAATCCCCACTAATGTTTATAACATAGTCAAATATCATATCCTCAATAATATGTATATCTCTTTCTATCTAGCCATCTGACTTCAGATGGTATGTCGTAACCAAATAAACCTGAGATTTGAGTGCCTCCTGAAGGAGTCACCAAAAATGAGAAGTGAAACATGGATCTCTATCAGAGACTATAGTAGAAGGAACTCCATGAAACTAAACAATCTTTTCCTCATAAAGATTTCCCAACTCTTCATCCTTGGTTGTTTCATGAATGGGTATAAAGTGATACTATTTAGTTAGTCGATCGATCAAAACCCATATCTCATTATTGTTTATATGGGTACACAAAAACCCAACCAAAGAGTCCATAGAGATATCATCCCACTTCCACGTTGGAACTAGAAGTGGATGAAGTAAACTCAAGGTTTTTTTTGATCGTCCAGGACTTGTTTACACGTATAGAAATGAGAGAAAAATTATGAAATTCCCCATCTCATACATGACCACTATAATTTATTTGGAATATTATAAAACATTTTCGTCATTCCTAGGGGAAATAAACATTGGGAGTTATGGAAATACCCCCATCAATGCTTTCCTTATCACTAACATCACAAAAAAATGATTCTAACATCATAGAAATCACTTGGTAGATAATGACCAGTCAGTTATGGTCTCCCCACCATAAAGAGAGTCTCTAATGCTACAGAACTCATCATCAAGATTCTAATCCTGAATAATTGTCTCATGAAAAGGTGATATCAAATGAACATTTTCCAAGTAAAACATGTCCCCTAATTCCCGAACACCAATATCCATATGTATAAAATGGACCATCAAGTTCCACTCTTCGGATCATTCATTCACTACCTATTTCGGACGTTTCCTTCTCAAATAATATGTGATGACATTCCATTTTCCCATGGTATAGAATATTTAAAAGTTGAAATATTTCATTTATTCCACTCAAAGCCTATATATCATGTTTAAATCATTTTGGAAGAAGATATAACTCATGATTTTGTAGTTAGAGAACATAGTAATCCTTTTTCAATAAAGGTAATTCTTCCAACTCTCAAGTGTGTTCATCACAGCTTCAATTTTAGGGTCATGATTTAGATAATTATTCTTCTTTGAACTAACATAATTATATCCATAAGAAACAAAATTATCTCCATTCATAATAATGCAGCCAAAACCTGAACCTGATATATCACAAAAGACCACATACCCATGACTGACCTCTGGGAGAGTCAACATCTGTGTTGTATTCAACAGATTTTTCATATCCATAATATAATTATAACATTTCTCATTCTAATAAAACTATAATACCCTATGATTTAAGGTATTTATCATATAATACAACCTTGAGAAGTATTTGACAAACTGGTAACAATACCCAAGTAAATCAAAGAAGCTCTGAATCTTGAAAACATTTCATGGTTATTCCTATGTCATAACATCCTTCACCTTTTCAGAATCAACTGATATACAATGTTATGACACCATGTGTCCCAATAACATCACTTCTTGAATCCATAAATATCGCTTTGAAAGATTGGTATAAAGTTACACATGAGCCTCAACCTGGTTGGTGAGGACTCCTTAAATGCATCCAGGCGACCTGGGATCAAATCCAATTGGAGGCATAATTTATAGTAATATAGAAGTGATGTAATGACTGTAGCAGTATTGTAGCAGGTACTATAGTGGGAACTGTAGAAGGTACTGTTTGTCACTATGGTAGTTGGGACTATACCCCCGTTTGGGCCTTCGGGCCATCGATTTGGTCCCCGGGTCCTTTAAGGGCTGCAGGAAACCCGGGCCTTTAGATCAGTAAGGCCTTTGGGCCAACTCAAGGCATTTGGGCCACCATAAGTGAAGATGCAAACCAAAAAACTTAAAAGGAACAAGCTTCAGAAGGAGGATGAGTAAGGATCTTTCACTATAGAAGAATCTAAATGGATTGATATAATGAGAGGGTATGGCACCTACCATCTAGACAAGTGTGTGCATGCATAGGAAAGCCTATTGTAACAGCCATGTGAATGTGGAGAGCTAATTTCACAGTGAAGCTGCTGGGGAGGATCAGTTTCAAGTAGTTATTCTAGGTTCTATGTAATGTTTGAAGCCTACAGGAAATGAATTCCTCTAAGGCCTATGGTCCATGTAATACTTTCACCTATGGGCCTTGAAAGGGTTCCAACACACCCCTTGAAAGTTTTATTATCAAGAAACAATAAAAAATTAAGGCCTTCAGACCATTGGAGGAAAAATTGGTATAAAGTTAGTGAGTTCTCAATAATTCCATAACTTCTCTCTGATGACTTACATGGTCTTCCTCAAACATTGGGTATTTGAGGATTCCATACAAAAACACTAAAAATAAGGTAACAAGATACTTAGGGAAATCATTTTTATTAAATCCATAAAGGCTTAAGGAGCATTGGTTAGACCAAAATCATGGAAAGGTACTCAAAATGTTCATAGCTTCTCTAAATAGTGGTTTTTAGAACATCATATTCTTTTATTCTCAACTGATGGTAACAAAACTAGAGATAATTCATTGATAACAACTTCTCCACCATCAAGTTATAAAATAGGTCTAAAATACATTGAAAATTATATTTTTTTTTATCATAACTCAATTTATTATTTGGTAGTGAACACAAATGTTAAGGGGGCCATCATATTTCTTAGCAAAGGGAATTGGCGCCACCCAATGTGACACACTCTGGTGTATAATTCATTTCTCTAAAAGAGCATCGAACTAAGTCTCCATCTATTTTATTTCATCTAGTTCCATGTGGTAATAAGGAATATATATTAGTTCAATACCAATTACTATGTTGATAGAGAACTATACCTCCCATACTAGTGGGAAACCATAGATGCTGTAAGGGAATACATCAGAAAAATCAATGACAATGGGAGGAAGATCACCACTCAGTGATTCTCAGTCCAAGCCAAAATAAAACAATAATATTAATTTCCCAAAATCTAGATAATAATTTTAGTCTTTATTCAACCTTCAGTCTCATTCTCCTTGGAATACATGACACACACCATTGGGTGTAGTGATCGAGTCTCACCGAAGATAAAATTAAATTTGGGATATATTATAAATTATCAAATCCAACCCAAAATTGATGTCAAATGGTTTCATGTAGAGAACCAGAAAACTCAATGAAATATCGACATCTTATATAGATAAAACGCAAGAGGGACTACATAGACCCTTCTCTCTCTTCATGCCATGTGGTGTAGTAATATCCATCACATAAGATTAAATCTCTGTAGGAATTTTAGGCATATTGAAAATACAGGTCGAAATAAATGAGTGAGATGTGAAAATATAAAATAGAGTAGTCACTAATGATGAATCTATAGTAATGGTACCTATCATATTCTCTAAACTCATATCCTCTTCCTCTGGATACTCTTCCATTGCATGAAGAATATTCTTTCCCGATGCTTGTGGCTGGAACCCCTTTGTCCTTGAAGCATCTAATTTCCCCATAGTTTTTGAAGGCGATGATGATCACATGCCACTAAGATGAATGGAATAAATATAGAAGAACATTTTAGGTGACCTAAGAGTTTTAAGGAGCCACATACCTTGGGTGACTTAGTGAAAAATCTCTTAGAATTATTAGTCTTTCCACAATGGTAGAAAATCAAAGAGCCTATTCTAGGTGATACTATAGGCATAGATAACCTATGCTATCAAGAAACACCATGAGAATAATCAATCTTCCTCATTCCCTTGGAGTAAAACACACTACCACTGGGAGAAGATAAAACTCACAAAAACCACGACATTCCTTCCAAGTCCATCTTGACCATCAGTTCTTTATACATTACATCATCATAAGAAGGAATCTTCAGCAAGAAAACATGATAACAAATATCATATCATAGTTCCAACTCGAACCATTAAGTCTTCATCTTGTAGTTCGATACAGTCATAGGTGAAAACTGTACTAACTCAGAAAAATGGTTTTCATACTCTGTCATGATCTTGTCATCCTTCTCAAGTACGAAAAAATCAATAGAATTTTCTAACATCATTGACTCTAGATATAACTCATAAGTGAAAAGATAATTGATGTCTTTCTAACATAAACACTTATGTCTCTTCTCTATTACCATTGTGTCCCACCAAATTCTTCGCATTCCTTCCATCATGAAGGTGGAACACTTCACTTAGATTTTCTTAGATGTATCTATGAACCCAAAAAAATGAGCAATCATGTTCAACCATTCTTTAACCTATTGAGGATCATTGGATCCTTTGAACGATAGTGGATTTTGGTGGAGAAACTCATGAGAATGATTCTAGAGACCATCCCTTTGAGGTTCCACAACTGTATTCTTAATGGGGATTGGTGGTGGTGCATGTCCTACAGCTTGGACGGTATGCACAATCACCTCAAGAAGACAATGGTCCATAAGAGGATTTATTTACTAAGGTTCATCAACATATTCCTCCTTAATCCGATTCGAATGTCTTCTCAAAGGAATGGTTGTAGAGAACATTATAAAACAAAAGATTTACACTAAAACTAAGAAAAAAGGTAAATAAACCCAATAGATATACAAAAAATATTTTTTATTTCAATCTACCCAAATAAAAGGTAATTAAAATACTAAGACTAGTGATCAAGACATCAGTCCCTAACCATCCAAGGTGACTTAAGTTTAATCACGATGAGAGATTTCCAGACACTCAGTCATAATTACCTCTTGTGTTCTAAAAGAATTACACAACTGCATGCTGATAAAATGATAGGAACCTCAGCCTAGAGCTATGATACCACTGTCACAAACCATTCCAGGTACCCTGGTAACCTGATAACTAATCCAGTATTAACATGTCTTGAGGGGTGTTTCTTATCTCCATTGGTTAGTGACTATTACCTTGAATTATACAATATAAAAGAGGGAAATAATTTCCACAAACATTGTGGAAATA
This sequence comes from Viscum album, assembly GCA_963277665.1. Classification (NCBI taxonomy): domain Eukaryota; kingdom Viridiplantae; phylum Streptophyta; class Magnoliopsida; order Santalales; family Viscaceae; genus Viscum; species Viscum album. The sequence continues at coordinate 412,966,376 of OY728119.1, read as the reverse complement.
AGATAAACAAGTTAATATGCATACAAAATAAAATATATAAAGAGAAGTGTATCGTAATTCAAATTGGTAAAAAAACCCAAAGCAACATCAGTAAAGTGCCAGAAAATATGGTAAAATCCCAAGTACCAACAGATTCAACTCTCTAATCCCAAGGATCAACAGTTACTACCACCTAAAAGAAATGCTTTATTGTTTCTCAAACATGTAATACGATCATCTATAATCACTTGAAGGCATAGGTAGGATGTGATCTAAAATCCAAGTAGGGTCTCACTAAGGATTACATAATAACATACCAACATTTTATTATCCAAATAATGCTTTCAACCTCAAAATAAACATATTTGGAATTTAAAAATCATATTTAAATCAATCATGATTTATATTTAAAATAATGGAAACACTTTAAACAAATGGATTAGAAAAAACTTTTATAAAAAACTATTTATATAATTCATATGGAATGCATAAAAATTAACAAAAATGGAATAAATTAAAATTCAAACTCATGATCAACATGGTCATATGTCAAAAGGTACCGTAGTTCCAGGATAAGGGAATCCATAAACTCAAATAGTTGACATCGAATTATACGTACAAACGTTCCCATCTATACTGACGTAATATTACTCATCATCGTCCTATAGGGTATGTGACTTCTACAGATGTATTGTTAGTGTTGTAAATCATATAGTGTATTCCGAATAACTCACTAACTACACAAGGATTTCATGTTCTCTAATAAAAAACAACGATGGGAAATTTATTTAAATACTGCTCAAAATACAATTCATCCCGATATCCATTTTAAATATTCTAATTTTCTATTTAAAAATGCTTTTAATCAAAAACATGCATTTTCAAGATAAAATCAATGTGTTTCTATCAAAATAATTTTAATCCATTTTTCTCACATAAGAAATTGAAATATGTTCAAAATTAAATTTCAATATTTAAATTCAACAATTTAAATCCCAATATTTAATTCCACAAATTCCATCAATTTCACAAGTACACCCAAATTCAATGGAATAGGGGGTTTTCTAGGTTTCGTGCCAAAAATCCAATTTCAAATCCAAATCCCTCAATACAATGGAATTTTATTTTTAATAAAATAATCGAAATCAATTTCAAAAAATTGAATTTAAATAAAAAAATTGAAATTATATCGATAAATTTTGGGATAATAAAATATTTCCATCACAACATAACCACCTACCTTGGGATCATATGATCTTGAAACTCTAAACCCTAATCAAGATTCACTAATGAAGAAATTTGAAAATAGGATCGAGGAATCACACCTAGATCCAAGATCTTAAATAGAAGGGATTAGATCCTCTAATCAACACATAGATATTTCAAACCCTATGGAGGAAAGAGGTGATAGTGGGTCATAGAGAACGGGAATATGAGACTTACAAGGAGAATATAGAACATTGTTTATATAGCTTTGATGTTATATTAAAGGGGTGTATAGGGGACAAATATTTCTCTTTGGAGCCTCCAAAGATGAATAAACCGAATGGGGGTTGTACAGGTCTTTAGAGTACCAAAAATAGGGGTTTCAAGATTTTAAAACTTAATTTCATATTAAAAAACATCATACTTAGGGTTAGCTGGTTAGAGACACACCGTTTATAAATACGTTTTTCCCTATCCATATGACCCTTTTTTCCAAGTGCATGGTTTCACCTTGGTGGGTGCATGGTTTGTATTACTGTGCACTTTCCATACAAAATTGTACTATTTGGGTATTCACAGTTTCCATTGAGATAGTGTATGGTTTTTGAAAATCATATTCCAACCATACACTTTCCCATAAACTTTCAAATTTTTATAAATTTCTCCAAAAATTACCTTGACCAAAACCCAACCAAAGCATGATTGAAAGAGAGGTTTAAGAATAACTTAAAATAGTAATTGTATGTTGCACATATATTTATGGATGATTTATTGGTGGGGAGCTGTAAATCCATGTAATTTAGTGGTTATTTATATATATCTCAGGAGATAAGAATATTTGGGGTATCCATGATCACATTATTATTTATTTACAATGTTGTGTTTTGATAGGGTCATGTTATACATTATTCAAATGATCATGTGTGGAATTTTTCATGTAGGGATATGTTCACATCATTATGGGTAGACGTTATTTTGTATATAATTTTTTTTCATTATTGAAGTTGGAAAAGCTCTTATTATTGTTTTTATCACATTATTATGAATGGGAATGATCACATATGGATTTAAACGCAAAATACATCAAGAAAATTATTTTTTGTATCTTTGTTCATGGTATTTTTTTGTAACATGATGAAATTTTCTTCATTAACACTGTGATGGGTTACTATACTTGAGACACATTTATATTTCTTATGCCTATAATTATTCCAATTGTTCTATTTTTTCACACAAAATTCTAAAATTGTACATGTTTTTCCTTTTTAGATTAAATTTAATTTCTTCATGACTACTATATAACTCTTATTGTTCAATGTTATTTTAACAAGATATTTCTCTCATGATCTTGTCTGATCATATTAATATTATATAACCATGAAATATTGATTTTTTATAACACAAATAATTCTAGATCACCCATTTCTAATTTTTTTATTCCATGTTTTATGATGAAAATTATATCATAAAATATTTCTAGAAGGTAGTCTAATACATATTGATTATAGTGAAATTTTAACATGTTTTGAAAAAATAGGTTGAATATATAACATGTCCATAATGGAAATAAAACACTTTTTCATGGGATTTTGAGATTATTTATGATTTTTAATGTTTATATTAATATAATTATGATAAATAAATACATGTTATTATAAATTTTTATCAAATATGGTGTTTAATAAAAGTTTTTTTACCACTATAATCAAGAGTTCGGGAATAGGGAACTTAGTTTGGTATAAAATAATGGTTTCACTGTATTTTAGGATTATTTCAATCATTTTTTAGAATAGGATAATATAATATTAATAAAAATTATAGGGATAATTTTAAGGGATAATTTAAAGTATAACATAACATCAAGAAGATTTAATAAAGAAAATAATGTGTTATTCACCTTAAAATAACCAATTTTTTTCGAAACTGGAAAGTTGATTTGGTTGTTATGAAGATTAACCTATGAGTAATCACTCTAAAAAATGATGGTTTCCTATCAACTAAATCATTTCTCTATTCAATGATTAGTGGGACCAAAACTGCACACTTTTCTTGAAACACTACATGGATATACCTTAGTTAATCACATTATATTTACGATCTATTATGATTGAATTATTTACTAATTACTTATATGGATTTGGATAAAATACATGATATAATAAAACTTAATATATATTTGTATGATATAAGAGAGTTATTAGATTATCCATTTATGATATAATCACATGGACTGTAATAAAGGTTTCATTGGAGAAGATATCATAGGATTCATCATTCATATTCATTTATTCATTTATTTTAATTCTATTATATATTATCATAATAATCATGGATTAGATATTTGTTTGGATATTGGAAATTTCAAATTAAACTTTGGATTAAATGTCTCTATAAACTCCTAATACTTTTTATAGTGGAATAATTTGAATAAATGTTTCAGAATCATAATATATTCCTACTATGAAGGAAAATATATTTTTCTAGTATTATCTATGATATAATGATTTAAATCTCTTGGAATATATTTATTGGGTAATGACAAAATTTATATACCCTCAAGTATTTTTATTATTAAGTGATAATTAAAATTGGGAGGACTAAATTTGTTTAGTGGGGTGGGGTTGGTGGATAATGTCTCATAGTAGGTATTTAGGAAGCATATTCATTTGAAAAAATATATGTTTATAATTAAATTCATTGCCTCTATTAATTAAATGGAATTGAAATTGATTATGATATAGATTATAAAATATATTAATTTAACTAAAAACACCTTATTAATTCATAATAAAGCATCATCAAGAGATAAAATTATACAACACGTTACACACCATGGATTGTTACACACCATGGGTGGGTATGTCTTTTAAAAGTGTTAAAATTAACAGGTGACAACATATATAAATGAATAACATATCCAATGTTAAGAGATCACCTATATTATCTTCACCCATGAGGATCACCAATACCCAATGAAAACCTATAATAATGAGCACCATCATTAATGTATACATTATATTTTGAGTCCTAAAATGAAAATAATATAAAATAAAACTACGACAAAAAAAATGTTTGAATGTATGAATTTAGTATAGCTATATATAGGAAAAAATTGATCAATATAAGTATTATAATCATAAATATTTTCCTTTTATAAACATTTATCCAATAGTTATATTGATTTTGTTTATTTTTAGTCTTAAATTTAAAATATTATAATTCAGAAATAAAAAATAATGAAAACATATAATATTTAAACAATATTAATTTATCTATGTCTATGTGTGTTATGTATTAAAATTATTATATTTAATGTATGATAAAAAAATATTTATGAAATAATAAAAATGATATTAATAATAATGAGTTATTAAAATTAATTTTTTATAATATAAATAATTATTTTACGTGTGTATTGTTAATATTATCTAATATAATGTTAATATTTTTCAAAAAAGAATATTTTATTTTTTATAGATTTTTTCTTAATTGAAATTCTTGGGAGTACTATTATATTTATTTTGTGACTTTGTAGGGCATAAAAGTCTTAGTACGTAATTTATGGCCTTTTCCCTTTTAAATTTATATGTTTCCCCACACTGTCCCTTCACTAAATGTGAGGACATTTGGTCCATTTATCTTGTTAGTTTAATTTTATTGTAGGTTTGTTTGTTTTTTTATATTGTTAAAAGGTTAATTTATACATCAAGTTGGTTTATTATTGTGTTCATATGGTTTTTTCAAACATTTAGCTGGTTTGTTCCTACAAAAAGTTGGTTTTTTTATTGTCAGTTATGTTATTAATTTGGTCGGTAAGTTTGTTTAATTGATTATTTACTTTGTTTATATTGTCAATTGATTCATTTTTTGGTCACATGGTTTATTCTTATAGTAGTTTAGTGCCTTATTATGGTCAATTAGTTCACTAATTTGGTTATTTGGTTTCTTTTATTGGTTAACTAGTTCCTATGGTCAGTTGATTCCTTATTTCTTTTAGTTAGCCACTTCATGTAGTGATTTTCCTGGAATAATGCAATTCTTCCCTTCTCACCATCTATTCAATGGTTTTTCAAATTTATCAATTTTTTAGAAAACTTTCATTTTTCTTGAATGAAATGAAAAATTACATATATAGTAAAATTTTAGATTTAAATCTAAAATTTTTAAATAAAACTCCATTTTGTTTGAATTAATCTAATATTTTAGTTTCATAAAACTCATGGTTTTATATTTTATTTTTGTGAGTTTTAAATTGGAATGGTTTACATGAAAATTAATATGGAATAATAATTTTTTTAATCATCAATGTTATTCTAGTACCTATATTTAGAATTATAATGAATGATATTTACTCTATTCAGATCTATTATTATTTCTTATTTTTTTAGATGAACCAAAATCGTATTCTTATCCTCATATTTTTGTACTATTGACCTCATACCCTCTTGTTAATGTTTCCTGAAACGTTCAATAGCATACTTACAAAAAAATCTATATAAATGTGTCAAATTTTAGGTAGTATCATATTTTAATTTACCATTCCACCCTTATTTTTATTTTTTTTATAATTATTAAATATATTAAATTTGTGATATTCAGTTGATGGTTACATATTTATTTCATTTGTTTTTATTTCATCATGTATTGTATCTTCAATTCTAGGTTAGGGATCTTAATTCACTATTCTATTGTGGATTTATGAAATTAATTTTTTTTAATGGTTCAGTGGAATGGATTAACTAAGGTATATAATGAACTAAATAAATTTATATTTCAAGTTAATTAGTGTAATCAAATTGTTCTATCTGCTTCCTTGTTATTTTCAATAATTTTCCCTTAAAAACAATAATGTGATTATGATATATATATTGTGGCTACTATAGATTTTATTTAATTCTATATATTAATAAATCATGTGATAATTTTCATTTAAACCCATTATTTCTTATAATCATAATACATATATTTAGCCTAGAACTTTTCATTCATTTAAAGATGGATCAGTGTGAAAATTTCTATGCATTATAAGAGTATTTTATGTGAATGATCACATTAAATATATTTTCAAATTATTTTTAGTTTTGAAACTTTTTATTCTGTTCTTTTAGTATGTTGATTTTTGGATTTGTGAATGTATGGAATTTATAGGGTTTTTATGAATAGGGTGATGAAAAATTCATATGTGATATGTGTTACTAATAGTGCAAGTGTGGTGGTACATACTTGGTGTTGATGGTAATATAATGGGATAAAGTGTGATTACTTTTTTAAGTAACCTATATATGTGGAATAAGAAGTTAGTAATGACGAGAGGGTAATGGTGTGTTCTATAATTAAACAAAAGTGCCCTAAAATTTACATGTGGAAAATTTATTAATATATTGAATAAATATTAACAAGATAGTCTAAAAAGTAAATTTAATGCTAGATGTGGGTTAATTTGGAAAGATAAAAAATTTGAACTTAAAAATCTTTAAATAATGAATGGTTCATTTTAGTACAATAATTTGAAAATTTGTATGAATTTGTAATTCAATGAATGAAAATTGTGGTTTGTGGGTATTTTTTTATATGGTGGGGTGAATCGATTTAGTGGTAGTGTGTGGAAACATTAATTTAGTGTTGATGATATGTTTAAAGTGATGATTTAATTACGTAAAACCGTTAAGAAATACTTTTTTTATTTATAGTTATATATATGTTTTTATTTTAGTTTAATGATTATATGGACATTACTTATTTCATGTATAATATATTGAAACCCAAATATTATAGTGGTGTTCTTCCAATATCCAAATAGTTAAGAATGGTTAGATGATTACCCCATTTTCCATGCACTTCCATTGGTAGCAGTACATGGAATTTGTACCTAGGTATTAGTGAGTACCAACTAATGATGTTTTAGTTTATAGTTATTCTTGATGTTGAGAGAATTTGATATGTTGTAATTCCAATTTATCTAGTATCATAGAGTGGGTGTTTACTTTAATACATTGGAATAAGATATAAGTGATCACATATCAATGAAACAAATAGTTTAGAAGTCTTATTAAACTAGAAACAATTTTTAATATCACATTACATTTCTAAACATAACTTATAAAATACGGAAATTATTTATTCCAAATCCCTAAACACATTTAAATATTCCTTTTTCATATCCCTAGGAATGGAAAATAAATAACGGGACAGATCAGATGCTTGATAAAGAATATATATAGCCGAATCTATCATAAATAAATAATGTAGACTCTATATAGAAATGTAAATAAAATAATAACATGTAATTTAATTAATAAAACTAGCATTAGGAAAATTTTCATAGTAAAAGATGAAGACTAAATTATGAAATATAAATATTCACAAAATCTTGAATCTAATCCTTGGATAATATCACCATACTAACATCATTGATTTTAATAACTGAATCCTCGTTGAGGGAAATTCTTAACAATTGAAATCATTCTCTCTGAAATCATGGTCATAAATAAATTCAAGTTGTTTTGCTAAGATAGTTTAATATTATGCTAAATAACCCATTTAATGTCATCTTATTGATTTTTCTAATGAGGCGTGTCGATAAATTAAAGGGCTATACAATTTCAGGCCCCACACATTAGTGAATGTCCAATTAATTTATCATATATCTAATGGTCAATTTAATTATTGAAAAATATCCCTAATCAATAAATGAATGCATCGAATAAATAATTAGGTATATAAATATTTCTTTATTCAATAAAATTACATTCAAAGTAAAACACATTATTTCGAAAAGATATATGGTTTATATAATAAAGATATCTATGATAAATAATATGTATATTTATGGGAAATATAATGTGAAATGATGATAATAAGTTTAATATTTCAATAGAATGTTTATTAATACAAAAGTAATAAAGAATGTGAGTGTCAATACATTCCTTATTCAAACTGATCATAAATCATCTAGAAAAGGAATAAGGATATTGTGACTAAACAATATCCCTACTAGGGTATAATTAAAATTAATGGTCATTTTAGTTGATGAATATATATAAAAAAATGGGTTATTAAATCATTATTTAAGAAAATACCCTTTTAAATTTTAAAATACCTTTTAAATACTAAATAATTTACTTAATATTCATAAAAACGTTTCCATGAAAAAAAATGTCTTAAACATGTAATAGAAATATCAAAACAATGATTGGTCATGAAATATTGAATATTTAATCCACGGAAAGAACATTAAAAAAATATTCCTTTCTTATTTTTGGTAAGAAGTCACTAAGTACCTTCTTCGAAAAATGACATGAATATTAATTTTAATTTTTTTTTACAAAAATAAATAATTGAAAAATTTTCTTAAATAACTCATTATAAAATAATAATAATATCCATTAAAACATTTTATTAGAAATATGGACATAGAAGAAAAATTATTTTTGACCAAAAAGTGATATAATGTTGTCTTTGATTAAAAAAATGGTTTCTCATTAATTCTAAGTAAAAAAGAGGGAAACTTTTACTATTATAAGAAAATATCATAAAATAACATATTATAAGAAAATTTAAGGTTTTAATTATAAAATGATGAAATAATTTCCTTCAATGTAATTTTACCCCGAAAACCCAATTAAAATGAAACTAAAGCATAAAACCTCACCACTTTGGTGACATATAAATCATAACCCCCCGTGAAAAGAATAATTTCAAATGAAACATTAAATTCCATGAATATATAGAGATTAATTATATGAAATATCAAAGGGTTAGTATATAAACTACATATAAATAAATAGGTAAATAATACCAAATAAATCTTAATATAGTGTAAATTGAGATGAAATCATTTATAAATACCATATTGTTGATGTGAGGATTAATAAATGAATTTAATATGTGTATAAAATTTAAATAAATATAAAACAAGTTTGAATAAAAAATAATATAATAAAAATATATTACTAACATAATCTTATAATATTGAATGTAATGAATATGTAAAATACCCAATGAAAAGAAATTGAGTTATGAAATTATATAAAATTTATTAAATTTTATATAAAATTCCCTTGGATGAAATAATTTCATATAAAACCTAAAATAAAATTTATTGAGATGGATTTGTGATATTATAGATGAATTGGATGTAAATACGCCATATAAATTAAATTAGGTTCATAAAAATAAAATATTCCTCATTGAAGGGAAATTGATATAAAATCCATTGCTTTATCTTTTTATTTATTTGAATTTGAATTAACCTCTTATATAAGGGTTTCAAACATGATATTTATTTACTTCATAACTATATTAATATTTAAAATTTTATATATGATCTCCTTATAACATTTTATCACACATTTGTTAACAAAATTTCTTTATTACAATAATTTTCATTGTTAATTACTTTGTTTTCCCAAGCATGTTTTGTCACATAAGTTTCAGTTCATGTGAATAAGATAAAGATATATAATATAAAGAATTATATGAATATTATGAAAATAATTTTTATTTTTTAGATGCATTTTTGAAACAATTCTATAAATTTTGACATGGAAAATTAATGACATCACTTTGTGGTGACGATAGGTCATAAGTATGCATCAGTGATGATATCATTCCCATAAAGGTTGAATGGTTAAGTAAGTTGGTGATATATTAATTTTACATAATTAATAACATGTCATATGAATCTTATATATTCATTATCTTCAAAATTAAAACTAACCATGAGATTTGATGATGGAAAAAAATACATCGGTCTGCGAGGTGGTAGTCCACCTTATAGAGGATCAATGAATTTGTTTACTATTTGATTGAGAGGGAGATGGATAAATATTTTTATCAACATAATAAAATATTTACATATATTATATACTTTTCTATATATTCCAATTGTTAATACAAGTTTTATGGTGGAAAAGGGAGATGTAAAAAGGAAGGATCTTAGTGAAGATGATTTCCTTCACTAAGAAAAACCTCATTTGAATATCGTATTAAGGTCCCTTGGATTAAACTTATTAGAATAACATACAGTCACTCTCAACTCAAGTGCCTCAAAAATTAATAAATAATAGGATGGAGATAATTTTAGTTCGTTCCAAATCACCAAAACAAAAAACATAATTTTTAAAAATTATATTCCATTTACCTCAAAGCATACTAACGTTTACCATTTTATTTTTCACCACAATAACTGGTTTATTAAATTAGGTAATATATCATTTTATTCTAAATAAAATGATCCTTATTAAAGTATTTAGACACATAAATTTTAAATATTAAATGTAATTTAATAAATACAAATTAAATGTGTGTGAAAAATTAATTTTACCTCAAACTTATGTAATGCACAATTTTCATTTTAACTATAATTGTTGTAATTAATTTTTACTACTATTATTATTTATTATGATGAGAAGTTAAAATGAACATATTAACTAAAATTAATTATTATGATTCTAAATATTATATAAATATTATTTGATTCAAATCCTAAATTTGGAAATTTTTAATTTACATATAAACCAATAAATCATGCCGAAAAACAGTTTTCCAGGAATAATATGTCTCTCTCTCTACAGAGGTTTTCTCCTCCTCTTAAGGGAAAATACAATGAGGTTGAGGTGCATATGTCTCTCTCTCTAGGGAGCCCGGCCAGGCAGCTGTCCCCTCCTGTTTCTCCCATGGGTTTCTCCTCACAGCTTTCTCCAGGGGCTATCCAGACCCGTCTTGCGAATAAACTCTTGGATTCTTCCGATAAGGGTCTAGAGGTGGTTAACTGGAACAAGGGTGCGGAGAAGGAGGTGATGTCGTCATAGCGTTCACCTCAGAGGAAGCTTCTGTTATCATTGTTCTAGGGAGAGCTGGGAATGTAGTCTCTCCCGCGTGGTCCGTCAGGAAGGAAGCCTCGGTTGGAGGAGTTAGACGTTATGTGTGATAATGGTCTTTTATCAGCCAAAAAGAGCAGTGGTAAGGGTGGTTTTTCAGGACCTCTCACTCGTTCGAAAGCCAAGGGGAAGGGTGTAGTTGTACCCTATGATCTTTCTTTCCCATTGGGCCAAAGAGCCCGTAAGAGTCCGTAGGATTCTTTCCATCATTATTTGGAATGCGCGTGGCATGGGAGCTCTTGCCAAGCGGGCCTTTTTATCTTCAGAATACAGGAAGGACAAAGTTTCTATAGTGGTGATTCTCGAACCAAAATAGGATGCATGCAAGCTTCCTGGGTTAGCAAAGAAAATGGGTTTTCTTAACTATTTTCATGGTGGTGCAGTGAATTCACAGGTCTGGGTTGGATGGAGGGATGGTATTTCGGTTGTGAATCTAGGTGTGATGTCCCAGTGTATTGATATGAAGTTGGAGATGGGTGGTGCTTCTCTTATGTTCTCGTTGGTCTATGCGAGCAATAAGATTGTGGAGAGGAGGGAGCTCTGGTCTCATCTGAAATTGGTACAAGCTGATTCTTTGGCATGGTTCGTGGGAGGCGACTTCAACTCCATCGTGGATATTTCAGAGAAGCAAGGAGGAATGGGGTGAAATGTTGAAAGTATGGTGGAATTCAAAGAGTGCCTGCTAAAAGCAGGATTGTTGGACTTAGGCTTCAAAGGGGCGAAATATACGTTGTGTAATAACCGAAGAGGACAGGATAGGATTTGGAGTCGTCTGGACAGGTGGCTTACCAACGTGCATGGGCTGGACCTCTTCTCTAAATCATCGGTTAATCATCTTTCGTGTATTCTCTCGGACCATGCACCTCTTTTACTAGATATTAAGAGTGAAAATGTGTTTCGAAAGAGTTTTTATTATTAAAGCGAATGTAATAAAAACGATGGGTTCATGAAGGTGGTGAGGAAGTCCTGGGAAGAGGAGGAAAAGGAGAGTTCTTGGGGAGGGATGGTGAATCATCTTGAAAGACTCAAACAGGAGATCAGGTAGTGGTTGGTGGCGCAACAGGACTTGAATATGGGGGTGACATCTCTGCAGGAAGAGGTTGATGGATTGGAGGAGTCTCTTCAGGCTTTGTGGTATGAGGACTTCTTTATCAGGTTATGTGACAAAAGGGTGGTTTTGGTGGAGAAATTGGTAGAGGTGGAGAGGAACTTTATGCAGCGATCCCGAGTGAGATGGCTTAAGGAGGGGGACCGCAACAGCGCTTTCTTCCATGCATGCATCAAGGAAAGGAGGAATATGAAAATCAATCTGAAAAGGGAGGATGGGACCTACACGTCGGATGTGGAGGTGGCAGGTAGGCTTGCTCTGGAACACTTCGAGGGCCTGTGGGCGGGGGAGAATACCAACAGTTTTGAAAGTGAATCTCTAGGGGATTCTGGTTTCACGATCTGTGTACCTACGTTGATTAATTGTTCTGAAAATGAGCACCTCTCATCCTTACCTCAGGAGGGGGAGATTAGGGAAGCTTTGGAGATAATTCCGCGCGAGAGTGCACCTAGACCAGATGGCTTTCCGGCCTCGTTCTACTGTGCTACATGGGATGTGGTCGGGTCCTGTGTAGTGGAGGCTGTTCAGGATTTCTTCCGAGGGGGCCCCCCTGATTAAAGGGATCTCGGATTCAAGGGTGGTCCTTATTCCAAAAATCAAAGACCCTTTTCTCATCAACCATTTTAGTCCGATATTCTTGTGTAACGTCTCATACAAAATCTTGGCGACGGTCATTAGCAGGAGGTTATCCACTTTTCTTCCCAGGATTGTCTCTGAGGAACAGCATGGATTCATACAAGGGAGGAGTATACAGGGGGCGGTTGGAATCACGAGCGAGATGGTTCATGATCTGAACAAGAGGACGGTTGGATCCAATATTATTCTACAGGTGGACATGAAGAAGTCATTTCATAACTTGGAATGGGGTTTTATTCTTCAGGTTATGAGGAGCTTTGGGTTTCCGGAACAGTTCTGTGACATCTGTTTTAAATGCTTTGCCTCTCTGTGGATCTCGGTTTTGTTACTGGGGAAGTGTTTTGGTTTCTTCAAAGTGGTGAGGTGGGTGCGGCAGGGGGATCTGCTCTCTCCGGCTATGTTTGTCATGGATCAAGATGTCTTGTCCATGAATATGAAGAAGGGCATGGTAGAGGGCGTTTTGAAGCCTTTCCGTGGTAGAAGGAACTCGGGGGTTATATCTCACCTGATGTTTGCCGACGACATTCTTTTATTATTGAATGGTGGATGTAGGACTTTAAAAGCCTTTAAGGCCATTGTGGGATTGTATGGGAAGCAGAGTGGGCAGTCGGTCAATCATGAGAAGAGTCATGTGTTAATTTCCAACAAATTCTTGGGATGGAGATGCAGGATCATTCAAGAGGTTCTCGGATGTGGGCAGAAACAACTTCCTATTGTTTACTTGTGGATACCTTTATCGAGCGGGAGGATACTGAAGAGACATTTCAATGGAGTTGTGGATCGCATCTTGGGAAGGATATTCAATTGTAAGAACAAGGTACTTTCGTTTGGGGGCTGGATTATGCTTATTAACAGTGTTTTGTTATCTATTCCCATGCACCTTTTTTCCATCATCAGTCCTCCGAAGGGAACGGTAGAAAGAATTGAGCGCATTCATACATCCTTCTTGTGGGATGCAAGGGGAGACGGCAGGTTCCACTGGGCCTCGTGGAGGAGGATTGCTGGTCTAGTGGAGGAGGGCGGGGTTGGGTTACGAGATCTTCAGGATGTCATTCTGGGATTGCAGGCCAAGCTAGCGTGGGAGGTTATTGTGGGTAAGACACTGTGGGCCAGTTTTTTCAGAACCCGATATGGATGGCATGCGGATCTCTGCACGCGTGGGGCGAAGAGTCTAGCCAGATGCATGTTCTCTCATCTGGACGTTCTTCTTGAGCACACCAGATGGGTGATTGGTCACGGGGAGATCAGTTTCTGGAAGGACACATGGACAGAGGAGAGGCTTTGGTTTGAAGGCTGCCCGAATCCTGACATCTCGTTTAAGGAGGCATGCGGAAGTTATGAGTTCATGCATGAAAATATTAATGTATTGCAAATGAACCACCTCGGAAGTGTGGTTATGAATGATGAACCAGATAAATGTTGTTTCACAGAGATGATCTCGGGACGTTTTAACATGAAGGGGTACAGGAGAATCCTGCATGGTACTAATGCGGCGGTTGGAGCGGAGGAAGATTATTGGTGCAAGGCCTTACCAACAAGAATGAATTTTTTAGTGTGGAGAGTCAGAAACCAATCCTTGCCAACGGAGGAGAATATCCAGGGGAGAGGGATCAGCATGGCCTCACGGTGCTTCTGTTGCGAGCAGCCATGCTCGGAGTCTACAGTCCATCTGTTTTTTCAGGGTCACTAGGCTTGTTACCTCTGGGCTCGGATTTTTCGGTTCAGGTTTCCATGTGGTGAGTGCCACTCGGTTCGCAACTACACTTAGTTTTGGATCTACAGGCTTGATGGTAGGTCGGGGGAACATACAGCGCGCATCATCATTCTGGTAGCCATCTGCTGGACCATTTGGGAGGCTTGCAACTAGGTAAGGTTGGGCGGTGTGAGGTCCTCGTTGTACCTCCAGCTTCGGATGAAAGCCATTATAGTGGAGCTGTCTTCCCTTTTCAAAAATGGTGTTCAATCACCTATGTTGGAGGGTCTGGTCAGTGGACAGGCTGGACAAAAGTTGGATAGAGGACGGTGGGTTAAATGGCAGCCTCCAAATCATGGGTGGAAGCTGAACGTGGACGGCTCATGTGTTGGAGGAATTATGAGGGGCGGTGGCTTTCTTCGAGACTACTGGGGATCGGTTCTGGTTGCCTTTAGCGCTTATTACGGACCAGGTAACTCTATGGGTGCAGAGTTTAGAGCCCTTCTTTCAGGTTTGATGTTCTGCAGGAGGAAGGGGCTCCCGGTGTTAGAAGTGGAATCAGACTCGAAGGTTCTGGTCAGATCTCTGCAGGGATATCAAGACATCTCATGGGATTTAACGTATATATGTCGCCGGTGTGAAGTGGAGACCAACCAGGGAAGGATGGTTCACCATAGTCTGAGGGAGTCTAACTTTGCGGCTGATGAGCTGGCTCGTTGGGGCCGATCTGAGGAGACGCTGGTGGTTTATGACAGCCTTAATTCTCTGCCTTTGGAGTCTGTAAATTTTGTTCGGAAGGACTCTCTTGGCCTTCACTATTTTCGTCCCTTGTGAAGTGTAATCTGGTTTTTTTCTTGGTATTAATAAAAAAATAACTTTCAGTCATATGAAGCTACCATGAATAAATATTGAATAATATATATGTAAAGGTAAATAACTGAAAACATATGAAATTTAAATAACTGGGTAAGGAATAATAAATTTGTAAAGGTAATTAATGGAAAAAATCCATTTAATGAATAAGGTGATAATAAAATGAATCCATATAATATTTCATAGTGAAAATATCATGAATAATAATAACTAATATATGAATGAAATAATTACTTAATTATTAGATTTCATGTTTCCTAGGAACATTTCACATCCGTGTTATCATTTTGAGGAATTATTATTTTTATTATTGAACTTATGTTTATACATGAGTACTCTCTAGGTTTTTTAGTGTGAAATATGAGTTTTGGGTTAACAGTATGTGGTGCACGGTTGACGTACGAATTGGAAAACCATGCGCCCCAACCCAAGAAACCATGTGCCGAGTGTCATTTTTTGTACAAAGGTGAACCAAATGGTTGGTGCATGGTTTGTAGGTCATGTGGTAAAACTATGTATCTTTTCCATCTTGGATAGTGAGGGGCGCACGATTTAGAAAACCATGTGGGAAAAATCGTGCACCGTGTCAAGGTCATTAAAAATTGTAAAATGATGGTTGTTTCCTATTGATATTTGACCCAAAATTCCCCATTTTATTCCCCACTTAATATTTCCAACCATATTCACCTCCAACCCTCCCCTTTTCCCCATTGGACATCGAATTTTGGGATAGATTTAGTGGGAAATTTCCTAGAAACTCCAAGTAAGTCCCTCATTTCTTTACTTCTTCCTCTATTCTAGGGTTTCCCTTCTTCTATCTTTGGTTTTCATATATCTCTCATGTTAGGTGAACTATTTAGGGTTATATCTATATTCTTAGGGTTGAATATTTATTTTTATGGTTTGATATTTCCTTTATAGAGTTCACATGATGTGTGGTTGTGGTTTTTCACCAATTTATAGAAGTTTCTACACTTGAGGTAGGTGGTTCCATGATTAAACATTATATGGTGCTTTTGATATGCTTTCTTTTCTTCCTGGTTGTGTTCTATGCATTTTTATGAGGTTTGAACTGTTTTTTAATGGTTTTAAGATGTGTATGGTTTGAATGTGGTTTTTCTAAAAGAAATTGGTTGTTTTCAAGTATGTTCCTTTTTTGTTCTTATTGAATCATTTTTATAAATTGAGAAAGTGGTCTAATAAATTTTGAAATTGGTGAGAAACATGTTTGAATGTGTAATTAGTGTGCATTTGAATTGAAAATAGTTTTTTATTATGAGAAGTGTTGGTTTCATTGGTGTGTTCATAGTACATATGTGTACATATAAATGTGGTGATATATATATGACATGAGAAAATTAAAATTGAGTGAAAAATGAATCCTTGGTGAATATTTTTGCATACTATGACAAGTATTCTTGTTGTATTGGTAGGGATTAGGCATAGTTCTTTATAGTAAGATTGACAATGAAACACTAACTAAACTATGATGATTGGAGAGCATCAAAATTTTGAATAGATTCATCTCTAGTGGCTCGTGCATGAGGGCGATAATCAGTGTGGTTTTTATACCACATTTCACCAAGAGATGAGGTAACTAGTGTTCTATTATATCTAGGGCCTATAGGGGTTTCCCATGACATAGTGAGATTTTGTGATATCATACTTACTGTCGGTATATGGTCCACGTTGTTGGTTATTTCAAAATCAATGCATTTTTTTTCTTTTAAGTGTTTTTCTATAAGAATTTTTTATAAATTTTATTTTTATAAAACTTTAATATTTATTTTTAATTATAATGTTTTGTAATTTAATATCTTTTATTGGGGTTCATCGTACTGAGATTTGGATCACACCATGCATACACTTATGGGTGTATATAGACCTTCTATTGTTTGAATCAGGTAAATGAAATATGTATGGCGATGGTGTTTTGGGTTTCTAGTGGTCTTCCTCATGTAGGATTTGGTTGAGGTGGTGGATTGAGGATGGATTACTTATTACCATATGGTGGTTTCTGGATAGTTTTTTGTTCCTTTCTAATTGTAGATATTTTGGTTTTTTCCTAAAGCTGTAAAACCTGTAATCTAAAAATTATCATACCCTGTTTGGATTTGTCTATTTATCATTGTGTTATTTATTTATATTGATTATATACACATATTTAAATGGATTAAAATATTTCCATATAATATTGTGATACCTAATCACTAGTTTCCAGCCTATGGGGATTGGGAATTCCCATCGGTCCATGCTAAGGATTAGGTCGGGTGTCGGTTTGGAGGGAACCCTAGATAAGTTCATGAAAAAATGGTATCAGAGCCTGGTAGTTCTCTTTTGTGTCAAGTTATTTTTGGATTAGTATAGATATAATGGATATAGGAATAATGGGTCTTGAGGTTCTTATTGAAAGTATGGTTCCTATCCAGAACACCTCATGACATATCTCAAGTCACCCTAGGATGTTGGGATTTTTTTACTTCTCTTCTCAGAGATACATATGGGTTACAGAATGTATATGGACATTGGGTAGGGTGGAGTCTTTTGGTAGTTCTGGTTTGTTATTGAGATAGATTTTTTTGTGTTTCGATACAAGGATGTGTTTGATATTTCTTTTTATTGCTGAAATTTTTCATATTTTTCATTGAATGTTGTGTTGATATTTTTCTTATAGTTGTTGGTTGTTGTAGTAAAATGAATCCTTAGAAAATTCCTATGAAATCATAGGAATATAACAATGATATTTATCCCTCTCTAATTGATTAGATACTAGTGAAATTTATGGTTCGGGATTTCTATTATTTGGGATAGAAAGTGGGATATTTTCCTTCTCTGATTTGAGATATTAAATTTTGTTCGGGAAAGGAAAAAACTCAAGAGTTCCTCAAAAATAAGCCTCCTTATTTCTAGGGAAATGTGGAACCCTATGAGGTGGGGGAATGGATTGAGATGATCGAGAGGATATTTGAATTTCATAAGACTTCTGAGGAAATCTGGGTGAAGTGAAATAAATTATTTCTATAAGGTCCCAGTCAGAGGTGGTGGGACTCATTGGTTTAAATTGGAAAGAATAATTAGATGAGTTGGAAATATTTTAAGATCATTTTCAAAAAGTAGTATTTTTCTAGGGTATTGGCCTATTCTAGGTATTGATAGTTCATGGAAACTATGCAAGGAGATATGATAGTGAGGGAGTATTCTAACTGCTTTACTGAGTTGGTACGGTATGCACCCGAGATCATCTCTAATGAAAAGATGAAGGTTCAGAGGTTCAAAAGTGGGTTGTGGCCAGAATTTTATTCTCAGGTGTTTATGTTTAAGCTAAGGACCTATGTTAAAGTTTTCTATCATGCCATGATGGTATAAATTAATTGAAAGGATAATCATGGTTCTCTTAGTTCAGTGTCATTAGTGGGCAGTGATAGTTCACATAAGAAGAAGAGGAAGTGGGATGAGTAGGAGAGGAAAAGAGGTGTAAACTTGATCCATCTTTCTCAACTATCACCGTCAGTATGTTCTAACGCTAGATCAGTTGTGTTCCATTAGTGCGGGAAGTTAGGGTATGTGCAGTCGATAGGTCTATCCCCACCTATATCTTTCCATCGGTGTGGACATATGGGACACTTGCATCTGTTTTTTTGGGTCACACATTCTTATCAGAGTGGTGCAGGATCTGTAGCTCCTAGGGGAATGTCAACCCAGTCAGATCCATCTAGGACAGTGGGGTAATGGTTTGGTGGTCATGGAGTTATGACTGGATAATATTATAGGAAAACTCATTTCAAGGTAAAATCGTAGTTTATTGGTCATTCCTATACTAAAGAAGAGAAAAATCATCTTCCAGTTGTGGATCAGGCACCAGTGGGAATAGAGGAAGGACATGTGACATTTTGAGGTAATTTTTTTATTACATCATCCTTAGATTTTTTTTTACACTAATGATTTAGTTTATTTTATCTCTACCCATATCATGGATGTGTTATAATTTCCAACTGATATTATGCCTTATTTGATGGAGTTTGTAATTATGCTTGTTAATAAGAGAAATCAAGGTCTCAGGTGTCTGTCTTGTACATTCACCATCTCAGGGGTCGAGTTGGAATGGGATTTCCTTGTTCTAGATATTGAACTATTTGACATACCCCTTGGAATATATTAGATGGTGTGCATCCATGGACAAATTTATTTTTATATGCGTCAATTGAGTTTCATGGAACTTTATGGTATTACACAAGTTTTTTATGGTGAATGTGATCTCCGGTCAGGTTGTGCGAGACCCCCACTCTCAAAATTGTGTAATATCATTTTTCAATTATCATTACTCATTATATAGTATTATGGTGGTACTTCTTAGGTTATATTACTCCTTGTGGTGGATTAGTTTCTAGAGGTTTTTTCAGAGGTTTTTTTGGGCTCGTCTTCAATGTGGGATATAGAGTTTGCTATTGCTTTGGTGCTAGAAACACTGCTGATATCTCATCCCTCGAACCGTATGACCCCCACCAAGATGATGGAATTAAGGATACAACTGGAAAATTTATAATCTGAAGTATTAATTCACCCGAGCACCTATCCTTGGGATACCCCAGTCCTATTTACAAATAAGGTCAATGGAACTCTACAAGTATTCATTGATTACCATAAGTTAAAAAGGTAACCATCATGAACAAGTATACCTTACCCTGCATTGATGACTTGTTTGATCAGTTTATGGGGGAAAGGTGGTTCTCAAAAATTGACTTATTTTTTTGTTATTAAAAATATCATTCCAATGTAGGTACAACCATTATGAGTATTTGGTCATGCCTTTTTGGTTGACGAATGCTCTAGTGGTCTTCATTGAACTTAAGAATAGGGTGTTCTATTAGTATCGTGAATCCTTTGTCATGGTATTTATGGATGAAATCCTATTTTATTCTGTATATGAGTAAGACCATTAGAGGCCTTTGTGGATAATGTTGGTAACTCTTCATAATAATTGTTTATATGCCAAAATTTATATATAAACCTTCTAAACCGGAAAGTTGATGTTTCTGGGTCATCTGATCTCGGAATGAGCAGTTTTGGTGAACCCCAAGAAAATTAGTGCAATAATATCATTGGAGAAACAAAATAATGTGTTTGAGATCATAATATTTATTGGATTCATAGGGTATTATAGATGGTTCTTTCAAGACATCTCTCATATTAATTCTTCTGTTATGGTGATCACCTGAAGAGGGGTGAAGTTTGAATAGATACTTGAATGCCAAGTGTTATTTGAGGAGATTAAAAGGTGATTGAACACAGCCCCACTTCTGATTTTTAGAGAATATAGAAAGGTTTACGGGGTTTATTATGACACCTCAAGTATGGGACTTGGTTGTGTGATGATGCAGGATGACCATGTGGTGGATTATGGTTCTCGCAAGCTCTCACAGCATGTAAATAATTTACAAACCCATGGAAGGGAGTTAATAGCGGTTATTCATGTCATGAAGATATGGTTCCATTATCTTTTTGGGGAGATATTTCTAGTTTATTCTAATCATAATATTTTATCTTATATTTTGTCATAAAATGATTTTAACTTTAGGCAGTGCCACTAGTTTGAGTTTCTTTAGGGGTTTGACATTGATAATGTTTATACCATAGGAAAAAGAAATGTGGTGGTAGATGATTAGAGAAGAAAAGTGCCAGTGCAATCATTGATAAATCCCAGTAATGAGTGGAAGTTTACGGGACTTTTTTATTAGATGCACCTAGAGACAAAGGAGCATATTGGAAGTGAATTATTGGCTAGTGTGTAGTTGACACTATCAATTTTGGATTTGATTCATCTAGAGCATCCTGGTGATGAGATATACCAGTATTATATGCCGTTTCGAAATCATTGGGAGATGCCTTATGATTGGTCATTGACTTCAGAAGGAGTTTTGTGATTTAATAGTCACATTATAGTGTCATTGTTTATGTGGAAGGTGGTTATTTGGGATATCCACTAGTCCCAGTAGTACATTCATCCTAGTTCTACCAAGATGTATTATAATGTGTTTTGGTAGCTCTGGTGTCTAGGTATGAGGTAGGATGTGGTTGAATTCATATCAAGCTATTATATGATTCTTCAGGTTAAAGAAGAGTACAAAAGACCCTTCAAGTTACTCCAAACACTACCTATTTCTACCAAGAAGTTGGATTAGATTGCTATGGACTTTATTGTGGGATTACATCATAAACCTTAGGGAAATAATTCCATTTGGGTAGTGACTGATCATTAGAACAAATCCTATCATTTTATTATAAAAATATATTTAGTTAAGGTGGATGAGATGAACCGGTTATATGTTTAGGATGTTGTGAGTCTTCATGGTGTGTAGTCAGAAATTGTTTCTAATAGGGACCACCATTTCACCTAATGGTTCTAGGAATTCCCTCAAAGGAAATGGGGTCAGAGTTCAAGTTTAGTATGGCATACCGTCCTCAAATGGATGGTCATATGGAGTAGGAAAATTAGATTTTGGAAGACATGCTCCAGGCCTGTGTCTTGGATTTTCAAAGGTTCATGGGATAACTATTTTGGTGTTGGTTGAGTTTTCATATAACAATAGTTAACTATCCTTGATTCAGATGGCTATCTTTGAGGCAATTTATGGTCATCTGTGTCAGTTTCTATTATGTTGTGATAAGGTAGGTGAGACCTCATTGTTGGGATCAAGTCTTGTGAATGAGATGTTTGAGAAAGTAAATATAATCGAGTAGTGGTTATTGATAGATATGTGTTTATATAAGTCTTATTATGATCATATAAACTGTGCTTTGGAGTTTTCTATTAGTGAATGGGTGTATCTAAAAGTGGAATCTCACTTGAGTCATCATCTTTTTCGTAATCGAGGGAAGCTAACATTGAGGTGTCTTGGGCCTTTTGAGAATACCAAACAGTTTGGTAAGGTAGAATATAGGTCTTATTTAACCTTGTAGCTCATGTAATTTCATGACTTATTCCACATATCTTAGTTGAAAAAATATACCCCAGATCTACCTCATTTGTTGAATTAGGAAGAGTTAGAGTTGGAGCTAGGTTTTTAATTCTTTGAACAGCCAGTGAGGATTGTAGATTCCTAAGAAAAATTGCTTCCTGGGATATATATTCCACTAGACTGATTCCTTTGGTAGCAAGGTAATTATTTTCATGAGAAATGGTAGTGGAAATCTTGGGTTGAATAAGTGCGCCCATTTTTATTCTCCAATCACACTTCAAGTTGACTTTTCAAAGGTGTAAAGTTTCAATGGTGGGGATAATTTTCACATATATGGTTTCATTTTGACATATTATTTTATTTATTACTGGTTTTATGTTTATCCTAGAGTATTCCTAGATTTGTTTTTGGTGAAAATGGGATTTTTTGGGTTAACATCTTGTGGTACAAGGTTGGCACATGGTTTTGAAAATCATGCACTCTTACCCAGGAAACCATGCAACCAAGTGTCATTTTTTGGACAAAGGTGATATGCACAGTTTTTTAATGGTTTTTAGGCCATGTGGAGAAATTGTGTATCTTGTCCCCCTTAGATAGTTACAGGAACACAGTTTCTGCATGGTTTGGAAAACAGTGCGGGAAAACCATGTGCCATGTCCAGGTCATTAAAATTTTTAAAATGAAAGTTGTGTCCTCTCAGGAATTAACCCCAAATTTTTTATTTTCTTCTCTACTCTAAATTTATATCCCTAGGATCCTATAATCCTCCTCCTTTCTCCCTTGGACCTCCATTTTTTTGGTTTATTTAATGTAAAATCTCCAATAAGCTCCAAGTAAGTCCTTTATTTCTTGATTTCTTCCTCTCTTCAAGGGTTTATCTTCTTCCTTCTTGGGGTTTCATACCTAAAATGGGTTGGGTGACCTATTTTGTGTTAGATATCAATTATTAGGGTCTAAAAATGATGTTTCTGATTTGATTTTTCTTTTTTAGGGTTCTGTTGAGGAGTGTTTGTGGTTTCACACTGATTTCTAGATGTTTCTACACTTGAGGTAGGTGGATCAATGATTAAACATTTTTTATGATTTTTATATACTTGATTTGATTCTTGGTTGTGTTCTATAAATTTTTTATGATGTGTGAAATTTATTTTTGAATGTTTTAAATATTTTTATGGTTTAAAATTGGTTTTTATAAGGTAAATGTTTTGTTTTCAAGTGTGTTCTATTATTTTATTTATTAAAGGTTTTATATAAATTATCCCAGTGGTTTAATAAATTGTTCAATTTGTGAGAATGTATTCATGTGAATTGAAATGAGGTTTTTCATATAATAAATCTTGGTTTCATTGGTGTGTTCACATTTCTTGTGTGTGCATATAAATGTGGTGATACATCTATGGAAAGAGAAATAGAAATTGAGCACAAAGGTAATCCTAGGTGACTAGGTGGGTAGATTAGGACTAGTATGCTAGTTGGATCAGTGGGGGTGATGCTTGATTCTTTATAATGGTGTTGAAAATACAACACTAACTAAACTATGATTATTATATACCAATAGAATTTTGGATATATTCCACTCTAGTGGCTTCTTTACGAGGACAACGATCAAAGTGTGTTTTATACCAAGTTTCACTGAGATATGAGGTACCTAGTGTTCCACTATAGCTAGTGCTTGTAGGGCTTTTACGTGACATAGTTCTCTTTTTTGATATCATACATACCACTGGCATGCGGTTCACCTTGTTGGTTATTTCAAAAGAAAGCATGTATCCCTTTAAATTGTTTTTCTATAAGAATGTTTCAAACTTTTATTTTTATAAAACATGCATGTAAATTTATCTTATAATGTTTTGGTATGAAATATCTTTTTTTGGGTGTTATTCTACTGTTTTATACCTCACATACTGTATACACCTTTTGGTTTATATAGACCATTTTATTTTTGACACTGTTAAAGAAAATATTTATGGAGATGGTGGTTCGGGTTTCTAGTGTCCTTCCTCATGTAGGTGGTGGTGGTGGTGGTGGCTAGAGGGTGACATCCCTCTTATAATATAGTGGTTTTGGGATAGTTTTTTGTTCTTTTTTTGTAGCTACTTGGGTTTTTCTCTAAAGTTATAAAACGTTGAATCTAAAATTTGATTCCCTTTTTGTCACAAGTTATTTATCATTTTTTTGTCTATTTATGATGGTTATTTAGGCTTATATAGATTGGTGGAACTATTCCCAAAAAATATTGTGATACCTAAACACTATTTTCCACCTTGTGGGGATTGGAAACACCCTTCGAACTATTCCAATGATCAGGATGGGTGTCATGTTGGATGGAACCGCATCTTGGTTATTGAAAAAACAATATACCTTTAATGTTAAGATCTATTTTCAAGAGATTTTAAATCTACTTGGTAAAAACCCATCTCATTTGACCAACTGATTCATCCCATTGGATTACCAATGAATTGAGGGGATATTAGTACATGATCCCCACGTTTCTCTATCGGTCCAAAACATTCCACATATATAAAATAATCTATTCGATTTACAAACAATGTGCCTTATCAAATATCCATATTGAGTAATGGATACAGATTTAAAAATATTTACCAAATAAATCATATATCAATTAAAGTAAAAAACAATTGGAAAAATTTTATACAGTTTAGTAAATATTCATATCTATCATAAAATAAAATGGAAATTTAATAGAAATATAATTTACAATGTAAAATTATTACAATAAATTTATTGTCTTGTGATAAAATTAACAATCACAAAACAATGTGATATTGTTCAATAACTATTACCACTTTTTAATTTTCAATAAAATTCCCCTTGGATGAAATAATTCAAATTATAACTTATGATAAATAAATAATGAATTATTCATTATAATACATGTCTTGGGGAATTAAATACACCATTTAAAAGTGAATTGGTGAAAAATAACCTAAAGGACTCAATATAATGTAAATTGAGATGAAATCCATTACCTTATTCTTCCTTTTACACGAACACCCATTAACCTATTGTATAATGATTTAAATCATGTTATTAATTTATTCCATAACCATATTAATATTTATAACATCATGTATTATTCTTTTATATCTTTTTAATACCCGTTTAGAATTAATCATTCATTATATTCATCGTTAATAATGTTAATTACCTTGTTTTTCAAGTATATTTTGACTTGATTTTTTCATTCCAATTTTTCTGATCATGATTTCACTATACCCATAATTTAAAACTTTATCAAAATATCATATATATTCAATATATATATTTCTATTAGTTAATAAAATTAGGTGATAGGAAATTAAATACATTGTTTATGGAGACAGTAGGTTTTCCGTACACATGAACGATGATTCCATTTTCTTATCGTATAGAAACAAAGAAAAGTAAATGATATATATATGATCATTTAAGTATTATTTTTTTCATATATGTTATATAAACTTATTAAAACCATCATTAATATATTCCATGTAAAGTGTTAATGAATAACATTGCTTCGCGAGGTGGTAGTCCTCCATACACATTAACGAAATTATCATATTTCTAAAAAATTGAAATAATGGAGGTCTATGTTATATAATAATTAAATAAGCATGAATATATCATAAATATAATATATATCATATATAAAAATTATTCTCATCATTATTACCAACCTTTAATGGTATTAATGTAAAAACGAACAACTTTTGTTCACAAGGAACATGTCGGTCATACACAGGAATGATGATTTTATAATCCATTTTATGAAAGTGTGTGAAGATATAGGGATTACCCATTTCACAACATGATCTAGTAATATTTAAGATACTAGGATAACTATTTAATCATGATATAAAAATAATTTATGGAGGTGGAGATGGAAATAAAATAAAAACTCTTTTAGAAAAACATTACCTCTTCTTCGGGTATCCTTAATAAGATTGCAATAATTCATTCCTATGTAGAATGTTTTCCATATATAAGGATTCTATGATGTGGGAGTGGAATTTTTTAAGTGAATTAGGTAGAGTTTGAATGATCAAAATTTATATTTAGGTGTGAATAAAGGATGGGAGTCAGATCCCTTTTATAGTGGAGGAGGAGTGGCATTCCCGTTAATAATAATAAAAACACTATTGGCTTGTCTCTTATATGTATTCTGCCTCCAATAATGAAAATTGTTTCAAAAAACAAGGGTATATGTTATAAATATATCTGTAAATTGGGTTTTTGACATGTTATGGGTCATTTCCACACCTTATCTTTTAAGATTAATGACCAATTAATCTCATTTTTACCTTAATCACTTTTATTAACAATAATTATCTTCTCTCATCACATTCGTTAAAAATTTCATTGAGATTATTATAAATTAAAAATTATTATGAATAAAAATATTTAACTCATTTTTCTATATTCAAACCACGTGATTGAAAAAAAATCAAAATTTATCCTACAAAAGAGATGAGAATGCGTGTTTTTAATGTGAAAATTTTCAAAATCTTACTAAGTATTTATATATAAATTCAACATAAAAATTATTCCAATGAAATATATTGTATTAATATATGTATAATTTTTCTAATTTTTCTTTAAATATATTTTATAAAGTAACTTAACCTTATAAATTATTTAGATGAAAAGTTAGTTTTAATTAAAATTCAGTATTTTTCACTATTCATTAAAAAATGAAACTTTTGAGAAAAATATTGAAAATTCAATCTAAAATAATTTTGAAGTTATTTAATCATAAATTATTCTTATTTTTTAAAATAAAATTTATTAATGTTTCCAAATTTAGTTTTAAATCAAGTGTTACATTAATAGGTGAAAACTACCATTAGAAAATACTTCTTTTTATGAGTAAATTTGGATTTGTTCTTATATTATACCTATTATATATTTTAGATGAATTTAAAAAAAATAATTTAATATATAATATGTAAATTTTATTAATACTATCTAATAAATATTAATAAATTTAATTTATCAATATAAAATTCCTGTGGTGGATAAATAGTTTATATAAAAACATTTCCTTTATTTTCAATTTGGTTTTATATTCATTTATAATTAATAGGTAACTAATGAATTCAACTATATATTTTCATAATTTATTAAATCCTATTAATAACCACAAATTTAATATCTTGGAGGTAATTTTAATTTTAATTAATAATATTTATAGTATTTGGTAAGACTTGGTCTTGCATATAACATAATCCATTGAAGAAAGTAATCGTTGTTTGTAATGAATGCTAACTTAGTATTATAAGAAATGAATTCTATAGAATATATTGATTTTATTTAAAATATTAAATTTATATTTATGTATTCAGATTTTATATTCCCATGTACTCTTGGTGTCTCACTACGTACATGCAGTTGAATGGAATTTTATTCTTTTAGAATTTTCAGGTATTACATTCATCTCTCCTACATAAAAAAGCATCCTTTAAATTTCAGGGCTATTACCTTCTAAAAATATGTGAATCTTTATACATCGTATTTTCCTATATATCTAATGTTTCTTCTTCCATTTTTTTATTCCTCTAGAGTACCTTTACTAGAAGAGTCATTTTTTTCTTCAATACTTTCTCTATAGTATCAAGAATACTATTTGGTTCTTCGCTATATGATTGATCATGTTATAAAACTATTTCATCAAAGTTGATAATAGGTGTTGGGTATTACATATACTTTCTTAGAAATGATACATGAAACACATCATGTAGTTTTGAGGGGTTCTAAATCATTTTCAAATGATAGGTGGAAACTCTAATTCGTTCAATAGTTTCAGAGGGTCTAATATACTTGGGTCTCAGTTTCCCTTTCTTAATGAAACTTATAATACCCTTCCATAGTGATACTTTTAGAATAACAGGATATTCCACTTGTAATTCAAAATATTTCCTCCAATTATTGTTATCACACTTTTTTCTACTTTGATTTTCTTTAATTCAATCCATAATAACCTTTACCTTTGTTTTTTTCTCATCAATAATTTATGGTACTACAAGTTTACTTTCACCAATTTCTTCCCAAAAAATTAGAGTGCGACATCACTTTCCATATAATTCTTCGTGTGGAACCATTATTATAATTTAATGGAAACTACTATGATAGTAAAACTCTAACATAGGAAAATACCAGTCGCACATACCATGAAAGTCGAGTAAGCATGACCTCCACATGTCTTCCCTTGTTTGTATAGTCCCTATGAACAATGCATCAGTACGAGGATGGTAGGAATTGGTCAAATTAAGCTCAGTATCAAGATCCTTATAAATAATCTTCTATATATATTTTTTTGTAAATCACATATCACAGTAATACAAAATAGATATAGTTTATCTGATAAGTCTTTCAACTTCATTAATATAGAGCCTTTTGAGTCCCCCAAGATGTAAATCCTCTCTATAGAAATAAAATGAGCAGATTTGGTTAGGTGATCAATGATAAACCATATTGAATAATTATTTGGTAGTACTATGATAAATCCCAATATATTTTCATCCCATTTTGACAAAGTAATAAGAATAGGTTTCATGACTCTTTTAGGATGCTTCCTCGCAACATTAACTTTTTGAAAAACTAAACATATAGACATATAATATGAAGTTTAATGTATCTTCTTATCCCACCAAAAATGTTACTTCAAATAATTATATATTTTTTGTGATATTGGTGTGTTTAGGGAAATTTTAGCCATTTGAGTTGGCCAAAATTTCCATTTTTATCTCATTTATAAAGGGGACACACAATCTATTTCCAAATTTTATAACACCATCTTTAAAAATGAGGTCTTGTAATTTCCCATTATTCATGACTTTAATCTTCTTCAGGATGTTCTCATCATCAGTTTGAGAAATCATTATCTTCTCTAATAAAGGTTCTTCATTAATAATTTGAAAAATGATTGATGTATCTCCTTCTAAAAAATCACATATCCATGTTTACTTGATCTGTGAACATAGGATCCTTCTCAATCATCATATAGGTCAGAACTCCATGATCCTTCCTACTCAATGCATCCACTACCTTATTATCTTTTCATGGGTGGTACTATATTAAGAAATCATAATCTTTTAGTATCTCAAGCTATCTCATTTTTCTCATATTTATCTATTTCTGTGAAAAAGTATTTCAAGACTTTTTATCCCTCTATATCTCACATATTTCCCTATAGATATACTATCTACATATCTAGAAATTGAATATTATAATTTACTACTCAAGACCATGTGTTGAATATTTATATTCATGGTTCATAAAATTCTTTGATATATATATAATAACATTATAAATTTTTATTAGGAATTTTCCAAGTCCTTTCAATGATGCATCACTATATATCACAAACCCATCACTTATAGATTATAGAGTCATAATCGGTGCATTAAAAATATCATATTCAGATCATCAAAACATTATTCACATTCCTTTTTCCAAACAAACATAACCACCTTACATGTAAGATCGGTTAACAGGGTATCCAATTGGAAAAAATTCAGAGTGAATCACAGATAGTAACCTACCAAAATAATGAAACTATGTACATTATTTATGTTCATTGGTGTAAGTCATTCTCTAAAATCATTTTTATTTTCAGGATCAACTAATGTTCTATTTTGGGAGATAGTGTGTCAATGAAAAGAAAATCCATGAAGCCATAAGTAATAATTACTAAATTTTCCATATAACCCATTCCTCATAAGGGTCTTAATAATGATCTTTAATTGCTTCTCGTGGTCCCGATATCTTTTATAATACACTCAAACATCATCAATTAATACCATAATAAAATCTTAGAAATATTCCTTAAATAGTCTATTCGTTAGATATAAGAAAAATATAGTTATTTATTTAATCCAAATGGAATTACTATAAAACTATAATGCCCGTACCTCATTCAAATAGTTTTCCTCAGAATTTCTTCCTTCTTTACTCATAGTTAGTGTTTCCTAGAATGAAGATCAATCTCTGAAAATAATTGGTTCTTTGAATTTTATCTAATAAGTCAACAACACGAGGTAAATGATACATGTTCTTTATCATAATTACATTTAATTCCATATAATCAATTCATATCCCCATTTATCCATATATCTTCTTAATATAAATGGATACCCATGGAGAAACACTAGGGAGAATAAATCCCTTATTACCCAAATCATCTAGTTATTTCTTCAGATCCAAAAATTCTATAGTTCCCAATCTATAGGGTGTCTTTGAAATTGGTTATTCATCTAGGATTAAATAAATTGATAACTCATCTTTACACTATTGGGTGTGCCTAAGAAATTTCTCTAAAAATACAACAATTTATTCCTATAATATAGGTACATATTCAATTTAAATATTACCCTCTTTATCCATATATGTTGTTTTCTCTTCATCCCAAATAATTTCATTCAGTAGACCTAATGGGGTGGATCTATATAATAATCATATTTTGATGTTTTTACTTTAAATATAATTAATTCTTTATCTTCTATAAAAATGGTGATTCCCTTTTTCTTTCAATATATGTTTGTATTATATTTTGAAATCCAGTCAATTCTGATAATTATATGGATGTTAACTATAGGTATTATAATATTTTCATCAAATAAAGAATTTTTATGTGTAATAATGGGGACTATATGACTGATCATTTTTGTAATGAGACTTTCCTTATGGTTTTTGACTGAAAAATCCATTATTCAATCAAAAGGTAAAAATATAATTTTCATAGAAAACTGGGTTGATATAAAAGAGAGCGATGATACGAAATAAAATAAATTATTAGCCCAATTTCAATATATGATTAAATTTTCCTCCAACACATAATTGGTTACTTATATTTTATACATAGTGATCATATAAGCTTGATCTTATTCTCTTGGCCTCTTCTATTTTGGATTAACCTGATGATTGGGAAATTGGTGTGAGTAATGACACATTTCTCTATAGCTAAAGAACTAAACATCATTTCTTTGTTTCCTCTCCTTGAATTAATTTTCTTGGTGACCATTGTTTTTATAAGTATAAAAAATAATTATCCCTTTAAGAATTTCCCATTGTGATTCCTTCCACAAATCCAACAATGTGGAAATTGCATCATTTTCTTATTATTTTATGATGCATTCCCTTCATAAAACTTGTAAGATAACCTATTATTCTCTTTATTTCTAGATAATTCCATTTTTATATTGATTTTTCCTAAATCTATTTCATCTTATGATGAAAAAATTAGGGATACCATCATTGTTCATATACTTGGATTAATTCCATCAAGAAAATGGACAATCTTACACTCCATTTTCTGTGGGTAATCTATGGAATACCTGGATAACCTTGTAAAGGTAGCTTCATAATCTCTAAAACTTTATTCTTTATTTCTCATTAAATTATAAAAATTTATCTTCATATCAATTTTTTCTTCATGAGGGGAAACATTAAATAATAATGCATCATTAAAATCTTTCCATTCCATGAGTTCTATTTACTCCTCCTCCCTAGTATCTTGGATCAATAACCACCATTGATTAGTTTCACCTTTGATAAAATATAATAAAAATGTAACCTTTTCCTTTTCCCCACATCCTAAGGACATAAATTCCATCTCCAATACTTATTCCATTTTTCATATACTATTGGATTCGTAGTCATACTAAATGATGGTGGATTCTTTCACATAAATCGGTCTATCATAGGATATTATTATTATAGATCATATTTCTCTATCTTTGAAAGTTTATTCTTTATAACGTTATTAAGAAACATTAATATATCCATGATTTTATCTATTACAATACTAGTTGTATTGCTTCCATTAATTGGTAAAAAATCGACATTTTCCAGGAGTATTGATACCATTATTCCTTCTAGATTTCATTTCTAAATAATAAAATATACTATATTAGATCATGAAATTATGAATTTTAAATCATTATATATAACTCTCAAACAATAGGATTTTCTTCTATATATATCCTCAATGTACATCATAGGTTCATTCTCTTTAATCTAGGTTTTTCTTAATCTAGTTCCCAAGGTTTCTACTAAACTTTATTTGAAACAAACTCTAATAACCCTGACTTAAGTAACCCTGATAGGGTTCCTTACTTTATTAAATTGGCATAGATACAAGATTCATGTCCCAAAGGAATAAATAGTTTAGCAGTTTTGGAAAACCATATTACATAAATTTCATCTATATTACATTGGAAAAATGAAAATAAAACATAATACATAAAAATAATAATTAACTGCGTTCCTTAAATGTAATTCAAAGATCACTTATTCATTACCTGGGGAAATAAAAAAAATATAAGGGTAAGATCAAATGGATGATAAGTTTTAAATATAGTGAATTCTATCATGAATCAATAATTAATAATTAATATGGAATGGAAAATAACTAAATGCACATTCCTTTTAAACAAATGGATAAGGTATAATCAGTATGGAAAGTTAAATAATTGAACACACAATCCATTTAATCAATAAGATGAGAATGAAATGCATCAATACGATTTTCATATTGAAAATTTCATTGATAATGAAATGTAAAATATAAATTCAATACATTATTAATTATTGGACTTCATGTTTCCTATGAACATGATAATTTTACCATCATGCTTTATTCTCAAGATAGTTTAAAAATACTAGGTAAAAACACATTTGATTTGGACAACTAATTTGTCCCATGAGACTATATATGCCTCTAGGGTATATCATTATCTAGGCCCCACCCAATTCTAATGGAAAAAATCATTCCTAATTCATCAAATAATCGATTTAATTCATAATCAATGTGCCTTATCAAATATCCATATTGAGTAAAGGATAAATATTTAACAATATTTCCCTAATAAATCATATAAAAATTAAAGTAAATAGAATATATAAAAAATTTATACTATTCAGTAAATAATGATATCTACCATAAAATAATATGGATATTTAATATAAATGTAATTTCTCCTAAAAATGATTACAAAAAAGTGATTGTTTCAAGTGAAAGTCAACAATCACAAAAGAAAGTGATATTGCTCAATAAAGTTTACCGAGTTTTAATTTTGAATTCAAATTCAGTTGGATGCAATAATTCAAATTAAAACATAAAATACCCTGAAAATTAACTATTCATGATGATACATTTCAAGGTAAATTAATACACCATGTAAAAGTGAATTGGTGCATAATAACAAATAAGTCTCAACAGAATGTAAATTGAGACAAGATCCATTACTATACACTACCTTTTAGTTGAACACCCTATAACTTCATAATAATGGTTTTAATAATGTTATTAATTTATTACAAAACTATCTTAATATTTATGACATCATTTATGATTATTTTATAACACATTATTAACTGTTTGTTAAAAACATTTCATTATTTTCATCATTTTTTGTGTTAATTTCTATTTTTTAGTATGTTTTTGAATTGATATTTTTCTTCCCATTACTATGATCATTATTTCACCATCTTCAAAAGTTAAAATGATGAAAATATCATATATATTTATTATATAGGTATTCATAATAATCTACAAAATTTGGTGATATGAAATGAAATACACCATTCATGGAGATGGTAGGTCATACATCTGCATGAATGGTGTTTTCATTTTTTTTATCATATTGAATGAAAGAAAAGTATATTATATATATATATATATATATATTATCATTTTAGTATCTTCTTTATGTCATATATCATATATTTTTATTATAATGACCCTTAATATATATAGACTTGGTTATTGAGCTATATGACATTAAAATATTTTCGAGAATATTTCTGAAGCCAAGTGTTGAGTCAGCATAATGAATTAAGGGCCTCAAGATCCTTGGAGTGGTGATTTTAAAAATATTAAATATATTTTTTTCATGTGTGTGTAGTTTTATATGAAAATATAAATAACGCCCATCCGGAGTCTCAGATCAGATTTCTAAGGTCTTCATCGAGTCCAGAACATTGTTTTTACCCTAGGTGCAACATAAAGTTGTATGAACCAGGAGTTTTGGATGGAGCATTAAATGGTGGTTTAATTAATTAAATGATAATTAAATTAATTAATTAAAAACCTAACCAAATACTCACCCCTCCCCTCACATTAGTGCATCGAAACCCAAAAGATTCACACCTCTCATTCACCCATCTTCTCCCCTTTGGCGATGAGTGGAAAAGAAGCTGAATCAATGAAACGAAGTGCCTTTGATCCATGTTTCTGATGAAAACTTCAATATATCGAGAACCGAAGTGATCCAGACATCATTCTTCAATCGAATCTTTGATTTTTCTCTATCAAGATAGGTGGTTTTGATTTTTAGTTCTAGTCCAAATCTTTTTTTAATTGTTCTAAGGTTATACATCCCAATGGAAATTTTTCTTGATCCCTACTAGGTAGATCAATGAATTTTGGGTTGAATTAGGGTGAATAAAGAATTTTTTAAGGTGATTCACAACTACAATTACCATCTACACAGTGTGCAGTTAAGTGTCACATGTCATGTAGCCCTTCCTGTTCAGGGAAGATGAACTTTGGGGACTACATGTTGTGTACAGGGGTTACATGCCATGTAGTACCCCAATACATGTGTCTATAATGCATGCCTTGGGAAGCCATGTGAAAACACATGGTCATGTACTAACAAAAATCCAAAGTACACTGACACGAGGTATGGTACA
This sequence comes from Viscum album, assembly GCA_963277665.1. Classification (NCBI taxonomy): domain Eukaryota; kingdom Viridiplantae; phylum Streptophyta; class Magnoliopsida; order Santalales; family Viscaceae; genus Viscum; species Viscum album. Next base: position 412,931,351 of record OY728119.1, on the reverse strand, counting down.
TGGACACGGAAAAACTACATGGCCAGGGGATGAGTGAAGAAGACCATGTTGTGTACCTCCTACACATGTCATGTACACCTATATAGGTTGGAAACTATGTAGACTAAATCCATATCCAAATGAATGGGTGGTCTCACATATTGTGTATTCTCTAGTGCATGTCATGTACTACTAGTGGATCTCCTTGACAAATTCTACCATCCATGTCTCCTTTTCTGGGACTCGTATTCAGGCATGTGAGTAGAATATGCTAAGTGATTTTTCACATATAATGCAATGGTTTCATCTTTTTCAACATAGTAGTTATGGGGTGTCTTGTTTCGATCAAGATGCGTGTGTAGAGGTTCAAATATTGGGTGGTGGTTAGGGTGAATCACTAGGGTTATGTTAGGGTCGGTAAATTCCCCTTTGACTTTAGGATGTGGTTCCCCTATACTATCTAGGCTAGTAGAGTGGTGCTCCCCTATTGGAATAGGGCGCAAGTCCCCTACCCCTGATGGTTCTACTACATGAAGTATAATAAGTGTGATTCTCCTCTTAGTGGTTCTTGACCAATGCTGGAGATCGATGTGGTTCTTGAAGATAGATGTTGGGACTAGTACTCCCCTATGCCACTAGAGCATGGGGTTTCCTTACCTCTTTTCTTTAGTAGATATGAGACTCCTCACATCATGGGTGTGGGTTATTTTACCCCTGGGTAGTTCTTTGGGATGATACATGGTTTCAAATAGCTTTGGACTCATGAGGAAGATGAATGCTTTCCCCACCAGGACGTGTCCTTGTGATCTGACCTAAAACAGTGTAGGAAATTCAGTGCTGGCCAAAGATTATAGTATAAAGGTTTTGTGATTGAGCTCTTTATACATGGGTGTTTAGGGAAGACACCTAAGATGTGGGGCATCTTTGATGTACTTCTATAACTATTGGAACTCCCCTAATGTTTTAGGGTGCAGGTTCCTCGTATCATTCTTAAAGTTGGACAGTGCCCCCCTATCATGATAGGTTGCAGGCCCACCATACTTGTTGGATAGATAGAGTAGGAACTCCCCTGTTAGACTAGGGTGTGATTCCTCTATCCATGGATTCGGTACTCCCCTAACATATCAATGCATGGGTCCACTGTATATGATGTATAGATAGAGTGGGTACTCCCCTATCATGTTATGAAGAGTGTCCACTATTCTAGGATTCGGTACTCCAGTAGGGTCAGTAATACCTTATTTTATCATGGTGTGGGTCCCCATAGAGAACAATATGGTAGATTAAGTACTCCCATGTCCAACCTGAGTACGGGTCCTCAAACTACTAAGTGGTACTCCACTTCCATGTTAGGGTGTGGGTCCTTGATCCTCATAGTGGTACACACCTATCGTATCGGGGAGCGGTTCCTCCATTCTCTGAGTGGTAATACCCAATTGGATCCAGGCGGGGGGCCTCTCTTATAGATTAGTACTCCCCCCTCTCTGAGTAGTGGTAGATATTGGGTCCTCCAATGGAGTTGGATCTCCCTCGGCTGAGATACATAGTTATGAGTAGTGGACCCCTCTACTTGATGTGAACGGTACCTAGATAAGAGTTAGTGATACCTCGAAAAAACTGACGTGTGACCCACTTCATATAAGAGTGGAAGAGGTTTCTCTAATTAGTTAAAAGATAGTACTCCCTTGATTGTGGGGAAGTATCAAGGTGTAGCTCCCTTCATTTATCTCTTATACACAAGAAGCACAGAGTGAATGGTTTGGAGAAGTGGTCCCTCAACTATAGGGTACTAGAGAGGAGTGGGCCTATCCACATGGTTTTCTTATCCTTGAGTAGGGAGTAGGTTAGTGATGATAGATCCTCTAGAGTTGGTCACTAGATCTGGACCATATAGGTTGTTCCCAATAGATAACTTTCTCTCAGATGTACCATTTAGAATGGTGTGGATGAACCTGATGGAGTGTATCTCTCGGACAGGTTCCATCTGGGATGTTAGATCTCTTGGACTGTGTCCTTCGGGGTTTTTTTACCTTTAGAGACTCAAATATAATCTTGTTATAGGATATGAGGTTGAAATATCATTATAATTGGAGTCTATTACAAGAATATCTAGGTGATTTTTGGGATCCCTTTTGGTGTTGTCGTATTTTGGGTTGACACCCCTTGAGGTCTGAGTATACTTACCACTTCTATGACCAGGCCTTACTTTTGGTTACACTCCTTCCATGGGAGGTGAAGACATGCAGGTTATGCCACATTCTTTCTATGTTTAGCTACTAATGGTTTGATGAGTCCTCTCTCCTTATATAGGTAGTAGAGACTCAATGAGAAGTTCATTATCTTACTATGTCGAGTTCCTTGTGTTTGGATGAGTTTGCATTCACTCTTTTGTTGGGTTGAGATGTGGTATGAAGTCTTTTACTTAATTTCTTGTTGGGGATTCTTCTCGGACATAGCTTGTTGGTCATGTATAACTAAGGATGATTTGAGATGGAGTTTCTCTCTCGATGGGTTTTTCTCTGGCTAGGTCGAGTGGACTATCACATTTTAGTGCTTCCATTTATTTTTGGGTTTGTTGGGTTCCTATTGATTATTTTTATAATCACCCATACACAGGATTTGGCCACACATATTTTATATCTTGTGCAGACCACATACCTTTCGACGATGTCCATGAAGGACCCGGGTTAGGTGAAGCATAACAAGCTAGACTGAACAAGGTGTTTACTAGAGTAAGGCAGAGGAGCTTTCAATTAGTTACTTTTGGTATTGATCCCCTCCTTCTGAGAAGGTCAGATTCTATTTCAGTTTTCCTTGAGAGGGTTATTGTTTTTTTCTTTTTACTTTAGTACAACTGTACTCTGATATGGGATAGATGTATACATGCATTTTAGTTTCAAATTTTTATATCAATAAACTGTTTCATTGAGGTGTTGGTGGGTGAATGTGTATAGGTACTTTAGGCAATGGACACCCTGAGATTAGTTATGCTTTAGACGCTTATCACCAACCCTTATACTATCGATGTGGTCTTGGGGTAGTCACAGCTCGATCCCCAGCTTTGGTTGGGTGATGACAGAGTGGTGTCATGGGAAGTTAATTCCTTGGGAAGTTATTTAGACTTTTTTACTTAAAAGGTTTTGGTTGGGTTGCATAGTGATAGTGTTAGGATGTTTCAAGTTTGAATCTCAGGCCAGAGGATTTAGTAAAAGTGCGGCAGCCAACGTATTTGTTCACTTGGACTTTCATAACCTGATTTTTGACTTGGTACATTAGAACACTGGTTGTAGGGAAAATAAATGGTACATGCATCATGTAGGACCAGGTTTTGGATTTTCTTTCCTTGTTCTTCTTGAGTCAACTCCCCAAATATACGCTTTTACTATGGTGCATCTTGATTTAATTCAATATTTCCTATGTAAAGACATACATATAGGATTCAATGGTGTTATTATGTTTTCAATTCACCTCGTGATGAGTCTACATTGTAGGGAACTAATTCTAAGATATTACCTCTAGGTGTTCTGTTGATAGTGCCACCACCTGCTAAGAATCTGGTTGTGCCAATAGTTCAGAATGAGGATGCATGTAGGATGACTGTGTTGCATGAGTTCTCGAGGCAGCGACCTATGAAGTAATAGGGTGATCCATACCCCCAGGTAGAAAATGTCTAGATTGAGGTAGTCATGTGAATTTTATGCCTCGTGATGACACCTCCTGATCAGATGGTGGTCCTAGAAGTGAGCCTTTTTCATGGTTAGATCAGGTGATGGTGGATTTTAGTGAAATAGTCCCATGAAGAGGTGATGCTCACGTGGTTAGAGTTAGAGTGACTCTTTAGGGAAGAGTTCTACCCGGCCACACTGATATCTGTACGTATCCAAGATCTTTTTCATCTTTGGTAGGGTAACATGATTATAAAAGAGTTTTCAGTGAGGTTCATAGACCTATTGTGATACTCCCTTAATATTGTTTGGGACCCATTTTTTAGAGCATAGACCTTCAATTAGGGATTGCGCTAGGATATTAGTGTGTCTGTGATTACACTGTTCATTACCACCTATACTGGAGTTCTAGAGTGAGCTCTAGTAGTAGATAGCTTCATGTTGGAGGAATAGGTGGATGTGGCCCAATATTATAGTCAAAAGGATGAGGAATATGCAATAACTGAGAGATTATAAGTGACAGAATCGTGGAATAGGAGGCATACTCATTCCTAGACTTAGGCACATAGGCCTATAGCACAGGAGCAGCACTGAGAATCAGGTCAATTCCCAGAGAGGTGGAATTATGCTTACAGTGGTCAGGGAAATATTACTATAGATTTTTTGACAATTAATTTTATTGAGAGGGGGTCATATGATGGGTCGTTCTGGAAGAGGTATTTCTTGGGGTATGGAGTTTATCAGGATGGAAGATGAGGTGGAGGAGTTGGGATGGTAGAAGGAGGTGGTCCATGCCATGCTCGGAGAGCTATAGGATGTGGGTGAGGACAGCTGTAGACCATAGAGTCTTTGACATATAATCTCTAAGGATGAGAAGAGGTGTGCATTGTGTCCTCTCTACATTTTTTAGTAGAAATTGTTATACACGGTCTTCGACACTCTTTTCTTTCTTTTTCTTCCTCATGTTTTAAAATAGGGTGACACAGGGTTTTAGTGTAACTTTGTGTTGGTGCTATTTGATGTAGCTTCTAATTCATGAGAAGGATAGAGTCGTCCCCCATAAAGAAGTGTTTCTGTGATGTGGTTAAAACTATTGGGGTGATTCAGTGCTTCCCAAAAAGGATAGTATCAATGTGTGGTGGATTATTCTCTCTGACTTGTGTGTTCAGGGAAAGGATGATTAGTGGAGAGATTTTCATAGAATAATTTTGTAGTAGCAGAGTCATAACATACGATGTTTTGGTATAATATATTGGTTACCTACCATCTTTACTTAGTTGGGATGCCACTAGTGGGTGTGGAAGTGTTTTTGGTTCGGCTTAATATGCTTCCAATGGGGAAAAATACATGCGGGGTATGCCACATTCTTTCCATGTCTAGATTATCAAGGTTGGATGAGTCTACCCTTTTCTATTTTGGGTTAGGACCCTCGCATGATCGGTGTCAACCTTGAACACGAGACTCTTGAGGAGGTCATGAGATAGTTCATCCATTGGTGGATGTAAATTGTGGGGTTTCCCCTAAGTGCATGATTGTAAGTAACATGGTTACTCTTGGTGGGCTTGCTAGCATGAGTTCCAATGTAGAGTTTAGTTTTTTTTCCTATGCCTAGCTTTTTTTCTTTTTGAGGACTAAAATTTTTGAAGGTGGTAGTGATGTAGAGACCTAGTTCTTAACCTGTAAGACTTTTCAAGAATATTTAGGAAGCCATTTGTTGAGTCAGAACAAGAATCTCGGGCCCATAGAGCTTCAACACAATGATTTTAAAATACTAAATATTTTTTTCACACACGCACAGTTTCATTTATAAAGACAAATAAATCTTATCAAGAGTCTCAGATCAAATTTATGAGACCATGGTTGAGTCCAAAACATTGTTTTACCCTATTCATGACATAAATTTGTCTGCTCTAGGATTTTTGATGGGGCATTAAATGGTGGTTTAATTAATTAAATGATAATTTGATTAATTAATTAAAAACCTAACCTAATACTCACCCTTCCCCTCAAATTCGTGTTCCCAAACTCAAATTAGTCTCACTTATCATTCTCCTCTATTATCACATTTAAAAATGATTGAAAATGAAGATGAATCAATGCAATAAAGCACTACTGATCCTTGTTTCTAACACAGATCATCAGCAGATTGAGAACCAGAGTAATCTAGGCACTATTCTTCAACCGAAGCATCAGTGTTTCACCCTCGTGGTAGGAGGTTTTAATTTCCATTCTCTATCTTATTCTTTTTGTGGTTTTATAAGGTTCTAGATCCTAGTGGATATTTTATTTGATCCCTAATAATTATATATATATATGAATATTGGATTAAATCGGGGAGAATCGAGCATTTTTTGGAGGGGATTCTCAGCTAGAATTATCATCTACACCACATGTAGTTCAGTGAAACACACCATGTATCCCTTCCTCTTTGGAGAAGATGAGATTTGGAGACTACAAACCATATATTGATGTTACATGACATATAGTTCCCCAATCCATGTAGATATGGGAGAAGTATTGGGAATCCATGTGAAAATAAATAGACGTGTACTATAACATGGAAAAAGTAAACAGACACAGGGTCTGGTACACGAATAGAAGTAAACTACTTGGCAAGGATTCAGCTGAAGCAGAAAACACCATGTAACTTATGTACATGTCGTGTATCCCTACATGGGTTAGAAACTGTGTAGAATAGATACAAAAACAAGTTCTTAGGTAGGTTCACATGTCGTGTCTGCTCCAGTGCATGTCATATACTCCTAGTAGATTTTTTTAAGATCTTATTTCTTCTGAATCTCCTTCTCTGGGACTCAGATTTAGTTCTGTGAGAATCCTATACTGAGTTTGTCTCCGTATAGAATATGATGGTGGAATCTATTTTAGTATATGAGTAATGTGGTGGCATGTTTTGATCAGGATTCTTGTGTAGTAGTGAAAATACTGGGCAGTGATCAGGGTGAATCACTGGGTTGATGTCGATGTTGATACCTGCCCCTTATACTTTAAGATGTAGGTACCCTAACCTCTTTAGACTGGTATAGTGGTTCTCCCCTATTGGAATAGGGTTCAGGCCCCCTACTCATGATGTTTCTACTACACAAAGTATGATAAGCGGGATTCTCCACTTAACGGTGTTTGACCGATACTGGAGATCGGTGCGCTTCTTGAAGAGAGATTTTGGGACTGGTACTCCCATGTGGCACTTGGGCATGGGTTTTCCTTACCTATTTTCTTTAGTAAATATGGGAATCCCCGCATCATGGTAATAGGTTCTTTCACACCTAGGTAGTTCTTTGGTATGTGTCATAGTTTGGAATATCTTTGGACTTGTGTGGAAGAGGAATTATTTCCCCACTATGACACATCCCTATAATGTGACCTAAAACTATGTGGGCAAGTCAATGCAAGAAAAAGAGAATAGTATCAAGGTGTAGTGATTTATTTCCTAAGACTTGGTTGTTTAGGGCAGACATGTAGTATATTGGGTATCATTGATGGAATTAAGAGAATGTTGGTACTCCCCTAATGGTTTAGGGTGTGGCTTCCCCATATCGTTCTTAAGTTTGGGCAGTGATTCCCTACCATTCCAGGGTGTGGGACCTCCATACTTGTTTGATAGATAGATTTGTAACTCCATTGTTATACTAGGGTTTGGTTCCTCTATCCATGGATTTGGTAATCCCCAAATGTACCAGGGTGTGGTTCATCCACATATGATGTATAGATAGAGTGGGTACTTCCATATCTTCTATGGGTGTGGGTCCTCTATTCTAGGATTCGGTACTCCCCTAGAGTTCCAGGGTGTATGTCCTCCATATATGTTGTTCTGAAAGAGTCATTACTCCCCTTCCATGTCAGGAAGTAGGTCCTCAAGCTTGGGGTCGGTACACCTCTATCTTATCAGGGTGTGAGTCCCGCATAGAGAACGAGATGGTAGAGTTAGTACTTCCGTATCCTACTGGGGTTTGGGCCCTCTAGCCATTGATTAGTACTACCCTACATGGGTAGGGTGTGGTTCCTCGATCCATGGATTGGTACTCCCCTATTGTATTACGATGTAGTTCTTCTATTCTCTGAGTGGTACTTCCCTATTGGATTAGGGTACGGGTCCCTGCTTATAGAGTAGTACTCCCCCATCTCCAAGTATCAGTGGGGAGAAGGTCCTCTATTACAATTGGATCTACCTTGGCTGAGGGATATAGTTATGATAAGTGGGCCCCACCACTTGATTTGAATGATACCTAGGTAGGATTCAGTGATCCCTCGTTGGACAGAGGTGCGTGTCACTCCTTATAGGAGCGACAGAGGTTTCACATTTTATTTAGGAGATAGTACTCCCTTGACTATTGGTTAGTGTAGAGGTATGGGTATCTCCATTCCCTATCATAGAGTATATGCACATGGTTCATGGTTTAGAGTAGTGCTCCCTACACTTCATGGAAGTGCTGAGGAGTGGGAAACTCTACATGGTTTCTTTAGCCTTGCGTAGGGTGCAGGTTATCCATGGTAGAACCTCTAGGGAGAGGTAGTAGAGGTGGACTATATAGGTTTTTCCCAATTCATCAAGTTCTCTTATACATACCATTAATAATGTTTTGGATATTACTGATGGAGTGTATCTCTTATATGGGTTCCATTTGGGTTGACGGAGCTCTTGGATTGTGTCCTCTTGGTTTTGTGTTAACCTTTAGAGACTCAAATATAATACTATTACTGACTATGAGTTCAAAATATCATGAGACTTAGAGTTTTTTATGATTATATCTTGGTGATGTCTGGATCCCATATGGTGTTGTCACATTTTGGTTTGACACCCCTTGAGTACTAACTATACTTAGCACTTCTATCCCCATGCCTTACTTTTGGTTACTCTCCTTCCATGGGATGTGAAGATGCATGGGGTATTCCACATTATTTCCATGTTTATCTTATCATGGTTAGATGATTTCACTCTCCTACAATAATAATCGAAGACTCAGCAAGAATTTCAACTTCTATCCATGTTGATGTCCTTGTGTTTGGATGATTTTACTTTCCCTCTCTTTTTTGGTTGATCTATGGGATAGAGTCTTTTCCTTACTCTCTTATTTGGGCTTCTTCTCTAATATAGTAAACTGATCATGTACATCCAAGTATGATTTGATATGGTGTTTATCTCTCTATGGGGTTCCCTATGGCTAGGTTTAGTGGATTGTTTCATTTTAGTTCCTCCCATTATTTATGGGTTTTTAGGGTTCCCATTGAGTATCTATATACTCAATATTTCATGGGCTTTTCCCACACATGTTTTGTGTCCTTTGAAGACCACAGGACTTAGGACGGAGTCCAAGAAGGACCCTAGGAGGGTTGATCTTAGTGAGCTAGACTGACCTAGGTGTTTACCAGAGAAGGTCCAAGGATCTTTCCAACAGTTTCTTTTAGAAGCGATCCCCTCCTTCTGAGAAGGTCAGATGCTTTTGGAGTTTTCTTTTGGCGGGTGCTTATTTTTTCATCTTTTATTTAGTGCTCTTATACTGTAGTTTGGGATAGATGTATGTATTCATTTCAGTTTCATCTTTTATATCTCTGCACTGTTACATTGAGGTATTTTTGGGTGTGTGCGTATAGGTACTTTTGAAAAAGGCATCCCCAAGTTTAGATATTCCTCTGGCGCTTGTCAAAAACTCATAGAATATGGAGGTGGGCTTGGAGTAGTTGTGTCTTCATCCCCAAATTTGGTTAGTTCATGACATAATACCTTCCATATAAAGCACTAATGATTTACATCACTTCACAAGGATATAGTACGTCGTACACATGAATGACATTATAGTATTCCCAAAAAATTGAAAGAATGAAGATATGTAGAATATAATAATTATGGAAGTATAAATAAATAATAAATATCATAAATAGAATATGTAAATAGAATTTCCATCATTATTCCTATCCTTTAATGGTGGTCATGGAAAAATGAATGACAGCATTTTTCTAGGTGGTAGTCTGTCGTACACACAGACAATGAATTCATAACACATTTTATGGAAGTGTGTAATTTTTAGGTAGTAAAATTTCCATATCAATATCTTAGTATTTTTTAGATACATATTTTATTATATTTTTATAATATAAAACTAATTGAAATATGTGGATAAGGAAATAAAATAAAAATACTTTTATAAAAACATTACATATTCCTTGAGTATCCTCCTTAGGTTTTCACAAATGCCTTTCTAAGTTTGATTTATGTCCAAGATAAGTATTAAATAATGATGTTACGTAATTTACTTTTTCCAATTGGGATGGTTTTTGATGAACCAAATGGATTTGGAGGTATCAATCCGTGAGCAGAGTCAGTGCTCTTTTATAATGGATGAACAGTGGAATGATTCTAAATACAAAAATGTAAAATATATTAGTAGGTATCCCTTACATAATGTACCTAAAATAATGTACTATTTTAAATCCAATTGGGTATATAGATTAAATATCACCATATAACGGGTATTGGAAATTTTTTCAATCTTTTCCACACCTTATATTTTAGGATTAACCACTAAGTAGACTCATTTTCAAATTAATCAATGTGATTAACATTAACTGTTTTTTCTAATATCATTAATAAAATATTAGTTTACCTTATTATAAATTATAAATAGTGATGATTAAAAATATGGACTAAATTTTTCCAAATTCAAATAAAATAATTCAAAAAAATTAATTTAAAAATAATCCTACCGACATGAAGAGAATTCAGGTTTTTAATTTAAAAATGTTTAAAATTTTACTATGTTTTTATATCCAAATTTAGAATAAAAAATGTTCCCAATGACCTAAATTAGATCAATATATGTATAATTTATCTAAATTTACTTTATAACCAATATAAAATGTAATTTAACATTATAAATTATTTATATGAGAAGTCAGTTTTCAATTAAAATTTAGTATTTTTCACTATTCATCAAAAAAATGAAGCTTCTTAGAAAAATAAAAAAAGTAAATAGTAATAAAATTTTAAAATTTATATTTCAAAATTGAATTTAATATTTTCAAAATAGAATTTATAAAGTGTAATAATTTATTTTAAAACAAGTTTTTTAATAAAGTTTGGAAAACTTTCCGTAAGAAAAATTCAAGTTTTTTATGTGTAAAATTGGATTTTTTATCATATGCCTATAAAATATATTAGATTAATTTCAAAAAATGTTACTTAAAATATAATAAATATATTTTATTAATATCATCTAATAATAGTAAATAATTTAATTTATCATGTTAAAACTCCTTTGGTTCATAAAAATAATATTTATAAAAAAAATTCCTTTATATTCAACTAGTTCTTATATTCACTTATAATTAATTGGTAACCAACAAATTTAATCCCATATTTTAATAAGTTATCTATTCCAATTCATAACCAAAAATTTAATTTAGAGGTGATAATTTTAATTTTTAATAATATTATTAATAGTATTTGGGAAGACTCGGTCTTGCATGTAACACAATCCTTCGAAGAAAGTAATTATTTCATGTAATGTACTATAACTTAGTATTACGTGGATTTCAAGATATAAAATAGATTTAAGTTATTGAAAATATTAAATATATTATAAAGACTCTATATTTTATATTCCCTTCTATGCTTGGTGTTGCAGGTCTTACATTTTGTTGAAAAAAATGTTATTATTTTATAATTTCTTCATGTTCAATTAATGGTTAGTTTAATTAATAAAAATTAAAAAACAATAACCACATAAATACTATATTTATAAAAATTCATTATTAAGAACAAAAATAATTTTTTTACAAAATCTAGCATAAACATAAATCAAACATAATTAATTAAATTAAATATAATATTATAATACTTATTTTACATTTAAATAACATTCAAAAAATATATTGAGTTTTAAATTCCTTAAATATTTAAAAAGAAATGGTAGTTTAGAAATAACATTATTTTTCACCATTCATGGAAAAATAAATCATTTCAAAAAAAATCTATCAATTTTACCCTAAATTAAATTTTACATGATGATTTCAAAAATTAATTAGAATTTTTAGAATAAAATATCTAATATTGGATGAAATTATTATTATTATTTTCTAAAAGAAGGAAATAAAAAAAAATTGATGAAAAATATATTTTTGAAGTACATATACGCATTACTAAAAATTGATCCTTATTTAAAAATATATTTTCTTCATTTAAAATATTTATACATAATTTTTTAAAACAATTATTCATATTCGTACTACAAATTTTAATTTTTAATTCATAACAATCACATTTAAAGTGTATATCATTGTTTGTTTAGTATTATAATTGTGTGTCATATACTATATCAAACATATTATTCTTCTTTTAATATCAGGTATTTATATTCTCTCTATATTAAATAAATTTCATTCTCACAATTTGAACTTTCACTCACAAAAAAATCAGGGGTTTTTCATTTCAAAATTTCTTTGTGTGAACACCCATATCATGAGATTGTTAATAAAATATCCAATTAAAAACCGGAAAAGATAAGTATAAAGGTAATCACAATAGACCAAATTGTTTAATAGTATAGGAAAACTAAATAAATATTTAAATCTTGCGTTAAACTTGAAAAAATTAATTACAACATGGTGAATGTAAATATTCTACCTTGTGTTCTCTATCTCCGTAGCCCATGTTCACATTTTAGAAAATATGGTTCATATATGGCTTTGTTCTTTGTTTTGTTATCTTAAATCTAAACACAGAACATGATTTTTCTGATTGGGAGTAAATGATGGAAGTAATAAAATGATTTTCTATTCAACTGAAGGATCCGAGGTATTATTTGTATTATGTAGGATACAAAACTTAGTGTTGAAGCAACATAATCCCTTACAATTCCACTAAATATATTCGTAATTTTGTTTTATTGTGGTGCTAAGTGAACTATTTAACGAATTTATGGTGAATAACAAAATTAATGGATTTCTAAAAAATCATGTCTCTCATATATAGACCCATTAGATCCCAATAGGTTCTCCATGGAGTGGATTTGGTACCTTCCCCACCATTTTCAATGGGCAAGGAAAAAAATAAATAGGGTGATTCCAATCATTCGATCTATTAATATTAAATCAATGTTGATAATTGATGATTATAAATGTAAAAAATATTGAAACAATAGACTTCTTTTTTGTGTCCAATTGAATGTTTCTTTCTTTGTGATGAAAATATCAAAGAATACATTTCTAATATCCTTAATTTTATTCCTTTAATTTATCATAGAATCCAAAACCCCAAGAAAGAACATGAACAGTAACTTTTATGTCAAATCCCTCAATGGAGTTAGAGATTCCATGAGCATGTATCATTGTTCACCTAGTAATCCTAGAAATTATTTTAGATTGGATGACTACCCAATGATAGTAACTTATAATTTTTTATCAAGGGATATATAAAGTGAGAATCCAATGCTCTTAATGATGGTATCATCTTTATGTTTACCCTTCCATCATCTGATAGTTTTATTTGTATGCATAGGGATGATGAAGGTAGAATTTTTGAGAATATAATTGAAGGATCTGAATATAGGGGTTGGGCATAACATGCATAAGGTATCATCTGTGTTGGGTGGGGTTATTTTTGTTTCAAAAATTGTCTTCCCTATAACTCCCTACCCCCTTTTTGATTGATATATACCTACAGCTATGGGTCACTGGGTCATGAAATAAGGTTTAGAGTATTGGGAATGAACAAATTTATACCTTGATAGCTATTAGCTTCTTGGGGATCCATTCTATGGTTTTAACCATCTTCGGATTTATTCAAAGATGTTGGATGGATAAATTTTTTAAACAAATATGGGGAGTGAAATATTGAATAATAGGATAATGATAGTTGTACATGATGTTGAATTTAATCCATGGATAATTACAATATAGAATTATCATCGATAATAAAAATTGAATTCTTACTAAAGGCAATGATTTATATCAGACCCCTTGATCTCAAAAATCATGATATCAATACCATCAATATATTTCACCAAAAAAATTAATACTATATGTAAATAACCATTTAATGCCACCATACTAATTTTTCCCATGATCATGTCGATGCATGAATAAGATTTATAATTCATATCCTCACACATTTCTATATTTCATTATTGATTCATGTTAATTGGGACTAAGACTACACATCATACAAAATACACCATAGATGAATATTCTTATGTTAATCCACATATTTGTTATAATTCATTATTAAGAACTCAAATACATTATTTCCATGAATGAAATTGGATAAACCTAAGCTTTCATATATTTAAATAAAGATGTCATGATTCAAACATACTATGAATGATTTCTTTTGATTACATGATTATTCACTATAATTATTATTTCTCATAATATTTTTTTTTATTATTGAATTTATGGTCCAATGATAAACAATTTTAAATAAAAATGTGTTGGAAAATAAAAAAATACCCTAATGAAAAGCTAAATTAAATGGGTGCTGGTATGATAAATATTTTTGTTATGATCCCAAAATTCTCCCAAGATTTTAATAGTGAAATTAATAATTAATATCTTCCAAATAAATAATGGATGGAACAACTAACTATTGATTATTTAATGTGGAAAGCTCAACCTCCCTTTAGTGGTTAATTTCATCCACTAATAACTAATTAGTCGGTCAATACTACAGAAATATATTTTCTATTTTGTTGTCTTTAGGAAATGATGAAGTTTTCTTACTAGCATATCATTTGTATGGAGAAGAATATAAAAGGTGGATTATTATTAGGTATTCATGGAATGAGTAGAAAATTTAACCCATGTAATATAAAGAGTTTCCAAATGTATTTTCCATTAAGTATTTTCCTAGAACTCTTTACTAGAAAATTGAAAGGGAATTTCTAGGGATAAAGTATGAGGATGGGTAAGTCATTATTAACTTTGACAAAAAATTCACTAGAATTTCATAGTATTATTTTTTTTAATCATCAATCATAAAAGGATAGTTTTTATATTTTTTGATGGATTTATAAAAAAATATTCGAAATGAATTTGGAATTAAATTCTCTGATATCAATGATGAAATTGTTCAATGTTCTCTCAAAATGAAATTTGAAAATATAAAATCTCAGTGTTCTCATGGTTATGGGGATAGTAAATTTTTGAGAAAAAATGTCTGTATAAAACCAATTGAGTAAATAAAATTTATTTTTCCATCATGTCATAAGTGTAGATGGAGTCACAATGGTAATTTTTTTATAGGGTCTCATAAATTTTTTATGTTTGCAAAATAAGTCCATCATGTTAAAGAATGTTGAAGTGATGTGAAGAGGCTCTTCATTGATAGTTGTGATAAAAAATATCAACTAAATGTGTCACCCACACTCTAATTATATAAATTTATGTAGTATATAAATTAATCTAATCAGTGAATAAATATGATGGTAAATGAATATAGTTAAATTTTTAATCCTATTATCCTATAGAAAATAGCATATCCCAAGTTATCATTACAAATAAAGTAGTTTATGAGAAAGAAGTGTTAAATTTCACACATACCATCCACTCTATAATTAAAAATTCCTTATTTTATTATGGTTATACCTTACTATTTTATATATGATGAATTTACTAATGGTATAATTCCACAACCTCAGTGACTATATATTTGGATAGTAGTAAATACTTCTAATGGTTTAATGATTTTATATCTAGTCTATAGCTACACTCATATATAATTTTTTAGGAATTAACTTCTTGAAAATAATTTAATTCTATATCTGGTTTGATTTTATGTGATTTTGGGAAATTATTATGTCTATTTATTTAGATACCACAAAAATTTTCAAATAAGTAATGTGAAATTTGATATTATTAATCAATTTAAGACCATATTTTAGTGTATGGATGAATATGAATATCCATTGTAAGTAACATCAACTTTATAGATCTTACCTGCTATTCTAGAGGGAAATTTTCGTCAAACGGTTGGGGAGAAAATTTATATCAAATAGATACCAACTGTTTAGTATAATGTTATTGTATTTCTGGAATACTTTCATAATCTTTCATATAATCATGAATGTTAGATTTTAACGGAACCCATTCCTAGTACAGCACATATTTCATAGACTTCATATAGAATGGATCCAATTTTGCTTCAAGAATTGAGGTTGAAACACTAGAATAATCTTGATAAAAGGAATTATACACCCTAGTGTGCCACCATTGGTTGCACCTATTAATTATTTAATGAAGAATGATTAGTGAATAATTATTTTCATTGATTAGTGTGAATATAAAAATATCACAATAATGAAATTTTTTCCTCTGCATTGAATTTATTATGGGTTTGATCATCTACATAGAGCCCAATACATTTTCATGATTGACTTTTTTTCTCAATATCATCAATTGAGGGTCATCAAGGATGATATATCCAAGAAAACCTTCCATACGAGCTATAGTTGTTATGAATTTTTTGTGATTCCATTTGGACTTACCGATTCCCCCTATATCTTCATTGAATAAATAAATATAATCTCGAGACATTAACTTGATAAGTTCAAGGAAGTCTTTACTGATGATATTATTATATATAAAATGTTCTTGGAGTATAATAAAGACAAATTGTTGTTTTTGAACCCATAAAAAGGATAAATTTTATTATAAATTTTCCAAGTGTTTTTCTAAGTTACATTATTGGGTCATATAATATAAAAATACAAGATTTTGGTGGATCCTACAAAGATGAATGTGATTGAACAATGTCCCAAACCAACCATGGTAATGTGGATCTATAACATTCTTAGGAGGGAAGGATACTACCAATTATTTGTGGGATATTTTTCATAGACATCATATCTAATAACCATGTTAATATATATGGGAGATATGTTCCTCTATGTATATTAAATTTTGGAAAATTTAAAGGGGATAAAAAGAAGGTTGGCTAGTACACCTATAATTGCACTACATTTGAATGGAAAATGGCTTGTAATAACAATTTATGAATATATTAATGGACTAGGATGAATAATTATCCAATATTACATAGTAATAGTTTATTACTCATTCCAATTAAAATTAATCACCAAAAATACCCGACTTGTGATTTAGAGTAGGATGTATTAATATTTTCACTTAAAAATAGAGTTATTATCATTACAATGAGAAGTATGATATATATTGATCAAAAAACATGAGGTATTTATTAAAATAGATAGATTTTAATATGTTCTAATGGTTATGGTTGAATTTTATTAAATATTATGATGGATCAATAAACTTCCACCCTTGAAAGGAATATGATGTTGATGATTCTCTATTTTAGAGAAAATTGTTCTAGTTTTTTGATGATGAGGATTGAAAGGGATCCAATATTTATTGATTTATAGAACATGGATCCTTAAACCATAAGGGATGAGTATATATAATATATTTTTAATAAAAAAAAATTTAATCATCCATACAAATGAGGATAAAGTGGTGTATAAGTGGGATGTGGAACTGTTAAAGTAGTTGGGAAATGATGCTTAATTCAACCATGATTACTATGTAATGTTAATGTTTTGCAATCCAGTATGTTTCCAATCAAGAACATACATGAATAATGATATTTTGAATCAATATAATATTTTATCAGTATCTATTAATCCTTGATGTATGATATATATATATATATATAATAGTATTTATTATGGGATAACATAAAACTACATATTGTAGATAATGTATCTAGACACCTGGTATGTGAGAAAGTTAATGCTATGATATAGAATTCTATGTTAATGTTATAACCAATAACTATACCAAAAAAGATATGGTAAAACATTACCCCATTTTTCATCATCAAACTCCCCAAAATATCTAAAGGGAATAATGATATTTGGATTATAGTCGACCACCTTATGATTTAAGAACACTTAATTTACCTTAGAGAATATTTGTATCATGATCAATTTTCTAGGATATAAATTATGGATGTGTTGTTATTGTATGCATAATCCATCTAAATTTTATTTAATCTAGGGTTTTGGTTTATCTTTATGTTTTATATAAGTGTTAAGTAGGCTCTGGATATATAGATGATGTTTAGTACATGACATAATCATTCAACTGATGTTCAGTCTGAGAGGAAAATTAAAATACTAGAATATATGTTGTGATAATGTTCTATAGATTTTATATCTTTTTGGGATCAGTAAATTTATATTATAAGTTCTATAGAAATAGTAGTCACTCAAGAATTAAAATATCTCCTTAGGAATCCCTCTATGTATGGAAGTGAAACAATCCTATGTGATGGTGTTGACGCTCCTTTCGTCACAGAATCTAAAGATCGGAAAAGGGAATATCCGAGCTCAAAGTGATTCATCCTTTGAAGAAAAACATAAAAAATCAACAAAGGAAGGAAGAAAGGATCAACATAAACCTCACCGCACAAGTTATCTAACTGTCGCGCAAGTGTACTTGCGCGGCGACCTTGGTCGCGCAAGTGACTTGCGCGACCTAAGTGGTAACCGCCCGGTAACCGCCTAGGGTCTTCTCCTGCCTATAAATAGACCCTTTGGGCCCCCCATTCGAGAGGATCTTTTTCCAGAAACTCGGATTGAAGCTCTCGACGCTCAAGTCTCTTCTCAAAGCATCCGAAACACTTCTAAGGTAATTTCTTACCTAGAATGGAAGATCTAAAGAGAAGAAAGAAGGCCTAAGTGTTGAAACTTATCAACACTTGTGCGCCGACTTATTTTCTTAAATATAACTTGCGCGTCCCTTTTCTGGAAGAACCTTAAGAGGATTCTAAAGGGTTTAAAAAAGAGTTGCTCAAATATTTCAATGCTGGTTGAAAATCGCGCAAGTACACCATGTGTCGCGCAGGTATACCTGCGCGACCAAAACTTGCGCGCCCACGGAAGACTTGCGCGCCTTTCAAGACTTGCGCGCCCCTACCTTTTTGGGTGCCCATCTTGCCCATTTTACCCCTCTTAAGCCATTACACCTTTCCTTTTCAAGATTCAGTCTTCAAGACACTCTTCAAAGCCATTTATGGCATGATTTCTTGATTTGACTTCCTTATCTGAAAGGAATTCTGTGGAATATCTCTCAAAAACTAGTGATTTAAATATCCTTATGTCACTAAATATAGAGTTCATTCATTCAACCTCATCCTTTAAGATGAGAGAATCCTTAACTTGGGCATCCTCCTCAGGAGTAAGCCCCAATCATAATCCTTTAACTTGGGCATCCTCCTCATGAGTAAGCCCCAATTTCAAATCTGGGCATCCTTCTTTAGGAGTAAGCCCCAAATTCTTAAAGTTCCCAAACTTGGGCATCCTCCTCAGGAGTAAGCCCCAAACCTTAATTCCTTTAACTTGGGCATCCTCCTCAGGAGTAAGCCCCAACCTAAAATATGGGCATCCTCCTCAGGAGTAATCCCCAAACCTTAATCCCTAACCTGGGTCTCCTTTTCAGGAATAAGACTCAGTCATAATCTTGGGCATCCTTCTTAGGAGTAAGCCCCAAGTCCCCTAACCTGGGTCTCCCTTTTAGGAATAAGACTCAGTCATAACCTGGGCCTCCTTTTTTAGGAGTAAGTCCTAGTCATAATCTTGGGTTTCCTTTTTAGAAGTAAACCCCAAGCCCCCTTAAATTTCTCTTAACCAGTCCTAATTTACCCGTGATTTGGGTTTCCTTTTCAGGAGTAAAACCCAATCATAAGTCCCCTCCTAACTTGGGCATCCTCCTTAGGAGTAAGCCCCAAGATTAGAGTATTCAAATCTCTATAAAGCACATATACCTTTATGGACCCTGTTCCTGGATTTTCTCCCTAAAAGTGAATCCTAAACCTTCATCTATCTGGGTAGTCATACATACCTAAGCCCCAAACAATTTCTTATGATTGCATCTTTCATGGCACAATTGTCTAATTTTTACCAATACCTCTTGTTTCTCACACCGAGCATGACTCACGTGAGCTTAGAGTGTAAAAGTAATTATGACATTCTTCTTTGAGCCATCAATCATAAACATCATACTCCATTACTCGAACTACGTGGGTTCTGATTCCTTTTCCAAAACAAAGGATACGTAGGTAGCCCATTTATGGGTTCGATCCCAACTTTGAAATAATCCCTGTCCTTCTGAATGACGATAAAATTCCAGTGCCCCACTGAGTGGCTTTAAAACCAGCCTGGTCATCATAATGACCAAGAGACTTTTATATAAATGTTTTGAAGGATACCATTGACCAAGAATATCTAAACAGATATAGATGATTCTCTATTGATTAAGAACCTCGAATACATATAAAAGATTCTCTAAATTTCTTGCATATTTAATCATTGATTGTTAAAACTAAAGGAAATTACATTTTATACTTGGTAATGTAATAAGGATTCACGAACATAACTTAAATCTATAAAGAGAGTCCCGGAGTAGACAATAATTCCCCTCAAAAAGGTGTGATGAGTCCGACCTCCCATCCTCTCGACCAATGCAAATTCCTAAGCCTCATCAGTCCACAAGCTAATGAGCGCCTACCTTTGGAAAGTGGGTCCAAACGGATGTGGAATCATTGGATGTTTCTGGTTCTACGAACAAACCTGCTAGAAACCGATCAGAACGTTTGAATCTCCCGTCAAGGAGGTCATCCCCGAAATCCGTCGAGGAAACAAAAATGGTGAACCCGACGTGAATCCTTAACAAAGTTAAAGTGATGTTCTTCTTATTTGTTAGGCCCCTTGGGCCAACAAAGCAATCATTGACATATGATCATCCAAAAGATGCAGTGGTCGGATTCATCTTGATTATGTCTGTTATATGGAACAGGCACTCTTTTCTCAAGATCTTTTGCAAAATGGTTTTCCTTAAATTCACCCCTGTGAATACTGCTGCTGTGAACACCTCTACTGTGAGGTATGCTGCTGTGAAAACCAATGCTGCTATTCCTGCTGGAACGTCATCCGCTCTTAGGATGACATCACCAACTCAGCGTCTTCAACGCTGGGTTTCTAATGCACTGGTTAAGGAGTACCGTCGCAACGGTACTATCCCAAATCTGGAGGTCGCTCGTCAAGCCCTCCAAGTTAACAACTCTACCTGGTCGTCTGGACAACGGCGGCCAGCGATCAAGAAGCAGGCGGTGCTGACTACCGTCTCCAACCGTTTCGGGTCGTTATCCCCGGAACGCAATTTCCATTCACTCCCTTACTCTGAGGAAGTGAATGAGCATGTCCCGCAGGACCTTAATTCAAAAAGACAGGAGTCCTTCTCAAGGGCTCCCATCAACAGTCGCCACCACACTCGTGCGGTAGTGCTCCCTCAACATGATGAGGGTACCGACTCCAGGCATTCAGCTCAGGTTCCTCGAACCCGAGCAGGCAAGATGAACTGTCAGAGACGGAATCCGGTGAACAATGGGCAGGTTGTCATCCCTGCCATCTCCGGAGAAGTCCACCAACCTAACTTGGTGGCAAACAACGAGCAGGCACACACACCTGCCCGTTTTAATTCCGCTGTCCAGAAGACTCGTCTGGCAGCATCAAGCCAATCCCGCCAGGCAATTTCGGCGGAGTACTGTAGGCAGGAACATACACCTGCTTATACATCACCAGTTAGTCAGCAAGAACGTCTGACTACATATGATGGATCTCGTCAACTGCGTTTGGTGAAGTGTAATCAGCAGTCACATACACCTGCTAATACTAATCAAACCTACCAACAGTCTCGCTTGGTAGCGCACGGAGAAGTCAGTCGGAAAGTCCCGACGACAAACAGGAGGCAGACTCAACTCTCTGCCTCCACACTTGAGTACTGTCAGGATTCACTGACAGGAAAAGGAGGACAGGAGCAGGCACATACACCTACTCCAATCCCGGAATGGACGTATATCCCCGTTCTGGCGGCTGAAGTCACCAAACATATTTTGTCAATGGTGAAAGAGCAAAAGCAAATTCCTGCTGATATTCTGGATGCTTGTCAGGATATCATAACAGCTTCAGCATCATCACCGAGACAGACACATAAATCTATCCCTAGCAGTAGAGTGACACATCAACGATTCACTCCGGAACAGACACACACATCTATTCCAGTCCAAGAGGGTTATGGTTCATTCTCCCCCATATCAAACAGACAACCAAGTCAGGCACATACACCTGATTTGAGTGGAGATCGTCAGCCTAAACTGACCATCTTTCCTGATCAGGCACATACACCTGCTCAGAGTAACCACTTTCGTCAACAAGTGGTTTCTAAAGTGAGTAAGAAGGCATCTAAGAAAAAGATCCGCCCAACACAGTCAGGAGATCAAAGGCCAATATGCAACAAGGCCTTGCTCGATGCTGGAGTTCTTGAAGCCCTCAGACATTTATCTGTCGGAATTCAAGATTCTACTCCCTCAGTTCTCAATAACGGGAACATTAATTTTGAAGGTCTTCAACAGACATTTCCTCATGAAGGCTTGCTTCATGAAAGTTCGGTCAATCTTGAAGTTTCTTCTTCAGATGAGAGCCACAGGAACCCTCTGTGTGGTCAGAAGACCAAGGAGCAAGAGATTTCATCTTTTGCTGTAACCCATCATGACGGTCCTCCTCATGGTGATGAACTTCGCTGCGAATGTCCTCTCCGCAGTAGTGATTCACGTTGTCTCGAAAATTCTTCAGAAGGCAATGTAGTGACGAGAAAGCCCTCCTATCTCGAGGCACTTGCAAATGTAAAACCAGTCATGTCTGATGCTTTACTATAGGCAGGTGAAACTCTATCTCCATCAGAAGATAGCCTGGGGTTCAGGTTATTCTCCGAACCATCCCTGGGTCATTCATCTTCCAGCATGAATAGTGATATCTCTACCAATCTTGTTGAATCCGATGAAGCAACAAGGAAACACCAACTCTGGTCCAAACAGGTAGAAGAATCTTCATTTAATGATAAAGAGAAAATGCTGAACATGAGGAAAAAACTGGAAAAAGGTGAAGTACCAGTCATGTTTTGGCCTTTGGCTGACTCCCAGTACGACATTACAAAGATGTTGACGGATGATGGAATCCATGATATTCGTCTCAACATATGGAATACTCTTTGTCAATTGAAGAAGAAAGTATTATCTTACGGTGATTATGAAAATCATATTAAGATAATAGAAGGGTTACAACGCCAGATTGATTTGGCATCTCTATCAGTCTCTCGGTATCTGAAGGCTGAAAAGCAACAAAGAACCCTTCAACGTTCATGCCTTGGCGCACTAAGAAAATTGCGTCAGTTAATTGCCAATGCTCCATCTTATGTTCATATCAGAGGATGGGGTGTTCACGGAGCACTACATTTCACAGTGCTTTCCAGTCAGCAAAGCCCGCCAAAAATGGTCTCATGCAATGTTATTGCCCATGGACGGCCACAGTCAATGGGCTTTGTTTATAATCAAAATCTTGCTCAAGAACAGGCTTCAACTAGTTCCTCTCAAAATCAAGTATATAGAGAACAAGTTTTTGAATTTCTCCTACATCAAGCAGGCGATAATATTGCACAAGCCTCTCGTCTGGAGCAAACACGTCATCAAATGACAGAAGTTTCGGAAATCATCCAACGATCTGTTGAACCAGGTGATAAAAGTGGATACAGGTTAATGCATCCAGCTAATTTCCGAACTAAGATTCGCAAGATCAAGAGAGATTTTAAAAAGATCTCAGACATAGCATGTCAAGAGACACCCCAGCTTTCCAGACTAGGGACTTCTCTAACCCAACCCTCAGAGTCAACAAATGGGATTCGAGGAGTTGAGCGGAAGCAGCAGGAACATCCCCAGTCCACCGGACTGGGGACTTTTTCAAATCCTCAATCCCTCCCTCAGAGAAAGTCAGTATTCTCTCGATTAGGGAATAAGCCTCAAAAGGAACGAAGAGCCAAGCTATCAGGAGATTCTCTCCAAGTGACGGTTCTCCAAGAAGTTCCTGAGGGATCAAGTCAACGGAATTCCATGTCTCATCATGGACATAGAAGAAGACAATATCACAGAAATGCTGATAGAAAGGATTCCATGCAATATGCATCCATTAATGTCATCAATGTTGTTGCTGCTGATTCACTAGATGAGGCTCAATCAGAGGGATCAGACGAAGAGGTTCATGTTCAAGAAGTTGCGCACACAAACTTAAATGAAGAAGGTGTGCGCACACGTAATCAAAGGCTTACCCAAAATCTGGGTATTCCTTCAAGTAACCCACTTCCCCCTCTCCGAAAAGGATCCAATAAGGGGAAAGGAAAGAATCAGGTTACTTCTCACCCTTCCTATGAAGGAGGTCAATCGATCTCATTAGAGAAAAGGTTTGCACAACAGGAGGAAGAAATGAAATAATTAAGAAGGTTGAATGCAGAACTACTTCAAAGTAGTCTTCTTCTTAAGAATGCTGAAGTCCGACAGCCGAAGGAATTTGTTGTAACTACTGAGATGGATCAGGAATATCCTCCTTTATCAGTACACCCTCAGAGGTGTAATCCTACGGGTCAAACGCAACAATGGTTGGAAGTACTACCATCAGTTGCAGCACCAACCACCACGTCTGTCCAAGCTCCATTTATTGCACCTACTCAAAACCAAGTTCAACCTGATGTTTCTCAAAAGTTAATAACTACTATTGAGTCATTAACAGCTCGGTTAGAAACTATGGAAGGAAAACGGGCGCAAGTTCAACCTGAAAAGAAAGTTTACCCTGAATGGGTAGATTCAATTTCTCCTCCATCCAGTTTTGGAAACCCTGTTTTCCCTACTTTCAATGGATCAAGAGACCCTGAACAACATTTGACGCATTACGTGTCTTGTTGTGATCCTATGATGGGAACTCCAGAGCAGCAAGAAGCAGTGAAACTCAGATGCTTCGTGCGAACCTTGCAAGGACCATCTTTTTTCTGGTATACAAGCTTGCAATCCCGGTCAGTCATCGGATGGGAGGATCTTCGTCAAAAATTTCTTCTTCAGTTTAGCTCAACTTTTCCAAAAACGACAGTTTTCGATCTTACAAACTGCAAGCAAAGGGAGAATGAAAGAGTCTCTGATTTCATTGCTCGTTGGAAGGGATTAACGTATTCCTTGAGTTTAGCACTCCCTCAGGAGGAATTGTTGCCAATCTGTGTGGAAAATTTGCGTGACGAATTACGCATGCCATTGATCCCTGTGAAATACACAGGAGGGTTTCGAGACCTTACTTCAATCGCTCAGCAGATTGAAGATTCCCTTATACAGGCTAAGGTTAAATCTCGTATAATTCCATCAGCTCCATGAAGAAGAATGGGTAAAGCAGAAACTGCTACAGTTCTGCTTAAACAAGCACCTGTACCTATATCTACTTCAAAACCTTCATCTTCTCGAAGGACTCCACCTCCTGAACGCCAACAACAAAGGCCGTTTCGTCCAAATGATCAAAGAGATCAACGACGAAAACAATTTGAGGATATGAAGAGTAAAACATACTCTTTCCGAAGTGAGAAAGTTCCTGGTTACTTCATTTCAGCTCTGGAAAATAATTTGGTTCAATTACCAGTGCCGAAGAGGCCAAACAAGGAAGGAGATGAAGACCGTCCCAATTATTGTCCCTTTCATCAAATGTTGGGGCATCCCATCCAGGAGTGTTTTGTCTTTAAAGACCTCCTGCAAAAGATGGTCAACTTGGGACAAGTCAAATTGAAGGGTTCTTCAGCTCATGTAGCGTGTATTACCGCTACAGATCTAGAGGAAGGAGGCGAGTGGTAGGAAGTCAAAAGCAAAACTGCGAAAAAATATGATGATTGGATGGTCAGAAAGAAAATCAATCGGACCCATTCCATTTTGCGAACGCAATTGAAGAAGCCAATTGTGTCTCCTACAAAAGCTACAGTAAAGCCTCCATCAAAAGACAAATCCTCAAAAGGGAAGGGCAATTCAAAGAAGAAAGAGGAATCAGGAGAAGATGAGTATGTAGCAAAGCCTAAATTGTCTTTGACTCTGGAAGATTTCATGCCATCTACTTCAAAGCCACGGGCACCGCCCCATCAAACGGCACAGCCTAAACAGGCTAACCAGGCAGAATCTTTATCAGACGAAGAGTTAATCTTTGGTTATGTCTAATCTCAATGGATGGAGAACACATCACGACTCCAACTAATGCCAGATTTCTGAAGAAGTTTTTTGTATAAACACAAAATATTGTTCCCAGATCCAAAAACAATCACATTGGTTCATATTTTGTCCTACATGACACTAAATTGTATTATGTCCTATCTACATGACATTAAACTGTACAGAAGTTCCATATTTTGTCCGAGATGACATTAAACTATATTGTGTCCTAGCAACATGACATTAAACTGTGTGGCACTTCCAACGTCCAGCATGACGATAAACTGTAAAAAGTCCCCAGAACTGATATCCTCATATTGGTTCACCTTAGTCCTAGCTACATGACTTTAAACTGTACAGCACCAGTTCGTCCTTGCTATATGACGTTAAACTATACAGCAATGGTCCAGTATGACTTTAAACTGCAACTTCGTCCCACAAGACATTAAACTGTGAAAAAGTTCCCTAAACCGTCTAGAATGACCTTAAACTGCATCATCCCTGGTCCATGTATATGACCATAAACTATTTGAAAATCCTTTATGTCCAGCAAGACGTTAAACTGTGACGTCCTAACTACATGACGCTAAACTGTATAAAAGTCCCTCACGTCCGGGAAGACGTTAAACTATATAATCTCAAAAGTCCAGTATGACATTAAACTGCACCATTCACGGTCCATGCATATGACCTTAAACTATTCGCACTTTCGTCCAACATGACGTTAAAATGGTACACTGTTTTGTCCTTACTGCATGACATTAAACTGCACAGTTCCCCTTTTCGTCCAATATGACGTTAAACTATTTTTTTTCCCATCGTCCTAACTACATGACGTTAAACTGTACAGAAAGTCCTTGATATGTCCTACATGACATTAAATTGTTATTTTGTCCCTGCTACATGACACTAAATTGTGCAGCACCAATAGTCCTGACTGCAAGACTTTAAACTGCATAGTCCCTTTTTTATGTCCTACATGACATTAAATTGTGCATCGTTAAGGCTGTTATTACCTCTTGTTTCTCACACCAAGTATGACTCACGTGAGCTTAGAGCGAACAGCAACCATAACAATCCCTTTGGGCCACTAACCATGTATAAGTCCCAACAACATTTTTTATTTAGATCATTGTCCACAAGAACAACTTGATCATTAATTCATTCTTTAATTGAACTACACAGACTTTGATCCTTGCCCTCCAGGCTAGGTATGTAGGAAACCTCCTAGGGTTCAAGCCCAAAAAAGCAATCTCTTCACATCGGTTCACCACCATCTCATATGATGTTGATTTGTGAAACCGCCCCTGGAATCAATATCTTTACATTGATTCACTTTCGTCCTTGTTATATGACGTTAAACTATACAACACTTTTGTCTGGTACGACAATAAACTACAATATTCTTTGATTTCCTCATTTGAGAAGGAACCATTATTGACATTGATTATTTCAATCATGTTTCATTTCAAAAGACTACATGCATACATGGTAATGCCTAAACTTTTTATCTTAGGTTAAACCATCATTGCACTAAAGTCCCCTTTCACCCTTCACATGTACGAACCAAATTTGTACAAAGGGTAGTCCTAGAACTACGTGGACTTGATTCCCATCCTTATGGGATATGTAGGAACATTCGAGTATCCCTCGAATCCAGTCCCAAGTCTTTTGGGCCTAACCCCAAATTTCACTTTCAGTTCCTTGGCTGAAAAGTCCTCATGAAAACACACACTGTGTATTCATTATTATGGTCCGAATTCTATGACCCTAAACTAAGATTTCTCATACTTTCGTCCTGCACGACGTTAAACTGCATTTCAAGAACTACGTATGGCTTGATTCTCATTCTTATGAGATACGTAGTGAAGTCCAAATTTCAATTCAGGACCCAGCCATAACATGATTATGGTTTTCATTGACCTATGTATCTTTATATACATTGGACAATACCCATCTTTATGTGTTATAATCCTAACCTTAAATATTTTCAGATCTTCATAACCCTTTTCATGACTTCTAGTCAAAAAAATGTCAAACTTCTGAGAATTCTTTTGCTTGACTATGCATCACGTGCCCATAGGTGGCCTTGCATAAACAGTCCACATAACAGACTTGTCAGCCGAAAGATGCTATTTATTTGACCATGCAGCCAATGCCCTTAGGTGGCCCTGCATATTTCAACCCCTTAACAGGTTTTGTTAAATAATAGTAACTTCATTCTTGGTAAGAATGCCTCTTTTGTCCTTATTTGTCAAAAACGATAGTATGTAGGGATCCGCAAAAAATAGCCTTCCTTAACATATTTGTCCCATATCCTTTTTCATGATCTGAAAGTATTCAAGTCTATGGTTTATTCTTCTTCCCTACGTTTGGGTCAGACCTTCGTAGGAGTGATGTTCATCCAATTCTTCGATATTCTTGTTCGGAAATATCTTCTCCATATTCAAGTACCTCTTTCCATACAACAAACTCTATACTTTTGAAAATTTGAATCTCCATAAACTTTCACTAGCTTTTAACACTAGGAAAGTAAATTTCTGGGAGTTCTTTTGCCTGACTATGCAGCACGTGCCCATAGGTGGACTTGCATAAACAGTCCACATAATAGACTTGTCAGCCAAAAGATGTTATTTATTTGACCATGCAGCCAATGCCCATAGGTGGCCCTTCATATTTCAACCCCCTAATGGGTTTTGTTAAATAATAGTAACTTCATTCTTGGAAACTACTTCTTCTAATGCCTTTTAGCTCTTTTTCATATCATTCCTCAGATTCAAATATTCTTAAGCCATAGTTTACATTTTTTCTCTCATACTTGAGTATGGTAATATGTTTTCAGATAAATTGTCGAGGAATTGAATCAATTTTAATCTATTTTGGTCAAAGCTATTTCGACCTTAAACATTAGCCCCTTTATGTCTGACATGCATGACTTTAAACTGCCCACAAAAGACAAAGGAACTCTGAATAAAAGTCAAGTTCCAGCTCACTAAATATACATTTATGTGTAATTTAGGTAATATTGAGCAATTAAAAAGTTCAAAGTTTGTATGATTATTTGTAATAATCCTAGTAAAAATCAAACTATGCTTACTAGGCCCATTGGCTTAAGTAAATTTGAAGCAGGTAGTGAAAAGAGTGCAGGTACAAATGATTGAAGACAAAAGTGTGTTTCATTGATACACAAGAGTTAGAAGGACATCCACAGACTGGAGTCTCTTCTATTTTTTTCAAGAATTACAAGAGGCTTTCAACATAACACTTCATTTGATTTACGGCATCCTGAGCTTCATTATCAACCGCCTGGAATTCATTCATTCAACTGGATACAATAAGAGATGCAGTGATACCATCTCTTCTTGGAACAATTGTAAAAGGATGTTCTTGAGTGCGGTTTGAGAAAATTTTCTGCTGATCAAACAGTGACTATGTTTCTGTCCAAGAGACTTGGAAGATGGATACATGGATTTGAGAATGGAGCATTGGAAGTAAAGAGACATTTGGAGAGAGTACTCTTTTCAGATATTGCTCTAATACCATGTTTGTCTTCTCTCCACCAACCATTAGTGGAAAACATTTCAGCCCATGGGTTTTCCATTTTCATATCTGCAAGGAAAGGACATGGAAGGAGAATTTGAAAGTTCACACCATTGTTGTTGCTCTTAATGCACAGCATAACCGAAATGAAGGAGTAGCAGCGCAGATGCATTTCAGGTGTATAGTTGTTTGCATTTGGAACATTGACTCCTTGCAAGTGACCATGACCACATAGAGACAGGTAGATGCTCTGTGGGAAATTAAGATGATATTTCTTCAAGTACTTATCCAAATCTGGGAAAGTGTTGTCGCAGATATCATAGTAATCATGGCCAATAATGTTCATCATGTCATCAATCCGCTTGCTAGCCAGTTCATCAGTCGTTCCAATTCCCTTAGGATCCATTGAATCTGCACAAAAGTTGAACAAATTTAACTCTTAAATGGGTTTATTTTTCATAAAATTTGTGAAAGAATTCGGAAAAAATGGCCAAGGCATTAAGTCGCGCAAATCTAAACAATGGTGCGCAAGTATTTCGTGTGCCGCGCTAGTTTTTGACGCGCAAGTATAAACTGAGCAAGTACAAATACCTTTACAGGAGCGCGACAGCGAGGGAACAGTGGAAAAGAGACTTGCGTGGCTTAGGTGACCTGTGCGTCGAGAGCTCGAGAAGGTATGAAGTCCGGAAATCCGGATACTTGTACGGAGGTGAGGCCATGTATTTATAGGCCAGGAAGCCTATCTGCGTGCCGTACCCAGAGCGCTTAAGGCCTACGCGACGAAAACTTGCGCGCCGCCCTCTGTGCACTGAAGACTTGCGTGCCTCCCTTTTCCTTTGGAGGAATTCGATTTCCTCATAGTCCGATCCTCTTTTCTCTCCGGATCTAACTCTGAGGGGGGACTTTTGTTGACGCTCCTTTCGTCACAGAATCTAAAGATCGGAAAAGGGAATATCCGAGCTCAAAGTGATTCATCTTTTGAAGAAAAACATAAAAAATCAACAAAGGAAGGAAGAAAGGATCAACAGAAACCTCACCGCGCAAGTTATCTAACTGTCGCGCAAGTGTACTTGCGCGGCGACCTTGGTCGCGCAAGTGACTTGCGCGACCTAAGTGGTAACTGCCCGGTAACCGCCCAGGGTCTTCTCCTCCCTATAAATAGACCCTTTGGGCCCCCCATTCGAGAGGATCTTTTTCCAGAAACTCGGATTGAAGCTCTCGACGCTCAAGTCTCTTCTAAAAGCTTCTGGAACACTTCTAAGGTAATTTCTTACCTAGAATGGAAGATCTAAAGATAAGAAAGAAGGCCTAAGTGTTGAAACTTATCAACACTTGTGCGCCGACTTATTTCCTTCAATATAACTTGCGCATCCCTTTTCTGGAAGAACCTCAAGAGGATTCTAAAGGGTTTAAAAAAGAGTCACTCAAATATTTCAATGCTGGTTGAAAATCGCGCAAGTACACCATGTGTCGCGCAGGTATACCTGCGCGACCAAAACTTGCGCGCCCACGGAAGACTTGCGCTCCTTTCAAGACTTGCGCGCCCCTACCTTTTTGGGTGCCCATCTTGCCCATTTTACCCCTCTTAAGCCATTACACCTTTCCTTTTCAAGATTCAGTCTTCAAGACACTCTTCAAAGACATTTATGGCATGATTTCTTGATTTGACTTCCTTATCTGAAAGGAATTCTGTGGAATATCTCTCAAAACATAGTGATTTAAATATCCTTATGTCACTAAATATAGAGAGTTCATTCATTCAAACTCATCCTTTAAGATGAGAGAATCCTTAACTTGGGCATCCTCCTCAGGAGTAAGCCCCAATCATAATCCTTTAACTTGGGCATCCTCCTCAGGAGTAAGCCCCAATTTCAAATCTGGGCATCCTTCTTTAGGAGTAAGCCCCAAATTCTTAAAGTTACCAAACTTGGGCATCCTCCTCAAGAGTAAGCCCCAAACCTTAATTCCTTTAACTTGGGCATCCTCCTCAGGAGTAAGCCCCAACCTAAAATATGGGCATCCTCCTCAGGAGTAAGCCCCAAACCTTAATCCCTAACCTGGGTCTCCTTTTCAGGAATAAGACTCAGTCATAATCTTGGGCATCCTTCTTAGGAGTAAGCCCCAAGTCCCCTAACCTGGGTCTCCCTTTTAGGAATAAGACTCAGTCATAACCTGGGCCTCCTTTTTTAGGAGTAAGTCCCAGTCATAATCTTGGGTTTCCTTTTCAGGAGTAAACCCCAAGCCCCCTTAAATTTCTCTTAACCAGTCCTAATTTACCCTTGATTTGGGTTTCCTTTTCAGGAGTAAAACCCAATCATAAGTCCCCTCCTAACTTGGGAATCCTCCTTAGGAGTAAGCCCCAAGATTAGAGTATTCAAATCTCCATAAAGCACATATACCTTTATGGACCCTGTTCCTGGATTTTCTCCCTAAAAGTGAATCCTAAACCTTCATCTATCTGGCCAGTCATACATACCTAAGCCCCAAACAATTTCTTATGATTTCATCTTTCATGGAACAATTGTCTAATTTTTACCAATACCTCTTTTTTCTCACACCGAGCATGACTCACGTGAGCTTAGAGTGTAAAAGTAATTATGACATTCTTCTTTGATCCATCAATCATAAACATCATACTCCATTACTCGAACTACGTGGGTTCTGATTCCTTTTCCAAAACAAAGGATACGTAGGTAGCCCATTAATGGGTTCGATCCCAACTTTGAAATAATCCATGTCCTTCTGAATGACGATAAACTTCAAGTGCCCCACTGAGTGGATTTAAAACCAGCCTGGTCATCATAATGACCAAGAGACTTTTATATAAATTTTTTGAAGGATACCATTGACCAATAATCTCTAAACAGGTATAGATGATTCTATATTGATGAAGAACCTCGAATACATATAAAAGATTCTCTAAATTTCTTGCATATTTAATCATTGATTGTTAAAACTAAAGGAAAGCACATTTTATACTTGGTAATGTAATAAGGATTCACGAACATAACTTAAATCTATAAAGAGAGTCCCGGAGTAGACAATAATTCCCCTCAAAAAGGTGTGATGAGTCCGACCTCCCATCCTCTCGACCAATGCAAATTCCTAAGCCTCATCAGTCCACAAGCTAATGAGCGCCTACCTTTGGAAAGTGGGTCCAAACGGATGTGGAATCATTGGATGTTTCCGGTTCTACGAACAAACCTTCTATAAACCGATCGGAACGTTTGAATCTCCCGTCAAGGATGTCATCCCTGAAATCCGTCGAGGAAACAGATGGGATGAAGTTTGAGAATAATAGATTTTTGTAATTGATCTAATTGATGATATTTCATATAAGCTTATAAATATTCCTTATCATATCATGGATGTTAAAAGTAGACATAAATGTTATGATGTAAATCATTAGTGATATCAGGTGTCTAAAGTTTATAAGAGGGTAATCCTTTGAATTTATCGATTTAAGAGAGTTATGTAATTTTGAATGAATAAAAATATAATCCCTAATATTTAATTACATTTTAAATTATTTATCGTATTAGTAGAGTATCATATTTTTTGGTACTTATATTAAATCTATCTCGAGTAAATCATGTCATCCACGCATCTGTCATGTGGAATTACATACATGGTCTTTCGCATAAACGTTACTCAGAGATCATACTACTAGGGGAAAATATATATTATGAGAAACTACCTCTAGATAATCTTGATCAATGAGTGATAATATTATGGAACCAAATCATTCACATAGTCAATGTCTTATTGAGAAACATTGAATTTGAGAAATCTATGTTGGAACCTAAAGATAAGATGAGGAAGAAGTATCCCAATTTTTATGTATTAGAGTGATGAAATATCTAGGGTGAAATTCTTATAACGTGGGTGTAATATAGAACCCTGATGTTTTATTATACATTTTTCTTTTAGTAAATTTTAATCCTTTGATAGATTTCTTTATATGAAATAATTAGTTCAAATGAATCAAAATATAAATATTATTAAATAATGAGGCAATTATCACCTGGTCATTAGAATTGTTGGTAATAATAAAACCCATTTAATTTATGATAAATCATTGTTTACGTTTGTATATAATGAATTCATTAGTTTCTAATTATTATTATATTAATATAAAATCTTTTAATGTTAAAAAGATATTTTTTTTGAAAAATTGTTTTTATGTGCACAGTTTAATTTTAAATAAATTAATTAAAATAATTACAATAATATATATTTATTAATTATTCTAATGATGTTTTTAGATAATTAATTAAATAAAATATTATTTAAATAATATAATACTATTTAAACAGCATGGATTGACGGTAATCTCTATATTAATCTAAAAAATGAAATTTTTTGAAAATGGTTCTCTTGAATTTTGAACAATTATTTTAAAATGAATTTCTACAATATATAGAAATTAAATCATTAAAAATTTATTCCATATTTATATTCATCATAATAATACAAATTAAATATTTTTAATATAATTTATTGTCATAATTAATATTGAAAATCCAAAAAAATGTGTTACCATAGTTAAGGTTAAAATGTGTTTATTGGGGAAGGTACCCTAAGTGATATTATTTATAGTATCAAGCACCAATTTAAATTATTTGATTGGTGGATTTCATTCTTACCATAACCTTCTGATCATAATATCATTTTCATTTTGACTAACTTGAACTGACCAATAAATTATTTTATGTTAATCTACTAAAGAATTCCTAGTGTGACACCCCATCCCTTATAAATGGTTACCACCTCTTGTCACGTAATCACACTCCATTATCCTTCTATATCATACAATACATACTCTAATACATTCCAAACATATCTCCTGACATATTAGTGATCCTGGATTGGTCAAATCCCTATAATTTGAAAAAAAAAATATTTAATCCAAATAAAGTTTCTCAATTAAGTTGTATAATTTTTAACCAGTCACCATAAATTTAATTTCTTCCTCTACCCCATATAAATACATGGTATCCATTATAAAATAAATAAATTAGTATCATTAATACATTTAATTATTATTATGATAATTTATTAACAAATTTACACCACCTTTCCATCAAATGGAAAATTAAAGTATCACTCATCCTTACATGTGGACTACATCCTCCATGTAGAGATATAATTCATTTTCTATCATTGTCATTGTTGGATTTTCATTATTATGGGTTTAATTTTTAAATATTTTATTTATCAAATAATTGTGATTCTATAATTATAATATCTTATTTACCTTATTATCTTTCCATTCATCAAATAATTATAGATTCCCTCATGTGTTTGATTGGACTACTACCTCTATGTAGAGATGTGATTCATTGTCCATCATCTCAATATATGAATAATTTAAAAAGTTATTTTGGTGAATAAATGTGAAAATCATTTCATTATTAATATTTTTTATATGATTAAACATTTATAAAGGTGTTGGTATTATAAATATTGAACCGATATATGCATGGAAAATGACCATTTTTCACCTGAACGTATTAATGAAGAAATTTTTAGTTAATGAATAATTAGACATTAAAAAAACTGATGTATAGTTTATTTTTTATGAATATCATTATGAAATATAGGAATGTTAAATATATATTTATTATATATCATATTTGAATGTGTACTAACTAATATGTTACATAAGGTAAGGGTTAATACAACAATATAATTTAATTATAGGATTGTATACAGTAAATTTCCCTTATGATAAATTATAAGGAATGTAACTGTTAAACACAATAATTATAATCCACCTACTTTATTTTTTATTTTTATATGTGTTAGAGTAATTTTCTAATTTTTTAGTTAAACTTATAGAGAAAATGTTCTTAATAAAAATTCATCTATATTTCCTCTTTATCTAATGAATTTTTTATTCTATGTCCATACTCTTAGAAATAATTTAATGAATTTTATTAATTAAACATGATTTTTATTAAATATCACTATCAAAAAAATTTACTTCACATACAATGTTTTAAAAATCATTATTAGAAAATGTTTTCAAAAAAATTAATTTTTATTTTTTTTAGAAGTTGTTAAAGGAGATATTTTGATTAACATATACAACATGAATGGATTTCTCTGTTGTAAAAATTGTTCTTATATTTTACGCTTCAATTAATATTTTCCTTAGTCATTTTCATATAAATTGGGTTTATTAGCATTCTTGTAATTTTTGGAAAATATTTTATAAAAAGAAAATGATATTTTTTTAATTAATGGTTTAAATGATATTTTAAATGTATTTATCAATAATGTCCACATTATTTGTGGATTTTTATGCATCATAGGGGGCACAATTTTATTATAATATTCACTTTCATTCATTGGATGAATTGTGATTATGTTGATTTAAGGGTTATCTATGAAACATAATTCTTTCTCAGGGTTTAATTATTTTATGATGAACTATTAATAAAACCTATTATTTTCATTAAGTTAGTCTATGATGAAATAATGAAATGTTTTTAAAAAAAATTTACTTTCTAAGGGTTATTATATTATGATATGTTGAATTTTTTGATATTTTTGATCACATATGTGTGATATTGAATATCTAGTCAGTGAGTTTGAGAAGATATAGACATTTAATGCTTTGGGTAATGATGGATTCCTCGTGAGATAATAAGGACTAGAATGGGTAGTGAAACAAACTTGGTAATAGACTATGTCCACTATGATACAATTATGAGTAAATCAATACTAAATAAATGAGGTAATGGGGAGTAAACCTAGTCCACTATGATAGTTATAGTAGTGATCCTTGATTAAGGAAATGATTTTCTATTTTTATGTGTAAGAAAAAAAACTTTTTCCTTATTCTTATGATATGTTATATAGTATCATGATTGATTATTAATGATTCTTAAAACTTATGACTGATGTCTTTTGTTAGTACAATGATTTATTCCATCAATTATGATTAATTATCCTTGACTGAATGAGAATACTTATTATAATTTATTATCATGTTCTCATACCCTTATGATTGTCTAATTATCACATATTATCATTGATTGATATCTCATATGTTTACCCTTAATATGAATATGAGCTCACCCTTTCTTATGTTTTAACTCCCTTGGTTATAGAGAACCATTTATGTAAGGAATTTTTTATAAGTGATGATGTAAGAAGATATTTATGGGATATGTTGAATATCATTCCTGAAATAATATTATTACTTAACTACCCTCTAAACACTCTAATCTACTACACTTATAGGGTGTATTTTGTTAAGAGATATATTGTATATTTATCTGATATGATGTAATACATATATTTCAAACTCATGGATGGCCTGAGAGAATCTTTCCTCAAGGTACCAAAATTAGGAGTAATGAAATTGGACATAAAACTAAGGGATAATTGTTGAAAACATTTAAATAACAAATTTACTATGGTGTTTTAGGACATGTAGAAAATCAATAACATTTTTCATAGAACCGATAATCCTTTAGTTGGACGGCCAAATTTTTGGATCGTATTTTTTATCAAAATTATGGAATTTATTCATATCCAAGTAGAGGTGTGAAATAAATATAGATTCACTCAATAAATATAGATATAAAAATTTTATTGACATGTGAAATATTAAATTCAATAAGTGTAACATATGGAATGGAATGTTAGTAAAATGAAGTGGGGATACACATACCTTAGTTGATCATGCTTAGGATTTTTCAATCCTTTAAATGGATTTATAATTTATGATGATCTATTTATTTTAATATTACATAATAAGGACTCAAGTGACCTTTATTTTACTGTAATGTTAAAATGAATTTTGTGTCATGTAGTTTAAAGTCATGTGATTTGAAATGACACCAAAAAATTAAATATCATTTGGTGGGGAAAATGTATAGGGTAATATTTTAAATCCTAAGTCTTTGATATGACATTACGACCTAATCATGTTTTTGGATCTGTAGGGGTTGAAATATTTGAAAATGAGTGATATTTTATCCTTTCATAGGTGTCCAAAAAACTATATAATGTAAGAACTTTTGTCTTGACTGTATAATCAATGGTTATAACCTTTATCATATTATTAATGAAATCCTATAAGACAAAGAACCTCATATATACACTCAATGTAACACACTATGTTATATTAATCTTAAGAATGCTGGTGACCCAAATAGTAGGATCTTGTGTGGATAAAGATGAATTTTATCTCTATATAGAATCATTGTTTCATATTCTCTTGCATTGATTTGGATATTTTGTTGGGTAGTTGGACATTAAAAAATGAATCACTCTGAGAAATTTAGTTTCATAT
Source organism: Viscum album (assembly GCA_963277665.1). Taxonomy (NCBI): domain Eukaryota; kingdom Viridiplantae; phylum Streptophyta; class Magnoliopsida; order Santalales; family Viscaceae; genus Viscum; species Viscum album. The sequence goes on along the minus strand of OY728119.1, from coordinate 412,893,778 downwards.
ATGTTAGACCATATATAATTTTATTTGATGTCATGAAGAAAGGAATTTGGGAGAATATAGTTTTTTATCATATAAAAAGGGCCATTTTATAGGTGATCTATGCATATCTAACTCCTAAAAAAATTATATGGAATTTCCTTAGTATTGTACTTATGGATGGAAAATAAATGTGAATAAAATGGTCCAAACATTCTGGTGAATTTTATGTTTGGTTGGATTTTTTTATCTATAAAATGATAGAATGTCCTGCTATCATTTAATATAATATAAGAACCATATTCAATCCATTCATAGTTCTTATGAATAGGGGTATCTATATTGAAAAAAAATATAATATCAGGATGGAGAATCTTGTAATATTTTTTAGGTGAGCCATGATGTTACAATTGGTTACCATAGACATGACCATATAAGCCCCCAGGGATGGATAAAGATCCCCTTTTTCCATGATTTTATGAAAATGAGGGGATGCTTTAGTAGAAGACCTCATTATAATGAAATTATAACAAGGGACTCTATGTAAATAGAGTAAATATGTATAACATTAAATTTTTATCAAGACATAAAAAAATCATCGGAGGATCCTTATAGGGGATTTGTTCATCACTACATACCATGAATTCATACCATTAAATACACAGGTAGTTCCAAATGATTCCCAGTAATATGGTTTGATTCATTTTGTAGTAATGAAATTGGACTCTGTAACACCTGAGACTTTTATGAGAAATATTTTGGTTTTATGTTTTATAAATTATCAAAGGAATCTTTCACTACACACAACACTATCTTGGATTACTTTACACGCAATCGCAACCTTCCTCGATAGCTTGCGTCGTATGCAATACCGAGTTTCACTAAACAACGATATGCTATTAAAATATTATTAAAACTAGCCGTTATGAATAGTAATAACCACTTTTTGAAATTTTGTAATTTTTATTTTTCAAAACGGACATCATTTTTGGATTCGGAATATCGAAATTAGCCTAGGGTGAAATTTTGGTATTTTTCTGAAAACTTTCAATTTTTGATGAATAGTGGAAACACTAGGTTACTATTTAAAACCTGACTTTTTATTTAAATAATTAGTTATTTTATTTAAATTTATTTTAGGTCAAAATTGATACATAATACCTATATAATTTCAATGCAATTAATTGGAGTCATTTTATAATAATTTTAGATATATAAAAATTTTATTGAACTTTTCACCGTCATTTACCCACCTCTTAGGAGAATTTCAAAATACACATAAAACATAATTTTACCGCCTCTGTGAGTGGAATTTCGAAAATCCGAGAGACACTGTTAATATCAAGGACTAAAATGTGGTTCAATGAGATGAAAATAATTTTTGGTGAATAGTAACTTTTTACTTTTTTTTACCACGGTTAAAAGTAAATAGGGTAATTAAGAGTAAAAATGATATTATTATTACCCTAAAACATGTCCTAATTCTATTTGATAAGTGTAATTCGACCAAAAACAACCTTAGGAATAAATTAGGATCATTTAGGTCCACTTGGATTAGATTAGGACATTTAATATTATTTTATTTAAATAATAGTTAAGATAGTTAAAATCAAAGTTTTATGACTGAAACATTTTTAATATTGGGTTATAAATAAGATAAATTAGACTATAAATATTAATTAAAAATATAAAACGATTTCCTACATAATGGTATTTTATTTGTAATTTTTAGACATTAAATAATTTAATTTATTTATGACACAATGATGATACAGTAGTTATATTATTAATGAAATATTGACATAATTGATGTTATAAATACCCAAATAAATGTAATTTGAGACTTTTTCTGAATTATAATAATTTTATTTATTAATATAACATGTTACTATTGATTTCATTAATGTTTTTAGAACTAATATTTCTATTTTGATTTTCACAAAAATCAATTACCAAATAGTGTCAAAATTGACATAAAATAGTTTTTAAAACAAATATTATATTATTAATTGTTATTTTATTCCTAAAAATATAAGGTTCGGCCAAATGACTTAGATAAGGTTATATATATTAATAATAAACAACTTGGGGTTCGTTTGGCTTGTTATGGTAAGTTTATTAACCTTATAGTGTAAGAAAACAAGAAGACACGGTAAAAGTTAAATTATCTAACTTAAAGTTAAATCTAAATGATAAGGTTAAAATAGAACTCTAAACTTGTATAAATTATATTGGATGAGAGTATTTCGACCCATCCCCACCTTAGCTTCGAAATAAATCAATTTGGAGCTATTTAAAACCGAATATGACTTTATAATAAAATAATATTTTTAGTTTTTCCAAAGGTGCCCTTCTCCTCCCTTATAAAAGGGAACCTCCTCCCTCTCTTCCTCACATCACTTTGAGCCTTCAAGCTCGGAAAAACCCTGAAAAAATATCTTCTCCACTTCCCTAGAAACATCCTATAGGTCCTGGTCTTCTTCAAAGACCAATTTTAGTTCCCTAAGAGGAGGTCTCAAAGAGGCGCTTCAAAGAAGAGCTAATCTCTGTTACCGATTATTTCAACTTTATTTCTTCTTCCACTTCTTCTTCTTTAGTTGTTTCATTATGAATTAATAACATCAGTATCACTCATATAATGATATGTTATTATAAGTATGAAACAACCCTATTTCACCATCTATCAATCCTACGGAAAACTAAATCACCGCGTGTGCGTACGTACGGAATACCGTCTCCACGCCGTGGGGTAATCTATTTTCAACCACAACCTTACTTGGATGGGTATAATGGTGAAAAAAATAACTATATTTGATTATTTTAGAGTGGTATTTATTCTGAAATAGTGTGCATACACTCCAATACAATTCCACGATCATGGGAACGATATCATCGCTCGTGCGTACGTACGGAATACCGTCTCCACGATGTGATGTGACTCATTCTACATGATCTTCATTACATAATGATTATATAAATGAATTGAATGAATAAATAAATATGATATATAGTACACTAATACCAATATGGAAATGAGGTATCTATAACCTAAAGAGGATAATAATAATTTATTCGACAAAACACGCATAAGAACAAAAAGTAATAAACACCCGAATAACAAGTAGGAATAAAATATTAATTATAAGAAGCTAAGAATATGACCTTATATGATATCATAACAATGAGTATGATTCTGGAATAATTCAATGACATTATTTAAATCATTATATAGGAGGTTCAGACACTTACGAAGCATATCAGACCTAAGGTAGGGGAAAATCTCACAATCTCATTTTTATCTGAGATTGTTTATAATTCAGAATTTACTAGGGAATATTTATCATCCACATCCATGTTTCCTCAATATGTAATATTATTTATATCCTCCTACAATTTTTTAAATCCAATTTTACCCTTCGGTGAGTTTTTAGTAAAAGATATGAAAGGAATATTTTGTCATTTTTCGTATGAGGTACTTTTTCACTTTTCCGGCCAAAGTACGAGAAGAATGTTTTTTTTAACTTTTACGGCATGAATGGATTTTTAGAACATTATTTCCATGAATCTTCCTTTATAAGTTTTCAATTTTATTTTTAATCAACTTCTTTTAGTTCAAAATTATATGACATGTTAAGAAAGGAAATTTTTTTTGAAGTACAAAGGATATTTTTCTCAAGAATGGAGTTCAAGTGTTTTATCAAAATTATTTTCCATCTAAGATAATATAGGGTTATGTTTATATCCCTATTTCTACATTGATTTGATTATGTTATGATTGAATTATTTTTATGATATCCTTTTATGGATTATGTTATGATGACGTGATGTTTAAGAATCCCATTTTTATTACATGGGTTATGCTATGATGTATGGTTTGTGATTTTGTGGAACACATAATAATGGTATCATTATGAGATTGGTGGGACCTATATCTCCCTCTATTGCATTGGGTAAAGATTTATATCTCATGAGATAAGAATGTTTGTAATAGCAGGTTAAACCGGTTCAGTGAAATCGGACTAAAACGAGGAGTGAACTCAGTTCAGAAATGGAATTTGTCCGCTAAGATAGTCTTGGCAATGAGTTTTGACTAATAAGAAATGATTCTCTATGATTATGTGTGTATGCCAAAAAGTTTCATGTTTTATGTTATGATTATTGGGATTACATTTCACTACTATGATTTATCCCATGTTATGAAATTATGATCTCTTTTACAGGTTAAGATTTCAAAAATGATTTGTTCTTATGAATATGATGTGATTGAAATTTCTTTTGTTTACCCTTACTTATCATTTGAGCTCACCCTTTTTTTATGTTTTCTTTTCCCCAGGTCAGGAAGAAGGATATTAAGTAGGATAATCCAAAAAGGGACTCTAGATATGATGAAATAAATGGGAGACAACGTAGATGATTTATGAACCAGTTGTTTATGTTTCCCAGTTTCTAAAGACACTATACCTATATGGTCCTTTAATGGTTTTGTTATATGTTGTAATAACTGTACTTCAATTTTGATGTATTAACAATGTATGTAAAGTATGGTTCGTTATAGTTAGTATCAGAGGAAAGGTATAGTCAACCTTTGGAAACTAGGAAGTGAAAGTCTTAGTAAGAACCCTAAGGATAAGTCTAAGCAAAGAACACGATCTTAGTGTTTTAAAAATGGCCATTAACAACCAATGATAAGACCTTAAGTGTAAAATTTTACTCTTGATTATGTGTTTTTTCCTATTATAATTAGTGTTGCTCAAACTATTCTTCTTGGTTTTAGTCAATGGCTGGAACCCGAAGAACCATGTTAATGAGGAATGCAACGGGCAATGCAATGATTTTCCCCCTAAGCAACCAAATGTTATGGGAGAAGGAATGCAAAATCTTGTAGCCTTGCTCACACAACTTTCTCAAGCTATTAATCATGCAGGACTTCCAAACGAGAAAAAGAAGGAGCAGCATTCTGTTGAATCCTTTATGAGGTAGCGTCCACCTTCATTCAGCGGGTCTTCTAATCCATTAGTGGCTGAACAATGGATCAGTACCACTGAAAAGATATTTTCAGTTCTTCAATGTTCTGAACATGATAAAGTTATCTTATCAGTATATCGTTTGGAAGGTGATGCTAATCAATGGTGTAATCTTATTAAGAATATGAGGCAAAAGGATGAAATTGAGTCCATGCAATGGGATGAGTTCAAGAACTTATTTTTCAATAAGTACTTCCCTCGTATTCTTCGAACAAATATGGATAAGGAGTTTCTTGAACTGAATCAAAAGGATGATGAATCTTTTGGTACCTATGAAGCAAATTTTACAAGACTTGCAAGGTACACTTCTAGTATTATTATCCAACCTGAGAGTAAGATCGATCGATTCTTTAGTGGCTTAAAACCAAGTCTTCGAAGGGCATTATCCATAAGGGACTTCAATAGCTATGAGGAAATCATTCGATGTGCTCTCAAAGTTGAGATGGATATTGGAGTAACCCATCAGTCATATGGGTTTGATAAGAAGATGAAAATGGAATTCAAAGGAAAATATAAAGAGCACACTGAAAAGACGATTAGTTTTCCCTGATTCTCAAAGTGTGGAAAGAAACTTGGAGGGAGTTGTCTTAAAGGGACAAGTAAATGTTTCAAATGTGGAAAGGAAGGTCATCGGGCATTTGAATGCCGCAATGATGGGAAGAAGATGACTAGTGATGCGAATAAAGAAAAGGCTACACAGAGTGTACCTCTTACACTTCAATGTTACAAGTGCAAGGAAATGGTGCATTATGCTAATCAATTCCCTAATCCAAGGGTTTTTTATCATGATCGACGTCAAGAAACTCTTAATTCTAAAGACAAAGGAAAGTTGCATGCAATTTCTATCAGCAATGTGGAGTACGATAACGAAGTGGTGAAAGGTACACTTACCATCCACTCTAAAGTATAAAATGTTTTATTTGATCATGGATCCACCCACTCTTTTATTTCTGAAAAATTTTCTAAGGGTATCACCGTATTACCTCAATAATTGGATGTTGAGTTAGCTGTAACAACCCCTAATGGCACAACAGTCGCATCAAAAGTTTATAATTCTTCTCCGATTGAAGTTTGTGGGAAAGTGCTTCCTGCAAATCTTGTGATCCTTCCTATAGTGGAATTTGATGTGATTCTTGGCATAAATTGGCTTTCTCTATATGGATCTCATATCAATTTCCAATGAAGGGAATTCATATTTCATATTCCATATCAATATATGATCATCTATCGATGCAAGTATGAACATAACCTTCCAGTGTAAATTTCTTCCATCTTATTTGTCTTGATTCCACTAAATGAAGGTTATTTATCTCAAATGGTTGGTGAGAAACTCATGATTAAGAATATTCCCATTGTACGAGAGTTTGATGATGTCTTTCTGGAGGAATTTATGGGTCTTCCACCAAATCGTGAAGTTGAGTTTTCAATAGAACTCGTACCGAGTGCTTTACCTATTTCAAAGACACCTTATAGAATGGCCCCAATTGAGTTGCAGGAATTGAAGAAGCAACTCCAAGAGAATCTTGATAAAGGATTCATATGACCTAGTGCGTCACCTGGGGGAGCACCAGTTCTGTTTGTTAAGAAGAAATATGGATCAATGATACTCTGCATTGATTATCGACAACTTAACAAGATCACTATCAAGAACAAATATCCTCTCTCGCGCATTGATGAATTATTTGACCAACTACGTGGAGCTCAACACTTTTCCAAGATTAATCTTCGTTCAGGGTATCATCAATTAAGGTTCAAAAGGGAGGATATACCAAAGACGGCTTTCTGTACATGGTATGGACACTATGAATTTATAGTGATGCCATTTGGTCTTACAAATGCCCCTGATATCTTCATGGATCTGATGAATAGAGTCTTTAGAGACTGTCTTGATCAGTTTGTGGTAGTCTTATAGACGATATTCTTATATATTCAAAGATCAAGGAAGACCATGAAGATCACTTGAGAATTATATTGAATACCCTAATAAAGGAGAATATTTATGCCGAATTTACCAAGTGTGAATTTTGGCTTCAAAAAGTTTCATTTTTGGATCACATAATCTCAAAAGAGGGGATATTTTTGGATCCATCCAAGACAGAGGTTATTGAAAGATGGTCGATACCAACAACAGTAACTAAGATCCGAAGTTTTCATGGTTTGGATGGATATTACTGACATTTTGTGAAAGATTTTTCAAGGTTATCTAACCCACTCACCAAGTTGACTCAGATAGGAGTTAAGTTTGTTTGGATGGAGGAATGTGAAGAGAATTTCAAGGAGTTGAAAATAAGGTTATCCAGTGCACCTGTGCTCACACTACCTTGCAGTGGAGAAAGGTTTGTGATCTACATTGATGCATCCAAGAAGGGATTGGGGTGTGTTCTCATGAAAAACGATATGGTGGTAGCTTATGCCTCACGACAGTTGAAAATCCATGAGAAAAATTACCCAACTCATGATTTGGAGTTTGCTGCAGTAATCTTTGAATTAATGATTTGGAGGCATTATCTTTATGGAGAAATGTGTGACATTTATAACGATCATAAAAGTTTAAAGTATATTTTCACACAAAAGGAGCTGAATATGCGCCAAAGAAGATGGTTGGAGATGATTAAGGATTACGACTGCTCAATTCATTACCACCCTGGGAAGGCAAACAAGGTGGCAGATGCATTAAGTCGACAAGACCATGCTAGCTTATCCATGATGAGGATCACAAAAGATCCAATATTTATGGATTTAAAAAGGATGGATCTTGGAATTATAATGGAAGGGGAAAAATCGTATCTTTCTCAAATGAATTTTCAACCATCTATACATGTGAATATTAAAGAGGCACAGAAAGAAGGTGTAGAGTTACAAAAGAAGGTGAGAAATGTTCCTGAATTCAACCTTGATTGTGATTGAATAATAAGGTTTAGGAATCGGGTTTGTGTTCCTCCCATCCCCGAATTAAAGAAGGAGCTGCTGGATGAGGCTCATAGTTCTTCATTCTCTATTCATCATGGAAGCGCGAAGATGTATAGGGACCTGAAAGAGTACTTCTGGTGGGATGGCATGAAAAGAGATGTTGCTGAATATGTCTCTCGATGCTTGGGTTGTCAGCAAGTTAAAGCTGAGAGACAAAAGTATAAGGGGATGTTAAAACCATTACACATACCCGAATGGAAATGGGAAAACATCTCTATGGACTTTGTCACCGGACTTCCTAAAACATCCAAAGGTAATAATACTATCTGAGTCATAGTTTATCATCTTACAAAGTCTGCACACTTCATTGCTATTAGAGAAGATTTCTCTCTAGATAAGCTTTCCAGGATATATGTAAAGGAAGTTGAAAGATTGCATTGAGTACCACTTTCCATTATATTTGATCTGGATCTGAGTTTTACCTCAATGTTCTGGCAAAGTCTTCAGCATACTCTGGATACAGAGTTGAGTTTCAGCACTTCTTATCATCCTCAGACAGACGGTCAGTCTGAGAGGACAATTCAAACTCTAGAAGATATGTTGAGACCTTGCTCTATGGATTTAAAAGGTGGTTGGTATCAACACCTACCTTTGGTGGAATTTTCTTATAATAATAGCTTTCAATCCAGTATTCCGATGGCTCCTTATGAATCTCTCTATGGAAAGAAATGCAGGACTCCAACTTACTGGGATGAAGTTGGGGAAAGAAATCTATTAGGACCTGATCTTGTTGATGAGATGACAGAAAAGGTCAGATCTATTCAACAACACATAAGAGAAGCTCAGAGTCGACAAAAAAGTTATTCCAACAACCAAATAAAAGACTTAGAGTTTGAAGTGGGTGATAAAGTGTTCTTACGAATATCTCCCTGGAAGAGGGTCATGAGATTTGGAAAGAAGGGAAAGTTGAGCCCTAGATATATCGGTCCTTTCAAAATATTGGATCGTGTTGGGAAGGTAGCTTACCGATTGGCGCTTCCACCGAATCTCTCTCAAGTTCACGATGTGTTCCATGTATCTCTCCTGAGAAAGTACATACTTGATCCTTCACATGTACTCATCTCAGAAGTTGTACCACTGGAGCAAGATCTTTCTTATGAAGAACAGCCGATAGAGATTCTGGATCATAGCGAAAAAGTCCTACGAAACAAGACCACTCGCTTCGTGAAAGTTTTATGGATGAACCACCAATTAGAAGAAGCTACATGGGAGCTTGAGGATATGTTTAGGGAGAGGTATCCTCATCTGTTTTTTACAAAGTGACGAATTTCGAGGGAGAAATTCATTTTAAGGGTGTAGAATGTAACACCCGAAACTTTTATGAGAAATATTTTTTTTTATGTTATATAAATCATCAAAGGAATCTTTCACTACACAAAACACACAACACTATCTTGTCTTGCTTTACACGCAATCACGACCTTCCTCGATATCTTGCGTCGTACGCAATATTGAGTTTCACTAAACAACGATATGCTATTAAAATATTATTAAAACTAGCTGGTATGAATAGTAATAACCACTTTTTGAAATTTTTTATTTTTTATTTTTCAAAACGGACTTCATTTTTCGGTTCAGAATATCAAAATTAGCCTAGGGCGAAATTTTGGTATTTTTCTGAAAACTTTCAATTTTTGATGAATAGTGAAAACACTGGGTTACTATTTAAAAACCGACTTTTTATTTAAATAATTATTTATTTTATTTACATTTATTTTAGGTAAAAATTGATACATAATACCTATATAAGTTCAATGCAATTCATTGGAGTAATTTTATAATAATTTTAGATATATAAAAATTTTATTGAACTTTTCACCGTCTTTTTCCCATCTCCTAGGAGAATTTCCAAATTCACATAAAACTTAATTTTACCGCATCCGTGAGTGGAATTTCAAAAATCCAAGAGAAAATGTTAATATCAAGGACTAAAATTTGGTTCAATGATATGAAAATAATTTTTGGTGAATAGTAACTTTTTTCTTTTTTTACCACGGTTAAAAGTAAATAGGGTAATTAAGGGTATAAATGATCTTATTATTACCCTAACACATGTACTAATTCTATTGGATAAGTGAAATTAGACCAAAAACAACCTTAGGAATAAAATATGACCATTTAGGTCCACTTGGATTAGATTAGGACATTTAATATTATTTTATTTAAATAATAGTTAAGATAGTTAAAATCAATGTTTTATAACTAAAAAATTTTTAATATAGGTTTATACATAAGATAAATTCAACTATAAATATTAATTAGTAAGATAAATAAATTTCCTACATAATAGTATTTTATTTGTAATTTTTATACATTAAATAATTTAATTTATTTATGAAACAATGATGATGCAGTAATTATATTATTAATGAAATATTGACATAATTGATGTTATAAATACCCAAATAAATATAATTTGAGACTTTTTATGAATTACAATAATTTTCTATGTTAATATTACATGTTATTATTGATTTAATACACTCTGTTCGAACTAATCGTTTTGTTTTAATTTTCAAAATAATCAATTACCAAATAGTGTCAAAATTGACATAAAATAGTCTTTAAAACAAATATTATATTATTAATTTTTATTTTATTCCTAAAAATCTAAGGTTCGGCCAAATGAATTAGATAAGGTTATAAATATTAATAATAAATAAATTTTGGTTAGTTTGTCTTGTTATGGTAGGTTTAGTAACCTTATAGTGTAAGAAACCAAGAAGACACAGTAAAAGTTAAATTGTCTAACTTAAAGTTAAATCTAAATGATAAGGTTAAAATAGAATCCTAAACTTGTATAAATTCTATTGGATTAGAGTATTGCAACCCATACCCATCTTATCTTCGAAATAAATCAATTTGGAGCTATTTAAAACCGAATATGACTTTATAATAAAATAATATTTTTAGTTTTTCCAAAGGTGCCCCTCTCCTCCTTTATAAAAGGGCACCTCCTCCCTCTCTTCCTCACACCACTTTGAACCTTCGAGCTCAGACAACCCCTACCAAATTCTCTTCTTAACTTCCCTATAAACATCCTAAGGGTCCTTTTCTTCATCAAAGACCAATTTTAGTTCCCTAAGAGGAGGTCTCAAAGAGGCGCTTCAAAGAAGAGGTAATGTCCGTTACCGATTCTTTCAACTTTATTTCTACTTCCACTTCTTCTTATTTAGTTGTTTCATTATGAAGTAATAACATCAGTATCAATCATATACTGATATGTTATTATAAGTATGAAACAACCCTATTTCACCATCTATCCATCCTATGGAAAACGAAATCACCGTGCATGCGTACGTACGGAATACCGTCTCCACACCGTGGTGTAATATATTTTCCACCACCACCTTACTTGGATGGGTATAATGGTGAAAATAAATAACTATATATGATTATTGTAAAGTTTTATTGATTCTAAAATAGTATACATACACTCCAATACAATTCCATGATCATGGGAATGATATCATCGCTCATGCGTATGTACGGAATACCATCTCCACGATGTGATGTGACTCGTTCTACATGATCTTCATTGAATAATGATTATATAAATGAATTGAATGAATAAATATGATATATAGTACACTAATAACATTCTTGAAATGAGGTATCTATAACCTAAAGAGAATAATAAGAATTTATTCGACAAAACACGCATAAGAACAAAAAGTAATAAACACCCGAATAACAAGTAGCAATGAAATATTACTAATAAGAAGATAAGAATATGACCATATATGATATCATAACAATGAGTATGATTATAGAATAAGTCAATGAGATTATTTAAATCATTATATAGGAGGTTCGTACACTTACGAATCAAATCGGACCTAAGGTAAGGGAAAATCTCACAATCTCATTTTTATCCAAGATTGTTTATACTTCAGAATTTGCTGAGGAATATTTATCATCCACATCCATGTTTCCTCAATATGTAATATTATTTATATCCTCCTACAATTTTTTAAATCCAATTTTACCCTTCAGTGAGTTTTTAGTAAAAGATATGAAAGGAATCTTTTGTCGTTTTTCGTATGAGTCACTTTTTGACTTTTCTGTCCAAAGTACGAGAAGAATTTTTTTTTAACTTATACGGCATGAATGGATTTTTAGAAAATTATTTCCATAAAGCTTCCTTTAAAAGTTTTCAAGTTTATTTTTAATCAACTTCTTTTAGTTCAAAATTATATGACATGTTAAGAAAGGAAAATGTTTTTGAAGTAGAAAGGATATTTTTCTCAAGAATGGAGTTCAAGTGTTTTATCAAAATTATTTTACATCTAAGATAATATAGGGTTATGTTTATATCCCCATTTTTAAATTGATTTGATTATTTTATGATGGAATTATTTTTACGATATCCTTCTATGGATTATGTTATGATGACGTCATGTTTAAGAATCCCATTGTTATTACATGGGTTATGCTATGATGTATGGTTTATGATTTTGTGGCACACATAATAATGGAATCATTATGAGATGGGTGGGACCTATATCTCCCTCCAGTTAATTGGGTAAAGATTTATATCTCATGAGATATACATGGATGGAATGGTAGGTTAAACCGGTTCTGTGAAACAGGACTGAAACGAGGAGTGAACTCGGTTCAGAAATGGACTTTGTCTGCTAAGATAGTCTTGGAAGTGAGTCTTGACTAATAAGAAATGATTCTCTATGATTATGTGTGTATGAAAAAAAGTTTCATGTTTTAAGTTATGATTATTGGGATTACATTTCACTACTATGATTTATCCCATGTTATGAAATTATGATCTCTTTTGCAGGTTAAGATTTCCAAAATGATATGTTCTTATGAATATGATGTGATTGATATTTCTTTTGTTTAACCTTACTGAGAATTTGAGCTCACCCTTTTTTTATGTTTTCTTTTCCCCAGGTCAGGAAGAAGGATATTAAGTAGGATATGCCAAAAAGGGACTCTATATATGATGAAATAAATGGGAGACAACGTAGATGATTTATGAACCAGTTGTTTATGTTTCCCAGTTTCTAAAGACACTATACCTATATGTTCCTTTCATGGTTTTGTTATATGTTGTAATAATTGTACTTCAATTTTGATGTACTAAAAATGTATGTAAAGTATGGGTCGTTATAGACTCCACCATAATGAAATGTTGTACACAAAGATAAAGTGTGGCATTATCTTTATCAATAGTCACATATGGGCCCAATATAAGGTATTTGGTCATCACTACATACCGTGATTTCATACCATTAAATAAACAGGTAGTTCCAAATGATTCCAAGTATTATAGGTAATTTGTAAAGACATGATATTTATGAAGAATAATCCTAGACTATGAGAAGAGAATTTATATTCCTACCTATTTGTTAGTAGAAGTTTTTAAATGAATTATCACTTAGGACCCTACATATATATAACTTATATATATGTATGAAGGTAAATTTTGTTTGAAAATTTTATGGTTGGGCCTTGAATATTGGATCATAAATTCACTACATATCTTATGGATAAAGCAATCAATCTACACATAGTATTCGCTCACTTGTTGGAGTGGAAACAATTTCACCTAGATGTTGAACCATAAACATAATAATTTTAAATATATCTAGGATTAAATTAAAGAAAATGAGTCATGGTGATATACCAAATCTAAATACATTAATTGTTATATATGGTATATATTGTTTCACTATTTTACTATCATGTGAGTAGGATGTAACATCCTACCTTTTGAGGATGGTGGTCATCAATTATTATAATTAGAATAAATAAGTAGGATATCTAAGATCATATTAGTTAGGATTATTTTATGAAATAATGGATGACTAAGGGACGACCCATGCTATTTGAATCTACATGAAAGTGTAGAATCAAAAATGTAGGGTTCATTTTTATGTTTTCTGAAATTTCAATCAATATCTCATAAAAATGGGGAATATCCATATTATTGTTCACAAATCATAGATGTAGATTATACAAAAAGTATTATCATGTAGATTATTATCTCCTATATTAGTTTTTCTAAAACAAAATTATTGATGTTCATAGTAGATTGAGGTCTTACATGGTAGATTAACTGATATGTAATCTAATGTTATATAGGTAGGTTAGTGATAATCGGTTTAACTTTATTTAATAAGGATATAAGGTCATGTATTTTTGTGTCATATGGATAAAACTATGGTACTCACAAATAGAAAGAATAGTTCTCATGTAACTTTTCATTATTTGGGGATACATGATATGGGGTCCTCCAAACCATTTTCCTAATCGAAGGAGACCTATATCGGGGAAACCATGTGTCTATGTATATGATAAGTAATACAAAATGTAACTAAATATACTAAAAGAGAAGGAATTGTGGCATATATAGTTATTAAAATTTTCATACATGTATCAAACACATAAGTAGGGGATTGGTGAAATTTTCAAGCTTCAGTAGTAAACATCCAAATTTTTTAAAACAGTACAATGTATCCCATTATTAAATATGAGCATGATAGTGGTGATAATGAGGATATTCCCAAGGTAAGGGTTTGGTTGACACTATATATCCTTGTCGAGTATTAATTGAGCCACACATAGTTCTATAAACATCATGGAAATGATAAAATTCATATACATTGGTAAACAACATTGACCCTCACATCCATGCAGTTTCATCATAAAGATAATTTATTAATTGAATGTCAAAGAGTGATAACGTGGGAGAGATTTTTTATTTGTTATTGTGCCAAATAAATGGGATCCATGCATTATTATTTATCCTTTAAATATAAGAATCAATTCATACAAAGTTCTTAGAATGTACCTATATAGTATTGGCTCCAATATAGGGGGAAAAGGGAACATTTCTAAGTATAGGTTCACGGATAAATATTCCTACAACAAGGTATCCTATGTAGACCTGGATAATACATAGGGTATATGGGAACTATATATCCTTTAATATTTAATTTAATTTTTATCTAAGCCTAGGTTATGATATCTATAAATTGTATGTTTCTTATTAAAATAGTAATAAAATCCTACATTTGTTATTATATAGTGTCACCTCTATAGTGATCATACTAAAATATATAGGTATTTATTTATTGATAAAATCTTAGGCTTGTGATAGGATATGAGACCCATACATCACAATATATCTTTATGTAATTAGAATCATGAAAATTTTATTTAATGAATAGGACATTCTTGTATAGATAAAAAAAATATTAGGAAAGGGGAATTTTTTATTCACAAGTCAATAGGACCATGATTTTTTAGAATTCTTGTAAAAATATAATAATTAAGTAAACCGTATTTTTAGATCATGTATTTTCATAAGGGATGGGTCTTTTTTTATTTTTTCTCTAAATGATCATCCAAGAATAATAGATATAGGTGTCACAATAAACACTATAAGGATGGGAATCAAGATATAAATAGTTCTTGAAGAAATATTCCCTGTATAGATCGAGATCATATTCGATGAAAGTGTTCACTAATATTCTTTAGTGAAGGGATATTTTTCTCAAAATATTACTAGATAAATCCATCTCTTATATAGGGTATCAAGTCTATGTATAGACAGACATGTCTAAAAAGATTTATGCCAAGTAGAGTGTCTTTAAAGGAGGAATTTGGTTTAAGATCATAATTCTTGGACTAATATGTTTTTTAGTTAAATGTCATGTGAAAATTATATCCACTATTATGATTAGCATCATCTATGTGGGATTTTTTTCTATGTATTTTATGGTCATGCGACAAGGACCAAGGTGACATTTAGTTTACTATTCTTCATCATGGACCAATTTATATCATATTTTATGATGATGTAGTGAGTAAATCCACCATATAGTGTAATATCTTATGGTTTGTATAATATGAAATATATTTTAATGTCCTATAACAAGGAAAAAAGAGTTTCAATTTATTTTCATGCATTGTAGAATAACACAATTTTGTTTAATATCATGAAGTTAGGTTGTTATATACTAGTGATAAATCATGGAAACTATTATATGAGAAACCATGCATTTGTGTAGGTAAATCATGCTCGGGGAATCTTATCAATTATAGTGGACTTTATGTATAAGTTAAGTTCCCTCACACTTTAGATACAATATTTTGGGATTCCTACATGGTATTATTTGAGTTCTCATGGTTAGAGATAACTATCCAAATGGGAATAAGTAGTGGATAAATATATTAATCAACCATTATAAAATACATTTGTTATGGATTCTTAGGATGTTGAGTGTGCTCAACTTGTTTTCCTAAATCCACTCAAACTCAAAAATCCTATCCTAGGATGTATCATCTTCTAAGAGATGAAAAAAGATTAAAATGTGTATTTTGGGTAACTGGTCATTAATTTTCATTACTACCTATATTTTATAGAAAAACATATTTTTTCTCTATTTTCTTATCATACAGTTGTTTTTTTTGGACTATAGTCATTAAAAATTTAGTTATACCTATATATAATATCATGATTAACCATTTTCTAGTGTATATTTGATATATTGCTAATTAATTCTTAAATCTATCCATTTTCAACTATATTACAATGATATTTTTGGTTGGAGAAGATTTTATAGTCTTGGTAAAAAAAATTTACCTATGAAGTGAAGAAATTAGAGTTTTATTATTTCAATATTGTGTGAGGGAAATCAAATATTATAATGATGTTAGTCCTCATAAGGTTAATGATAATCTTTATCCTGAAATTCTTAAAGGGGTATTTCCTTTATACATTTTAGAAGAGTGTAGTGAAAATAATAATATAATTATATTTCATGGATATAGTTTGTGGATAATACTCTTCAAAATCCATTCTGAATACAAAAAAATGAATAATAATATTTATTATTATGCTACAGTTTTATTGGTTGGAAAATAAAAAATAATGTATGTGAAAATACTGGAATTTATTGGTAAATTTCATGGAGTATTGTGTAATTTTTTTCTTTAAATATCTATGCATCTTGATTTTATGGGCGAGTTTATTTCTTGATTAATGGACATTGGAGAATCCTTATATAACATACATGATGATGGGGAGGATTGTTTCACTATCAATTGATCTGAGTAGGACTCCATCAATATGTCTCTTAGAGAGTTGGATGTAGTTCCATGACTAACATTGGATATATTATTTAATGGATAAATATAATGGAAATTAAATTATTGGATAATATCTAATAATGGGAGAATTCATCCAATAGTGGAAACAATTTGAGAGGAAATCAGCACACTATACACTAGTGATATATCGATTTTAATGATTTCCTACACATCACTGATGGTGTCTGGTGAGAACACACTACAGTGTGTGATGTGAAAAAAACTATCTCATCCTTATTGGGATTAGTTAGGGTAATGGATTCATCATCCACTTCATCATCATGAACAATTTGTGAGATATGGATTTGATTCAGCATTGGATCGATAGGAAATGCTAGAAGTGGTCCCATTATGTAACCATTTAGAGGTTCTAATTCTTACTTCTTAATCATATATTCACCCATAACAATCCAAATCACTAGTTACTAGTCACTATTAATATATAAAAATTATAATTTTAATTTCAATTCATTCTCCAAAACACTGATGATGGCTCGATACACTTCCTTTTTTAATAGTGTATCCTTTAGATAATAATAATAGATAGTGTAGTACTACCTTGGAAATTAAGATGAGGAAAATACTCTGAACCTCTTTATTGAGGTTTGGGTCTTCCAGTATTTTCCCAATTGGACATAAAGTGGGTCCAATAATGTATATCCCTTGTATCTATAAATTTTCATGGATATATAACACCTTCTCATCTTGGAGTTCCGTATTCACTGGTGAGATTTCTAGTTTTTGGGGTGATGTGAGAAAATCATATAATGTATACCCATCAATTGCCTTCTAAAACATGAATATTATATCAAAATAGTTCCAAATAACCACTCATTGATCTATATTACTAGTCAAGTTCAAATTATATAGTATTCACTTTAGATGATCAATATGAGAGACCAGGAGGATCTTATGTTGATACAAATAATTACCCATATTTTTTTAGTGAAAATGTAAGTTCAAGGATATTATTATCTGTGACATAATATTGAATTTCAGTACCTATAATTATTCTACTAAAATAATAACAGAATTTTTCTTTAATTGAATCATTTCTACATGCATCAAGAGCCTCAAAGAATATATTTATAAAGAAAATATATGTGATGTGTAACCTCTTATCTACTAGTGGCATCATAACTTTTTGATGAAATAAGTATTTCATGAGGGACCTGTGATATTTTTTATTTTCTTCATCTTAATGGTATATGAATTATGTATTCATTAACCTCATTAAGGATAGATATTTTCTTAAAATATTAGATATAAAATATCTAATGTAGTCAGGTTTTATTGATATCCCTATCATATATTTTAGGTTTCAAGGGGGTGCAATGTAAGGGATCACACATTATTTCATAGGTTTGAAATCAGTGTCATGATGGCATAACATGAAGTTGATTAAGTTCCCTAATATATCACCAAATAAAACATTAAGGGGGTTTATCTTCATATTTTATTTTTTAAATTTACTAAACATTGTTTTATGGTAAAAAATATGACCACATTATTTTTGAGATTTGAAAACTATATTATTGATATCGAATTATGTGACCATTCCATAAAAGGGAATGAACATGCAATGCATGGATTGATGATAAGTTGTGCTGGTATTCTTAAAACTGAGAAATATGAATTTAGAGAAGAATATACATTTTTTCCTCTAACAGTATTGGATTTATCTACCTCAATTTCAGTACTAATATTAGTTTTCCTAGAGTACCCATGCATGATTTAGGGATCTTCTAATACAGGGGTTTCATTGATTAGAATATTTGTGGTTCGTATTAGGAGAGAATATTTTTTGGAAGTTCCAATTGAGGTCCTTGAGATTGAAGCAAATTCTAATTTTCCAAACCTTTTAAAAAAATAAAATTAGAAATCCATTTTAGATATTGAACATCTATGTTGAAATTGGTTTTAATAAAGATATCATCTTCAGTTTGGACCATAGTATCCAAGGATATATATATCCTCATGATTACCTTCTTGAAACCTTGGCCATTATTAGAAAATCCTAGATGATAGATGTTCACATCAGAATATAGCCTTGGAATCGATATATAATTCCAAGAAAAAAATAATGATTCTTTATAAACAAATAATTGTAAATTTATCTATCTTTTTGAGGCATGTATGCACTCATCAATGTGGGTTGGAGATCTTGTTCTCTACCATGGTTTACTAATTCGAGTTCGTCGATGGTCATAGAGATAAATTTTTGAATTATCAATGGGAATCCATAGGTTCATCCTCCTCCTCTTCAAATACATTATTTTTAATTATATTTATCAGTGAAGGAATTCTTCCAATATATGAGTATAATGTGGGTAAATTTTTACCTTATATGTTTAAAAGGTAAGATTCTCCAATAACAGATAGTAACATTAACTAAGGATCATTCTCTATAGTATTCTTGATATTCTCTCCCTCTTCTTTAATATTTTTATAAAATAAAAAATATAAACATCTAGAGGTCATCATGTTTTCATATTGTAATTTTATTCCATTTCCATGTTTAGGGAAGTATTTTCAGAATATGATGGTAATTTTCATATCTCCTAGGGATTTTGAGACAATAGGTGAAAATATTTTAATGTGGCATAATCATCTTGGGATCCAATTTACTTATGTTGGTAATATAGTATAGAAAGGATTTCACAATATATACAGGGTATAGCTAATCCTTCTTGTTGTAGGGACTCTCTAGAGTATAGTTATTGGCCTATATAAAATTTATTGGCAACACATAATCACTCATATATATTAACTAAGGGATTTATAGTTCATTTCAAAAACTATTGGGAGTAGTTACATGTGTAAGACCTTGTATCATTAGTTATTTTATTTTTTTATTATATAAACATAGTTCAATATAATCTGATTCATGGGTTTCATAGGGGTAATTCTCACTATATATTAATATAACCATTTTATTAATATAGTATATTAATAATTTATTGTATGATGATGGTATGGTTGGATGGATATGTATCCAACATATTCCTAATGGAATGTTGGATGTTGTGTCCTACTAGATCATGATGAACTTAGAGTTAGAAACAATATCTCCAAACATGGAAATGAGTTTAATCATCTTGTGGTTATGTTTCATGATTTTTCCACGTAAAGAAATTGTAAACATCAAGAGACAAGTAATTCTCTCTATAACCCAAGTATTGGTGTATTAGGACTAGAAATATTATAGTCTCATAGATATTTTCAAACTAGTCTTGATGAATTTTTACATTATTAGTATGTCATAAGATGTATTTTCATTCATATGACCATGAGTGGTGGCCTCTCCATATTTATCTTCAATTGAGACAACCCTTGTTCATTTTGCTGAAATTGTCTCCACATGATAAACCTAGGTAGTACTGGCCTTTTTATTAAATTTTTTGGGTGTTTGAATGGTCTTAAAAAGTTCCCCTATGATATATTTTTATAGGTGAATAAAATCTAGGATTAAACATTTTATAGGGATAGTTTACAACTATTTTAATATTTTTTAGTTCATCATGAGAGGTTGATGCTTCCCAACATGGGGTTTTTTCCTAGGTATTTGTAGTTGAGACACTTGATGTAGATGGATACAGTATATGGACTCAGGTTAATGGAATATTGTTTTCTAGTGGGCTGATATGGAATTTTCTACCTTCATGGAACTATTGGATGGATAGTAATATGCTTACCAACCCACCTTCAATGATGATTGCATTTGGAAACCCCTTTAGGGATTTAGGGAAACCTTCATGTTCCGATTGTTGTCAATAATTTTATTTACCTCATGCATTGGATATATATTTTTCTTTATTGGTGACATGAATGAAATGGTGATCTCAGTTATGACTGTATCCTCCATTATTCACTTAGAATCTAAATTCCCTATTATTATCTCTCTAGTGAAGTCTGGAGAATTTAGGTTTACAAGAATATTCTTTATCATAGAATGGGTTTCCAAATTCAATAAAAGTAACAAAGAAAAAATTGATTATTAATAAAATGAGGGTTAAGTTTTATATAGTATTTATCACACTCCAAATGATTGCCGAAGGAAATTCATGGGGGTATGGGTAGGTTTGGGAGTCAATAACACTTCAACTTATGATTCCTTAATCTGCTTCCACTGATTTTTCCTTCCTCCAAAATAAGGATTCGAATTTGTTAATTTGTATTATGTAGAGGGAGTTTGGGATCAAATATTTTTATTGATTTATTCTTATAGAATGGAATATTCCTAATCGATGATCTTCTAGGTCACCCAACTTTTTAAAATTCATTCACATCTTTCTGGGAATTATAACTAGTCATATTCCTCTCTATTATGGATAGTGTAAATATATGATACTTTTGATTAAGGTTTCCTAAATTTGAGTGATCAAATATCAACCATTTTTATGGGATATCAGTAATTTTGGAGAATTATTTGATAGTAGAACCCAGCATCTAAGTCAATAGTAAATTTTTTGAATGATTATTATGGCTAAAGTATTCATGATTACTCACTCTGAGAATATTTAAGAGATTAATTTTCATGGAAATTATTAAATATACAAAACATCATTCTTTTTCAATGAATTGGATTTCTTTCTCCAATCCACATATCCTTGGAAACCGTGATCATTCCTTTCCTCCAGACATGTGTAGTATTACTACTATTATATATTTATAGGATTTGTCATGTGATATAGATATTTTATATTAGTTTTAACAGTTTTGGTGCTAGAATAAGAATTAATATAGTAGTTTTCATTTTAAAAAACCTTCTACCATGAGGATTTGGTTTATTTTATAACTTGAAATTAGTTCTTTGAATGGAATCCTCCATGAATTATGTTGTATATGTAATCTTCCATAAATATCTTTAATATTTTAATTGGATCAATGGTTCTTGAATCTCGAATTATAGAATCTATAAAAAAATTATTTATGAGTTACTCTTATGGGTTCTGAATGATATTTTAGTATGTCATTACATTCCTTCTATTGATGATATTAGAGACCCTATTATTTATACTCTATATGGAATCGATGAGTACAATGACAATCATGTTAATTAGAGTGCAGATAAATTGGTAAATGAATTAGTTATGAATTTATTAACTTCCCATTATGGATCCATTAAAAAACTATTGTACAAGATAATGACTTATCCCACTTAGGACTATAAAATGATCTTGATTTTAACCACCACATATTAGTCAACTGGGCCCATAATAGGGATACAAACAAATATGATAGGTGGTTATAAAAATATCACACAACATTGAATGTTGGAAAATGGGATTCTCATACTTGGGTATATGAGGAGGGGCATTAAACCAATATAGCTATTTTTATGCTATGTTGTGCTGGGGAATATAGTCTTACTATATGTTCCATTCAACCCACTATAGACTCAATAGAGCTAAGTAATTAAAAAGGTAATATTTTTTAAACTATTTTCTAAACATGGTCAACATGAATATCAAAATTTGTTTACCCTAAAAAATATTATGGTAGCTCTATGTATTATTTGCGACAAGGTGAGTTTCATGGAATGAGGGATTTTTTTTCAAAATAAAGGAAAATATTGGCCTTGATCCATCATCATATAAATTTAAAATAGTTTCCTAGACCCAAATATAATTTTATTCCTAGACATGGATTTTAGATATTGAGTAACCCTATCCTACTATATTGGATGATAAACATTTTCATCTATTTAATGATTTAACTCACCTGAAATATATCTCCTAAGTAACTAATAATTGATCTATTTCATTTAATTGATCGCATCATTATGATAGGAAATCTTTTCTCTAGCATAGAGAAAAAAAATATATCATGGTATTGACTAATATATAAATAACCCATTCAATTTATCATTAGAATAATGTCATTGTGGTGGATGGAAATGAATATTTAGAGATAGTGGGTTGGGGTTCTAGCATTTATTTTTCTTACACATTCTATCCTCATTTTTTTCTAAGTGAACCATATACTCAAAAAACTATTTCTTAATTTTATTTCTTTCTATAATTTAATCATTCAACATTATCGTCCAATTTTATAATGAAAAATTTCACTAAAAAATACATGGCATTTTGAATCACATATTCATTATCTAATTAAAACAATTATTCTTTATTTATGGTATCTAAAGTAAAGGGAACACCAAAACCAACTCTTAACCCTTCTTTTAGGACAAGTCAGTAAATTTATATCATTTTTGGTTTTGAATTTTATTCTCAAATGTTTCCTTAACATTGTTCTATATATTTTGATCCTAATATAATCCATAACCACTCACAATGGGTGTGACTTGATCGATTGGGGTGTGTCACATTAAGAGAGGAATGAATGGGGTGATGGATAGATAAGGTCACCAACCATCCTAGAAAATGGAATTCATTTGAGGAGATGGTAAAATTTCCTAAAATATGGAGACTATAGTAGACTGATCCCACTACCAAAACATCTATGATCCATTGATGGTTTTATGATCCTATGGGTGTGGCGGGGTTAATAATTCTCATATAAATGTAGGATTGGGTTTATCCCTAATGTATACCTTAGAGGCATCAAATATAATTTTATTTATATATAATGATTATTCAACAGTTTGAGATAGATGCAATTCATATTCAGTATGTTATAAGAATACCCCTATAGGCTGTTTTGTGGAGGTGAGTTCAGTTATTCATGTTTGAGACACATATATGACCATATTAGAGGATTCACATAAGATCCTATTAATGTACCAATCCCTTTGGTCATTTTTTTATGCCTAAGTAGCGGGAGGGTTTTTTTGGGGATGAACTATCATTAGAATTATATAGGCATGTAACCTATCTTAATTTAAGGATTTTTCAATATACCTTATTTGAGGTAATATTCTATCCCATATATGGAGTGATTTGTTACTCTTTATACTCTCCTCATCAATATAAGAAAATATATAATGAGGCGTCAGTGGTGTTTTTCATTGTGGACTAAAATTATAGATAATTGTATGCCATAATTTATCATAGTTTTTCTTTAGTCATGAGTTCTAAGTTATGGAGAAATTATAAAATTCAATCAAATTTCATATCATATTTACCATATAAATATGGTATTTATACTCCTGATAAGGATGCTAATTAATATTTATTAGTTTAAGGGTAACCCAAAAGTTATGTAGTAATAAATCCAATCATTCATCTTTTAATACCACTATTATTTCATACTGGGGAGTGGAAATAATCTATAACAAAGGTAGGATTTTATCCTTGTAAATATCTTTTCATAAGTATAATACATCTTCATAATCTATAAGGAAACATGATTCCACCTCATATCAACATTTTATTTATTTTTCTCATGAATTATCAAATATGGGAGTGTTCCATTATAGAGAATTTTATGATTTTCCATGGGAGGCAGTTAAGATTTATGATATACCTGACCTCAATACCTTTATTGTATATCAATATGAGGGAACTCTTAATGTGGACACATCAAGGGGAGGGCCTTTTTTGTGATATTCTCTTACTGGAATGATTGTTTGTAAAACACATAACTTTTCTTGAGATCTCTCAGGTACTCTTACAGGTACTATTGTTTCAAGTGTTGAGTACATTTTCTTTTGGGTTTTAACTTGGGGTGTGTTTGGGTGAAATTTTGAAAAACAAATGAAGTAAGAGGGTAGTTAATGGTTAGTGCATAGTTTCCCCTAACTATGTGGAATGGACTAGTAAACTGTGAAACCCTGGATAGAGGGGATTTTCATGGTTGGTGTAATTTTTTTCAAACCATGCTCCCTAAAATAAGAAAACATGCCTCCCATATAACTTTTGTATAGTTAGGTTCATGGTGAGGGGAAACTATGAACCCTAATAATCAAACCATGCATATAGAAATTTAATCCACTTATATTTAATAAAAAAAATCTCAAACCCCAATCATATACCCTTAAATTCCCTAACATGACCTATAATCAATTTATATAAATTCTAGCACCTCTCATAGGGATTCCAATGTCATATGACCTCCATCCTTCATGATTAGAAGTCCAGTTGGCTGATCTGCACCTCTTCGGGTATGTGATTTCATACAGATTGATTTTTAATCTCTCTCTTGTTCTTATACCATTATTTTGGTGGGTTATTATCCTTTTTTGTTGCATATATATCTAGATTTATTGAATCTAGATCTAGGCTTGATGGATCTAGATCTAGATTTATGAGATCTATTTTCATTTGAGCATGGATTTAGTCTTTGAATCTAGACTATGTTCTATTTTGTTATTCCATTAAAATTTAGTTTTTCCATTCATTAAATGCTTGAAAATGAATCGAGGTAAGTGGTCTATAATTCAAATCCCAAAGTCTTGATTTTAATTATTTGTATTTAATTATAGAATTTATATTGGATGATTATAAACTAAGTTCACTAAATTGAATTAGTTAACTTTTTCAAATAATTAGTTAAGGAATTGTGAAGTTGGGGATATTTAATTGATCGATTTGAAAAATTAATTGTTGAATTAATTATAAGATATTTAAATTTTTGATTTGATATAATGAATTATAGAGATTTTGTGAATATTAAATAGGGATTTATTTTTAATTAATTATTGATTTAATTATAAGAATATTGAATTGTAACTTTGGGATAATTAATTATTGAGTTAATTATCGGAATATTGATTTATGAATTGAATAATTAATTATTGAGTTAATTATGTCACAATGATTTTGTGGATATTGGATAATTAATTGGTGAATTTATTAATTAGATTGATGTGCATGATTAATTGGGGAATTTATTAAGTGAATTAATGTGATGAACTGGTTGTTTAATTAGTAATGGGATTGAGATCATTAGCTATCAAATTATTAATGAGATTGAGATGATTAATTAATTTTTTAATTAATTAATGAGATAATTGTGATTAATTAATTGGTGAATTAATTAATGGGTTGTAGTGACATATGATAATTGAGACAATGAAGGGTAACACTGGAATTCATGTGTAAATTGAGCCAAATAATGGTAACAATGGAATTCATGTGTAAATTGAGACAATGAATGGTAATAATGGAATTCATAGCTAAAATTTACACAATAAATGGTAACAATGGAATTTGTGTGTAAACTAAGAAAATTAATGGTAAAAATAGAATTCATGTGTTAGTTGAGATAATGGATGGTAAAAGGGACATTCATGTGTGTATTGAGAGTTCAAGTGTACTTGTAAACCCATGGAATTATGTCGATATATAAAGAGAAATTGATAATTTGATAACTTATTATTTATGCATTTTATTTATTTATTTATATAATTGCATACATAATTTGACTATATATTGTTTTAGATGTCGTTAGTGGTGGCCTAGTGAGTTATACCCACACCCTACTTGGGCTTCCTAATCAATACCTGAATAGATTTCATGGTTACAGGATAGGATAATTGAAAATTTTATATGTTTGATTGTTGAGTTGGGATGTAGCATGGATGAGGTAACCAAACGTGGCTCAGTATATTCTTAGGTGTTGTCAGTGTATTTACTTTTGAGTTACATTTTGACACTTGGAACGTACTTTAGAATGGTATATCTAGTTTTCATTTTTGATATTATATTTACATTTTTGGTTATCTTGTGATATTATATTTTTTCAGGTTATGTTATATAATTATGGGGTTATTTATTATTTATTTCCACTGGTGTATTATTCTCATAAATATGGTATAGTCTTTCCATGGTTGATATTAGACCCTCACTTCTAGTCAACAGCCTCTAGCATACAGGGAGGTGTTCTTGAGGTCATGTGACTGATCGTCTTGGGGAATCAGTGTGTAGCACCCAGGGTGGGAAGTTACAATGTGGTATGAGAATATTTTTAGATTATTTTATTTTTTCTTACTATTTGGGAAAGGTAGAGCGGAGACCAGGAAGAGTCAATCATTAGTTATGATTTCATGCATTTGAGCAGCTAAACCATGTATGGGGGATAACCCAAGTACCTAGGGTTGGAATGTTGTTATTTTTATTTGTTGTTACAATTCAATGATTTTTACCTTGGGTGATACACTTGTTTTGCAATGTAATTATTGCCTTAGAGATTTTTTGAGATTTTAATCATGCCTCGGTATGGCATGAGAGTTGAATTTTCATACCTCATTTTTTCCACTCAGGATTATTTGGTAACATATATCATTTTATTAATGTATGGGAAAATGGGTTTTGGGTAAGTTGTTGAAGTTGAATTGTTTTGCCTTACTTGAAAAAATGAAATGATAATGTTCCTAATGTAAAATTAAGATTTTAAAATGATACAAGATGAGAATAAATGGGTGTCTAATGGGATTATTGAATATGAAAATGAGTTTACCATTTTTTAACCAGGACCTAGATCTAGGACGGTTAGGGGTTGTGATATCTCTTTATTTTTAACCATGTGATAGGGCTTGGGGGAAATTAATTGTTGTGCCTCATTTTGTTTTCCTCTTCTGTAAATGTGATAAAGTGGTGTTATGTGTCTTGAGATGTGTGTTTGTAATTGTATAGAAACTCCTCTATGAAAATAATTTTTGATAGTATGATAGAACTATATGGCTAGAGATGGTATACCAATAGTGGAACTTGAGGAACTAATAGTGCAAGGTGAAGAAGCATGGGACCAGCTCCAAGAAAACATTACTCTCTTCATGAAATTCATGTTAATAGACCCAAAGTGGGTTGTGAAGAATATATCTAAACTCATGTAGGGATTTTAGTTGCATCACCCTCCAAATTTTACTAGAGGGGTGGACCTAAGGACGTTTTATAACAACCTTGTCTTTACATACATAGACATTGCATCAATTTTTCAAGATACATAAAACATTATACAAAAAACACCCAAAGAATATATTATTATATTGCCTTTGGAAACATGGAAAAATAAACACGGGTACATGAGTGATATAAATTATCTCCTACTAGGTTCTCCAAGACCGAAACCCCTCTTAGACATATCATATAAAAATATATCTTCATAACCTAGGGAAGGAAACCTAAAAATGGGTGACCTTAGATGCTCAGTAAGGGTAAACAAGGGAGATATGTAAGCATAAACATAATAATAGGAGTATGATAATATGATCAAATCATTTTAAGATCATACCATGTATATCAATGATCATAAACATGAATCATGGAATAAATCTTGAAAGTTCATAAGACATGAATCATAAGGAAATAAAGAACATAATCCATGAAAGCATAATATATGAATAAAACATGGAATTATATAAAACACATAAGAATATAATATGATTCCCTAGTAGTCAAGGGATTAATTCCAAGGACATATTAATGGAAAAAGTCATTTACTAAAATTGGTTCCCACCCCATTCCATCCATATATTACTTAACTAAGTTCACTCCTTGTTCTATCCCTATAATACTAAACTAAGTTCTCCCCTTGTTCCAACCCTCTATTAATGAATTGAGTTCACTCTTCATTTCAGTCCTGCAATACTGAACTGAGTTCACTCCTCATTCCATCTATGTCTATGTCATGAGATATAAATCTTTACCCAATATAATGGGTGTAGATATAGGTCCCACCCATCTCAATATGAAATTGTTTGTAAATGTGACAAAAAATCATAAATAATCATATCATAACCCATGAAATGAAATTTTTGTCATAAAGATGAAATCATACCTTAACCTTTGGAAAAATAAACAGGTTTCATAATCATTTAATCAAATCATAACCAATTAAAAGAAGTAGGTTTCATAATCATATAACCTATGAAAATAATCATTCTTTATAATTATATAACCCGTGAAAATGAAATTGATTTCCTAAATATCATCATATAAAACATATACCATTTAGAGAAATAATTTGAATGGAAATATTGAATCATTTACCCAGAAAGGAAGAGTAACACCAATGGATGTTATCTTAGATGATAAGTAATTTTTAAATATATTTTAAAAAACATTCATGAGGAATTTATCCTTTCTCATTTAAAAAATGATTTATAAAACATAAAACATTTTTAATACCATTTTCATGAAGAAAAACTTGAAACACTTATAAAGGAATCATTGAAAACATTTTTAAAGCCCTTTTCCTTGGAAAACTTATAGGGGAACTTAAAAACCTTTGGAAAACTATTTTTCCTTGAAAACATATAAAAGAATATTGAAAACATTTTGAATACCATTTATTTCAAGATAAATTTTAAAAATATTTTCTTAAAAATTAATATTTAAACATGAAAATAAATCTTCAACGGATTGACGGTAGATAAATCTGTACATGTCGTATAAGGTAAAAAGAACATTCCTTTTTCGTAGAAAAATTTTAGAAAAAAACATCATTTTGAAAGAGATAATAAGATTAATTTGAAAAAATTAGTAAAATAAAAAAATTGTAAAATTTATTTTAATGGTCATAGTATATTAGTATAATATTATTACAAACCTTTTTTAGAAAACACGGTTTTAAAGGAACACATATTTCTGACTGAAGAGAGGGTAAAGTCAAACTTTCTTAAAAACACTTTCTTAACTATCTTATATACCAAAGAGTGGAAAAAAATCGTACCAATATATGAATATATCATGAATAACCAAAGGAGAATAAAATTAATTAGTGTTCGTATGATATAGAACATAATATTTCATCAAAGGATTCATAATCATAAACAATCTCAAAAAGCGATGAGATTGTTTCAATAAACTATTATCACTTGGTAACATTGAACCATATTACTCACCAAAGAAAATAAAATTATATGAATATTTAAATATAATTAAATTAAGGGTATTCATTATATAACATTTCAAAGGCAGTATATACACATCATGGAAAAATATTGGTGTGTAACATGGCATGTGTCTCAACGAAGGTAAATTGAGACCAAACTATCTTACCAATTTGGAATATTTTGAAAAATAAACCCCATGAAAGGCAGATAATATAACTGATATGTAATTACCCATATATTTAATATTAATAATCATATAATACATTCATGGGTAGTATATACACCCTAAAAAGGAAAGAGTAGTAAACATGGCATGTATCTCATGGAAATAAAAAGTGAGATGAAATCCTCTAACCTTGAGTCTGACTTGTCTCGTGTGTGTTTATGTTCCTAAATAATAAACTTATGTCAATTAATTACATTCTTCAAAAAAAATCAATTTTATTATTAATTTTACTTCAATTATTACCATGTTTTATAAAACTACTTAAATAATTAATTTTAAGTCTGGTGTTTTTACCAAATTCAGTTCATGTGTTAAAAATGACTTTGGTTTGTTGACTATGGTCAAAGGGGTCATTACATAAATATCTCCAGAATAATAATCATGAAATAATTATCATATTTATATATTAATTATACTTTTAATACCTATCATTAAATATGGTTGTGAAAAATGAATCAATGTTATAATCGTGGAGATGGTAGGTCATACGTACGCATGAGTAACGTTCCCATTTCTCAATGATCGTTATGGAAAGAGGGAGAGTAACATTAATATTTATAGAATGATAATTATATCATAAATACCATATTATTTAATCATGTATACTTATATATATAATTCTTGTGATGTAAAATGAACCACACTATGTGGACGAGGCAGTAGTCCACACGTCCACGAATAACGTTATCACTTTTTAAGTGTGTGAAAGGGTAATAAAGAAAATGATATATATTCAATTTAAAAAAATTAAATTATGTCATGAATATAATATAGAATATTTTATGTTACATATTTTTAATTAAAACCTTCCTTTATACATTTTATTTATTGTGTGAACTAATATCTCTTTGAGGGAGTGGTATTCCACACTTCCTCAGACGAAATTCTCATATTTACACCAAATGGAACATATAATGATATTTATGGTAAAATAATTATAAAATATTAAATAAATAATAAATATAATATATATTATATGTAAATATATTTTCCATCATAATTATCACCATGAGAGTCGGTAAAAGAATAATGAAAAATCACTGTTTTGTGGGATGGTAGTTTATCGTGCACATAAATAGTGTGTTTGTTACACATTAGATGGAGGTGTGTATGATTGTAGGTCAAACAAATATCATAAAAACATATCATTATATTGAGGATAATATTTTTTTATAATAATTTAATAATAAAAATTGAGGTCATGGAGAAAGAAAATAAAAGAACGAAACTTGAGGGAGGGTGTTACCTCTTAATTGGGAAAATCGTTTTGGTTTGCACCAAAAGGGTTCATTGGAAAACTTTATGAACAAATAATGATTTAAGGGGGAATGGAGGATTTTTTTTTTGAGGATATTTTATCAGTTATTGACCAAACCAATGCATTTTTAGAGGTTTAAAGGAGTGGAGGAGAGAAGGCCTTTTTATAGTGGAGGGGGAGTGACACTCTTGTAAATCTTTGGAAAATGAATTCCAACAACGTTTTTCCCATGAAACATAGATCCCATAATAGAATAAAGTATAACCAAGGGTGTATAGGGTATAAATATGTAAATCCAATGGGTTTTGGACAAGTTTTTAAGTCATTTTTTTCTTACATTTTAGGTTTATTCGTTAATTAAGATTGATATTATCTTAATCGATGTGATTAGTTTTAATTATTTTCACTAATATTTTTTTTTTCAAAAACTAAGTTTACATTATTTTAAATTATAAATTATTCTGATTACAAATATAAAATCCACTTTTCCATATTCAAATCATAGTACCGGAATAAATTAATTTAAGTTTAATCTCATAGTCGGGTCAACAATGCAGGTTTTTAAAGTAAAAACATTCAAACGTTTGCTAAGTTTTTATACCAAATTTCAAAGTTAAATTGATCTCCATGACATATATTGTATTAATTTATAAAAATATTATCTAATAATTCATTTAAACAAATTTAAAATAGAATTTAGTCCTATAAATAAATTAGATGAAAAAGAACCTTTGAACTAAAATTCAGTATTTTTCACTATTCATAAAAAGTAAAACTTCACAGAAAAAAAATTAACCTAACCTAATTATTATATTTTGGATTAAAATATAAAGTTTATTTTTACATATTAAATCTATAAAAGTTCCAAAAATTGGATTTTAATGGGTTCTTTGTTGTAATGCAGTAAAAATTCCATAATAAAAATATTGGTTTTAAGGCATTAAATTGAGTTTATTCTTACCTTATGTCTATAAAATATATTTGATAAACATAAAAATAATTTTATTTAATATATAAAATTTATATTACATTAATATAACTCACTAATTCTAATTAATTTAATTTAATATGGTGAAAATCTTATTGACCATAAAAATAATAATATTTTTCGTCATATTCAATCGGTGTTCATATTCATTTCTAATTTATTAGTATCCTATAAATTCATATTATATTTATTTAAATCATATATTTTCATAAATTAGTTAATTATATTCATAACCATTATTTTAAAATCTAGTTCATATCTTATTATATTTTGTAATAACATTTTAATGATATACTATTGTTTGGTAAAACTCGGTCTTGCATGTTACACATGCCATCCAGGAAATTAATTGGTGTGTGTAATGAAAGCTAGCATTGGTTTTCCATGTAGAGAAATATAAAATTTATGTTCCATGTAGTACAATATTAACATGGTTTTGCCTATAAATAAATCCAAACATAGTTATTTAATATAAAATAATATATTTTCAGTGTTACGTGAAATAAAAATATCAAAAAGGTTAAATTAATTAGAAAAATAAATAAATCACAAAATCTCATGGTGTTACAAGTAGATTTGTTGATTGTGTAAATTGAGACTATGTTTGAACATTTAGAGACCCCAATTGAGAGGAGGGTCATGTTGGCTGCTTATATACTATGACAATCAGCAAATCGTTGGTGGGATGTTCATGCTCTGACTAGATAGACATATTGTATGTTATGGAAGGACTTGTTTGAAATGTTCTTGGAGAACTTCTATCCAAAGATACTGAAGCATGAGAGAGTATTTGAGTTCATGATGTTGACTTAGGGGTGTATATCTATGATGGACTATGTTGTACATTTTACATATTTTTAATGCATTTCTCTAGCATTGGTAGAGGATGAGATAGCCATGGAAAGGTCTTTCAAGGATAGATAAAAATGTGATATTATGACCCCAGTTAATATCTTTCGGTTAAAGAATATTTTTGAGGTGGTCTATTAGGATCTCATTGTTGAGGGGCACCTGAGAGAGGCTTATAGTGTAGGATGGTTGGTTTCTACTAGATGATCAGGAGGTACATCATGCAAGTGTGGGAAGTTTCATAATGAGGGTGTTAGCTAGGGGGATAGCCAGAAAAGTGGCAATGGGGAATGGTCAGTCTCACATGACCTTACCCGAATTGTATGTCACTAGTGTGGTAGGTAGGGACACTATCATAGAAACTATCCCAAACCACCAATAGAGTATTAATCTTGTGGAAGGATGGGACATCTACATATGTTCTGAAGGACCCCAAAACAAAAGAGTAGTGATGTATTGGCTGGACATAACCAAGGTGTGCGAAGGGGGTCTTCTACACAATATCATTCTGCCAGTAAGATTTCTATTGGATGAGGAGGTATAGGTAGTGGAATTGATGATTTAGGGAAGTATTTCCCATATCAGCAGTGTGGTGTAGTACATGGGACTCAGGTTGAATCACAAGAGGAGCATGATAGTTCTGTGAAATTCTTCCTACACTTGTGGAGAGCAGGGTTATACAATCGATAGTGATAGGTACTATTATTTTATATTATATGATATATAGTTCCTTATTTAATATTAGAGCATCTCATTCCTTTATTTCTACACAAATTTTGAATTTTTGGAGCTTGGTGATGGAGTTCATGAGTGGGGTATTGACAATACACACACATTTGGGAATACGATTGAGACATTTTCTTGTACAAGAGATATTCTCTCGCGATTAGGGGTATCTTTTTATATTGTTTCTTTATATTCTAACCAAATTATGATTATGGAGTATGTTGTATCATAATTATCCCATATATATTGTTATCTGAGGTGAATGAATTTTACATCTCTTAGGGGTGATAGTTATATTTACCATGGAGGGTGAGATAACAAGGAGGTCTGTGTTGGGCCAGTTCAACATAAACTAGGGGAGCATACCAGCCAGGTTGCAAGTTTTGTATAGTTTGTTTAGGTGTAAATCAAAATTTCATTACACCACTAGTGGATCAATTTCAAGATGTGTTTCCTTAATATTTTTCTAGACTACCAATATAAAGAGATGTGGAATTTACTATTTATCTCATATCTGTGGATGACCCAATTTCTATTCCACCTTATAGAATAGAAATGAAAGAGCTTTAGAAGATCAAGACACATATTGGAGATTTTGGGGATAAGGTTTTTATGTAACTGAGTACTTCACCTTGGGGTTCTATAGTCTTGTTTGAAAATAAGGCTGATAGGACTCTATGCTTCTGTGTTGACTACCAAAAGTTGAACCAGATTACAGTGAAGAATTGTTATCCTCTTTTGTGCATCAATGATATTTCTTACCATTTGAGAGGAGATTTTGTTTTCTCTGTGATTAATGTAACACCCGAGACTTTTATGAGAAATATTTTGTTTTTATGTTATATAAATCATCAAAAGAATCTTTCACTACACACAACACTAGCTTGGCTTGCTTTACACACAATCGCGACCTTCCTCGATAGCTTGCGTCGTACGCAATACTGAGTCTCACTAAACAACGATATGCTATTAAAATATTATTAAAACTAGTCGTTATGAATAGTAATAACCACTTTTTGAAATTTGTTAATTTTTATTTTTCAAAACGGACTTCATTTTTGGATTTGGAATATCGAAATTAGCCTAGGGTGAAATTTTGGTATTTTTCTGAAAACTTTCAATTTTTGATTAATAGTGAAAACACTGGGTTACTATTTAAAAACCGACTTTTTATTTAAATAATTATTTATTTTATTTAAATTTATTTTACGTCAAAATTGATACATAATACCTATATAAGATCAGTTCAATTCATTGGAGTCATTTTATAATAATTTCAGATATATAAAAATTTTATTGAACTTTTCACCATCTTTTACCCACCTCCTAGGAGAATTTCAAAATTCACATAAAACTTAATTTTACCGCTTCTGTGAGTGGAATTTCTAAAATCCGAGAGACACTGTTAATATCAAGGACTAAAATTTTTTTCAATGAGATGAAAATAATTTTTGGTGAATAGTAACTTTTTACTTTTTTTACCACGGTTAAAAGTAAATAGTGTAATTAAGGGTAAAAAGGATATTATTATTACCCTAAAACATGTCCAAATTCTATTGTATAAGTTTAATTCGACCAAAAACAACCCTAGGAATAAAATATGACCATTTAGGTCCACATGGATTATATTAGAACATTTAATATTATTTTATTTAAAGAATAGTTAAGATAGTTAAAATCAAAGTTTTATAACTAAAACATTTTTAATATATGGTTATACATAAGATAAATTAGACTATAAATATTCATTAGAAATATAAACAGATTTCCTACATAATGGTATTTTATTTGTAATTTTTAGACATTAAATAATTTAATTTATTTATGACACAATGATGATGCAGTAATTATATTATTAATGAAATATTGACATAATTGATGTTATAAATACCCAAATAAATGTAATTTGAGACTTTTTATGAATTAAAATAATTTTATATGTTAATATGACATGTTATTATTGATTTAATTAACTTTTTTCAAACTAATCTTTCTTTTTCAATTTTCACAAAAATCAATTACCAAATAGTGTCAAAATTGACATAAAATAGTTTTTAAAACACATGTTATATTATTAATTTTTATTTTATTACTAAAAATCTAAGGTTCGGCCCAATGACTTAGATAAGGTTATATATATTAATAATAAACAACTTGGGGTTCTTTTGGCTTGTTATGGTAAGTTTATTAACCATATAGTGTAAGAAAACAAGAAGACACGGTAAAAGTTAAATTATCTAACTTAAAGTTAAATGTAAATGATATGGTTAAAATAGAACCCTAAACATGCCTAAATTATATTGGATGAGATTATTTAGACCCATAACCACCTTATATTCTAAATAAATCAATTTGGAGCTATTTAAAACCGAATATGACTTTATAATAAAATAATATTTTTAGTTTTTTCAAAGGTGCCCCTCTCCTCCCTTATAAAAGGGAACCCCCTCCCTCTCTTCCTCACACCACTTTGAGCCATCATGCTCGGCCAACCCCTGAAAAATTCTCTTCTCCACTTCCCTATAAACATCCTAGAGGTCCTGGTCTTCTTCAAAGACCAATTTTATTTCCCTAATAAGAGGTCTCAAAGTGGGGCTTCAAAGAAGAGGTAATGTTCGTTACCGATTCCTTCAACTTTATTTCTTCTTCCATTTCTTCTTATTTGGTTGTTTAATTATGAAGTAATAACATAATTATCAATAATATACAGATATGTTATTATAAGTATGAAACAACCCTATTTCACCATCTATCCATCCTATGAAAAATGAAATCACCGCACGTGTGTACGTACGGAATACCGTCTCCACGCCGTGGTGTAATCTATTTTCCACCACCACCTTACTTGGATGGGTATAATGGTTCAAATAAATAACTATATATTATTATTGTAAAGTGTTGTTGATTCTGAAATAGTATACATACACTCCAATACAATTCCACTATCATGCAAACAATATCATCGCTCGTGCGTACGTACGGAATACCATCTCCACGATGTGATGCGACTCGTTCTACATGATCTTCATTACATAATGATTATATAAATAAATTAAATGAATAAATATGATATATAGTACACTAATACCATTCTGGAAATAAGTTATCTATAACCTAAAGAGAAGAATAAGAATTTATTCGACAAAACACGCATAAGAACAAAAAGTAATAAACACCCGAATAACAAGTAGCAATGAAATATTACTAATAAGAAGATAAGAATATGACCATATATGATATAATAACAATGAGTATGATTTTGGACTAAGTCAATGACATTATTTAAATCATTATACAAGAGGTTCGGACACTTACGAAGCAAATCGGACCTAAGGTAAGGGAAAATCTCACAATCTCATTTTTATCCGAGATTGTTTATACTTCAGAATTTACTGGGGAATATTTATCATCCATATCCATGTTTCCTCAATATGTAATATTATTTATATCCTCCTAAAATTGTTTAAATCCAATTTTACCCTTCGGTGAGTTTTTAGTAAAATATATGAAAGGAATCTTTTTTAGTTTTTCGTACGAGATACTTTTTTACTTTTCCAGCCAAAGTACGAGAAGAATGTTTTTTTAACATATACGGAATGAATGGATTTTTAAAACATTATTTCCATAAATCTTAATTTAAAAGTTTTCAAGTTTATTTTTAATCAACTTCTTTTAGTTCAAAATTATATGACATGTTAAGAAAGGAAAAAAAATTGAACTAGAAAGGATATTTTCCTCAAGAATTGAGTTCAAGTGTTTTATCAAAATTATTTTGCATCTAAGATAATATAGAGTTCTATTTATATCCCTATTTTTAAATTGGTTTGATTATGTTATGATGGAATTATTTTTACGATATCCTTTTATGGATTATGTTATGATGACGTGATGTTTAAGAATCCCATTTTTATTACATGGGTTGTGCTATGAAGTATGGTTTATGATTTTGTGGCACACATAAGAATGGTATCATTATGAGATGGGTGGGACCTATATCTCCCTCCAGTGCATTGGGTAAAGATTTATATCTCATGAGTTAGACATTTCTGGAACGGCAGGTTAAACTGGTTCAATGAAACAAGGCTGAAACAAGGAGTGAACTCAGTTCAAAAATGGACTTTTTCCACTAAGATAGTCTTGTAAATGAGTATTGACTAATAAGAAATGATTCTCTATGATTATGTGTGTGTGCCACAAATTTTCATGTTTTAAGTTATGATTATTGGTATTACATTTAACTACTATGATTTATCCCATGTTATGAAATTATGATCTCTTTTGTAGGTTAGGATTTCCAAAATGATATGTTCTTATGAATATGATGTGATTGATATTTCTTTTTTTACCCTTACTGAGCATTTTAGCTCTCCCTTTTTTTATGTTTTCTTTTCCCCAGGTCAGGAAGAAGGATATTAAGTAGGATATGCCAAAAGGGACTCTAGATATGATGTAATAAATGGGAGACAATGTAGATGATTTATGAACCAGTTGTTTATGTTTCCCAGTTTCTAAAGACACTATACCTATACGGTCCTTTCATGGTTTTGTTATATGTTGTAATAAGTGTACTTCAATTTTGAAGTACTAACAATGTATTTAAATTATGGGTCATTAAAGTTGGTATCAGAGAAAAGGTATATTCAACCTTTGGAAACTAGGAAGTGAAAGCCTTAGTAAGAACCCTAAGGATAAGTCTAAGCATAGAACACGATCTTAGTGTTTTAAAAATGGCCA
The DNA here is from genome assembly GCA_963277665.1 of Viscum album. Lineage (NCBI taxonomy): Eukaryota > Viridiplantae > Streptophyta > Magnoliopsida > Santalales > Viscaceae > Viscum > Viscum album. The sequence goes on along the minus strand of OY728119.1, from coordinate 412,855,174 downwards.
TGAACAACCTAGGATAAGACCTTAAGTGTAAAATTTTATTCTTGATTATGTGTTTTTCCTATTATAGTTAGTGTTTCTCACACTATTCTTCTTGGTTTTAGTCAATGTCCGGAACCCAAAGGAACCGTGTTAATGCGGAATGAAATGGGCAATGCAATGATTGTCCCCCTGAGCAACCAAACGTTATGGGAGCCAGAATGAAAAATCTTGTAGCCATGCTCACACAACTTTCTCAAGCTATGAATCATGCAGGACTTCCAAATGAGCAAAGGAAGGAGCAACATTCTGTTGAATCCTTTATGAGGCAGCATCCACCTTCATTCAGTGGGTCTTCTGATCCATTAGTGGATGAACAATGGATTGGTACCACTGAAAAGATATTTTTAGTTCTTCAATGTTCTGAACATGATAAAGTCATCTTAGCAGTATATCGTTTGGAAGGTGATGCTGATCAATGGTGGAATCTTATTAAGAATACGAGGCAAAGGGATGAAATTGAGTCCAGGGAATGGGATGAGTTCAAGAACATATTTTTCAATAAGTACTTCCCTCATATTCTTATAACAAAGATGGAGAAGGTGTTTCTTGAACTGAAACAAAAGGATGATGAATCTGTTGGTACCTATGAAGCAAATTTTACAAGACTTGAAAGGTACACTTCTGGTATTATTATCCAACCTGAGAGTAAGATCGATCGATTCTTTAGTGGCTTAAAACCAAGTCTTTGAAGGGAATTAGTCATAAGGGACTTCAATATCTATGAGGAAATTGTTCGATGTGCTCTCAAAGTTGAGATAGATATTGGAGTAACCTATCAGTCATATGGGTTTCATAAGAAGAGGAAAATGGAATTCAAAGGAAAATCTAAAGAGCACACTGAAAAGAAGATGAGTTTTCCCTTATTCTCAAAGTGTGGAAAGAAACATGGAGGGATTTGTCTTAAAGGGACAATTAAATGTTTCAAATGTGGAAAGGAAGGTCATCAGGAATTTGAATGCCGCAATGATGGGAAGAAGATGACTAGTGATGCGAATAAATAAAAGGCTACAAAGAGTGCACCTCCTACACTTCAATGTTACAAGTGCAAGGAAATGGGGCATTATGCTAATCAATGCCCTAATCCAAGGGTTGTTGATGATGATCAACGTCAAAAAACTCTTAAGGCTAAAGACAAAGGAAATTCACATGCAACTTCTATCAGCAATGTGGAGTACGATAACGAAGTGGTGAAAGGTACACTTACCATCCACTCTAAAGTAGCAAATTTTTTATTTGAATCTGGATCCACCCACTCTTTTATTTCTGAAGAATTCTCTAAGGGTATCACCGTATTACCTCAATAATTGGATGTTGAGTTAACTGTGACAACCCCTAATGGAACAGCAGTCGCATCAAAAGTTTATAATTCTTCTCCGATTGAAGTTTGTGGGAAAGTGCTTCCTACAAATATTGTGATCCTTCCTATATGGAAATTGATGTGATTCTTGGCATGGATTGGATTTCTATATATGGATCTCATATCAATTTCCAAATAAGGGAAGTCACATTTCATATTCCAGATCAATCTATGATCATCTATCAATGCAAGGATGGACATAACCTTCCAGTGGAAATTTCTTCCATCTTATGGGTATTGATTCCACTAAATGAAGGTTATTTATCTCAAATGGTTGGTGAGAAACTCACGATTAATAATATTCCCATTGTACGGGAGTTTGAAGATGTCTTTCTGGAGGAATTGTCGGGTCTTCCACCAAATCGTGAAGTTGAGTTTTCAATAGAACTCGTACCGGGTGCTTTACCTATTTCAAAGACACCTTATAGAATGGCCCCAATTGAGTTGCAGGAATTGAAGAAGCAACTCCAAGAGAATCTTGATAAAGGATTCATACGCCCTAGTGTGTCACCTTGGGGAGCACCAGTTCTGTTTGTTAAGAAGAAAGATGGATCAATCCGACTCTGCATTGATTATCGAGAACTTAACAAGATCACTATCAAGAACAAATATCCTCTCTCGTGCATTGATGACTTATTTGACCAACTACACGGAGCTCAATACTTTTCCATGATTGATCTTCGTTCAGGGTATCATCAATTAAGGGTCAAAAGGGAGGATATACCCAAGACGGCTTTCCGTACAAGGTATGGACACTATGAATTTATAGTTATGCCATTTGGTCTTACAAATGCCCCTACTATCTTCATGGATCTGATTAATAGATTCTTTAGAGACTATCTTGATCAGTTTGCGGTAGTCTTTATAGAAGATATTCTTATATATTCAAAGAGAAAGGAAGAACATGAAGATCACTTGAGAATTATATTGAATGCCTTGAGAAAGGAGAAGCTTTATGCCAAATTTACCAAGTGTGAATTTTGGCTTCAAAAAGTTGCATTTTTGGGTCACATAATCTCAAAAGAGGGGATATCTGTAGATCCAGCAAAGACAGAGGTTAATGAAATATGGTCGAGACCAACAACAGTAACTGAGATCCGAAGTTTTCTTGGTTTGGCTGAATATTACCGACGTTTTGTGAAATATTTTTCAAGGTCATCTAACCCACTCACCAAGTTGACTCGGAAATGATTTAAGTTTTTTTGGATGGGGGAATGTGAAGAGAATTTCAAGGAGTTGAAAAGAATTTTATCCAGGGAACCTATACTCACACTACCTTGTAGTGGAGAAAGGTTTGTGATCTACAGTGATGCATCCAAGAAGGGATTGGGGTGTGTTCTCATGCAAAAAGATATGGTGATAGCTTATACCTCATGACAGTTGAAAATCCACGAGCAAAATTACCCAACTCATGATTTGGAGTTAGTTGTAGTAATATTTTCATTAAATATTTGGAGGCATTATCTATATGGAGAAAGGTGTGACATTTATACTGATCATAAAAGTTTAAAGTATATTTTCACACAAAAGGAGCTGAATATGTGCCAACGAAGATGGTTGGATCTGATTAATGATTACGACTGCTCAATTCATTACCACCCTGGGAAATCAAACATGGTGGCAGATGCATTAAGTCGATAAGACAATGCTATCTTATCCATGATGAGGATCAGAAAAGATCCAATATTTATGGATTTACAAAGGATGGATCTTGGAATTATAATGGAAGGGGAAAAATCGTATCTTTCTCAAATGAATGTTCAACCATCTATACATGTGAATATTAAAGAGGCACAAAAAGAAGATGTAGAGTTACAAAAGAAGGTGAAAAATGTTCCTGAATTTAACCTTGATTATGATAGAATAATAAGGTTCAGGAATCGGGTTTGTGTTCCTCCCATCCCCGAATTAAAGAAGGAGATGCTGGATGAGGCTCATAGTTCTTCATTCTTTATTCATCATGGAAGCACGAAGATGTATAGGGACATAAAAGAGTACTTCTGGTGGGATGGAATGAAAAGAGATGTTTCTGAATATGTCTCCCGATGCTTGGTTTGTCAGCAAGTTAAAGCTGAGAGACAAAAGTCTAAGGGGATGTTACAACCATTACCCATACCCGAGTGGAAATGGGAAAACATCACTATGGAAATTGTCACCAGACTTCCTAAAACATCCAAAGTCAATAATGTTATCTGGGTCATAGTTGATCATCTTACAAAGTCTTCACACTTCATTTCTATTAGAGAATATTTCTCTATGGATCAGCTTTCCGGGATATATGTAATGGAAGTGCTAAGATTGCATGGAGTACCACTTTCCATTATATCTGATCGGGATATGAGGTTTAACTCAAAGTTCTGGCAAAGTCTTCAGCATACTCTGGATACAGAGTTGTGTTTTAGCACTACTTATCATCCTCAGACAGATGGTCAGTCTGAGAGGACAATTCCAACTCTAGAAGATATGTTGAGAGCTTGCTCTATGGATTTCAAAGGTGGTTGGGATCAACACCTACCTTTGGTGGAATTTTCTTATAATAATAGCTTTCACTCCAGTATTCAGATGGCTCCTTATGAAGATCTCTATGGAAATAAATGCAGGACTCCAACTTGCTAGAATGAAGTTAGGGAAAGAAAACTATTAGGACCTGATCTTGTTGATGAGATGACAGAAAAGGTCAGATCTATTCAACAACACATAAGAGCAGCTCAGCGTCGACAAAACAGTTATGCCGACAACTGAAGAAAAGACTTAGAGTTTGAAGTTGGTGATAAAGTGTTCTTATGAATATCTCCCTAGAATAGGGTCATGAGATTTGGAAAGAAGTGAAAGTTGAGCCCTAGATATATCGGTCCTTTCGAAATACTGGATCGTGTTGGGAAGGTAGCTTTTCGATTGGCGCTTCCACCGAATCTCTCTCAAGTTCACCATGTGTTCCATGTATCTCTCCTGAGAAAGTACATACCTGATCCTTCACATGTACTCAGCTTAGAAGTTGTACCGCTGGAGCAACATCTTTCTTATAAAGAACAGCCGATAGAGATTCTGGATCGAAGCGAAAAAGTCCTACGGAACAAGACCACTCGCTTGGTGAAAGTTTTATAGAGGAACCACCAATTATAAGAAGCTACATGGGAGCTTGAGGATATTATGAGGGAGAGGTATCATCATCTGTTTGTTACAAAGTGACGAATTTCGAGGAAAAATTCATTTTAAGGGGGGTAGAATGTAACACCCGAGACTTTTATGAGAAATATTTTGTTTTTCTGTTATATAAATCATCAAAGTAATCTTCCACTACACACAACACTATCTTGGATTTATTTACACTCAATCATGACCTTCCACGATAGCTTGTGTCGTACGCAATACAAAGTCTCACTAAACAACGATATGCTATTAAAATATTATTAAAACTAGTCATTATGAATAGTAATAACCACTTTTTGAAATTTTTTAATTTTAATTTTTCAAAACGGAATTCATTTTTGGATTCGGAATACCGAAATTAGCCTAGGGTGAAATTTTGGTATTTTTCTGAAAACATTCAATTTTTTATGAATAGTGAAAACACTTAGTTACTATTTAAAAACAGAATTTTTCTTTAAATAATTATTTATTTTATTTAAATTTATTTTAGGTCAAAATTGATACATAATACCTATATACGTTCAATTCAATTCATTGAATTCATTTTATAATAATTTTAGATATATAAAAATTTTATTGAACTTTTCACCGTCTTTTACCCACCTCCTAGGAAAATTTCCAAATTCACATAAAACTTAATTTTACCACTTCTGTGAGTGGAATTTCAAAAATCCGAGACAAAATGTTAATATCAAGGACTTAAATGTGGTTCAATGAGATGAAAATAATTTTTGGTGAATAGTATCTTTTTACTTTTTTTACCACGGTTAAAAGTAAATAGGGTAATTAAGGGTAAAAATGATATTTTTATTACCCTAACACATGTCCTAATTCTATTGGATAAGTGTAATTCGACCAAAAATAACCTTAGGAATAAAATATGACCATTTTGGTCCACTTGGATTAGATTAGGACATTTAATATTATTTTATTTAAAGAATAGTTAAGATAGTTAAAATCAATGTTTTATAACTAAAACATTTTTAATATAGGGTTATACATAAAATAAATAAGACTATAAATATTCATTATAAATATAAAAAAATTCCTACATAATGGTATTTTATTTTTAATTTTTAGACATTAAATAATTTAATTTATTTATGACACAATGATGATGCAGAAATTATATTATTAATGAAATATTTACATAATTGATGTTATAAATACCCCCAATAAATGTAATTTGAGACATTTTATGAATTAAAATAATTTTATATGTTAATATGACATGTTAGTATTGATTTAATTAACTTTTTTCGAACTAATCTTTCTCTTTTTATTTTCACAAAAATCAATTACCAAATAGTGTCAAAATTGACATAAAATGGTTTTTAAAACAAATATTATATTATTAATTGTTCGTTTATTTCTAAAAATCTAAGGTTCGGCCAAATTACTTAGATAAGATTATATATATTAATAATAAACAACTTGGGGTTCATTTGGTTTGTTATGGTATGTTTATTAACCTTATAGTGTAAGAAAACAAGAAGACACGGTAAAAGTTAAATTATCTAACTTAAAGTTAAATCTAAATGATAAGGTTAAAATAGAACTTTAAACTTGTCTAAATTCTATTGTATGAGAGGATTTCTACCCATCCCCACCTTATCTTTTAAATAAATCAATTTGGATCTATTTAAAACCGAATATGACTTTATAATAAAATAATATTTTTAGTTTTTCCAAAGGTGCCCCTCTCCTCCCTTATAAAAGGGCACCTCCTCCCTCTCTTCCTCACACCACATTGAGCCTTCAAGCTCGGCCAAACCCTGCCAAATTCTCTTCTACACATTCCTAGAAACATCCTATAGGTCCTGGTTGTAGAGACCCGAAGCCTGACGTACATTGACATTACATTACATTTGCGGAATACTTAGTACATAACAAAAACACACACACAAGGATCGTAATAGTTTAGTGTCTTTGGAAACTCGGAATATAATCTTCTAACCATGGTGAAAGATCTTCAACATCTCCCATAAAGATCTTACAATTTTTATACCTAAAACCTTTCTTTATATCCTGGGGAAAAGAAAACAAAAAAGGGTGAGCTCAAATGCTCAGTAAGGGTAAAAAAAAGAAATATCAATCACATCATATACATAAGCACATAACTTTTGGAAATATTAACCTGTAAAAGAGAGCATAATTTCATAACATGGGATAAATCATGGCAGTGAAATGTAATCACAATAATCATAACTTAAAACATTGAACTTTGTGGCATACACACATAATCATAGAGAATCATTTCTTGTTAGTCAAGACTCATTGCCAAGACTATCTTAGTGGACAAATTCCCTTTCTGAACTGAGTCACCCTCGTTTCAGTCCTGTTTCAATGAACTGGTATAACCTACCGTTCCATCCATGTCTATCTCATGAGATATAAAATCTTTTCCCTAATGCATTGGAGGGAGATATAGGTCCCACCCATCTCATAATGATACCATTCTTATGTGTGCCACAAAATCATAAACCATACATCATTGCATAACCCATGTAATAAAAATGGGAATCTTAAACATCATGACATCATAAAACAATTAATATATGATAAAGGAATTCATAAAAATAATTCCATCACAACATAATCAAATCAATGTAATAATAGGGATAAAAACAGAACCCTTTATTATCTTAGATGGAAAATAATTTTGATAAAACACTTGAACTCCATTCTTGAAAAAAATATCCTTTCTTTTTCAAAAACATTTTTCCTTTCATAACATGTCATACGACTTTAAAATAAAAGAAGTTGATTAAAATTAAACTTGAAAACTTGTAAAGGAAGCTTCTTGGAAATAATGTTTTAAAAATCCATTCATGTCGTATAAGTTAAAAAAACATTCTTCGTACTTTTGTTGGAAAAGTCAAAAAGTACCTCGTATGAAAAACGACAAAATATTCCTTTCATATCTTTTACTAAAAACTCACCGAAGGGTAAAATTTGATATAAACTATTGTAGAATGATATAAATATTACATATTGGGGAACCATGTATGTGGATGATAAAATACACCCCAGTAAGTACTAAAGTATAAACAATCTCGGATAAAAATGAGATTGTGATATTTCCCTTACCTTAAGTCCGACTTACTTTGTAAGTGTCCGAACCTCCTGTATAATGATTTAAATAATGTTATTGACTTATTCAAGAATCATACTTATTTTTATGATATCATATATGGTCATATTCTTAGCTTCTTAGTAGTAATATTTCATTGCTACTTGTTATTCGGGTGTTTATAACTTTTTGTTCTTATGCGTGTTTTGTAGAATAAATTCTTATTCTTTTCTTTAGGTTATAGATACCTCATTTACAGAATGGTATTAGTGTAATATATATCATATTCATTCATTCAATTCATTTATATAATCATTATGAAATGAAGATCATGTAGAACGAGTCGCATCACATCGTGGAGACGGTATTCCGTACGTACGCACGAGTGATGATATCGTTCCTATGATCGTGGAATTGTATTGGAGTATATGTATACCATTTAAGAATCAATATCACTTTATAATAGTCATATATAGTCATTATTTACACCATTATACTCATCCAAGTATGGTGGTGGTGGAAAACAGATTACACCACGGCGTGGAGACGGTATTCCGTACGTACGCACGCGCGGTGATTTCTTTTTCCGTAGGATGGATAGATGGTGAAATATGTTTGTTTCATACTTATAATATCATATCAGTATATGAGTGATAATGATGTTATTACTTCATAATGAAACAACTAAAGAAAAAGAAGTGGAATAAGAAATAAAGATGAAAGAATCGGTAACGGACATTACCTCTTCTTTGAAGTGCTTCTTTGAGACCTTCTTTTATGGCACTAAAATTGGTCTTTGAGGAAGACCAGAACCTCTATGATGTTGATAGGGAAGTGTAGAGGAGAATTGGGCAGGGTTTGGCCGAGATTGAAGGCTCAAAGTGGTGTGAGGAAGAGGGGGAGTAGGTGCCCTTTTATAAGGGAGGAGAGGGGCACCTTTGGAATAACTAAAAATATTATTTTATTATACAAGTTCGGTTTTAAATAGCTCCAAATTGATTTATTTCAAGGATAATGTGGGGATGGGTCGAAATCCTCTCATCCAATAGAATTTAGACAAGTTTAGGTTCCTATTTTAACCTTATCATTTAGATTTAACATTAAGTTAAATAATTGTACTTTTACCGTGTCTTCTTGTGTTCTTACACTATAAGGTTAATAAACTTACTATAAGAAGCCAAAAGAACCCCAAGTTGTTTATTATTAATATATATAACCTTATCTAAGTCATTTTGCAGAACCTTAGATTTTTAGGAATAAAATAACAATTAATAATATAATATTTGTTTTAAAAACTATTTTGTGTCAATTTTGACACTATTTGATATATGATTTTTGTGAAAGTCATAACAGAATTATATGTTCGAACCATGTTGATTAAATCAATACTAATATATCATAGTAACCTATAAAATTAGTGTAATTTATAAAAAGTCTCAAATTACATTTATTTGAGCATTTATAACATCAATTATGTTAACATTTCCTTAAAAGGGTACTTACTGCATCATCGTTGTGTCATAAATAAATTAATTTATTTAAAGTCTAAAAATTATAAATAAAATATCATTATGTAGGAAATCTTTTTATCTTTCTAATGAATATTTATAGTCGAATTTATCTTATGTATAACCCCATATTAAAAATGTTTTAGTTATTAAACTTTGATTTTAACTATTTTAACTATTCATTAAATAAAATAATATTAAATGTCATAATCTAATCCAAGTGGACCTAAATGGTCATATTATATTCATAAGGTTGTTTTTGGTCGAATTACACTAATCCAATAGAATTAGGACATGTGTTAGGGTAATAGTAATATCATATTTACCCTTAGTTACCCTATTTACTATTAACCGCGGTAAAAAAAGTAAAAAGTTACTATTCACCAAAAAATTATTTTTATCTCATTGAACCACATTTTACTTACTGATATCAACCGTGTCTGTCGGATTTTCTAAATTCCATTCACATAAGCGGTAAAATTAAGTTTTATGCAAAATTCAGTTTTTTTTTACTACCACTTAGTGGTTTCACTATTCATCAAAAATTGAAAGTTTTCAGAAAAATACCAAAAATTAGGCCTAAGCTATATTTGATATTATGAACTCAAAAATTATTTCTATTTTACCAAATTCAAAACATATTAGTTGCATTAATTAATTTAAAAATTAATTTCCGTCGTCAAACAAATAGCGTGTTCTTAAAAGATAATAACTATCAAAAGATTGACACTTGTTTATGTCTGGTTTAAATGTGAAATTACATCCAATGACCAACATTGTATTAAATTATAAAAATATATTATAAATATACTTTAAAACCACTCAAATTAATAATTTATCACTATTAATTATTTCGATTGAAAAAGTTGTTTTTAATTAAAATTTAGTAATTTTCACTATTCATCAAAATATGAAAGTTATCCGAAAATCACCAAAATTTCACCCTAAGCTAATTTTGATATTATGAATCCAAAAATGAATTCCATTTTGAAAATTAAAATTTACAAAATTTCAAAAAGTGGTTATTACTATTCATAACAGCTAGTTTTAATAATATTTTAATAGCATATTGTTGTTTATTGAAACTCGTTATTGCATACTACACACGCTATCGAGGAAGGTCGTGATTGCGTGTAATGCAAGGCAAGTCAAGGATGCGTGTTGTGCAAGCTCCTTTTGGTGTAGCGTACAACACAAGACAATAGTGAAATTAAAAAGAATATTTTTCATAAAATCTTGGGCTGTTACATTCTACCCCCCTTAAAATGAATTTCGCCCTCGAAATTCGTCAGGGTTATAAATGGTTTACTATTCGAAAGTTTCTTTAATAGAAACCCACATCGTAAAAAGGAATACCAAAACCAATTTTTAAAAAAAATGTATGAAACGTAACGGTCCCCCAAATAAACTAATCACTGGGTTTCCAAATAGGTGAAAATATGGATATGGAAGAGAAATCTAACCATCATGTTCTGATGGAGACTAGTAGAGAACATGGCTATGGAAAATCTAGCAATCACAAAGCCATAAATTTTTGATGATCTAAGGTACCATCTGATTCATCAGATATAAGAGCACTAAGACAACTTTTTTGGTTTTCAAGATCATTTCCCTAAAGTTGATAAAATTGGAATTAGAATAAATACTTTTGTGATTTTGGTATAGTCTCACTGTTTGTCGTTCTTTGGACAATTTCCACTTCATCTCTTAAAGAAATGAAGTTGAATTTGTCATTCGTGATGTGTTAGCAGATCATGTGATAGAATGATGGGTCATTCCATCTCTTTCAAACAAAAGGTTAGCAAAAGTTATAAGTCCATCTTATGGTTAATCATATATGCTTCCAAAAATGAACTTATACTTCATATATCATACCGCTTAATAAAATAAAACTAGTTTCTACTAACCAGGGACTTTCTGTAGGCCAGTGGTAGGCGATAAAGGCCAGTCGCACTTCGGTTGTGGGTTCGATTCCCACAGCCTTGTCCGACGCGATGGGTTGTCGCCCGTCCTGCAGGTTGTCCTTTTTCTAAAACTATATTACTATAACATTCCATCAATAATATCAAAAAAAATTCTATCATTAAACAATAATAACTTATGTCCAACATAATCCATTCCAACCTTTAGGCTTATCCATAATACAGCAGTCCACTCTCATAACATAGTGAAAATGATTACCAGAGATTTAATACCATCGTTGATCCCCATATATCATAAGATATGTTTTATTGGTCACATTCCAAACATTCAAAGTCCTTAATCATGTATTCTCTTGAATACCCATTGAACTTTAGTGAAAACATGAATGCAGTTAAAAGTTAACACCTTCCACATACCAAAATCCTCAAAATTCTATATACTAAAACCATGATATCACTTAGTCCTTATATCAATCATGAGCTCATGAATACTGTTAAACATTTCGTTTTCTCGTTTTCCCTTCATTATAGGCATATCATCTTATTTCCAAAAATATCTCAATCACTTTCAATACCACATTAGACCAATACATAAATATTCCAATACTTTATGATACAACATTATTTTGGAATCCCATTACATAAACACTTAATCATTCCACCACATCGTTGTCATATTCAACATCGCCAATAGTGATCGCATGTGACTTCCCTTTGTCCTTTGCCTTAAGTGGTTGCTCATGTTGATCAACACTAACCCTTGGATTAGGGCATTTATTAGCATAATGCCCCATTTCCTTGCACTTGAAGCATTGAAGTGTTGGTGGTGCGTTCTCAGCAGTGTTTGCTTTATTCACATCATTAGAAACCCTTTTTCCATTACTTCGACACTCAGCTGCTCGATGACCTTCTTTTCCACACTTAAAACATTTTCTAGTCCCTTTAAGACAATCTCCACCATGCTTCTTTCCACACTTTGTGCATAAGGAAACATTCATCTTCTTTTCACCATTATTCTGAGATTTCTCCTTGAACTCCATCTTTCGTTTCTTGTCAAAACCATGAGATGGATATGTAATACCAACTTCCATTTCTACCTTGATAGCACAACGCAAAATTTATTCATAGCTACTGAAGTCTCTTATAGATAATTCCCTTCGAAGACTTGGTTTTAAGCCACTGAAAAATCGATCAACTTTACTTTCAGGTTGGATGATAATGCCAGATGCATACCTTGAAAGTCTTGTAAAATTCGCTTCGTATATACCAACAGATTCATCATCCTTCTGCTTCATCTCAAGAAACTCATTTTCCATCTTTGTTCGAAGAATACGAGGGAAGTACTTACTGAAAAACAAGTTCTTGAACTCGTCCCATTCCATGGACTCAATTTCATCTCTTGGCCTCGTATTCTTGATAAGATTCCACCATTGATCAGCTTCACCTTCCAAACGATATACTGCTAAGATGACTTTATCATGTTCAGAACATTGAAGAACTGAAAATATATTTTCAGTGGTACTGATCCATTGTTCAGAAACAAGTGGATCAGAAGACCCACTGAAAGAAGGTGGGCTTTGCCTCATGAAGGACTCAATAGAATATTGTTCCCTTCTCTGCTCATTTGGAAGTCCAGAATGATTCATAGCTTGTGTAAGTATAGCAATAATATTTTGCACTCCATCTCCCATAACATTTGTTTGTTCAGGAGGACAATCATTGCATTGTCCATTGCATTAATCAACATGGTTCCATTGGGTTCCAGCCATCGTCTAAAACCCAAAAAGAATAGTGTGAGAGGCAAAAATCATGCTAGGGAAAAAAACATTATAAAGGGGGAGTATCCTCAATATCTAACTTCTTAGGTTAAATTCTATGATCGTTATCGTAGTTCTAGGACTATATCTTATACGTATACTTATCCTTAGGGACATCCCTAGACATACCTTAGAAATATCTCTAGGGATCTCACTAACGCTTTCGCATCCTAGTTTCCAAAGGTTGACTAAACCTTTCCTCTGATACCAATTGTAGAGACCCGAAGCCTGACGTACATTGACATTACATTACATTTGTTGAATACTTAGTACATAACAAAAACACACACACAAGGATCGTAATAGTTTAGTGTCTTTGGAAACTCGTAATATAATCTTCTAATCCTGGTGAAAGATCTTCAACATCTCCCATAAGGATCTTCCTTTTTTTTATACCTAAAACCTTTCTTTATATCCTGGGGAAAAGAAAACATAAAAGGGTGAGCTCAAATGCTCAGTAAGGGTAAACAAAAGAAATATCAATCACATCATATACATAAGCACATAACTTTTGGAAATCTTAACCTGTAAAAGAGAGCATAATTTCATAACATGGGATAAATCATGGCAGTGAAATGTAATCACAATAATCATAACTTAAAACATTGAACTTTGTGGAATACACACATAATCATAGAGAATCATTTCTTGTTAGTCAATACTCATTTCCAAGACTATCTTAGTGGACAAAGTCCCTTTCTGAACCGATCCACCCTCGTTTCAGTCCTGTTTCACTGAACCGGTATAACCTACCGTTCCAGCCATGTCTATCTCATGAGATATAAAATCTTTACCCAATGCATTGGAGGGAGATATAGGTCTCACCCATCTCATAATGATACCATTCTTATGTGTGCCACAAAATCATAAACCATACATCATTGCATAACCCATGTAATAAAAATGGGAATCTTAAACATCATGACATCATAAAACAATTCATATATGATAAAGGAATTCATAAAAATAATTCCATCACAACATAATCAAATCAATGTAATAATAGGGATAAAAACAGAACCCTTTATTATCTTAGATGGAAAATAATTTTGATAAAACACTTGAACTCCATTCTTGAGGAAAATATCCTTTCTTTTTCAAAAACATTTTTCCTTTCATAACATGTCATAAGACTTTGAAATAAAAGAAGTTGATTAAAAGTAAACTTGAAAACTTGTAAAGGAAGCTTCTTGGAAATAATGTTTTAAAAATCCATTCATGCCGTATAAGTTAAAAAAAACATTTTTCGTACTTTTGTCGGAAAAGTCAAAAAGTACCTCGTACGAAAAACGACAAAAGATTCCTTTCATATCTTTTACTAAAAACTCACCAAAGGGTAAAATTGGATATAAACTATTGTAGAAGGATATAAATATTACATATTGAGGAAACATGGATGTGGATGATAATATACACCCCAGTAAGTACTAAAGTATAAACAATCTCGGATAAAAATGAGATTGTGATATTTCCCTTACCTTAGGTCCGACTTTCTTTGTAAGTGTCCGAACCTCCTGTATAATGATTTAAATAATGTTATTTACTTATTCTAGAATCATACTTATTTTTATGATATCATATATGGTCATATTCTTAGCTTCTTAGTAGTAATATTTCATTGCTACTTGTTATTCGGGTGTTTATAACTTTTTGTTCTTATGCGTGTTTTGTCGAATAAATTCTTATTCTTTTCTTTAGGTTATAGATACCTCATTTCCAGAATGGTATTATTGTAATATATATCATATTCATTCATTCAATTCATTTATATAATCATTATGAAATGAAGATCATGTAGAACGAGTCGCATCACATCGTGGAGACGGTATTCCGTACGTACGCACGAGTGATGATATCGTTCCAATGATCGTGGAATTGTATTAGAGTATATGTATACTATTTCAGAATCAATATCACTTTATAATAGTCATATATAGTCATTATTTACACCATTATACCCATCCAAGTAAGGTGGTGGTGGAAAATAGATTACACCACGGCGTGGAGACGGTATTCTGTACGTACGCACGAGCGATGATTTCTTTTTCCGTAGGATGGATAGATGGTGAAATAGGTTTGTTTCATACTTATAATAACATATCAGTATATGAGTGATACTGATGTTATTACTTCATAATGAAACAACTAAAGAAGAAGAAGTGGAAGAAGAAATAAAGATGAAAGAATCGGTAATGGACATTACCTCTTCTTTGAAGTGCTTCTTTGAGACCTTCTTTTAGGGAAATAAAATTGGTCTTTGAGGAAGACCAGAACCTCTAGAATGTTGATAGGGAAGTGGAGAGTAGAATTGGGAAGGGGTTGGCCGAGCTTGAAGGCTCAAAGTGGTGTGAGGAAGAGGGGGAGGAGGTTCCCTTTTATAAGGGAGGAGAGGGGCACCTTTGGAATAACTAAAAATATTATTTTATTATAAAGTCAAGTTCGGTTTTAAATAGCTAAAAATTGATTTATTTCGAGGCTAAAGTGGGGATGGGTCGAAACACTCTCATACAATAGAATTTAGACAAGTTAGGTTCCTATTTTAACCTTATCATTTAGATTTAACATTAAGTTAAATAATTGTACTTTTACCGTGTCTTCTTGTGTTCTTACACTATAAGGTTAATAAACTTACTATAAGAAGCCAAACGAACCCCAAGTTGTTTATTATTAATATATATAACCTTATCTAAGTCATTTGTCCGAACCTTAGATTTTTAGGAATAAAATAACAATTAATAATATAATATTTGTTTTAAAAACTATTTTGTGTCAATTTTGACACTATTTGATATATGATTTTTTTGAAAGTCATAACTGAATTATATGTTCGAATCAAGTTGATTAAATCAACATTAATATATCATATTAACCTAGAAAATTAGTTTAATTCATAAATAGTCTCAAATTACATTTATTGGATCATTTATAACATCAATTATGTTAACATTTCCTTAAAAGGGTAATTACTGCATCATCGTTGTGTCATAAATAAATTAATTTATTTAAAGTCTAAAAATTATAAATAAAATATCATTATGTAGTAAATATTTTTTTCTTTCTAATGAATATTTATAGTCGAATTTATTTTATGTATAACCCCATATTAAAAATGTTTTAGTTATTAAACATTGATTTTAACTATTTTAACTGTTCATTAAATAAAATAATATTATATGTCATAATCTAATCCAAGTGGACATAAATGGTCATATTATATTCATAAGGTTGTTTTTGGTCGAATTAAACTTATCCAATAGAATTAGTACATGTGTTAGGGTAATAGTAATATCATATTTACCCTTAGTTACCCTATTTACTATTAACTACGGTAAAAAAAGTAAAAAGTTACTATTCACCAAAATATTATTTTTATCTCATTGAACCACATTTTACTTACCCGAGGGGATGGGCGCGCGGCTTGTGGTCCCACAGTCCCGCTTTCCAAGGGCGGGCGGCATTCGTCCCTTATTCAGGGGCGTCTGCTCCTTGATCGAAACTGGGATGATGGGATGTCGGCTTCTCCTTCCGTGGACGTCTCCTCGGAACTCGTCGCCTAATCCGGGTCTCCCTCATAGATTTAAGAATGTTCGTGAATCTCGTTCCCGGTGCCATGTCTCCATGGACACTGGTTAATTACGCTGCTTCCGCCCGGACGCTCCAAGGAGTCTGGTCGGGGCAGCAACCTGCGGTGAGGAGATCGGGTGGCTCTGGGTGTCGGGGGCGTGCCTTAACACGGCGACTCTGCATGTCTGCCTTCCGTCCCTAATAGGGCTTCTCGAAGGCGTGATGGCCTGAGGCATCCCGCACTGGGTGCGGGGAACTGTGTTACCTGAGGTTTTCCTCAGCTTCCCATGTTTAACACGGGGTATGCCGCGAGTTTAACGTCCAGCGGGGACGGCATCGGACTGATCAATACGAGGAGTGGACCAGATGACAGAACCCCTTGCGGGGAACCTCCGACGCTGGGGCCAGCACATGGGCGGCTTCCCGAGTGAAGTGGAGTGGAATGGAATGGCATGACCCCACCGGGATGTGGCGGCCCGGGTAAGGATCAGGGTGGATGATGGAGTGAGGAGCTTGGACCCCTTAGGGGCTTCCTACGTACCGCGCGTTAGCGCGGATCAAAGTTAGCGTAGTTCGGACATACAGTTTAACGTCATGATGGACATCGGCAAGCCGACTCACGAAGAGATCGAGGCCGCCTGGCGGAGGATTGAACCGAACCACCTCGCACAGAGGGGGATGGAACGGCCGGGTGGATCACAGTTTTACGTCATGCTGGACGTTGGCAAGCTGACTCATGAAGAGATCGAGGCGGTGGGGAAGCACAATGGAGATACACACGTGCAGTCCCCCACAGAGGCGGATTCATAGGTGAATCAATGCAAGTGTGAACCCGGGAGGGGTCCACTGATGGACGAACCGACGTAAATACGACCGGGACGACCAGGTGGTGGGCTTGAACCTCGGAGAGGCTTCCTACGTACCCTGTTTAGAAGACAGGGATCAAAGTCCACGTAGTTCATTCTGTTTGCAACACTCTACCCCCGTGGGTGAAGGCCACTCCAATCCCGACATCCCTGCAGAGACGAGCGGGTGGGGGCCACATCCAAACCGGGGGGACCCTGCGTGCGAGACACGAGATCAGGTGATGCGGACGGGTTAACGTTTTGCCGGACGAAGTACAGTTTAACGTCGTGTGTTGAGGATGAAGTGGACGGTTTAACGTCTTGCCGGACGAAGTACAGTTTAACGTCGTGTGTTGAGGACGAAGATGCTTGGCAGTTTAACGTCTTGCAGCGCGGACGATGGTGCAGTTTAACATCGTGCGGGACGTAAACGCCTGGCAGTTTAACGTCTTGCAGCGCGGACGCGGCACAGTTTAACGTCATGTTGGACGTAAACGCCTGGCAGTTTAACGTCTTGCAGCGCGGACGTGGCACAGTTTAACGTCATGTTGGACGTATGCAGTTTAACATCGTGCAGGACGTTGAAGCCGCTGATAGGTCTGTGTCACTTCGCGCAAGCCTGGAGGGCCGCACGGAAAGACAACGCACAGTGCGGGCACCCGGGATGAGGGTCATCGGGCGCCACGCAGGCGGGTACCCAAAGGGGGTCAAAGGGGGCGACCCTGGCGGTTTGCGCGCAAAAGAGGAGCTTTGCGCGCAATACCGCGGGTCGGCGCGCAAATGGACGGGCTGGCGCGCAATTGGGCCAGCACTTTGCGCGCGAATGATAGAGATTGCGCGCACCGGGCTTCGGATAGCGCATGGGGGCAACGGCTCATTCTTTAATAGAATGGCCACTTTGAAAATGGGGGGTGCGCGCAATCGGGTTGGATTGCGCGCACCCGGGGCAATTGCGCGCAAGAGGCTTCTTTTGCGCGCGAAGGCCTTTGGGTGAATATTTATTCAAAGGAAAGGAGCCAAAGGGATTGCGCGTGAAGGCGAACCCCAAGGCTTTCTTGCGCGAAAGAAAAGAGGTTACCTGAAGATCGGCATTGCGCGCGGAAGGGGTTGGATTGCGCGCATGAGAGACCTTTCGAATTCTGGCAACCTTCAAAACGTCGGGGGTCACCTTATATTTATAGGCAACCCCGGGTGCGGAATCCGGTTCGCGGGCGCGGAATTCCCTTCGCGGGCGCGGAATCGGGCCCGGCGCGCAAGGGAGTCGCGCGGGCCACTGGCGCGCAAAATTGCGCGCCGGCCCGGCGCATTGCGCGCATCCCGGGAGGTTTGCGCGCGGCTCATCAACTTTGCGCGCAGGTCTCCAAAATTCCGCGCAAGACCTCCGGGCCCTCCGAAACATGCTTCCGACTCCAAATATGACCTCTCTTTCCGCATCCGGAGCTTCGTTTGGGAACAACGGACTTTTCCGGCGTCTACAAAAGCCCCCCCTCGGAATCTGATCGGCGAGAGGTCGCAACGATCGGGTTCCGAGGGAGACGCCGGAATGCCGAAGTCCTGGGTGGCGCGGGACTGTGGCGCGCAAAAAAGGGCGTCGGGCGCGAAATTCGCCGCTGCGGTCGCGCAAAGCGATTTCCGCGCAGCGCGGTCCCCGGCCTCGCCTATAAATAGGGGCCCTGGGTCCCCCGCACCGTACACTGGCCTTCCGTACGATAAGCCTCTAAGCTCTCGTGCGCGAAATTGCCTTTTCCGGTGCGGAATTCGCCCGCTCGTCGCGCAAACTTGCCCGGAATTCAGCCTGCTTTTGCGCGAACACCCGGGGTTTTACGCGACGGACTTCCTGATTGCGCGCCGTCCACTAGGATTGCGCGCCAACTCTCAAACTTCTCTACCAGCCTCGTCCGATCCCGCACGCTTCATCCCTTTACCCGCACGACTCCCGAAGCTTCTGAGATGGCCGCGAATCAAGGAAATGAGGGGGATGCCGCCACTCGCAGAGCTGAGATGGCGACGAACGAGGAGGTCTACGGAGCCAAGGAGATTGTTTCGAACAATCAATCCTTTTTCGACTTGCTGACGCCGGCCCAGAAGACATATCCACTGTCGGACAACCTGCCGCTCTGGAACTTCGGCATCCTAGATGAGGTTCCGGTGCTAGGGTTCGAGGTTGATGCGCCACGGACCTGGGTGACTCGGGAGGACGAGCTTCCCCGCTATAACATCACCAACAATGGGCATCCTGCCAGGGAGACCAGACACTTGGATGTCTATGTCCTGAACCCGAGGACGCGAACCATCGTTGGAAGTGAGCCTACTGCGGAGAACTCTCCAGCCCTCTACTCGAGCATATATCGCCAGAGTGTCACCGACGACACCAAGGGCTGGCTGAAGGACTGGGACTTGCGATATGGGGGCAATTTCACCAGTGAGTGGGCTTGGGCGTTCTGGGTACGCCACACTTGCGATCACTTCGCGGAGGAGCTGCGGTACATCGGCATGTTTGAGGCGGTGTGGACGTCACAGTTCCACTTCTACCAGCAGTCCGAGCTCGGGCCGGAGCTGTTCTCCCGCTGGTCCCCGGATACCAACACCTTCCATCTTCACCATGGGGAGGTCGGCATCGGTCTCTGGGACATCCACTGCATCGGAGGTATCCCGCTGGAGGGTTACCAGTACGATGAGTTCCTGCCCCCGAAGAACACCTGGGAAGACAGGTCACGGACTCCCATTCTGACCTGGCATCTGCTTGACCTGGCTACGCAGCGGCTCGGGATCAAGGACTTCCAGAAGGACATAGCCTACAAGGAGTGGTTCGGCCAGTTCTTGGAGCATGACCCGGCGGTCAAGATGCCAGGCAGGGGGAAGCGGTGCCCGACCACGGCTCAGAGGAGCCGGAACGGGTCGTACTGGCGGGTCCTGGAGACGGGCGACTACCGCTCATGGGGGTACCGCGTCATCGAGGCCCGGGACCCAAATGTCCGGTACGCGGCGTTCCTGGCCGCCTTTCTGAGTGGGTGGCTCCTGCCAGTGCGGGACGCGAGAATGGGCGTCCGCCCGGCAACACTGGCGATGGCGGGCGCTATGGCCGCCAACAAAAGATACAACCTCGGGGTCCCAGTACTGGCGAAGCTGTATGCCATCCTGGGACGCATCTCACGAGGGGGGTCGCCACGAAGGATCTGTGGGCCCTTCCAATTCTTCCACGGCTGGGTGGCTGCTCACCTTGGTGGGTACACGTTTCCGAACGCCATCATTCCTCCGGGCAATGGCCTGCGACCCTCCCTGCTGAACATTGCGGGGGTCGCTCCGATGACCCTAAGTGAAGAGGGCGTGAGGATTCGGATTGGAAATCATGCCAATTTCAACTCCAGCCCGTTCCCCACTCCCGTCGGCCAGATGATCGACAATGGGCAGGGTCCGCTGGAACAGCATGAATACTTCCTGAACATGCGGGGCGGGGTGCTCGTGGCTCGGATCGACGGGAAGGTGATCTGTGAGCCTTACGTGCCAACCCGGTTCGCCAGGCAGTTCGGGTGCCTTCAACGGATGCCGAAGAGGGTATTCACTGCTGTTTGGGAGGAGACGAACCCTGGCGTCCTTCGCCAGATGTGGCTGATGTTCGTCGCCTTTGGCTCTGGCGACGTCATCACTCTCCCTCCTACCGGGGTCGACGCAGGCCTGGCAACCGAGTACGCCGAACACTGGGCCATCGCGTACCCCGAGGGGCTTCTACGGAAGCCAGTTCGGCGGCTCGAGGTCACCCGTGCGGAGACCGGGCATCAAGGAAGGAGGCGAGGCGCCGTTACACGGGGGAGAACGGAGGCGCACCAAGCAGTGGAGCCGGCGCGAGCAGGGACTTCGGCGGCGGGCACATCGCAGGCTGCCGCTACGACCTCGGCGCCCAGAGAGGGGGCACGTGCGGTGGTCGAAGAGCGGCCCGGGAAGCAGGTAAGGTGTCTGCTCAAACCCTCCCACGATGCAGTCTTCCCGGCGCTGTGGTCGGCCTGGATGACCCTGCGGCAGTCACTGGGGACCGACGCCATCTGGCGAAAGATACTCAGAGAAGGAATCCATCTGCCAGAGGTCGGGCGCCTCCATATCGCCGACAGGGTGGACTTCAACCGGCAGTATGCGTATCTGACGGCCATGGACGAGTACGCGCGCCAACGTGGTCAGCGTGCGGAGCCATCCCTTCTGGTGAAGGTGATTCTCAGTCTAGAACCCGCTCCAGAACAGATGCCGCCGGCGGAAGATGACAGTAGCAACGACTCCGAGGAAGAGGAGGAGATGGGGGAGGATGAAGGCTCCGAGGGAAGATCCCATCAGGGGAGCCCGCGGGAGAGCGGCGAGGTGGCCGGCTCTGACAATGTTGATGTCACTGAGCTCCTCGAGGTCCGCTTCTATCCCTACTCAACCTGCTTCATCCATTCTCTTATGCGGCTTCTAACCCATTTCTCCATCTTTCTCAGGAGCGCACGGATGTTGGTCAGGCGTCCTCAGCGGGAGTAGGAGAGGCGCCAGCAGGACAAGGCGGGGGCCAGACGCCCATTATCGAATTAACAAGCGCGGAAGGGTCCCCTGCTGCAACTGTTCCTGTGGCGGCCGGGATAGCGGAAGATGACGCTCTGAACTCCCGTAAGTCTCCTTACTTTACTGCTGGTGCTTGTCGTTGACGATCCGTGACTAACCACGGCATGCCTTGCGCAGTGATCTCAGGACTGGAGGCCCGTCGGGCTACCGAACCTGGGCCATCTACGAGTGGACCGGTGGCAGACATGCCGCCTACTCCGGAACAGACTTCCCACACCGAGCCGGCCCCACCAACTGCTGATCAAGGGGCTGCGGACGCCGGCGGTGCTGACATCGGAGAGAGGTCGGGGGCTGATGAGGGTGTCAACGCCGCTGGGGAGAGAGAAGAAGGTCGCCCAGATGTTGGGGAACCTATCCCCCATGAGGACATCCCAGGGGCGGACCCTGCAGCAGACCTGCTGGCTGCCTTCCCTGCCTACCGGCCTGCCGACCCCGAGGAGATGGACGACTCAGACGCGGAGGCGGTCGAGGAGAGCCGGATAACGCGCCGCAGGGGGTGGAAGTGCATCCAGCGCTTCCTCAAGCGAGACCCATCGGAGTGGCTGGGGCGCATGGGATCACTTCAAACCTGGCTGCGCTTCCTGTGTGCCGGGGGAGCTGATGCTCAACGCCTTCATCTGACGGTCCGTGATTTCATGGCCGAAAAGATGCGCGAGAGCCGCCGGCGTGCCGACGTCGCACAATGTCACGACATGTCGGAGAGCACGCGGGCGCTCCTCGCGGCGGAGCAGGAAGTCCGGCGTCTCGAAGGGCAGGCGGCAGAGAAGGAGGCCTTCGTCGCAGCGTGTACTGAGCTTGTGGAGCAACTATCTGCCCAACTGATCGACGCCCAGGTACAGCTGACGGAGGCGGGCCAACAGATGGTCACACTCCAAGTCGAGCGGGAGCGTGCACAGGCCAGGATCGACGAACTGCGTGCTGCGACCGCCGACGAGGAGAAGGCACGCAGAGAGCAAGAAGCAGCCCTGGAGGCCGCCAGCCAAAGGGTAGCGGCGTTAGAAAGACTTATCCAGCACGCTAATCCCTAGGGGCTTTGTTTTTTGCCATTCCCAGAATATTTTGCTTCCGCTACTCAATATTTCGATCCATTTTGTATGAACCAATATATTTATCTGCACCTTTTGGCTTAACATGCTCGACCACAATTCATTGTCTTGCGGGAGCGTTAACCAAGCTTCAGGCATCCGCAATTGGGCCTGGATTTCTAGAGAAAAGAGGGAGGTCATTCCTAGGAAAGGAGACCTCAAGCCTAATCAATGTATCATCCCCCCAACTTGTTCCAACACACGAGCGGGACAACGCTAGGGGCGTTGAGATTTTATCCGAACATAGGGAAATGAGAAAGGGTGAATCGCGCGTCCCGAATTCAGAAATCCACAACGGTTGGCCTTCCAGGAAATGCCCAAGACGGCAAGCGGACAATGGATCAATCGACCATACTACTGGGATAGACGGACCAAAGGTCATCATCCATATCGCAGGAGGCGGATCACATGTCATCATCAATGCCGCTTTGGGGGTTACTTCAGGCACAAGGGTGGAAATCCAGATCAACAGGGCATGCGAAGCGTGGGGCGAAGTGACGATTTGTTCGGATAGAATCCAACGCTCTCAAAATTGCGCCACCGTGGGGAAAGCGTATTAGGCGGATGCATTAATCTGGCCGTGAATCACCCCAATTCTCAGAAAGAACCTCTTTGACGAGGAAACCGTCGCTTCCCATCATTGTGATGGGGCATCCCGAGCTGAATCAGGGAGAATATCACAACTGCACCACTCTACCCGAAGTCAGGCCAGACGGCCGGCGACGAGGAGGGGCGGGACTTAGCGATCCCTGAGGCTGGACCTGAGTCAGAATGCCCGGGCGTTCCTACGTACTCCATCAGGCTGGAGATCAAGCCATACGTAGTTCTGTGAGTGCAGTTTAACGTCATGCAGGACGCAAAACCCCGTTTGGGGAGATCTTAGTTTAGGGTCGTAGAGCTCGGACCATAAGGGGAGATCTTAGTTTAGGGTCTTAGAGCTCGGACCATAAGGGGAGATCTTAGTTTAAGGTCTTAGAGCTCGGACCATAAGGGGAGATCTTAGTTTAAGGTCTTAGAGCTCGGACCATAAGGGGAGATCTTAGTTTAAGGTCTTAGAGCTCGGACCATAAGGGGAGATCTTAGTTTATGGTCTTAGAGCTCGGACCATAAGAACCTCAAAGTACGCCGCATCGTGGTCCTATCCCCTGGATATGCGAAGATGCACTGGGGAATAGTGTCAAGAGTGTCGAGATTTTTCCTGGTCAGAATGGGAGGTGGAAAGTGATGTGAATCATGCGGCCATTCACTCAAGGACTGGGGGCACCGGCGTAACGATATGGGAGTACTGCCAACCGTGGCGGAAGAGCAGCATCAATATCGCACTAACCGTTGATGGAATGAGGCAGCAAACGAGCATCGACCGCTCAATCGCAGGATTCATATCGATTTGCTGCCCGAGGCCATTGGGGGCACCAGCCCGAGTCGGTGGGAGAGCACTGAGGCATTGTGTCCAAACCGTTCACGGGGGCTCCACCCAGGGCGTAGGCGATGGGTCCGAATGAAAGGGAGTACGAAGCCTGAAAATGGAAGGAACCTGACCAAGCTAAACATGACCCTCCTGGCAATAAACCAGAGTACTCTTGACACCAGTGGACCACTGCAAGGGGTCGAGGGACACGCCTTGAGGGTGGCCTGAAGGCGGCAGACTCCCCAGAGAAGGGGGGAATCTTTAAGAGGTGGGGGCTGGACCCGAAGTTTCAAACATCCGGGCGTTCCTACGTATCCCATAAGGATGGGAATCAAGCCACACGTAGTTCTTGAAGCGCGGCGCAACACAATCGGGCACCAGCGCGGGTGTAGAGACCCGTATCTTGACGTACATTGACGTTACATTACTTTTGCGGAATACTTAGTACATAACAAAAATACACACACAAGGATCGTAATAGTTTAGTGTCTTTGGAAACTCGGAATAAAATCTTCTAATCGTGGTGGAAGATCTTCAACATCTCCCATAAAGATCTTCCTTTTTATACCTAAAACCATTTTTTATATCCTGGGGAAAAGAAAACATAAAAGGGTGAGCTCAAATGCTCAGTAAGGGTAAACAAAAGAAATATCAATCACATCATATACATAAGAACATAGCTTTTGGAAATCTTAACCTGCAAAAGAGAGCATAATTTCATAACATGGGATAAATCATAGTAGTGAAATGAAATCATAACTTAAAACAATACTCATTGTGGCATACACACATAATCATAGAGAATCATTTCTTGTTAGTCAAGACTCATTGCCAAGACTATCTTAGTGGACAAAGTCCCTTTCTGAATCGAGTAATCCTTGTTTCAGTCCTGTTTCACTGAACCGGTATAACCTACCATTCCAGCCATGTCTATCTCATGAGATATAAAATCTTTACCCAATGCATTGGAGGGAGATATAGGTCCCACCCATCTCTTAATGAATCTTTTCTTATGTGTGCCACAAAATCATAAATCATACATCATTTCATAACCCATGTAATAAAAATGGGATTCTTAAACAACATGACATCATAAAACCATTCATATAAGATAAAGGAATTCATAAACATAATTCCATCACAACATAGTCAAATCAATGTAAAAATATGTATAGAAACAGAACCCTTTATTATCTTAGATGGAAAATAATTTTGATAAAACACTTGAAATGAATTCTTGAGGAAAATATCCTTTCTTCTTCAAAATCAATTTCTTTTCACAAAACATCATACAATTTTAAAAGAAAGAGATTTTATTAAAAATAGTCATGAAATATTTTGGAGGAAGGTTCATGAAAATAAGGCTTTATAAAACCGTAAAAATCCGTTCGTGCCGTATAAGTTAAAAAAACATTCTTCTCGCACTTTTGTCGGAAAAGTCAAAAAGTACCTCGTATAAAAAAACGACAAAAGATTCCTTTCATATCTTTTACTAAAAACTCACCAAAGGGTAAAATTGGATTTAAACAATTGTAGGTGGGTGGAAATAATATTACATATTTAAGAAACTTGGATTTGGATGATAAAATACACCCCAGTAAATACCAAAGTATAAACAATCTCGGATAAAAATGAGATTGTGATATTTCCCTTACCTTAGGTCCGATTTGCTTCGTATGTGTCCGAACCTCCTGTATAATGATTTAAATAATGTCATTGACTTATTACAGAATCATATTCATTGTTATGATATCATATATGGTTCACTTATGACATTATATTACCCGTTCTTTTGTAAATTCCATGTTAAAGAAGCGTTTTGGGTAAAATCATTTCATTTATCGTAGGTGTTTTGACTTGTTGTTCTTGACATCATTATTACTTATATCATGATTTACTTACTTCCAGAATATAAAATATGATTTATATATCATATATATTCAGTATATATATATATATAATAGGTAGATAAATAAAATGAAAAACACCGTTCATGGAGACGGTAGTCCGTACGTACGCATGAACGTTGTTTTCCTTTCCTTATTGTCTTGAAATGGAAGTAAGTAGATGACATACATATGTATATATATACATAAATCCAGTAGCTTTATAATGTCATATATTTCATTATTATTTCTTATATATACTTTATAATCATTCTTAAATGGTTAATATGGATAATGAATCTCATCGCGTCGTGGAGACGGTAGTCCGTACGTACGCACGAGCGATGATATCATTTCTATAAGTATTGAATTGAATTGGAGTGAATTATACAATATATCAGAATCAATATGATGTTGTAATAACTATGTATAGTTATTCTTTACACCATTATACCCATCCATGTAAGGTGGTGGTGGAAAATAGATTACACCACGGCGTGGAGACGGTATTCCGTACGTACGCACGCGCGGTGATTTCTTTTTCCGTAGGATGGATAGATGGTGAAATAGGGTTGTTTCATACTTATAATAACATATCAGTATATGAGTGATACTGATGTTATTACTTCATAATGAAACAACCTAAGAAGAAGAAGTGGAAGAAGAAATAAAGATGAAAGAATTGGTAACGGTAATTACCTCTTCTTTGAAGTGCCTCTTTGAGACCTCCTCTTAGGGCACTAGAATTGGTCTTTGAGGAAGACCAGAACCTCTAGGATGTTGCTAGGGAAGTGGAGAAGAGATTTTGGCAGGGGTTGGCCGAGCTTGAGTGCTCAAATTGGTGTGAGGAGGAGGGGGAGGAGGTGTCCTTTTATAAGGGAGGAGAGGGGTACCTTAGGAATACCTCAAAATATTATTTTATATTAAAGTCAAAATCGGTTTATAATGGTTCCAAAGGGTCTTATTTATAAGCTAAAGTGGTGATGGGTCGAAATCCTATCAACCAATAGGATTTAGACAAGTTTGGGGTATTATTTTAACCTTATCAATTAGATTTAACTCTAAGTTAATTAATTTAACTTTTACCGTGTCTTTTTGTTTTTCTTTCACTATATGGTTAATACACTTACTATAACATGCCAAACGAACCCCAAATTGTTTATTATTAATATATATATCCTTATCTAAGTCATTTGGCCGAACCTTAGATTTTTAGGAATAAAATAACAATTAATAATATAATATTTGATTTAAAAACTATTTTGTGTCAATTTTGACACTATTTGATATATGATTTTTGTGAAAGTCATATTAGAATTATATGTTCGAAACAAGTTGATTAAATCAACACTAATATATCATAGTAACCTAGAAAATTAGTGGAATTCATAAAAAGTCTTAAATTACATTTATTTTGGTATTTATATTATCAATTATGTGAATATTTCATTAATAAGATAATTACTGCATCATCTTTGTGTCATAAATAAATTAAATTATTTGATGTCTAAAAATTACAAATAAAATACCATCATGTAGGAAATCGTTTTAGCTTTCTAATGAATATTTACAATCTAATTTATCTTATGTATAACCCCATATTAAAAATGATTTACTTATTAAACTTTGATTTTAACTATTTTAACCCTTCTTTAAATAAATTAATAATAAATGTCCTAATCTAATCCAAGTGGGCCTAAATGGTCATATTTTATTCCTAAGTTTGTTTTTGGTCGAATTACACTTGTCCAATAGAATTAGGACATGTGTTAGGGTAATATTAATATCATATTTACCCTTAGTTACCCTATTTACTATTAACCGTGGTAAAAAAAAGTAAAAAGTTACTATTCACCAAAAAATTATTTTCATCTCATTGAACCACATTTTAGTCCTTGATATTAACCGTGTCTCTCGGATTTTCGAAATTCCATTCACAGAAGCGGTAAAATTAAGTTTTATGCAAAATTCAGTTTTTAACCTACCACTTAGTAGTTTCACTATTCATCAAAAATTGATGTTTTTCAGAACAATGCCAAAATTTCATCCCAAGCTATATTTCATATTCCGAATTCAAAAATGAAGTCTATTTTACCAAATTCATAACATAAAAGTTGCATTAATTAATTTTATAATTAAATCCCGCTGTTAAAACAAATAGCGTGTTTTCTAAAAAACAATATCTATCAAAAGATTGACACTTGTTTATGTCTAGTTTAAATGTGAAATTACATCCAATGACCAACATTGTATTAAATTGTAAAAATATATTCTAAATATACTTTAAAACCACTCAAATTAATGATTTATCACTATTAATTATTTCGATTAAAAAAGTTGTTTTTAATTATAATTTAGTAATTTTCACTATTCATCAAAATATGAAAGTTATCCGAAAATCACCAAAATTTCAACCTAAGCTAATTTCGATATTCCGAATCCAAAAATGAAGTTCATTTTGAAAAATAAGATTTACTGGATTTCAAAAAGTGGTTATTACTATTCATAACGGCTAGTTTTAATAATATTTTTATAGCATATCATTGTTTAGTGAAACTCAGTATTGCGTATTACACACGCTATCGAGGAAGGTCGCGATTGCGTGTAATGCAAGGCAAGTCAAGGATGTGTGTTGTGCAAGCTCCTTTTGGTGTAGCGTACAACACAAGACATTAATAAAAAAGAATACTTTTCATAAAATCTCGGGCTGTTACATTCTACCCCCCTTAAAATGAATTTCGCCCTCGAAATTCGTCGGGGTTATAAATGGTTTACTATTCGAAAGTTTCTTTAATAGAAACCCACATCGTAAAAGGGAATACCAAAACTTGGCTTTAAAAACTAAAGTATGAAATGTAACGATTAACCAAATAAACTAATCACTGGGTTTCCACATAGGTGAAAATATGGATATGGAAGAGAAATCTAACCATCATGTTCTGATGGAGAGTGGTAGAGAACATGGCTATGGAAAAGGCAGTAATCACAAATCCATAGATTTGTGATGATATAAGGTACCATCTTATTCATCAGGTATAAGATCACTTGGACGACATTTTTGGTTTTCATGATCATTTCCCTAAAGTTGAAAATTTGAATTAGAATAAATACTTACTTTATTTTGGTACAATCTCACTGTTGTTCGTGCCTTGAACAATTTCCACTTCATCTCTTAAATAAATGAAGTTGAATTTGTCATTCATGAAGTGTTAGCAGATCATGTGATAGAATGACGGGTCATTCCATCTGTCTCAAACAAAAGATTAGAAAAAATTATATGCATAAGTCGATCTATAGTGAGATTAATCATATATGGTTCCTAAAATGGACTTATACTTCATATATCATACTGCTTAATATAATAAAACTAGTTTCTACTAAACAGGGACTTCCTGTAGGTCAGTGGTAGGTGATAAAGGCGAGTCGCACTTCGGTTGTGGGTTCGATTCCTACAGCTTTGTCCGAAGCGATGGGTTGTCGCCCGTCCTGCAGGTTGTCCCTTTTTCTAAAACTACGTTACTATAACATCCCATCAATAATATCGAAAATCTTATATCCTTAAACAATACTAACTTATGTCCAACATAATCCAGTCTAATCTTTAGGCTTATACATAATACTGCAGTCCACTCTCATAATATAGTGACATCGATTACCAGAGATTTAATACTGTCGTTGATCCCCACATATCATAAGATATGTCTTGTTGGTCACATTCCAAACATTCAAAGTCCTTAATCTTGTACTCTCTTGAATACCCATTGAACCTTAGTGAAAACTTGAATGCAGTTAAAAGTTAACACTTTTCACATACCGAAATCCTCAAAATTCTATATACTCAAACCATGATATCACTTAGTCCTTATATCAATCATGAGCTCATGAATACTGTCAAACATTTCATTTTCCCCTTATCCCTTCATTATGCGCATATCATCTTCATTCCAAAAATATCTGAATAACCTTTCATGGATACTGGTAACATTAATCAGACAACAATGTTACAATCCTTACATGTCTCTTTATTCCATAGTACCATGAGATTACTTATACAACATTACACATGATAAACATGTAATCATTTCACTACATTCTTAAACCATTGACCGAGCTTCAACAATTCTTTCATCTCACATACCATTGGTAGTCTCTTCATCATCATCCACATAAATACTTCCCATATGACCATACTGATTCTCTTCATGAGTCTTTCCCTTAGGGCATTTGTTTGCATAATGCCCATACATTCCACATTTAAAACACTTAACCATTTTTGATGTCATAGCAATACCATTATCCTCATCCATGGTGTTAACCGAACCTTTTCCTTTGCACTTACTTGCTTTGTGTCCTTCTTTTCCACACCCAAAGCATCTTCCAGTTCCCTTGAAACATTCTCCTTGATGCCTCTTCCCACATGATTTACATAGGGGAAATTGAACTTTCTTTCCTCTATGATCATCATGAAACTCCATCTTTCTCTTATTAGCCGAGTCAGGAAACTTACCAAATTTTACTTTATTGATCATATTATGAGATTGCTGATTCGGCATAATAATGATGTTTGGACTTCCAAATCCCATTTCATTTGGTTGCTCATAAAAAATATCATTCCATTGTCCATCATTTCCTCCATTATCGTGAATCACCTTGTTTCCAGCCATTTTCTAAAACACAAAAAGAATAGCGTGAGAGGCAAAAATCATGCTAGGGAAAACAACATAATAAAAGGTTAGTATCCTCAATATCTAACATCTTAGGTTTAATTCTATGATCGTTAGCATAATTCTATTACTATAACCTATACGTATACTTAACCTTAGAGACATCCCTAGACATACCTTAGAAATATCTCTAGGGATCTCACTAACGTTCTCACATCCTAGTTTCCAAAGGTTGACTAAACCTTTCCTCTGATACCAACTGTAGAGACCCGTATCTTGACGTACATTGACGTTACATTACTTTTGCGGAATACTTAGTACATAACAAAAATACACACACAAGGATCGTAATAGTTTAGTGTCTTTGGAAACTCGGAATAAAATCTTCTAATCGTGGTGGAAGATCTTCAACATCTCCCATAAAGATCTTCCTTTTTATACCTAAAACCATTTTTTATATCCTGGGGAAAAGAAAACATAAAAGGGTGAGCTCAAATGCTCAGTAAGGGTAAACAAAAGAAATATCAATCACATCATATACATAAGAACATAGCTTTTGGAAATCTTAACCTGCAAAAGAGAGCATAATTTCATAACATGGGATAAATCATAGTAGTGAAATGAAATCATAACTTAAAACAATACTCATTGTGGCATACACACATAATCATAGAGAATCATTTCTTGTTAGTCAAGACTCATTGCCAAGACTATCTTAGTGGACAAAGTCCCTTTCTGAATCGAGTAATCCTCGTTTCAGTCCTGTTTCAATGAACCGGTATAACCTACCATTCCAGCCATGTCTATCTCATGAGATATAAAATCTTTACCCAATGCATTGGAGGGAGATATAGGTCTCACCCATCTCTTAATGAATCTTTTCTTATGTGTGCCACAAAATCATAAATCATACATCATTTCATAACCCATGTAATAAAAATGGGATTCTTAAACAACATGACATCATAAAACCATTCATATAAGATAAAGGAATTCATAAACATAATTCCATCACAACATAGTCAAATCAATGTAAAAATATGTATAGAAACAGAACCCTTTATTATCTTAGATGGAAAATAATTTTGATAAAACACTTGAAATGAATTCTTGAGGAAAATATCCTTTCTTCTTCAAAATCAATTTCTTTTCACAAAACATCATACAATTTTAAAAGAAAGAGATTTTATTAAAAATAGTCATGAAATATTTTGGAGGAAGGTTCATGAAAATAAGGCTTTATAAAACCGTAAAAATCCGTTCGTGCCGTATGAGTTAAAAAAACATTCTTCTCGTACTTTTGTCGGAAAAGTCAAAAAGTACCTCGTATAAAAAAAACGACAAAAGATTCCTTTCATATCTTTTACTAAAAACTCACCAAAGGGTAAAATTGGATTTAAACAATTGTAGGTGGGTGGAAATAATATTACATATTTAAGAAACTTGGATTTGGATGATAAAATACACCCCAGTAAATACCAAAGTATAAACAATCTCGGATAAAAATGAGATTGTGATATTTCCCTTACCTTAGGTCCGATTTGCTTCGTATGTGTCCGAACCTCCTGTATAATGATTTAAATAATGTCATTGACTTATTACAGAATCATATTCATTGTTATGATATCATATATGGTTCACTTATGACATTATATTACCCGTTCTTTTGTAAATTCCATGTTAAAGAAGCGTTTTGGGTAAAATCATTTCATTTATCGTAGGTGTTTTGACTTGTTGTTCTTGACATCATTATTACTTATATCATGATTTACTTACTTCCAGAATATAAAATATGATTTATATATCATATATATTCAGTATATATATATATAATAGGTAGATAAATAAAATGAAAAACACCGTTCATGGAGACGGTAGTCCGTACGTACGCATGAACGTTGTTTTCCTTTCCTTATTGTCTTGAAATGGAAGTAAGTAGATGACATACATATGTATATATATACATAAATCCAGTAGCTTTATAATGTCATATATTTCATTATTATTTCTTATATATACTTTATAATCATTCTTAAATGGTTAATATGGATAATGAATCTCATCGCGTCGTGGAGACGGTAGTCCGTACGTACGCACGAGCGATGATATCATTTCTATAAGTATTGAATTGAATTGGAGTGAATTATACAATATATCAGAATCAATATGATGTTGTAATAACTATGTATAGTTATTCTTTACACCATTATACCCATCCATGTAAGGTGGTGGTGGAAAATAGATTACACCACGGCGTGGAGACGGTATTCCGTACGTACGCACGCGCGGTGATTTCTTTTTCCGTAGGATGGATAGATGGTGAAATAGGGTTGTTTCATACTTATAATAACATATCAGTATATGAGTGATACTGATGTTATTACTTCATAATGAAACAACCTAATAAGAAGAAGTGGAAGAAGAAATAAAGATGAAAGAATTGGTAACGGTAATTACCTCTTCTTTGAAGTGCCTCTTTGAGACCTCCTCTTAGGGCACTAGAATTGGTCTTTGAGGAAGACCAGAACCTCTAGGATGTTGCTAGGGAAGTGGAGAAGAGATTTTGGCAGGGGTTGGCCGAGCTTGAGTGCTCAAATTGGTGTGAGGAGGAGGGGGAGGAGGTGTCCTTTTATAAGGGAGGAGAGGGGTACCTTAGGAATACCTCAAAATATTATTTTATATTAAAGTCAAAATCGGTTTATAATGGTTCCAAAGGGTCTTATTTCTAAGCTAAAGTGGGGATGGGTCGAAATCCTATCAACCAATAGGATTTAGACAAGTTTGGGGTATTATTTTAACCTTATCAATTAGATTTAACTCTAAGTTAATTAATTTAACTTTTACCGTGTCTTTTTGTTTTTATTTCACTATATGGTTAATACACTTACTATAACATGCCAAACGAACCCCAAATTGTTTATTATTAATATATATATCCTTATCTAAGTCATTTTGCCGAACCTTAGATTTTTAGGAATAAAATAACAATTAATAATATAATATTTGATTTAAAAACTATTTTGTGTCAATTTTGACACTATTTGATATATGATTTTTGTGAAAGTCATATCAGAATTATATGTTCGAACCAAGTTGATTAAATCAACACTAATATATCATAGTAACCTAGAAAATTAGTGGAATTCATAAAAAGTCTTAAATTACATTTATTTTGGTATTTATATTATCAATTATGTGAATATTTCATTAATAAGATAATTACTGCATCATCTTTGTGTCATAAATAAATTAAATTATTTGATGTCTAAAAATTACAAATAAAATACCATCATGTAGGAAATCGTTTTAGCTTTCTAATGAATATTTACAATCTAATTTATCTTATGTATAACCCCATATTAAAAATGATTTACTTATTAAACTTTGATTTTAACTATTTTAACCCTTCTTTAAATAAATTAATAATAAATGTCCTAATCTAATCCAAGTGGGCCTAAATGGTCATATTTTATTCCTAAGTTTGTTTTTGGTCGAATTACACTTGTCCAATAGAATTAGGACATGTGTTAGGGTAATATTAATATCATATTTACCCTTAGTTACCCTATTTACTATTAACCGTGGTAAAAAAAAGTAAAAAGTTACTATTCACCAAAAAATTATTTTCATCTCATTGAACCACATTTTAGTCCTTGATATTAACCGTGTCTCTCGGATTTTCGAAATTCCATTCACAGAAGCGGTAAAATTAAGTTTTATGCAAAATTCAGTTTTTAACCTACCACTTAGTAGTTTCACTATTCATCAAAAATTGATGTTTTTCAGAACAATGCCAAAATTTCATCCCAAGCTATATTTCATATTCCGAATTCAAAAATGAAGTCTATTTTACCAAATTCATAACATAAAAGTTGCATTAATTAATTTTATAATTAAATCCCGCTGTTAAAACAAATAGCGTGTTTTTTAAAAAACAATATCTATCAAAAGATTGACACTTGTTTATGTCTAGTTTAAATGTGAAATTACATCCAATGACCAACATTGTATTAAATTGTAAAAATATATTCTAAATATACTTTAAAACCACTCAAATTAATGATTTATCACTATTAATTATTTCGATTAAAAAAGTTGTTTTTAATTATAATTTAGTAATTTTCACTATTCATCAAAATATGAAAGTTATCCGAAAATCACCAAAATTTCAACCTAAGCTAATTTCGATATTCCGAATCCAAAAATGAAGTTCATTTTGAAAAATAAGATTTACTGGATTTCAAAAAGTGGTTATTACTATTCATAACGGCTAGTTTTAATAATATTTTTATAGCATATCGTTGTTTAGTGAAACTCAGTATTGCGTATTACACACGCTATCGAGGAAGGTCGCGATTGCGTGTAATGCAAGGCAAGTCAAGGATGTGTGTTGTGCAAGCTCCTTTTGGTGTAGCGTACAACACAAGACATTAATAAAAAAGAATACTTTTCATAAAATCTCGGGCTGTTACAGCGGGGAAGGGTGCGGGTCTGACCCTCGCACACAGAAGAAGCGGTATTTGATATTTCTTGTTTGTCCTTTAAGATGGATGGTTTTTCGTGCAGCGACATGCCTGGGATTAAGGAATCCCTGGCGTCGCCACAATAATCAAGCCATGAAAGGCATTGATGAATGGCGTGGTTATTAACCAGCGCCCAATGTGAGTGTCCCCTGAGGAGAACATCACGATGCAGTGCCGTTTCTCGTCGGGCGGCCAAGACGGTCACAATTTACGGTCGTGTGGTAGGACCAGACAACACAGTTTAAGGTCGTGTGGTTCGGACCATGGAGGAATCCGCGTATTGCAATATGGAGGACTCGGCGGAGGTGGGAACATACCCAGCCCTGCGGTCACGCACGACTCCAGGAGAAGAATCCTGGGATAGGGGCCTGCGTATGCCCATCACCCAAGGGGTAGAGATGCTAGCCTCCAGATACACTGGGCCCAAAACGCGATCGTTCGGGCGACTCCTTCCTCCTTATGGGGACGAGGCTCCAGCTACACATGGCCCTTAGGGAGGACATCAGCATATATCATTAGTGCTCAGATCGTGGGAGCCTCGACAGACACCATTACCCTGGTTGGCCTGCCTAACGTGTTAGGGTGTACTGAAGGTCAGTATGAAGAGAGTGTCGAGATTCCACTACAACGCACAAAGGCGGAGTGTGATGAGGACCGTGCGACCAATGTTCGGAGCCTAAAAGAGCCGTCATGGCGATCAAGGATGTCGCTGACCATATTCGCAACACAACATCCGATCGCGTCAGCCCAGAACTGGGCAAGCAAACGAGCATCAACCGCTCAATCGCAGGATTCATATCGATTTGCGGCCCAGGACCCACCGGTAAATCGACCCGGAGCGGTAGGAGAGCACTGAGGCATTGTGTCCAAACCGCTAACGAGGATCCCTTTGAGTGAAGGCTCGAACAAGAGGAAGTGTGCGGCCCGACAAGCAACACGGGACTTGCCGAGATTGCATCTGACACCACTGGTCATAGACCGAAGTACCCAAAACATGTTAACAGATCACCGGGAAGGGTCGGAGGACTCACCCTGAGAGCAACCAAAAGACGGCAGATCCCTGTGATCAACCAAGAGACGGGGCTGGACCTGAAACACAAGCGTCCAGGCGGTCCTACGTATCCCATAAGGACGGGAATCAAGCCGTACGTAGTTCTTGAGAGGCAGTTTAACGTCATGCAGGACGATGAGCGGTGTGAGGTAGTCGCACACACGGGGGAGACGTACGGCGCGGCCAGTAGACCAACGTAAATGAGGACATAATCCCCGCTCACGCCACACGCCTCGCACAAAAAGGAGGGGAACTGGGGCCAGAGGCCCAACGCGGGATAGAGATTCCCGAGAAATGGGGCTGGGCCTGAAACATGAATGTTCAGGCGGTCCTACGTATCCCATAAGGATGGGAATCAAGCCGCACGTAGTTCTTGAAGTGAAGTTTAACGTCGTGCAGGACGATGAGAGAGAAAAAAGAATAGGGGGGAGCAGAAGGCATCCCCAAACATGGGGGGGGGGGGGGGGCGTACAGCGTGACGAGCAAACCGACGTGAATGAGGGAATAGCCCCGCGCTCACACCATACGCCGCACACCCGGGGGCAACTGGGCCGAAGGCCCGAGATAGGATGGAAATTCCCGAAGGATGGGGCTAGGCCTGAAACATGAATGTTCAGGCGGTCCTATGTATCCCATAAGGATGGGAATCAAGCCGCACGTAGTTCTCGAGAGGCAGTTTAACGTCATGCAGGACGAATGCTGAACAGTTTAACGTCTTGTATCTCAGACGTAGTACAGTTTAACGTCGTGTTGGACGAATGCTAAACAGTTTAACGTCTTGTAGCTTGGACGAGGTACAGTTTAACGTCATGTTGGACGAAACACTTGGCAGTTTAACGTCTTGCAGCGCGGACGATATGCTAGGCAGTTTAACGTCGTGCAGCTTGGACGTATGCAGTTTAACGTCGTGCAGGACGTCGGCACACTCAGACAAAGTACTGCTTGAGGAACCTAGCGTTGGTGGGAGGAGTGACACGCTCACCATCCATAGTCGCTAGGGAGTACGCGCCATTGGGATAGACCTTGTGGACGACAAAAGGTCCCTCCCACTTGGGTTCCAACTTGGGTGGCTTCCTGCCGGGGATCATTGGCGCTCTTAGGGCTAGCACTAGGTCACCCTGCAGGAAGGAGCGGAGGAGAACCTTCTTATTGAAAGCTCGATCCATTCTGCTTTGATGCCTCTCCAAGTTGTGCAAGGCGCGAAGTCTATTCTCATCCAGTGCTTCCAACTCGACTAGACGGGCTTCAGCAGCTCTGTCCGGCGCTTGCTGGTCGTAGACCGCAGTGCGCAAGGACGGTAACTGGATCTCGATGGGCAGGACGGCCTCAGCTCCATACACCAGGGAATAAGGGGTCATCTGGGTGGAATTGCGATTCGTCGTCCGATAAGCCCAGAGGGCGTTGGGGAGCTTGTCCGGCCAACTCTTCTTGTTCTGACCAACCATTTTTTGCAGAATGTTAGAGAGGGTTTTGTTAAACGCCTCGATCTGTCCATTCGCCTGCGCATGATAGCGAGATGTATGGTTCGAGCGAATGTTGTACTTGGCATACAACTTCTTCAACTCGGCTGCTCGGAAATTGGCTCCGTTATCCGTGAGGATAGCGTGAGGCACTCCAAATCGATGAATGATGTTGGAGGTCACGAAGTCAGCGATCGAACAGGATTTGACCTCTCTGAGCGGAATCGCCTCTGCCCATTTGGAGAAGAAGTCCGTGGCGGTCAGAATGAACCGGCACTGGCGAGCCGTCGCCGGCGGGTAAGGTCCCACAACGTCCATCCCCCAGACTGCAAAGGGCCAAGAATACCTGGTGGTATGGAGAGGCTCCGGCGGCCGATGCACAAAGTTCGCATGAACCTGGCACGCATGGCACCTCCTGGAATACTCGATGCAGTCATGGATCATGGAGGGCCAGAAGTATCCCAACCTCCGAATCTGGTGGGACAGCTTCGGCCTAGTCTGATGGGCGCTGCATGAACCAGCATGAACCTCTTGCATGACTCGCGGGATCTCAACTCCCTGAAGGCAACGGAGGAGAACACCATCAAATCCGCGTCTATAGAGGATCTGCTCCAGGCCGGGACTGCTCTGGAGGACGAACTGCGATGCGCGACGTCGAACTCGCTCGCGCTCGGCTCGATCCGGCGGGAGAATGCCATGTTGGAGGTACTCAACCAAAGGCGTCCTCCAATCAGGGGATGGTTCGACTGCCATATCTGGGGTAATCGGGGCTCCGGGCGTAGGGGCAACCGCGGTGAGATTACTTACCGACGGGCCGCGATCTCCCTCCGGAATAACGGGAGCGATGAGCCTGCGGTGCGTCACGTGGACGGTCAGGTTATCCTGTTCAGGCTCTGCAAGTGACGCAGCAAGGCTGGCCAAAGCATCTGCTCGACCGTTCTGCGACCGGGGAATATGGACAATTTCTGGCCGAGAAGGGAACCGGGCCATCAGAAGGAGGGTGCACTCCAGCAACGGCACAAGTTCCGGATTCCTGACAACATAGTCGCCATTGATCTGCTTAACAACCAGCTCGGAGTCCCCTTTCACGCACAGATGGGGCACGTCGATCTCGAGAGCTAACTCGAGGCCGGTGATGAGGGCATGGTATTCCGCCTCATTGTTGGTACAGCCCTCTGACAACAGGAAAGAGTATGGCAGTACGGCTTGCTCCGGGGTAATGAAGACGATACCCAAACCCACTCTGTTGAGCTTAGGATTATCGAGTCTTCTACCGGTGGGGCTCCGGGAGGCACCGTCAAAGTGCATCTGCCAGCATGGACCGGCTCGATCGACCGAGAGGATGGCCTCATCAGGAAAGCCTAGATCCAGCGGCTGATCCGCGGAGGTTGGGTGAGCAGCCAGAAAGTCTGCCAATGCTTGCCCTTTGATGGCCTTCTGAAACACATACCTGATGTCGAACTGCTGGAGAATCACAGCCCACCGCGATAGACGGACAGTCAACATAGGCCGGCTCAGGATATATTTCAACGGGTCTACCCGAGAAACCAACTGTACCTCATGGTGCTGCAAGTAGTGACGTAATTTCTGTACGGAAAATACGAGCGCCAGGCAGCTCTTCTCGATGGGGGAATACCTGACTTCCGCATCGAGGAGCATGCGACTGAGGTAATAGAGGCTATTCTCTGTTCCCTCGTTGTTCTTCTGGGCGAGAAGGGCGCCAAGGGACCGTTCCAGGGCGGTCACATAAAGGACCAGCGGCTTCCCGGATACAGGCGGCATCAAAACCGGAGGTTGCAGCAGGTACTGCTTGATTTCCTCGAAAGCGGTCTGACACTCTTTATCCCATACATAGGTGGCACCTTTCTTCATGAGCCGAGAAAAGGGCTTACACTTTCCGGCCAGATTCGCGATGAATCGGCGTATATAGGCTAAGTGGCCTTGGAACCCTTGCAGTTCCCGGATGTTACCTGGGGGAGGCATCTGGCTAATCTCCCTGATCTTCTCTGGGTCGACCTCAATACCCCGGTATCTTACCACAAATCCAAGGAACTTTCCGGAGGTGACCCCGAAGGCGCACTTCAACGGGTTCATCTTCAGGCAGTGAGACCGGAGGAAGCCGAACACTTTCTCAAGATCTTTGAGATGGTCCTGACGCTGGCGCGATTTGACTACCAAGTCGTCGACGTAGCATTCCACCAGTGTGTCGAGGATTGGCTTGAATATGCAGTGCATCGCCCATTGATAGGTGGCACCTGCATTCTTCAGGCCGAAAGGCATGACCCGGTAACATAAGGTACCTTGGGGGGCCCTGAAGGCAGTGAACTCCTCATCCTCAGGGGCCATCCGAATTTGGTTATATCCGGAGTATCCATCCATGAAGGATAGGGCTTGGAACCCTGCCGTGGCATCAATCAACAGCTCTGTCACTGGAAGGGGAAAATCATCCTTCGGACAGTGGCGGTTGAGATCACGGAAGTCGATGCAGACTCTGATCTGCCTGTTCTTCTTCCTGACCGGCACAATGTTGGCCAGCCATTTGGGGTACTGGACTTCCCTCACGAAGTTGGCTTTGATAATCTTGTCAACTTCGGCCTCAACCATGGCACCATGGAATGGGTGCATCTTCCTGGGAGGCTGCTTGAACCCGTGATGGTTCGCCGGGAGACCAAGGCGGTGGACGGCTACCTGGGGATCTAGCCCCGGCATCTCATCGTAGCCCCAAGCGAACACATCATGGTGCTGCCTGAGAAAGTCCACGTACTGCTGCCGCTCCTCAGAGGGCATGGCGGCACTGACCAATTTGGGTCTCGGATCTACTTCGGTTCCAAGGTTCACTTGTACTAACTCATCGACCGTGGCGGAGACGCCCTCCTCAAAGGCTGGGGGTGCATCTTCCACGTCCTCTCCACTCGGGGAGGGATCGTCCACGGGAGAGACTGCGCTGGAAAATGCATTGGGGCTACCAGATCCTACTGGGCCGCTGGTGCTGGCACGGGCGGTCGTGGTCATCTCATCAGGAGACTCACAGGCCGTCAAGACCATGGCTACGTCCAACCGTTGAATCGGGAGGACGTAAGCGTCATCCAAACTTGCCCAGGGATCACTTGCAACAGCGACAGGCTCGACCTCACCTGCCAGGATCTGCTTATCCTTGCTCTTGTAATAGTCCGCGTCCAGATAGCGGGCTTCACATGAGGAAAAAGGAGAGGCATCTCCCTGAAGCACACCTACTCGACCATTAAGGGAGTATTTGAGGCATTGGTGGTATGACGAGGGAACCGCCGCATGAAGGTGGAGCCATGGCCTGCCCATCAATGCGTTGTACGCAGTGTCTTGAGAGACTACCATATATTCGGTTTTGGCAACCAAGTCACCGAACTGGGTCTTCAAACGTATCTTGTCGACCGGGGTTTGCTCGGTGCGGTCGTACCCCTGGATCCTGAGGTCGGAGGGGATCAAGTCATCCTCAGACAACCCCAATCTCCGGAGCGTCCGAGTGGGAATCAGGTTAATCCCGGACCCCGTGTCGACAAGACAGCGCCGGACTTCAAGGCCATTGAACTGGACAGTAACATACAGCGGACGAATGTGCCCCTGTATAGGAGGGTCTTCATCCTTACCAGAGAACAAGATAACTGCCTGGCATTCGGCGTCCTCAATCGTTTCGGCGTGAAAGGCCTCTGCAGCCGCAACCTCTGTCTCAAACTGGAGGGGGCTCTTCAGGGCTTCAGCGAGTGCCTCGCGCATCTCAGATGACATGCGCAGGGCATCAAGGATGGAGAGTCTCGCTGGGATGTCGGCCAAGTGCTTCAGGACATCATACTTTTTGGCCAAGCGCGAGCCCCTGGTTGCAGGAGGTTGCTCTGTGGTTGGAAGCATGACGGGCCTTGCCGGTTGGGCCGACGGCCGACTGGTGCTTGGCGCATCTCGCTGTTCATTGGTTGAAGCCCGGGAAATGGTCACCGTACTGGGGTCAGGAGGCCGGGATGGACTCATGGCAGGGCGGAGCTGATCGCGACGCGGCTGAGACGGTTCTGCCTGATCCCATACCACAAACAGTGGCGGAGGCGAATCCGTCATCCCCGGATGGGGGAGCTGCCCACGCTGAGCTCGGTTTTGGTCCTGCTGCCTGGTCTCAGTGGCGTGCACGGCCTGGCTGGAGGTACCAACTGCTGTGCCCCGGCGACTCCTGTTGTTGCGGCTCCTCCGACGGTGGCGACGACCGGGGACACTAGGGAGGTCCACCTGGTTTTCTTCAACGTCGGGAACCGAAAAGGGATTTACCAGCTCGACGGTATTAACCGAAGCGTACCCAATACTGTCATCGGACGAATCATTCACCACTGGGCGGATCCGAGGAGGGATCCCCATCTCCGGGGGCATGAAATCGCCGAGAGTGCGGGATAGTGGCGGAACTGGCGGGGCGCGCTCTTCCTTCTTGCGCCGCCGCCGTTTGCCCTTCTTGGAAGAGGCAGGCTGGGATGATGATGCCGAAGCAGCACCCGCAGATTCTGGGGGCTCAGGCTGATTCAAGCACGCACGGATGATTCCATGGGCGCGAATGATCGTCTTGCGGGCCATCCAGTTCTTATACTTCTGGGACCCGCGGTCGGAGACCAGCTGCCATTCGTCCTCGTTGCCGCTATCGTCATCTGATCCCACGAACACGCCCGCCACTTGTGCCGGAGCTGGGCCCAACCTGATTACATTGTTGTTAATCTGGTCTTGGAGCCAATCCTTAAACACATAGCACCGCTGGATGGTGTGCCCCAGGGCCCGATGGTAGGGGCAGTAGTGGGGGTTATCCGTGAGATGTGCCTCCTCTGGCCTCCAACACTCAGGCAGTCGCACAATCCTCTGCTCCAGGGCGCTCCGGAAATAACCGGGGACCTGATCCTCGTGAAATGAGTAGGTCAGGTATCGCGGGCCCCTGGGAGCGTGGTCTTGACGAGGGGCTGGAGGGGCCTGCCGAGGAGGTGGACCCTGATTATCTCGCCTGGGTTGCGGCGGTACATTACGCGGAGGGGCCGGCCGGTTCTGAGGCTGCCACTACTGGGCCGGGAACTGAGCCCGTGGAGGCGGATTCCTGTGAGGCTGTGGAGCTGGTCTCACCGGCAGCAGATCCAACGGCCTGGGAGCCTCTATCTGGGAGACAGCAGCGGGCTCAGCCCTGCTGGCTCTCCTTGCAGGAATCATAGGAGGCAGCGGGTGTGCCTGGCTGGCCTGTTTCAGGGCTTCCTCAAGACGTTGAGCTTTGTCTGAGAAGTCCCTGAACCCTCCGGGGTAATTCTGAGTGATCAAGGAAGGGACCAGCTCGGTCTTGACGTTCCCGACGCACATTGTCAGCAACTGCTCCTGAGTCAATGGCATGTCAAGGGAATACGTGAGACCCTTCCATCGGGCGACGAAGTCCGCGACTCGCTCGTCAGGCCTCTGCTTGCACTTGAAGAGGTATGCGATACTCGTCTTCCAGGTCGTGGAACTGAACTGGTAGAGGAATTGTCTACGAAGGTCCTCCCAGCTAGTTATCGACCCGACGGGGAGCTGGCTGTACCAGACAAATGTTGGCCCTTCCAGTGTCTGGACAAAGCAGCGAATCTTAGCGGCCTCTTGCTGCGCCGGAGTCCCCAACATAGGCCCGCACCTCGAGTTGAAATGGGCCAAATGCTGCGGCGGATCTCCAGTCCCGTTGAAGGGGGAAAAAGTGGGATTCCCGAATCCCGGAGGCGCCGGCATGTCATCCACCCATGCTGGGTATGGCTTGCCGTCCGGTGGGATTGCCACTTGCCGAGTCTCCAAGGCTTCCAAGCGGGCGATGAGTGCCGCCATCGGATCGTCCGGACATGGGTTCCAGTCCTGGCGAGGATCTCTAACCACGAGCGCATTGCATGGCCCTTCAATCGGGTCGTCGACCGGGTCGTCGAACTCGGCAGCTCGTGGGATGGCGGGCGGAGTGGCCCTTGGGGCAGCGGGAGGAATCCGAGCGGGGTCTCTCAGGTAGTCACGCCGCTCGGGAGGGTGCGGTGAAACATACCGCGCCCTCTTGCCATAGGCGATGGCCTCTCTCCTGTCGGCGAACACGGCATAATCACGGTTGCCCGGGAGAGCCTCATCGAGGGGTGGTTGTTCCTGTCCCTGCTGTCCTGGCCTAGGATCACCGTAGTCAGGCCGCTGCTCTGCAGCGCGCTCGGCGAGGAGCTGGTCAACTAGCTTCTTCTGCTCGGCGAGCTGTTGACGTAGCTTAGCCTTCTTGGGATCCTCATCCGCCCTCTGCGTGGAGGCAGATGGGTCGGCGGGCTTTATAGCCTCGTCGTGCTCTTTACCTTTACTGACGTTTCGGCTCAACGTCAGTGCTTCAGTGGGTGCGGGGAGCCCCAGGAGGTTCCTCTGATGACGAGTAACTCTCACCGATGGATCCAACGATGGCTTGTCTTCGGGGGAAGAGCCCCCGTTGAGAAGTTCCAAGTCGTTCCCCTCTCCCGACAGGTCAGCCATATTGACTGTTTCCGTACCTGGGGATGTACCCTCAGGGCCACCCAGTGAATCGGGCTGTCGGCGAATCG
Source organism: Viscum album (assembly GCA_963277665.1). NCBI lineage: Eukaryota > Viridiplantae > Streptophyta > Magnoliopsida > Santalales > Viscaceae > Viscum > Viscum album. Next base: position 412,810,669 of record OY728119.1, on the reverse strand, counting down.
CACTGAAGCGTAGGGCAGCGTACTGCCCCCATCCACGGATATACACGTGGGGAGTGGCTTCCTCGATAACCTTGCGGAGTACTTGAAAACACTCAATGCATCGTTGCTGGAGGGCCTCGTGGTGCCCAAATGACCCGGGGTGCCGAACCGCGGGGAGCGTGGCCAGGTCAATTTGACGGCACTGCTCACCAATATCCTCCAGGTGCACTTGACTCCCGGGATATGGAATTTTTAAGCGGTGAAGACGGGAGTGAGTCTCCCGGAGAGTTCGGCGGAAGCATTCGAACTCATCCGGGGTGAGCGATTCGGGTGCATCAACGTCCGGTCCTGCGACTGGCCAAAACTTCTCAGGGAAGTGGCCCTCTGCAAGGACGGTCCAGAAGCTCCACGACTCAAACTCGGGACCCAGGTCTCCTTGGTCCTCTTCAACGACTGGGAATGGACGGGGAACCGGCAGTGGTGTCGAGGCGGGCCGTCGAGCCGACGGGCTGGCCGGCGGTGAATACGGAGAGCAGGCCGATTGGCCTCCATATCTCGGGCCGCCCTCTGAGGGTGGCGGTGCCCTGGCTACCACATCACGATAGGACGGGCCAGCGAGCAAACATCCTGTCGTAGCGTCGGTGCTCGCCGAGGGTGAACTAGATCGTGGTTCGACCGTCGGTCCCCAGAAAAGGTCTCCGGCTTCCCCGATCGAGGCAGAAGACGCTTCCAGAGGGGCCGGTACCAACCGCAAGCTTGATCCTTGGGGGTCTACCAGGCCCTCGCTACTCCGGATATACCTTCGGAGAGAAGCGGGGATCATATCGATCTCGCTCTCGGGGAGTACGAGGCTGACGTGCCGCATTCCTACCCCTGCCCCTGACTGGCGGGATTGGGGGAAGGGCTCTGTCGCCGAATCATACTCCGCCTCTGAATCAGAGAAGCGAACCGGTCGGATCTCTGTCCGGAATTCCGCAACATTCTTCCCTCGGCGTCGACGCCTTGCCTTCCTGCCCCTGGGTGGTTCTTCGGGGCATGGCTGACCTCTGTCCTGGCGTCCTCCGGCCGCACTGGTGCTGGGGCCAAGAGGACTGGAAACCAAGGTGCGAGGGGCACCGGGACAGATATCAAAGGGGACGCGGGGAGAGATGATTCCGGGCAGGCCTCCGGGCCGGGATCGGAAGGTGGGATGACCCATGCCTCCTGGATCGGCCACACGGAGTAGACCCTGTTGGTGAATAGCGCTACCGCGAGGTGGTCCGCGGTGGCTATTGTCTGTACCAGCAATCGGGAGAGTCAACCCAACCTTCCTTTGGGGCGGTCGGGGCCTCGATCCGGGTCGGGCATAGAAGTGCCCCTGCTCAGGATGCGCAGGGGCCTGGCGACTGGAGCCAACAGTGGCTTGGGCCAATGCGGCCGCTGTTGCTAGGGCCCCAAGGTGGGCATCCTCTTCCGCTCGAGCCCGACGTTGGCGTCGGGACAAACGAGTTGGGATGAGCGGTGCGGGTAGGTGGAGAGCCTGTTCCTCGACTTGAGAGGCCTAGCGGCGATGTCTCCGTGGCCTGACAGGAGCCCTCATCGCGGATCCCTAGAGTGAATCCCGGATAGGGTGGTCCAGGGCATCTTCCACCTCATCCGCATAGGGGAAGGAGTTGTTGGAGCGCTCCGGGGATAAACTCCCAAAGCGGTTGGACGTCGAGGTAGGCAGCGGTGCCTCCCTGCGCGGCCCTCGGGGGCGGCGTTGGTGGTGAGGTGCAGCTCCCTCGAGGTCTAGGCGAGCCATGTCCCTGGTGGGGATGACTCCCTCTTCCTCGTATCTCCGCACCAAGTTGTTGATCACCCTTCTTTGGATGACCTCCGAGGGGGAGAGAGGGTGTGGTTGCCCCGCAGCTGCGGCTGCTGGCACGGCTGTGGAACGGGCGGGACCGCGCGGAGTAGCCGCGTCGGTGTTTCCCCTACCCCTGCGCCAGTGGGCGGGTGGCGATCGGGCACTGGATTGGGCGACCTGATTTTTGAAAGCAGGGAGAAGAACCCATTAACACTGACAGGAAAAGGAATCGACAACCAACCATTAGTGCCACGACGCCTTCCGTGGGGGGGGGGGGGACCCAGGCCCTCGACGTCGCGAGACGGAGTGCCCGAGTTCCCTTCCTCAGCCCCTGGCGGGTAAAACTGAATGCTCGGTCGAGCAGCATGCTGGTCTTCCAACACCTCTGAAAGTCATCGATCTTCGTATTGAAGAGAAGAGATTCACGTCGGGTTCACCATTTTTCTGTTTCGGTGCGGATGTGCGTCGGGTTACGCTGTTCCGCCAGGACGCGTTTGCGCGTGCACCCGTCAACCCGAGGGGATGGGCACGCGGCTTGTGGTCCCGCAGTCCTGCTTTCCAAGGGCGGGCGGCATTCGTCCCTTATTCAGGGGCGTCTGCTCCTTGATCGAAACCGGGATGATGGGATGTCGGCTTCTCCTTCCGTGGACGTCTCCTCGGAACTCGTCGCCTAATCCGGGTCTCCCTCATAGATTTAAGAATGTTCGTGAATCTCGTTCCCGGCGCCATATCTTCATGGACACCGGTTAATTACGCTGCTTCCGCCCAGACGCTCCAAGGAGTCTGGTCGGGGAAGCAACCTGCGGTGAGGAGATCGGGTGGCTCTGGGTGTCGGGGGCGTGCCTTAACACGGCGACTCTACATGTCTGCCTTCCGTCCCTAATAGGGCTTCTCGAAGGCGTGATGGCCTGAGGCATCCCGCACTGGGTGCGGGGAACTGTGTTACCTGAGGTTTTCCTCAGCTTCCCATGTTTAACACGGGGTATGCCGCGAGTTTAACGTCCAGCGGGGACGGCATCGGACTGATCAACACGAGGAGTGGACCAGATGACAGAACCCCTTGCGGGGAACCTCCGACGCTGGGGCCAGCACATGGGCGGCTTCCCGAGTGAAGTGGAGTGGAATGGAATGGCATGACCCCACCAGGATGTGGCGGCCCGGGTAAGGATCAGGGTGGATGATAGAGTGAGGAGCTTGGACCCCGTAGGGGCTTCCTACGTACCGCGCGTTAGCGCGGATCAAAGTCAGCGTAGTTCGGACATACATTTTAACGTCATGCTGGACATCGGCAAGCCGACTCACGAAGAGATCGAGGCCGTCGGGAGGAGGATTGAACCGAACCACCTCGCACAGAGGGGGATGGAACGGCCGGGTGGATCACAGTTTTACGTCATGCTGAACGTTGGAAAGCCGACTCACGAAGAGATCGAGGCGGTGGGGAAGCACAATGGAGATACACACGTGCAGTCCCCCACAGAGGCGGATTCATCGGTGAATCAACGCAAGTGTGAACCCGGGAGGGGTCCACTGATGGACGAACCGACGTAAATACGACCGGGACGACCAGGTGGTGGGCTTGAACCTCGGAGAGGCTTCCTACGTACCATGTTTAGAAGACAGGGATCAAAGTCCACATAGTTCATTCTGTTTGCAACACTCTACCCTCGTGGGCGAAGGCCACTCCAATCCCGACATCCCTGTAGAGACGAGCGGGTGGGGGCCACATCCAAACCGGGGGGACCCTGCGTGCGAGACACGGGATCAGGTGATGCGGACGGGTTAACGTCTTGCCGGACGAAGTACAGTTTAACGTCGTGTGTTGAGGACGAAGCGGACGGTTTAACGTCTTGCCGGACGAAGTACAGTTTAACGTCGTGTGTTGAGGATGAAGATGCTTGGCAGTTTAACGTCTTGCAGCGCGGACGATGGTGCAGTTTAACGTCGTGCGGGACGTAAACGCCTGGCAGTTTAACGTCTTGCAGCGCGGACGCGGCACAGTTTAACGTCATGTTGGACGTAAACGCCTGGCAGTTTAATGTCTTGCAGCGCGGACGTGGCATAGTTTAACGTCATGTTGGACGTATGCAGTTTAACGTCGTGCAGGACGTTGAAGCCGCCGATAGGTCCGTGTCACTTCGCGCAAGCCTGGAGGGCCGCACGGAAAGACAACGCACAGTGCGGGCACCCGGGATGAGGGTCATCGGGCGCCACGCAGGCGGGTACCCAAAGGGGGTCAAAGGGGGCGACCCTGGCGGTTTGCGCGCAAAAGAGGAGATTTGCGCGCAATACCGCGGGTCGGCGCGCAAATGGACGGGCTGGCGCGCAATTGGGCCAGCACTTTGCACGCGAATGATAGAGATTGCGCGCACCGGGCTTCGGATAGCGCACGGGGGCAACGACTCATTCTTTAATCGAATGGCCACTTTGAAAATGGGGGGTGCGCGCAATCGGGCTGGATTGCGCGCACCCGGGGGAAATTGCGCGCAAGAGGCTTCTTTTGCGCGCGAAGGCCTTTGGGTGAATATTTATTCAAAGGAAAGGAGCCAAAGGGATTGCGCGTGAAGGCGAACCCCAAAGCTTTCTTGCGCGAAATAAAAGAGGTTACCTGAAGATCGGCATTGCGCGCGGAAGGGGTTGGATTGCGCGCACGAGAGACCTTTCGAATTCTGGCAACCTTCAAAACGTCGGGGGTCACCTTATATTTATAGGCAACCCTGGGCGCGGAATCCGGTTCGCGGGCGCGGAATTCCCTTCGCGGGCGCGGAATCGGGCCCGGCGCGCAAGGGAGTCGCGCGGGCCACTGGCGCGCAAAATTGCGCGCCGGCCCGGCGCATTGCGCGCATCCCGGAAGGTTTGCGCGCGGCTCATCAACTTTGCGCGCAGGTCTCCAAAATTCCGCGCAAGACCTCCGGGCCCTCCGAAACATGCTTCCGACTCCAAATATGACCTCGCTTTCCGCATCCGGAGCTTCGTTTGGGAACAACGGACTTTTCCGGCGTCTACATTAGTCCTAAGCTATATTTTATATTATGAACTCAAAAATGATTTCTATTTTACCAAATTCAAAACATATCAGTTGCATTAATTAATTTAAAAATTAATTCCCGTCGTCAAACAAATAGCGTGTTCTTAAAAGATAATAACTATCAAAAGATTGACACTTGTTTATGTCTGGTTTAAATGTGAAATTACATCCAATGACCAACATTGTATTAAATTGTAAAAATATATTCTAAATATACTTTAAAACCACTCAAATTAATAATTTATCACTATTAATTATTTCTATTGAAAAAGTTGTTTTTAATTAAAATTTAGTAATTTTCACTATTCATCAAAATATGAAAGTTATCCGAAAATCACCAAAATTTCACCCTAAGCTAATTTCGATATTACGAATCCAAAAATGAATTCCATTTTGAAAAATAAAATTTACAAAATTTCAAAAAGTGGTTATTACTATTCATAACGGCTAGTTTTAATAATATTTTAATAGAATATTGTTGTTTAGTGAAACTCGTTATTGCGTACTACACACGCTATCGAGGAAGGTCGCGATTGCGTGTAATGCAAGGCAAGTCAAGGATGCATGTTGTGCAAGCTCCTTTTGGTGTAGCGTACAACACAAGACATTAGTGAAATTAAAAAGAATATTTTTCATAAAATCTTGGGTTGTTACACTGGTCTTCTTCAAAGACCAATTTTAATTCCCTAAGAGGAGGTCTCAAAGAGGCACTTCAAAGAGGAGGTAATGTCTGTTACTGATTCTTTCAACTTTATTTCTTCTTCCACTTCTTCTTCTTTAATTGTTTCATTATGAAGTAATAACATCAATATCACTCATATACTGATATGTTATTATAAGTATGAAACAACCCTATTTCACCATCTTTCTATCTTACGTAAAACGAAATCACCGCGCGTGCGTACGTACGGAATACCGTCTCCATGCCGTGGTGTAATCTATTTTCCACCACCACCTTACTTGGATGGGTATAATGATTCAAATAAATAACTATATATGATTATTTTAAAGTGGTATTGATTCTGAAATAGTATACATACACTCCAATACAATTCCACGATCATGGGAACGATATCATCGCTCGTGCGTACGTACGGAATACAGTCTCCACGATGTGATGCGACTCGTTCTACATGATCTTCATTTCATAATGATTATATAAATGAATTGAATGAGTAAATATTATATATAGTACACTAATACCATTATGGAAATGAGGTATCTATAACCTAAAGATAAGAATAAGAATTTATTCGACAAAACATGCATAAGAACAAAAAGTAATAAATACCCGAATAACAAGTAGAAATGAAATATTACTAATAAGAAGCTAAGAATATGAACATATATGATATCATAACAATGATTATGATTCTATAATAAGTCAATGACATTATTTAAATCATTATACAGGAGGTTCAGACACTTACGAAGCAAATCGGACCTAAGTTAAGGGCAAATCTCACAATCTCATTTTTATCCGAGATTATTTATACTTCAGAATTTACTCGGGAATATTTATCATCCACATCCATGTTTCCTCAATATGTAATATTATTTATATCCTCCTACAATTATTTAAATCCAATTTTACCCTTCGGCGAGTTTTTAGTAAAAGATATGAAAGGAATCTTTTGTCATTTTTCGTACGAGATACTTTTTGACTTTTCCAGCAAAAGTATGGGAAGAATGTTTTTTTAACTTATACGGCATGAATATATTTTTAGAAAATTATTTCCATGAAGATTAATTTACATGTTTTCAAGTTTATTTTTAATCAACTTCTTTTAGTTTAAAATTATATTACATGTTAGGAAAGGAAAATGTTTTTGAAGTAGAAAGGATATTTTCCTCAAGAATGGAGTTCAAGTGTTTTATCAAAATTATTTTCCATATAAGATAATATAGGGTCCTATTTATATCCCTATTTTTACATTGATTTGATTATATTATGATGGAATTATTTTTACGATATCCTTTTATGGATTATGTTATGATGACGTTATGTTTAAGAATCCCATTTTTATTACATGGGTTATGCTATGATGTATGGTTTATGATTTTGTGGCACACATAAGAATGGTATCATTATGAGATGTGTGCGACCTATATATCCCTCTAGTGTGTTGGGTAAAGATTTATATCTCATGAGATATACATAGCTGGAACGGCAGGTTAAACTGGTTTAGTGAAATAGGACTAAAACGAGGAGTGAACACGGTTCAGAAATGGACTTTGTTCGTTAAGATAGTCTTGGCAATGAGTCTTGACTAATAAGAAATAATTCTCTATGATTATGTGTGTATGCCACAATGTTTCATGTCTTAAGTTATGATTATTGGGATTACATTTCACTACTATGATTTATCCCATGTTATGAAATTATGATCTCTTTTGCAGGTTAAGATTTCCAAAATGATATGTTCTTATGAATATGATGTGATTGATATTTCTTTTTTTTACCCTTACTGAGCTTTTGAGCTCACCCTTTTTTTATGTTTTCTTTTCCCCAGGTCAGGAAGAAGGATATTAAGTAGGATATTCCAAAAGGGACTCTAGATCTGATGAAATAAATGGGAGACAATGTAGATTATTTATGAACCAGTTGTTTATGTTTCCCAGTTTCTAAAGACACTATACCTATACGGTCCTTTCATGGTTTTTTTATATGTTGTAATAAGTGTACTTCAATTTTTAAGTACTAAAAATGTATGTAAAGTATGGGTCGTTATAATTAACTTGAGTTCATGGTATCATCATTTGATATTTTGACCTTCTAATATATCGAGGACTACTTTCTATAGAAAGTATGGCCTATATGAGTTCATCATAATATTGTTTGGGTTGACGAATGCCCCATCATTTTTTATGGACTTGATGAAGAGAATATTTCATCTATACCTAGATCATTTGTGGTAGTGTTTGTGGATGAAATCTTTGTGTACTCCAAGACTCATAGATATCATGGTCAACACCTTGACATCATCATGAGTACACTAAGAGGGAACTGATTATACACAAATCTATCTAAGTGTTAGTTTTTAATTGATCGTGTACACTTCCTGGGTAACATAAACTCATAGGAAGGTGTTTCAGTGGTCCCAAAGAAGGTTCAAAAATTAGTTTCCTATAATAATCAAAATAACATGATTCATATCTCTATATTTTTGGAATTATACGGATATTATCATAATTTTATTCAGGTCTTTTCTCATTTGGCATAAACTCTTTTGGGCTTGACCAAAAGGGGGATAAAGTATGGTTGGTTTAGAGCAAGTGGGAATGCTTTCCAAGATCCAAAGAAGTGCATAACATTGGCACCGATATTGATCCTACCTGGGTCAGGTGAGGATTATACAGTGTATTGTGACACTTCTACGATAGGTCTCGGAGAAGCGTTGATTCATGGATATCGAGTTGTGGCATATGGGTCTTAGTTTTTGATGCCACATAAACAAAACTACCCTACACATGAACTCAATTTGGGTATAGGGGTTTATTATTTGAAATATTTGCAACATTATCTATTACATCAGAAGTTTATAGTGTATATTAATCAAAAGATCTTAATTTACATCTTTTACCAGAGATATTTGAATCTTCAGTAGTAAAGGTTGGTTGAGTATATTTAGTCTTTTGATTTTCATCTAGCATATATTCCTAGGAAGGTAAATAGTGTTGATGATGATTTGAGCAAGAAAACTCTGACACATCCTGTTTAGCAGTCTAGTGTTAAGTGGAAAATTATAACTTTACCAGCTGAGATGTATGTGGTGGTTCAGGAGAGTCAGAAGCATATAACTCTTGTATCATTTTCAGTAGAGTCTAAAATTTTGAGACGGATCAAAGATAGATAGTATGAGAATCTGGAATGTTTGAATTTTGGGTAAACCCGTGAAGATGGGGAGTCAAATTCGGATTAGAGTATATATGAGTATGAGATCATCTATGTCAGTAATTAGGTTGTTATACCTATTATTATGTAGAAGGATCTGATGTGTGAGTTTCATGCCTTGAAGTGGGCAGTACATCCAAGTGTGACCAAAATGTATCATAACCTATGATGATAGTTTTGGTGGTCAGGAATGAAAAACAAGATATAAGGGTTCATTCCATGGCACTACACATGTCAGTAGGTGAAGGATGAGCATCAATGAGTTGTTGGTTTTTTATAGTGGTTTCCTTTTCAGGAATGAATGTGGGATAAAGTTACCATGTATTTGTTGGAGGTTATTCTGAGGATTCATAGGAATAATGATGTTATCTTTGTTATTGTAGACCATTTGAAAATGGTAGTACATTTCCTTTCTATATAGGAAACATACTCAGTGGAGCAGTTGTGGGAACTGTATGTTCAGGAGATATTCGATTTGCATGTGGTGCCACATAATATTTTTTTGTTCATGACTCGTGTTTCACTTCATGCTTCTAGAAGGGATTATATAAGAAACTGATTACACATGTTTTTATGAGTATGTATTTCCACCTGCAGACATATGGGAAATCAGAGCATATTATATAGGTGCTTGAGGATATGTTGTGATCTTGTGTTCTTAATATTGGCGGGCCTTGGGAGAAGCACTATGGATTGGTGGAGTTTTCCTATAATAAAATTTATCAAGAAACTATACATATGGAACCATATAAGGAACTTTATTCTAGTCCATGTAGATTTCCTCTATGTGGTATGGAGGTGGGTGAGTTATAATTATTGGGACCGAGTCTCATGTAGGAGACATAGGAGTAGGAATAGTTGATTCGAAAGCGTATAGCTACGGATCATAGTGGACCGAATTCATACACCAATAGACATCGATGAACCCTATAGCTTATAGAGTGTGATCATATATTCCTTCAAGAGTCTCCTATATATGGCCATCGCAAGATACAAAGATATGGAATGTTGACACATAGGTTCATTGGACCGTTTAAGGTTGTGGAGAGGATTGAGTTAGTGGCATACCGATTGGATCTTCCGTAGAGATACAGTCACATGCATGATGACTTCCATGTGTCACAACTAAAACTGTATCACCCTGACCCTTCTCATGTGATCAATGTGGTTGGTGTTGAGCTTGATATAGATGCATCCTATGAGGAGAATCTGATACATGTGTTAGAATTTAATAAGAAAGTGTTTAGGGGGAATTCAATGTTGATAGTTCATATATTTTGGAAACATGGCCTTGTTCAAGTGGAAAATTGGTAGAGAGAAGTTGATATGATGGCTCAGTGGCCTAATATATTTGACTTGGAATCTTAGATATTCATGGGATTAAAGCTTGAGGAGATCTATTATAAGGTGGGGAGATTGTAAAACTATGACCTTTTCTAGAGATGTCTCGAGCCCATTTGTAGGTACTCACTTTCCTTTTGTTGATTAATTTTCATTTGGGTTTTACCTTGGGGTGTTTTGGGTGAAAATTTGAAAAAACAATGAAAGAAAAAGGGCAGTACACAGTTGGTACACGGTTTTCCCCAACTGTGTACCCTGGCCTAGAAAACTGTGCAACCCTAGACAAAGGGTATTTGAATGGATTTACCAAGGTTTTTCAAACTATGTTCCCTAAAAGTAGAAACCATGACCCTCCCCCCCTTCAAGAAGAGGCTCACTATTAGGCACATAGTTAGGGGAAACTGTGCACCTTAAGAATGAAATTCTGCGTACGGGGTTTTAATCCCCTGATTTTTATTAAAAAAATTCTAACCCCTGTCTTATACACCCAAACACCCTGGATTGACCCATAATCAATTTATCTCAATTACAGAGCCTCTTAGAGAAATTATAAGATCGTCTGACCTCTTTTCTTGGTGATTTAAATCCAATTTTGAATATATACACTACTTCGAGTATGTGATTTCACCCCGATTGATTTCCCATTGCTCTCCCATTATTCTCCTATTCTTTTGGTGGGTTGTTATCCCCCTTTTTATCTATATCTATATTTGTTGAGTCTGGATCTATTATTTTTTTATATAGATCTAGATTTAAGAGATATTGTTTTGTTTGACCATGGATTTAGGTTTTGGATCTAGATCGTGTTCTACATCACTATTTTGTTCAAATTTAGGATTTTCTTTGGTCGAATGCTTGAAAACTAATTGAGGAATATAGTCTATCATTCAAATACCAATGAATTTATTTTAATTACATGTATGTAATTGTTTAATTTATATTGGATTATTAGCAATTGATTTTCCTAATTTTAATTAATTAATTTGATCAATAAATTAAATAATTAATTTTGAAATTGGGGATATGAATTGATAGATTTCAATGATTAATTGTTGAATTAATTATGGTATATTTCAATAGATGATTTGAGATAATGAATTTTTGAGATATTCTGAAAATTGAATTGGGATATAGGGGTAATTATTTACTGAGTTAATTATCCGAATATTGAATTGGGACTTGGGGATAATTAATTTTTAAGTTAATTATCATAATATTGAAATATGAATTTAATAATTAATTGTTGAATTAATTATGTGATATTGAGTTTTTGAATATTGGTTAATTAATTTGTGAATTAATTAATGGGATTGATGTGATTAATTAATTTGGTAATTAATTAAGGGTATTCATGTGATGAACTACTAACTGAAAATTGTTTTTTTTATTATGCAAGAACTTTTAAGGAAAAAGTGAGAAACCATACATGACCTCACCACATCACCAATTCACCACTTCACCACTTGAAAACATACAATCACAATGGATAAAATTCATTCAAGACTTCAAACTGACAAACCATAAAATTTGGAGCCGAAGTCACCAAGAAAGGTTGAGTTACCACGAACCAGGGGAAACAAACATCAGGAGAGCTGGAAAAACCTCAGAGCCGGTCTCCTCGAACGCCCACGGATGTGACCGTAGACACCAGCCCAAATCCACAAACCTGTCTGAGAACTTCGATCGGATTCCGCCCAACCCTCCAGCAAAGTGAGATGGGCCCTGAAAGATCACATCTAAAAGGGCGAAAAACAGACCAGAGCGAGGAAGACCAGGCCATCCAGACACTGCACCCAGCTTCGTAGGTAACCGCAGTGCACCCTCGGACAAAATTCCACTCTGCAAACCCCTTTACAACAGCTCTGAAGCAGTGCAAACCCAAATCCAAAAGACCACAGTAGATCTAAAAACCACCACAAAAAAACATTCACAAAGAAAAAAATAAACCATTCAGAAAATCAACAACATCGAAGCCAACCACTCGGATGCCATAACCATTATCGAACAACAGTATCACTGCAACACAGGACCATCCCAAAAATTCCCATGATCAAATCACCTCAAATCCCACTGCCGCCATCAAAATCACACGCTGGAACCACAACAAACCACACAAAGCATTCGCCCAGCCATAGCACAACTAGTAGACCAGAATCTTGAAAATGTCGCGGATGACCGGGACTCAACCATCCTGCACCACGAAAGATATGAAACCCACAAAATAATACTAGGAACCCGACCACCCTGCTAGAGCATGACAGAAGATGGAAAAATCCCCCATGACACAAAAGTCTGAACCCTCCGCAGCACTGGAACCCAGACATACTGCCCTTTTCCAACAGGAACAGACGGTCACTGCCCTGTGAAACCAAACTCACAGACCCCAACAACCGGAGATCCAAGAGCCCGCCACCGAAGACCTGTCTTGACCCCAAGTCGCGGAAGGTATGAATCTTACCGTAGAATACCCGAATCCCGTCCACCAAGCCGAATTTTAATAAGGAAGTCCAAGAACCCAACCGTCCTGCCGTAGAGGACCAAATCTCGAGAATCTCTATCGCCTTGTTACTTGACATCCAAGCCCGAATACGAAAATGAATAACTAATTGTTGAATTATTTATGAGATTGAGATGATTAATTAATTTTTGAATTAATTATTGATATAATTTTGATGAATTAATTGGTGAATTAATTAATGGGGTGTAGTGGAAATTCAGAATTTAGACAATGAATGGTAACCAAAGAATTCATGTGTAAATTGAGACAATTAATGGATCCAATGGAATTAATGTGTCAATTAATAAAATGAATGGTAACAATAGAATTCATGTCTAAAGTTAATACAATGAATGGTAATAATGTAATTATTGTGTAAAATTGTACAATGAATGGTAAAAATGGAATTAATGTGGAAATTGATACAATGAATGGTAAAAATAGAATTCATGTGACAATTGAGACAATGAATGGTAATAGTGGCATTCATGTGTGTATTGAGAGTTCGGGTGCCCTCAGGAACCCATGGGTTTATGTGATAAATAAAAAGAAATTGATAATGTGATGACTGATTATTTATGCATTGTATTTATTTCATTATAAAACTGCATACACTGTTTGATTGGGTATTGTTTTAGATTTCATTGGTGGATGCCTACTGATTTGTACTCATACCCTCTCAGGCTGCCTGATCATACTCGAAATGATTTCATGGTTGTGGAAAAGGATAAGGGAAAAGGCCCTATATTTAATGGCTGAGTTGGGATGGAGCATGGATGAGATAACTAGATGTGGTTCAGGACCGACGTGGGAGTTGTCAGTTTCTTTACTTTTTAGTTTCATTTTGACACTTGGTACGTACTTTATCATCGCATATCTACTATTCAATTTTGATATTGTATTTCCAGTTTTGGTCATCTTATGATATTGGATTTTGTTAGGTTATGATATATAAATCATTAGTTGTTGCTTATTTATTTCCACTTGTGTGATATTTTGATAAATAGGGTATTGTCTCCCCATGACTGATATTAAACCCTCACAACTCCTCAGCATCCTCTATTATATGAGGAGGTGTACTTGAGGTCTTGTGACTGACTAGTTCGGGGGACTAGTGTGTGGAACCTGGTCCGAGATGTTATATTATCGTAGTGAAAAGTCACTGTATTTACAAAGGGTGGACCTTCATACCTATTTATCATCAAAAAATAAATAGTATTTTAACAAATATAATCATGAATAGAGTTATCATGACCATTAAATATGTTTTTATTTGAATTGCCTTTATTAATTGTGTTCTAGGTAGGGCCTCCAACACTACTCATCAGTATATCGCAATAATAACATCAACATATGGAGTTATTATCACTTCTAGATATAGATTCAATAGATTCTTATTCCACTATAGAATGGAATTTCAGGGTCTCATGACTATGAGTTTAGATCACTATAAGAATATAGGATTTCATTTTGGTGTGTTTTCTATATTTTTTATGTTCTTATTTTTGGTATACTTCTTGGGGAAGACTAGGGACCCTTATTGATAAAATATTTCTTAGGTGACTCACACATTATTGATTTATATGGTTGATGAGATCCTCAGTGATAGGTAGTAGTATGGTCTTATCCCTTAACTTCTAATAGATTAAGTTTGTGGGTCAACTCAGTATGGGTAGAGACATGGGCTCACCCTTCAAAGCCATTGTGTGATGTCATGAATCATCGGTTAGATGAGGCGAAAAAGGAATTTATGTCCACTTCTAAGAAAATAACAAGATATACTAACATTTCTATGGGATATATGTTGGAATATACTAAAAATAATCAATTTATATTATAATATACCAACCATCCTCCTGAAGGGGGTAGGGCTATGAGAAAAATCTCTTGTAGATGTCCAAATATTCCAATTTCTAACTTATACTAGAACTGTTAAGACCCACTTTATTTATTAATGGATGTGGGTATGAAAATACTCCTTTCTAAAATAGGATTATAATATATTTTTATTACCTTATATAGTAGGAATTCGATTATGTTGTGGTCCATAAATGTGAGATGGGATATGTTCTCCAAATATCCCCCATTTTACATCGAATTATACTGATGGGATATAAGTTTTGGGGTGGTAATGAGTGATAGTACCCCAGTGGGGGAAGGAATATACAGCTGTTTATATCCCCTATTTTCTTCCAAGATATTCCAATATGATTCAACTATGGGGGAAATAATATGTGATAGTCCTTCTGGGTGAGCGGGATATTAGCCTACTCATGTTTTCCATTTTCTTCTAGGGTATTCTGACGTGATCAAGTGTGTGTGTGATGAAATATTTTCTCCCTTAGTGTGGGTTGAGATAATAGCATTCTTATATCCATTATTTTTTATAAGATATGATGATTGGATTTATTTATTGGGAAATGAATATTTTTCATTTCTTCAATTGGAATGAGGATATACATATACGCTTATAATGTCTTTTCCTTCTGGATATATTTAAGAGCATCATGCTTCAGTGTGGGAATATGAAACTTCCTCTCGTTTATTCTAGAATATACTTAAATGTTGTTTGGTCATCAACATAGATAAAATCTTTCTCCTTGGTTATTGTTGTAATTTTTTTGTGGGGTTATTTTTTAGATGATAGGATATGAGCCTCCTTCTTATGGTTGTAAAATGATCATGCAAGGTGATATATCATAGATACCTAGTTCTTACTGACTATAAAAGGGATCTGATGCGTGGAACCCTTAGTGAGGGGCTAAGGGATAGTGGCCACATTTTTTGGTGATATAAGATATTTCATGGATCCCTTTTGGTTAAACATTGAGCAGATTTGAGGTCATGGTGGAATTACAAATCTACTATCCTAATATAATTATGGTATTGATTATCATGATCCAAGGATAGAATCCATAAATTGATTATGCTTTTAATGAGTTCCAAAAATACTCTATATAGTTTTACTTTGATGATAATATATCATAGGACATAGTTATTGGATACATTTATATACATCATTCAAGGCCTTAACAGAAACATGAAGGTGTAACTCATTATTTTATTCATCATAATTTTTTGGAAACATTCGATGGGTTATGTATTCACTTTTTGGTGGGGATGAAAAATTTACAGTTGATTTAGTGTGAGAATGCTCGATGGATGAAAATTCCATCACATTGTATTGAACAGATTATTTTAAAGTTACATGGAGTTTAGAATACAATAATATATAACAATGATCAGTTTATTTTCATAATTAATAATGGGTTAGAGAAGTTATTATCACAGAATTGTAACAACTCAGTTGGTTTTAGTTGATGAATAATTTACTTCTGGTTCGCTGATTTAATTTCTTTAAGAAATTAGTAAAATAGTGTGTCATGAAGGAAACTTTTTTTTAATAAATAAATAAATAATGGTTCATCAAATTTTTTTCACCCAAACCATTATGGTCCAACACATGATTGTGTAGAGATGAATCTTATTGTTCAATCATTGCATCAATTTAATTATTTTTTATTGATTCTAATGGGGCTTGTTTATGAATCTACAACCCCTCAATAGATTCTACATCTGAGATAATGGACCACAGTCTAGAACTACTTTATTATGGAATGTGTTCATTATGGTTATTATCAATGATGATTCAAAATGTTCATTTCTCAATAGGATGGGATTTCAGGATCATAATACACATTTTTTGGAAATTATAGCTTACTTTTGGATTTTTGTTATATATTAAAATTGTGATCATGAATCCATAAAAAATTCCTTTGATGGTACTTTTTATCCTTATGCTGATGAATGATTATTAACATACATCAATTTCAAAATCAACATGTTTTAGTGGTTCTTTATTTGTTTTATATGATATAATATTGATTGGTTTCTGAGTTATATTTCTTAAATCCACATTTCTTGGGACTCTGGAATTTACAATGGTCAAAGGAGGAAATATTTTTTTTTACTTTTTTAGATAATTCTTCAAATAAGGGATATATATATATATATATATTAATGGAATAAAAACCTTGTGGTTTGGTTCCACATAATGGGACACATCATAAATTTTATTAATATGTGAAATTGACTAACCAATGAAGTTTAATTCATTTAAATAAGAAAATTTAGGAAATATTTGCATATAAATTCCTTATATTGGGCTTATTCCAAAGATTCACTTTCTGTATGATAACAATGGGAATCTAGTCAAATTAAAATTGGTTTTGTTATCTATCCAGGAGATTTCCAACTAAAAAAAGTGTTATTGCATTAATTTTTCAACTAATTAATGAAATATGATAGTATAAGGAAGTAGTATGTCCCTCTAGGTAAGGGAATGAATTATTGGGAATATATAAAAATGTGATAGTTTCAAGGAATATTTTCATGGTGAAGATGTTGTTCATGTTCACATAAAAATATCCATGTGATAGAAAGACATAAGTGATCTCTTGTGGAATATTGATCCATGATGAAGCAATAGGGGATTATTGATATTTTTTTAAACGTCAGTAATAGGTTTTATGTATCTTATCGAAAGAAAAATCAAATCCCATGTTGGTAGCATGGAAAAATTTAAGGTCAGGTTATGGGACCATACCATACACTTTAATTCCATATGGTGAGGGTGTTTATTTCATGAAAAAAGATACATTATATAGTCTATTGGGGATTATATATATAATGGTAACCACAAAATTCCAAACACAATAAATATATTAAATGAATTCATAGGATGTTAAGGCTGAAAACTAATTTTTAATCCCAATGAGAAATTATAACTATTCCAATGGAACAATCAATTTAGATTTCTAAGACCACATGAGTCACATTTGGTGTCACAAACAAGATATAATAGAATATCATGTAAATAGTTTGAGAGTTCACTATAAGATATGATTAGTCTTATACACTAAGGATTCCTTTTGTGTGTATCCCTATATTTTTTTAAATATGACAAAAAATCAATATTTGGCCTCATACCTAAAGTGGGTTCCCATCATCCCTTTTTCTTTCATAATGGTAAGTAGTGATGGTTATAGAAGTTTGATGAATATCAGAATCAAAATAAAATACAATGGGATTACTCTGAATGGGAGGAATATCTATCCTTAATCACTAGTCATAGATTAAATTTATCATGTGTAAGGATAGATTTCCCAAATTTTATTCCGATTGGTTCCCTTATTATCAAGGGAATCCACAATTTTGATTCCCTTGAGTGTTTTACCTATCAAGGAGGAAAATTGAAGAATAAATTTTTTCAAGGTAATCCAGGATCAAATGGGTTCACACTAAAATCTAGGATATGATCAGATATATCAAGTTTCATTGGCGGTTTTTCTAATGATTTGAGTCATGTTTAGGAAACTTGGGAAAAGGGCCTATCTACTATATAATCCATGGAGTTCTTTAATCAATGGTATGGGAGCGGGAATGGATGGAATTCCATGGAGAAGGGAGTGTAAGATGTTTTGAATAAGTGATTATAGGATATTGATAATTGTTTCCACAAATGGGAGAATAGGTAAAATGGCCACACAGATTGATTTCTTGGGTGAATGGTCTCCCTAAATGGGAGGTAATGAAGAGTGGTCACCCTAAATAGGAGGCTTGGGAAACTGTTTCCTTAAGAAAATTCCATATCCAATGGTAACCCTAGTGGAGGACTAGGGTTTATATTAGCCCTAAAAGGAAGGATATGGTGAATGGTCACCCTAAATAAAATTATATGGTGAATGGTTTTTTTAAATGGGGGTCTGGGGTAAATTTTCTCAGTAGATAAATGATTGGGAAAAAGGTAACCCTGGTGGATGTCTTGGGAGAATGATAACCCTAGTGCAATGCAAGTATGAATAGTAAACCTAAATTGTGGTTAGGGAGAATTGTCACCCCAAGGGATGAGGGATTACATAGCCTTCACTATGTTGTGGGTCCTTAAGGTACATTGGGAGAATCCATGCATCTGTTACTCCCTTATATTAAACTTATTGAAAATGGTTTTGTAGTTCTAATTAATATAGATGTCCTTCTCCCTTGTGTTATAACACATGAGTGGGAGTGGTATCCAATGAAGGACTTTGATATTCAAACTCTTAGAAACTCTTTTACCCTCTCTTTTATCTCATTCCCCAAGGTTTTTTCTAATGCTAAACTATATTCATGAGAGTTAGGGACTATAGAACTCAAAACACGAATCACTTCATCCTCTTCTAAAGAAATTGTAACATTAGGAATACCATTGGTAAGATTCCTAGGGAACAAGCTTGTCCAGGGTGATTATGAGGTGGTGTGCATTATTGGATCTTGAATATCATAATGTGTACACTATTAGTTAACACTAGTGGAATTTAATGATTGAAAGGAGTGCATGGGAAAGTGGCATGATCAAGAGAGAAGGGAACTACTTCTTGTATAGCCACAAGAGTACTATCATGGGGATTCATGGGTGTATGGTGAGAGTCTATGGTGTAAAATTTGGGATGGAAACCAATTAATTAATGAAAATTTCAAGATCTCATAGAAACTCACATTTTTCATTTCTACTTCACAGGAATTGTGTGTCAAAACATGCTCAGTAACTAGAGTTCTTCTAAGACATTAATTTTTTTATGATGAACTTTTTTATTCTATACTAATATTATTGATACTATTTTCTCTTATATAATATGTATGGTATATATTCTAGGGATTGATAAATTTTTATTTAATATCTATCTCACATGTTCATGGATTTAATATATATATATCATGTTTGGTTTTTATTATCGATGGTAAGAGTCAATTGAGATACCTTTATTATATATTTCTAGGTTTCTCTTAGTCCTCAACAATTTTTTAAAGTGTGATTGGAATAGAGAGGAGGTTCATATTCTAGTTGTATAATAATAGCGATTTTTAATTGCAATTTATTCCGGGTACTATTTTGATGTTATGAGTTGTAGTATTGCAATGTGATTGGTTGGATGGAGAAGAAGGAATTTCTTTTTCATGAGAGATGTGTCATGATTAGTGATATTTCTACTTGATACAATATGTTAGTACATATATCTTGATCTAAATATTCTATATTACACTATAATTATATGAAATAGAATTATTATAATCTTGTCCTGGATTATACAATTATGTATTGAATTAAACCATGGGTGTTTTTTCATGATTATTTTGTGACTTTATTATTAGTGTAGTTTCATTATGGCAACCCACATTAGATTCTTGTTTTAGTATGAATAATATTTTATTTGTTCTAATGAGGAAACTATTTACAACTTGATTTATACATATTAAAATATTTTAGAGTGATATTATTTGAAACACAATCAGAATACCTATTATATTTATTTTTAATTTTTTGACACATAAATATAGGGAGAAAAAAATATTATTCAGCATGACATATATTATATCATGAACAGTTACATGGAAGCATGAAGAGGTCTTTTAGAAAATTTGATACATATTTTTTTTACTACTAAAATTTTATATTATTCCTCATCCATTCATCAAAATATGGGTTTTTTATCACCTTTAACAACTATTGGTTTTCATTTTACAGGACACATCCATAAGCATCAAGAGATTAATCATATTCAATTCAAAGAAAATTTACAATATGTTTTATTCTATTATTACTTTATTAATCCTCAACTTATCCTGGGTAATGATAATGGATTTTCATTAGTCTAGTTTGTGTTTAATTGGATTTAAATGTTGGTGGGGTTATTGTGAAAGGGTTTTCAATGTTATGTCAGAATACTTTGTGGTGGCTCATCATAATTCTCTTATTTACACTATTATTTGATTTTTCATGTTTCATTTAAGGAAAGGTATTTGGAAATTATTTCCATTATTTATTGTTTGATTTTGGAATTATAATTCTTCTATTTTATTTTTGAAGGGTTTCTAGATTAACCTAATGAAGAGAATGATATTTCATAATTCAATTCAACAAAATTTATGCTGATTTTATTGATCATATTTATATAATTTCTATTTTTATTACTCACATCTGATTATTTTTTCTATTTGAAATATCAATGGAATAGTTCTATAAATATTTTTAATGTTAATTTGATGAAATATTTCAGAAATTTGATAAAGAATATAATTATAATAATGGAATAGAATAATGGAATCATGGATTTGTTATTATAAGATATTATTTAGTTGTTCCTATTGATCTATGACTATTGTAGTATTTTATTATTACTGGAATTCATGGAGTAGTTGTATCGGTGGTCTTTTGTGGTTGGATTATTATGTTGAGAATGAAGGGATGGTTATATGGCTATGTTGTTGTACTGATAATGTGAGTTGATGTGGTTCTGTAGGATATTATCCTAGAAAACAAAGTGATGGTTCATAAATTAAAATATATTCTAGAATTATAAGTAATAAAATTAATGACAAGTTCCAATTTGTAAATAAATCATTGTGTGTTTGAAACATTGAATATAGTAATATAATTGGATGGTGGAAATATATTTTTGAAATTATAATAGATAAAATTACTTATTTCATTAAGACCTTAAATGGGATAGAGACTGAAAAATGTGAAGTGGTAAGGATGTGATAAAATTGGACTTTTTTAGTGGATATTTGTAACATCCCCGACCAAGAATATACTAAACTAGTTCTCTGAGCAAAGTGGTTACATGACCTTAAGTGCGCCTCCTTATACTCCAAAGGTTTCCGACTAGCAGAAGAAGTCCAAATAGTCAATTGGGGAGACTATACCCCCTTTTATCAGAGAAATCGATAACACAAGATAAAAAAATAGTGGAATAACAACTAATAATATAAGAGTTTGCATAAACAACCATTCCCAAAAATGGGGTACAACCATGTCCAACAGTAAATATGACATGATATACTACAAGTTAAAAAGTGAACAAAACCCAAGATGAAAACAATCTGAAAAATCCCCAAAATGGTCCCAAAACCAAGTTTGGGTCCTTCTACATGAATAACCATGCCAACCCAACTCCCTAGAAAGAGCCTTTCCCCTTTCCCTAACCTGTAAACATGAATTATGCTCGAGTACCTAATGGTGGCCCGAGTAGGGTGTGAGTACAACTCAGTAGGCCACCACCAACGATGTCTACAAAATATTTGTTATAAAAATTGTTCATGCAAAAAGGGGAAATGAATAATAAATTAAAAAGAAAATATTAAGTTCCTTAACCAGTTTAGGTCCATTACCAACACTTATTACCACATCCTTATCTTACCATTTCATCCCATTTCCCATTACTTCCATTTCCAATGCATTTACCATGGGTTCATCAAACACAACAAGTTACACGGGATTAAATTTCACAATCACATGCATGAGGAAAAAACATTTTTATTCTATCTCACTATGATTAACTTCCTCATGTAAACCATATCATCACCATAAATCCTCGGTCTAGGTGGATACAACCGTTAGGGGAACAGAGCCTCAGTCCTATTCCATAACCCATGCATTAGGGGTGGAGTTTAGAGCCTCAGTCCAACTCAACCCATGGGAATATATCCTCAAGTCAATACCCCACTCTAACAATCCATGTGAACATTATATACATATATGTATCCATTAACCATTTACGCAACAACACAACCATTTCCCAAGGCAACATAAACCATAAAAATAACATGAGAGTTAATACTATTCCTTAACACATTAATACAATTACCACATTTCACATCATTTATCCATTTATCCCAATTCCCTCTTATTATTCTTATCTCACTAAGTATTCATTAATTATGCCTATCTCACTAGGGTTTGTTCATTATGCCTAACTCGCTAGGATTTATTACCATGATTAAAATATATTACAGTATGGTCTTTAATCATTTCCACATATTAACCCAATATACCTTAGGTTATTATCAATCCTGGGTGAATCACCTAGCTTCGATCCCAACACAATTAATCATATCAACATGTTTATCAAGGTCTCTACATAATTACACAACAATATCACTTATTCTTCACAAATACCTAGGTCTAGGGAAGTTGGCTCACCCCATGGGTGGCCTTATATTAGTCTCATCACCCTCGATGCATCCCATGGGGATCGTGAGGGTTTCCATTTACCTTATTAATAACCATTTTACCTAAACATGCCAAGAGTGATCAAAACATACCAAGAGACACCCAAGAACAAAACCACACTTGCAAAAATCCACAAATAAACCATGGGATATAACTTGTAGACCACCTACCTTGATTTTTTGGGTGAATGCACTCTTAATCGAGCCCTTAGATTCCACTTCAAACAACCCTTGATGATTCAAACTATATCTCACCTAAAGAATAGGGTTTTAGATATTTGGAAAGAGGGGAGAAGAAGATACAAACCCTAAACCCAAAAGAGAAGCAAGGATGGGATTAGACTTACCCAGAACATCATTCTGCAACCAACGGCACCAAAAACACCTTAGAATTTAGGTAGATCGATCTCTTGGATCTCTTGAGGGATTTGGTTCATCCCTAGAGTGAAGAGGGGTGAATGGTGAGGAAATCTTGTGTTGGGGTTTAAAATATTGGTGTGGAATAATTTTAATGTTTTAAACGTTTCTGGGCCGCATGGTTTACCCGCACAGTTTTCCAAACCATGTAGAGGCCACTGTCCAAAATCCAACCTCTTTCACAATTTCTTGGGTTGTCCACATGGTTAGCACTAACCGTGCGTAGACCGTGCGGCCTACCCAGAAAACCCCCATTTTATCCATTTTTCATGTCCTAAACCCTCAGAACACCCCCTGAGCATCATTAAGGACTTGGGTATACACTTAATTAACCAAAACAATATATTAAAACCAAATATTAAACGAGATTGTACCTTTCCATGACCTGTGGTCTTACAATATTCTAAGTGGTTGGAAAAAAATTATGAAATGTGATTAGATGTAGCTATGGATATTTGTGTGAGGGTTATTTATTGAAGTTTCTATTATAGGTTTTAGTATTTATCCATAGTATTATCATGTGTGGTGTTGTATATTCATTAAAGGTTTTTATAAAGACCACTCCTTGTGTATAAAAACCTTATGAAAGATCATATTAGGCTTTGAATTTTATAAAAGAATGAAAACTATATGATTAATTTGATATGAATTTATGACTCCTACACTTTCCTTGATTGATCATATAGGCATGTAATTGGATATAATTAGTCAATGTGATTGTATATGATGATGTTTTTATGTTGTGGGTGCATAGTTGGGGACAAAACAGGTGGTGGGTGTCATAATATAGATGACCTTCATGATTGCATATCATTCCATGATGAGACTATGAATATTTTTAAAAGTGATGATGAGGTTGTATTGGGTGATAGATATACATTTTTAAATGGTATAATGAAAATGTATTTTCATATGGTTATGTAGTGTGTGGATATGTTATGTGGTAATATATATTTTTTGATTATATGGTATGATGTTGTTTCTCTATGAATGGAATGGAAAATAAGGATGTATGTCATTGGGTGTCTTTGGGGTATTAGTGGAGTGGGTAAATGGGTTTCGATTTACGATTTATATATATTCATTATATTATCATGTTACTATATACAAGATGATTTTTTGGCAAACAATTTTTGAAGTTGTGAATAAAATGACCTAGTTTAGGTAACGTGTTGGTTTCTCAGTTTTTTCAATGTTGAATTTTATTTCTTCTTCAACATTTTTGAGAACATTTATGGGGAAGATCATATAGTGTAAAATTTTATTTTCATATATTTTTAAGTATCAAACTTATTTAAAAAAAATAGGATGGGTAATATGATCAAGCTATACATTAGTATCTCATGGTGTTTGTGATCAGTGTTGGGGTCATTTCCTTTGGGGTTTTATATGCTATTTTATTTTGGAGATTTTTATTTGTGGATGACATTAAATAAATTGTGATATTTTATTTTATTTATATTATATATATTTCATTAGGGAATATCATGATTAATTATTTTTTTATAAGTTTAATACCTCCCATTTGTGTATTTATACACATTATTATACTCAAAAACTCACAACCTCTTGGAGGTTGTCTTCGGGGGTCACACATGTCTTTGTTACAATCCCATTAACTGAAACTATAATATGTTATATTTAAATTATAATTTTATTTGAGAGAGTTTCATAGTTAGTTTTATAAATTTTAAATGAAAATACCCCATGAGAAAATAATTTTTTTGATCCACACAACATGAAATAGTGATCCTCATATTAGGTTATCAACCTAAACCAACACTATATTGTAATGGTCTTGTATTTTTACATTTTTTTCATTTATTAATGGCACCCATTGGATTATCCCAAACATATCAATCTTGTAATATAATTTATCTTACCTATTTATATATCATCATTTAGGGGTGTATATTTTTTATAGAAAATGAATTTGAAATACCAATCATGAAATTTAAAAATATTAATATTCTCCATTCAAAAACTTACGTCCCTATAAAATAAAAGTCTTACTAGATTTAATTGTTACAAAATTTCGATTTTAATTAAATTGGAAACAATTTTATTTAAACCTAAAACTGAGACTTATACATATTTCCCTACCAATACCCAACAATTATTATCTCCAAATAAAGAGATGTCTTAATCCTAACAAAATATTTTATTCTTATTAAATTCTATATTTATAATTCTATATTAAATTTCAAAATCTCAATAAAATTAAAATTTACAAAAAAAAATAATTAAAATTATTTTCCCCATAAATATTTTGACCTAAAAAATAAAATCTAAGGCAATAAATCTTATCACTCTACCAACGTTAAGCATAGTTACACATAAAACTAATGTTTACTACAAACATTTATTCAATATTTACTTTTGTTTATCTATTAAATAATTATTCCCATTATTATATCCAATATATAAAAAATACTAATTCTATAGACATTATCTATATTAATCCATTCGTTATTAGTGTACCCCCACTATAACGATTGACAATCCAAAATGTATATATCTACCATCATCTTGTTAATTATACTTCCCATTTTATCTTTCACTATGAATTTTTTATTGAATAATCCAAAATATATAGTAATTATTGAATATTAATCCATTTATTATTTTAATACCACGTACATAAAATTCAACTTGATAATTTAATATCATGTATGATATAAACATATAAAACCAAAATCAAAACTCCTAAACCAATAGCCTCTATATATCTAATATATCATTTGGTTTCAAATAAACTATTTAAAACAATTGATAAAATGTTTCCATAAACTTAAGAAAACCAATATTGGAAGGATCATACAAAACATTATAATTAACATAATATAAAATTTTGGTTGACCCAGTATTGTTTTAAAATTGAAAATTTTATTCTTAAGATCCATGAGATGAATTTAATAATTCAATTTATGAGTACCTTTTAGAAAAAAAAATATCTCTTTTTTCAATAAATTAAATACACATACTGATACAAGTATAGTCAAATAATTTATAAAATTATGACCATTTTAACTAAATATAAATTATTTATATTATTAACATAACCAAAATTATTTTACCCAAAATATGAAATCCTTTATAGAAAACTACAAAAATATATTTAATCTTTTTATTTTATTTTATAATGCTTGATCATTACTTGACATAGATCGTACCAAATTTTCATGATTCTAACCTCAGGTTTTTTAATATTTTATGTAGTTTATCGTTATGTTAGATAATAAACAACATAAATATTGTTTTTTATCATTATAACCCAACCTATATCCCCTTAGACAGAGAGATCTTGTCGGTGTGATGATAGGTTGTAGGTGTGTCCACCTATACAAAAAGGTCTATCAATAATGGTTTAAAAATAATAAAATAAAATTTTTGGGATGGTTTATCCTCACATATAATTTATGTAACATTGAAAATTTATACATAATGTCTGTCATAAGGTTTCCTCATGTTCATCATTCACAACCAATATATAAAAAATATATTATGAAAATGATTTAATTTTTTATAATATTTGATGCATAATAAAAAATATTTAAAATAACCAAATTATTTTAATAAAACCAAATTCATGAAATACTACATAAAACTAAGAATTTATGTCTAAAATGGGTTTAAAATGATACTTCTCCAAAATTAATCCTAAAAAACTCCCCCACTGCCATAAAAAAAGTCTACAAGTAAACAAAAGGCCATAATCACCAAAAAATGTGTCACTCCACCATTATGGATATGTATGAACGCTAGTGATTTAATATGTATTTAAATTAACCTTCCAAACTACATATAATATACTAAAAAAGTATGTGATTAGAGGGTGAGTGAAAGACCCAATAGATTTTACCCAAAACATCCCCATGAAACCTATGTATTTGAAAGCAATAAAATATTCATTGAGTTATTATAAACACTTTCCTCCCTAAAGAAAATTATATAACCATAATAATGTATTTATAATTTTTAAAATAAATCATATTTTTTCATAAATCATTCCATACACATTAACATAAAATTATTCAAACCACGCACACATTTACAAAAAATCAATTGAAACCGAATGGACTATAAAACCCATGGGAACCATAATTACTCACCAATTAAATCACATATTCTTTAGTGGACCACTACCCAAACAAATTTCAATATCTATATATTCCTAAATAAGAAAACCATCCTTAAATAGGAATTTTAACATTGTTATCTTTGATAAGGAACCTATACTCTTATAGGATTTTCTAACCCTTATCTAAGAACTCACCTAACCATCATAGGTGAAAATAATAATAATATCTTCAATCATGAAACTCAATTAAAGAATTCAAAAAAATATCATAATCCACAAAAATAATTCATGACTTTTTATAAATAACTCAAAATCCATGACATATAAATAATTTCATTTTTTACAATAAGTAACTAAATAAAAAATTGTTTACATGCCACAAAACATATTGATTAAATCATTTAAAATATATAAAACAATATATTAATAGTATAATATTTAATATTAATGTAAATATGATAGAATACTTTATTGATTAATCCAATAACCATATAGTGACCCTCTCTTAACATCAAATAAAATTACATCATTTTTTTGGAATACATAATATGTTATGCAAATAGACTCCCAAACACCATATTAGTTTAGTCTCTTTGGAAACATGGAAACATAAACACTAGTACATAAGTGAGCTACATTATCTCCCACTAGGTTATCCATGACCATCACCCTTCTTAGAGACGTTATACATAATACATTTCTTCATAACATGGGGGATGGAATCATAAAAATAGGTGATCCCATATTCTCAATAAGTGTAAACAATAAAGATATATAAAGATAAACATGATCATAATGGTATGAGAATGTTATCATAACTTTATAAGATCCTACCATGCATATCAAAGATAACAAACATGAATCATGGTATAAATATGGAAATTTCATATGATATTAATCATAAAGGAATAAAGATCACAAAACATGAAATCATAACATAGAAATAAGACATGGAATTGTATAAGACGCATAAACATCTAATATCATTCCTTATAAGTAAATGTTAATTTCCAAAACATATCAGGGAACTTCATTTCGACTACACCTAATTATTGGGACACACCAACATCCCCAGTCATAGTCCTTTCCTTATAAGGGATCGGGTTTCCCCATCATCCCATAGTAGATCAGGTTTCTCCTTCTTCCCGTAGTGGATTAGGTTTCCCCTTATTATGTAGATCAAGCCTGTTGACTTTTATCCTATCATTATCTCATGATATATAAATCATTAACCAATGAATTGGAGGGAGATATAGTTGCACCCATCATATAATAAAATCATGCATATGTGTGCCACAAGATAATAAAAAATCATCATATCATGGCCTATAATAAGAGATGGGTTTCATAAACATCATATTATAACACATGAAATAAAATGGGTATCATAAAAAACATTATATCATAAACTATAAAATGATATATGTTTCATGATCATTTCATCAATGAATAACCCATTAAAATATGTGGGTTTCATAAGAATATAACTAATGAAAGAGAAATAGGCTTCATAAACATCATTCCATCAGAACATACACCATTAAGAGAAATAATATAAATGTAAAATTTAGATAATTTTCCCATAAAGTCATGATTAACACCAATATATATCGTTATATATTTAAAGTAATTTGGAAAGAACTTTTAAAAACATTTCTTGAGTAAAATATATTTTATTATTTGAAAGACTTTTAAAAATATAAAACATTCATGGAAACCTTTTTCTTCAAAAATAGCTTTGAAAACTTATAATGGAAGGATTAAAAACCATAAAAATTTATTAAACTAAATTTTCCTTGAAAATGAGAATAAAATATCTTTTTAAAAACATTTTTTTTTTCAAAACAAGGTTTTTAATATAAAACAAATTTCTGACCTAAGAGAGAAATAATATCAAATTTTCCTAAAAACACTTTATTAATTACCATAAGTACCAAAGAGTGGAAAAATGTTACTAACACATGAATTAACTTGAATCGATAGAGTAAAAAATCATGAGAGTTCTTTGGATATGGAGCATAAGATTTCCTCAATTGAAACATAATCTTAAATAATCCCAATAAATAATGAGATTGTGGAAATAAACTCTTACCACTTTGGTAAAATTAAATAATAATACCAAAGATAGAATATTGTCACATGAAGCTTATAATATCATGAAAATAATATTATTCATGATATAACTTATCAATTTTACTTTATATAAACATTGTAAAAGAATATATGTGTATAGAAAAACATGTGTCTTAAAGAAGGAAAATTGAGACAAAACTACCATACCACAATTGGAAAATTTTGAAATGTAAAACCCATAAAAAGAGATAATATAATGGATATGTAAAAACCAATAATTTAAATTATAATAATCATATAAAACATTCGCATGTAGTATATAAACCATGGAAAAGGATGTTGGTGAGTATGGTGTAAGTCTCGCAGAAATGAAAGTGAGACTATGAATCCTCTTACCTTATGTCTTGACTCTCTTCATAATTGTTAAAACATCCAATATAATAAATATAATTTAATTATAAATATATTAAATAAAAATATTAAATTTATATCATACCATATATGATTTACTTACGAACTTATATTACCTTTTTATTAACAATTTCATGGTAAAGTTGTGTTTCTGGTAATAACCGCTTTTTATTTCGCATTTGTATTGATTTTATATATTTTTGTTACTTTTACATATATCATGATTTAATAATCTCCATAATGATAAAAAATATATAAATATATTTTTTACTTTTTATATATTTATTTATTATATTCTATAAAAGATATAAATATAAAATTAAATACACCATTCAAAGAGATGGTAGGTCATACCTATGCATGAACGATGTTTCTGTTTTCTTGTATTATTTAAAGAAATAAAGTAATTGAATTATATATATAAATTTAATATTATTATATTATCATTATTATTTCATATATATCATATTTTTTCACTAAACTAATCCTTAATACATTACAAGTCTGAACAAATCACATCGCTTTGAGGAGGAGGTAGTTCACACATCCACAACCGAAGTTATCATCTTTACAGAAAATGTAAAGTATGAAGGTATGAATTATATGATAATTAAATAATATTAAATACATCATTAATTTCATATATATAACATAAACATATAAATTACATCATTATTCCCAACTATGAAAAGTGGAAATGGAAAAATAAATGGCATCGCTTCGCTAGGCGGTAGTCTGCCATACACATGAACG
Organism: Viscum album; assembly: GCA_963277665.1. Classification (NCBI taxonomy): domain Eukaryota; kingdom Viridiplantae; phylum Streptophyta; class Magnoliopsida; order Santalales; family Viscaceae; genus Viscum; species Viscum album. Next base: position 412,780,319 of record OY728119.1, on the reverse strand, counting down.
ATGATTGTGTATCCCTTTTGATAGAAGTGTGTGTGAGTGTAGATAAAACCATAAATATAAAAAAAATCACTATATTTTGGATAATTAGGATCTTATGTAATAATTTAATTATAATATTTTATGTGGTGGATAAAGAAAGAAAGTTATAGCGCTTGCTGATGGATGTTACATGTTCTTTGGGTAACTCCTTTTAGTTTGAACCAATGGGATTTCTTGATTGAATTTATGTCTGAAGGTATGGTTGTGGTTTGAAGTTAGGGGATTTTTTAGGAGTTTTTTTCATTTTTTTCCTATCATAAGGTCATTATAGGTGTGAAGAATTTAGGGGGTGTGAGGGCCCTTTTATAATGGAGGATGAGTGGCATTCATATAATTGTAAAAAGAAAACACTATTGAGAGGACACCATTACATCATTTAACTCCAATAATTTTCCATTTTAGATCCAATATATTAATTAGTTGAAATATGTTCAGAATATGGATTTTTTATATGTGTATTGACCATTTATCCCCTTTAAAATTAATTTTAACTTCCAAGTAATCTTGGTTTTACCTTAGTCGTTGTAATTAATTTTAATTATTTTCACTAATATTTTGTTCAAAAAATAAGATTAAATTTTTATAAGTTATAAATTATTCTAATTAAAAACATGGAATAAATTTTTCAAATTATAGTCACATAATTGGTATAAATTAATTTAAAATTAATCCCACATACATATCATGGTAGATGGTTTTTTAAACGAAAATGTTTAAAAGATTGAAATGATTTTATGTTCAATTTCAATTTGAAATTGTCTACAATGATAGGAATTGGATTAATTGATATTAAATTGATATAATTTAACTTTTAAACAGAATTAAAATATAATTTAAAAATATAAATAATTTACACATAAATGTATATTTGAATTAAAATTCATTATTTTGACTATTCATCCAAAAATAAAGTTTTTCAGCAAAATTCAAAAAATTCAACCTAAGATAATTATGAAATTATGAATTAAAAAATTAATTTTATTTTTTCAAATAAAATTTCTAAAAGTTTCTAAAATTATTTCTATTATTGTTCGCATAAGGACATAAAAAAGCAGTTCTTTTAAAAAAAGTATCTTCAAACATATAAGGACTTTACCCAAAAATTATATGTTTTATTATCAATATGTTTTATTTATATAAAATCATTATAAATAATATTTAAAAATTACTTATTACCATTCATATTACTATGTTTAATGACTATGTTATAACCATCTCATTTAAATAATTATAATAATAAAATATAGTTTTTTAGAAACTCAATGTTGCGTGTAACGTAAGCTAAGATGGTGTTGCGTGCAGTGTAAGATTAATATGGTGTATCTTATAATGAATTTTTGAATAATTTTATCCTGAAACACAATACTTAAAAAATAATTTATTTAAAAAAACATAAAAACTCAACGCGTTAGATTCTACCCCCCCCCCCAAATGAATTTCGCCCTAAAAATCCATCATTCTGATAAAAAATGAGCATACTTTTGCCTCGTAGTATCCTCAAGTTCCCACTTAGTTTTATATAACTAGTGATATCTCCAAAAAAAATATTAAACAGTTAGTGGTATTATTTTGTACAACTTTCTCTACACGATCAAGAATTTCAACTGTTTGTTCCTCATAATAAAGTTCTTACTCTGGATATATGACATCTCAGTTCAGTTCATGTGAAGGGTTTGGTATGTAATTCTTCATGAGAGATACATGGAACACATCATGGTATTAGGAGATATTTGGAGGAAGTTCCAAGATATAGGTCACCATTCCAATATGATCAATAATTTCAATGGGACCAATATACCAAGGGCTCTATTTCCCTTTCTTTCTGAATATCATAACCATCTTATAGGAAGTGATTCATAGAAACACCTTCTCACTAACTTCAAATTATAGATCACACCAAATGTTATCAGTATAAATTTTCTTTTAGATTTGATCTACTTCGGTATTCTACTAAATAGTTATAACATTCTCATTAATTTCTTCATGGTCTCAGGTAACAATATCTTTTTTTCTCCAACATTATTCCAACAAGTTGGAGCTCTATATTTCTTCCTGTAGAGGGATTCATAAGAAGCCATCTCAATTCTTGGGTGAAATATATTTTTGTAAGAAAACTAAAATATAGGAATGTTTTTATCCTAACTACCTATTAAATATAAAGAATAATACCTCAATATATCCTCTAGAGTTTGATTTTTTATTCAAATTGACCAACTATATGAGGATAATAAGTAGCGATAAAACTCAATTATTTATTTAGTAATTACTGAATAATCCACCAAAAAATTGAGGTAAACCTCAAATCCTGATTAGATACAGTATAATTTGGTTCTCCAGTAAACCTTTCCACATCCTTAATGTATATCCTAGAAATTTTATCTAGATATAATTCTTATCTGATAAAAATTAATTGTACTGACTTAGTAAGGTGATAGAATACCACCCATATACCATTAAACCCTTTAGAGGTCTTGGGGATTCCAATGAAAAATCCATAGGTACGTTCTCCCATTTCAATTTTGGTACGAGTAATGGATGAAACATCCCATTAGAATTTTATCTTTCATCCTTAACTTGTCGTCATACCAAACACCGAGATAAAAACTTTGTGATATCCCTCTTCGTGACATCCCACTAGAAGTATTATTTTAAGTATCTATAAATATTCATACTTTCATGATTAATAGAGAATGATAAACTACGAGCCTCCTCTAATATCTCCTTCTTGAAATTTAGTACATAAAAAACACATAAAGGGCTCATGAACTTTATAATTCCATAATGATCAAGGTTATACTTAGGAACATATATAACCTTATTCTACAATTCAACATCTTCCTTTTGTTCCATTTTAATCTTTACTAGGATATATGGTTGAACAGTGAATTACACAAGATAATATTTTTCCCCTTCCTCTAGGATTTCTAGATCCAATATTTTCAAATAAAAAAATATTGGATATTTTTTTATCCTTTTTGTGGATAATATATCATGATCCTTTCAACTCAAATCACCATTCACATTGTTTTCTTTCCTAGGGTGGAAATGTATTGAGCTGTAGTAATCCTTTATGCTAACTAACCATATTATCTAGATCATGTTCCATTCCTTCTATGTGAATATATATTTCATAATTTTATAATCGATATATATATCACACTTTTCTCCATAAAGATAATGCCATCATATCTTTAATGAAAAAAATTACTGCATATAACTCTAAATCATAAGTTGGGTAATTTTTCTCACGAATCATTAATTTTTGTGAACAATAGGCTATAAACATGTTTTTCTTCATATGAGAACATCCCAATCCCTTCACAGATGAATCAATATAGGTTAAAAACCCTTATCCACTATAGGGTAATGTATAAACAGGTGTGTTGACTAACTTTCTCTTTAGTTCCTTGAAATTTCATCTATACAAAGGAACATGGAACCCTTCCATGTTAACTTGGTTAGATAATTATATAGTCATGAAAAATTCTCCACAAACCATCAATAATATCCATCTAAACCAAGAAATTTATGGATCCCACTCACCATGGTTGGTCTCAGCAAACATTCAATAAAATATTTATTTTTTTGATCTACTAATATACCATATCTTGAGATTATGTGACCCAAAAATGAAACCTTTTTCATCCAAAAATAATAGTTTATAAATTTTTCATATATTTTCTCCTTATTTAGGGAATTTAGTAAAATTATCATGTAGTCTTTATTCTCTTCCTTTATCTTTGAACAGATAATAATATTATCTATAAATACTATCACAAACTGATTGAGGTAATCTCTAAAAACTCATTTCATAAAATCAATGAATATATAAGTGGAATTAGTAGGTCCAATAAGGATCACTATATATTTATAGTGTCCATGCCTCATGTGGACTCTCATCTTGGTTATATCTTCCTTCTTGATCGTAAATTGATGATATCTAGAATAAAGTTCAATCTTGAAAAAGTATTGAGCACTGCACAGTTGATAAAAAAAAGTCATCAATATGGGGAATAGGATACATGTTCATGATTTTGATATTGTTTAACTCCCAATAATCAGTGCATATTCTTTTGATCCATATTTATTTTTCAAAAATAGAACAAATGCACCTAAGGGGAAACAACTGGATGAATGAATCCCTAATAAAGGTTTTCTTGGATTATATTCCTCAATTCCTTCAACTCGATTGGGATTATTCTATATGGAGTCCTTAAAATTTATGTGGAAATAGGTATGATTTCTATCGATTACTTGACATCACAATTTATTATATGGTTATAAATATCTTCTGAGAGAACATCTAAAAATTCTTGAATAATAGGCATGTCATCGACATCAAGTTTCTCCTTAACCATTTAAGATAAACACACCTTATGAATGAAAATTATGATCTATATAAATGATTTCATCTCCACAGGAATTTCATTATTATCATCACATTGATATAAAACCATAGGTTGGTTTTTAAATATCAAATGTAACTTCCTTTCCTCAATAATTGATGTTGGTTTTATACCGACAAATCTAATACATGCCTAAGAGGAAATCAAATTCAATCAATGGAATAATGACATGATTTGTGGGAATCACATTCCCACAAACATCATCTAAAGAGACTTTAGAGGTAATCATCGTACCATTAGGGTTTTACACTTCTAATTACACATCTAATCATTTGGGTGGAATCATAATACCATCAGAAAGACCATTATATATTAACGAGTGCTTAGATCTAGAATAAAATAAAAAATTATAAGTTCTATAGTGGATGGTAAGAATATATTTCACCATGTCATTATCACACCCCTCATCAGAAATAGTGATCATAAGAGATTTCCCCTTTTCCATCATCTTAAGTAGTTTCTAATTCCAATCTTAATTATGCACGATCGAGTTTAGGAACAGGATAGAAATACTCTCATTCTACTTACACTTGAAGAACTAATGTGTGGGAGGTGAATTTAGTTAAGTTTTCCCTCTATTCGCATCATTATCCAACATCTCCCCATCTGTTCAGAAATAAATTTCCCAATGGTCTTCCCTTCCACGCATAAAACGTTTATTAGACCCCATTAGACAATTTCATCCATACTTCTTTCCACATGTAGAGAATAAAGTAAGGATCATCTTCTTCTCTTCATGGTTTTTTGGTTTTCCATTAAAATTCATCTTCCTTTTCCTATTAAAACCATTAGATTAATTTGTACCTCCAATATCCATTTCAACCTTGATCACACAAAGCACAATATCTTTATAGCTGTGAAAGTATCTTATGGAAAACAACCTTATGAGACATTAATTTAATCCACTTAAGAATTGGTCAAAATTACTCTTGGATTGGATGATAATTCCAGAAGCATACCACAAAAATCATTCAAGATTAGCCTTATAGGTACTGAAGGAATAGTCATATTTTTTATTTAATTAAAGGAACTAATTTTACATATTTGTATGAGGAATACGATGAATGTGACTATTGAAGAATATTTCCTTGAACTCGTCCAATTCCATTGATTCGATTTCATCATTCCTCCTCATATTATTTATTAGATTCCACCACCGGTCTGCTTCACCTTCTAAATGATAAAAAACTAGATTTCTTTATTCACATTCCAAACCCCCGAGGACAAAAAATATTTTTATTGTGGTATCGGACTATTATTCATACACTAGTAGATTAGAATACCCTATGAAATATGGGGGATACTACCTCATGAAAGACTAAACGGAATTTTTTTCCCACATTTTATAATTTGGAATACCATCATGATACATATATTGAGAAATTTGGGTGATCATAGAAATAATTTTTTTCATTACAAATCCCATATAATTTAGTTTCTTAGTATTGAAATCGTTTCATTTTCCATCACAATCACCACTAAAATGGTTCCTTCAGGTTCTAGACATTGACTAAAACAAAAAAAGAACATAGAGTAAGAAATAGTTATCATAGTTAGTCACCACATAATCCTAAAAATACACTTATATCATGTCTAAATTATGACACATTCTTTAATATATGAAATTGAGTTTTATATTAGCTTATTCATAGGCAACTAAAATTTAAAACCTTCATAATAGTTTATGAAGAGTCTGTGAATTACCAAAGCATATCCACTAGGAGTTTCAAACCAAGTATTCAATAATTCCTATTGTTGTTCACCGGTTTCCAATTGAGTCTAGATCAATATGGTGTTTTCAAAGTTATTACCACTTTGTACAACTATTCTAGAGTGACAACCACTTATAGTGTCCAAAAAGAGACTGATTCCTAGGAAACCACATTCTTTATCCTTTACTAAAATTCTAGGACATTTTCCTATACTTATCCCCATATTTAGACTTATCCTTAGATATGTCCATTGGGTTCTAACTATGTTTTTATCATCCTAGTTTCCAAAAGTTAACTAAAATTTTGAACTAATACCAACTATAGCAACCCTCTCTTAACATACATTAACATTAAATCAATTTCATGGAATATTTAATACATTAGACAAACATATTACCAAAGACCATATTAGTTTAGTGCCTTTAGAAACATGGAAACATAATCACCGGTATATAAGTGAGATAAATTATCTCATACTAGGTTCTCTAAGACTAGAACCCTTGTTAGGAACATCATACATTATACATATATTCACAACCTAGGTAAAGGAATCATAAAAAGGGGTGGGATAATATGCTCAATAAGGGTAATCAAGGGAGATATGTAGACATAAAAATGATCATAAAGGTATGATAATGTGATCATAAAATTATAAGATCATTCCCTGGATATCAAAGATCATAAAAATGAATCATGACATAAATATTAGTAGTTCATAAGACATGAATCATAAGGTAATGAAGAGCATAATCCATGATAGTATAACATAAGAATATGATAAGGAATTGGGGAATATATATAATAATGAAATATAATTCCCTAGAAGTAAAGGAACATTTAAAAAATGTATCCAAACACTTTATGTGGAATAAACCTACTGGGTGGGACACACCACCATCCATGGTTTCAATCCATTATTTATAAGGGATCAGGTTTCCCCATCTTCCCAAACTTGATCAGGTTTCCCCTTCTTCCCACAGTGGATTAGGTTTCCCCCTCTTCCCATATTGGATCAAGCCTATCAAATTGTTTCCCTTCATTATCTCATGATATATAAATCATCAACGAATTCATTGGAGGAAGATATAGGTCCCACACGTCTCATAATAAAATCATACATACGTGTTCCACAAAATCATAAACAATAATCGTATTATTGATCATAAAAAGATATGGGTTTCATAAAAATTATATCATAACACATGAAATAAAATAGGTATCATAAACATGTAATAATATCATAATCTATGAAAAATATACAGGTTTCATAATAATTTCATCAAATCACAACCGGTGAAAAGAAGTGGGTTTCATAAGCAAATAACCCATGAAAGATAAATAGGTTTTGTAAACATCATGTTATCAAAACATAAACCATTCATAGATAGAATATGTATGGAACCTTTGGATCATTTCCCCATAAAATAATGAGTAATACCAATATATTTCATCATATATGGAAAATAATTTGGAAGGATATTTTGAAAACATTTCTGGAGTAAAATATCCTTTCTACTTTGAAAAATAGGTTTTAAAACATAAAAACCTTTGGAACAAAATTACATTGTAAATATAAATGAAAACTTATCAAGGAAATTTTTTAACCAACAAAACATTTTCAAAACCATTTTTACTTGAAAATATGTATAAAATATCATTTTAAAACCATTTTTTATTTTTTATAAACATATATTTTGAATTAAAACTGATTTCTATCTAAAGAGAGTAACGAGGTCAAATTTTATTAAAAAAAATCCTAATTGTCTTATATACCAAAGAGTGGATAAATGATACTGATACATGAATATATGTTTAATAACAATATTATAAGAAAATTCATGATAGTTAATGGGATATGGATCATAATATTTCATCCATGGAATCATAATCATAAATAATCCCAATAAATGCTGAAATTATTGCAATAAACTCTTACCACTTTGGTATCACTAAATTAGAATAAAAAAGAGAGAATAAAATTAAATGAGGCTTATAATATCATGAAAAGAATAATATTAAAGATATAACTTCTCAAGGTGACAGTTTATATCCCTTGTAAAATAATATAGGTGTACTACAAAACATGTGTCTCAAAGAAGGCAAATTGAGACAAAACTACCTTGCCAATTTGGTAAATTTTCGAACATAAAATCCATTAATTATAGATCATAAAATTGATATTTAAATACCAATAAATTTAAAAAAATGAATAATATAATACAATCATGGTAATTATATACAATACACAAAATAAATTAGTGTTGAATATTGTATAATTCTTGTAGAAATAAAATTGAGACTAGAAATCTCTACCTTATGGATTGACTCTCTTTATACATGTTCAAACATCTTGTATAATAAATATATATTTATTATAAATATATTCAATAACCATATTATATTTATATCATACCATATATGTTTTATTTATGGCCTTGTATTACCCATTTATTAATAATTCCATGTTAAAGTTATGTTTCAGGTAATGGTATCCTTGTCTTTCGCATTTGTTTTCATTTGTTATATTTTTTTATTTTAATTATATATTGATTTAATCATATAAAAATGATAAATATTATATAAATATCATATTAACTCAGTATATATGTATTTATAAAAATATATAAACAAAAAATTAAATACATTAATCATAGAGATGGTAGGTCGTACGTGCACATGAATATTGTTTATATTTTCCAATTGTAAAAAATAAAAGAATGTAAATGAAATATATATATATATATAATTGTAATATCATTATAATGTAATATATATAATATATTTTTATCAAGTTCATCTTTAATATAGTCCATGTAATTTGTGAACGAATCACATCGCTTCGAGGAGGTGGTAGTCCACAAGTCAACAAACAAAGTTATCGTATTTACACAACTTGGAAAGTATGAATTTATATGTTATAAAATAATACCAGAAGCTTAAATACGTCATAAATATATTATATGTTATATAAAAACATAAATTCTATCATTATTCCCAACTTTAAAAGTTTTCAATGGAATAATGGATGACATCGATTCGCGATGTGGTAGTCTGTCGTGCACACGAATGATGATTGCATGTCCCATTTGATGGAAGTTTGTGTGATTGTATATCAAAACATTAATAAAAAACATCTAATTATATTTATTATATTGAGTTTATTATGTTATAATGAAATAATAATATTTTTTTTGGTTGATAAAGAAATAAAGGCAAAGTGATTGATGAAGAGTGTTACCTCTTCTTTGGGTAAGTCCTTTTGGTTTTCACCAAAGGGATTCTTTGATTGGATTTATTCCAAAAGATAGAATTTTAAGATTAAGGTGTTATAGTTGGGAATAGATTTGGTAAGGTTTTGGCTGATCCAAATGGCTTGAGAAGTTTTAAGGAGTGAGGGTGGTGAGTGGCCTTTTATAGTGGAGGAGAAGTAGTATTCTTGTAAATATAAAAAGGAAATCATTATTGAGAGGTCTCCCTTGCATAATGTGCCTCCAATAATTTCCTATTTTAAATAAAATAGTGATATTGGTCAAAATATTTACATAAAATGGATTTTGGACAAGTTTCTAGGTTATTTTTCCCCTATAAATTAATGTTTCACTTCTAAGTAATCTTTTTTTACATTAATCACTGTAATTAATTTTAATTACTTTCACTAATATTTTAAGAAAAAAATGAAGTTTACATTTTTAAAAATTATAAATTATTCTTATTACAAATATGTAATCTTTTTTTATAAATTTTAATTATATTATTTTCATATATTGATTTAAAACTAATCCCGTAGAAGTGTCGTGATAATGGGTTTTTTAAGCAAAGATGTTCAAAAGTTTAATATGTTTTTATATCTAATTTAAATGTGAAATTAGTTACAATGACCTAAATTAAATTAATTTATATAAAATTTATATAATTATATATTAAAATAAAATTTAAATATAAATTTATAATTTAAATAATTTTGATGAAAAAGTAGTTTTGAATTAAAATTCATTTTTTTCACTATTCATCCAAAAGTGAAGTTTTTTTTAAAATTCGAAAATTTCACCCAAAGATAATTTTTAAATTATAAAATCAAAAATTAGGTTTAATTTTTAAAATTAAATTTATAAAAGTTTCTAAAATTATCATTAGTATTATTCATATAAGGTAATAAATAGCAGTTCTTTTAAGAAAATAACATTTTCGAACATATAAAGACTTTACCCAAAATTATATTTTTTATTTATATAAAACAATTATAAGTATAATTTATAATTTAGTTATTACTATTCATATTACTATGTTTAAATTCTATGTTATAAATATCTTTTTAAAATAATAATAATAATATGTAGTTTCATAGAAACTCAGTGTTGTGTGTAGTGTAAGATAATATGGTGTTGCATGTATCAAAATATTAACTAATTGTAGATTATAAAAAACTTGAATTACGATAAAATGAAACATAAGAAAATAATAATAATTTAATTTATTCAAAAAAAATTATAAAAAATGCAGGGTGTTACAAACCTCAACTCATTGATGAAATAAAACCATACCACTAATCATGAGATCCACAATCTCTCAATCCTTTTGAAAAATGATGAATCATAATCCAAATATCTAGTTAATAACAACCTTATAATTTTTGTTATTTAACAAATATTAAATGGTTCAATTGGAGAAAAAATGTAAGAGATGAATAGAGACATAGAAATAACTTATACAAGATACATACGAACCCCATCTAAGGATCCAACGGAGATAAATAATAGAGGTAGAGAATCACCATGAATAACATAATTCACTTAAGAGGTATCAAATTTGAGTTAAAGTGATATAATATGGCCAAAAACATGAAAATTATTTTTCTAAGATCAATTCAGAATATTTTCTATATAGATTTAAGGTGCAACAACAGGGTCCAAAAGACCGTGTAAGAACAATGAAATTTTTTCACTCTAAAAAATATTAGTCTTGCATGTACAAAAATCATAGTCTTAGTTACCATTCCTGGATCGTGAAGAAAATGATTCAAACAAAAAAACTTATGAATAGATTGAAGGACCCCGGGACACCCTGAGAGGGGAGGGGTGAATCAGGGTGACAACTTTTTCTTTTAATGTTATAGATCTTATTCCCACGTTGGTAGGAACTTGTTGAACATGTAAGATGAATATGATCAGAAAGAAAACATTCACATGCACAGAGAAGACACAAAACGTTTTACTTGGTTCACCACTAAGAGCTACGTCCAAGGAGCATACGCCGACAAGTTATCGGTCATACCCAATTCCACTAATCTTCACTAGCTGTGGATTACAAAGGTTAGGGCATAGTCACTCTGTCCCAGGCTCACTACCTTTACAAAGGTTCAGGGATAGCTTACTGCTTCCCTTAGGCCACTCCCATTAAATCCCCCTAGCTCACTGCTGTTGGTGAAGTCCCGCTCAGTTTATAGACATGAAGTTATTTGTCTCCTGTTCAGCATGAGACTTTGCTTGCATCAGAGTCCTGAGTTGATGCTTTGTTAAAGTCCAAATTTCATCCACTGATGAATACCTCTTTTTACCTTGTCTACTGGGAAAACAACCTTTGTAAAGGGCCTTCGCAAAGTACCCTACTTCTCAAGGCTCCCAATTTTGCAAAGCTCAAACAAGCCTTCACCGAGTACCTGCCTTTTCGTGAAGCTCAATCGTGAACCACTCTCGCGATGCACAAGCCTTCGCAATGCTTGGATGTCACGGAGCACCTGCCTCTTCGCGAAGCTCACCGAGCCAATGCGGGGCGCACGACTTTCGTGGAGCTAGAATAGCCGCCGTGAAGCTCCTCTTTCTCGAAGCACACTGCCTTCGTGAGTGACCTTTGTGAACCGAGAGCAAAGGATTTTTCATTGAGAGTTCTCCCACTCTTCTCTCGAGGAGGTCGACCTATATTTATAGGCGATTACACCGACCCTCGACCCTTCCATGCGAAGTCAGCGCCATGTCAACTCAAATCGTGATGCTCCGAAGTTCCCCCTGAAATTCTATCAAAATCGTGAATCACTACGGCCATTTTCCATTCGCGGAGCTTGTCGTAATCGCGGAGTGTCCCGTCATTTCATTCGTGCCTTTGCCATGAAGTTCCCTCACAAGGATCTTCGTCATCGCGATTCTCTTCATCCTCTATCGTTCGCGAATCTTTGACGTAATCACGAAAAATCACCGCCTCCATAATTCTGGTCTTCGCAAATTCCAAACCATTAAGTCACTCTTCACGAAATTCATGCCATTTCCATATTTAATTATGCTCTTCATGGAAATCCTATTTTCGCGATGCTCACCAACTTCCAAATTTTGGACCCCAAAAATTTGGCAAACACTGGGAAATGGCGCCACCTTCAATATTGTTGTCTTCTTGAACTATATGATCTCTTTGCTGGTACACGTTCCGAACTTCCATTGAGGATTGACAAAAAACACAAACCATACTCCAAATCATGCATAGAAGACCATGGTTACAAAAATCACCCCATTTGGGTTTGTTGGCAATCAGAAAATAAATTCAATAGATCTCCATCCATGTGAAAACCAAAAACACAGGAATCAACTCAGCCAACACTCTAAGTCTACATGAGCAATGCTCGGTGTAGAAAACAAGAGAGGAGTCTTGACTTGGGTTCCACTATTTTCCTTCTCATTCTTCTCATCACAGAAGTTTCCTGAATTTATTCCTTTCTCCTTTCTCTGCCATTGACAATAAATCCAAAGACCAGTAATTTGTTCAACGTTCAGCTCAAACCATACTCCCCCTGGATAGTATCTCCCCCATAAACATGCATCATAGCCATAAACAGATAAAATAGTTATCACAAACGGGGAGAGGGGTAATGTGTAACCTCCTTATGTACTGGGAGGTGGCTGAACACCGAGGTTCAACCGATGCTTCTCAAACATAGCCGCGGACAATGGCTTGGTCAGGATATTAGCCACTTGCTCATCAGTTCCCACATGATCCATTCTAATCACCCCTTGTTCAACTTTTTCTTTGATAAAGTGATACCTGATTTCAATATGTTTCGTACAGGAATGATGAACAGGATTCTTCGTAAGATCAATTGCACTCTTGTTATCACAGTAAATCACCATTGGTTGCTTTACCTCATCACCAATATCTGTTAACTGTTGCCTCATCCATAGCAGTTGAGTGCATGCCTTTGTGGCAGAGATATACTTAGCTTCAGCAGTACTAAGAGAAGTACTTTCTTGTTTCTTGCTCAACCCGCCAACACATTTCTGCCCAATATAGAAAGATCCACCACTAGTGGACTTTCTGTCTACTACATCACCAGCCCAGTCAGCATCAGAAAACGCTGATATTTCACTGTCCCTGCCTGTAGAAAAAAATAACCCGAAGTTATGTGTACCTTGAATATACCTCATGATTTTTTTAACTGCTGCCATATGTTCCTCATTTGGATTACTTTGAAAGCGATCTGCAAGGCATGTGGCAAAGACAATATCTAGTCGTGTCACTATCAGGTACAGTAGGCTCCCAATGATCCTTCTGTACATGGTGGGATCAACAGATTCCCCATCCTCATGCTTTCCAAGTTTAGTTCCAACTGCAATCGGAGATGACATTGGTTTGGGGTCTTGAATATTAAACTTCTTCAGCAGTTCTCTTGCATATTTTTTCTAAGAAATGAAAGTGTATTCCTTCTTTTGAATCACCTGCATCCCCAAGAAATATGTGATCTCCCCAATCATAGACATTTCAAATTCTGATTTCATGTGGTTGGCAAATTCGTTCACTGGTTTTTGCCTGCTTCCACCAAATATGATATCATCAACGTAGACTAGAACCATGAATTGATCTTTTGGAGAATTCTTCACATAGAGATTGTGATCAAATCCTCCTCTTTTTAATTCCATCTTCTTGAGATATGAATCCAGCCATGAGTACCACGCCCGTGGTGCCTGCTTCAAACCATATAGATATTTCTTCAGTTTCCAGACCTTTGTTTCATCAGTACCCAAAACAAAGCCCACTGGTTGTTCAATGTAGACTTCTTCTTCGAGTACACCATTCAAGAATGTTGTCTTGACATACATTAGATATACTTTATATCCTATTTGGAGTGCCATGGTAAGGAAAAGCCTAATTGAATCTAGTCTAGCCACTGGAGAAAAGGTTTCTTCAACATCAATGCCTTCAATCTGGGAGTATCCTTTACATACCAGTCGCTACTTGTTTCTGATGAGACTTCCATGCTCATCAAACTTATTTTTGAAGATCCATTTGGTACCAATCACATTGTGACCTTCGGGTCTCTGGACAAGATCCCATGTCTGATTCTTGTCAATCTGATCTAATTCATCATTCATGGCTTTCACCCAAGATTCATCATTTGCAGCTTCTTCGAATGAGGATGGCTCTACAAATGATAGAAATGCAGATTTTGTGTTATTCCTCATCCTTCTTGTTTGAGTGGGTGCACTCCTATCCCCAATTATGTTGGATGGATCAATCTAGGCTCTTCGATTTCTCCTGCGAGGTTCAGTAGCATTCTCTTCAGCCACAGTTTCTTCTTCAGATTCTTCTTCTGAGTCAACATCATGATGTGACTGCTGAGTGTTTTGAACAACATCCTCTATTTCTGCATTTGTATTTTCTTCACGCTCACTTTCTTCCTGACTTTCTATCACATCAGCATATGACGTCCTTACAGCATTTGTGCTTTTCTCTTCTATTATCTTAACATCACTGCTTTCCACAATCCTTCCTAAATGCTTGTTGAAACATTTGTAGGCTTTGTTGTTCATTGAGTAACCGAGGAAAATTCCTTCATCTGTATTGTCACCATATTTCCCTTGATTTCCTTATTTGTTTCTAATGAAGCATTTACTTCCAAAGACACGAAAGTATTTTAAAGAAGGCTTCTGTCCAAGCCACAATTCATATGGTGTATTCGTCTCACCCATATATAGTCCTGTTCGATTGTGGATGTACACTGCATCTTGAACAGCCTCTTTCCAGTAATGTCGTGGAATACGACTCTCAATCAGTATAGTTCGTTCCATGTTGTTCACCTGTCGATTCCTACGTTCAACAACTCCATTTTGTTGTGGAGTTCTCACAGCAGCTACCTCATGCTGTATACCATGCTTCTCCAAATAATTTTCAAATTCAATGGATGTGTATTCTCCTCCATTGTTAGATCGCAACACTTTGATTGTTTGTCCAGTATCATTCTCGGCGATTCGCCGATATGTTTTCATGCTGTCAAGGACTTTTCGTTTCCTGTGAATGACCATCACACATTCCATTCTACTGTAATCATCTATGAAAAGGATAAAGTACCTTTCTCCATGAGTTCTAGCAACATTTATCGGCCCACATACATCTGTATGAATCAAATCAAGAAGGTGAGATTCCCTTTTCTTCTTTGGCCGATATGAACTGCAGACTAGCTTCCCACAAATGCAAGTATCACAAGATTTTTCATGCTAACACTTCAGGTTGGGAATGTCCATGACAATTCTCAATTTTGATATTTTCTCCATGTCTTGTTGATTTATGTGTCCCAGTCTCTGATGCCACAAATTGTTTTCTTCTTCAATAGTCATGTAACATACATTTTCTTCACTATCAACCTGATACAAGTTGCCTTCTATTATGCATCCCTTAATAAGTGAATTGCCTGTCTTTCCCTTGATAGTATATCCTTTCTGATTAAAAGTAACTATAAGTCCCAAGTCACAGAGTTGACTCACACTGAGGAGATTATGACATAGGCCATCTACGTAAAGAAATTCAGTCTTCTTTAGTTCTCCATTATCTAATTCGGTACTTCCACTCCCTTTGATTTTCAGAGCCCCATCATTACCAAGTTGTATTGTACCATCAACCGTCCTTTTGATATCCATTAGTAGGCCCGCATTACCTTTTATATGAGATGAAAAACCGCTATCCAGAATCCAAGTACTGTTGTTCTTTATAGCATTGAGGGCCACCTCTTCATGGTTGGATTCCTCAATCTTCTTCTGTTCCTTCCATGAGACATTGGATTGAGTATATAGTACTGATGGCCTTTCAATTATCTCTTCCATATACCCAGGTTCTTCATAGTCAAAATCTTCTTTGAGAGGAGAAAACCTGTTTAAAAGAGCAAAACTGTCTTGCTGATGAGACTTGACTTGTCTTGAACTTCGGTATGAGGTGTCCATGTCCCTTCTCTGCCTGCAATTAGCAGCCTTATGACCAAAGTTAGAACAAAAATAACAATATCCATAGAAATGTTTTCTTCTATAAGAATTAGGATATGAATTTGTTCTCCTTTGTTGAACTTCTATATCTTCTCCATTCAGATAGCTTCTTGCCACTTCTCATTAAGACATGGTATGGCCTAGATAGCCACAGAACTGACACTTCGTCAGAGGAAATGTCTTCTCACTTTAATTTCTCATCATACCTTCTTCCTTGGGAGAGAAGTAAGACTTTATTTCATTTATAAATGTTTGAGGATAATTTTCAGTTCTCCTTTTAGTTTGGATTGAGGGTTCCTTTTTAGGCACTTTAGGTAACGTTTCAACATGTTCAACTTTCATCTTATCTTTATTTTGGATCTTTTCACTTCCAGCAATTGATGTCTCAGCCTCACAACCAATTCCACTCTTTCCCATGCAAGAGGGTCTTTGATCACTCAAGATTTTCCCAACCCCATCTGAACCACACTTGGCTCTAGCTAGTAATTTTGCATCTGAGAATCTTCCAAACTATATTTTCATCCTCGATTCTTTTGGAATTGATTCAGTCTCAAGTTTACTCCTTAGAGTAACAACTTCCTCTTAAAGACCCTCAGAAGTCTTGGATTTTTCATCAAGTCTGGAGGTGAGGTCATTGATGACCTTTTCATGCTCTTCAGTTCTTAGCTTCAGATCCAATACATCATCATTGCTTTCAATTATTTTAGACTGTACCTTCACAAATTCTTCCAGTCATTCAATTTTAGCTTCAAGTTGATCAATGTATTTAGTTGATTCTTCTACAATTGATTTCCACTTATTGTAACTCTTACATTTAATCTTAATCTTACTAATGGTATCCTTAAGTTGGATCTCGGGAACTACACAAGTTCTCAGTTGTTCTTCTCCACCAGTATCTTCTGACTTTTCAACAGTGGCCATCATGGAAGCGTGGTTCCCAGTTTTGAATTCTGGTTCTTCTTCATCACAGAATTCATTATCATCTGGTTCCTCTTCATAGACAAAACTCTTCCTTTGCATTTTCTTTCTAGATTTGAAGTCTCCCTTTTTGAAGAACCTTCTCCGATGGTTCTAGAAGCTTTCATCTTCACTGTCTTCATCATTGATCTGTCTTAAGAACTGAGAGGCAATGTGGCCAAATTTTCCACAACGGAAACATGCGAGAGGTAACTTCCCTTTGAATTTCCCTTTCCCCTTCTGTAACTTATTTGCAATGAGATAAAGAATTTATTTTTCTTCTTCATCTTCACCACTACTATCTTTTGAGATTTTCAGTCTATCCATGGTCTTGAATGCCATTTCCTTGCTCTCACGAGTCATAGAATCTTCTAGTTTAACTCTCATTTCATATGCTACCAAGATGCTATGTAGATCATCCAGAGAAAGTTTTGAAAGATCTCTTTCCTCAAGGGATGACACCTTTGCATTGTACAAAGGTGGAAGTCTTATTAATATTTTCTTTACAATATCAATGTCTTTGATTTCTTCACCTATACCCTGAATTGCTCCAACCACTTCAGTAATTCGATTGAAGAAAGAGTCTGCATTCTCGTCTGGATGCATCTTCAGATCATCAAATAGATTGTGCAGAACTTGTAGTTTCGCCTCCTTCACTTTGTTATCTCCTACAAAAATATTCTCGATTTTATCCCACATGGATTTTGCTGAGGTGAAATTCATCACCTTTAGGAAGATCTGATCAGAAAGGGCTGCAGTAAGTGCATTTTGTGATTTAGCATCTGCATCAAGAATTTTCCTGTCTGTTTCAGTCATAGCCAGGCATGTTGGGTCAGTGACTTGTATTCCTTGCACAGTAGAAAAGAGAACTTCCATTACAAGAGATCTTAGATGAGATCTCATTCTGTTCTTCCATATCTAGAAATTACTTCCATCGAAGTGAGGGACTCCACTAACATTGACTAGATTCTCCATGACGAAAAAGTACAGATTCAACACCAGCAACCTTTACCCTCAAATACCACTTGAAGGACCCCGGGACACCCTGAGAGGGAAGGGGTGAATCAGGTGAAAACTTTTTCTTTTAATGTTATGGATCTTGTTCCCACGTTGGTAGGAACTTTTTGAACCTGTAAGATGAATATGATCAGAAAGAAAACATTCACATGCACAGAGAAGACACAACACTTTTTACTTGGTTCACCACTAAGGGATATGTCCAAGGAGAATACGCCGAAAAGTTGTCAGTCATACCCAATTCCACTAATCTTCACTAGATGTGGATTACAAAGGTTGGGGCATAGTCACTCTGTCCCAGGCTCACTGCCTTTACAAAGGTTCAGGGATAGCTTACTGCTTCCCTTAGGTCACTCCCATTGACTCCCCCTGGCTCACTACCATTGCTGAAGTCCCGCTCAGTTTATAGACATGAAGTTCTTTGTCTCCTGTTCAGCATGAGACTTTTCTTGCATCAGAGTCTTGAGTTGATGCTCTGTTAAAGTGGAAATTTCATCCACTGATGAATACCTCTTTTTTCCTTGTCCACTGGGCAAACAACCTTTGTAAAGGGCCTTCGCAAAGTACCCTACTTCACAAGGCTCCCAATTTTGAAAAGCTCAAACAAGCCTTCACGGAGTCCCTGCCTTTTTGCGAAGCTCAATCGCGAACCACTCTCGCGATGCACAAGCCTTCGCAATGCTTGGCTGTCATGGAGAACCTGCCTCTTCGCGAAGCTCACCGAGCCAACGCGGGGCACACGACTTTCGTGGAGATAGAATAGCTGCCGCGAAGCTCCTCTTTCGTGAAGCACACTGCCTTTGCGAGTGACCTTTGCGAACCGAGAGCAAAGGATTTTCGTTGAGAGCTCTCCCACTCTTCCCTCAAGGGTTCAACCTGTATTTTTAGGCGATTCCACCGATCCTCGACCCTTTCGCGCGAAGTCAGTTCCATGTCAGCTCAAATCGCGAATCTCCGAAGTTCCTACTGAAATTCTCTCAAAATCGCGAAGCACTACGGACATTTTCCATTCGCAAAGCTCGTCGTAATCGCGAAGTGTTCCATAATTTCATTCGCTACTTCACTACGAAGTTCCCTCGCAAAGATCTTCATCGCCACGATACTCTTCATCCTCTGTCGTTCATGAAGCTTTGACATAATCGTGAAAAATCACTGCCTCCATAATTCTGGTCTTCACGAATTCCAAACCATTAAGCCACTCTTCATGAAATTCATGCCTTTTTCATATTTAATTAATCTCTTCATGGAAATCCTATTTTCGCGATGCTCACCAACTTCCAAATTTTGGACCCCAAAAATTTGGCAAACACTGGGAAATGGCGCCACCTTCAATACTGTTTTCTGCTTGAACTGTATGATCGCTTTGCTAGTATATATTCTGAACTTCCATTGAGGATTGACAACAAACACAAACCATACTCAAAATCATGCATAGAAGACCATGGTTCCAACATATATTACATTATAAGATAAAATATTTTGGTTTTAGAAAAAATATTTGGCCACTTTTGATGAATCATGGTATCTTTCACTCATGTATTCTCTTTCAATATACTATAGTGGCAGTATACTTGTATAAAGAAGAAATCCTAACCAAATGATAATTTATCTTAGTTATTTAAAATATATATATTCCACTACATGAAACATGAAACTATATATCACACCACATAATCTAAAATAATGATGTGTGAATGGTCTATAATGTAGTTCTACCATTGATATATACAAAACACATCACTGATAATGTTAAATTGATGTGGTAATTCCAATCATTATGTTATATCAATGATATTCTAGATGATCTAAAATGGCCCAAACTACCAAGGGGTTAGTTTCCCCTACTTATCGAGTATTTATTAACCTAATAGAGTAAACACTTTGGACAATAAAATATTGGACACATTAAATTTCAAAGGGAATAATTGTCTATTAACATAAAACTATTTCCAAATTTAATATATAACTATATACTTCATAATTAAAAGAATATTCTACGTCATATCCTACTCCATCATTGGTCACACTATTTAATTATTTTTAACTTTCACCCAGCATAAAGATGATTTATATGGTCTACTAGAAAGTTACTCAAAGTGGATCATCGAAATAGTACTATAAAGACTATTATTGCATGGAACTTTTCTGATCAATGGTGGAATTTCCATAATCCTATAGAATAATTAAAATATGGTTATGAAATATCCATCAATATCTAAATATAAAGATCTAACTCATCATTTTTATGATGATGATTTTGAGAAATAAAAAAAATTATCCTTTTCTCATCAATAGATTTCTAAAACCATGATGTGAACTATGGGAATCTATTAGATACCATTGATGTTTGAACAATATGAAGCTTTACCAACTACATCTCATATTTAATGGAAAATTAATTTATAATATTCATCTCTAAAATTAAAATTAAATGTGTTGGATTGGTATTTTATCAATTACTACCCAAAGGTGGCTAGGCTTCTTCGTATGCTTTGTAAAATAACAAATAATTCCCATATAAAATTTTCCCATATTAAAACTGAATCAATCAATGGATGCAATATTTTTTATCTAATATATTTAGTATTTACCTAATAAGTAATATGAAATTTTGAAAAAACCAACATTATACCCCATCGAATAAATTCTAAAAAAAATTATTTCATGTCATTACACATTGCTTTTATAATAGTGATATATTCCATATAATAATAAATAAAATACATTAACATGTAATATCTCATCAAGTAAGGAATGAAAAAATGGTTTCGAAAATATAATAAATAATACAAGTCTTAAAGCCATCCTCATGGTATCTCGCTACCATTTAAAGAATTATTTAAAAGAACAAATTTAATTTTTGAAAATTAATCTTCCCACACTGTATACAAGAAATAAGTTTTTTCCACAGTTCTATAAAAATATCATGGTATCACATTGGATAATGAAAACCAATAATAGTTTGATAAATAATATCAATATTTAGTGTTCCTTATTTTTCCTCCAAAACCACTTTGTTATTTTATTTTTAATGAAAATCATCGACAATGATATTCTATTTATTAGTTATATATTCTAGAATAATATAAAAGGTTTACAAATAATATATCCATATAAATTTACTTGAATATATATAATTATGTGATGAAATATAATTAACAATTTTTTAATCAATTTCAACTATAAATGTTTCACCAAAAAAATTGTTATTCCATGTTTTCACAGCATGAAAATTAATCGGTAGCTTGACATTTTATATTGGATAATTCTTTTAATGTACCCTAAATTTTTGAGACCCCTATTAAAAAGTATTATTACATTATATGAAAACACAAAAAATTAAAATTAGTGAGGCATCCCAATGAATAGCATACCCATCATTAGGTTTTTATTGTATAACAAAAAGTTTTATTGTTAATATTCAACATAAATTTTTAAATGTCCTCTTGCATTTTGTGCTCCATTTAATGGATATTAACTTTTTAATCGAAGTAATCACTAGAGTTAATATTAATGAAAATCATATTCTAGATATCATTAATTCATAGACAACCATAAAAAATTATAATAATCACATAAAATATCTTATTCAATTCATGAATCCACTACATTGATCATCTCATGATTAACATAAACTCCTTTCTCTAAAATCATTTGGATATGGAATTTCACCTATAAAATACAAAAAAATTATATAATATTTCATATATTCAATTCTCCTAAAATATACTCCAAACAATATATTAATATCTATGTAGACCACTATGTTGTCACAAATACACAAGTGTTTAACTAAGATACACCATAAAAACATATTGAATTATATATCAAGTATTGTTCACATGATCTCTATAAAAGGTAGTTAGACCATTCATATAGCTAAATAGAATAACAAAATATAAATTATAGACCTATATATTATGTAATAAAATCTTTAGTATATCCTATTTCTTCACACTAAGTGAATGATATCTAGAAAAAATGTAATTTTTTTTAAACCAAATTGTACCTTTCATTTTATCAAACTAATCATCAATTATATGAACATGAATTTTTTTTAAATATACAATTATCTAAAATCCTATAATAAATAAATAAATTTAATTTTTAATCCACTTTTTTTATATATAGAATTAAATTATCCC
Organism: Viscum album; assembly: GCA_963277665.1. NCBI lineage: Eukaryota > Viridiplantae > Streptophyta > Magnoliopsida > Santalales > Viscaceae > Viscum > Viscum album. The sequence goes on along the minus strand of OY728119.1, from coordinate 412,757,811 downwards.
AAAGTGTTGAAATTTATATAATGAATCCTATAATATATATATATCATTTAATTGAATTTTTTATACCTTAGTTAATCTTTTCCTTTGTCATATAATGGAAGATATAAAATAGTTTTCCCAAAAAGTAGATCAATTAAAAAACTATACCGCATTATGTAGAATTAATATAATTTAATTTATAGGAAACATTTTTATTGAATAAAATATCCTCAATAAATATATAATAACAAGCTATTTTGATTTCCCACAACACCATTATCACTAAATGTTATTATGGAATTTCAAAACCAGTTATCCTAGTCCCATATCTTCTATAATTTACATCGCATTCACCTTTCAATCTATTAGACCCTCATATAGACTAGTGTATGATATATTTCAATGATATCAATAAATATGGTCATTATATACAATATAACAAAATATGACCATGCAGATTTTAAACAAGTACATGTTGATTAAAATAATAAGCCACAAATATTGAATCTTTTAAATTTGAATTTTTCTTGGTAGAAACTTTATTCCATTAATATCCATCACTTATATTTGAGTTTTAATGTAAATAAAATGCAGTATCATGTTCAAAAAAAAGAAAAAATAATCATCTACTCATTTGATAATAAATTTATTTGTATCATAAAAATCAAAAAATGTGTAAATGATAGTAAAATTAGTAAATAAGTGACATTTAATGTTATATTTTCCTACATATACATCTAATAGGTACAAAAATGTTGTATAATAATAACCTTAAGTTTTATTAGACTACAATTACCCACATTTTTTTAATTGAAAATGATAAAATTCTTAAATATTTATAGTTTCTATATGGACTCATCCTTAAAACATTACATAATCTTGAATTGAATGAATAATTCACATGGAGGATCTTTTTAGGTTTGAAGTTTTAGAGAATTAGGCCATAACTACTACATTACATCTCAAAAATTACAAAGTAGACACTTCTACTCAGTTTCCATTTTTTTCATTAAATAAAAAACTCTTGAAAAAAAGAGTAATATATAATTCCATGTTTTAGATAGCATGACTTTTCCTTGATCCCACCCTTGACCCTATTCATCTTTAAGTCCAGTGAAAAACATTTAAAAATATTGGATGAGTATAAAAATCTCATTAAGGTTTATAAAAAAAGAAATAAAACATTAGTTCATCAATACATACATAACATAATATCTTTAACATACCTCATGAAATCATAAGATTTATGAATAATACATAGTAATCACAAATCATAAAGGTTACTTTTAGAATCCATAACATACTTACGTTATAGAATTCACAACTACGTAGGGAGTTACATTTGGAATACCCATCACAGTATATTCCCTAAATCTCTTTGGAGAAAAATTCATGCTTACCTCTGTCATGTAACTCAATGCATTGGAGAGCTATCTCAGGCTCACCAGCCCAAGGTTTATCATGGAACCACCCATATAAGTAAATAATTCCCAAGAACTGTAACATATTCATAACACATAAAACAAGAATAAAATAAAGATAAAATTTCCAAATTTCTATAACAATATATCATTTAAATATATTGATATAACAAATACATTATCAAAACCATTTTAAATACCAAAATATGTAAAAGAGTATATGGTATTTATTTTCCTTTTAAAAACATTACATATTGTTAAGGAATCCAAAGATCAAATAATACTCGTGCCGGCGGAAAAGGTCATTGTCACCGCTTACGTTAAAAACAAACATTCGTTTTTTTCGTTTAGTAAAACACCTCATAGAAAAATATTCCCTTTGAATGAAATGAAAAGTAAAATGTGTTTATACACCGTATAAAAGAAATTCGTGTATAGAACAAAATATGCCTCAATGAAAGGAGATTGAGATGAAGTCCCTTACCTCGTGTCTGACTTGACCCGTTCATTCTTTAATCTCCCGAATAATAAACTAAAGTTAATTTATACTTGCTTAAGAACCTTTTTCAAGTTTATTATTCCTTTTATATCACTTATTACCATGTTATAAACATTATACAATTATTTAAGTTAATAATGGTCGTTTTTTCCTTATCTGGTACTTGAGTCAAAAATGAACTTCTTATAATTTAAGTTGTCCATGGGTCAAAATTCCATTACCTCAAAAATGATATTAATGATTTCGATATCATATATATCATATATATTGAGTATATATATATATGTATGTATTTATAATAGTACATAACATTTTTAGGTAAGAAATGAAATACACCGTTCATGGAGATTGTAGGTCGTACGTATTCATGAATGCTACTTTAATTTATATTTCATATTTAATGGAATGAAAAATTAATGATACATAGGTATATTATAATTCCATTATAATATTATATATAATTTCTGTAACTCAATCCTTTATACATTCCACGTATGGCATGAACGAGTCATATCACTTTGAGGGGGCGGTAGTCCGCACTTCCTCAAATGAAATTGTCATATTTACCCATTGTGGAAACCATAAAGGTATTCTATAAATGAAAAATAAAGAAGTATACAGAAAATATAAATATAATATATTATCACATTTAAATACAGTTTTATCTTAATGGCCACTATAAAGGTGGTAGGAGAAGATTGAACAATCATCATTTCTTGAGGTATTAGTTCACCGTCCACAGAAACGGTGTGTTCTTTACCCATTAGACGGAGGTATGTGTGAGTGTAGTTAAAATAATTCACATAAGAACAACCTAGTATATTTAGGATACTGTTTTGGTCATAAAAAAAGGAATAAAAAGAGTTTAGGGGGTGGAGAAGTAAAATAAAAGAGAAGAACTTAAGAGAAGATGTTACCTTTAAATCGGGTAACTCCCTTTGGTTTGAACCAAAAGGCTTCCTTGAAGTTCCTTATGCCTAAGTTAATACTTTTAGATGGAAGAGAGGGATGTTTGGAGATTAATTGGGTAGATTTTCAATAATTCAAGGGTCTTGAGAGGTGTGAGTAATGAGTTGGAGGTGAGGGCTTTTTATAAGGGGGACAAGGGGCTCTTTATGAAAATTTGATAATATTATTTTATTATATAATTATTTTCGGTTTCTAAAGGTCCAAAAATTATTAAAGTTAGAGATAATATGACTCTTGTTTGAAATAAAATCATCCAATAATATTGGACAGGTTTTGGATATTGTTTTAATTTTTAAAATCTTATTTATTTAAATCATTCATTAATGAGGTAAACACTACATCATTATTGTGTCATAAATAATTTATTTATTTGATGTCTAAAAATTATAAATAAAATAACATGGTATAGGAAATATTTTTAGCTTTAAAATGAATATTTATAGTCAAATATATCAATTATATAACCCTACATTAAATTTTTTTTAGCAAAATAATACATTTTTATGATGTTTTTATTTTTACTTTAAATAAAAGTTATTAATGTCATTATCTTACCCAAATGGCTTTCAAAATCCACAAATCTCACCCAAGGATTTTATTGGACGTCCATGACTCGTAAAATAAAGTTAGGATAAGTTTTAAGATAATTTTATATTATTATAATATTATTTTTACCTTGAATTACCCTATTTACCATTAATCACGGTAAATAAAAGTCGAAATTTACTATTCACTCAAAATTATTTTTATCTTATTGAACCAAATTTTACTTACTGATAACAACCATATATGTCGTATTTTCAAAATTCAATTCATAGAAGCGGTAAAATTTAATTTAAATGAAACAGTCGACTATTTAGTGTTTTCACTATTCATCAAAAATTGAAGGTTTTCAAAAAAATACCAAAAATTAATCCTAAGCTATATTTGATATTATGAATTCAAAAATGATGCCTATTTTATCAAATTCAAAACATATAACTTGCATTAATGAATTTTAAATTAATTCCCATTGTCAAAACAAAAAATGTGTTTTTTAGATATAATAACTATCAAAAGATTGACACTTGTTTGTGTCCAATTTCAAAGTGAAATTACTTCCAATGACTAACATTGGATTAAATGGTAAAAATATAATCTAATTACACTTTAAAACCAATTATAAAGATAATATAACCATATAAATAAATTAGATTAAATGGTAGTTTTGAATTAAAATAAAATATTTTTTACTATTCATTAAAAATGAATTTTATCAGAAAAATACCAAAAAATTACCAAAAGTAAATTTTTATGTTCTGATTCTATAGAATAATTTTATTTTGTCAAATAGAACATATAAAAGTGATAAAAAATATATGTAAAAATGGTTTTCCATCAAAAGGCGGTAAATCAACCTTTTAAAAAATATTAGACTATTTGTGCTTAAAATTAGATTCATTCTCATTTTAAGCCTCTAGCTTTTATTGAATAAATATAAAAACAATTAACAAACATGTATAATCATATTTTAGTTAGTTATATTCATTCCCTCCATTACAATAGCTAAGCGTTAACTACCATTTAAAATAATATTATATTATTATTTTTTAGTATGACTCATCATTGTGTGCAACATAAGATTTCAAAGAAACCAGTTGTTGCGTATTGGGTATGCCATCGAACAAAACATCCCCTTTAAAGTAAACTTAATATTTAATTCACTAATATTAATAAATATATAAATGTATTATTCTCTATTTACTTGGGATGTTACATCCTTCCCCCCTTTTGGAAATTACATCCTCACAATTTTTATTCACTTCTCAAATAAGTGGGGGTATTTATCCCTTATATCATTTTCATATTCCCACATTTCCTCTTCAACCATATGGTTTTCCCACAAAACATTTACCTAATGAATTACCTTATTCTGCAACACTTTCTCTCTATGGTCAAGAATCTGGACTAGTTGTTCCTCATAAGAGAGATTCTCTTCCAACTGAACTACCTATGGGCTCAAAACATGAGATGAATCTGGCATATACTTTCTCAATATTGAAACATGAAAAACATTATGTACCTAGGATAAACTTGAAGGTAAAGCAACTTTGTACGCAACGAATCCAACTTTCTCTAGAATTTTATATGGTCCAATGAACCTCATATTCAGCTTTCCCTTCCTACCAAAACGCGTCACACTTTTCCATGGAGAAACTTTGAGAAAGACATGATCACCAACCTCGAAAGATAGATCCTTCCTCTGGTTATCTGCATAAATTTTATGTCTGCTCTGAGTTGTTCTCATGTGCTTCTGAATCAACTTATCTTTTTCTACCATCTCTTCTACCAATTCTAGTCCCATCAACTTCCTTCAACCTACTTCATCCCAAAAAGATTGTGTTCGACACTGTTTCCCATATAATTCCTCAAATGGAGCCATCTATATACTGGAATGAAAAGTGTTATTATAAGAAAATTCAACCAAAGAAAGATGTTGGTCCCAACTTCCCTGGTAATCCATTAAGCAAGAACGTAACATATCCTCCAAGGTCTAAATTGTTCGTTCTGACTGCCCATCTGATTGAGGATGAAAAGTTGTACTAAAATTTAATTCAGTACCCAATGAATTCTTAAGGCCTTTCCAAAAGATAGAAGTAAACCTAGGATCACAATCAGATACAATGGACAGGGTAAATCTATGCAACCTGACTATCTCTTTAACATACAACTGAGAAAGTCGATCTAGAGACAAATTATCTCAAATAGGAAGGAAATGAGTAGATTTATTCAATCGATCAACAATAACCCAGATTACATTTTTACCTCGAGATGTCTTTGGTAATCCCACAACGAAGTCAATGGATATATTTTCCCATTTCCACTCTTGAACCGGTAAAGACTGAAGCATCCCTTTAGGTAACTGTCTCTTTGATTTAACCTATTGACAAATCAAACACTTCACAGTAAATTCCGAAATATCAATTTTCATTCCATCCCACTAGTAATACTCTTGAAGATATCTATACATCTTAGTACTGCCATGATGAACTAAAAATAGAAAACTATGTGCTTCACATAACAACTCATTCTTCAACTGTGAATCACAAGGCACGCATAATATCTTTCCAAATCTAAAAATACAATCATTATCAATGTTAAAATCAGGAAACTTACCTTCTGAACCAACTCTACCTTTTTCTACAACTCAATGTCTTCCTTATATGCTTTCTTAATTCTATCTGATAGAGATGATTTCACTGACACCTGAAAAAAAATAATGGGATTTCCTGTACCAACAACTTCTATGCCAAATTTCATGAAATCAAAAACCAAAGGATCTCATTCCAAATGTAGCATGGTTAATGAAGTATTACTTTTTCGACTCAAGGCATCAGCCACTTTATTTTTTTTCCTAGATGGTAATGGATCCTGCAATCATAATCCTTGATTAATTCCAGTCATCTCTTTTGTCTCATGTTCAATTCTTTTTGAATGAATATATGCTTCAAACTTTTGTGGTCAGTATAAATTTCACATTTTACTCTATACAAATTTTGCCACCAAACTTTTAAAGTAAATACAACAGCAGGTAATTCCAAATCATGTGTTGGGTAATTTAACTCATGAGGTTTCAACTGATGTGAAGCATAAGTTATTACCTGATCATTCTATATAAGTACACAACAAATTTCTTTCAATGAAGCATCAATATAGATAACAAACTCACCATTTCTGGAAGGAAGTTCCAAAACTGGAGCATTCACCAATCTTCTTTTCAATTCCTGAAAACAATAATCACATTCTTTTGTCCAAATGAACTTAACACATTTTTGAGTTAACTTAGTCATTGAACTAGATAACCGTGAAACATTCTCAACAAACCTTTAGTAATAACCTGCTAAACCAAGAAAACTATGGATCTCAGTTATATTTTTGGGTCTTGGCCATTCTACAGTAACTTTTTTTAGCAGGATCAATAGTTATTCCATTTTTTGAAACAATGTGATCGAGGAAATAAATTTGCTGTAACCAAAACTCACACTTTCTGAATTTCCCATACAGTTTCTTTTATTTTAAGGTTTGTAATAAAACCCTTAAATGACTTTCAAGCTCTTCTTTTCTTTTAGAATAAACCAAAATATCATCAACAAACACGACTACAAATTTATCCAAAAACTCGGGGAACATTCTATTCATAAGATCCACGAATATAGTAGGTTCATTGGTTAACCCAAAAGTCATAACTAAAAATTCATAATGGCCATATCTAGTACGAAACGCAGTCTTTAAAATGTCTTCTTCCATTACTTTCAACTTATGGTACCCCAAAGTCAAATCAATCTTCAAAAAATACTGAGCTCCCTGGAGCTGATCAAACAAATCATCGATATGAGGAAAAGGATACTTCTTCTTAACAATGATGTTATTCAATGCTCTATAATCAATGCAAAGTCTCATTGAACCATCTTTCTTTATAACAAACAATACAAGAGCACCCCATGGTGATGTTCTAGGTCAAATGAAACTTTTATCTAATAACTCCTGCAATTTCATCTTTAACTCTAAAAGTTCAATTTGAGACATTTGATAAGGGGGTTTTGAAATTGGCTTAGCATTAGGAACTAAGTCAACAGTAAATTCAACTTCCTGATTAGGTATAATACCCAAAAACTAATCAAGAAAAACATTAAGGTACTCATTTACCACTAGCACATCATTAATCTAAACAGTTCCTTTGTTTTTAATAATATGTGCAAGGTAACATTCATTTCTATCTTTTACTAGCTTCTCAGCTTCCTGATATGTTATCAAAAGTAAGTGTTCATTCTTGTATACAAACTGAAAATTTTTCTAAAAAGAAACCTCTTTAGCTCTACATTCAATCTTATCATGATAAACAAAAATCTAATCCATACCCAAAATAACATCAAACTCTTCTAGAGGCAAAACAATAAGGTTTTTAGGTAGATTTTTTCTACACACAAGGACAGGAATGTTCTTATAATTTCTTTTTGCCTCAACAATTACTCCTGGTGTTTTTACCATAAGTTCAAGATTCATATCTTAAGATGGAATTCCAAATTTACTAGAAAACTTCTCAAAAATGAATGAATGTGTAGACCCTGAATTAAACAACACATTGGAATAATCGGAACAAACAAACAGTGTACCTGATACTACTTCATTTGATGGCCCAACATCTGCTGAAGTAGATGCAAAGGATTTCACCACCCCTTTCTGCTTGTAGTCTGGTTTCCTTCCCTCAGTTGAGTTCTTCTTTGGACACTCATTTGCATAATTAACCATTTCATTTAACTTAAAACATTTTACTGATTATAAATCAGATTTTTTCTAACCATTACCTTGATCTTTTTCAGTGAAATTATGAGCCCTATGTCCCATTTTACCACATCAGTAGCACTTACCATAATTCAAAATACATTCCCCAGCATTATTTTTTCCACAATTTTCACAAACTGTAAACTTAAGTTTCTTACCATCATACATTTTTGAAGAGTTATTCCCTTTCATCTTCCACCTCGACCACTTATTCTGTTGTTTTTCAAAGAACACATGATCATCGAAAAACTCCATTTCCACCTTCTCCGCACATCAAACAAGTTTTTCATAACTTTTGAACTCACGAGAAGCTAAATCCCTTTGATACTTTGGCTTTAATCCTGAGTAAAAATAGTTGATTTTACTATCAAGATCTCATATGAAATTTGGATCATACCTTTTCAGTAGAGTGAATTTTTCTTCATAAGTAGCCACTAAGTCATCCTCTTGCCTCAATTCGAGTAATTTTTTCCCATCCTAAGACGAACCACCTTAGGAAAATATTTCTTAAGAAACATACATTTGAATTCATCCCAATCAACAGTATTAATCTCCTCACTATCCCTGATATTTTTCACCATCGACCACCACTGATCGTCTTCACCTTCAAAACGGTAAACAGCAGGACTAAACTTTTTTTGTTCTGAATAGCCCATGACATCAAATAAAATTTCCAATGCTTTTATCCACCCTTCTACTAGCCCAGGGTTAGATGATCCTCTAAATGATGGGGGATGTTGCCTCATGAAGTGCTCCACTACTGACATGTTCCTATATGGTTGATCTGGATGATCTTGTGCACGGATACCACCAACATTTATAGCCTGATTCAACTGTTCCATCACTGCAAAAAACTGTTCAGTTCCGATTCCAACCATCTCAGGTTGCTGATTTGGAAGGTTGTCTTCCTTTTGATGTTGTCCCATCATAGCAGCTCTATTTCCTCTTCAAAAAACCATTCTGAACATAGAAATATCTTGGTTGAATCAACATGGTAATCTGTAAATGCTATATCATTTCAATCTTAACATAAATTAATTTAACAATATCTTAACTTCTAAAGTTTTCTAAATCGACCTTTCATACCAACTATAAGGACCCAGCCTTAAAACATTACATAATCTTGAATTAAATGAATAATTCACATTAAGGATATTTTTAGGTTTAGTGTTTTAGAGAATTAGTCCATAACTATTACATTACATCTCAAAAATTACAAAGTAGATACTTCTACTCAGTTTCCATTTTTTCATAAAATAAACAAACTCTTGAAAAAAAAGAGACATGTCTAGTTTCATGTTTTAGATAGCATGACTTTTCCTTGATCCCATCCTTGACCCTATTCATATTTATGTCCTATGAAAAACATTTCAAAACATGGGATGAGCATAAAAAGCTCAGTAAGGTTTATAAAAAAATGAAAGAAAACATTAGTTCATCAATAATTACATAATATAATCTCTTTAACATACCTCATAAAATCATAAGATTTTTAAATAACACATAGTAATAAAAAATCATAAAAGTAAATTGTAGCATCCATAACATACTTACATTGTAGATTTCACAGCTACATAGGGAGTTACATTTAGAATACACATCATAGTATATTCCCAAAATCTGTTATGAGAAATATTCACATTTACCTTTTTCACGTTACCCAATGCATTGGAGATCTATCTCGGTCTTACCCACCTTAGGTTTATCATAGAACCACCCATATATATAAACAATTCCCAAGAACCATAACATATTCATAACACAAAAAACAAACATAAAATAAAGAAAAAAATTCCACATTTCAATCACAAAATATCATTTAAATATATTGACAGAACAAATCCATTATCAAAACCATTTTCAATACCAAAATATGTAAAAGATTATATGGTATTTTGTTTCCTTTTAAAAACATTACGACTTGTTAAGGAAGCCAAAGATCAAATAATACTCGCGGCAGCGAAAGAGGTCATTGTCACTGCTTACGTTAAAAAGAAACATTCTTTTTTTCGTTTAGTAAAAAGCCTCATAGAAAAAGATTCCCTATGAATGAAATAAAAATTCCAAGGTGTTTATGCACTGTATAAAATAAATTCATGTATAGAACAAAATATGCCTCAATGAAAGGAGATTGAGATAAAGTCCCTTACCTCGTGTCCGACTTGACCCGTTTGTTCTTTAATATCCTGAATAATAAACTAAAGTTATTTTATACTTTCTTAAGAACCTTTTTTAAGTTTATTATTACTTTTATATCACTTATTACAATGTTATAAACATTATGAAATCATTTAAGTTAATAATGGTCGTTTTGTCGATATTTGGTACTTGAGTCGAAAATGAACTTATTATAATTTAAGTTGTCCATACGGTCAAAATTCCGTTATATCCAAAATGATATTCCTGATTTAGATATCATATATATCATATATATCTAGTATATATATGTATTTATAATAGTACATAACATTTTGAGGTAAGAAATGAAATGCACCGTTCATCGTGATGGTAAGTTATACGTACGCATAAACGCTACTTTCATTTCTATGTCATATTTGATGGAATTAAAACTTAATGATACATAGATATGTTATAATTATAGTATAATATTATATATAATTTCAGTAACTCCATCATTTATATGTTCCACGTATGGCATGAATGAGTCATATCACTTTGATGGGGCGGTAGTCCGTACTTCCTCAAATGAAATTATCATATTTACCCATTATGGAAACCATAAAGGTATGCTATAAATGAAAAATAAAGAAATATAGTGACAATATAAATATAATATATATAACATGTAAATATAGTGTCATATTAATGTCCACCATAATAGGTGGTATGAGAAAATTGAACAATCATCGTTTCGTGGGCAGTAGTTCGACATCCATAGAAACAGTATGTTCTTTACCCATTAGACGGAGGTGTGTATAAGTGTAGTTCGAATACTTCTCATAAAAACAACCTATTATATTTAAGATACTATTTTTTTATAAAATAAAGTAATAAATATATTTTAGGGGGTTGGAGAAGTAAAATAAAAGAAAAGAATGTTACCTTTAAATTGGGTAACTCCCTTTGGTTTGAACCAAAAGGCTTCCTTGAAGTGCCTTATGCCTAGGGTAAGGCTTCTAGGAGGAAGATATGAATGTGGGAGTCTTAATTTTGTAGATTTTGGACGAGAAAATGGGATTTATAGGTGTTAGTAATGGGTTAGAGGTGATGGATTTTTATAAGGGAGAGGAGGGGCTCTTTAGGAAAGTTTGAAAATATTATTTTATTATATAATAATTTTCAGTTTCTAAAGGTCCAAAACTTATTAAAGTCAAATATAAGATGAATCTTGTTAGAAATAAAATCATCCAATAATAATTGGATAGGTTTCGGATATTATTTTTATATTTATAATCTTATTTATCTAAATCATTCATTAATGAGGTAAACACTGTATCATTATTATGTCAAACATAATTTTATTTATTTGATGTCCAAAAATTATAAATAAAATACCATGATATAGAAAATATTTTTTGAATTAAAATGAATATTTATAGTCAAATATATCAATTATATAACCCCACATTAAATCATTTTAGCAAAATAATACATGTTTATGATATTTTTATTTTTACTTCAAATAAAAAGTTGTTAATGTCATTATCTTACCCAAATGGATTTCAAAGGGAAAAAATCTCACCCAAGGATTTTATTGGTCAGACATGACTCGTCCAATAAGGTTAGGATAAGTTTTAAGGTATTTTTATGGTATTATAATATTATTTTTACCTTGAATTACCTTATTTACCTTTAATCGCGGTAAATAAAAGTCAAAAGTTACTATTCACCAAAAATTATTTTTATCTTATTGAACCACATTTAACTTAATGATAATAAACATGTATATAGTATTTTATAAATTCAATTCACATAAGCGATAAAATTTCATTTAAATGAAAATGTCAGTTGTTTAACTACTACTCAGTGTTTTCAATATTCATCAAAAATTGAAGGTTTTCTGAAAAATACCAAAAAAGCAGCCTAAGATATATTTGATATTCCAAATTCAAAAATGATTTATATTTTACTAAATTAAAAACATTTAAGTTTAATTAATTAATTTAAAATTAATTCTCGTTATCAAAACAAAAAGCGTGTTTTTTAGAAATAATAACTATCAAAAGATTGACACTTATTTCTGTCCAATTTCAAAGTGATATTACTTCCAATGAAAAAAATTAGATTAAATGGTAAAAATATAATATAATTACACTTTAAAACCGATTAAAAATATAATATATCCATATAAATAAATTAAATTAAACGGAAGTTTTGAATTAAAATACAATATTTTTCATTATTCATTAAAAAATGAATTTTATTAGAAAAATACCAAAAATTTACCCAAATTAAATTTTGATGTTTAGATTATAAAGAAGAATTTTATTTTGTCAAATAGAGCATATAAAAGTTATAAAAACTAGATTTAAATATGGTTCACCATCAAAAGGCGATAAATCGACCATTTAATGAATATTAGACTATTTGTCATTAAAATTAGATTCATTCACATTTTAAGCCTCCAAATTTTATTGGATAAATGTAAAAACTTTTAAAAAACATGTGTAATCATATTTTAGTTAGTTATATTTATTCCCACCATTACAACGTCTAGGTGTAAACTACCATTTAAAATAATATTATATTATTATTTTTTGTACGACTCGACATTATGTGCAAAATAAGATTTCAAATAAACCAGTTGTTGCATATAGAGTATTCCATTAAACATATAATACCCTTTAAATTAAAATTAATTATTAATTTACAAATATTAATAAATATGAGAATGTATTATTCTTTATTTACTTGGGATGTTACAATTTCATTCCATGTGAAATGTGACAATTTATAAAAGTTGGTCTATTGAGACTTGGAATGGTAGTGAGGTGATATTGGTGTCTAATTTAAACTAAACATGTCAATAGAATAAGTATATTTTCGAAGTACTAATCTAGTTGTCAAAAAATCACATACCTAAAATAGTTTTGATGATGTCATGTGAAATATATCATGATGTGGTCAAGTAATCCACATTAAAAATACCACGTATTCATGTCACTATGTATCATATGGTAATGAATTAGTGATTCTCAACAATTTCATGTTACCATCCCATGGTTGAATCATCATGTATATACGTTTTCCCACTACAATAACAATCAAATATATTAAACTAAGTGAAATTTCTATAAACAAGGAGTTTCATAAGAATAAAATTTTATTCCATAGCCTCTTTACTCACAATCATGATATTTTATTCAATGAAAAACATTTCAATACTCAATCATTTATCAATTCTAAACCCTAAATAAAATATCCAAGAAATACATTATTCACCAATTGTTATTTTGTGGAAACATTATTCCAATTTCATATATATGGTGGTATAGTCCATCATTATTATATACACCTAATATGTTCCAAAGAAATAACTATACTTTAATACATCATATATCTAATGGTATAAATGTTGCCTAAACATATTTTTAGAACCTTACCAAATATTATATTCATATATTTCTTTTGTCTTGACCAAATCCCATCACTCTTGTTCATGTCCCTAATATATATAATCTATTATGTTAATATTTACATTTCTTAAAGTATTAGTGACGTCCATGATATTATTGATTCTCTTTAACTAATGTATATTTATAATAGGCAAAAAATCACAATGGTGGTTATCATATTTGAACATTTAAATTCATATGAAATATCCAACAAATCATTTATAGTTAGAAGATACACCCCCAATAACCTAATATTATCATTTAGAATCCCTCAAGAACCATTGATTCTATAATGGATCATTATATAGTAAATTCTCACCATATTCCACACATAGGTTCAAAATAATTATCTTAGTGAAATCACACTATAATACCCCTGGGAAATTATTCTAAATCTAATAATAAGATAAATATCATGATTACAATAATTTATATAGGAACTTTTCAGTGTTTTCTAAACTATAAAATTAAAATATCCACAACTATACATCATGAATCCACCCATGCCAAAAGTATCTACTTTAATTCGTGAATTGATCATCAAAACTTGGTATTTCAACCATTACACAATAAAACTAGTTTTAAATTCTACATTTTCAATGATCATATTCAAAAACTAGATGTTGAAATACTATTCATAGTGAAAATAAAATATTTTTTAAAATAATTCAACCATGATTTTTTTATACATGAATTATTATATGATATATGATATTACCTTTTTCCGTTAACCTATAATGAAAATAAATTATAATTAATACATGAAACCATAATTTTTTTTTAACCGCATGGAAAAAAACATATGTTAGTTATTCACCGTTACTCATATATATGTTTGTTATTTATTTATACATGTAATTCATAAGTCATGTGTAAAAATATATCTATTCCTACCCACCAAAATGAAGAAAATAAAAACCATTTGTAATATCCTTACCTGACCTATGGCCAATCAACCTCACCCCCAAGTCATGTAGGAATGCTACAAGTTCTCAGTTGTGTCCCCTAGACCACACATGTCTTGAAATAAATTCTTTGTCTCTATAAAAAAACATTTTGTAATGGTTTACTATTATATATATTATATTAATTATATAAAAATTATATAAAATAATTTACATGAGTCTTTCATATGTCATACATTACCAATTTATAGATATATATATATATAATGAATTGTATCAACGATCATATATGATTCATGGATAATCCCTCTAAAATTAAGAAAATATATTTAAATAACATAACATTTTTTAAAAGTTTATACAACCCAAAATGTAATGTTTACATGGTCACAAATTGCGACTCCTAATAAATTGAGCCGAAATAACTCCTCGATGCCTCTAAAAAAACCCCTCAGTTATCCTATTACCCAGAATTCCATCCATATGTATCTCTACCACTATGGATACATGACACTGATAGTGACATTTTTTGTCTTTTAATTATATGGGTAGTTCAACATAAAATCTACTCATCCAAAAATTTGAAATGTAATGGGATATTACAAAAACCAAATCGATTTCCATGAGACTTCCCCATGAAACTCATGTATATGAAAATCAACCAAACATTATGGGTATTTCATAAACATGACATAACCCATACTAATTTATATAAACAAAATTATGAGTTTAAATTTGATAAAAAAAATTGTATTGTCAAAAATCAAACTCATGTTTTTTTAAAAAAAATCATACCACAGACACAATCATAATTTTTTATTAACAAATAGTGGGAACATAAAACATATTGTTGGAAACCAACAGAACATAGTGGTATGTCCTATTTAGGTGTGTACCACTACCTAAGTAATTTCTATCCTCCCCATAAATATTAATTAATATCCCAAAAAATCTAATAATATAACCATAACAACATGGACGAGGTACCCACACTGATGTTATATTTTCAATACCATTAATGTGGCTGAAGAAAATAAACCCAAGAAATAAAAAACTTAATAACATCAATCATACTACTTAATTCAAACAATAATAATAATATAAAAACTAAATTATCCTTTCTCCCAAATTTATAATAATCATACAGACAATAATAAATCCAAAACAATCTTTATTGTATAAAAATTACACACTAAAACCCCTTCAGAAATAGAAAAGAAATAAAAATACCATATTTTAAAAAATATAAATGTTTTTAATGAAATTATCATATTCAGGAATAATTTATTTCCCAAAAAATAATTTTAAGAAGATTCCACCATCATTTACCCTTTGACAGAGTAGTATCATGATACAAATCAATTGATCCACTTCCATTATTCCCTTGGTTAACATGTAGATAATAATTCCCCAAATCAATTAAAACTCAATATTATGTTTTTTAGCAAACCTTAATTATTTTTATTTTCTTGTGGATAAAACAAAAACAATGAAAATAGGATTTATTCAAAAGTAACATTTATTTTATCTAGAATCTAAGAAAGTATAGATCCAAGAGTGTTGAATTCCAGAGTATAGAATCCCCATGAATATCCAAAAATCACTATAAAGATAAGAGATCCAAATTATAGGGATTTAAACAGACCAAAACACAAAAAATATATTAAATAGATAATATTTGGGAGGTATTTTATATTTATTAATATCATGAAAACATGATCCCAAGGACCGTGCAGTGATAATGGAACATTTTCTCTCTAAAAAAATGTCATGTATACACAGTTAATAAGAAAGATCCCTCTGAACATTCATTTACTATATAGACCCACTATCTCTATAAAACATCTATAAATGTTTTTATATTGATATTTTTATAAATTACTTACCGAAAAACTCTACTATAATAAAAAAATCAATTATATTTCCCTAAAACCACCAATTGATAAAATATATTGAATAAAATTACTTCAAGAATGAAAAACTGAAATTTCATTTATAAGGAGTTAAAATACTAATCAAAATACTTTTTATTAATATAACACTACACTGAACAAATAGTAAAATGTAGCGAATACATATGATCCTTATACGAAATAATATATAAATACTTAAAACAAAATAGGTGGATCTGAAAGGATTTAAAATATGTTATATCATTAATTATCATTCCATAATTTAAACAATAATGTTTATCCCCTTAATCCTCTAATATGATATAAAAATTAAAAATATAAAAATACATAACACCTCATCCCCCACCTAATAGATGTATTAACATTTTCAACTTCATGAAAAGAAAATTTATTTATCAATACATTTGGATAATTGATGGTAACCAATTGTTAACGTCAATTTATAGAAAAAAATTTCATTGATCCACATGAAATTTCACAGTTCGGAAAAAAATTTATATACATAAATTGGTAACGTTATTCTCATGATAAAATTATTTTTTCAATATAATGTAACCTCTCCCTTTGGATGAAAAACTGATGTAAAAAAATATTCCAATTCACACTAATGGAAAAAGATATTTTTTCTCAATTTTTAATAATTTAAAACTCTTTATTTTATCATGTTTTCTTGATTGATGGTAAACATTAATAAGTCCTCCAATATAAGAAATTATAAATAAGAATAAGTGTTATATGTTTGGAGAGAAAACGAAATTACTTTATTCACCACCAATACATAGAAACTAATTAGGACTAAAAATAAAATGTAAACATAGAAGAAAAATCACAAAACAAACTATTTTTTATTACATTTTTTTGGATTAGTCAACAACTTATTCTAGGGGTTTAAATCTCTTTTCCTCACAAGGAAATCTATATTGATAATGTTTCATAAATGATAGTGGCTAATAAGAATAAAAAAAATTACAAAAAATAATTACAAACTATAAACCTAATAATACTAGATGTGGTACTCTATTGAATTTTAAGGAAAAAATAAACAATAAACATTAAATAAGCTTCATCCAGATCCATATATGTAAAACACATACTTGATATAATCTATTCACTTTCATTATCATGATACAAAAGGTTTATTTATAATATAATCATCTCATTCTATGAGGAACTAGACTAAGGGAATTTCATATTTGGATAATTATACCATTATCCCAAACATTATTAATGTCCCTTAACACCACCACCATCAACATCCATTTTAAATAAATAAATTATAATAACAATTTGATAGATTTATTTTTCTTGAATATACTATATGTTCAATTTTTTATTATATTTGAATGTATTAAATCAAATTCAAGGTTTATATCACTCATGGTTGGATATGTAATTATTCTTTAATGTATAACATCACTTATATTATCACTATATTCCTTAACAATATATTCATTTGAAATATTATACCATTAGTAACAATCCACAATGTAATTTTTAAATATATATTAACTTCTGATCATTCTTTTTTCCTTTACCATGTTTTTTCATTTGTATAGTACATAACATCATTCATCCATTAAATTCATGTAGGAAGCATAATATTAACCTCATTGTTCTTTCATAAATGTAGAAAATAGAGAATGTAAATTTTTAAATACCTTTATATATAAACTAATACATATAATAATATTCTAAATTTTTTTAACTTTGGTTATATAGAATCTCCATGAAACAAAACATCAAAAAATTATCTTTTCTAAGATCTTGATTTCTTCTATTTTTTCCATATCATAATTGTTGATCACTATTATGTGTTTTAGTTGTTCACATAAAACTTCATACTTTATAAGAAATATCTCTTTTACCCTAATAAATTTTATCCCCAAAATTATATTTAATATTTATAAATGTTGCTTTATTTTGGAACACTTCTAAGAAAATTATCATGTTTTTCACCGATATCCTTTCATATGAGCTCTTCAACACTATCTTCTTCTGAAATTAAAAGAATATATTGTATCATTACTAAAAATATATATTATATGTAATTTTATATGAAAACCACATGATTAATCATTGAATAAAAAATCTTCATCAAATTTTGTTTAACTAAATAATAATTAAATATTTAAAAAATTCCATTAATATTGATCTATAATTTATCTACATGTATTTTATCTAGTGTTAAGTCTCACTATAGATTCATATTTTCCTCCATGAATTAAAATTTTGAAAATAATTATATCAAAATATAATTTTAATTATCTTCTATAAACATCAAAAAATCTACTTATTTTATAAATAAATGATCATCTAAATTACTTATGTTTTATGTAAACATTCTATTCAATTTAAAAGATGTTTTATCATAAAAATAATAATATAAATGTGTGAGATATTGAAATATGAATTTTTATGATAATTTATTAATATTAGTTTAAATTATTAGAAGAAACATAACATTGACTAGTGAATATTGATACAATAATAATTCCAAATTAATGTACTAATAATTTGAAAAATGTATATAATATCATGAATTAGTTTACGACATTGAGGTAAAAATACAAAACCTTCACTAAATTTGTATTTATTTTTCTTATGGATATTCTTGGATGAAATTGCATTTTCAATATTCATATAAACCTTGTCTTAAATTAGTTTGTTATAATATATGTTGAGATAGTGAATCTTGGATTAAATAATATCCTCTTAAGTAATTTTGTAATCAATGTATTGTGTAGTTATTCCCCTTTTACATCAAGGCATCATCATTTTATTCACTATATAGTTTCCCTTAGTGGAGTATCATGTAAAATTGTTTTTTCGTGATTTTACATTTTTTAATAAATTTTTTAGATATCTTATTTTTTATAAATTAAAATCATTATTGATGATAAATGATCTAGATATGTCTTGATCTAAGAAGAAAATGAATGAAAATTCTTGAACCCTAATTCAATTTCTCTCTTAGGGTGTGTTAGGGACCTCTAGTTGAATTAAGTTGTTTGAGTGATGTAATTTTTATCATGATGAATATATCTATAAGTATTATTTTTATTTTATTTATTTTGAATAAAATATATTTGTTTCTTAGTTTGAATTCTATGATTATCATATCCTGAAGAAAAAAAATGAAACCTAATTTACAATTTCTTGGACATGATTTTATTTCTTCTATATTTCATGAAATAAATATAAGTGACTCTATATATTTGTTTATTTCAAAAGTATATATATCATTACATAAAAATAACAACATGGTAAAAAACATCATATGTAGAGAATTTTAATTATATATATATTTAATTATACTCACATCTAAAAATGTGATATGGGATGAAGTAATTAATATCTATGAATTGGATAAATATTTAAGGATGTGTGGTTATAGGTTCTTTAAAACATATTTGATAATTTGACAATGAATTCCTGGGAAATCATTGATGGATTAATTAACTATATAATTTAGTTTGTTGAATACATTCAGTGTATTAGTGATGAGATGAGGGATATTGATATCTGAAGGAAAATTTATACATGATTACTAACAATATATAATCCAACGGTGCAAAAAATAAAAAAAGAAATGTGATATACCTACCAATTGATTTTTTACGTAGAATTTTTATAGATTAGTAAAATCATGTGAAATTGATAATTTTATCAATTCATCAATGTAAATTTTATTTTTTTTCTATGTAGAAACTTGTTTTAAATGATAGTGAAGATTTAAATGTTGATATCATTGGAGAGTTCATTTCACATATGGAATGTAAAAATATTGACTCTGAAATATTACTTTTACACTAAGTAAAATGTTAAATAATATTTTTTGAGTAAGGTAAAAAGTATAAGTTAAATTCCAATTCCCCTAGAAACTTAATATTTATATATCAAAAATAAAAAATATATTATATCAATCCCCCATAAAAATTTAAAAATAATGGACTATCTCCAAAAAAGTGTCTCGAATGGGAAAAATAGAATGTATTGAAATCCAAAACATTAGTTTTACCCTAGGTGGGATATAATCTTTTTTGAAATTGTGAATATCAGTATATTTCTAATTTTAGTGGGACATAAGATAAAATAAATTAAAAAATTAATTTAATTTTTAATTATCTATTATGTGGTTAAACCTAAAATTATTTCTATATAATCCTCATTATAAAATTTATTGAGGATTATATTTATAAAATTAGTAGATTAATAGTCATAGTGTGAGATTCCATGGGGGGAATCATTGAAACCCCTTGTATTGATTATCATGGATAATGATAAACATGGAAGATGGATTCAACTTTATAGATACATATTCATTTTTCACCAATGATCGATATATCATTCATTTATGGATTTTTCTTTAATTGGTAAATTCCTCATTCTTAAAGGTTTTGAAGAAAAAAATAAATCATTTAGAATTAATTCATGGATTTTACATTGCTTAGTTAAACTGTTTTTTTTTCATATAATATAAAATATAATGTTTATTTTAGTTATGAATCATTCATGACTTTTTCTAATCTTAGTTTTATATATCTAATGTTTGATAATATTAACATGTAATTCTCTAGTTCTTGGACTTTTAGGTTTATGGATTTATCTAACCTTACAATGTATATTTCACTATAAATTATTCATTGAATTATTGTTTGATTGTTTTCATTGACTAATTACCATTGCATGAATGATTTTTAGTTCTATAGATTAAAGTTACAATTTCTTTAATATATTTTTAGTATGATGGTGATTCCAGGTTGATGATGCAAATATGAGGGTGAATCGAAGTTTATGGTTTCATGATATGAAGCATGAAGATGAAACACATAGATACAAAAATTGTTTTTATGAAATAAGTTGATGAAATATGGCCACTAATGATGTCATCACATTAGATAACACAAATGGAAAACACTTTGGATTGTAATTGTAGTATAAGTGAAGGATATTGTTTCGTGGAAGAAAATGTGTTGAAGAATCTAGAATTTATGAGTTTTTACTGACTATACATTGTGTAGTCCTGAATATCACAAATCATGTAGCCCTCTATATGTAAAGGCCGGGGTTTATGTATAAAAGTAAATATCACATTCCATGTTTGGGAACAACACAATGGGTCAACCTTAGTTGGGGAGCTAAACATGTTTAGTGATTAAAAGAAAAATAAGTCATACACCATGTGTTAAAGTAAAAAACATGTACTTTAGAGAGTATATATATATAGGTAGATGACACATACCCATGTACTTGGACCAAACTAAAAATGAAGTGGGCCATTCAAACACTCCATGTACAAAGTGAAGAAAAACTTTTGGGAGAGGGAAGGAAATGTATAGGATTGAACATAGTTATACAGGCCATGTACCCCTAGAATACATTTTAAAAACTTGAATATTTATTAATGAAATTCCCATTTTAATTGAGTAAATTCCTTATAGTTCTAAAAACCCATTTACTACTATACTTATTTTGGACCAATTAAAACATATATCATGTCATATTTAAAATATAATTAAGAATCTTAGATATTGATAATATTTCCACTATACAGTGACCGATGAGATTTTTATTTATTGAGGGTTATGATAATGTCCATATTTCAAATAAGGGGTGATAACCATGACTAATAAGATCAAATCATATGAATCCCATTTACTGGATATTTTTATGGAGATGGAATCATTCTACATTTCCATTAACCAATACCATATTTAAATTCAACAACTAAAGCATAAAAAAATATTTTATGGGAGATGTTCAAGCTTATCAAGATCATATCCCGAAACATGTTCACCGAACAACCCCAATAAAGACACACCATCACACACCTTACCCTTAGGGAGTACAATGATTTAATAAGTGGTTATGTATATATAACCTTACAGTGTAAATTTCTATATTTTCTGTTTTAATAAAATAAAATTATATTTATCCCTTTTCATTATTAATTAATAAATACCCTTATATATGAGTTAATCAAAAATAGATCTTGATAAGAAAGAAACAAAAAAATATATTTTTTTTAACACACTTTTTGATAAATTCAAAATTTTTGAAATAAATATTACTTTCATATATTATTATCATTAAATAATATTAAATTATATACAAATAAATAATATAAATTAATAAATTACAAAATAATATTAATAAGGTCGGAAATCATTTATCACCATAAAATATAATATTTTTAAATAAATGAGGATTTTGATTTCACAATGTAAGTACTCATATATATATATAGAATTATATTATTAAAATATATATTATCTTTTAATTCTGAACATTGAAACTATCCAATGTTTAATCTTTTATAATTTTCTAAGACAGTTGATTTTTTTGTTAAATGTTAAATACGGTGTTAATATAGTGTGTGTATTATGAAATAATAATATTCCAAAAGTGATTTAATAAATAATATAAAGGGAATCCATGATAGAAACTATGATTATACTTTAAAATAATTTTTTTTAAGTTATTATATTAATTTTTAACACTTATTGAATTCTGAAAAACTGATATTATATTTTATTTTTTAAAATTTAATTCTTTATAAACATGACTCACGTCCCCCTAACAAAGGGTATTAATTTAAGGATTTCAATTGTTCTCCTTTTAAAATCATTTAAACTACTTATATTTGGATAAAACTATAGTAAAACCCAATGGTAAGGATTGTGGTTTTAATAATTTTATTATATAAATCCCAAATCCTATGTTTAGAAATTAATAATGAATTCCCCTCCCTTTTTATGTAAATATCCACCCAACCTTAAACTTATCTTCACAATATAGACATGAATAAAAAAATTCTTCTCACACTCCATCACTAAATTCCTCTCATGGTGTTCCTATTCTCTTAAGAGGAACCTATAATGATTTTAGAAGCACCCTCTCATGGTTAGG
Source organism: Viscum album (assembly GCA_963277665.1). NCBI lineage: Eukaryota > Viridiplantae > Streptophyta > Magnoliopsida > Santalales > Viscaceae > Viscum > Viscum album. Next base: position 412,734,318 of record OY728119.1, on the reverse strand, counting down.
GATCCTCTCATATTCCATTTTATTTCATGTACATTCATTTTACTATGCCTTATGATATCAAATATTTCATTTTTTTATTGTGTTTTCACACAACACATTACTATCCTTTTGATTCCCTTATAATGATAAACAATCATTCACTTTCATTGACCCCTTTCATATTACTTTATGTAAACCAATTATGCTAACAAAGTAATCATGAAATTATCCATGGAAATTTTTTTTGATGTAAATACCCATCTCTAATTCCACTAAATTTTATTCACCTATATATACCTATACTTAAATTATTTGGGACATCCATGTATGTAACCAATAATCTTAAATCATGGGATTAAATTTCTCGAAAAATGTCCTTATATTGAATGATCAATAATGTATATTGATAATATTAAGGTGATGGGTCATTTTGGATTTAAATATCTCTCCAATGAGTTGGGAAATGATTTTATCTCATCATATTACATGTATGGTGCATGATAGGTTATCCTAAGAAAAATATGTTTTTATTTCCTTGTGGTTAGCCTTAAAATATGTATATTATGTCATGTTTTATGTTGTTTCCATATTTCATTTTTGTCTTGATGTTTTCATATTATATCATTATTCAATTATCATTATTCTGATTCAAGAACCTTTAATGTAAACTTGACTTGGATATTGAATAACATGTATGACTCTCATAATGTTATGATTTGATTGGTCCCTTACTAGGTTAAATAGCTCACCCCATTGTTTTGAATGTTCTGAAGTTATCACATGAATTATTAAAAGAATGGTGGAATATAATGGGATGTTTTTATGTCTTATATAATGTTTTTTTACCCATGTTTCATATTAATTTTCTTTATACCAAATTCCTCAAAGACAATAGGCCTCATGATTTTCTTATATTGTATTATGTGTGACTTTGTGTAATAAATCATGAACTAAAGTATATAAAATATATGGTTTTTCATAGTTATTGTCATAGGAATGTATATTTACTTTTTGGGATTGGGATTATAAATCCATAGTTAAGACTTTTTCATAAGACTAAAAAAGGACAAAATCCATAAATTATCATAAAGTATAGAGTAAGTGGTTTCTATAAAACACAATCAATTTCTAGATAACACAAATTAATTTAGATCCAGTATAGTTTTAACTAGGGTTAATAACCTAGAAAAGGGTGTATTTTCATTTTACTTGTTTATCACCTTGTTCATGATGATATGGACTTGATTCACATCTTCTTTGAAACTCATGGGGGATATGCTTTGGTAAAGTCACACAATCTCTATAAACCTTTATACATGGAAAATGACTATAACATATTATGTAATGACATAGAACATTGATTGATTAAATAGAAACCTAGAAATTAATATGTTAAGGAATGTATTTCATTTATGGGTTATTCTATCAATGTTTATATATTCCCTTTTATATGACTAGTTATTTGAAAGATATTTTCAATATGGATATTTTTGTTGACGTATGTAATTTTTGGTCCCCGGTTCACTCATATGTAGAAATGTCATCAAGTGTGCCTCCCCTTATTCTAGTGGCTATGGACTAGATGTAAGAAACTATGATTGTATGTTGGGAACACTATACCCTTATGATCATAGTGTAACACAATGGTATATAGTAATTGTCAGTAGTTGAAAAACTGTAATAAATGAATTGTAGAAGCATAAGTTACCTAGATATAATAAATAGTGAGATATATAATCAATATCATAAAAAAATTATGATAATGTCATGATGATATACATAAAGGGGAAGGTCATAGCATACATAGAAAAATAAACATACACTACATGCTAAACAAAATGAAAAAAGATTAAAAAAATATCTATATTGGAATCCTGAGTATAATCTCAAACCACTACTACCACGATCCATTATAGTACAAAATACTAGGAATCAAATATAGATGCTTCCCTTTATCCCTACCTACATTCATAAGATCTATTCAGGTACCAACCAGCGGCCCAAATAGGGAGTGATAACTACATAGTAGGTTGTACCCAAAACTCTCTAGAATAATCTACCTTGTATAAATAAAATGGTTGTGTGAAAGTATAAAAATGTGAATTAGGAAAATAATTATAAATGAGTCATTTATAGTTCCTAAAGTATAGCAGGTTGACACTACATACTTCATCTAAAGACAGGATATCATTGAACATGTGACTATATATATATAGGCACATGTATATGTATATATATTGTATATAAATTTAGTTAAATATATACCCATGTATATGTATACTAATACAATCCTTGACTCAAGGAATAGCTCTAGTGTCCATGGATAGTTTTAAGGAACTCAAATAGTGTAAAGGTAATCCATGCTCAGGTATCAGAAGTCTATGTGTAGCCATGCTCGAGTATCAAATGTGTATGGGATCCCATTCCAGAGTGTTAAAAATGTATTGGATTCCATACCACAGTATAAAATGTGTATGGAAAATCATTACTGAGTTTCACATGTCTATGGGATTCCATTCCTGTGTATCACAAGTGTGCGGGTCTCCAAACTTGAGTATCACAAATATATGGGATTCCATGATATAGTATCACAGGTGTATGAGATTGTATTCCTAAGTTTAAAAAATATTTCGGAATCCATGCCTGAGTGTCACATTTAATTAAAAATTTTCCCATAATGATTATATAAAATCAAATAAATTGTTTTACAATTATCTTAACATGACATTTAACTAAGGGAAAATCTATCATTCATATTAAAGTCACATTAATGGTTATACCACTCAACTTCCCTTTATTTATAGTAAGTAATTCATTTATGTGGTGATTTGAAACTACATAAAATATTATTCGGCCATATTAGTATTCAATAAGTAAAGGGGTTTTATAGAAAAATACAAAATGGGTGGACCTTTTAAAAGTGGGAGACCTTTGAAAATAAATAAGGGTATATGGGGAAATACCAACATGGCCAACAAATTTTTTAAGTAAAATTAATTCTTTAAGGAAACATATTGATAGTACAGTGTGTGGCCTGATGGAACATGTTTTAAAATAACTCATCATAAGGTAAAATGTACTATAACGCCTTTATTAGCTTATTAATACTCTCCTCATCAAGTATAATCTTCATATTTGATCTATAATGTGAGAAATTGAATAGATAAAGAAATTCCCTAAAATTTGGTTATAACATCTCACGCATATTTATAATTCCCTACAAAAAGATAAATGAATAGAAGAAGTGATAAGATTGAATATATTACTAATACTAATCTAACACAACTAATAATAAGGGCTTCTAATGTCATGTGGGGGGAGGAGTCTCAAAGACTATGGAAGAGGTAAAAGAGAGATCAAGAGGAGGGGGAGAGATGTTGTACATTGAAAAAAAAGGAAGACAAAAAGTGAAGTTTTTGTTATAAGGAAACATGGGAACTAGATGAAATTAAACCTTTAATTAAAATGCCTAAGGATTTTATGGTGTAAATGGGAAACCCATTCCATAAATTACCTTTTTGGGGGCCTTCCCATAGTTCTTTGGGAAGAAATTCACAATATATCCTATAATATATCCATTTACATAAAAATTATTCTTATGATGACTACTATAGAACACCTATGACATAGGTATGGTTTACATCATAAATCCATAGTTTATATTGTAAACTATTTGTATATCAAAACCTATAGAAGTTGTAGAAGCATTATAAATCTAGAAAACAAAATATTGGGGTCCTAAAAGAAGATTTAAATATTTAGGAATCATAACTCACAATATAAGAGATGTTACAATCTTCCCTCATTAATATAACTCATCTATAAGTTTTCATTCCTAGTGAATATGGGAATCATCTAAGAAAAACTATAGCCACTAAGAATTTATGTTATCCTATCACTCATTGGTCTCATTCTATACTCTTTTGGGAAACCATATCACCTACACAAGTGGAACTAACTCGATTTTGAGAGCCTTCATACTCTAGTAAATGATACTAATAGTGTTCACTTCAAAGGATTCATGTACCTCCAACTCAACCTCATTAGGATAAAGAATATGAGATGGGTCTAAATAATAATTGGGAAAATGAGATACAAGGATGACATCGTGTATATCCCATTACCTTTGAGGTAACTTCAACTGATAGGATACCAACTTAACTCTCTCTAGAGTATCAATGGGCTTGACATAATGAGGTTAAATCATTACCTTTATCTGAATCTGGTTATACCATAGTCTAGGAGAAACATGTAAGAAAATTCATCCCCCACCTCAAACTCTACTGGTCAGCAGTGGTGACCAGTGTTAGGTTTATAACTAGACTAATATGTATCCATATGCTTCCTGATAATCTGCACCAACTCTGAAGTCACCTAAATGAAATAAGTTCTTAATAGCATTGTATTCGCTTACTCTAACCACTATAGGGGTGAAAAAATAGACCTACAGTATAGGGCCTCATATGGATCCATATGAATAGTCCCTTAGATGTTGTTGTAAGAAAATTCAGCATGATTTATGGGTTTCTCTTGAGATCCTCCCAAATCTAGGGAACTTTCTTGGAGTATGACCTCTAATATATGAATTGGATTATCATATTACCCATAGGTATATTCGTGAAAGGATTTACATAGAAGAACCTATGTCCCAAGAGACTTCTATAATCCCTACTATAAATTTTATATAAAAAATAGAATTTATATCCAATACAATAATGTGGGGATCTCTATAGAGGAGTGTGATCTATTATATTTAACACCTCCAATAATCATATCTAGAAAAGGCCTCTCTAATTGGTATGAAGTGGGAAACCATAGTCATATGGTCAATGATAACCCATAAAACATCACTGCATTAAGTTGGCCTTGATAAACCCATCTTGATTACCATGGTGAAATCAACCTATTTCCACTCAGGAATGGGCATGCGTTGTAGGATCCCATCTGGTCACTGGTGTTCTTCCTTCAACTGTTGACAGGTGGAACACCAGTCAAGAAAACTCATTATTTTCCTCTTCTCACCGACCACCAATAATAATGGTTTAATTCATAATACATATTTGTAACATCAGGGATTATTATAAAAAAAAGAGGTGTGACACTCTCATATCAACTACAACTGTGTGTTTTTAGGAACCTAGATGTGTCTAAGTATTTTCAAGGCCTCATCCGCATCAAAAACCCAACCATGCAATGTGTTCTAACTTAATGTATCCTCCCACAGTACCAATCCATAGGGATCATAATGTTGTGTGATTTTTACTCATTCCAGAAGAGAATATTTAAGTGTTATGTATACTAAAATCGGCTTCCTATGATACTCTTTATCCACCATATGCTTATTTGAAAAAGGTCAATCAACAATGACTCACTACTACCCTCTTAAACCACCTGTTTCTGAATCTTCTAACATAGAGAATCAGCTTCAACATTTCTCTTCCCAAGTGTATATGCATGATGAAAATCAAAGTACTGTAGTTATTCAACCCAACATCATTGAATTATATTTTATTTAATTTTTTGTAATGATATATTTTTGGATTTTCTAGTCCATAATCACCACAAAATTCTCTCCCAATATATTGTTCCTCCAACAACTCAAGGAATGAACCAAAAATTATATATCACGATAATGCTCTAGGTAATTATTATAATGAGTTCTTAACTACTGAGACCCATATAACATGAATTCATCTATCTCTATCATAATTTTTCACACCCTGACACCTAATTCATAATAATAAACTATATATCTTCTACCTAACTATGGAAGATTGAGTATCGATGATGAATATAACAATTAATCTATTTATTACACTTTAATACATGGATTATTACATAAAATTAAACATAATTCAACATTTATTATCAATAAGTCTAGTGTCTTTGAGAATTGGGTACATTATATAACAATTTAAAACAATAAAAACATCATCTTTATTGAAAACTTCCTTAACATGCTCGCACTTAAAACTGCATGACATAACCTGGGGACATACATAAGAAAGGGGAGAGCTATAAATCCCAATAAAGTAATAATCATGGAATAAGGTAATACATGCTAGAAAATAGGCATGTAAATGGGGAATAAAATGAATATGAATAATAAGTCATGATATATAATGATAGTCATAACATTGGAAATGTAGCAACAACTTTAAACACTGTATCATAAACATATGTCAAGGATAACTGCAAAGTCAACATTATAGAAAATGTCCCATAAATAAATCAGGTTCATGACCTGTCCTAACATTAATTTTCAATAAACTATAAATTACCCAATTCATTGGAGCGCTATATAATTTCAGGCATACCCGTCATATTCATTTTATTCTCATGCTTAAGTGTGACACATTGATAATAAAACATAGAGTACTTCATCATTGTATTTTATTACACGATAAAAGAGTGTGGAATAAATACATGTAATTAACAAATCAATGAAGTATAAGTTTATAAAGGTTAACACTATTGATAGTAAATGGGTATGGTATTCACTACACAATTATTTTTGGCATGGAAAATCATTGTGAAATTTTAGAAATATAACGATGTCACATAAAAATTCATAAAAATGGTTAATGAGAAAGAATGGGGTCCCTAATAATTTGGACATAAAATTTTTAGTAATAGAGACATGTAAATTCATATAAAAACATTAAGAATTGGAAATATATAGAATAAGATAATAAAGAAACATGAATAAAGACGAGAAAGTGAGGATCCCTTACTAATTTTTCATGGTAACTAGTATATGTAAAGGTTCATGGGAAGGATTAATATAATGCCCCAACCTTAAACCTTACTTAATCTTGAGTTATTACAAGATTACACATTGAGGATCTTTTCGGGTTTAGAGTTTTAGATAATTAGATCATAAAACTTGCATTAAATTCCACATATAAACAAAGTGGTTACATAAAGATAATATTCTTCTTTCCCATAAATGGAAACATATTTAAAATAAAACATGGATTATTTCTTGACACTTCCTTGAAACTATCATCATATCATGTACCTTTCCCTTGACCTGTGAAAAACATTTCAAAAAAACTTGGGATGAGCATAAAAAGCTCAGTAAGGGATATAAAAATATGGAAAGGAAACATGGGTACATATATACATAACAATTAAATCATACATTACCCATAAAACATAAGCACTTTAACATACCTCATCAAATCATGAATAAATCATAGAAATCATAAGACATAAAGGTAACTTGAGGTATTCATAACATTCTTACGTAGGGAGTAACCCTCTTAGTTACGTTTGGAATACCCATCACAGTATATTCCCTAAATCTATTTGGAGAAACCTTAAATTTTCACTCCTTCACGTTACCCAATTCATTGGAGATCTATATCGGGCTCACCCGCCCTTAGTTTATCACGGAACCACCCATCTTCATAATAATGCCCAAAAACCTCAACATAATCATATCACATAAAACATGCATAAAGGAAACATAACATTTCCACCTTTCAATCACAAGATATCAATACAACACATTGATATAAAAACATTATGAAAACTATTTTCAATACCAAAATAAAATATAAGTAAAACATGGTATTTATTTTTCTTTTAAAAAAAAGGTATGTCTTGTAGATGAAGCCGAAACTCAAATAATGGTCATGGCGGCGGAGAAGTCGTTGTCGCCGCATATGTACGAAAAAAACATTCCCTTTTTTCATTTAGTAAATGCTTCGTATAAAAAATATTCCTTTTGAATAAACATAAAAGTAAAAGGGGTTTATACACCATATAAAAGAAGGTTGTGTATAAAACAAAATATGCCTCAATGAAAGGAGATTGAGACGAAGTCCCATACCTCGGGTATGACTTGACTCGATCATTCTTTAATGTCCTAAATAATAAACATGAGCTAATTTATACTTGATTAAGAAACTTTTTCAAGTTCATTATTCCTTTTATATCACTTATTTCCATGTCATGAACACTATGTAATTATTTAAGTTAATAACGGTCATTTTAATGATCATTGGTACTTGAGTCAAAAATAAACCCTTTATAATTACAAGTTATTCATGTATATATTATATCCAGAATTATAATCATGATGTATATATCATATATATCCAGTATATACATGCATTTATAATATTACATAATCATTTAGAGGTAAGAAATGAAATGCACCGTTCATGGAGACGGTAAGCCTTACGTACGCATGAACGCTACTTTCATTTATATTTCATATTTTATAGAATGGGATCATAATGATATAAAGGTATATTATAACTCCAGTATAATATCATATATAATATCATATTTCCATCCTTTATACGTCCCACATATGGTATTTAACGTATCAAATCACTTTGAGGGGGCGGTAGTCCGCACTTCCTTAAATGAAGATATCGCGTTTACCCATAATGGAAACCATAAAGGTATGCCCAAAATGAAAAATACAGAAGATTAAGGAAAACATAAACATATTATATATCATATATAAATATAGTGACATCTTAATGGCCACCTTTGAATGTGTTAAAATAATGTTGAATAATCATCGTTTCGGGAGGCATAAATTCATCATCCACAGAAACAGTATGTCCTTTAACCATTAGATGTAGGTGTGTGTAGGTGTAGCTCGAATCCTTATTATAAAAACATCCTAGTATATTGAAGATACTGGATTTGTTACAAAATAAATTAATAAAAAGAGTTTATGGGGTTGGAGAAGCAAAATAAAACAAAAGGACTCAAGTAAAGACATTACCTTAAAATCGGGTAACTCCCTTTGGTTTGAGCTCAAAGGCTTCTTTGGGAAGACTTCTGCCCAAAGTGAGGCTTCAAGGAGTAATATAGGGATGTGGAGAGACAAAATGGTCAGTGGTTGGCCGATCCAAAGGCTTTGGGAGTGTGGGTAAGGAGGTAGAGGTGGGGGCCTTTTATAAGAGGATAGGAGGGGCACTCTTGGAAAGTAAAGAAATGTTACTTTATTTGAAAATGATTTTCGGATTCAAAAGGTACCACATTGATATAATTCGAGTTTAAGGTGATTAGGGTTATAAATCCACCCATCCAATAGGTTTTGGACATGTTTAGGTCATAGATTTTACATTATCATTTCATTTTATTTAAATCCTTTATTAATGAGGTAATCGATGCATCATCATGATGTCATAAATAATTTAATATATTTAAAGTATAAAAATTATGAAAAAAATACTATGATGTAGGAAATATTTTTATCTTTCCAATGAATATTTATAGTCTAAAATATCATCTATGTAGACAAAATTAAAAATGTTTTAATCAGGTGATACATTCTTGTTATATTTACTTTCATTAAAAAAAATAAAAAAATAACAAGTCACTTTCCACAAAAGTGATTCCATGGGGTCCCCAAGTTTGGAAAAAGACATCCCATGATCGGCCATGAGACAACCAGTAGAATTAGGACACATGTTGGTGTCATTTTTTTTTTATTATGATATTATTTTATTATCCTTAACTACCCGATTACTCATTAATCAAGATAATTAAAGATAATTACCGTCATTACTATTCATAATGTCCAAAAACAAAAGAGTCTTGATTACATAATTTCGACCTTCTGATTCCAAATATTTAATCCATTTTACCAAATTCCAAACACAGAAATCGTAATAATTGTTTTAAAAATAATTCCCGTTGTCAAAACAAATAGCGGGTTTTTTTTAAACAATATCTATGAAAAGTTTGGCATTAGTTTATGCCCAATTCCAAAGTGAAATTAATCCTAATGACCACCATTGGATTAAATGGTAAAAATATATTCTAATTTAACATTTAAACCAATTCAAAAGATAATATAATCATATAAATAAATTAGATTAAAAAGCAGTTTTGATGTAAAATGCAGTATTTTTCACTATTCATTAAAAAATGAACATTGTCAGAAAAATACCAAAAATTCACACAAAGTAAATTTTTATGTCCCAATCATAAGGAATAAGTTTATTTTGAAAAACATAGCTTATAAAATTTTCAAAAAATAGATTTAAAAATGGTTTTCCATCAAAAGGTAGTAAAACAATCTTTTAAAAAATATTAGTGTATTCCATGCTTAAGATTGGATTTATTTTCATTTTAAGCCTCTAAAACACTATCTAATTCATTAATAGACATAGATAAAAATATCTATTATTCATTACTTACTTGGGATGTTACAATTAATGGGAGTGAAAGGGTTATATCATTATTTATAAATAAAATTTACATTAAGGGGGATATGGAAGAACATATCCCAATATGAAAAAATGGAAATTAAAAACCATAACATAAAAAGGGTTCTTGAATAAAAAAGTAGAGTGGAAGACTCCTTACCTTTAGAATGTGACACCAAATGCTTGGGAGGAGATTCTTGAGATATAGGGGGAACCTTGGGAGTACTATAGATAGGGTATGGAAGAGTAATAATGTCATATGAGGATTTTTAGTGAAGATAAATGGGATCATGGTGGGTTTATATATGAAATGAGTGGGTATTTCTTTATTCTTTCTCAAACATGGGTTTTGGACTCTATATAATAAAATAACCAAAACCACAAACCTTACCTTGGTTTTTTCCCATGGTTTCTAAAAAATGAGAGTTCTTTTAATTAATTTATATTTAAAATGGCATAAATTAATAAAATAATACCCTATCTTATGTGGAGGTGAGTCATACTATTAAAGATATGATTTTAAAACCCTAAAATATATTAATGGTTTTAGAGGATTCACAAAGGATTAATAAAATTAAACAAATAAACATAAAATCACATTATTTTAAATAGAAAACAAATAATTGGTTTTGGATACCTTCTGTAGTATTTATTACATAACCTTTGGTTAATTGTGATGTCATAATACACAATGTATATTTATATTGTATTTAATTTTTACCAGAAAATTTAATTATCTTACAAAATTATGAAAAATTATCTATTAGATAATTTTGATGTTAAGATTCCAAAAATAATATTCATTATATCTAAATAATTTTCTAAATATCTTAATTTTCAATATTAAAATAATAACTGATATTTATTGAAAATGCATGGTTTTTGACAATAATAGTTTTTGAACCATTATAAAAATTACATTTGACTTCATAAAAATTATATGATCATTTATATTTAATAAAAATTATATAATAACAATATTTTATTAAAATATTAACTATTTCAAAAATACATTAATTCATCAATAATAAATTCCTTAATTGAATTTGAATATTATCCAAAACAATTTTTATTTTATTGTATCAAAATATAATTTTTATCAAACTAATTACTTAATCATTTATAATGTAAAAAAAATAAGAAATAAATATAATTTTAACTATACTGAAAATTAAATATAAATATTATGGTCCCATTATTTTTATTCTTTGATAAATTATATTTACCCATAATTTACCTATTTTCTTTTTACCATGGTAATTAATATTTACTAATTTTACTATTCATATTATTATAAAATTAAGTTGACCATTTTACTGAATATTAATTATTATGATTCAAAATATGGAATCAATTTTATCCAAATCAATTCACAAAGGTGTAATATTTAAATTTAATAAATAAAAACTCACAAGCATGATAAAAAATGGGTTTTCAAAGAAAAAAATAAGTAAAATATGATTTTACATTAACTTTATAACTAGTATTCTTAATTATATGAATTTAAATTCAAAAATATAGATATATAATATAAAAATTTCTATTAGATAATTTCTAATTAGGGTTAATTTTAATTAATTAAAATGTTGAAACATTATGCATATTAAAACTGTTTTAAGAAAAATGTGTGTTTATTATTAAAAATAAACTTGCACTAAATTCTAGTATAAAGATGATATAAATGTAATAAATTTAATTAAATATTAATAAATAATACTTATTCTGCCTTTAAGTAAATTTTAATTAATATTTCTACCTTTTTATAACTTAATTTATCAAAATAAATGGGAATTTAACACAAAAATAGTTTTATCACTATTCACTAAAAAATATGTTTTCTAAAAAATCCCAAAATTTTAACCATTAGTTAATTTTAATATTATGATAAAAATGGATTTATTTTTATCAAATAAATTTTATAAATTTTATAGAAACTAATTATAATATTTTTTCCATAAAATGAAATTAAAAATTAATTTTGAAGAAAAAATATTTTGAAGAAAAGAGAAGGCATTACCAAAAATGGATTAATTATTTACTAAAAAATTATCATCATATTTATGAAATATATATATTTTATTAATTATTTAATCATACTCTTATCAAAAAATTAAAAAAAATTAAAATGGACATTTTTAAATAATAATTGTTCGGTTGGGCTCAGTGTAGTGTATCATATGTGCTATCAAACCAAATTTTCTCTTTCAAAAACTTAGGGAGTTACATTCTTCCCCCCTTTAATAAATTGCATGCTTGAAATTTAAAATTTATCTTTGTAATAGATTTTTTGAGACATGAAAATATCTTTATTGAAAACCCACATCATAAAAAGGATTAATAAAATACCCTTTGAAAATATAGAAAATAATATTTAATGGTCATCACATAACTAGGTTTCCTGATAAGAAAACTTTAGTAGGAAGTGAAAACATAGAAATGGAAGATAAAACTGAGACCAAAGTACTAATAGAGTGAGATATAGAACATGTTCAAAATAAATTCAATAACCACAAATCATAAATCTGTGATGGGTGAAGAAACCATCAATTCATCAGAAATAATCTTAAAGGTGTAACTTATAAATTATTTTTATTCCTTAACTTATGAATTTTAAGTATTAAATCTATGTTATCCATGATATATTTTATAAAATATACTTTTATGGGATTTTTTTCCCTTAATAATGGTTTGTAATGAGCTTATGAATTTACCAAATAATATCCTCTAAGAGTGTAAAATTAGGTCCACAGTAAGTCCCGTTGTCATGTACCGGGTTACACTGAGTCAGGCCCGGCACACCTTGTAAGAGTTTTTACCTATAGGTACATCTATTCATGAACCATGTCCACTTTTAGTATCTAGATATAGATTTATTTTCTTTATAAACCATTTAATATATTCTAACAAAAATTTAGGGATGTTTTCTTATACTTAGTCTTATTTCTAAGGCTTTCACTAGAGTTTTCTAATCTTAATCCCAAAACTAACTAAACTTTTCCTTCAATACCAAGAAGAACAACTCATATATTTATTACACTTTAATACATGTATTATTACATAAATTTAAACATAATAAAACCTGGAATATAAATAAGTGTAGTGTCTTTTGGAATTAGGTACATTACATAATAATTTAAAACAGGGAAAATGTCATCTTTATTGAAAACATCCTTAATGTGCTCGCACTTAAAACTACATAGGATAAACTGGGGATATAAATAAAAAAATGTTGAGTTATAAATCCTAGTAAGGTAATAATATATCCATATGGTAAACAAGTTCGACAATAGTAATGTCATTGGGGAGTAAAAGGAACGTGAGAATAATGTATGATATAGCATGATAATATTAACATGGGAAATGTGGAAACAACTTAAAACATTGTATCATAAACATATGTCAACGATAACTGCCAACACATCATGATGGAAAAAGTAACATAAAGGAATCAAGTTCACTCTATATCCCAATATTATGTTTCATGAGACTAAACATTACTCAATTCATTGAATCACTTTAATTTTGGGTGGACCTATCACATTCATTTCATTCTGATTCTTAAGTGTTCCATATGGATCATAAAACATGGATTCATTCATCATCATATTTTATTCATAGATAAAATAGGGTGGAATACATACATTTAAGCCCCAAATCCTATAAGTATAAATTTATAAAGGTGAACATCCTTGATATAAAGTGTGTATGGTATTCACTATATAATTATTTTGTCATGGAAAATCATCATGAAATTTTGACAGTATAACGGTATCACTTAAAAATTCCTAAAAATGGATTATGAGAGAAAAAAGATATCTAATAATTTAGATGTATAAAGGTCAATAATTATGTCATGTAAATAAATATCCCAACATTAGGAGTTGGAAATAAAAGGAATAAAATAATAAATAAACTTGATTAAAGAAAAGAAAGTGAGGATCATTTTCTAAATTTTGGCATAGTAATAGGTGTACATAATGGTTCGTGGGAGGTATTAATGAGAGTGAAAGGGGTATATTATCATTTATAAATAAAATGGATAGTAAGAGGGAAATGGAAGATTAAATCCCAGAATTATTAAAGGAAATTAAGAATCATTACATAAAAGATGTTCTTGAATAAAAAAGAAGAGTAGAAGATCCCTTACCTTTAGAGTGTGACTCTAAATGTTTGGTAGGGGATTCTTGAGATATTGGGGGAAACTTGGGAGGACTATATAGATGGTAGGTAAGAGTAAGTATGTGATACAAGGATTTTTATTTAAGATAAATGGGACCATGGGTGGGTTTATATAGGAAATGAGTGGGGATTTCATTATTGTTTCTCAAACTTAGGTTTTGGACTCTATATAATAAAATATCCAAAACCACAAACTGTCCCATAGTTTTCCCCATGGTTTCTACCAAATCAGAGTGGTTTTAATTATTTTATAATTACAAGGGCCAAACTTAATAAAATAACACCCTTGCTTATGTGTATGTGAATCATACTATTAAAGATATGATTTTAAAACCATAAAATATATTAATGGTTTTGGAGGATTCACAAAGGATTAATAAAATTAATCAAATAAACATAAAATCAAATCATTTTAAATGAAAATGGAGATTCTATTTTGGATAGCTTGTATAGTATTTATTACATCACTTTTGGGTCATTATGATGTTATAATACACACTATATTTATACTATATTTAATTTTTACCATAAAATTCAGTAGCCTTAAAAAAGTAAAAAAAGGTAAATTTTGGATAATTTAGTCATTCTAATTCCAAAAAAATATTAATTTTATCTAAATAATTTTATAAATTTTTTAATTTTCACTTTTAAAATAAGAACTGACATTTATTAAAAATTATAGGTTTTTGACAATAATAGTTTTCAAACCTTTATAAAAATAACATTTGACTTTATAAAAATAATATGTTAATTTATATTTAATAAAAATTATTTGATGACCCAAAAAAAAATTTGTTCCATTAATTAATAAAAAATAACATTCTAATAATAGTTTTCTATATCAAAAATCCCTTAATTAATAAAAATAATTTCCATAATTTAATTTGAATTTTACCAAAAACAATTTGTGTTCTATTGTATCAAAATATAATTTTTTTCAAACTAATTACATAATAATTTATAATGTAAAAAAATAAGGAATAAATATAGTTATAATTTTAATTAAAAATAAATATAAATATCATCATTACATTGTTTTTATTTATTGTTTAATTATTTTTACCCATAATTTACCTATTTTCCTTTTACCATGGTAATTAATATTTACTACACTTACTATTCATATTGTTCAATAATTAAGTTTACCTTATTTCCTAATAATAATTATGATGATTAAAAATATGGAATACATTTTATCAAAATCAATTCATAGAGGTGGAATAATTTAATTTAATATAAAACCCACAAGCATGATGGAAAGTGGTTTTCCGAAAAAGACATTTTTTAAGGAAAATATGATTTCAATTTAACTCTATATCTATTTATCTTAATAATATGAATTTAAATATACATATATATAATATAAAATTCCATTTATATAATTTCTCATTAAGGTTAATTTTAATTAATTAAAATGGAGAAACATCATGCATTTTAAAATTGTTTTAAGAAAAATGCGTGTTTAATCTTAAAAATAAACTTGCACTAAAATCCAGTATAAAGAATATTTAATTGTAATTAATTTAATTAAATATTACTAAATAATAATTATGTTTCCATTAAATAAAATTAAAACAATATTGGTACTTTTTTATAACATAATTTTTCAAAAGAAATGGCAATTTTATACAAAAATGGTATTTTTTCACTATTCACTGAAAAATCTATGTTTTTTGAAAAATACCCAAATTGTCACCATAATATAATTTTGATATTATGATACCAAAAATGGAATTATTTTTATCATATACATTTTATAAAAGTTATAGGGACTAATTATAATATATTTTTTCATAAAAAAGAATAAAAAATCACTTCTGAAGAAAAAACATTTTGAAGAACAAAAAGATATTACCAAAAATTGATTGACTGTTTACTAGAAATTTATCAACATATTTAGAAAATATATATATATTATAAATTATTTAATCCTACTCATATTTTAAAATTTAATGTAAAGGTTAAAACAGCTATATTTAAATAATCATTGTTTGGTTGGGTTTGGTGTAGTGTAGCGCATAAGCTATTAGAAATAGTTTTATCTTTTAAAAAATAAGGATCATACACTGAAGTGAATTTTCCATTAAGACCTTGAAATTATCCTTTTCATTCTTTTTAACATGTAAACTTGAAACCTTTCTTGGTCATACCTATAATAGGAGCTTCTAGGAGTGAAGATTCCAAAATGAAACACATATAATTGCCACTCATTCCCAAGAAACTCTATACATCAAAAACTTTATTCAGACTCCCCCACAGAACAACATATCCCACCTTCTCTAAGACAATAGATACTAATAAATATGAGATGATGTAACCCAAGAAGTTAACATTTTTTATTGAAATGTAAAATTTTGTGGGTGTGTCATACAAATGGTGCTCTCCTAATATGTTCTGAATGGTCTCATGATTTTGGGAATTTCCATGTTTAGTATGAGAATACACCAAGATTTATTCCATGAACACTACAATAAATGAATCTTAACACCAGTGGAAAACCAAATTCATTAGAGACATGAAAACTGAGGGGGATTAGTTATACTACATGAGATGAACAAATAATGATACAAGGAATATCTTCTATGTAATTCTATTTGTCCTATTTCTAACTGTCTCACACACACCTAGTTAAATCCTAGACACAGATAAATATTTGAGAAACTTGATCTCCTAAAATCTATTAAAATATTTCATGAATATGATGTAAATGATACCAATTCTTCATTATAATTTGATAGAAACTTTGGTAATACAAACAATTCCTAAGGGTATCATCCTCCTTTATGGAAAAAGGGATAGCTAAACCCTATGGTTATGTATTGGGTCATACAAAACCCTTAGGTTCCAAGACCTCGAACGATTTATAGAGTTCTAGAAGCACTGTATGTTCCGTCCTTTAAGGAGGAATAGACCCTGGTGCTAATCCAGGAACTAGATCTATAGTAAACTCTATAGCGACCCAAGATTATCATAAATAGATATTACATCATTTTTTATGAATATTCATTACATTTCACAAACACAATCCTAAGGAACTTAATAGTTTAGTGCCTTTGGAAACATAGAAACATAAAAATTGGTCCATAAGTGAGTTATATTATCTCCCACTACTTTCTTCATAACAATAACCCTTCTTAGAAATAACATATATAATAAATGTCTTCATATACTAGGGAAAGAAAACGTTAGAATGTGTGAGATTAGATGCTCAGTAAGGTTAAACAAGGGATATACATAATCATAACATGAAATAAGGGTATGAGAAAATGATCATGAAATTTTAACACCATACCTTTTATATCAATTATCATAATCATGATCCATGGAATAAATATTGGAAGTTAATAAGACATGAATCATAATGGAATCAATAAACATTATCCATAAGATCATAATATTTTCATAAGAAATGGATTTTTGGAATAAATATAAGCATACAAAATAATTTCCATATTAGTCAAAGGATCAATGTCCAGTATTTTATATTGGAGTGGTTTTGATCCCAAAAACATCATAGTAGTTGAGGTAAAATCCCAAGGCCATCATAGTGGATAAATACCCATACTGAACTGACGTTACTCTTTTTTCTAGTCCTACCTATCTCATGAGATATAAATCTTTACCCAATGCATTGGAGGTAGATATTGGTATCATCCAAAACATAATGAAAACCATATTTATGTGTGCCAAAAAATCATAAACATTCATATTATCATAACCCATGAAATGAAGTGATTATGATAAACATTTCATCATATCATAACCTATGGAAAAGAGATAAGTTTCATAATCATATCATCATAGCATAGTCTATGAACATATGCGGTATCATAATCATTTCCTCATGTTATAACTTGTGGAAAACAAATGAGTTTCATAAACATCATTTTATATTAAAAATAATCAATTTAAAGAAAGAATAAGAATGGAATCATTGAATAATATACCCAGTATAGCACAGGTAACATCCATGGATGAAATCATAGATGGAAAATTATTTTGATTGGTCATTTAAAATATTTCTTGAGGAAAATATCCATTCCTCTTTTAAAAAATAATTTGAAAATAATTTTCATTGAAAATAACCTTGATAAAATATAAAATAATACTCTAAGAAATGTTTTTTCATTCCATTAGAAAATTTTATTCATTCTGTACATGTTGAAATGTATATTCCTTTCACACATTCATTAAAATATAAAAGGGAATTATTTGGGAAAGATATTAATATTTTATTCAAAAACATATAATAAGTCAAACATGTGATAATGTATTTAAATAATATTTTAGTGAATAAAAAAACATTTTTAAAAACATTTTTTTATAAATCATGGCTTTTGAAGAAAGAAAAATGTCAATCAAAGGGAGAAATAATGATAGATTTTATGAAAAATATTGTCTCAACTATTTTAGGTACCAAAGATTGGAAAAATGGTAATATTACATGAAGGTAACCTAAATTTCCAAAGGAGATAAAAATTCATGATAATTATTGAGAGTTAGATCATGTGATATCAATATTGGAGACTTAATCATAAATAATTCTAATAAACTATGAGATTGTTACACAAAACAATCACCACTTTGGTAAGATTAAATCATATACCCCATTAAAGGATAAAATAAAATGAAACAGAAAAATAAAATGGGGATAAATAAATTAGTGATATTATATGTCATATGGGCTATATATATCTCATAAAATAACATAGTTTTATCACATAACATATTTCTCAAAGAAATAAAATTGAGACATAAAAACTTTACTTTAAGTGACGACTAACATTGTACTCATCAAAAAAATCATGTATAATAAATATATATTTATTATACATATAGTAATGAACTATAATTATATATATCATACTATATATTATTTAATTATGTCCTGTTATTACCCATTTATTAACAATTCCATGTTAAAGTCATGTTTCAAGTAATAACCACTTTGTTTTCATATATGTATTGATTTTTTATTTTTTACCTATAATTTTGATTATAGTTTCATAATATGAAGAATTATAACCATGATATAAATATCATATATGTTCATTATATGTGTATTTAGAGTAATTCATAAAATTTAGTTATAATAAAACAAGTACACCATTCATGGATATGATAGATGTACTTATGCATGAATATTGCTTCTATTTTTTATTGGATTAAAATAAAGAAATATAAATGAAATATTTTAATTCCAAAATCATTTTTATGTTATATATCATTTATACCTTCCATCTAATGCGTGAATGAATCACGTCTCTTCATGAGGCAGTAGTCCACTGTACACATGAGTGAAGTTATAATATTCCCAAAATATAGAGATTATAATGGTGTGTATTATTTAAAAATTAAAAAAAAATAAAATCATAAATATTATATATATAAATAATAAATTCATCATTAAAACCATCCTTGTTAGGTGGTAATATAAAAATTAAAATCAACGGTTCATGAGGTTGTAGTCTTCCGTACACACAAATGATGGTTTCGTTACCCATTTGATGGAGGTGGATATGGTTTTAGATCATTCCCTTAACATAAAAACATCTAATTATATCTATTATAATGAATTTATTATATCATAATGTTATAATAAGAATTTATGGATTTGGAGGATGAAATAAAACAAAAATGTTCATTGATGTGCATTACCTCTTATTCAGGTATCCACTATAGTTTTTTAATAAAATCCTTCCTAGGATGGATTTATTCCAAAATAAAGATTATAGGATTAAAGGGGGAATTTTGGAATTTATTTTTCTATGTATTTTTTGATCCAAAATATTTTTAATGTGTGAATAAGAGATGTGAGGGGTGGCCTTTTATAAGTTGGAGAGAAGAAACACTTGGGATTTTTTTAAATATAGTGCTTAATAATTTTTCATATGTCACAAGGGTCCAAAATGAACCATTATAGAACCAAAAAGGTGTAATGGTAGAAATATTTCCTTAATATATTTATTAGAAAAGTTTATATTTCATTTTTACCCTTTCTATTTTAATTTAAGCCCTCATTAAAACCATTTTTACCTTAACCATGGTAATTAGTTTTTATTACATTCACTGTTAATTTTGGTAACAAGATTTAGTTGAAATTATTAGATAATATAAAAAAAATATTTCAAATATGGAATCCATTTTTCTAAATACCATTCATAGAAGTGGAGAAATTTAATATAATATTAATCTCACAGACATGAAGAGAAAGTAGGTTTGTAATGAGAAAACGGTCAAAAGTTAACAAAGTTTTTATATGAATTTTCAATATGAAATTTATTCCAGTGACCTAAATTGTATTAATGGATATGTATTTGAATTAATATTACTTTTAAACAAAATTAAAATATAATTTAACTTTATAAATAATTTAAATTAAAATATATCTTTCAATTAGAACTCATTATTTTTCACTATTAATCAAAAATAAATCATTAAATAAAAGACCCTAAAATTCACAATAATATATTTTTCAAATGATTATTTAAAAAATTATGTTTTCTCAAAGAATTAATTTTCAAAAAAAATTAAAAATTATTATTATTATTATTTTATAAAAATAAATAAAAATAGTTTTTTATAAATTACTATTTTCGAAACATATAAAGACTTTACTGAATATTAACTATTTTTTATCAATATGT